>CP099635.1:1383750-2767500 GCA_024072835.1 Epichloe amarillans | reverse complement strand
TGTCTGGACCTGGTGAGTTTCCCCGTGTTGAGTCAAATTAAGCCGCAGGCTCCACCCCTGGTGGTGCCCTTCCGTCAATTTCTTTAAGTTTCAGCCTTGCGACCATACTCCCCCTGGAGCCCAAGCACTTTGATTTCTCGTAAGGTGCCGAACGAGTCAAAAAATAACATCGTCCGATCCCTAGTCGGCATAGTTTATGGTTAAGACTACGACGGTATCTGATCGTCTTCGATCCCCTAACTTTCGTTCCTGATTAATGAAAACATCCTTGGCAAATGCTTTCGCAGTAGTTAGTCTTCAATAAATCCAAGAATTTCACCTCTGACAATTGAATACTGATGCCCCCGACTGTCCCTATTAATCATTACGGCGGTCCTAGAAACCAACAAAATAGAACCGCGCGTCCTATTTCATTATTCCATGCTAATGTATTCGAGCATAGGCCTGCCTGGAGCACTCTAATTTTTTCAAAGTAAAAGTCCTGTTTCCCCGCCACGCCCAGTGAAGGGCATGGGGTTCCACAGAGGGAAAGGCCCGGCCGGACCAGTACACGCGGTGAGGCGGACCGGCCAGCCAGGCCCAAGGTTCAACTACGAGCTTTTTAACCACAACAACTTTAATATACGCTATTGGAGCTGGAATTACCGCGGCTGCTGGCACCAGACTTGCCCTCCAATTGTTCCTCGTTAAGGGATTTAAATTGTACTCATTCCAATTACAAGACCCAAAAGAGCCCTGTATCGGTATTTATTGTCACTACCTCCCCGAATCGGGATTGGGTAATTTGCGCGCCTGCTGCCTTCCTTGGATGTAGTAGCCGTTTCTCAGGCTCCTTCTCCGGGGTCGAGCCCTAACCCTCCGTTACCCGTTGCAACCATGTTTGGCCACTACCCAAACATCGAAAGTTGATAGGGAAGAAATTTGAATGAACCATCGCCGGCACAAGGCCATGCGATTCGAGAAGTTATTATGAATCACCAGAGAGCCCAGGGGGCATTGGTTTTTAATCTAATAAATACATCCCTTCCGGAGTCGGGATTTTTAGCATGTATTAGCTCTAGAATTACCACGGTTATCCAAGTAGTAAGGTACTATCAAATAAACGATAACTTATATAATGAGCCATTCGCAGTTTCGCTGTATAATTGCTTATACTTAGACATGCATGGCTTAATCTTTGAGACAAGCATATGACTACTGGCAGAATCAACCAGGTAACTATCGTTCGCCGGGGGTGGCCTGCCAGCGCCGCCGGAGCGGCGCTGGAGAGATTTAGTTTTCTGGTGGTCGCCCGCTGTAAGACGGGCGAGCCGCGGGTGGCCTCGACCGGCTTTGGGCCGGGGAGACCGCCTGTGGCATTCCGCTTTCCCCCTCTAAGTTCCCAAGGGCTCCGTCCACACGCACGTCCTACGCCCGCTGTGGGCTGTGCGGTCTAGGCGCCCCAGGAGGAGGACTCAGCGCGCAGCATCGGCCATTCCGGCGTCAGCTGCCCGTGGTTGCCACCTGTTGCTCTGAATTACGGCATGACGGCCAGAGACCAATCGCCCACAGAACCCATCCGGCCAGCAGCCTGGAGGCAAGCCTCCCACTGCAGCCAGGCATTTCCCGTACGCCGTGAAGCCTGAGCGACCGGTTTCGGGGAAGTCGACGCCTACTATGACCCCCCGCCAACGAGACCACAGCCTGCAAGTATGTTCAAAGGGCCACACAGTAGACGTCTGCAAGATAAGGTAAAGAGAGGGCGGTACTCACCGAACTGCATTGCCTCGCGGCGCCGCTGCTCGACTGTCCGGGCTTTCGCCCCCCTCTCATATACCCACCGACCATATCGGCGGACCTGGGTCGCTGGCGGGGGCTCGCGGGCCACTTTTTATTTTCCGCAAAACTCATTTGTATGGGAAAAATAAAAAATCGACTCACGGCCATACAACGCAGACGCCCACGTGCACCAACTTTCAATCGACCGCCCGCGCGCGCCCGCGACAGCGCACGCGCGCACGGCTACAGCGCCCGCACAAGCAACGACAGCGCACCCGCACACATTAATAGCGCCCGCACGAGCAACGACAGCGCACCCGCACACGGTAATAGCGCCCGCCCACACGCCCACAGCGCCCGCACGCGGGGCAGCGGCGTGCGAGACCAGGTATAGGTTAGGCGCCTAACCTATACCTCGCCCATACAAATCAGTCACAGTCAGGAAAGTGTCCTCGGGCTGGATGGAGTAGGAGAGGGGGAGATAGGAGAGTGGCAAACGCGTGTAGTCTGGTGTAGGTTAGGCACCTAACCTACACCGAAAAAAACACCGGGTATAGGGTAGGCACCTAACCTACACCGAAAAAAACACCGGGTATAGGGTAGGCACCTAACCTATACCTTGGCAAGACAACTATAATACAAGAGTTTTGCTCCCTAGCCTAGGTAGTTAGCCTACTACTACTTATAGTAATCCCTATGTTCATAGGTAGGGCAGCGCGCCCACTAACAACTTTTTCCATTTTACCTACCCTAGCGCCCGTAGTAAAGCCCCTCCCCCCTAGAGGATAACCTAGTACTATCCCCTTAGAAGCCTACCGAGCGTATTAGCAAATCATAGTCGCTAGCAGCGGCTTATAGGCCACTTTTCACCTTCCGCAAAATTCACTTACATGGGAAAAATTCAAAAATCGACTCACAGCCACATAACACAAACGCCCACGTGCACCAACTTTTAGTTAACTCCCTACGCACGCCCGCGACAGCGCACGCACAGAGGATAACAGCGCCCGCACAGAGGATAACAGCGCCCGCACAGAGGATAACAGCGCCCGCACAGAGGATAACAGCGCACACGCAGAGGACAATAGCGCTCGCACAGAGGATGACAGCGCCCGCACAGAGGACAATAGCGCACCTGCACACATAATGACAGCGTGCGCAGCCAGGTATAGGTTAGGCGCCTAACCTACACCTCGCCTATACAAATTAGTCGCAGTTAGGAAAGTGTCCTCGGGTGGGATGGAGTGGGAGAGGGAGGGGAGGGAGAGTGGCGGACGCGTGCGGTCTGGTATAGGGTAGGCGCCTAACCTATACCTTGCCTATACAAATCAGTCACAGGCAGGAAAGTGTCCTTAGGTTGCATAGAGTAGGAGAGGGAGGGGAGGGAGAGTGGCAAACGCGTGTAGTCTAGTGTAGGGTAGGCGCCTAACCTATACCTCGCCTATATAAATCAGTCACAGGCAGGAAAGTGTCCTTAGGTTGCATAGAGTGGGAGAGGGAGAGGAGGGAGAGTGGCGAACGCGTGCGGTCAGGTGTAGGGTAGGCGCCTAACCTACACCTTCACACAATAGCGCATACATAGAAGACAACAGCACCCACGGAAAATAACAGCGCCCGCACAGAGGACAATAGCGCCCGCACAGAGGATAACAGCGCCCGCATAGGGGACAACAGCACCCATGGAAAATAACAGCACCCGCACGGAGCACAACAGCACCTACATAGAGGACAATAGAGCTCGCATAGAGGACGACAGCGCACACACAGAGGATAATAGCGCCCGCACAGAGGATAACAGCGCACACGCAGAGGACAATAGCGCTCGCACAGAGGATAACAGCGCCCGCACAGAGGATAATAGCGCACCTGCACACATAATAACAGCGTGCGCAGCCAGGTATAGGTTAGGCACCTAACCTACACCACGAAAAAAAACATCTGGTATAGGGTAGGCACCTAACCTATACCACCGAAAAAAAACACTCGGTGTAGGGTAGGCGCCTACCCTACACCCCCACACAACAGCGCACACATAGAAGACAACAGCGCCCGCAAAGGATAACAGCGCCCGCATATATTAATAGCGCTCGTACGAGGGACAACATCGCCCACACAATTACAGCACACTCGCACACATTAATAGCGCGCGCGGTCAGGTATGTATAGGTAGCTAACCTACACCGCCGTAAAACTCACTGCAGCAGAGATATTAGTTTAAGCCAAGGCCTGGAGTCTAGAGAAATCTTAAGAGGTCACAATCCTAACTAAAACATATTCTATCTTATTACCTAGTGTAAGTAAAACCACTTAAGTAATATAAAAACTATGAATTACGCCCCTATGTGAATTAACTTTGTTTATGCTATAACTGCAAACAAAAGAGATAGAAAAGGAAACCGCCAAAAAATAGAGCAAATCCATTTGTACTGCCTAACCCTTAACCAATATCGTCTTAAACTAAGCCTCGCGGGAATTGGAAGTTAGGAGGAACACAGTAAGGGCTTCCATTGGCACTATTGAACTTGCAAACTTGGCCAGCGCCGCAATCCCCAGCATGCTATTACAAGCTGTTAGTGAATCAAGTCAAATGATATTTGTATACAGAGATAACAGAGACTTACCACCCAACTTCTGGATGCATCGCAGGCTTGCCAGCCCTGTCCTCCCGAAGGACTAGCAATGCACTGAAAAGAGCCAGGCATGCAGGACCCAGAGGGCGATGGCTGTATCGAATTCACAGGAGAGGGGTTTGCGGGAATAGGAGACGTGTTAGGGGGTTGGGACATGCTGTGCCACGTCATGCTGCTGTTTGTAACGCGATTTGGTGCCTTGGGGGCCAGAGGCTGTGACACGTCCATGTAGGGAGGGAGTTTCGGAGACGAAGGGTCAGATAACGGAGTGGAAGGACTCTTTGGTGCTGAATTGGACGGAACCGGGGCCGAACCAGGTTGCATGACAGGAAACTTGGCCGACGCGCCGCATTTCCCAACCGGAGGTGCTGTGTTTCTCGAGTTCACGTCCACATCTGGCCCCGGATCCGGGAACATGACATCTTTTCCTTCCGCGGTTCCACAGCCATTCGCGACGTTAGCGACAAACATATCCGGGCGACTCGTCATTAACGATGCCGCTCCACGTTTTTTCCTGCCCCCGCCGCCTTGTATATCAATGACGGCGCAGTTCATGTACATCTCCCGATTGCCAACCTCGTTGAACCACGTCCACGCGAAGAGCATCTGCCCAGAAGGCGTATCCCCCGGCAGTGTAAACTCAAACTTCGAGTCGCCCATGGCGGGACAGTTTCCTATGTAAGAGTGTAGGACCTTCCAAGAGTTGCCGCTGTCAAACGAAAGCGAGGCCTGACAACTGCCCCCGTTGTGAGGGGTGTTGCCGCGGATGGTCATGCTGTAGGAATGACCGGGTGTCCACTGCGCTACGGGCTGGCCTTGCGATGTCCCGATGACTTGGTGGTGGCCTTTGCAAGGATAGTTGCTTCCGTCGGCGTGGAGAGGCGACGTCATGTCGTAGTCTTGGTTGGTGGTGTACTTGTTGAACTTGGATAGTAGAGGGGGGGGGTCGGACATTTGCATGTGTGCTTTGGTGAGGCATGTGAGGAAGAGGACCGCCAAGACGGTCGACGAAGGAGTCTTCATTGTTGGAGATGCAAGAAAGTTTGGAAGAGGTGAAGAGGAACACCTAGCTGGACTTAGACAGAGTGGAAAATCAATTCTCTGTTTGCGAGGGCATGTGGTAAGTATGAGGAAGTATGTGTAGCCATTACTTGGCTGGTTCACGTGCGTATTTATTCAGATCTGGACGCTCCTTTCTCATCTAGTCCATATACACGTCCGTGGATGATCTTTAGTCATGATGTGTCGTTCTCCATTCCTCGTGATGGATGAGAAGGCACCGCTATTATAGGTTCTGGGAGTCTTTCGCCTCACTCAGACGGCCTTGTCTCGGCTATCCTGAAAGATCCAGAGTCAAACCCCTACATAGTTTCGAGGGAAGGAAGAACGGACTGTTTGAAGTCGCAAAGTGCACCAGAGACCCCTTTGTGATGGCGGGTTTGCGACAATCCGCGACTGGCGTTGGCTGGCTCCGTTCCATCTGCATGTCAGGGAATGTCTTACCAGCCATCTTTCTACCACGGGCTGGTATGTGGATGAACAACCACCCCACCCGGTGGCCATTGATGATAGAGTGCTAGCTCTGGTCTGTCGCTTGAAAACCATATCCGTTCCTTTTTCTTCTTGAAAAAAAATCCAGAGTGCTACTGGAGTTAGGCGCACTGACCTAACCGTCCTGAAATTGTCTGCTCGTTGGCGGCGAGCTGTGTTTGTGTTGCGTGCCACACTGGCAGGTCGTCATCTGTCTAGACCATTTCATAAGCTTTTTCTTAAAATTCCGACGACCACATAGATTGTAATAGATCAAGGCGCAATTATACTTGGAGTTTGATTTTAAATATGGTGATTAGTAGATGCGCGTGACAGGTCTTTCAGCCAAGGGAGCAAGGTGAGGCGAAGAGATCATCGGGCTTAAAGCTGCGTATCGTCATTGCCTTGTCCGAGTGACAGTTGTGCCTTTTTGGGGTTCGTACGATCACGAGTCGTTATCTGCGAAAGGGCGACTTGTACGTGAAAGCGTTGAAGCATGCCGGTTTCACAATGGCTGGTGTTGTAATTATCGGGGTGCGGCAAGGAGCCGCAGCAACGCGCGATGAAGTCTAGTCATGTGCGAAATTTCGCATGGCGTATATTGAACCAAACGAAAGCTTCGTCTGTGACTGTTTGGCTTTGACCACTTTCACAAGGCGCAATGGCAAAAACATGTTCATTTGAGCAGCATCGCACCGAAAATGAAGATGCGTCTGGCCACAATAGCACAATGGGTCAATTTTCTACGGTGGGCCCAGCGGAACGTTCCGCACCGCATGTGCATGGCCGCTCCTCAACTCTCATCTCAGCCCCCGCCGGTTCAGCTGAAGACCGGACAGGACTGAATGATGCTGTCAATAACCAAACTGAACCGAAATGGCAAACACGACCGCCGGCCCCCTGCGATTCCTACTCGACTCGGTGCCTAGCGCGGCATCATCTGCGACCTTCACGGAGCGCACGCATGTTGCTATATGTTGCCATTCTCCCCGCAGCCATCGGATGGGCGGCTGCAGTACCATCCTCGTCTGCAACTCTCTAAACCATTGTCCCGACTTGCATTGTTCTTCTTAAGACGGCTCCGCATCTCCTCATTTCTCACGGCCCCGTCGCCGTCGCCATGGAGCATATCTACCGCAACCTCAGCACACTAGACTACTGGGGCCGAGGCTGGGGCACTGACAAGTCATTCCAAGTCACCGAGCTGTGCCAGTGGCAGAACGACAAGACAGGTCTGGTCTCTGTCAAGCATGAAGATCGACCCCGTTAATGTGGACAGCTGTGTCGCCGAAGAGACGACGGGCAGTGAGGACGATGCACAGATCTTGATTGTGCGTCTGGGCTGGATCGACGTCGATGTCAAGGACCAGCTCGTTCGCCAGTCAGAACAGACGACCAAGTTCCTCGTCAACGTCTTCGGCCTCAAGTTGGCGTACGGCTGCGCCCGAAGTTGCCTGTCTAGTGCCACCGAGTTGCCTTCACAGCAGAGCCTTGGACAGATGGACAAGATGCTGTCCTGCGTTCCTACCGTGTTTTCTGCACGCCCAAGGTCGCGGCGGTTTGGTCATAGAGACAACCCAAAGACAGTTCTCAGGGCCGACAACTGACACAGGCCATCCTTTTCGTTCAGGAGGAGGAGGAGAAATCCCTGCAACTGGCCTTGCAGGGTCAGTGGACCGTAGACGTCTACCGGAATCCCATATTCCCGAATCCCGGCACTCCCCGTCTCCCTCCTGCTAGGTGCGCATATTGATCGTACCGTTGGCGGCATCAAGAACGACCTGAGGGGGGTGGAGAAGCGCACGGGCTATCACAACCTCGCGAGCAGGCATGAGAGCCCAGCCAGAGAAGAGCTCGGCAAATTGTATGCCAAGGCGAGAGGCACTGCGGCCAAGTTGGCGAGCACGCTGAGAAAGGCCAAAACACTGGAAAAGCTCCTCTCGTTTACAGTGAAGACACTGGATGAAACAATCGCCTCCATTCCGACACAGCTTCGCGATGCCAGCCTCGATGTGCCGACCTCTGAACCTGTGGAAAATTATGCACAAGGCTGCTCGCATTTGAAGCCCACGTGGCCGTGCTGCAGGAGGGACAAGAAATGCAAGTCATGGATACGGAATATACGCTAGAACAGGTTCGAGTGCAGATTGATGTTGTGAGTCTCTTTCCGTCCATGCATGTATTTGGGGCCCAGTAACACCTCTACGCTGTACAATCGTCAGTTGCTAATATGTTGTAGAACTAATAGCTTTTTAGCATCATCCAGCAACAAGACGGCATGCACAACATCAGATTATCCAAGGCCACTCACGAAATCGCCTACTTAAGCTATCGCGACTCGGCCTCCATGAAAATACTCGCCGTCGTGACCATGTTTCCCCTTCCCGGTAGCTTTATTTTCGCCAAATTGATTCAATTGGGCGAGCCTCAACCTTCGATCCGCATCCATCGGTGCGAAGCAAACTCCTCAGTTCCGTCTGTGCTGGGCCATTACGATCCCGCTTACTTTCATGACATTCTCGTTGTATTTTGTGTGGCTGGCATTTCAAAATGGAGCCGCGATAGACTGTTTCACAACATGGACGAGAGCAATAATAAGCTCGAGAATTCGCTTACACTAAGGAGCATCGGGGGGGCGGAGGGAGACCTTGATGGAGAAGGCGGGCTCATCGATTCGCCATACCTGGCGCTAACTAGGATTCAAGATATGAGGGCTTCTGGTTTTTTATCCCTTCTTTCCTTGCAATTTTTAAGAGGAATTGGCTGGTAGATACGGTTTGCAGAGGTGTATTTCTTTTCCCATGTTTAACAATTATTGCATATAGTAGTCACAAGCCAAGCAAGTGTCAAGTTACCCAGCGAACAGCGAGGCAGACTAGAGACGTTTTAAATGGTGGGTGGGCAAACGGTTAATAAAACTCACTTGTGACAATGGATGTACCATTTGTGCAGTCTGTACGACCGATAACGTACGTGCCAAATGCTCGTCTTCTTTGTATTCTCGAGTCATGACGCAACACCCCTCCAAAGATCTCCCGATCGCTCGCCTCGTTTCAAGCCCCCACGTGCAGCAGCTCACCTAAGCCTAGGCACTTGAACGGGAGAATTCCCCCCCACACCCAACACCATTTCGCGTTGTCAGTAGCGTGCTTCTATTCTCCTATACCGAAGTCATCGACTGCGTTGAACTTTCGTCATGTCATTAGGTCATGAGATCTAGACTTGATTAACTCTGGACTTTGTCACTCTCATCTGAGTCATCTCCTGACCCGAAACTACGCTGCGGGGAAAGCAGTCCGAGACGCCCCCGCCATGACCAATGCGACAGCCGCTGCTGGTGCCGCAGTCCCAGCTCAGCTCGGATTCCTCGCCATCTTCAATCCTTGTCTAGGCAATACAGACGATACTATTGATGACCAGATTGTCTACTATGCTTCGGAAACCACGCAGCGTGCGAGAATAAAGAAGGAACGCACCCGGGGGCGGCCCACGGATGCGATCTCTCAGGAGGAGAGGAGCGAGCGGCTGCGGCAGATCGGTCTTGCGCAGGGCATGATCAATTTCAGTCGTGGATTCGCTGATGGCGCATCACTGGAGTCGGTGGACACGGAGAAGAGCCGGGTCATCACTCATGAGTTGGAACCGGGCTGGTGGGTTCTCGCTGTAAGTTGGATAATGCAGTGTGACCTGGTTGAAACTTCTTTGCATTTTCTCCCCATGAAGGCGAACCAACGATGGATAGAGAGATAAAACAAGCCGTGTCTGATGGTGCTAATTGATCATCTAGAGCATTGATTTCACCAAAGTGCCACTTCCGCCGCGGCTACCAGTAAACAATACGGAGGAGCAAGAGGACAAATACGAATACTCTAGCAGAGAGCTAAAACCTGCTTCTCTACTCCTGCGAGACTTGCTGCGTGCTCATAGCATATTCCTCATGCACCACGACACGTCACTTAGCGCCCTCTTTGTTCGCAACAGGCGCACCAAGTTTGTTGCCGCCATTAGCCGCTACTGGGATCTGTTTCTCTCCACGTGGAACGTGATGCTTCATGGAAATCCCGTGCGCAACGTCTTCGGCGGCATCAGCATTGCTGGTTCGGGCGAGCTTGGTGTCGGCGTCGGCGAAGAGCAGCGCGGCAGTGGTGAGCGCGAGGTGCTGGAGGACCTTGTCGGGAGGATTGAAGGCCTTGTCGATCTGGTCGTATCCAAATTTGGCACCGAGGAAGGTGCAGATGATGTCAAGGGATACAGAGATAGAGCTGAGCCGCAGTGGCTAGGCACTGGAGAGGAGCCCGCAGCCGAGGATGGGGCAATATTCTTGGGGGTTGGCGCCCTGAGCAGGAAATCCGTGAGGGATGTGACGCATTGGATGGAGGATCTCTATCAATGGGGAGATCATGCGTATGGTGTGATTGAAAGCCCGACATCCACGAGAAGGGCGCTTGGTCGCAGGGGGGTCAAGTCTATGGATGAGAGGCAGAAGCAGGGAGAGACTGCGGAGGCGCCGTCTGCAACTGTTGAGAACCAGGAAGACCAATCAAAGAGGCCCGAGGAGCAGCAAGCAGAATATTTATCAGAACATCAAGACAAGGCCGAGCAAAAGATCGAGCAGCATCGGCAGCAGCCTAAAATCACTCAAGTTGAGGGCCCAGAAACACCCGCCACATCAGCACAAGCAGAAGCATCTGAGGAATCAGATCCAACAGAAGCACAAGACGGGAAAATGGACACAATACTCGGCTACATGAAACTAGGATACGGTTCATACTGGACCATCCCGGGAACAAGTCACACGACCAGCAACCCGCCTTCTTCAACCTCAACCAAACCCTCTCGCGACGCATCACCACCGCCACCGCCATCTATCCGTCCTTATCTCCCCCAGCGCGCCTCCTCCGAAACCCACGGCCACTACCTCATAGGGCTCAAGGGCTCCATCGAAGAAGACACCCTCTCCGACTCGTCCGCCTCCTGCTCGGACTATAATATCCGCACCGTCCTCCGCACAATCAATGTCGAACTCGAAGACAAGCCGTCCACAAAGCCCGACACCACCATCATCCGCGACTTCCAACACCCCGGCAGCCCGCTCACCCAATCCCAAGTCGCAGGCAACATGCTACCGGGCTACAACTCCCACGACCTGAACAAGTCGGAAAAGCTCCGCGTAGTAGTCTACGTCAACCGCCCCTTCATTTTCACATTCCTGTTCCGTCTGCGCACAGACTCCCTCGCTTGGGACTCCCTCTACCGGTCTCTGCACCACCAGCTGTTCCCGCTGAAGAAGCCTCTCCTCGCGAGCACGACATACCGTCCAGAGGTAGACCCCAAATCCACTTTCAGCGTAGCCAATTCCATATACAATCTCGTGTGGGACCCCCCCGCGCTGACCGTCCATTCTACGATTCCCAATATTCCCGAGTCCAGTAGCTCGGAGGCTTGGTCCCGCGTAGACGCAATAAACTCACATTTACATCTCCTTATGATCCACGGGCTTACGAGATCGAAACACGCCGACTTGGAGAGGAATCAAAAGACAAATCGGGGGTGGTGGATCGTATGGACGAGGCTATTGGACAAGACTGCCGCAATCACGGATGATCACTCCTCAGGACATGGTGGGCGGAAGTCTAGTGATGATGGGCAGGGGGGTGAGGATGGCAATGACGAGGAGAGCGATAGCGACAAGACTGCCTCGGAAAAACAGCACGTGAGCAAGGAAATCTTCCTACTGAGAAGGGCGAGCGACCATGCTGGATTTAGGAGCATTTCCACCGGGGATGCCGTGGGCGGTGCGGAGGGAGCTAGTAAGCTGGTGCAGGGCATTGGCGTCGATACAAGGAGGTACGTGGAGGAGCTGTTGAGCTTTTTATGATTCGTAAGTGTGAGAGGGCATCCCCTACACGAAGAGATTCAGCCAGTGAAACGAGTTATCGCCTCGACATTAGGGTAATCGTCCTGAGACAGAGCATGCATGAGTGGGATCTGTAGTGCTCGCATCTTGGCGATTCACATCACAATTGCACTGTTCCATAAAAAGTCTCATTGGCTGGCTGTAAACATGTTTTCTACCTATTCATCATGTTCATCGCACAAGCGACAACTAGCTACTGAGATAGCTGTATCCAAATGTACTGCCGTGGCAGAGTTCATGCCTTGAACAGCATAAAAAAGTGATATGTACATAGAATGGTAAAAGAAAAAGAAAAAAAAAATAAACAAGCAGCTTTTGATTCTTCGTTTTCAATGCGCCACGGAGCCGACACAGCATATTGCTTTGGCGGGAAGACGAGACTTCAAAAGCCTCGCCTGGGCCAAAAGTATGCCTAGAAAGTTACCAAAAAATGTCGATCTTTTTCGGTGTATCTTTCCCGTATATCGCCCATCTCCTGATTTCCTTCAGTGCCAGACACTTTGATCTTAAAGATGACAAAATGGGATTCCTGCCTATAGTCGTGAAAAATCGTCATGCTAAGATGTCATTAGACTTTCCTAGCATTCATACGTGGTCAAGTGAGAGATGAGCTTGCGCTGTGCACAGCACAGCACAGGTCAAGAGCAAAAGGAGAACTAGTTGAAGGACCAGCTGATGGGCATGCGGCCAGAGTCGAGACCACCGTAGAGCTCCTTATACACCTTCTCACTAACATCGACGTCATCTTGCTTGCAGCCCATACACTTGTCTCGGACCATGGCAGAAGTGGACTTGCCGTTGGCATAGATAGTAATCGTCTTGCCGCACATGGGGTTTCCGTTGGACTGAGTACCCATCAAGAGGTGAGACAGAGCAACAATGTTGTCGCTGTTGTCTTTGCCGCTGTCATCCTCGCCACAAGCACCCATGCCGACGGCGTAGTAGGTGAGGTCACCATTGTGTTTACCAGAGCCAGGGCCGCCAGAGCTACCGCTTTTGCCGCCTTCATTGCTGCTTGGCACAGGTGCAGGAGCAACAGGTGCAGGAGCAACAGCGGTCGTGGCCTGGGCCTTGAGGGCAGGTGGAGAGGGAGGAGGCGGAGGAGCGACGTAAACAGAGCTGGTGGTTGTGGGGGCAGAAGGGGGAGGGGGAGGAGGAGCCACGAAGGTAGACGTGGTAGTCGCCGGAGGAGGTGGTGGAGGCGCAACCGCCTTGGACGAGGGCTCCTGAACAGCAGGAGAGTGAGTCTCGAAGAAGTTGCCCGGGGGCTTCGTGGACAAAGCAGTTGGGGTCTGCGCAGCTTCCTGACCAGGAGTGATCCAGAAGGTGGTGGTGGCATCAATAACCTCGGTGACATATTCAATCTCCGTCACCCACTCGGTCCGGGTGACGACATCGCGGGGAACAATATCGCGAATGGCGTGGAGACGCTGGTGGTTTCTGTGGTGAGGCTGGGCAGCGGCCACAGCAACAAAGGTGGCAGAAGCGGCACTAGAGCACTTCATGATGGCGCGTGGGAAAATACAAGTTGGTATATATATTTTTTTCTTGATGTGTGGTGCGCCGAACGGTAGTTTGTTTGGTATATCGAAGGAATGTGTGTCGTCAAAGTGAAAAATAGCCGAGGCGAAGGAGTATGTGTATAAGCGTGGGAGTCCTGCCCGTGGTAAAAATCAAAAAAAAAAAAAAAAAAAACTACCGGACCTCTGGTCGTTTAATGAAGGAACGTGTTGTGAGTAGAGGACGAAGAGAAAGAGAGGAGGAAAAAAGAAGCAAAGGGTTGAAGTAATAATAAATAAGGAGGACTGGAAGAGGAGGGGAGGGGCACGGTGTATGGAGTACGGAGCATTTCAGACGACGCACTAGACCGGGGACTGCCCAAGAAAAAGCCTTGGGCAGTCAGAGGCCCAGGATGCCCCTTGTGAAAGGCTGTTGCGTGGCCGGAAGGCAGCCGGGGCCCACTCGCACCAGGTAAACCACCGGCGCTGCAACGGTTGATTGGCTCTCCATCTGACACCGTGGTGCAAGGTCTGTTCAGGTACCTGGCCAATGGCGCGTTGCACGTACCCGACTCGAGTTCTGGTATTCTTTCCCCCCTCACAGTCCGTCTGCCAGTATTGCCGGCCGGTGAAAGTATTAGGTTGGTACGGACTACTTCCGCCCGACTCCTGACTTTATCATTGGCAAAAGTCAAGAACCAGTCCCGATTCAGTCGCTCTGCGCTTTTATTTGCATCCTATAATCCAGAACGACAGACGAACGGCCGCGCCAATGAGGACACAAAAGACAACGGCTAATCACCTTGGCCATCAGCTACTGTGCTGCAATGCAAGAAGGGCAGGCACTCTTTGGCATGATTGCTGCTACCACTCAAAACTATTGTTCCCGCGAGGTGGCACAAACGAGATGGCAAGCCGTGGCGCATGTCGTGGTGTTGGCGTTTCGACGCGCGCATTGAGACGAGTTAGTACTATTGGGCCAGGCCTCACAGCCTGTGCAATACGTAGAATTGACATGACCATGCTGCTGCAATGCTGTAGTACCATACTGAAGTAACTTTGTTCACCGCTGGCTATCTATGTTGCACTCAACGTCTGGTTTTGCACAAGGCCTCACGGTTGTTCTGTATTGCCTGCTTTTGTCCAGATGACGGGCACAAACGGCGCGTTCGTCTCCCACAACAATTCCCTTGGTGCATCGGACCCCCAAACGGAGAAGGTGAGTGAAATGCCAACACGAGGCTTTCTCTACGGTGGTCGGTCTTCCTTTCGCAACCAGTAATGTCAAAAGCCGCAGCTGAACAAGATGAACCATCCACCGTCCTTTCAGAGTCATTGCTTGCCGCCTGCCTCCGGAGATACGGCAGCAGAGTTTTACACTGTGCTATTGATACTGTGTAAATTGTGGCTGACATCCGAGTGAGTCAAGATGAAACGGTATACGGATTACAGGCCGGCACACGAATCTCCCCTCCGTGCTTACGCGCTAGCATCGCTATTTCGTAGGGAATGTGATACTTCCCCCCATATGTTGGAGATCAACGATGCAAGTGATGAAGACCTGAACCAGTGAAGTTATCTATTCCGTCCGTCTTGGACGTTGGTGAATCGACACAAAAGGTCTCGACCCTAGTATTCACATTTCAGGATGACAGATTTTGTCAAGTCTTTTATAGTCCGTTACACCCGGTACAGCTTGCGATTGAGTCGCCGTCTTAGACACCTCCTGCAGCAGGAGGAAGCCCTGCATTGTGGACATTTGTCGGCCGCCCGCTGTTGGGTCTACTCCGGAAAGAAAAGAGAAACAATGCCTGACGCTGGAAAGCAGTTCGGTCTTCGTCAAAGAGCTCCTCAACCAGGAACGCCTTCTTTGCCATCTTGACGAATTGCATGTCAGCTCTCCTTCGCTTCTTGAAGCAAAAGTACACGATCGCGTCTTCGTTCACGGCAAAAAGACCCCGTAACGTCTGCATAAGAAGGGGAAACGCTGGCTCGAAATAGACACACTCTGCCGCCAGAATAACGTTGGGCTTTTGTGACACAACTTCTTCAGGAAGTCTTTCACCCCTGTAGTTAACAAGAAATTTGCGTGTCAGTGCGAACAAGCACATGACCGGGTGAGAAACATACCAATTCAATATCAGTGCCTTGGCTCGGCCCTCAATCTTGTTCAAGCGGATATTCGTGTCCATCAGGCCAAACATTTCTTGTTGGTCGGTCACTAACAGCCTCGTATCCTCGCCACAGCCAAGCGCCACAGCCAGGCCCACGAGCCCACCACCGGCACCGAGCTCCAGTCTGCATTTGTCATGAGTTCTTGAGTCAGCCTGTGCTCTGTCTGCCTCATCAACATTGTCATGCAGTCGCATGACAAGAAGATGTGGTGGTGGCCAAACACAGCTTCTTGACCCCTCGGTAATCCGTAAATCCAGGCGCGACACTCTGTGCGAGTTAGGGCTGGGCTGAGTATGCCAACCGAGGGCTCGTCTCCCAAGCTGCTCCTAGCTCGCACGATTGGTGGCAGTGGGAAAGGGAACACCGAGTATCAAGGAGCAAACAATTCTTGTCCGGCATGCTGTCTGTGCGAGGATGCGAGGACATGCACAGCAAGACTTACATTCTAGCATTTCGCATCTGCTCTCTGTGGTATCGCAGCATGTGCTTTCCCAGCACTAATCCTGCTGGCCAGGTTTGGCCACCGCAGCCCGTCCTCGCATCTTCATGGTATACCAGAGGCGCACTCAGTTGGCCGTCAAAATCGATCTTCGCATTTCCTGCCTGCTTTAGCTCGGGCAGAGGCGCCAGATCCTCACTTACGGCGAGTGGGTTGAGCGGCGGTGAGGGTGACCGGCTCATCATGACAAGACGCTGCGACTCGGCTCGATTTGGTAGGGATTTATGTCATTGTTTCTTTTTCCCTTCTTTTAACATGCAGCCAACAGGTTTCGACGCGACACAGGTTTTCGCCGGGTTGGCAGGCGTCGATTGCAGGGAAAGGAAGAAGAAAAAGAAACCATAAGCGAAAAAGCAAAGAGAGGGTTGGAGTCCAGACCCGACCCTGACGATAGAAAGCTGGTGGCAACCCCGCTTGTTAAGCGTGATTCCCCTACTAGGTACCTACTGTAGGCATATGATAAGAATACAGTACTAGTAATCCCGCTTGGGGGAGCAAATTTGAAGTTCTTGGCACATTAAGTAACAATTTATCTTGTCAAAAATTTATAGCCGACCTCGCAGCCCCCCGCAATGACCTCATAGCTTGTTCTCCATCAGGCCACATCCTGCGTCACACCGGGAATTTATCAATGCGTGTAATGAACTGGCCTTATGGCTACTGCGTATGGGCGTTCAAAGTGAGAATATCATTCTTATAGAAGAAGGCAAGAACTATATTAGTGGTTACACAGTGTCCGGATTTATAGTAGCCTGTGCACGGCCTGTGCGCGGGCTGCGTACAGCCCTAACCTAGCCGCACACGATCCGCATACTTTCCGGAGCCGGGCTTGACCCGGACTTGACCCAGACTTAACCCGAGCTCATAGCTCGAGTCCATAACACTGCGGTCCCTTTTATTCGTATATTAATTGTCACACTGGCTGGGTATCGCTAGCAACCCCGACGTCTTTAACAAATGCGACGCATTGACAACCAATGAGCAAAAAATATGTTGAATTTCGTTCTAGTTCGCCAAATCTCATTTATACTTGCGTCTTAAACTCGATCTAGTAGGGTCGACGTGTGCAACTTGAAAACAGTCGCCCATACAGCCAGATTCTCTATAATGCTCCCATAGGAGACGCATGCGAAGAATTTGGTCCTGTGTGAATTCCGTGGGGCAGTCTCTATAGTATTGATTCCCTTGTCAGTCAGATATCACACAAGGAAAGGGAGTACGGCGCGTGAATTAGGAAGATGTACCGTTTGCTATAGCTCATATGATTGTGCGTAGGATCAAGGCCCTGTTGATCAGGACAGGTATTAAGGTCTTTAGGACAGTCAGTCCTCTCATATATTGATGCAGCAGTATCGCTCATCAAGTCTCCCTCATCAAAACATGAATCAGAAACTGTATGCTGCAAGCCAATCCAGTGACCAACCTCATGACAAAGGGCCTTGCCCGGCTTGTTGACTCGGTCCGTGCCGTTAAAAATAGCGGAAGCCAGCATAACAACGCCGTCTCTACTCATTTCCCCTTTGCGTTTGGGATATGTTGCGGCGCCGATTCTATTTTGGTTGTCGAATTTTTCGATAAAGTATACATTCAGGGCGCGATAATCACCCTGACGAAGCCGACTAAACATGCTCACTTCTCGAGCGGCGTCGTTGACCCACTCCTTACTTTTCACGAACACGATGATTTTCTTCTGAAAGGTGATCCCGACTGGCTTGAAGCATGCATTTAAAACTGCAATTTGCTCAGCAACATTCTCTTCCTACATTGAACATCGACCAAAGTTGTTAGCTGCCGTTTGCTTGTTTTTCGACGGAAAAGGTATCGGCCTACGCTTAATATCGAGGGGCTCGGGAACTTTTTGTAGACGTGCCAGATGTAGACATCCACGGGCCGCGGCGAACCTAGACGAAGCAGGGTGCCTTCGGGTCGACTATGGAGCTGGCGATGAAAACCAAGGAGGTCCTCTGAGGGGTTTTCAACTCCGCACCATGATTGTTCACCCTCTGGTTCGTTGGAAGGGGCGCCAATAGGGGTGGCGATAAGTGACAAGCCAGCGAGGGCATTGGTAAGGAATGTAAGGAATGGCATTCTTTTTCTTTAAAAAAAATATATATATAGGAAAGAGTTGAAAGAGATTGAGAAAATATGTCTCGAGCTGGTTTTGCTCCAATTCCTTTGAGTGTGCGAAGACCTCAGGCGGGTCACAAATAAGGATAAGGGCCTGGTAGATTGAGGTCACTTCATCTTACAAGGGAATTGCCCTATTATAGAGGTGTTCCCTATAATACGGATCCGTAGAGATGTTCCCTAGAGGTGTTCCCTATAACAGAGGTGTTCATCAATACTGGGATACACCGAGTACGGAGTAAGAACCGTAAGAACCTTCAAGGGTCTATGAGTCTTTCCTGACTCGCTTTCCTGCCTGGTTGGGGTGGGGTGGTGAGGGTGGAGGACACTAGCCAAACGGTGACTAGTGGGATTCAGCAATTGCCGGCGCCAAGGTGTGATGATGGCCTCTCTTTATTCACCAGACAGACAATGCCAATCTACGCGTCGAGCTAGCTGGTCTAGCTGGTCTAGCTGGTCTAGCTGGCCCACAGCCTGACATCTTCGCCCGGCCTCATCAGGGAACGCATATCGATTTGTTGAATCACATTGACGAAGTCTTTTAATTTTCTGGATGCATGCCTCGACGCGTTCAATTATTGGAAATTCAATTTCTTTCCCCAGGCACTGTTCCCGCCCCCGGGGAACCTCTCTTGGCCCCTCTGTGCACAAGACGTCACAAGACGGTGAAATGTCCTCCCTTGCTGCAAAGATCCATGTCGAAACAAGAAACCAGGGCCATTTCCGTACGCACACCTTGATCAAACAAGCAATGGCATCTGCCCAATTCAGGAGGCTGGTTTGAGACCTCTTCTCCTTCTTCCTCTTCTTCTTCTCTGTAGTCGCGACGCAACTTTTTCCAATTGTCTCACCGTCAGTCAACGTCCGGATCGATGGGGCCAATCGTCTGGAATGCCGCATTCCACTATTCCCCAGCCCTCGCAGCTCGCGCTACTCAACCAGCGTGCTGATGGCATCTCCCGTGCGTCTATCCCCAGCAGAGCCTCCATTTTCAAGACATTTGCGCCTCTTGTGGCAATGGGGACGTGTGCCGATGCTCCATGGACGCGCCGCTACCCAGATGCACGCTCTGGCCGTACAATGACCCCACGGTTGGATTGTGAAAGGAATGAAGGGGGCAGTAGTTCTGCCTCGAAGAGTCTTGAAGATGGCTGTCCCTATGTCTGCGACGCTTTCTGCTCGTGTCATCTGCGTTCTCTCGTCTACAGTTCGTCTTGACCTTCTCGTTCATTCACTCACACTCTTTTTTTTTTCTGAATCGTCATTCTTTTTCTCTCGGTTCTCCTGTTCTACAGTCGTTGCAAAGAACATCAATCTAATCCCGTCGTGTATGGCTTCGTGGCGTGGCGTGAGATACTCATCAAAAGTACTCGAAGGCAACGCCTCTTGTAGGTGGCTCTCGATAAATCGTTGTCCGTGATGCCTTCACTGCTGGCGCTTGTGGCATTACTGCCCCTCGCCCAGCTAGCAAACGGCCAGCCTACCATTTCCTTTCCTTTCAACGCGCAGCTTCCGCTTGCTGCTAGGACAGACAAGTTCTTTTCCTACTCTTTTTCACAATATACTTTTCAGTCCGACTCAAAGATCTCCTACGCACTCGGCGATCACCCAAGCTGGTTGTCCTTGGATAGTGGAGGAAGGCGCCTGTTTGGGACCCCAAAGGACGGGGATGTCTCCCCTGGAGACGTAGTTGGGCAAGCTGTCGACATCATCGCGACCGACGACAGAGGCTCAACTTCCATGAACGCAACTCTGGTAGTTTCGCGACAGCCAGCTCCTCAAGTCCAGATTCCCCTCGAAAAACAGATCCAGAACTTTGGCAACTTCTCTGCTCCGTCTTCCATCTTGTCATACCCGTCCACAAGCTTCAAATTCTCATTCGACCAAGGCACCTTTGGCAAATCCGGTCTCAACTACTACGCCGTCTCCGGGGACAGCAGTCCTCTACCAGCATGGGTCAAGTTCGATGCGCCGTCTTTGACCTTTAGCGGGAAGACGCCGCCTATCGAATCTCTCATTCAACCGCCCCATACATTCGACTTTAGTCTGGTTGCATCGGACATTGTGGGCTTTTCAGCTTCATCGCTCAAGTTTTCCATTGTCGTAGGGAGCCATAAACTCACGACTGATCGCCCAATTGTTACACTCAACGCAAGCCGTGGCTCCGAGGTGAACTACAATGCGCTGGAGAACGGAATCAGGCTTGATGGCAAGCAGGTCGCCACAGGTGATCTGACAGTGGCGGCCGAGGACACGCCAAGCTGGCTGTCATTTGACGAGAAGACCTGGAAACTACGCGGGACGCCCAAGGACGGGGATCGCGCAGCCAACTTCACCATTACTTTCAAGGATTTTTTTTCAGACAATCTTGATGTTCTCGTCGTCGTCAACGTCGCAACCGGTCTCTTCGAATCGACTTTTGAAGATATCAAACTCAGACCTGGGAGCGAACTCGACCTCGATCTTGCCAAATATTTCAAAAACCCCAGTGATGTCACCGTCAAAGTATCCACCAACCCAAATGAAGACTGGCTCAAGGTGGCCGGCTTGAGGCTGTCTGGCCAAGTGCCGAAGACGTCAAAGGGGGGATTCAAGCTGTTCATCGAAGCATCGTCCAAGAGCTCCGGTCTCTCAGAAAAAGAGACGGTCAATGTCAGCTTCCTCGCCGCTGACGGCACCACAGCCACTGTCACTCCAGCCCCATTTACCACGACAACCACAGCCACGGCCACTAGTACAAAAGATGGCGCCCCCGGTGAGGCACAGACACAGTCGGGCCATTTGAGCACCGGTGAAATACTCCTGGCTACGATCATCCCCGTGATATTTGTCGCCATTCTGCTTATGATCCTAGTGTGCTATTTCCGGCGACGGCAGAACAAAAACAACTATGTGGGCAGCAGATATCGCTCCAAGATCTCCAATCCCGTTCTGACCACTCTTCGGGTCAACGGATCTGATCTGTCGATGCGGGAAGCGGCCGCTATGGGCGGAGGTGCCTTCGTGCACACAGAGACACTGGTTTTCAAGCCGGCCAAAGCGGCGTTTGCCGACGACAATTCGCCCATGTCATCTCGACGAAGGAGTTCAGAAACACTCGATGATCTATCCGCCTCGGGGATGCCTCACAGCATCATGGTCGATGCGGCGCGAACGACAACCGTTCGTAGCATCAGCAACGTGGACAGCGAGGACGGAAGACAATCTTGGGTGACAATTGACGGAGGCAATGGCGGCCTCGCAAAGAGCAATAGATCGTCCCGAAGTCACCAATTTGACGTGACGTATCCAGATTCGGCTCGCCAAGTCTTCCCTGGCGCAGACCACACACCTCATCGGAGAGATCCGGGTCTGGGCATGACACTCCCGACTCTCAACGAAATGTCCAACTTGCAGCCGACCGCCCTTTTCGCGTACAAGCCGCATCAGTCCCCCCTCTCATACCACAGCGTTGACGGCAACTCGGGCATCACATCTAGCTCTGCTGCATTGCCGCATACGGAAGACAATGCCATTCACACCACTGCCCCTGTTACCAGGTGGAATACCGCCTCCACCGCCAGAGACCCCTCTGAGCCAAACTGGGTCGCCTTGGCGGAAAGCGAGGCCGGCGAGAGCGTGTCCGAGCTAAGAAGACCCAGTGCAGCGGTTTTGGCGGGCTCACGGCATCTCGTTTCATCAAGCGGCAAGAGCGTCGCAACAGACGTGTCTTTCGCATCCTCTGAGAACTGGAGGATCATTGGCCAACATAGTCCGACCAAGATGGAGCGCTTATACAAGGACCTCGTCGACGAGGCGCCGTTCCACCCCTCACGACCAGGTACGGCCCGTCATGGCGCAGAGACAGGCGATTGCGGAGATGCCAGCCCAGAGTGGGTGTCGCCGAATCGGCGGAGAGATGACGCTCATTCACCACTTCCCTCGGGACGGCTGGGGCCGTCTCTAAGTATCATTTCGAAAATGAGCGGCGTGAGCGAGCAAGATGTTCACATGTCTGGGGGAAGGGGGTATTCTACTGATGACGATTGGATACGAGAGCACTCGGGGAAGATGTCTGATGGGAGTTTTAAGGTGTTCTTGTAAGGGAAACGTGCGTAATGAACTGAATAATTCACGGCCTTCGGCGCAAAGGGGTTAAAATCCGAGGGGGATAGCGGGTATAGTTGAATTCCCTTATCATCGTAGACTTTCACCACTGGTGATTACAATGATACCAGCACATGTACTTTTGTTCTGTGCGTATAAATTTGATAGAATAATCGAAGACTTTCAATAAATTCCTTCAGTGTGTGATTCAATTGGGCTCTTGTAGCTTTATAATTGTGAACAGGTATGATATGCTTTCTCCGTGTCTGGTACTGTGGACTTTCTCCCAAACAAGCCCCCTTCTCGCCATGACAATTCGAAGCCAGACAAAGAATGAATGCATGGAAGTAACCAATTCGTGTCTGTTGACACTTTACATCTCGATTTGATTACTTCCATGCAAAGTCTTCGAGTTTGGCTCGAGTCCATGAAACTTTCGTGTCGCACGCTATTCCAGCTTCTTCCCAAGCTGCCAATGATTCCAACTTGCTACACCAACCCATATCATCATTGAACATCTCCACCAGGCCCTCCCTGCCTGCCTGCCTTAGACAGTTCCCTCGTTTGGCGCCCAGGGCAGACCCGAGTCACCCACGGTCAGACCCATACCTGTTCACCCCTCCGTCATATTCGGGGCCTCTGTTTCGTAGCCTGGGCTATATGATTTGTCTGTGGATGTTGACGGCGGCGCAGTGGACCGTTTGCATGGTTGTACTGCCGCGTTTTATGCCCACCAGGTCGGTGATGTCGCCTCTTGCGTAGTGAACGCTTGCTTTGGGTCCGTGCTTGAAGTCGAACCTGTTCCTGATAGTCCGTACAATACTGTTCATGTTCATCTGCAGCTCGAGAGTGCGAGAGTGCGAGTGCACAGATGCGGTGCGCCTATGGTGTGGAGCTTCGGGGAATTAGTACTAATTCGAGAATAGAGATGTGCATAATATGAAACTAACAGAAACCATCTCGTTTACCCAATACGATGATTTGCACGGGACTTTGAGCCGGTTAAGATAATTTTTCTGGGTAAGAATGTGTAAATCTTGTTAAGTGGCCTCTGCATAGATCAAAAAGATCGACTGCCGCGCTGAGGCCAGGGTTGCTTTGGGGGTACGGCCGGCGGCGGGATTTCGACGGAGATACGACATGGAGAACGAAGCTAAAATACTTATGCAGTTCGGGGTTGTTATGCGGACTGCACAGAGCATCTCTGTTTATGTGAATTCAGATGTTTATCGTAAAGGTGGCTGAAAGGTCATTACCTACCTTCTCGGACCATTCTTGGCAGTTCAGTGTTGATTGATTCGTGAACGACCTTTATGCTGTTATACTGAGTTTTTGCAGGCTGATAATATTCAGCAATACATGCTCTGTTTTCGAAGATCATGTTCTTTGACCAGAAAATTGACTTGCTTCACCAGCTGTATGCAGTGTGAAGGATGGATTCCCGGCCTGGTCGATCTTCGTGTCGGCCAGCTCTTTCTGCCCGATCTTGGCATTTGGCGGAGACTGTTGATTCCCTAATCGCGGAAGAGGATTGTATTCATTAGTCTCTAGGAGAGTCTATTTGACACCAGTCATGGTCGATTGCCGGCCGACCTCCGAAGTGGGATGTCCCCGGTTGCCTCCATCTTCAACAGCACCTGCAATTAACGCGCCGACCTGGAGAGGGTTGGCTGTGTTCGGTGAAGAGACTGGGAATGGTTAGTGGAAGCAGCTGATTATCTTATCTGATGGGTGGCCACTTAGCCACCGCCGTGCCACATGCGGGGCCACGGGGAGGGGCTGGTTCGCCTGAACGCATCAGGAATGCAATGGACGTGAGTTCATGTTCGCACTGGCCGGGACTGATTGACTGCCTCGCGTTGGATGATCCGGGCGAACTTGAGTCAACGAGACAGGCTGGGTGGGTTCATGTCGTTTACAGGCTGCTATAAAGCATTTCTCAACAAGCCAAGGACACAACGTAGGAAGTCCTCGCCCGATTACGACGCTTGGACCTTGGACTCATTGGCGGCTGTTTATTACAGCAAGTCGTCGACTTGCCTCATATAGCAAGCTCCACCCGAAACAAGCCCACATTATTGGCACGTAACTTGATGAAACCCGAGACGATCTTGAGCTTGGCAGCGACAGCCTGATGACTGCGCAGGAGATGCGCCTCGTAGAGATGGGAGAGATGATGTGATGGCTGGGGGCAACATTGAACAGCGCTCGCTAGACTTCTGGTGCCAGGTCTCTCCAGTTTCCCTCTCCACGTCAGACAGACATTTTCGCCCACCAAGAACAATAGCCAATGCGAACCAAGCAACCAAGCTAGCCCTGCCGCCCACAAAGCAGCAGCCATGTCCCGGTAAGGTACTGAGTCACCAGGGTCCTGTGCCAGATGCCCCTCCTTGTCCTTGTCCTTGTCCTTGTCAGGCAGGGAGGGACTGGAGATGGAAGATCGAGGAAGTGTCCTGACATTTTGAGGTCATCATCGTTGTTTTTACGACCCATCTATCGTGTGAAAAAGTGGCAAAGACCTTGGCAGGTAGTGTTATTATTTTCGGATGCTGACCCGTTCTTGATATGCCGACAGCCACAGCAAAAAAAAAAAAAAAATCCTGTGTCTTGAGGTCTGCATGTAAACCTGGGCTTAGCCCCCCAGACCGGGCAAAAGTCCTGCAGCCTTGTGCACTGCGCAAAATTGGCGGCGCGCCCTCGGTGATTGGTGTCGAAGCTACTATGTACTACCGCGCCGCACCAGCCTTGCCTGATGAGTGGAGTGATCGTCACCAACTCCATGGCCATGAAATCTGCTGTGATACGATTACGACGCCTGTTCTCGTTGTCTGTATCACAGACGTCGCGAGTCATCTGCCAAAGCTTCATGTGCGTGTGTGTGGCCGATGGGGAAGTGTTTGCGCTGACTTTCGTAGCGAGCCATGATGTTTCAGACGTTCAGCCGACATGGGCAGTTAGTTGCAGGACAAACACGCAAGGGAGAAGAGCCAGCCGAGAAGAACCCGGGAATAGGCAGAGTGCTTGAACAAGTTGACTTCCACCGACAATTCATCACCAATGCCATGATGGAGAATAGAGTCGGGAGACGGGTGCAGAGTGCGGCACGGCCAGACACGGCGGGGTCGGCTCTTTCAACTGCCCTCCATGGGTGCCCTCGTGTATGACATGTAAGACATGCTAGCTGATAAATGTGACTCGACTCGACCGACTGAAGCTTGATTCCGTCTGGTGTTGTTCACGACGCCCAAATGTAGCGATGCTCGAAATTGTTGATGAAGATTGGACGCAATCTGTCTATGGAAGGAGGCACCCGGCTGTCATACCCCGCTTCAGTGCCGCCCACTTTCCCACTGGGTTGACCACTTGCGCACTCCCAATTCTCATAGTCTGGTCTGGCTACGTGATTGACCAGGCCAGCAGGCAAACCTCTTCAGCAAGCTGGACACGACTGTTTGTCTGCCGTCTGCGCCGCACACCACCACCATACCACGTTCACTTCACATTTCCCCCCAACGCCAAAACCCTGCCCCTCGTGTGCCCTTCGTCTTGTCGCTAGAGAGCCGTTTCTCGCATCGTTATTCTCTACCCTCCTTCGACACCTGGCACACGCTTGATTCTTCTCTTCTCACATCCCCATTTCCTGGGCATCTTTGCAGTAGTTGTGCTGCTGCCCACCTACTGTTGCCATGGGTCAAACGCTCTCGGAGCCTGTTGTCGAGAAGGTTCGTCTTTCGCCACAGTCTGCCTCGCGCCTCGAAAATCTCTGCATCCTCACTGCTAGAGACTTGTCCCTCTTCGCGAACTCCTGCTCTTTGTCACGACTTCACTGGTCTTACTGAGCAAACCCACCCCTCATTACCATCACGAGAACCCCACTAGAAGCTCGCGGCCCTACAAAGTCTTCGGTCTTGGAGGGGCTTCGCGTCTATTCATGGTCTGGTGGACTTGTGACTGCTTGTTCGCACTCACCGAATGTATGGCAAACACAGGCTGACTTCTGCTTCCGATGCTTTTTTTTCACAGACTTCCGACAGAGGCGAGGATGACAGACTCATCTACGGCGTGTCCGCCATGCAGGGCTGGCGTATCAGCATGGAAGACTCTCATACTACCATTCTCGACCTGGCGACTGGTGCCAACCTCGACCCCAAAATCCATTCGTCCAGACTTTCCTTTTTCGGCGTGTTCGATGGTCATGGAGGTGACAAAGTAGCGTTATTCACTGGCGAAAACATTCACAATATCATCGTTAAGCAGGACACCTTCAAAGCAGGTGACTATGCGCAGGGACTCAAGGACGGGTTTCTCGCTACTGACCGAGCCATCCTCAACGGTATGATCTGATTTCTCGCGTTTTCGCCACCACATGTCACTGCCCCCTGCACGGCTTAGTTGCCTAGGGCTATAACTGAGACAATTGTGGTAGCCTCCCAGCTCATGGCGAATCTCAATACTGACCGTTCGACTCGGAAACAGATCCTAAATACGAGGAGGAAGTCTCAGGCTGTACAGCTTGCGTCAGTTTGATTGCTGGGAGCAAGCTCTATGTCGTATGTGCACAATATACTTTCATCCACGTTACTTGAAATTCAGGACATCAAACCAACGTTTTGCTGACATGGAAAACATTTAGGCTAATGCAGGTGATTCGCGAGGTGTTTTGGGCATCAAGGGTCGAGCAAAGCCCATGTCCCAAGATCACAAGCCACAGCTTGAAAGTTTGTCCAGCCAAAAGCGCCAGTTCTGTTGCCTACTCTCTGTCCCGTATCGCAGGGATGCGCACTAACACTTGACCGCACCCATTCTTAGACGAGAAGAATCGAATTACAGCAGCCGGTGGCTTCGTCGACTTCGGTCGTGTCAATGGAAACCTGGCCCTGTCACGTGCCATTGGCGATTTCGAGTTCAAGAAGAGCGCTGAGTTACCCCCCGAGCAACAAATTGTCACCGCCTTTCCAGACGTGGACGAACATGATCTCACTGATGAAGACGAGTTTTTGGTTCTCGCTTGCGATGGTAGGTACAATATTCAAGAAAAATCTCTCAACACATGACTGTGATCATGACTAACAAACGATTGTCTAGGTATCTGGGATTGTCAATCCTCCCAGGCTGTCGTCGAGTTTGTCCGAAGAGGCATTGCCGCAAAGCAAGAACTTGAGAAGATTTGTGAGAACATGATGGACAACTGCTTGGCATCCAACTCGGAAACGGGCGGAGTCGGGTGTGACAACATGACCATGACTATTGTCGGATTTCTCAACGGCAAAACCAAAGAAGAGTGGTACGAGGAGATCGCCAAGAGAGTCGCCAACGGAGATGGCCCTTGCGCTCCCCCCGAGTATGGTACGGCATAGCCCCAGAGGTCAAACAGTACCTGTCCTCGAGTGGACTTCGTGCGTACCTGGCGCTCAAGCAGAATCCCAAAGCTGACCACTATTCTTCCTTCTCAGCGGAATTTCGTGGTCCTGGAGTCCACCACAATTACGAGGACAGCGATAGCGGCTATGAGATGGATGCAGAGAAACAGGGCAAGAGCTTCGGCGTTGGTGGGTACCGAGGTCGAATCATCTTTCTCGGCGATGGCACAGAGGTTCTCACCGATTCAGATGACACCGAAATGTTCGATAACGCCGACGAAGACAAAGACCTCGAGAGTCAAGTGTCCAAGAATAACTCGACGTCGACCGACAAAGAAAACAATTCTTCTAGTTCCACTTCGAATGCCTCCACCAAGGCCGACGCGAAAGCCACCGAATCAAAAGAGAAGTTTGAGTCCAAGTCAACGCCTACCGAAGTCAACAAGATAGTGACAGTGGCTGCAACCGAGCAGCAGGAGGACGAGAAGGACAGCGAGACGGAAACGACTACTTTCAGCGAGAGTAAGAAGGAATAGGAGTTCCTTCCGCAATCAACAATGGTTAGAAATTGGGATTGGATGTGGGAGAAGTGAAAGAACACGGTGTCTTTTTCTTGTTCTTGGGTTGGCTCGCATTTTAATTTTTACAGTCTCGATGCTCTTTCTCCTCTTCATATGTTTGTGTTATTGTGTTTGAAGTTTGAAGTGTCCGAATTCAATGCGTAAGTGCTCGAAGGCTTAGGACAGAAGAGGGCACGAAATCGATAGGACGTACATATGTGCGAGGCGAAAGGCGCGCGTGTGTGCATGAGGTTTGCATCATGCAACCTCTCAAACAAGTCGTGCGGTTTTAGACAAATGACGTTTCCTATTCAGGACTACCTTCCCACCTACTATTCGCTTCGTTACTTGTTGCATAGTACTGGCACTTGTTGGCTTCTGTTGTGGGAAGGGCAGTCGGCAGACAGCAGTAGGAGAAAGAGTTAAACTGCTGAAGAGACAAAGAGCGCGCGCACACATTAGACAACCCTCCAAATCAAGGCGGCGGTACATCTTTTCTGATCTTCCATGCCTTGCTGCATTACATTTGGTTCAGTATTTATTACCTAGGAAAGCCTGCTACCGTGTCGATGGGATTACATTTTTGTTACAGTATATCATAGCTGTTTAAGAGCCAGAGGGGAGACAAGCACATGAAAGGATACACACGTATGTGCGTGTATATAATAGGACGTCACACTCAGGTTAAAGAATCTTCCCACGGCGTTGTTTCCCGTATGAAGGCGGTAGAGACAACCATTGGGAAAGTCGATTACAAAATCTGAATCGGGGTATCGAGAACTTCTATATTTGTACATGTATTGCCAAGATCATATTTCAAGTTTAGCAGCAGGATTTGCGATGTCCGAGGTAGACGTCTGGGTAGCCACTCGTTTACGAATCATGCTGTCAGGATCGAATGCCGTGTCCAGATGGACCGTCACGAGCGGGCGTTGGTCTCTGCCGTCTCGGAGCTTGATAGCGTAGTCATGCGTCGTTGAATCCTTTGAGCTGTCGTTATCTTTGCTAGCGCGTTGCTTTGCTTTCCGAATCGAGGGTAGGTCCATCGTTCGCCATGTGGTGTCTAGTGCGGCACCAAGGCTTTTAACGGGTTTGTATCCATCCAGGGAACTGAGAATGGCCCATTCTACGCCTGCGACAGCTGAAGCTTCTTTCGGTATTTTTTTTCTTTTCAACAGGCTTGCCGTTTTCCTGGAGAATATCCTGAAGGGGGATTTGAAGAGGAGTCTTCGGAGGAGGACGGCTTGCATTAGTTTACGGGCTGGTTCGCGGAGCTTGCGCTCGAGGAGGCCGTAGAAGAAGATGACACCTAGAGTGCAGGGGGCGCCTGTTATGATGGCGAGGGAGGTGAGAAGGCTGTACGTGCGGTGGTTGGGTTCGCAGGACTGGTCGTGCATGTGGGAGAGGGTCCAGAGCGCGGTGGTCCAGTCCTTGTTTTCGAGACAAGTCTCAAGGATGGCGTGGAAGGTGCTAATGTCAAAAGCGCGTCCATCTTCGAATGGGCGTTTCATGAGAGTCTGGAACGACTCCAAGCTGATGGCAGAATTTCCGTAGAAACGCAAGAACTCTTTCAATATTGGGTTCATGGCTCCGCTCGTGAACCAATCTTCTCCGTAGCG
Source organism: Epichloe amarillans (assembly GCA_024072835.1). NCBI lineage: Eukaryota > Fungi > Ascomycota > Sordariomycetes > Hypocreales > Clavicipitaceae > Epichloe > Epichloe amarillans. The sequence goes on along the minus strand of CP099635.1, from coordinate 2,737,740 downwards.
CATCGCTTGGTCTGCCATGAAGTGGTCTAGAGTCTTGCCAGCTTTAAAGGCAGCGTATGAGTCGTGACTGGCCATTGTTTGGGCGATGCCTCGCCTGGTTGCGGGATCTTCAAAGAGACCAATTTCGTACATGGCCACGATGATTTGTCGACGCTCGTCGTCTCGTTGCACGAGGTTCAAAAAGTGTAGCCACGTGCGAGCATTCGGATGAAAGTAACGTGTCTCCATCTTCTGGAGAAACCGGTGAAAAAAAGCTGCATCACGTTTGGACACGTACCCATCCAATATAATGTTGAACATATCTGTGTCCATGGGCAGACCCCATTTTTCTGCAAGAGTGAAAAGACGATCGGCTGAGGCGCGGTGACCGCCCTTCTGAGCCATAAACGCCAGAGCCAGTTTGAGGACAGACGGTGTTATGCACTCGCGGGCTGAGGGGTCCTCGAATGCATTCAAGATAAGTTGAACTCGTATGCCATCTGTATCTATAAGTTTGCCGTCCTCTCGAGGCTGTCTGTAGTACTTCAAGGCCAGGTGAGAACGCAACCTCCCGCATACGAGTGCCGTGATGTAGGTCTCAAAGGATTCCTTTGTCCAGATGCTTGGCTTCGGGGTCTGTTCGTACGGTTTGTCTATCCAGTAAGTCTGCACTTCCTTATGCACCCAAATGCTGTCCCTATTCCTTGGTGACAGCGATGATCCCCCATCCGCAGCATTGTCAATCGAAGGCCACAATCGTTTGGCCATGTAATCGAATGTAGCCACCTCACCGAGCTTGAATATCTCAACATCTGGACAAACCTTGATCAGCTCATCCGCAGCCTTTGTAAGAACCGAGCTCTCGCCTCGTAACACCAATGCCGAAGGAATTTTGTGATTAGGCATCTTGTAATTAGCGGTGACGCGCAATTTGGTCGCCAGTCCGGTCGCGGTGTCTAAGAACTCGACTCGCTTATTCCTGACAGGAAAGTCCCACGTTGAGGGAAGAACAACTCGTACAGCGGCCATATTGGGCGCATCGGTTCGCCTTGGCGTTATGCGCTTCAGCAGATTGAATGTTTCCATCCAATCCGGGACCCTTTGGTCAAAGTTCTCCCAGATCGCATCGATCCCGACTTGCACGCGAGCAACTCTATTCGAATGCGATTGACTTGATCTTGCTGCCTCAAGAGATGGATAATGGCGAGCTGTCGGTACGTACGGCGAATTGCGTTTCCGTTCTACTCGTTCCCGAATCGCAGGGGTAGTCTCGCGGAAAGCATTTCGCAAGAAGACATTTCTGGAATGTTTCGTCTGCACAATCTCGACACGAGTCTGCAAGTCAGGATTGGGCTCATTCGATGCTTGATACCGGTCGTATGGGTCTGACACACTATTCTGGGCTATTTTATGGTTGTTGTGGCTGTGGGAAGTCGAGAATGAGGACGTTGACTCTCTTACACGCAGGCCGTGTGTCCGCTGGGGGAATGTCCCGAGTGTGCCGATACTCCGGGGCCCAGTCCGCCATATTGACTTGATCCCCAAGGACATCGGTCATGTGTCGTGTCGCATCGTGGTTCAATAAGATCATGTCAAATATTAAATAGAAAACTAGAGCACGTTTGTCCACGAAAACAGGCCTGCGGCAGGGGGGGGCCACCGCGTCACGTGCACTCTCGACGTCAAAGGTCCACTCATGAATTGTCCCAAATTTACTCTGTAGAGTCAAGTCTTTTCAATGGGTTCAATTGATAGTAGGCAAATTTTGGCATGCTTCTATTAGTTTTGGAGTCAAGTGCGTGGCGACCAAGCTTTGATGGTTGCAAACTCCTTGATGATGATCTTGTTTTCACCATTTTACATGCAGTCACAACAATTGCTCATAATTTGTCATCAATCGCCATGTCAATATCTTCAATTGCCGCCCCCGTCACAAGTAAGACACAGTAAGGTCGTGATCGTTTTCCCATAATATCGCCTTTCCAAAGTTGCTCTGTTCGCCCATCAAATGCTTTGTATCACCGCCCAAGTCAAAAAGCTTGTCTCAATGTTCCAATAGACGCCTGCTCGTTTCAAGTATGCTAACGTTGCCAGAATGCGGATGCCGAGTCCTCCGAGAGGCCCTTATAAGACATAAAGAAGAAGAAAATACTAGCGTGGGGAAGTGGAAGTACACAAATCGTACAGTCCGTAAGGTAGGGAAGTACAGTTGCCACGAAAAGAATATGATGAGGAATAAGAAATGAATAATAAGACAAGGGGCAAAACCAGGTCGATGGCCGGCATCCCATTACTTCGTCCCAGGCAATTCGCCACCGTTTGGCGCCTTTGGCCCGCTGCGATCCAGACCAGGACGTGATTCATACCAACTCTGATCCCCATCGAGCGACGGCCTCAGCTCGCCTCTTCCCGCCATCTTTTTGACATCACTCCAGAAGGCCAGTTTGCTAATCTCTTCGTCTGCATGCTTGACCGCTGCCTCGAGCGCTTCCTTCCGTTGCAGTAATTCCTTGTTATCGCGATTGTCATCTTCCTCCAAGTTACGCACAACCTGGGCATACTGTCTCATCAAATGAGCCAACAGCTGCCTCCGAGATGCCTGGAATACAAAGATAGACATGATCTCATGCATCTCATCTTGAAGGGCACTCAGATCTATTGCGTGCTCGAGGTAGTTCTCCACAGCCTCCCTTTTCTCACGATCGATTCTTGATGTACGCAATACGGACAGCAAAGTTTCGATATCTTCTATCTCCAGAGCTTCTTCTCCCACTTCCTTGATAGACGAATGCTTCATGCTCGATTTGCTGGGAACGCGGCTGCTAGCAATACTGCCAGTTGATCGTCGTTTGCTGATGTGTGATGCCGGTCGTACAGTAAAATAATCAGAGTTGAGCAAATTTCCGCTCGAATCTGTGCCGAGATTTTGCCTCTTCGCTCTCTTGCGGATCCAGGCTCTTCTGCGCACGAACGAATTCCACCATTTGGCTGGGTGCCAGGAGAAGGCTTTGGCAAATGCAAACGAGTATTCCCAGCCTCCCTCATCGACGCCGTCCTGGTAGTTGACTCGCCACTCGGGCCAAACCCACTCCCAAGACGGGTCTGGGACGACGGCAGTGTATATATTCGTTGGCGATGGTTTGTGATATGCATTGGCTTTTCCAACAAGTCAGCACAAGCCTATCAAGCAGAGCTATTGGTCAGGATAGTACACTCCTACTCACTCCATGCGGGAGGGTCAAGCCCGCCGAGGGCTTTGGAGGAGAACAAGGCGGCACCACATATGAAACCTCCTCTTTCGTTCTCGTACATGATGTCAATAGCAGTTTCGCGGGTCTGCTGAGGGCGCTTTGGTATAATGCTTCGTGTTGGACCACCGAATACGCCAGGCGTTGCAGCTACAATTCATTGTAAGTTCATGTTCCAGGAGCGGCATCTGGGATGAGACTTTAGCATCAGCCTTACCTTGTACTTCGATAGATGGCTGCATCGCAGGATGAGGAAGAGAAGCCCCAGTTTCTAGGCTTGCTCTCTCCTGTTCAGACGCAGCTGGATGCGGCGAAATGTTCTGGTCGTGGAGAACATGTGAATCTCGTTGGCGGTTGTGGCTGATGGAGGCCTGTTGACCTTCATCTTGCTCACTATCCTCTACCAACGAAACCAGTCGTGATGCTGTAGAGCCACGTCGAGCTTGTGCTGCAGACTCGGACGTGCTGATCGAGTCGTCCTCGGCTCCATCATGATTGACGAGGCCAATTTCATGGTCATAATCACTAGGTTTGAGGCCTGCTACCCGGCGAGAGCTCCGAACTTTCACCATTGCCAAGCCCTAGATGCAAGCATGATAAAGCTCAGCGGTCATTCGGATTAGACTTCTACGTCGCTATCGGCCTGAATTATCGATGTGAAGTAGGTGTGTCAGCACGAAATGGCAAAGAGATGCACTGGGTTGGTTCGACGATGACGCTGGTTGATGCTGGCTTGCGGCGGGCCACGCCCGTTGCGGATGTAAATGGTTCGATTGTCGTGTACGGCTGGCGTCGGCGCCAGCGTGGTATTAGTAAGAAGCCAGGTCGCAAGCCATCAAGGAGTGGCTAGCAAAAACGAACAAAACAAGACGAGAATACAATGGTGCCCGAACAAACGAAGATGCAGATGTTCCAATCAATAAGAATGTTGGAGATGCATTTGGGCTTTCCGGGATTAGATTAGTGGGGAATCACAACCCCCCTGCGTTCGGGGCCCAGAACTGGTGGCTCGACTCTCATCCAGTCCAGTGTGTGTTACTCGTCAACAAGTCGAGTAAAGTACTGGCAGTGAGTGGTACTCACGGTCGCTGGAAACGCATCAACATCTAAAGGGGCAGAGACGCAGGGAGAGGCACCAATCATAGGAAAGTGCGATTCCTCGCGGAGCGGTTCCCAGGAAGGAGAACTTGGCTTATTCTCAATTCAAGCCTGAATTTTTAGTGGTGGATGCAATCTGGCGAAGACTCCCGCATCAGTTCGATTTCATCAGGTCGACATCAGGGTATTGAAGCCCCCCCTCTCACGTAACCCGAAGCTTCTCCAGCATGCGCAGGTTCGTCCGTTCACGACCGGCCGGGCTGCATTCTATAGAGCAAGATACCAAATCTGAAGATCCGCAATGATGAGTTACAATAGACTGAAATAAGAAAAAGATAGTCGACCTCACTTATCTTCCATCGTCCCCCCTGCTAGGAAGCCGGGGCATATGGATCTATTTCGTGGCCACGTTAATAAGTAGTTGATACAGAGGTTGTGGTTTCGCCCAGCAACCCTTGCTCTCCCACTGGGAAAGCAAGTCGCACAAATGGCTCTGTGATGATGACCGTTCACGGCACCGTTGTCTCAGTCGCTATGATGTAATCGACATGGCTGCTGCCCACGCGTGCAGTTGCCAGGTTGGCAGTCTGGTAGTCTGGTCCATGTCTCACTGAAAAACGATGGGGCCGGTAGCCCGCTTGCAAGCGGGCAAAGATATTTCAGACACGACAGGACGCGGTGCATTAATCCATTCAGCTTCGGAAAGACAAAAGATGAGCCGATCTCCATAATGACAGCGTGCGGCTCCCAAACATGGTGGCGCCAGCTCCCGCCAAATCACCGATTCTCATACGTCATGAACCTTTTCACCAGCGAATCAGCGTCGTGGAACTCAACAGCTGCGCGCTGCTGGCATCCTCAGCATCTTCGGCAGTCAGCTCGCACGGAGTTGCTAGGCGATGAAGCAAGCAATATGAAAAAAAGTACTCCGTACCGGACAGTACTCCGTAGTCGCGTGTCCACGTCCCACATTGTGCTGCGTCATGCCTAGCCAAGCCGTTGAAGTTGGGAGCTCCCCATCTCTTCTCGGGGAACCATCTATTCTTCTCCCCTCCGGCCACCCTTTACTGACGCGAGCTCGTTCTCTTTCCTTTCCTTCTCTGCTTCTCCTCACACTCACTCGATTTGTTCCTGGCGAAAGCATCAGCTGGATTTCCTCCTCGCATATCTCGCTACATCCCTCTTCGCACAATGTCCAAGTCGCGCATGCCTCTCGTCCTCGGCCTCGGTGCCGCAGGTGGTGTTGGATATTACCTGTACAGCGCCGGCGGTAGCCCAAAGGCTGCCGAGAATAAGTTTGAGAGTACGTCGCAGATCCAATGACAATGACGGAGCTTGGTAGTCTCAGCCTGGCGACAAGAATTGTGTGTTCATGACGCGACGGCGCTGGGCCTCCCTTTTGTTTCCCTCGCTCCAGCTTGTCCGCATCCGATGATGTAATGCAGTCTCCTAACATTTCAATGTGCAGGTGATGTTCACAGGGCTTCCGCCAAAGTCAAGGATGCCTTGCCCGGCAGCAGACCCGGCGCCGAGAAGGACTTGAAGAACTTTGGAGCCGAGGCAGGTGCCAAGATTGACAAGGCTGTACGTGCCCCCGACTGTTCTCAAAAGCATGCCGTCATCTGGCTCCCGAAGGAGTTGAACACACACTGAACGCTAACTCGCGCTCGCAGTGGGCCGAGGCCGACAAGAAAGCCGGAAGCATCAAGAGCCAAACCGAGGCGTACGTCAAGGACGCCAAGTCCGAGGCCATCAAGGCCGTGGACAAGTTTGACCACACTGTTGAGGATGGCGCTGCCAAGGCCAAGAGCGGCATTTCAGGCTGGTTCGGCGGCAGCAAATAATCTTGTCACAAGCAATGTCGGCTCTTGTGGAGAGGAGGAACTCTGAGGATTGGTCATGGTTTTACAGTATGGGAGCAAGTCTTTTCAGTCAAGTGAGAACGACGTGTACGAATAATGTACATCATGTACATCATGTACAGAAGTTCAACCCTATGTTCCAGTGATTGCTTCAGCGCGAAGTGTATGATTCATTGATGCCATCACTCGCTCTATAATTGCTGTGAGATAAAGGTACCTACTCAGCTAGGTCAGTAGTCATCCATTTCCCGGCCATGTGGTCAATTTGGCATCCTTTGTCTGATCCTGAGTCTCTGCCACCCAAGAATTTTCGTCCTTACCAGTGGTACGTCTATCACAACTACTCCATCTCCTCAGCAACCAGCTTCAAAATCTCTGGCACTTCCTTCCTCGCATTCCGCGGATCCTTCGCAACCCTTTCCCACACCTCACCATGTCGCGGTTCACTCAACACACACTTGCTGATCACTTCTTCCCGCTTCTCTTCCGTGCCATGCTGAATCAAGAACCGATAGTACCAGGCCCAGCCATCTCCGCAATCACTATCCAGCACCAGTGCCTTCTCGAACCAATTTTGTGCCTTGTCTAGCTTTCTGTCCGCCCAAAATATCCTTGCCACGCCTACAAAGAGCAATGGATCGTTGTCAACCTTCTTGATGGCCTCCAGACTTCGCGGCTTTCTCTGCGTCCGCGGCTCTAGGTGCCAGATTTGCTCCACCCATAACAGCCCGCTCTTGGGGATTTCCTGCTGTGCTTTGGCCATCATAGATTTGGCTTGAGCGAGGTTTCCAGCGCGACGCTCCAAACGGACAGATTCGCACCACAGCCGGGCGGATTGGGGAACGGCGAGTCGTGCTCGGTCGAGAACGGAGCGTGCCTTGATGATGAGGCCCGATTTCTCCTCAAGGCGCGAATACAGGAGCCACAAGGGTACAGATCTTGGAACTGCCTTGACGCCTGTCGAGTACGCCTCGCGAGCTTGGGTAGTTTTGCCCAAGTCTTCATAAATTTGGCCCTTGAGCATCCAGAGCTTGGGGGCTGCGGGGAAAAGTTGTAGGGCTGTGAGAACAAGGTCCAGGGCACTTTCGGTATGGCCTTGCACGCGCTCAAAGACAATGCTCTTCATCCAGACACGGTCGGTAGGCGCTTGGTCTCGAGCAATTTCGAGAAGTTTGCGAGCTTGTTCAGCGTTGTCATTTTCGGATTCCAACTTCACAGCGGCCAGCCAGATGTCTTCATTATTGGGATTCTTGTTGAATGCACGCTTCAGGACCAGGCGAGCATTGTCAACCTCCCCAGCCTGCCATTTTTCTTTGGCAAGCATCATCCAGAGGTCTTCGCTGGTCGGACAGGCATCTACTGCTTGTTCAAGGACTTCCCAAAGAAATTCCTTTGTGCCATGGTTTCTCTCCAGGTCCGCTGCCGCCATACGAAGCGTCTTGCTGTTGTAAAAGACACGAATGGCATATGCGTATATGGCTCTCGCCGTGTCGTACTTTCCCCTGTTGATGCTGGACCTGGCATCCTCCATCCACGTATCTTTTCTATCATCATCTTCATCGAGACCCCATCCCAACGTAGCATGGATGATGTTCTGACATGTCAGAATCGCACCTTCTTCCTCGCATGTTTCAGCCTCGGCAATCCATTCTTCCCTCTTCGGCATAGCGGATTCCTTGGCCAGGACGCGCACAGCCGTTGCCATGACATTTCCCTTGCTTGCCTGTCCAAGCTGCTCCATCAATCGTGCGGCAGCAATCCAGATTTCGTGGGAGGTAGGAATAGCCTTTCGAGCCCTATTGAGAACCTTTTGTGCGTTTTCAGGAGTCTCAAGGCGCGCCAATGCCAGCCACAAGTCGACAGATAGGGGAATTAGTTCTGTGGCCTTTGCTAGCATCAGCTTGGCATCGTCCTGGTTCTCTTCCAAGTTCACAGCTTCTTTCCACAAGGCTTCTGACTCCGGAATATGGTCTAGTGCTTGACGAATCACTCTCTTCTTGTTACCGGGGATATTCTCCAGTCTCATGGCTTCAACCCATAATCGAACGGACCGATTATTGGCCTCTATAGCCCTTCGAGCAATGATTTTGGCATTCTGTGACTCATGATTCAATCGAATGTTTTCCAACCACGCATCTTCGCTCTTTGGGCATTTGTCACAGCCTTGATCAATTGTCTTACGCGCCGCAACAATCTTGCCAGCAAGTTCCTCCAGACGCGCTGCTGCGATCCAGCCGAGGGCATTGTTAGGGTTCGTTTTCACAACAGACTGCAAAAGCTCTCGCACTCGATTGATGTCTCCCACTTGTGCTTGTGCCTCGTTCATTTGCATCTTGTTCAGGCTCGTGATATAACCTTGCGGATCGATGCTTGTCGAGCTGCCACTGGTAGCATCGCCGCTCGATCGTGATGCTTGCTCCAACCGGGACTTCAGTACTCTGTCGCGCGCTGCTCCGATCTGCGCAAAGTTCGTCATGGTTCCGTTGGCATTATCCGTGCTACTTGAGGCAAGTCCATCGTCTGTAACCGTTGTGGTCATTTCCGTTGAGTCCCTCGCAGCAGCGAGGACGCTATCAGGGACGGCGTAGAATCTTTGTCGCAGGGCTTGTTTACTCCGTCGGTTCTTGCCTGTCAAATCTCCAACCTCTGGTAAATTCGCCCACTCCTCGTCCGTAACCGTCTCCAGAGCTCGTTTCAGATCGGAGAACTGTTGCTGGATCTTAGGGTTTTTGCGCTCGTATTCCTCATCTTCCGCTTTCTCCCGAGCTTCTCGTTGTTTTCTCCTCCTATCCATGCGCTCATCTACCCATTCCCAAATCTTGTCAGCCTCTTCGTCATCCTTGTCGTAAATACCTCCAGAGAACAGACCGACCTCGTTGTCGGGGTCTTGGAATCGTTCTTCGTCGTCGTCGTCTTCGTCCTTCTTCTTGCCATCGGGCCCAAGGCCAAGTTGAGCAGCACGCTTCGCAAGCGCTTCTTTGATTTGGTCCTCGCTGGGTCCGTCACGCGCAGGGCCAAGGTCAGATCTTGTGGTGAAACCAGTCGCACCTCGGCCAAGTCCAGCAACGTAGTTCTCAGGTGCCTTTTGGTTGAGAAAATCGAGCTTCGATGTCATGATGCCTTCGAGCGCGCGATGCGCGTGAAAATGGGAGAAACCAAGCACGAGATTCAGTCGTGCCGCCGAGGTCATACGATGAGAGCCGTGCAGTTGTGAAATAAGTCTTGGCGAATAATAAGTGGGGCCTAAGATGGTATTGCAAGTTGTGCCTCACAGACTCTGCATCTTATCGATAACAACTTGACTCTCGAAAAAGGTTTCCCCAATCGACGCCCTCCTCACTCGCGATATCCCATCGCCAACACTACAGAGGGTCACAAACAACACCCGCCATGGGGAAATCCAAGCAACCCAAGCGCAATGGCGCTTCTAGCTCACCGTACGAGCGACCGAGCAATAGAGGCTGCAGTTCAGCCGCTTCCAAAAACAATGTCTTCAAGTTCAACACCAACTTCGGTCAACATATCCTGAAGAATCCTGGTGTATCAGACGCTATCGTGGAAAAGGCCTACCTCAAACCTACGGACACTGTTCTCGAAATTGGCCCGGGAACAGGTAATTTGACAGTCCGAATTTTGGAGCGCGCCAAGAAGTGCATATGTGTCGAGCTGGATCCTCGCATGGCGGCGGAAGTGACCAAACGAGTGCAGGGCACGCCAGAACAGCGAAAACTGGAGGTTATTCTGGGCGATGTTATCAAAACCGAGTTACCACAGTTCGATGTTTGCATCTCAAATACACCATACCAAGTAGGCATTAACATTGTCAATGTTACCTTGATTTTTCCGTCTGATTTACCCGCTAATCTCGAATTTTCGTGCAGATCTCCAGTCCCCTTGTCTTCAAACTGCTCGCCATGCCAAACCCTCCCCGAACATCTATTCTTATGTTCCAGCGTGAATTCGCGCTGCGTCTCACCGCACGGCCCGGGGACGCTTTATACTCCCGAATTTCTGTCAATGCCCAGTTCTGGGCTAAAATCACACATATAATGAAAGTCGGCAAGAACAACTTTCGTCCGCCTCCACAAGTTGAATCTTCCGTCGTTCGAATTGAGCCAAAAATGGGCAAAGATCGCCCAAATGTCAGCTGGGACGAGTGGGATGGCCTCTTACGAGTCTGCTTCGTCAGGAAGAACAAAACATTGAGGGCTAGTTGGCTGGGCACAAGAGAAGTCCTGGTCATGATTGAGAAGAATTACCGAACGTGGTGTGCACTGAACGGTGTTCCTGTTGATGAGACAGAGGTCGATGATAGCGGGGCTGCGGATATGGACATGGAAGATGGCATGGCTCTTGGCGAGGAAGCTGGCGATGGTATGGATGTCGATGGCAATGATGCACCCGACTGCTTCAAGGAATTGAGCAATTCTTCCGCTGCTATTCAAAATACCAAAAGCAAGCGTAAGAAGACAAAGGTGGCGGAGTTGGTCCGAGAGAAGATCCGCAAAGTACTGGAGGATGTCACTGCGCTTGCCGACAAGCGTTCAGCCAAGTGTGATGAGAACGACTTTTTACGTTTGCTGTTTGCGTTCAATGAAGAGGGTATACACTTTTCATAATTGAACAGCCACCTGGTATTTGGACCGGTGCAGTGTGCAATTCTGTCGAGGAAACTCTGTTACGTATAGACGATGACTTGGCGTTCTGGAGTTTGGCAAACCAGCTCTAGCGCAGCTAGCTATGAATACCATTTTTGAGAGACATAACTAGTATAAGCTCATTATTCACCCCGACAGTTACTTCTGCCCGTCTCTGAACAAGAAGCGAGATTGAATCTTCTTCCTGCAATCTTCTCTTAAACCTGTGGAGATTCTGTTTTTTTTTTTCATCTTTTCGTTTCTCAAGTGTCTCGGTGCATCTGTGGAATCATGAAGCTGTTACAGATACATATACTTGTCACCGCTCTCGATCTCTACAGGCATAGATAACAAATAAAGATCCCCTTTGATACCCCATTGCCCACAACAAAATGCATCGTGTCCTCCATTTGGTATTTCTTCTTCTTTTCTTCTTTCCATTTCAGCTCGCCATAGTGTCCATCGAGAACTGTTATCTCAGATCCATTCTTGACGCAGGAACCGATGTAAAATATTCATCATTTGCATACTGAAAACCATCGTTTGTGATTGCACTACCGCAGGTTGTTGCGGACTTTTGCCATCTATAACCCAAAAACAGCTTTAGTTGAGAAAAGAAACACCACTCATTTCTCCCTCCTCCTCCCCCCCCTCTCTCCCGCGAGTTGGTGCAGTCGTAATCATGATGTGCATTCGGAATTTGTAAAATCCAACGCCGGCGCTTTTTTATTTTTTCATATGCCATGCAAATACGCTCAAAGGAACAAAAGTTGAGGAACAAAAATACAAAACGTGAAACGTAAATTTGGGAAATTCGACAAACAAAAGACCATGACACAGCCATATCTAAGAAAGCCACTCATGTGCCCAGTGTGTTACTGTTCAGCTCGTGAGAAGGATCGTTAGCGGAGTTGGGTTGGACAGTTGCCCTGCCAGATACTGTCGCACTTCGAATATGAGCGCTCAAAGGCAGGCTATATTTCACCACTCCCTTGACAATGAGGTCGAACTCGTTCTGGTAGATACGTTGCCACCGCTCAGAGCCACCTGCAGTGCCATTGGCTGGATAAGGCAGTTGCATTTCTCCTGTCGAAGATGAAGTGCTCTGGTGAAATAACGACCCTTCAAAAGCAAGTGGACTATCAAATTCCGTGATTCGTCCAAGCAAGACGTTTGGCCGGGAATCGTCATCAGGATCACCGGCCCCGGGTCCTGTTTTTGGAGGGTCATTTACCGGATCATCAAAGGCGTGAAACTCGTCAGGCCCGGGCGGATTTTTCCGCCACTCTGATCCAGTGTCAGCATATTCTGATTTGGCGAATATTTCTAAATTAGCCTGGTCAATTGTGACTGGCACAATATTGGGATTGTGCGCCTTGACTGTGAGGTCGAACATTAATACCTGCTCGCTCGTGACCACGTTCTTAATGGAAACAATCTCGATACCAGTCATCGGCTGAGAAGTGGCGAACATGAATCCGATGGCGCCAGTAGTGACTAGAAGCAACATCATGGTCAGGACCAGGCAGGCAGCGAAGCGATTAAGGTAAGAAGATCGTCTGGTGTATGTTTGGGAATCCGCTTGACGTAAATTGTGCGGTCCACGTCTGCTTCTGGCACCGCGAGATGACCGTAGCGTGCCGATTAATGGGGTCCTCTCGTCATCAGCACCAGTTGTATCATCCAAGTCGTAACTGGATGACATCTGCATAGTGGATCGCTTCGGGTTCAGATGTCCACGGGTCGAGAGATAATTTCTGGGGCTTGGCGGGCCAGACGGGTTGCGCGAGTTGCCTGTCGTGGAAAATTTCGACTTTGCGGCGTTCGGGAAAGGCGACTCATTGTCGAAAAGGGAAGCATGGCCATTGCCCGGCTGTCTGCCCCATCTGCCAATGTGATGATGATGCCTAGCGGTTCCCCTGCCAGACCCTCCAGCACTGCGACCGCTTCCTTTCCCGTCTTCATCCCCAGGTGTAAGGCTATCGCTGGCATTGCCGTTGAACGTGTTGACAAATTTCATGCTCTTCTTGGGCACTGGTCCATGGCTGCTGCCTTCCATGACGCCATAGATAGATCGTAGGTTTTGGCGGTCGGCCTGGCTAACCATAGAAGTGGCACTTGGAGTCCGCGAGTGGAAGCGAAGGTTTGATCTCTCTGTATTGTCCGGCGGATTTGAATCGTAGACGAACGTCTCCTCGGAGTCTGAAGTGTTGGCTTCGTCTACCGCGCTAGCGATCTTGGCCTCAAAGTTGTCGGCTTTGGAGGACGCTGTGCCAGAGTTGACCACGGGCTGTTTCCTGACAGCCTTCTTCTTCTCCTTCTTGGGTTTTATTGTCTCCGTACTTGGTTTTGCTCTCAGTGTACCGCTACCGCTGTCTTTGTTGCTAGTTGTGAGTGCTACTTGCGGGATGCTGGCGACAGTTTCAGTCTCCACAGTCATGCTCTGGGTCGAGCCCGTCTCTGGTTTCGCCTTAGCTTGCTTAGTGGACATGGCGCTCGATTGCCTTGATACAAGTGGCGGGGGAGGAACGGAACTCGTTCTCCTCGAGTCAGCCCGAACAGGACCTTGCAGTGTGCCGTTCTGTTGTGTTGATGTGGTGCTCTTTGACTTCAGCGTGCGGCCGCCATCGCTAAGGGCACTATCGGAGTGGTTGTCTGGAGCACTGAGCTTATCCCTGACTTGTTCTAATAATGACGAGTCGCTTAGTCGTGCAGGCGAGCTGTTGTGGCTCACTTCCTGTACGGTTTCTAACAAAGCCCTGACAGGTGTTCGTGTTCCTGATGGAGCGTGGGAATCATCAGTATCGCTTCCCGCAACGTTCGAATTCGTTTCTGACATCTGAGGCGATGGGCTCGGTCGTTGGACATTAATCGCGGGAGTGTCCTTTTCGTTATTTCTTGTGGGCGTCGTTACCCTAGGTCTCGCTAGTTGGGGGGGAGGCGAGCGCAGACGCGGCGATACCGGCCAACGATGGCCATCCTTCATTTCAGGAATAGAGGCTGGCTTCTGTGGTGCTGGTGCACGGATTGGTGGTTCTCGGACATTGGGCCTCAAATTCGGAGTTGTGGTCGCAGACAATGCTCGAATAGGCGTGACTTGGTCTTGACTCCCTTGACGATTCTGTCGTGTGGGACTAAGGTCTTGTTGAGTGTTTTTGCGTGATCGCGAGCCGCTCAGTCGTGTAGAGGATGTTGCTCGTCGGGGCTGACGGGATGGTGAGCCATCGCGAGATGCGGCCGTTGATTGCGCGACAGAGTTCGTAGCCGATGACTGTCCCGAGGTCTGACTACCAGTTGTCGTATTGCTCGGCTGCGATAATGATGGACCCTTGGGTCCGTCGCTGTTGTTCGTAAAGTGAGATGTATTGATGCCAGGCGGGTCAGGACCAGCAGTGCCGTCCGTCACGGCATTGGTCTTGTCCATTGCTGTGAGCGAGTATTGGGGTTCTCTGAGTCAAAAGGAGACCTTCAACAGGGTCACGAGTGAGGAACGGGGATGCTTGTTGAAGGCAATGTCATCGTGGGTGGCTCGTCATAGACACAGTACAGGACGTGGATCCCGCGATTGCCACGGTGCCAAGCAAGGCAGAGGCTACGTCCACAGACACGAAACAATTTACTTCGTTAATGGTCGAATCGAATTAGAGTTTGCAAACTGAGTCGTATATGTCGGAGCTGGGGGAGAGTTCTTGTCTTCTGTTGTTGATATGCAACAAGGCGAGACGCTCGTGAGAGGTGATTGCTGGAGTCTGGGGTGCGAAGAATGGAGACGAAGACTGGACGCTGGGACTGCAGAGAGGATGCAGACTGTGCCAGGCAGAGTGCGGACTGAATGACGAATGACACAATGCGCTGTGTCTTGGGCTGTTATGGCACTCACCATCCGGGCTTAGCGTGGCCAGTTGTTGTGCGAGGATTTATCAGGGTAGTAATGTACTCCGTGCGTGCGGGTATTGGGCGAGGGCGTGGCGTCATTACAGTTACTGTACATGCGCGCCTTATTAGTGTTGGGATACGTCAAATGCAACATTGAAGCTGGAAGAAACTTGGACAGTACTTCTGCCTCTGAACTTTTGCCTGGTCGTGGTGGGCATGTTGTATACATAATGCCTGGTGGCACGGTGGCGCGGTGTTCAGGATTTTCAGGCTAGTGGGCACCTTCCTGTTTTTCAGTTGGGCTTACTACAGGCGACATCGGGCTTATTAGGAGACGACGTCTGTGATACTTCATTGTTACAAGTCTCGTCTCTCGCACACTTCATGCCTCTCGCGAATGCGCAAATGAACACTCTGTCATGTGCCTAACTAGGTCCACGGCTGACTGGAAGAGGAGAATTTGTTAATTTCGGCAGACTGACAATAATTTGGGGCATTGTTTCCAACTTACCTGCGCTCCATGCAATGCCAGACGACATGATGCAAGCAAGACCCCAGTTGCCTAGTACTCCCTCCGTGGTGAGTGAGAGAGGCAAGGATGGACCAAGCCGTTTGTTGATTGCAATATTATGACTGACCAACAGACCAAACAGGGGCCGGCTGGCTGAAAGCACACCGAAAACATTTGCCCACCTCCCCGTTCTGGGGGCTAATAATAAGCTAACACCAGAGCAGCAAGATCGCAGAAAGGCACAATTCCATGTTCCAGATCATCAGACCGTTTGGTTTGTAGCATGCTGACCCCCGCCGGTGCGACAGTAAGAGTTGTTGTGTGAACAGCCGACACTCAAACATTTGAAGAGATTGCGGAGTCGAAATCCGCAGACACATCGCTGTCTTGGCTTGTCTGATGGGCTGGACATGTCGATTTACTGTTCCCTGTTTCCATTTTGCTGGACCAGCGACCGGCTGTTGCCTGGCCCAACAAATTCGGCCGTCGTCAAGACACAATAGCAGCTTCACCAGCGGCAAGTGCGCTCATGCTAAATCGCGAGACAAGCCAACACTAAACTACCAGCTACGCTACAGTAATTTCGGAGTCTCCAATGTGGCCACATGACAAAAGTTTTCTGAAACTTGGCTGTCTTGCAGACTTGGACCTGTCGTTTTCAACAGGCTTTCTGGCACTGAAATGGACTCTACACGTCATCGAGAGTCAGACCGGCACAGGCGCATACGGAACATATGGACCTCACAACACCAATGGGTTTCAACGGCACGAGTACACAGATGACAGACTAGCGAGACGTCTGGTCGAAGCGTTGGAAGTGAGGTCTTTCTCTGCCTTCCAGCGTCAGCCAGAACCGCTGCTCCGTCGGGAACGTTGCGATGCCTCGCCTGCACCGCAGCTTTTGCTCCGATTCCTTGTTAGCAGGAACTCCACGTGCTAGCTGACACGTCCAGCCCTGCTAGAAGTTCGGCCCCTTCTTTGTGAAAAACGAGGAAAGAGACCTGATTCGCAACGCATCTACCAATACTCACGGCGGCCATGGAACTCAGTAATTATGTAATACATGGAGCGGCCCACACTACCATTGGGATCTAGACTGAACGACTGACCGACCGTTGCTGGGGTCATGCAGACCCATGCCTCTCTCATGTCAGCCGACGCTGGAATCTAGCACCATGTTGGGATGTTGAGCGGCGGAAAGAGAACCGACGGGCTCCTAGAGCCACCGGTCCTGTCAGAGTTCGACACGACAGTACGGATTAGCGGGGCTATCCAATGGTGTGTGCAGTGCAGTCTGATCATTGTGGCCGAGTACTCCGTACGTAGAGGCATAGGGCTAGTTAAGATGCCGTGAGGCGAGCTCCGTAGTAATGCAAAGCGCCATTTTACGTAGTGATAATTAGGCTACTATCGCGAGTATTTCGAGGCCACGTATTACAAGGTAACGCGACGCATGCACGTGTTGCCTAAGGTGTGTGAAGCCGGGAACGTACGTACCCGATTATACAAAAAATGTATATGGAGGTTACCTCTTCCGTTTTGGGCCTAGTTGCTAATGCGTATTCAACGATCCGTTGCTACGTGTTTACGTACTCATTGCAGAAAAATATGCTTGAACTTTGATGCATACATTGTGTGTCAATTGTAGTCATACCGAAATAAAGTGCTTTGTGTCTTTGCACCTCGTTCCTCTCGCACGTCTATATGACCGGTCATCTTTCCATGCCACGAAAGCCCATCCATCCTTCATCACATATCATACCCATTCATACTAGAATATCAACATGTGTATGCAAACACTAATGACCCCGTTTCCCTGTGTTGAAACAACCCAAGGATGATACCGTACACGCCGTGAAGCTTCACCGCATTGGTTTTGTCCAGTCTGTTCATATAGAAGGAAAAAAGGTATTAACAGATAAGCCAGATATACAGAATGTTTGGCACGATCATCTTCATCAGCTACTCAGGAATGGCAGCACTGGTGTTGGTGGTACTGGGGGTATTATTGTGAGCGGTGCCAGCGCCAGGTTGGGCTTCGTCCTTTTTAGCGCTCCAGCTCCAGCCTGAATACCAGCTTGCTCGCTTGTTGCCGTCCTTAACTGCATCTTGGTTCTCCTGGACCAATCTCAACGGACGAGGTTTACCGCCAGAAAAAGTGGTCTGTTTGTCGCTATGTGATCGAGGAGGCGACTGAGATGGCGGCGTCGATGTTGAAAGGTCTCCAGACTCACCACTCAAGCTTGAGGTCTCGCTCCGCATGCCGGGGAAGTTGCCTGATGAAGCCTGACTTCCGCTCGGATAACGAGCTGCAACATTGGGGTTGCTCGTCAAGCTTGGGGCCCCGAAGAACGACTGCGAGTGCCTGTTACCCATTGACGGAGAGACGGGGCCATCTGATCCTCTGTACATCTGACTAACGAGACTCGCGCCTCCAGGAAACTGTTCGCTTCGCGGACGAGACGTTGCTCGCCTCGTGCTCGTAGACCGACCGAGGTTTCCAATAGGAATGCTCGGAGCTGTTTCGGGATCGGTATGAGCCGAGTGCGCGGCCGACTGCATGAATGACAGAGGTCTTGGCTTTGGCTTCGAAGGCCCAATGGCAACTGATTTGGCGCGCTGGAGTAACGAAGCATTGGCGGTCGCAGCATCGGCTACCGGTGCCGCGGGAAGGTCTTTGTTCGTGTTCACGGGTCCATTCTTAACCTCCCCAGACTGATCCAGAATGGACTCAAAGTCTTGATGTTGCAGCAAGCGCTCGATAATCTTGTTAATATACAGCGTGAGCGCCTTGTTCTGCTCCTTCATCGATTTGAGATCAGCTTCCAGGCGGCGGTAACCTTCTGTCTCTGCCTCGGTAGCATCAGATAGCTCATCCGCTAGGCTCGAGCCCCCCGTCTTGCCTTCGAGTGCGTTGAGGGCATCCTGATTTGCCCCGGTACTCATGTAGCTAAAATCACTCTGGCCAAAATCCCCTTTAAGGGTCTTTTCCTGAAGCAGTAATTGGTAACTCTCGTTGTCCTCCATGAGGCGAGCGTTGGCCATGCGAGCTTCCATGAGCAGGCGTTCGACTTCTTGCAACCTGCCCCCACCCTGATTTTCCGATTCAACCAACTTGATCTGTGCCTCTGCAAGCTCTAACCTCAGGGACTCGATCAGTTTGTCTTTCTGAAGGATGAGTTTGGAGTTGTTTCGGGAGTCACTTCGCTGTACTGACGACGGGGGCGCAAAGCTGTTGCCATCGAGGGATGGCGATGAATTACCTATAAAGAAGTGAAGAAACATTAGGCATTAGCTGGACCATAGCAAAAGAAGGTATCAGACATTGGACTTGAGCAGTGCATGGTACCTGGTCTTGATTGCCTAGCTTCGTCGTCGTTAATGTTCCTCTGAGCCAAGCTGTCCTTTAATCGTTGAATCACCGTCTGCATCTCTTCCTCTCTGTTGGCTAGTTCTTCCTTCTCTTTGAGGATGGCGCTGCGCTCAGCTTCGTATATTGTCTCCATCTCCCGAATTTGACGAGTAGCGTCCTTTTTCTCGTGACGGAGCGCCTCAAGCCGTTCTTCATTCTCGTGAAGCTGTTCTTCCCATTTGGCCGCATCTTTGAGTGCTTCGTCCAATTTTGACTGCAATACTTCGGCTTGTGTCTTGTGCTGCTCCGAGAGCTTCTCCTCCCTTTGGAGACGTTGTTGCAGGTCCTCAAGGGCGGAAGCAGCCTCCGCTCGAGTGTCGGAAGAGTCTCTGCGGACAGCAGCGGCGCGCGCAGAGACGGGAGTACCACCTCGGACGGATCTTGTGCGAGCGTGTCCCGCTGGTGTCGACGACTTCTGAGTCGTGCTTCGTGATTGAGAGGTTGCGGGCGACGGAGGACTTGCTTCAGTCGAGACTCGCCCTACACCGCCAGAAGGGGGCCTTTTAGATGCGGTTGACATGTTCGTGGATGTTGAATAGAGCGCAAGACTTGGAATGCGCAAGCAGAGAGATAATGTGAAAGAATATGGGGCGAATGATCCTCGAGTGCAGCCCACACAGGAAGCTTCTGAGTTTTAACAACAGTGCTGGTCGTTCTCGAGGTGACCAAGCGGTTAGCCAGGTGTTACAACCCACCTCAAGGACAGTGTCATAAGGATTCTCAGTCACGGTGTGCATGTGGAGGGGACCAGGCAACAAAGGCAATCAATCTGTCGACGCCCCATTCTAATAGTACCAATTTCCTGTCCATTCATGCTCGTCATCCCCGTTATACTAGTTAGTACGGAGTAATACCTGGACTTGTTCTTTGCGAGGACCCGTCCCCCTTCTCTCGGCTGGATCCACTCACTAATGGCATAGACAGTTGTGGATTGCTCGTGCGCAGAGTATGAAGAAGGAGGGTACTATTGGCTGGACTTGTGCATACGAAGATGAATCAAGGCAGCTGGTCTGCTGCCATCTCCTTGAGGACCGCCGTAAGACTACACTTGCGTACCGACCCGCTTATTTCACCTAATTAAAATCATTAGATAAGGGGTACTTTCTATGCACTACTTATACTATGATTCTTGTAGCTTACATAATTATGAGTACAAAGATCAACATATAATCTAGTAGTGCATATAAAGTACCCCTTATCCAATGATTTTAATTAGGTGAAATAAGTGGATTGGTACGCAAGTGTAGTCTTACGGTCCTCAAGGAGATACTAGAGGGACCGAGTCATCAAAATGCGCATACAATACTCCGTACAACGGCCAGATTTCATGCCGCGTACGGTTGCAAAAAGGCTATCCTTGCAAATCCTGGAATAGCCATGGTTTCCCTCGTATTACGGAGAGCATTTTGTTTTCCCCGTCGAGACGCATTTCTTTACCAGCTAGGTCGCGAATTCGCTAGTAGACCAATCAACCTGCCTGCTGCCTTATGACTTGTCAAAGGACGCATCAGTGCAAAACAAATGCAGTACGTCCGTACTCCGCAGGCGATCGCCAAGGACAACAACATGGTCGGGACAAACATGCAACAGTGCGAAAGACTGACAATTATCAATCGCCTTTGTTGTGTCTCGAATATATGGAAACGATGCAAGACCAGCAGATCAGTGGCTCATAGCGACCACGTTGCCCATTGATCCAGTTCGCCTGTCTCGGGGTCCTTCATGAAACAGTGCGCAGGGGAGTACTCCGTAGGAACAGTCCCATTCGGTACAACGTCTGTCTTGTCGTGGGGATGTTCGAGCAGACGAAGAGGCTCTCTCCCCAGTGACCTAACTGTCCCAAACAGCCTTTGGAAGGCTTTCTAATAACAGTCTGGGGCGGAAAGGCTGCATGTTGCTTGGACGCAGATCGCCGCGGCGGAACGCCAAATCCACATCGCAAATTATAGGAACAAGCACCATGCACTCCGCACGGGGTACCATGACCTCCCTTTTCTGACATTTGGAGTCCTCCTAGTTTGTCTGGTCGATATTGCGATTGTTAAGGAACACCTCTTGGATATGGATTGTATGCACTCATTGTTTGTGGCGACCAGGAGTTGTAGCATGAAAGGAAACATCACCAACAGGGAATTTGTATTTCCACAGTCCCAGTCCTTTATTACCGTCAACCGATACACTTGCGAGCAAAGTTCTCTTTGTATTATCAAAGCAGGAAATGCAATTCAAGGCGAGAGTAGCGGGAGTAACATGGTCATCAGTTGTACTTCTATATTTAAAGTGACCACCTACCGATACCGACAGCTTCATAGACTACAACAGCGGCACGGTCTTAGATAGGCATTATCGATGCCATCAAATCATCGGTTGGGTCCAGTTTCAAAGCTTTTCATGATCGTTAAATATTGAAATGGTATTTTCCTCACGTTGCCAGATCCCATTGTTACCCCGTAACGCCGTAAATATAGAGCCAGCTGGCCCATTTAGGCCTGCTGATCACTGAGAATGTCCGAGTCACCAGCGTCGAGAACAGCCATGGTAGAGCAGCGGAAGAGCTTGCCGCAGGCAGTGCCCAGCTCAATCTGTTGGTATATTGTGTAAGCTAAGTGAACCCTCCAAAGCCTGATTTAAAGACTTTTTCTCTGGGCAGATCGTAAGATTTGACCTCGCTTAACAAAAGACATCAACTTCTCAAGACGAGACGGCGATGTCGTATTTGTAAAGAAATCAAGAGCATATTTCCACTGGATATTTGACGCAAAATTAAACAGTTTGACTTACGTTGTTGCCAGAGAAGTGGTGAATGGGAGCCTTGGACAACATGCTGTAATATTCCAACTCGGATTTCCGAAGAGGGGGGGTGTTGCCAGCAATAATGATCAGCTTGGCCTTGCCAGATCGCAATGACTTGAGAGTGGATCGGTATCCCAGAGTAACTGATGCCAAAGTTAGCACAAGTTCTGCTATGGTCATCGGCACGATCCACTGCTGGATCTCAAATATGATTCTTTATGGCTCCAAACCAACTTGGGCGACCAAATATTTTTCGACGTGACAACGCGATTGTTGTATTTTCTTACCCTTTCCAGACTTCATGACCAGGGCCAACTTGGAATTGATGCTGTTGGCATCCTTCTTGTTCTTCTTTTGAGGGGCCATCTTGACATAAATCGACTCTGGGCGAAATGACGGAAACTTGACTTTACTGAGGAGATTGGACAAGTTTGGAATCATGAAGTTGTGTAGAATATTTTCAAAAATGGTTGCATCAGCAGGTGGGTCATGCATAATAGTCTCACCAATCATGCTTGGATAGTGGTCCGTTGACAACCCTAAAACGCCGGAATTTAAGCGAATGGCACCACTCCGGCTTACCAAGAAGTTGCTTTGAAGTCGAATTAGTGCGTTTGCAGAGAGGTAGCCTAGGTGTTCCGTTGATTCATCTCGCCCAAACCTCACAAACAACCCTAGCCATCAGCAAAATCCGACAAGATGGCTCGTCGTCCTGCTCGTTGCTACCGATACTGCAAGAACAAGGTGAGATAGATCCCATCGACGCGATGTGATTTCGAACAGCAACGACGCTTTGTGATCTCAACTTTCTATTTTATCGCTTTGTGCGCTGGAAGATTGGCCGGACGGTGCAAAAAGCCTTGAAATCACGAGAGTCATAGAGAGTCATACGCCGATTTTGTGATGTCAGAATTCTCTGTTGAGTAAATATGCTGATATTTTTCTTCCCCTCCAGCCGTTCCCTAAGTCGCGGTTCAACCGTGGTGTTCCCGACCCCAAAATCAGAATTTTCGATCTTGGCCGCAAGCGCGCCAACGTCGACGACTTCCCCCTCTGCATCCACCTGGTCTCCAACGAGTATGAGCAGCTGAGTTCCGAGGCCCTTGAGGCCGCTCGTATTTGCGCCAACAAGTACCTGGTCAAACACTCCGGAAAGGAAGGCTTCCACCTTCGTGTCCGCGCTCACCCCTTCCACGTCGTTCGCATCAACAAAATGTTGTCTTGCGCTGGTGCCGATAGACTGCAGACTGGTATGCGGGGTGCCTGGGGTAAGCCTAACGGTACTGTTGCCCGTGTCAACATTGGCCAGATTATCATGAGCGTCCGCACTCGTGACTCTAGTATGTTAAATCCTCATCACTCGTGTCCTTATTCGTAATTCTTTAACACGTCTATTTCTAGACCGTGGTCTCGCTCTGGAGGCTCTGCGCCGATCTCAGTACAAATTTCCAGGTCGCCAAAAGATCATTATCTCCAAGAACTGGGGCTTCACTCCCCTCCGCCGCGACGAGAACCTCGAGCGCAAGGCTGCTGGTCGTGTCAAGGTTGATGGTGCTTATGTTCAGTTTCTCAGCAACCATGGCTCTCTGAAGGAGAACATGCGCCGTTTCCCCGACGCTTTCTCCGCTTAAAAACGGGTTTCTTGGTTCATGGCTTTAAGGATGGCGTCGAAATGGCATGTCAGATAAAGACCTATTAGAGTGGTCGCAATTGGCAAATCAAGTTATACTGCATTGATCACTTGTCATCTCAGTCGCATATGCTCGTTCTTTGTGTGATCTACGATGCATCCCAAACTTGGGCAAAAATTCGTAATGAGTCATACTGCAGTGAAAGTATAAGTAGTAGGAGGGAGATGTCAAGATACTCTGATGTGGTAATCGATCATTTATCTTCCGAAAACAGCAAGCAGATATAATCGACTTCGATCACAGAGGTGGGCAACTACATGTTTAACGAACGCTGTTGACTGGCCGCGTTAATTACAAAAATTGTTATTTATGAGCTCGGACAGCCAAAACGGCTTCCCGACATCAGTCATTGCCCATTGGGCCTGACGAGTAGACACATGATCTCAGGCCTCTGTTTTGAACTGCGGAACATGACATACCATCGGATCGAGGTGGGCTCTGAGGAAAAGGTTGACGAAGTTTGGTTGCACGACGCTTTAAGATATTTAATAACTGTGTCTGTGTGGACTATACTAATAAAGTTATGGATGGAGGTAATAATTCATTGCACTGGTGGCCAGTCGTGTGATTGAGTCGTGATCATTGGTGAACGCCATGCAAGTGGCCGGCCAAACTGTCATCTTCTGCTTGGCATAAACTCTTGTTGAGGCCATGGGCTGCACGGTGCCCACTTTTAGTTGGCAGTGTCGAGACGCTCCACGATCATACGTATTTTTCGTGTTGGTGGGTCGCTCTCAGAGTTCTTACGTGACTGAATTGCCACTCACCGATTCGCGCCATCATCTGTTTGCCCATCCACCTCACTAGTGTCGGATGACGTTTCAGGCTATTAGCACCGACATTGGTGTGATGACATTCAGAGCCGCCCTATCAGGTCGTGTCTACACGTAACTGCCTGCTCCACCATCATATCACGCACCCAAACCAAAAAGGCCTCCTTGGTTACATGTCAATCCTGCATCTCCTGTTGGTATTCCACTACGTTCATCCTTCATCGCCTCTGATTCTTTCCTCCCGTACCGTTTCCAATCACCCTCATACACATAGTTCTCGGAGTGTTACCTTGGCGTCGCTTCCTCGACACTTGCGAGGATACCCTCTGTCGGAGGAGGTACACCTCACGACCACGCACATCTTTGCCAAACCCTGCCCCACCCTGCCGAACACGGAGTGTATGTACATACTTGCTCGACAGATAGCGCTCTTATCGCATCACCATCGACTCATCGACTTCCGCCCCTGCTCGCCCAGTTGTCAACAACCTGCTCGCCCATTGCTGCCTGAAGGCATCGTTGGTTTCGGACTGCAGGCACAATGGCTTTCCAGCAGCCAACCCGGCAGGCTGCACAGCGAGCCGCTCGCCCTACTTTCTCACAAGATGATACCGTCGCTGTTCTCTACCGAGATCTTCTTCTTCTGAGAGGGAGCCCGAGGGGTCGCAGACTTGGGTTCTCTTTTCTCCCCCTACCGATGTCACGACTACATCGTATCTCACCGAGTCGGAACATTCACTCGAGACTCCTGGCAGATCGCGGCTGAGCGATCTGGGTAGCCTGAATACCGTCGCACGATCTGAGGAGGTATCTGATGCCAAGCAATCGTCAGCCTTATCAGCCGTCGACGATCAATTTGCCGACGAAGATGCCGAGCTGGACAGTTTGGACAGCCATCTTCCCGACTTCAGATCAGTGCCTGGGTTGATGCCGTCACAACAGGGCCAACACGCATCCCCAGTCTTCCCCTCACACGATGGACTTGGCTCTTTCCGCTTGGATCGCCCCGTCATTGGCACAGATGCACAGGACCAGCTCTATCAATTTGAAAAATTCAACCCCCGCAAGGTTCGTCGAAGACAAGACAGTTTTGTCCACACCCAGGTAAACTTGAGGGAAGTGTCTCCCCAGGAGGAGGAGAAGCGACAACGAATCGAGGCATGGCGTCTTGAACATAGTCGAGTCTTGATAGACGAGGTACAGCGAGAGACAAGACGGCGACAGAAGTCACTGGCGTCTATGCATCGTTCGAAACGCTCAGCTGATATCGAAGCTGACAACCTAACTTGGCATGACGAGGATGAATATCAAGCAGAAGAAGATCAAGAGAACTTGGTCGCTAGAATTACGCGCAAGGTTATCAAGGATCTTTTGGGCATCGACGATACAATGCTGTCTATCTTGTTGGGAGAAGAATTGCTAGCTGCATACGAAGATTCATCATCAACACCCCGTGCATCTCAGTCTGGAGCTCAAGCCATCTCAGATTCGACTGATCAAGCATCGTGGCAGCTGCGCATTATCGAAAGACTGTCACGAGAACTTGGTATTCTTGTCACCCGTCTATCCCCTCACCCAGGGGCCTTCGCCACATATTCCAAAATGCAGCACATGTCTCTCCCATATGCTGGACTGCCAGTTATACCAGAGTCTAGCGATGCTGGCATGGCGAGGTCCGTGCCGGAACCTGACAAAACAAGCCACGTCATTGTGCCCGAGTTTCAACCCACGATGAACCGCCATTCCCAACCTATTGAAATTCCCAGCCGTAAGCAAAGTGGTAATGGCCAGATGGAAGATGTCGACTTGACCGGGGGCGGCTTTTCCAAGGAGGAGTGGGAGAAGAGCTTGGATATCAAACTGGTCTTTCGATACCTTGTTTCACGCTTCACATCCCACTCCAGTACATCATCACCATCTTCCGCAACACATCACGCCACATCGACGCCAAAAGACAATGCTGCGAAGGTAGCTCGTATCCGACAGCACCATCCACTCATTGCCCGAACTCGACCGGTGGAATGGCGGTCGTTCAAAGCTGCCACTCCGACTAGCCCGTTGGCTCTACGTCACCAAAGCAGTTGCGCCAGCCAGAGCACAAAACGTTCGGCCAGGAAAAGTAGTTGCTCATCACGGCACTATTGGGACATTGGCGGGACATTGGGAACTGGGTCAGCGATCGCATCAAACGGACCAATGGGCAGTTGGGGCGAGGTGTAGCCAGATTTTTTGAATAGAAGACAAATCCACTTCACCAGTTGTATGATAGCGTAGCGCATGCATTTACGGCAGTCATGTTATATTCATCCTTCTCGTTCTGGCCTGTCAACCTACGACTCTGTGTACTATACTCTGGTACTTTGTGCAAACCAAGAACTGCATTTACTAGAGAAGGAGCGTAGAAGAATAAAGTCTGCACATAAAACAAGAATAAAGTCTGCACATAAAACAAAAAATTTATCAAGCGTGGCTTTGATGAAAAAGATAGCGAGGACAGACGGTAATGTCGAATGAATACCCGCAGATCTGTATCTACTCGCATCAACGAATTATGTAGGGATGAAGAGGTGCGGTTTGTCTGGC
The DNA here is from genome assembly GCA_024072835.1 of Epichloe amarillans. NCBI lineage: Eukaryota > Fungi > Ascomycota > Sordariomycetes > Hypocreales > Clavicipitaceae > Epichloe > Epichloe amarillans. Next base: position 2,711,277 of record CP099635.1, on the reverse strand, counting down.
TGTAAGACGCCCTGATAGGCCCCTTTATACCAATTATATCAACCTTCCTGTCATTTCCTCATTTCCCTGGCCGACGTCTACGGATAGTAAGTCGTACGGATTCCAAGTGCCAGTTTTTGCCATTCTTTGCCGATCAACGCGGTCATCCGCAGTGCCTTTGTTACCGCCGAAGACGGCAAGCCAACTCGCCATGCCTTCCAACACCCTGCCTGAATCTACCCACGCGTGCTAATGTACTGGCCTAAGTACTGGCCTAAGCCGACGGCTACGCGACCGAAGAAACCAGCTGTAATACATCTACGTAGGTATTGGGCATCAGCGAGACCTACGTCAATGAGGTCTACGCCCAGGCAATGGACTGACCCTTTGAACCTGCGATTCGGCCGCTACGTATAGGCTTGAGACTTTCAAGATACACTTGTTGAAGAGGTCTAATGCAACGACTGTGGAATGATAAGCTTAGTCAGGAGAAGAAGACCTGCTCCATTTGAGTCTTCATCCGGTGGTTCCGACCGAACATCTCTCGGGTGTGTACTACGTGCATGGCCTGGGGGTCCAAAGACCACACGAGATTGCCATGTGGCCTGGCATATATGAAGTGATGCTAAGCTAGAAAATCTCAAGACACGGCAAAGCAGGATTATGAAAACAGACACTCTCCCATTGTGGAGTGATGATATCGAATATCAGCGAAAGTGCCGAAGCGCCGAGGCGTTCTAAGCTTTCGAGGCTTTTGTGCTCTTGATGAGGGCAGATCGTGACACATTGGGCAAGCAAGCCGCAAGCGACTTTATCATTAGCTACCCTGCGTGTTGAGATTTCCACTGATGGCTATTTCTATACGTTTTGTGGCTGATTTTTTTTTACACTGGCGTTAGTCGGTCTGGCAAGGTGCCGCGGCCACGCGCTTGCCGTTCCCACACTCTTTGACCTCTTTGACTTGTCTGTGCGCTTCGTACTTTCGTACCTGTCCTCGACACCTCTCTCACCCTTCGACCTTCGACACAGGCATTTTTCTCCTCCAGATACCTGCTATAGCGTGGACCACTCAGAGCCATCAGCCGCCAGGCGCGCTGCCATCCTCGCACAATTATTCTTCGTTGATATGCACTCATAGCTGGGCTATTTCGAGTTCCTTCTGTCAATTTGTCTTGCTCCCTACCCTTCATCCCTATTTGCCAACTGCGCAACGCCATCCGTTTTGTAAAAAACCCCTGCAATCCCCCCCGACGCCCGCCTGCGCTCAACCACCGCAGCTCACCGCCGCCGCTCTCCAAATACTCCTCTCGCTCAATCTATCGTTGGAATAACCTGCCAACTCAATATTTGATTCTTCAACCGTGCAGTGGACCGATCCGGAACGAACCGAGATTTGCCTTTGACGTCGACTGGCAAACACTCGCCCCCACCACAAGATTCGGCTTCCTCACTCAGCAGACGATAAGACCAAGCACACGACCACACATAATAACGTAACCGATCTGCCACGGTTGTTCGAACCTGAGACTCAGAGGAGCAAGTGTCGCGAGAGTCGGTTAACAGCTACCCAAAGACGCAGTCATGCACTGGCTCCGGAGGGGTTTCATTGTCCTGACACTTCTTCTGGTCGCCTCCTTCATCGCCTGGCTTGTGCCCCGGGCACTTGACCCGACCAGCCATGGCCCAGCTCGACGGGCTCGCGACAGTCTTTGGGTAAGCAGTAGCCCCTACTGGATTGATCGTCAGCTGTGTCGCTGGCTCAGTCTCTGTGGTCTACATCACTTGCGACGTGATCCGGCCGCACTTCCAGGGTTCATCAATATTTCCTCAACAGATGACCAAGTGTGGGGCGAACTTCGCAAGAGATTCACAGAGCCCTTGTCGTGGGAAGATAATTCATCCGGAAATGTCGGCCCAGTATATGTCAAGCGACCTGACAAGAAGAGAAATGGTTCCCAGAGGCGAAGAATATTGAAGGATGTCCCCGACTACGTCGTTCACCATGCGCCTCTAGTACACCTCTACTCAGGCGAGCAATTTTGGCCATCAGACATTCGGGAACACGTGCAACATATGGATGTAGTTGTCGACGACGAGCCGGTCAACACCACCGATGAGAAGTTGACACTGAACAATCTTGATCACCTCAACCAGCACAAAGGAGTGGTGACCCTGCACAGCCTAGACGACGTGGAAAGCCGACCGACTTGGCTTCACAGTCATGACAATATTCCCGAACCTTTTGATGACGATGACAACGGCGATGAAGAAGGCGACAACAACGGAGGCGAGCTGCTCAGAGGCGAGCGCACGACTTGGTTCGATGTGAACAAGGATCGTCCCTTGCACAGGTTATCTGACCCGTGGCCCCGTAAGCACCGAAGACCCTTGTCCGGTGAGCCCCTCATTCAGCGTCGCGGTCATAAACCCGATGTCAACGGATATTCCCGAGCTCCCGCAGTGCTCATCTTGGTGGACAAAGGCTCAGGCATCGTCGATGCATTTTGGTTCTTTTTCTACTCGTACAACCTCGGACAAACCGTTCTTGGCATTCGTTTTGGCAACCACGTTGGTGACTGGGAGCATTGTATGATCCGATTCGAGCATGGAATACCTCGCGGCATCTTCTTCTCGGAGCATGAAGGCGGCCAAGCGTATGGGTGGGAAGCTGTCGAGAAGCGTGGCAACCGTCCCGTCATTTACTCTGCAGTGGGATCTCATGCCATGTACGCTACACCAGGCGACCATCCGTACGTGCTGCCTTTCAAGATGCTCAAGGATGTCAGCGACAAAGGGCCACTGTGGGACCCAGCATTGAATAACTACGCCTATCATTACAATTACAAGCTTGAAAAACATACCCAGCTGGACGAGGAAATCTTTCAAGCCAAGCACACGCCTAGCCTGGTTCCTGCAGCCAAGAATCCAGATGCTCCCACGTCATGGTTTCATTACAACGGTTACTGGGGAGATCGCCTGTACACCCTAGCTGATATCCGACAATGGCGGCTATTTGGACAATATCATTATGTCACAGGACCTACTGGACCTAAGTTCAAGCAACTCAGTCGGTCTAAAATGTGCCAACGGATCCAGTGTCGAATTCTGTACAAGCTGGATCCCAAGGGCACCTGGTACTGAGAGTACCCTAACAGTCAGTGAACGTATTTGAGAAAAAAGGATGACTCGTGAGTTGGAGTTTGTTCGTTACCTTCCTACATTCATTATGAGCAAAATTTAGGTACACGGTTCAGCGTTCGCGAAGTTTCGCTGGCTAAAATGGCATCATGCATGCATACAACATGCGATATACGGAGTTTTGGATGACGCTGGCTTTCTGGGTAGTATGCATATCGCTGCGCTAAGCAGTAAGATAGGCTGCGGGGTTATGTAAGATGTCGAACCCCTTTTCATCGCGGCGTCTTTTCAAGTTCGTGAAGACGGGTTTCATCCTAGCACGCGGATAGCAAGATGTCAGACATAGAGCTTGGCATACAAAGCATTGGGATGTTCGTTTTGTTCAACTGTAGTGAAATCTTTTTTCTTTGTTTTGTCATTTTGGAGAAATTTGCCTGCGGACTAGACGATACCCTTGATGACGGGAGTTTAAGGGCGAAGGAGAGGGATAACGATCTATACATGTATACCCAACCTAGATAGTGGGGTTGTTCAAAGAATTGAAGAGGAGCGTTGACAGAACGGTAGGCTTCATGCATATTCGACTACGGTGCGCCTTGTACATAAGAACGAGTGGTTTCATGTCGCACGTGGCCTAGGCTTGAAGTCTTCACGGCAGAACTGAGTATCATCACATCAGCATGAGTGATTGGTATTCGGTACTATTGTAGTGGAGTTTCGAGATAGACCTAAATCCTACAATGTCGCGCCCCTCACATATACGCATGGAATGACAGCCCTTTGTCATTTCTCCCGGGTATTCCGAACACGGTCATAGACTCTTCATCTAATCGTGTAGTGACATTGGAATACCCTGAGCAAATCCCACATGAGTACTCCAATTTATCTCATAACCATTCGTGGTTTCATACGTTACCAAAATCAACGATATACACATGTCTCTTCAACGCCTTCTGTGACAGATTTGCCAATATATGTGTGAGAACCCATCGAAAAGGCGGGGAGAGAATAAACAAAGAAAACTTCCCCGAAAAGAAAAGAACCAAAAAGAAATCGAGACAGCTAAGATGTCAGCTTGGGGCCAATATTTTGTTCTTACACCGACCGATGCATCGCTCGAGCTAGCCGTGGGTAATATTTCCAAAGTTCCTGAACGCAAAAGTTCATCCTTGATCCTCGTGGATGAGGAAGCCTGTATCGCCGTCATGGTCCATCGGCCAAGCTCTCTCTGTGGCGGGATATTCAGACGGTTGACTGCTTGCGTTGCTGACTTGATCGTCTGGAGATGTGTGGTGCGGGTCCCGGTTCTCTCCGTCAGAGGCATGAGCTTGGTCTTCGATTCCCGGCCAAGCCTCATCCTCAGGCAGCTGCCGATCCTGTGAGTCACGATGCATGTTGACGAATATGTGAGTCAAGTCCATTGCATGATTCGAAACGCTCTGTTGGTCGTTGTCGTCGCCGGTATTTCCATTATCCGAACATGATTCATCCGACCTACTATCGTATATCTCAATGTCAAATAGTTCATCCGTCGCATATTCTACGCCTAGCTGATCGGCCGTGCTGCAGGCCATACTGCCGCCTCTCACTGGTCGCAGTTCCTGCAACGGCACATTGCTGTAGGGCGTCGCATAAGCGAGGGGAGTTATACCTCGCTCGGTGAGGCCCAGCGGGATAGGACTGGGAGACACAGTCCAGCGCGGGGTATGTCGTGGGAAGCTTGGTGACCGTGTACGTCGTAGTCGTTTCTGCACGCCAGACTGTGAGAGACCGCGTGCAACAGGTGACGATTGCCGGCTTTGACCATGAAAAACGATTCGCCGACGACCAGCACTGGCGGGCATCGGTCGAACGGCTGAGACGCTGGGGACGGAAGCAGTGCGAATATGAGGCGGTCTTGGAGCTCGGCGGCCAGATATCATCTGACGTGGACCTCGAACAACAAAGGGACTCATAGATCTCGACGGCCTCTTTGATGTCGCTGGACCAGGACCAAGTGGTGAGGTCGATCTGCGCTCGCAGCTCTGTCGGACATTGAGCACTGTTAGCGTTCTTGGGGCTTCGTCAAGCTGGGCGTTCCAGAGCCAGCAATGTTCCACGGCGTCAGCTTCTCTGGCTTCTTGAGATTCTGTCACATCGGGGCAGACTTCGTCCATATCTCGGATACGTTGCCAAGTCCAGCCGGCCTCATAAGCACCATAGTCCTGGATATACGCGTCAGGGTGTGTGATGAAAAGTCTGGGTTGAACCGCCCTCATGATGACGGAGTGCAGGAAATTGACATCCCACGACACTGGTGTCAGCATTTCCGCCGCACTCAGGAACCGAAGCCTTGAATCCTTGTGTATCTTTCGGAGAGGGACCCAAGCCTCCTGAAGACCGAGATACTTGGAAACCACGGGATTGGAGGTATCACGCCGAGTGGCGATGCCCATCGACCGAAATTCTGCTTCAAATGCTTTGTGAACAGCGGCATGTACACTCTTGGCGTCTGGGCCGCAGAAAGAAACTGTTTGTATCAGTCCACGACTGCGCAGTCGCCTGTCCTGAGTGCTCTTGTCTCCGCAAGCACGAGGATGTAGCCACTCGGCTTCTCGATCCGCAGCTGCCCAATCGCCACCAAAGGGAGACTGCGATCGCATTGTCACGCTGCTCGCAGTCATCGGCATCTGGGTCCAATCGTCACTGCTGACGGTGTGGTCGTCTCCGAATTGCGACATGTCTTGCCAGAGCCTGTTCAGCGGAAAAGGTAAGAAGACAACCTCGACGGTCCATGCGTAGCCCTGTGAAGGAAGGAAAGACTGCATGTGAGTGACGCGTGCTTGAAGGTTGCTGATATGGTTCATAATCTCGTCAGGATTAAGACGACTCGCAGTGCTTGCAGCTGTCGACGCAACGCTTGTGGCACCGTCATCGTCTCCAACGTCAATGTTCTGTGGATTGGGTCCCCACGTCTTCTCTACCCCCTCCACCCTTTGCTCAAGCTCAGTCACCCGCAAGTCCATGTGATCATATTTTTCCAAACACTCCTCGTGGCCAATGGCAGAGAACGATACAGTCTCCAGGCGATCCAAACGCTCTTCGTGTCCGCAGATAGTGTCAGATAAATTGCGCAGCGATTTGCGGGGGTGTTCTTGATAATGTGCTGCATCAGTTCGGGGTTCTGTTTGAGTAGCAGTTTCTAGTTGAGTGATTTCGACATCCTTCCCACCAAGGCCTGAAATTACAGAAGGGGTGTCTAGTCGACATTTGTTCGTTAGTTTGTAATCAGACCGGGCTTTACCGCCTTCAAGAGAATCTTGAGAACGAGGTATGTCCGGAGCAGTAGCTTTCCTAGAGAGTGTATCGAGACCTACCCCCCCCGAAAGGCCCCGTGTTACTGGCTTGGGCGGAGGAAGTGATGGAAGTGGTCTGTGACAAGATCAGCTGCTGTGAAAGAGAGCCTGGCACGGCACCAACTTCTGGCTGTCCAGATTGTCGGCAGAGTCCGGCGGGAGGTTCAAGGTAGTCATCCCAAGCTAGCGTGTCAGGCATGGATTCTGACGGTGGGGAATGAGAGTCAAACTTGCTTCTCTCCCCCGTCATCCCAGGCAAATCATGAACAAAGGACAGCGGTACTCCAGGGCTGAAGGCTGTAAAGTCCAGCGCAGGCCAAGTTGCCTCAGCATATTGCATGGACACGTCAACAAGCGGAGTCAAAGGCTCACACCCAGTAGTACGGTACCTTTCATTTTCCTGTCCAGCGGGGGCAACCAAGTTTTGCTGTTCGGGATGCTGTTGCCGGCGGTCATGCGGTCCCTGATCGTGGTAGCATGCGTGGTGAGCACACATACACCAGCCCGTTTGATTAACAACTGAGCTGCCCAGGTTTTGACGGGGCCAGAAGCGACGACAGCCGCATGTAGTCCCATTGGCTCCCGGAGTCAAATCCACATAATTGCAATTCCCATGAGGTAGAGATGGAACGGTCGGCTGAGGTGGAACGCCAGCGTCGTTGTGTATGTCAAAGCGATTCGGTGTGGTATTGGCGGTGTAGCGAGGGTCGACGGCCATTTGGAAAAGGGGGGGTACGATGATTTGTGTCGATATGCACGGGACTACCGCCGCCTTGAAGAAGTTGTGAAAGACGGCATGCATGTGCGAGAACTCTCGCCTAGTACATGGTAATACTGGGGAGAACAAGAGTTAGCTCAGATGTGTCGATTGAACGCGGCAAGAAAAACGACAGAAAAGTGCGCGGCAAATAGAGACACACAGAGTCGCCGGCGTCGCGAGTGACGCCTTTGCATCAGAATCGTGATCAGCGCGCGGAAGAGCTGGGAGGGACGCGGAGCGGGACGGCATTAGAGAATGGCTGTCCTGAATTACGTAGACGTGGGAAGCAATTAAACAGGAGGAGGTATGTATACAAGAAGCGCAAGAGAGGGGAGCTATGGCCGTCTCGATGAACGACGGAGCGGACACAAGGCAAAGATGAGGCAGCGAACCAGGCATAAATCGAGGCAGCTGGTGATGAGGCAGGTTGGAGAACACAGACGCGGCGGCTCATTTCCATTGGCTTACGATGATACTGGCTGCTGAGCTGCTTACGAGTCACAACTTACAAGTCACGAGCGCCACCATCCAGCGCCCTGACCACATACATACATGTATGCTTGCCTCTTTTTTGCAGCACAGAAATTCCAGACTCGTACCGGGACAGAACCCGGTTGCATAACATGACATGGATTAAGGTAATAATTTTCTTAAGCATGAAGCACTTTCAACTTGTAATCCCAGGCGCGTGCACGCACCTGGTGTTGATGCTTCCCCTTTCCGCCCGAATGACGCGTCTGGCTTTCAGCAGTCTACAGACGCTTGACCAACTCCTTCAGAGCATACTGCATGAACATACTCTCTGCGGCTGTTCGCGTGCGCCATGGCAATCGCACGAAGTAGCACGGTACCGTCAATATCTGTGGAACGATGCAATCGTGAAAAAAGAGATGGATAGTATCTTACGAATCTACATGTACGGAGTAAGGAAGCAGCTACCCGTGCCATGTCCCACTTTTCTAGCCCTCGATTCCCTCGCACGAGAAGATGAATTTACTATCTAGGAATTCGGAATCCAACAGAGGGAAAAAGGAAGCTTATTATAAGCTTCAAATCTATCAACAAGTGGATCTAGGTCTTCAAATGAAGCCTACGCTGAACACGATAACAAGCGCGATGCCGTCAGTCTGCATCAACAAACGAAGAGGGGATGACGAGGGTGATGCCTCAGACTTGAGGCTGCGATGTGAGGCTGCGATGTGAGGCTGCGATGTGAGGCTGCGATGTGAGGCTGCGATAGCCTTAACACTATCTTCGTTGCTAGGGACTGCTATATACAGATCAGGTAGCAGCGCGTGGGATGTGTGAGATATGGCCCTGTCACCTCCGAATAGCAACGCTCGTTTAAAATCATCACACGCTTTGTGCTAAGCAGCATCACAGAGGTTTAGCACAATACATTTTGTGAGAACTATTAGGCCAAAACAGGATGCGCACCCTTAGGACTGCGGTTATGATCTGTTTGATGTTAAGCATATATATTCTCATTAATGCGAGTGAGGAGGTGCATATTCGCGAAGCCTTATGCATCTTGGTGAATGTTCGCAGAAGTTAATGACCGGGTCTTCACGCCCTTCAGGGCGTATCTGCCCTTGACAACCCTTTCTTAAATTATTTTCACTACAAGTTTCCTCAAGGAGGTGTTCAGGGTTAAAACAACTCGGCTGGTGGCAAAGGTGACTAATCTGAAGATTATGATGATTGGGTTTTTTATGACTCGCAACATAAGCAAGAATATGCATAAGGAATTGTGTGGGTCTGATGTTTTCGCTTGGTATGCAAATCTGCTATAAGTTAACATATAAATAGGAGTGTCAAGAAGGTAATGGGACATTAGCGGTATACGGACCACGCCATAACCACCCGTATTTTTCACGCCCGTCCAGAGATAACAGTCATTGATGTTAGTGTCATAGATATGACGTAAACGTTCGAATTCTTTTTCGCATTTCTCTTGACTAAGAATCTCCTGGTAGTCCATTTTGGTTATCGTTGATATCGTAAATAAACGCGACTCGTTCGCGCCGAACAAAATAGATAAGGATGCTTTTGAACAGAAAATGCGTCTCGGTCTTATGTTTGTGGAATGATGCAATCATGGAATGTGAAACGGATAAGGAAGAAGGTATGGGAGGGAGAGGAAAGTCTGTCTATATGTACCTCTAAGGCTTATCTTCAAAGGGAAAGCTTGGAGAGGAAGCGATGTAGCGAAGCGAGGGAAGTGATGTTTCAGATTTGCGGTTAAGTTCTGCTATTTAGGCAGCAGGTGGATTAATATCAGCCCACTACTTCGTACTGCTTGTTTAACCCTAGGCTAGTTTTCTGTTCACACCCATACCTAACCAGCGCACTATAATACTCCGCAGATAAGTATTTTAATAGCTCACTGACTGATTTCAGAAGCAGCTGCTGCACGAATTCATCCGCGACTTGCAACAGGAGGTAATAGCAGACACGAAGGAAGAATTCAAGCATGTGAGGGAATAGTTGGAGGCAGCCACTCGCCAAAGTTGGGAGTCACCACTCCCTGGCAGCACCCAGGCATCGTAGGCTGACATGGTATGAAACTCGGCAAACGAAGAACAAAATGTGCCTAGGAAAGGCAACCAACTCAATGCCATCGACCTCCGAAACGCTCCTCTGCACAGTAGATGCATCAATCATGCAGGCCGAAGACGGGATTCAGATCCGACCGGGAGTTGAAACGACAGTAGAGACCCAGGCGATGTTACAATTGCCATGGAGCATATGTGCTGAAGCTATCACAAAACGCGTGCCATGCGGAGGAACTCACGAATCGTTTCACAAGAATTGCAGGAAGCTCTATCCGTCCCGCAATGAGTAAAAACAACATTTCGGGTTCCAACTGTGGGGTGGCGACGAGATCTTGCCGGCAAGACAAGAAGAGGCGGACGAGATGATTGAACTAATGACGGGCTATTCTGCCAGCAGTCTGCTGCCAAGAGGAACGAATACGTGGAAAGGAGGAGACCATGAGTCCACCGTAGACTTGGTGCTCGCATCCGAGGGTTTGACGGACGGCCTGATCAAGTGCGGAACGCACTGTACAGAACATGGGTCAGATCACAGGACAATCGAGACAGTCTCTGAGATGGAGATGGAGATCCCAGAGTCAAAGCCACAAGAACGCCTATTGTCTAAGAAGGCGCCGTGGAAGGAAATAAACATCAGGATCGCGGCAGGGAAGCGAGTTCCTCAGGATGGGAACGGTGCAGGCAGCAGAACACAGACCTGCTCAACCCAAGGCTTTTAGCCCTCGCCTTTCACGAAGCGATGGTGGACATCGTCACATCGGACTTGACACAACCAATGGCAAGGCGCATCCATCTGCTCCGTACACGTTGTATGTATTGGCGCAGTCGAGTAGTCGAGCCAGGGCAGACCGGCGGGTCAGCGACGACGGCAAAGGCAGCAGCCAAGCAATATTACCATGATGCCATACGGCAATAGAACAAGTCCCACTGGAACACGTTCCCAGCTAATAATAATAATACATTAGGAAGGCGGCGAAGTATTAATAAGATGTGGATATGCTGCAGATAGAGGAGGAAGAGCGTGCTGCCCTTGTTGAACGGGAATGACAACGCAATCTGGTAGAAAATTATCCATGCTTGCCCTAGACGTGGAGATTCCGCTTTAATTAACTAAGGGTGAAGCCGAAGTGGGATGGGTGGGATGCTTGCACACCCCCTCAGGACATCCTACAACGCGTCACTAACGCTGTCGTTCGATGGCGCATTTATGTGTCTGTTGGCTGACGGAAGGACAGTGTATGGTCGATTACTCACTGGTTTGCCATTTCGCTGAGTCTAGCATCGATGGTCTGACCTGTATTCGTCGCCTCGGCCTCGAGGGCCGCGAGGGCCGCGATTCTGTTTTCAAATTCCTGTCTGTTCGTCAAGTATTAGAACGTCGCGCGCGCATAACAGTGTCTCCTGGTTTTTGAGGGTCTGATTTCTCACTGAGTACTCCGCCGTAAGTGGCATATCTATGCCGGCCTTGGCTGGTGCTGTTGCTTCTAATAATAGTAACGGCAACGTCTCGCAGGAAGAGTGTGCCGCGAGTTTCAGGTTCAGCCAGACCAGAAGATTGCCTGCCACCCTGAGCCCCTAGTACATATAGAAGTGAGGCTGTGAATATCCTCCACAAGATGGATTTGGTGGGGCTAGGTGTGTTAAGCTGCCGCCGCTAAGACCCTAGGGTCTGCCACCACTAGTCACCTGCTCGGCCCGCTGCGCCGAGGACCCGCTAAGGCGTGTGACGTTGCAACGGCCGCAGTGATAGCAAGCTTTACGAATGTAATTATGGACTAGGGTTCGGGATAAAACTACGGGAAAAAACTATGCGAGCCCTACAATGTACAGAGGTCGAGCTCAAAAGTCATGTCCCCTACACAAGACCTACCTATAGTAAGGTCTTAGTAATTCTAAAGAAAAAGTAATTTTATACTAAAACCTTTACTTTTTAAAGGCTAGTTATATAGTATTTAGTTTATAGAAATATTTATATAAAGATATAAAATTACTGAAATTATTATTATTATTAAATTTAAAATCAAATAAAAATACTAGGAAAAAACTTATGAAGCTAGTTTTCTTTATAAAATATTTATTGTAAGGGCTTGGGCTTTGCCCAAGCATTCACATAGCGCACGCGGGTAGGGATAGTCCCGCATAGGCAGGGACGCAGAAAAGGGGGCTTATATAAGGTAGTTAGGGGGTATAAGGGGCCCTAGTAAGGATAGGTTTCCTACCTTTCTCTTTCCTCTCCTTAAGTTTCTTAATACTATATTAACGCCCTATTATAGTAGCCTAGGGGCTAGTCTATAATAATTAAGAAACTTCCTTTAGTCCTTTATAATAGCTACTAAAATTCATAATAGATACACTAATAGATATATTAATAGACATAATAGACACGCTTTACCTGCAAGACTAACCTAGCTATAGGATAGTAATACCCCTATCTAACGCTATAGTACTATAGGTAGCCTAATAAGCCTAATTTAAGACGCTTTAACTTATACTATATAAACAAGTAGCAGAGCTTAAACGCCTTTAGGAGCATATGCACGCAAATGCCTTAGGACCCTTAGCCTAGGCACCCCCTCTAGCTTAGCCTAGCGCCCCTAACTAGCCTAGCGCCTCTAACCTAGTCCTTCCTATACCTAGAATAAAACAAAAGCTAATCCCCTTAGGTAACCTATATAATAGCAATAAAGCCTTATTTACTACGTAGAGGCTTCTAATAGAATATAAGTTATAGGTAGACTAGGGCTTTATTAGTTTTAATAAGGATAGATAGATACTTATTTATTAAAACCTTTTTTCTAAGGTCTAGTCCTAGGTAGCTACTTACTTTAAATAGGGCAGTGCTATTAGATTTAACCTTACTTACTTTCTAGATTACCTAGGGACTATATTCTCTAACCCCTATAGATAGGAGATAGCCCTTATAGAGCTTAACTAAATAAAGCAAGGTCTAGGGAAGATATTTTCTGTATTCTTTGTTTGCTTTTCTAAGAAGCTCTTACTAGTAGGAGAGGAACGCTAGATAGGCGAGGTAAAGCTAGCAAAGCTCTAACGTGCGCTTAATAAGTGTCTAAGAGAGATTAGTGTGGGACAGGGTGTTAGCTAGAGCGATTAGTATATAGCTATTAGGCAATATTATAAGATTATAGTTAATATAGAAGCCCTTGCCCTAGAGGATAAGTACTAGACCTGTCGCGGACTCTAACTAGTAAAACTAGTAGCCTAGGTTAACTATAAGGGCAACACACTAATAACTAGGGTTCGCGTGGCTAGGACCTGCCTAGGGTAGCTAAATAAGTTAGCTAAGAAGGAGAAGGGGATAAAGGCTACCTTAAACACAGAATAAGCAAAATAGGTATTAGAGGCGGAATTAGCTAAACACTGCTAAGAGGGATGCTGCTTATAGTATGTGTCTAAGGACTACTTTATCTAGGAGTGCACTACCCTCCTAGCCTACTACCTAAAGGTTAGCATTAACTTATATAGGGTAGATAAGGAAAGCGTGGATAAGGAAGTGAATATTCCCCCTATAGAAAATAAGTAGCCCCTAAGCAAAGTCTTATATAGGGGTAAAGAGGCTAGCTAACTACTACACTATAAGATAATTATAACCGCTATATAGAGATAGAATGGGATATAGCATAATATATAGACTAACTACCTTTCTTAATTCCTATACTCTTTAATATATATTATTACATTAATGTCTAGATTAATTATAGTTATAATTGCTATAGTGTAGTAAGTAAATTAGCAGCAAGATAGCTTAGCCTAAAGCTTATATAGTTACTAAAATAGAGGCGTGTCTATACTATAGTAGAAGTAAAACAGAGGGGGAAGCGGGTTAGGGAAGACTCCTCTTTTATTACCTATATAATACGCACTAGAATTAACATAGATAGCTAGGAGTTATTTATATACTTATACGTTATCCTAGGTCTTACCTAGGATATAATATTTAGAATGCCTTAGTTAGAGTAACGCAATATAGTAATTTACGTAGCAAAATAATAATTAGTTATTAGAGCGGTAGAGGGCCTTTATATCTCTAAGGCCGCTACTTATAAGGTAAAGGCACCTATATAGGGAATTATTAAATCCCTCTATGCTACTAAGGCTCGTAGGGCATAATAGAATAAGGATACTACTATAAGGTTTATTACTATAAGCCTAAGAGAGATAATAATAGTGCTATAGATTATAGCACCTAAGATAGATCCGGCTAGTCCTAACACATTAACATTGCCTAAGGAGTTATTAGACTTCGTAGACCTCTTTAATAAGGCTAAGGCTAATAAACTACCCCCCTATAGGGGCTCTCTTAATTACTATATATGCCTTTATAAGAACCTAGATAGCTCTAAGCTAGCACTCCTATAGGGACTATTATATAACATGCCATAGGACTAGCTCCTAGAGGTCTAGCGCTAGATCATAGACTTAATAGATAAGGGCTAGATTTATACTAGCTTCTTATTAGCCATAGCCCCTATCCTCCTTGTTAAAAAGGCTAACAGGGGTTAGCGTTTTTGCGTGGACTACCGCGCTCTTAATAAGATAATAGCATAGGATTATTACCCTCTCCTGCTAATTAAGGAGACATTACAATCCTTATCCTAGGCGCACTAGTTTACTAAAGTAAATGTTTGCGTAGTGTTTTATAAACTATAGATAGCTAAGGGAGAGGAGCACCTTATAGCGTTTTATATAAGGTTTAGCCTATTTAAGTAGCTAGTTTGCCCCTTTAGCCTAGCTAGCGCCCTAGTAACCTTTTAGCGCTATATTAACTAATCCTTAGGGGATATATTAGGGGACTTTATTACAGCTTACCTTAATAATATCTTAGTTTACTTAGGGGGGTTAAGAAAAAACCACATAGCTAAGGTTTAGTTAGTTCTAGGCCACCTAAGGGCCGCAGGCTTATACCTAGATCTTAATAAGTTAATGTTTGCTATAAAAGAAGTCTAGTACCTAGGATACATTATCACAGCAGGATGCTTAGTCTACCTAGATCTCGCAAAGGTTATAGCTATAAGGGAATAGGTAGCACCCACAAAATTACAAGGGGTCTATAGCTTCTTAGGATTCGCAAACTTTTACTATGACTTTATTAGGGACTTCTCTAAGCTAGCTACCTTACTTATATAGCTTATAAAGAAGAATATCCCTTTCTAATAGGGATTAGAAGAGGATAAGGCCTTTAAGAGGCTAAAAGCCACGTTTATTATGTATCTAGTGCTAGCATAATAGGACCTAGACTGCCCTATAGTAGTAAAAGCTAATTGCTTAGGCATAGCTCTAGGTGGATGCCTCTTATAACAAGGCCCTAATAACGTCTTATATCTAGTTACTTACTATTCCGCTAGTCTTATGTCCTTACAGAAGAACTATATAATTTACAATAAGGAACTATTAGCTATTATCTTATGCCTTAAGGCATAGTTAGCAAAGCTTTAGGGTATATCCTATCTATTTATAATCTATACTAATTATAAGAACCTAGAATACTTTATAACTCCTTAACTTATATTAGAGAGGCAGGCCTAATAGGCAGATACACTCACGCTATTTAACTTTTACCTCCGCTATAGGCCTAGTACATAAGCTTAACGCCTAGATACCCTTTCCTAAAGGGAATAGGATTAAAGTAAGTTAGCTTTAAGGATAGGGCAGATCTTATAACCTATTACTATTATATAACTCTTACTATTACTAGTTATATAAGGGGATGGCTCTAAACTAACACTATATAGGCTACCACTAGTAGGAGAGGCCCTCTTTGCCTTAAAACACCTCTAGACCCTATAGGACTAGGCTATTGCATTAGACCCTACATATAGTATTTAATTAAAAGCTATATAGGAAGGGGCTTAGAAGTTTCCCCCTAATACACTAATAAGGGAGTAGGTTACGGATTGCTTTATAAGCGCATATAGGGCGCTTTAGTTTTAGGGTTATACTTAGATCCTAGCTTAGGAACCCCTTATAACAACCCTTATATAATAATGCTATGACTTACTAGTAGTAGGACACCTAGGCTATAACACCACGTTTTAGATTTTATAACGGCAGTTCCATTAGGATAGGATGTTATAGGACGTTACTTAGTTTGTTTATAACTATTACTGCTTTAGTAGCTATAAGAGCTACTAACGGCGGCAGGGCTTACTAAAACCCTTACTAATCCCTAATTAGTTTTAGTCTTAGATTTCTATTAACTTTATAACAGACTTACTAGCGGCGTCCCTAGAGAAGCTATAATACCTTATGGTTATTACTAATAGACTCTTGAAGTTTATATAGCTAAAAGCTATAACCTCTATTAGGGCTAAGGAGTGCGCGGAATAATTTAAAATAGTCTAGTGGAGGTTCTAAGGATTTCCCTAATCTATTATTATAGACTAGGGGTTAGACTAGCTAGGGAAATTCTAGATAATATTATGCTCCCTAGTTAGGATTAATTAGTTACTTTTTACTTCTTATTACCTATAGACTAATAGTGGCATAGAGCGGGCAAACTAGGAAGTGTAAGCGATCTTACGTGTAATGGTTTCCTTCTTGTAGTTTAATTAGCTAGAATATCTAGCTGCTTGCTAGCTTATAATTAACAATAGGTCTTCTTTAGTAATAGGGGTAAGTCTAAATAAATTACTGCATAGATATAACTTAGAACTAATTTAGTTATAACTAGACTATTTTGCTTCTGTGATATTACCTAAAGGGCAGGCTATACGTTTCCTAGAGCACCTATAAGAGGGTACCCTTCTAGCATAAGCTATAATAGCCTACGTTTAATAAAGGTAGTAGGACGCTACCTTAGCTTCTTAATATCTAGCGGAATAGTTTTAGGTTAGAGATAAGGTGTAGCTTTCACTTAAGAATATTAAGACAAACCGCCCCTTATGGAAACTTAACTAGGTTATAGCAAAGTATATAGTTATTAATATACTAATGCTACTTATAGTATAGTTAGACATCCTAAGGGGCATTTACCTAGTTTTCTATGTAAACCTTATTAAATAGGCTATAGAGAACCCTCTTTCTAGTTAGAAGCTCTAGGACTCCTATCTAGGGCTAGAATAGGTCCTAGCAAAGGATAATAATAAACTTATAGAGGAATACTAAGTTAAATAGATCTTAGCGGCTTAAAATGCCCTAGGCTAAGGTAGGAGGCGTAATATCCTAGTTAAGTAGGTAGGTTATATATAGCTAACATAGGAACCGCTAGAAAGTATAACATAGATATAAGCCCTTAATAAGTTTAAAGCGAAGTAAGGAGATACATATTATAATAATAGACTAAATTAATTATAGACTATATATCTATTAAAGGAGATATTTTCTAGCATATAAGGCATACCTATCCTAAACTTAGCTAATTCCTTATAGCTACTAAAATGTATTTAGTCCCCCTTATCCCCTATAGTGTAAGGGTCACTTAGACTAGGGGTTAGTTAGGCTATTAGTAAGGCTATTGTTATTAGATAAGATAGTAACTAGTGTTACCTTGCGTCTAATAGGGATACAACCTATGTTACGTTAGGTGCTATAGCCACTATAGCTAGTATTATAGCTACTATAGCTACTACTATAGTTCTAGATAGCGGGAGCGAAATAGTAGTTAGGGAGCGTAAAGCAAGTGTAGCGTAAGGGTAGCTTATTATTAGATTAACTTTTATTAGGGGAGGACTAGCGGATAATAATAGTTAGGAAGGGATAGCTACTACCTATAGTGTAATTAGCATAGTAATTAGTTAGACCTAGGATAGACTTAGGTTAGGAGCGCTCCTAGCGCTAATGTAAGGGTAAATTATTACTAGCTTTAATAAGCCACTAGCAGCCCTAGGTGCTGCTATAGTAATAGGGGGAGAGTGCCTTAAGGAGGCGTGTAGATTAATTATAGAATTCTTATTACATAGAATTTAGTTTGCTAATAATCTATTAGTTCTATTAGAATAGAACGCTAGTGACTTGCTATATAAAGCTACCTATGCTATAGCCACTAGCGGGACTACTACTACTAAGGGGGATAACCTTAAGCCTAGTTATATTTAAGGCAGGAGTGTTATAGGAGGGGGGGGGCCTAAGGGTAAAGCAAATAGGTGCTAGATTAAATTAAGCCTAGTTTAGGAGCGCATTCTATTAGCTTACTAGGGCGTGGAATTATTAGAAAAGAACTAGCATTTTCTTTTTAGTAGTTAGAGTCCTTTTAACCCTAGGCATAATAATATATATACCTATAGCAATTAGAGCCTTAAGATCCTTAAGGCAATAATAAAGCTATAGGTTAGCGGATAGGTACCTAGTTAACTAGATATAGGTTGCATATTACTACTAATATAGGGGATAGGACTTACTACTTTTAGAGGGGTAATAGTTTAACACGCCTATAGTAAGGCATTATTTAATATAAGGCCTATAAGGCTAAAAAAGCGCGTAAGGGGTGGCATGCTTATTATTATCTAAGTCCCCCTCTATAAGGAACTTACTAATAGACCTAGCTATTAGCGTAATAGGGGTAGTAGGGGATATAGTAGTAGCGGTAAGGGATATAGTAGCAGTAGCTAAAGCTTAAG
This sequence comes from Epichloe amarillans, assembly GCA_024072835.1. Taxonomy (NCBI): domain Eukaryota; kingdom Fungi; phylum Ascomycota; class Sordariomycetes; order Hypocreales; family Clavicipitaceae; genus Epichloe; species Epichloe amarillans. Next base: position 2,692,937 of record CP099635.1, on the reverse strand, counting down.
TAAACCTATAAGTATTTATTCCATAATAAGGTATATTTATTATAAGTCTAATAGGGGAATAATAATTATTTAGAATAATAGGATAGGAAGGAGTAATAGGGTTATAATATTTAAAAAATATTTTTAGTGTAAGGAAGTTAAGACTATAGGATAAAAATAAATAGTAGGTGGTAGGTAAGGGGATAAACAAGTAAGGGTAGGGCTAGTGTTATTATAATAATAACGTAGTGGCTAGAAGCATGCGTTACATGTCCTACCTAGACCTAGGTTAAAATAATAAGCACCTATAACGCATTATAAAGGGTAAGCACCTATGTTAACTATAGGTAAGGGAAAAAGAAGGGGAGGAGTAAGGGTATATATAAGGGCTTAGGCTTTGCCTAAGCATTTATATAGCACACGCGGGTAGGGATAGTCTTGCATAGGTAAGGACGTAGAAAAGGGGGCTTATATAAGGTAGTTAGGGGGTATAAGGGGCCCTAGTAAGGATAGGTTTCCTACCTTCCTCTTTCCTCTCCTTAAGTTTCTTAATACTATATTAACGCCCTATCGCAGCAGCCTAGGGGCTAGTCCATAACATTTATCAAGTAAAATCGTATTTACCTAGAATTTTAAAGAATTAATTTACTATTAATATATTATATTATAAGCTTTAAAAAAGTATTAGTTTTAGTATAAAATTACGTATTTCTTAAAATTACTAGGACCTTACTATAGGTAAGTCTTGTGTAAGGGACATGACTTTTAAGCTTGACCTCCGTACATACGGACCATACGGAGTACTCCGTAACAAGCAAAAAGAGCTTTGGCCGTCACCCCACACATTAATAAGGAGATGAACTTGCATAACAGGCATTGCCCATGGGATCCATCCACACAGCTCGGTCGCATGCCCTGTATGGACACTGTAAATTGTCATGTGGGATACCTGGTAGGTTATCCACTAATAACAGCTGCTCGCAGTGCAATCAATGCCCCGTTGGCTTGAGGCTATTATGGAGGCACAAGGTAAAGGCTGCTAAATAGTGTATCTTTTCTATAGGGAGTGCTAGTAACTCAAGGTACTTCGAAATCTTGCATACGTGAAGAACAAACAAACCATATAATATAAATAACAGCATGCTCCACGCCCCTATGTCACGTCTTGGAGTCTCAAGCCTTCTATATTATTCTGGATATTCTTTCTTACAAACATCGACGTTCGTGGTAGCTCTTCCTACTATACTGTAGTGTTGCTGCAAGATAGGTTTCATATGCCTCCCCTGAAATCAAGCCTTTCTAAATCCGAACCAATGGTGAGTCAAAAGTCCACACCTGATAAGGCTAGGAGAGAAAAAAAGGTAAACATCTGGCCATCGACAGGATATGCCCTGCTACCTCGTAGAAATGTTCACTGACATTACTAGTCAACTTCCAAGGCTGTTTGCAGGGACCTACTGAGGAGCAACAAAGCCGTGGCCCGCGGAATATTGGCCACGCACAATACCACTAAATGTGGCTTCTGCGTTGTTTCCAAACATGCCGGCTGCAAAGGCAAAGGCAATGGTGACATACAGGTGTCCTGGGGAGGTATGAACAAGGTTGCCATTCTGCCTGACGTCGTCGCATGGGCAAAGGGATTGCAAATCCCACCTCATCAGCTACTTATACATCGCTGTGGAAGAAGGAGCTGCGTGCTGCCTTCGCACGTGCGATGCGGTGACCGAAAGGAGAAAACATCTCGACATGGGTGTGGCATTTTGGTAGAGATGGAATGCCAGGATAGAGGATGTAACGCTACTTATATTTTTCTCTGTCCTCACGATGAAGAGAACGATGAGCTCTGCATTCCAAAACACCGCCCAGCCGGCGTTTCTGAAGATTGGGAGAAGTTCATACGTTCGGAAGCCGTACACATCGTCAGGCCTGGGGGGGGCGAAGATGAAGAAAAAGTAAAGAGGTGAAAGCTGGACGAACCTGGCCTGGGGAAGATGAGTTGTAAGCTGGGACGCGACATGACGTGACGTGATGAAACGAACGTACCTGCCAGAATCTCCTGACGTACCCAGTTACCCAGCCTGGGACTCTCCGATCTGATGAACCCCGTTAGCTCGTGGCATTTTGCTTCTCTCTCTCTCTTTCTTTCTTTTCTTTCTGCGCCCTGTGACTCGGCTGGGATGTGAGGCGGGGGAAACCAAAGATGTACCAAAGTGAGGCGGAGGTTTCCAGATCAGGCTCCTTGACGTGGAGGCATTCGAGCGTGATTAGCTAATGCAAAATGATGGGAGAGGAGGGGGGGGGGGGCAAGTGGGAATAATAGTTCGTACCCGTATCCAAAGAGCCAGAAGGCGCATGTTGCTTCGTCTGTGGCGCTTCCTGGAGTCGACATGGTTATGAAGTGGCGGGTAATGAATGATACATATACGTCCAAGGTCGAGGATCGATGTGGTCGCCGACTTGCACATCACACGCACGGGCCCAGGAACCTTCCGCCCCTCCCAGTACTAATAATGGATACATTGAATTTAGCCTCTTTTGAAGTTTGCTGGCTAAAAGCCGTTTTGGGGCACTGGAGGCAGGCCGGGTAATTTCTTGTTAGGCGCTTCTGCGGAGTATTGTCGGATAACAAGGGTCCGATTCCAGAAAATTCATCACAGGTACATACTCCGTGATGAATACGGAGAGGTGAGTGAGGCATTTATAACATTTATAACCAGAAATGGGAAGCCGCCAGCGTCAAATGCGCTGGCGGGTAATGACAAGATGTGCCGACTTGGATCACACCGACGAGGGCTTGAGCTTGCGATTGGCCATTTATCCAACATCTACGGAGTACTCCGTAATAACATAATATAAATAAAGCACCACTCCCTTAGATATCTGCGTCTTTATTTTGCTACTTTAATTGTACCATTTAATTGTACCATTTATTCGCCCATTCGAATCAACAACTTCAGACATCGATTGACGAGCCTTGACATCAATCATATTCTCACGCAACTTCACAATGCGCTTTATACGCGCTTTCTTCTTCTTCGCCACCGCCGTCTGCAGCGCAGCAGTTCTACCCGATGCTGCTAGTGGTGCGCCTACGCTCTCAGAGCATGAGCCAGTTCCTGAGCTGGCCGCTATTGACCATCTCTTCAGTCGCCAATCCGGATTCCTTCCCGGATTCGGAAGGTGTTTCGGCTCCTCCGCCCCTGTCCACGTCAACCGTTCTCGCAACAGGCAGTCTATTCAGGTGTCAATTGATTACGCTATCGACCAGAACACTTACGAGCTCGGCGACGATGTAAGCGTGACTATTCAGGCCAGATCTGTCCGGACAAACAGGAATATAGGTGTTATTATAAATAATAACTCCGGTGCGTTCAGAGGTCATATTATGTTAGTAAATTATCGGTATCCCTGGTCTCGACGACCGCGATCAAGTTTTCAGATCAACTTTATAGGCCGTACCGCGTTGGCCAACAGGGACTGTATAACACTTCCACATCTTGACGGTACCTGGTATGTTCAGTTGGGAGGTTGACGGTACCTGGTATACAGATCTTCAGGCATGGAAGTCTATTTTCTCTCAGCAAGAATACTATCGGTTTTCTGCTTGGTGCAGAAGATGACAAACTACGTACTACTTTTTTTCATGCATCTCTCATGTAAGGGTGTGCTCATTAGTGAAAAGGAGCATCTTGAGACAGCGACGTGCTCAAAGAGTGATTGATGCCTTCTTGTGATTTGTGCAAAAAGTCAAAAATGGGTGGGTCACACCCCGTCCGGGCATGCACGGGCCGGTGCTGCGGGGCCACCCAGGTTCTTCATGTTCTTCATCAGCCCAATATCGACTTTTCGCAGCCCCCCTCCCAGTCGCGAGCAAGCCTCGAGCTCCAAACAGCAGCGACAGAAAGAGGGATCGACTGACTCTCCCGGTTCCCGGTTCCTTCCCGTGTCATTCGCAAGTCGCCTTCAGCCATGGCGTACAACAGACCCTACAATCCTGATGCTTTGCCAAGGTACTTGCTTGCCGTTCCCCACATTCAGATGTGATGTCGTCGTTCGTCCTGCCCCGCGCCAGCGCAAAGCCCCATCCATCATCGTGGAATGAGAGCAGCAAAAAAAAAAAAAGAAAAAGGGGGCTTACCCAGGCTAACCGTCATGTCTTGTTCTGCCAAAAACAAACAAAAAAACAGGTTCGCCGAGCCCGAACACGTAAGTAGGAGCGCGCACCACCTGTCACTTTCCCTGGCAAGCGATCGGATGAGACGAAAAATCGGGCATTGACTCTTTTAATTCTCCCGCCATCCATACAGAAGCCAGGATCCGTGCCTCCCCAAACATATCAACAGAGTCGATACGAGACCAAACCACCTCCTGCTGCTCCGCGAGATAATCACCCCCCCGCGCATCCTCAACCAACCCACAGCCAGACATTCCGCTCTGCATCCGGAGGACCACCGCCTGGTCATCATCCGGCGCAGAGTCGCCCGCCGCCTCAGCACCAACATGCCGCGAGCTCGCGCAACGCTGGGCCCCCGCCCTCGCCCGCCCCGGACTCGGGATCGGGATCGGGCTCGGGATCGGGCTCTGATCCGACACTGCTGCCTCTATTCCGAGCAGTGGACAAGGACGGTGAGTTCGGCGTTCCACACATCCCCCCCGCCGGGCACGGAAACACGCACAAAGAAGAAACCCCCCGGAGGTTTCCCCGGAGGGGAGCCGGAGGGGAGGATTGACAAGTCCGCGATCGAACAGGAACAGGACAGCTCTCCGAGAGGGAGCTCTCGACGGCCCTCGTCAACGGCGACTGGACCGCGTTCGATATCCAGACCGTCCGGATGATGATCCGCATGTTCGACTCGGACCGCAACGGCACCATCAACTTCGACGAGTTCTGCGGCCTGTGGTCCTTCCTCGCCTCGTGGCGGACCCTCTTCGATCGCTTCGACGTCGACCGCAGCGGCAACATCTCCCCGCAGGAGTTCACGGATGCCCTCATCGCCTTCCGCTACCGCCTGAGCCCCCAGTTCGTGGAGCTGCTCTTCCGGACGTACGACAAGCGCAACGAGGGAGTCATGAGCTTCGACCTGTTCGTGCAGAGCTGCATTTCTCTGAAACGCATGACGGACGTTTTCAAAAAGTACGACGATGACCGGGACGGCTTCATCACGCTGAGCTTTGAGGATTTCCTCAGCGAGATCCTGAAGCAGCTCAAGTAGGGGGGGGGGGGCTTTGGATTGACACGGAGCAGACTTGGGCAGGGGGAGGGGGGAGGGGGGGCGAAGGGGCTTCGTCGTGCCCGATAGAAGGGATATCATATTATTCTTTCACGACGAGATTCAATGCGACACGGCGCGAATCACTGTGTATCTTGTAAAGTCAGTCAACGGTTTTCCCGCCGGCATCTCTTGGGCTGTGAAAGAATAACCTTTTTTTTATTGAATCCAACACTAACGTGTAGAAGACCCAACTTTTATCTTGTCAAACTTGATCAATATTCAATATTCAATGCCATGCCTGATGGACGCTAGACCAAGTAGTACGAAAGGAAGGGAGCAGAAGTAGATGCGGCCATGGAGCTGTGGCACATTCTGTAGCCAGCCAATATGGCGTTGATATGAAAAAAAAAAAGACAACAAAAGACAACGGAAGGCATTCGTGGTCAAGCCACCGCCACTGCTGCTGGTCGAAGTTGACTCAGTCCATAAGTCGCCTTGGCTGCCGACGGACCAGCCGCGTCTGCAGGTACATGCCTGATGCTCAAACGCTTCGTGTCGTCGCTCTTGTTCGGCGAGGGAGTTTCCGCGGCGGCCCATATCCCCTCGCTCGTCAGCGTGACGTGCTCATCGATACCCAGCGCGAGGACCTCGGTCGGTCTCTCGGCCCTCCTGCTGCGTCCGGAGCCGGGTCCGGGTCCCTCGCTTCTCGTCTCGTGGTGCGTGTCCGTTGCCCCGTGGACGAGCTGTCGCACTTGATCGCGGGTGTACCTCCTCCGACGGGTGAAGCGCCTTATCAGGCCGCTGGTGCTCTTTTCTGCATCGCAGGCGCTGATCCAGACTCTGGCCCCGAGCTTGGCAATGATCTCTTGCCCGTCCTCGAAGCCGCTGGTGAGGGTGCCTCCCAGCCACCACGGCCTCGAGACCGTGTCGAAGCTGTGGAGCAGGACGATGAGCGGGAGTGCCGCCTCGGCCAGGAGGTGAGAAGTGGCGTATGGCTCGATGTCGCGGTAGGGTATGCCGTGAGGGGAGAAGATGACGGAAACGCCGCGATCTTTGGCGTGAGGGGAGAGCGAGGCCATGGAGCGCGTGGCTCGTATCGGTCGTCGGGCGACAGGTGTGGCGGGAGGTGTGAGCGGCGTGAAGGTCGGGAGAGGCGGCAAGGTATGGGACTCGAGCGTGAGCAGCTGAGCAGAGCCAGAGCCAGAGCCAGAGCCAGAGCCAGAGCCAGAGCCATCTCTCTTGTTCGCCGACGATGGCGCGGCGGCGGCGGCGGCGGCGGCGGCGAGGATGGTGCTCACGGGCCGCGGGGGCATGGTTGTTGTTCGAGCGGAAGACGACGCTGGGCGGTACGTGATGGCTACCGCTGACCGAAGGCCCTTCTTTCTTTCCCTCTTCTGCGTGACAAAGGCGACTGTCACGAGCCCTTCTTCGCCTCCGATGACCCTGGCCGCGATGGGTATCCTCACCACGGTGCTTCGGCCTGTCTGTCGAGGGTCCTGCCATCGATGGAGCGTCGTCACCTTGCCTTGTTCGAAATGTCGCCAGCTTTGAATCACCTTGGCGGCCGTGGGCTCGGCGAGAATGCGCGGTTTGGCGCCGCCTGGAGCGAACTGCCGCAACGCGGCTTCGTTGCAGTGGTCACTGCGACTGTTGCTGATGATGATTACGTCCGGCTCGGGGACGTCTTTGGGTGATGCGGATTCTTGTCGAGCTCGGGTAGTAGGTGAGGAGGGGGTTGACTGTGCCAGACGAGGATCGAGCAGGATCCGGAACGGCTCCGTAGATTGACCTCCGTCAGGCAATTCCGAGTCTATTCGCTCAAAGGTGAGCAGAAACGAGGCATCGCCGTTGAGTTGCTTGATGGTGAGTGCCATGGCCAAAGCCTCCGTCTATCACTCCAAACTCATGTCCCACGAAACAGGTCAACTGGACAGGCAGGAGGGGGCAAGCAAGAAGGGCTCTCGAAACATGGTGAGATGGCATCCTGGACAGTATTAATACATGCCGTGCCGCCTTGGGGGGGTTCCCTTACGTCGCCTTGTCCTGAAATGAGCATCAGAAAATGAAACTGTTTGGGTAAAGCAGGCCCAAGATTTTTTCTCGTGACACCGTGTCTCAGACTGACTGCCCTTTAGCCCATGCTTCTTCGCCGCACACGCAACATCTGATCTTGGCTCTCTGCGCAGTAGTCACTAGTTATGGGACAGCGCCACCGCGTGTCTATGTGGCGACATGTTGTATTCGCCCGCGATCTGCGTCAAAGTGAGTGGTCAAGCTCGTCTACAGGTAGGTACCCTCTGTGCGGCCCCCCCCCCCTTTTTTTTTCTTTTTCTTATTTTCCCCTTTCTTTCTTCTTCTACATGTAGTCGGTCGGTGTAGAGCAACGCATCGAGCTTCTTTGCAATATTTATCGGTGTGCCGAGGAAAGTTGGAGGCAAGCCAACGGGCAGCTAAGACTTCAAAGGCCCGATTATGCGTGAGAGGGGAGGGGTTGATGGAACTTGCGGGCTTGTCCGTGATGCCTTGCCGGTTATGTGCTTGTTGTGGCACGCATTCGACAAGGCAATTCCTCAATGTCAGGGCAACCGAGTGAACATGACATACGACATACCAGAGGGTTGAGCAACTGAGTTAGTCGACACCTCCCTTTTGGGCCGCCCTTGGGAATAACGGATGCAATGAGCTTGGTTCGAAGCTATTCTGAGATGCCATGGCAAAACCAAAGCTGAATGCGGGCAAGATGCTGATGGCAATAAAGGCTTTTATACGCCCGCTCCGTGGAGCTTGTGAGAAGAGCTCCAGAGATTCATTGGCATGAGGCCATGAAGTTGATTGGAGAAATTCTGGCTGCCCGATTCCACCCGGCAGTGCACCTCAGAAAATCGGCCACTCTTATTACTTCTCGCACCCCTTGGGCCCTTGCACCCGCCCTAGCTGCCGGCTGCCAGCTGCCATCTGCCATCTGCCATCTGCCAGCTGTCATCCATCCATCCCGGCGCCCTGCCCCCCTCCTCCAAGGACAGAGCTGGCGCCTTGGCGGTTGAGCGAGTGGACTGCCAACCGCGATTGTGCAATCGAGGCATGATGAGATCGAGACAAGTGGGGGAGAACCCCAGGAAGAAGAAACCCGCCAGGAATTGATTACTTGAATCATGATCATCACACAATTGGCACTGACTGGCTGCCGGAAAAGCCCTAGCCGTCGAGTCCGGGAGCTTGGTGGCGGTTGGAGCTGTCTGGTCTGGGTCTGGTCGGACCCGCCGGTCGGTTCGGTCTCCTGCTTTGGCCAAAAGAGGCATCCCCATATTTAGCCTCGAAGTCGCAGATCCCCTACGAAGTACTGGGCAGGAACATGTGCGCATTTGTAGTCCGCATGTAATACGGAGTACTCCGTACTCATCGTCGACTCATGGGAGTGCTCCAATTATATAAGTCGCCTTTTTGCGAAGTTTCGGAAGCTCCGTCTTATTAGCTTCAAGTCAAGTGGGGCGGGCTCTTTCTCGCTCGACTTGGTACCGTGGTATCATTTGCATGAAGCGCAATTTGAAGCTGATGCCATCTTCACATATCCCCTTCTTTGACAGTCATAAGGCGCCAGCTGGGTCACGAATAGGCTAGCTAACCAATCACGATGAAGGTTAATCAAAGGTACTTAATTTTACGTGAAAACCTCACTATAATGGAAGTCCGCACAGTCTGCAACGGTACAAAGAGGTACATCGCACATACCGTAGCCATATCGCAACCCTCGCGGTCGCGGCTTGTGGTCTGGGGTACCGGCGAGGTACCGAGGTCTGGGTGGTTCCCATAGATGCATGGCCAAGACGAGGTCCCTTCAAATTCAAATCCCTCGCTTTCGGCGGCACCAACCTCGGACCTCATCAACAGCTAAGCTAGCCTTTGCGTTTTACCCACTGCATGTCAAGACCCCCGCCACAACTCAGTGACTCCGAGTCAGTCTTGTTGGTGGGTGTTGGGTCGTCGACGATTATTTCGACGACTCGAGCGTTGCGTTGTGTGCCCGTGTGCCCGTGTGCCCGTGTGCCCACACAAGCGCACACAAGCGCACTAGCTGAAAGCGCTCCTGGTCAGATGGCCATGGACGCCGCTGAAACTGGATAACTGGATAACTGGACTGGATGACTTGGACTGCATGGCAAGGCAAAGGAAGGCGAGGCCTGCTTTGCTTGTCGTCTTGCTCTTGCCTCTTGCCTTTTGCTCGACTCGACGCCTCCCTCCCCCACCCGGCCTTCACTGATAGCTCTTTCTTCCATGTACGCTCGCCGTTCGCCCTCTTCACCCCTTCACCCCTCCATCTCAACTTGCTTGTCCTCCAGCTGCTGGCGCTCGTTCGCCCTCTTCAAGGAGTCTTCAAGGAGCCGTACGCTGCATCCTCCAACTCGCAATTCCTTCCCGCCTGCTTGTTCTCGCCTCCATTTTCCTCGAGGCTGCGTTGCCACCACATTTGTCTCGGTTCCGCCTTGCTCTGCCACTGCAGCTTTTAGTGGCGAAAGCTACCACAAACCAAAGCTTATTATCTGCCGTGTCCAAGCTTGCTTCATTCTCCGGCCTTTGCGCACCTGAAGCATATTAACTCGCCATCTCAAAAATTCGCCTACATTTCCTCAGTTGACCTTCTTAGTCGTATCACCTTTCTCTGCTCTCTCCGGCTTACTATTCATACCGTCTGGGGCTCGTCAAGGTGCCTGGACTTGAACACAGCAGTTACCCAGGATTCGGGCCTCCCGATGTGACTTGAAATTGGCTGAACAAAGGCTGAATGAACAAATGCTACTCAAGTATTGACTCAACTTTTTTTCATCTATACATCCATACGTTTGCTTCGCACCTTGCTGCCCTCCAAGCCGTGCCCTTCAATTACCTTTGTACAATTTTTGTTTATTCGGACATCTGCTCGGTTTCGTCTCATCAGTCTTTCTTTAGCTTTGATCCGACGCTCCGGCAAAAGTTGCGACGCTTCAACCTCAATTCTTATCACTCACGACACTTCACTGCCGCTATTACAGAGAGCCCGTTGTTTCTTTCCCTTCTACTGCCGCCGCCGCCGCCTCCCGCCCTGCTATGCGAACGCTTTATGTAGCTTTATACTGCTCGATTGATCAGCTACAGCGCTCACTCTGGTGGAAAGTTTTGTGAAATTTCTTTCCAACCCGATCTTTTACCTTAGTGTCAACCGACCTCGGCGCATGGTGGGGTTGACCAAGATGCCGCCGCGCATGTCTTTGACATCTTCCTTCTCAATCACGGACGCCAACAATGAGGTGGTCTGTCCGCTCCGAAATCAAGATGGCTCGAGTTGTCGCAAGCGATGTATCGGGGTAAGTTTTTCCATTTCATGTTTGCTCTTGATCGCCATCTAGCAGCCGTCGTGCCGAGGTAACAACAACCTGGGAACACCGATTGCGCCACGTTCTTCTAACGGCACTTTGCCTGGTGCCTCCAATCTGACTCTAACTGACTTTGCTCATTCTTTTAGGAAAAACGTTACCGGTCCATGCAAGAGCACATTCGTCGAGCCCATCCAGAGCATTACATCCCCAAGCTACCCGCCACCGAGGAGAGTTTTCTGCTTATGATCAATACGCCACCTCAGGAACGCCGCGCTGAACCAGCTCCATCCTCAACCGGCCATGGTCTGTTTCCCTCCGTTGCAATTCCCACTCTCCATGCCACGGCTATTGAGCAATGACTAACAACTATTGTAAACGTAGCCGCTCACGACCAAAGAAACTACTGTCGCGATGATTCAAGCAATCCCGGGACACCTCGACATAGCGACGAATATACGACCAATGGTAGAGGCTCGTTACTTGGGGTTGCGGGTGCTGCAGCAGCACTAGCTGAACTACATGCCGTCAAGTCTGAACGGGATACGGAAATGGATGGGGTAAGTCGTTCAGCTGTCACCCCGCCCACCTTGCGTCATCGCCATTATCGATACCGCGGCTACGACGTCGCTCCGGCCCAAACTGACATGCTCCCATCACAACAGGGTTACTACTCAGATTCTGAGGGCCGTCGCATCCCGCGAACCTCCATCGAACTGCCGCCACTGCACCTTGGCAACAACGACATCACCAGCGACCCTTACACATCCAACTTTAACCGGCCGCGCGAGGCTCTCCCGTCATTGTTGGCTAATTCTCCTCCGGGCCGTTCGTCTACACTTCCTCCTCTCCAGCGGCCAGTGGGCCCGAATCGTCCGAGGAAGCAATCGATAACCAAGCGCAGCCGTGAGCCTGGCGGCCATAAGAAGAAGAACTCCCGGGGGTCCACTGCGGATTGGCTACGTCGCTTCCAGAACGAAGATCGATTCAGGCCAGGCAATGATCGCAAAGCGCTATCTGCGGAGCCAACAGCAGACTATGGCAAGCGATGGGAGGACCTTATAGACGCAGCTGATCAAGCTGCATCTGCCGCTGGCGATGTGGACGAGGATCGGACTCCGGTGAGAGCTGACTAGAATATGAGAGCGCGTCCTGGGTGAATGTTGGGCTTGTTCTAATCCTGCACTCGATAGGTACCACAGTCGCCCGTGTCAATTCATCGTGCCTCGCTACCACCACCGTTCTCCCACCAACAATTCCAGCCCGGAAGCTACCAAGCATCTCCTTTGCAGCAAGCTTTGACGCCACCATCGAACAATCAGGACGGGATTGACCCTTTCCCGTCTGTTGAGAGTGGCGAGAGTGGCGAGAACTTTCACATTGGCTCTCGGGGGCTTTCGGGCTCATCCCCAAGTTATTCATCGTCGCAGAACACGCAGATCTATTGTGCAGCCTGCCAAAGCGTATCGCTCCTCAAGAACTCGTATGCCTGCACCGAATGCATCTGCGGCTTGTGCTCGACATGTGTGGAAGTGCTCATGGCAGAACATGGAGCACGGAGGAAGTGCCCACGCTGTGCAACCATCGGCGGTCGGTTCAAGCCTTTCCAGCTCGACATCAGATGAATGGCCCCTTCCTGTGACGGTTAGATTCGCACACTTTTTCCTCTCATGCTCATCTTGCGATCCTCCTGCAATATCTTTTTTTTTGGGGGGGGGGATGCGTACTTGAACGGACTTTGGCCGAGTAAATTTCCAGCAATATGTCGGCGTATACAGGAACCCCGGATCATCATACTATATACACTGGTCGCTTCCGGATTTTCCCAACTTGGTTGTTAGTCTTTTACTTCTTTCTGCCTATTTACCTCTCTTTTCCTTGACTTCTTTCACCTTATGTCGCAATCTGGTCTTTTCTGGTCCGGTCAGACATGCTCGGCGGATTGATGACTTACCTTTCTTTTATTTTTCCCAAGGGCACGGCCGCACATGTCCTCTACTTCTTCTGTTCAACCTTTTCTGGTCAACAGGGCTTTTGCTTATCCACAGTCATGGGTTTTGGTATTTTTGGCGTTTGATAAAGGATAAATGGCCATTGGATAATTGGAACCTTGCTCGGGTGGCTCACTCACTACCTGATGTCTGATGAATGCACGGGCTAAGAGTCTCGTTGTTTGTTTTTATTAACGCGGGTATGTTATTACATGTTAGACGCTAACATGAATGTTCCGATCTCTCCACGCCAGATATTTGAATGCAGTATACATTGAAACCATTAAGGATGTTTGTATAAGTTGGAATTGCGAAAGTACAACAGTCCAGTTGCCTTCGAAAACGCCACCAATGTCGTACACCATGGGAAGATATTCAAGAGACGTTGATTCGTACACAAGAGATTCGCTAGGATGCGACTCTTGGGCCGTGGCACAGCGCGGTGCGCCATCAAACCCTTCTACCCAACTTTTCCTTTTCCTGCTTGAGCAGCATGTTCCGCACAGCAGCTCTCTGATTTCGACTACCGCCCAACTTGGGGCCCTTGAGAACTTCCCTTGCCTGCTGCTCTCGCTCCTGCTTCTGTTGTTTCGTCTGCGGAATGGGTTTTCTCCTCTGCCGTCTTGCTGCCATCTCGTCGAGATATCTCCTGCGAAACTCCTCTGCCATTCTGTCGTCGGCGGAGCGGTTATCCCCGGCGGTTTTGCCCGAATTCTGGGTAGGTACGTCGTATACATCGACTGGGTTCGTTTCTTCATTAGCTCGCAGTCCGTGACCACCATAAAACCAGAAAAGGAGAACGGAGGGGGGGGGGGGGCAAGACACTCTTTGGGGTTCATGTAAAAGAAGTGCCCATCTGGCATGCTAGACGTACGTTTATTTTCGTGCAAGAACGCTTCGACGAGCTGATCGCGCTTCACGTCATCGCTTCCACGACGATTCCTCCGTCTCGGCGGGCCAGCTGCTTTGGGTTTCCTGTCATCGTAGCGCACGAGGTGCGACGACAAATCCACTTCTACTAGCCTGCCGTGCCGAGTGGGCTGCACTGCCAGAGGCCGTCGGTCTGAAGATGGTGCAATGGTGGGAGCATGCTCAGGCCGGGAATAGGAAGGTGCTGGTGCGGCGCGGCTGGAGAGGCGGGATTCTATGTAGTCGGTCCTTGTATGATTAGTCTGGCTGCATTGCGTGGTTTGGGAAGGGGGGAAGGGGGAAAGAAAACATGAAATTCTGTGTAGTACAACACAGAGGCACGCTTTTTTCCATCGTGGAGAGAAGAAAGGACGATTTTGCAGCAAACGTACATGTGTTTATCGTTGAGGTTCGACACGAGACCCGTTTGATGCATGAACCGGTCGGGTATGCCTTTTGCGACGGCGAGATGCTTGCAGCTGTTGTCGTCGGCGGGGAGCTGAGCGGCGTGGTCGTCGGCCTGGGAATCGGTGCTGAAGCCTACGCCACAGCGGAGGCGGTGTTTGCGGGCGTTGCGGGCGTTGCGGGCGCGCAGGGCGGCCGTGACGGAGGATGACTCTGTGTCTTGGGTGGGCGATGATGGGGGGTCTGGCTGTTGATGCCCTTGCTGATGCTGGTCGTCTTGGGCGCGCTGGCGGAGGGCTTTGCGCTTCTTGGTGGTGTTGCGGAACTTGATGGCTGGCGCGGAGGGGTCTTGCTCTTGGGGAGCTGGGTCCATGGTTTCTGTTCCTGTTTCTGGGTTTCTTGTCCTTTTTTTTTTTGGTGATGAATGATCGAAGGAACGGCGAAGGGACGGCCTCGAGGTGATGAAGTTGGAGGATTTGGTGGTGTCTGGAGTCGGGGGCGAAGGAGACTTCCGGCGTTGAGAATGCGCACCAGGGGGGGGTGTGTGTGCGCAGAAAGAATCTCGACTTTTGTTAGTAAGCAAGATCTTGTCAGGTGCGCAGGTGGCGCCACTCGCCCCTGCCCCTGTGGCGTTGGACAACTAAAAACGAGCATCCGTCAAAAATGAAATGTGCATCCACTCGACGGGTCTCGCTGAGCCGTCACGAGCCACTCACATCACCTCGATTTTCATTGAAGACTATCTGGATGGATACTCCGTCCTCCGTGCCCGTTTGAACAAGAGAGAATAATAATAAGGGAGAATACCAGCAGGAGTACTAGAACAAGCCAGATAGGGCTAGCTAGTGTATATAAATAAATAAATAAATAAGGGAGAATATAAGAAAGTAAACCACTCTAGCCTAATAATAATAATAATGATAATAACTTAACTATAGGGATGCTTTAGAAAGCTTTAATTTACTAGTCTCCTAGCGTAGTTACTAAAAACTAAAGATAACTAAAGGCTTTAATTAATTAAATTTAATTTCAAAATAAGGTCTAATAATAATTGTTCTATTAAAAGCCCCCCTAGCGAAAAATCGGTTAAACGGGGTTTTGTGTTAGGTGGAGACAGGTGCCTCGCACCTTCCCCCCTTTCAAGCACCGAGGCTGCCGAGTCTTTCTTCGACTTCATTTTCTTCTCTTAACCCGCCCGAGGCCCTTGGCAACAGCGTTGGCTTTTTCTTCCTGTCTCTTCCTTCACATCACATCCCACTTCGCTCTTCCAGCACAACAAGGTCTGCGCAGTCTTCCCCCTCTGTTCCCCAAGTGATGTATTGTGAGCCAGCACTGACTTTTCGCAGATGGCGTCGGCCACTCGTCATTTCGCCCGCGTGGCTGCCCGAACCACGGCCCGCAACATCTTTGCCGTCGTTCCTCGTCAGGCTTTCCGCCAGCAGGGCCGTCGATGGTATTCCTCGGAGCCCGCTGCCCAGAAGGGCTCTTCCACTTGGTTGTACCTGACTGGTGCTGCTGCCGCCGGTGGTCTTGGATTCTGGTACTACTACACGGCCTCTGGCGCCCCATCCGCCGCCTCGAGCAAGATGGTCAACCCCACCAGGGAGGATTACCAGAAGGTGTACAACGAGATTGCCAGCCGTCTGGAGGAGCAGGACGATTATGACGATGGCAGCTACGGTCCCGTTCTACTGCGTCTCGCTTGGCACGCCAGCGGTACCTTCGATAAGGCCACCGGCACTGGCGGTAGCAACGGTGCAACCATGCGCTTTGCTCCCGAATCTGACCACGGTGCCAATGCTGGTCTTCTCGCTGCCCGCAAATTCCTTGACCCTGTGAAGGGTAAGTACATCTCCGTTCGTTTGAGCGGTCGGAGGGCCTCTTGGCTGGGTCTTCGACCTATACTCGTGCGCGGCGAGATCTCGGCGCTAATCTGGCGAGTTCAGAGAAGTTTCCCTGGATCACCTACTCTGATCTCTGGATTCTCGGCGGTGTTGCCGCCATCCAGGAGATGCAGGGTCCCGTAATTCCCTACCGGCCTGGCCGCACGGATCGTGATGTTTCAGCATGTACACCCGACGGTCGTCTGCCCGATGCTACCAAGGGCAGTGATCACCTCCGCAATATCTTCTACCGCATGGGGTTCAACGACCAGGAGATTGTTGCCCTTTCTGGTGCCAACGCTCTCGGCCGCTGCCACACGGACCGATCTGGATTCGACGGCCCATGGACCTTCTCCCCCACCGTCTTGACCAACGATTACTACCGCCTCCTGGTCGAGGAGAAGTGGCAGCCGAAGAAGTGGAACGGTCCTAAGCAGGTAAGTCGCCTTTTGTCGTTTGAGCGGTTCGAAAAAAAAAAACGGTTCAGTCCCTTCTCCTCTCCCCGAGCGAGCGCTTGCTGACACTTTGTTTCCCCCCCTGTGCAGTATGAGGATCTAAAAACCAAGCAGCTCATGATGCTTCCCACAGATATGACTTTGGTACAGGACAAGAAGTTCAAGCCCATCACCGAGAAGTACGCCAAGGACAACGATCTGTTCTTCAAGGACTTCTCCGCTGTTGTCACCAAGCTGTTTGAACTTGGTGTTCCTTTTGCCGAGGGCACTGAGAACCAGCGCTGGACCATGAAGCCCACTTGGGACGAGACCAAATGAAGCATTCGAAAGGGATGAAAGAAATGGCGCGTAGAGCAAGAACAGACGCACACGAGATGCGTTATAGAAAGCCACAAGTAGATGAATGGGGGGGTTTTTTTTTTTCAAGACGACAGATTCCCCTCTAGACGGCAGGATGTAGCAGGACTTCTCGGCTCAAGAGGTCGTGTGAGTTGGGAACAGAGCATCAGGGTCGATGCGATAGCTCCTTTGTATAGTATGCTATGCAATGCATTTCTTTTGTTTATCTCCATTTGAACTTGGGTCGAACGCTTGTTTCGACGTTTTCATGTGACGGATGCTTGTTGTGAAGATGCATGTCTATTCGAACAGGAGATGAAGGCCTCCGACCTGTCCACCTCCTTGAGGCAGCAGGCCACGCAGAACAACACGGACCAGAGCTTCACGAGCGTGTCAAAAGATGCCCAACGTCTTATCTATGTACTACGGCACCGCTGGTTCTCCACACCCACCAACGGCAGCGAGCCCAACGACGAGCCGTACCACGCTACCAAGTGCTGCGGTCAAGGCATGGCTCGACAACGACAAGACGCACCGCGGCCAAATCTCATACTTGATCGCATCGGGCAGGGCAAGGGCTTATCCCGATGTCGCCGCCCTTGCGACGCAGTTCCCCGTCCGTCGTGGTGGTCGTGGTGGTCGTGGTGGTCGTGGTGGTCGTGGTGCGCGGCCTCGTCTCCCGTCTTTGCCGCCATCTTTCACTTGCTCAACAGTGATGGATGGGGCTGTCAATGATGGATGTGAACAACGAAAATGAATACTGCAATCAACTGCAAAGGGCCCGCGTCACTAATGTCTTAGCACGTCAGTCACCATTCGGGCACCTTGCTTTGTAAGAACCAGCGTCGAAGTGAATTGTAATTATTCAGCACCCCACCAGCCGGCCCACCCTGGAAAAGTGACGTCATAGGTATCCTAGACTCTTGTGCTTCCCGCAAGACAACATCTCCCTTGCTCATTGATGGAAGGAAATAATTCGGGATACGGATTTCTCCAGGGGGGTTCCCTGATCATTCCAGATCGAGGCAAATTGCCGCGCCGGTGCCGGGCTCGGGCTCGATGCCGAGCTATTTGCGAGTTATCCAGACGACGACTGATAGTTTCGAGGGACACACGGCGGGGCAAAAAAAGCGAATTTATAAGCGTCGTCGATTGCCTCTAGCGCCCAATACATGACGGTATAAAAAGAGTCGCTCGCCGTTCTGGCTTCTGGCTTCTGGCTTCGGAAGACGGGACAAAAAGCTGCCCCTTTCATCTCGTAGCCTCTGCTCGCCCCAAGTCCCCAAAAAATGGTTCACTTCGACCTTCGCAACAAGGGCCAGGCCGGCGTGCCCTTCTACACGCCTGCGCAGGATCCCGCCGCCGGCTCGGCTGCCGACGCGGCGTCGGCGCCGACTCTGTACAAGCCGTTGAGGCTGCGCTCTCTCGAGCTGCACAACCGCCTCGTCGTGTCGCCCATGTGCCAGTACAGCGCCGACAACGGCCACCTGACCGACTATCACCTCGTGCATCTGGGCCAGTTCGCCCTCCACGGCGCCGGGCTCGTCGTGGTCGAGGCCACGGCCACGGAACCCCGCGGCCGCATCTCCCCTCAGGACTCTGGCCTCTGGCAGGACTCGCAGATGGAGCCGCTGCATCGCATCGTCAACTACCTTCATAGCCAGAACGCCAAGGCTGGGATTCAGCTCGCCCATGCTGGCCGCAAGGCGAGCACGCTTGCTCCGTGGATCGGAGGCTCTGTCCAAAAGGCCCTCGCCGATGAGGCCCATGGCGGCTGGCCCAGCCATGTAGTTGGTCCCAGTCCCATTCCATACGCCGAGGACCATGCCACGCCCAAGGAGCTCACGCTCGACGAGATCCGAGGTCTGGTCAAGAGCTTTGCTGAGTCGGCGCTTCGGGCTGTCAAAGCTGGCTTTGACATGATTGAGATTCACGGCGCCCACGGGTACCTGATTACTGAATTTCTGTCACCTTTGTCCAATGTACGTCTTCTCTTACTTTTGTGAAGCTGAAGTAGATGCAGATTGAGAGAAACGAGGCAACAGACTAACACTTGGCTTCCTTTTTTTTTTTTTTTAGAAACGCAACGACGACTACGGGGGCAGCTTCGAAAACCGAGTCCGTTTCCTCCGCGAAATCATCCAAGCAGTCCGCGCCGTCATCCCAGAATCAATGCCCCTATGGTTGCGCATCTCTGCCACCGAATGGATGGAACACGCTGGCCAGCCCTCTTGGGACCTCGAGAGCAGCATTAAGCTCGCCAAGCTGCTCCCCGGCCTGGGCATCGATGTTCTCGACGTCAGCAGCGGAGGCAACAGCGCTGGCCAGAAGATTCTGCGCGAAAAGACCTATCAGACTAACCTGGCCAGGGAGATCCGTCGGGCCATCCGCGCCGACAACATTGACTTGATCATCGGGGCTGTCGGCAGCATTGACGCGCCCGAGTTTGCGCGAGACGTCGTGCAAGAAGGAGCGGACCAGTCGGCAGATCTGGTTTTGGTGGCTAGGCAGTTCTTGCGGGAGCCGGATTTCGTGCTCAATGTCGCCGAGAAGCTGGGTGTGCCTGTGAAGTGGCCGAACCAGTACCACATGGCTGAGCCCAAGGACGTTCATCAGGCATTCAAGCTCCGAGCTTGAGGAGTCAAGATCAGTAGTGGAGAAGGAAGGAGAGAGAGGCATACTGACTTATAAGAGGTTGCTCTGTTGTTGACTTTTCCGTGGTTACTTTCAAGCGAGGTGCATTAGATGGGAATGGATCATGACAATTCCACGTGTGCGCCGGACAGACAGCGCAATTGAGCAATTGCACAGTACAATAGACAATCATCTAGAGAAGAATCAACACATGTCGGGAGTCCAAAAGCGTCGCCTCTCGAGACCCTCACCTCAATCAGCACCACCCACCCTTATTATCACAAAGGTGTCCTGCGTCCGAGAGTTGCCCTGCACCAATGCTTTTTGGCAGGGCTGTCAGATGGAATAATATCAAGCTTGTTATTACACACTACGGAGTACAATGTGTTCTGTTTGGCTTGGAACTGGCGCCAGAGTGTGGAGTCATCGCAGCACACTGGCGTTGCCTTTTGGGGACTGATCGTCGCTGAGGCCAGGTGTCAATGAGTGTAGGTGAAAGGTCATGATATTCCACCTAATTGTGGGTGCTAACTAGCTATATGTGTACCCTATGGTCACGTAATATAATAGTTGCCGCTAATTTATTTAATAATGCCCTTATTATCCTATGTATTTATAGTAATTATTCTCTAATTATCCTTATCCTAATTTATAGTAATTATTCTCTAGTTATCCCTATCCTAATTCATAGTAATTATTCTCTGCAAGCCTACTCTATTCTAAAATATGTTTCCTAGTGTATTTTCTCCTCTGTTCCTAAAACCTCCTATAGGTTTACTATAGGATAGTATATTCCTATTAAGTATAGTGTAAGTAACGCTATATTTCTATTAATTATCTCTAGTCTCTATAACTAGTACATTAGATACCTTATTTATGCGTTAATTATCTATATATTCGCTATTGTAATAATACTCTATTATAATTATATTATTATTATGATATTTTCCCTAAGCACTTTAGCTATCTTTGCTAACGCGTTTACATTATTCTTAACGCGTTTTAGTTAGCCTTTACTATCTAGTCCTTACTTCTTTACTAGAGGTAATAGTCCTTAATTTCCTAGTGTAAGGCTTCCTTGCGTTAATAGTTTAATAGTCCCTAATAGCTGCCTAACTATCTGTGGCTTAACTATTATAAAAGGTGTATTAATTAGGGTAAACCCCGTTAATTATAGTGTTAACGATAGCTTGTCTATTACTAGCAATTAGCTTAGCCCTAGTGGTTTGTTAGTTAGAGTCGCGTCTATTATTAGTAATTAGCTTAGCCTTAGTGGTTTATTAGTTAGAGTTAAGTCTATTATTAGCAATTAGCTTAGCCCTAGTGGTTTGTTAGTTAGAGTTAAGTCTATTATTAGCAATTAGCTTAGCCCTAGTGGTTTACTAGTTAGAGTTATTAGTAGTTATGTATTAGTTACTTGCATTAATAGTGTTAGCATAGGCTAATATAGCTATAGCTTCCTACCTTTCTTATCTTTCTTTAGCGTAACTTATTTCTTAATCTCCTCCTATTAAATTCTAGCATAACTATCCCTAGGTAATTGCATTAAAGTATTTATATAGTTAGCTAAATAAATAACATATGCCTAGTTACCCTTGCAAGCTAATTATCCCTATATTAATCTCGCAAGTGCTAGCATAGCTAGTGTTTTCCCTAGTATAACTTAAGAATTGCCTAGCTTCTTAATTAACCTATAGTTTAATAGTTAAAGTATTGATTTTATAAATAATAGAAACTCCCTAAGGAACGCTCTATTATATAATTATATCCTTGCCTTAAGTGGTATAAAGCTCTAGTATCTCTTACTAAAATTACATGCTATAAGGTATATATTAGTATTTATAAAAACCTTATATACTATATAAACCTATTCTAACGCTTTGCTCTTTTATATTGCCTTATCTATTATGTTAGTAATTATTAATTAGGGTTTATTTATAGTCTAAGTAGGTATTATAATTATTACAATAATATTATAAGTAATATTAAGAAATAATGTTTATATAAAGTAAGAGAGTAAAAGAGTAAAATATAAAAACTAAAAACCAAATTCTAGGGGATATAAGCAGTTTTTCACTTAGTTAACTATAATAGCTATCACCACTTTATTACTACGCGTAGTCTAGCTCTTAACTACCTACGCTTTGTTTATTAATTTCGTAACTACTGCTAGTGGTAACTATTACTTATACGCTAATATTAAATTTTTAAATTTAACTAAATACTTAACAATTCCTTCTATGTTATTTTAGGTAAGAATTGCTTTAACTTTATAATCCGCTAGTTAGATTAGGGCTGTCACTCTAAATTATCTATTAAATTTATTAGCCTAGAATTACTCTAAATAATCCACAGAGATAACTAGATAAATTCGCTAATTATCTAGTATATCTAGTTTATACGCTAATTTGCCTATGCGTTCTAGTACCTTAAATAGTCTAGTAAATTTCGGTCTATACTTTAGACTTATTTATCATAGAATTATATATACCTAGTTATCTAATCTAATTAGTACCTTATCTCTAGGTTTAAAGAATTTGCTAGTATGCTTTTAATTATAATATATCTTTATCCTTATTGCTACTAACGCAATTGCATTATGCGCCTATAACCGCTCTAATAGTTTATTTAATATTTCTAGTTCTTTTAGGTATAGCAATAACATAATGTTATTAGGTAAAAAGCCTATAACTATCTAGTTTAGGGACTATCCTATTACCTTAATTACTATATTATTAAATTCAAACTATAAGCGTGGTAGTGTTTGCTACTATAGTCTATTATTATCTAACCGCATAAAATACATTCGGATTGCTAATTTAATTATCTATATAGTTTGCTTAGTCTGCCTATCTATTTACAGGTAGTATGCTATTAAATATAATAGTTTTATCCTAACTAGTTCCTAAAATATCTTTTATAATGCCACTAAGAACCTCTAATCTTAATTACTTATAATTACCTTAGGAATGCCCTAATTTAATATTAGTAATTAATTATATAACTTCTTAGCGCATGCTACTACTATAATATTATTCTAATAGGGTTTTAGCATAGTCTATTTACTAAACTTATTAATAATAACTAATATTAAGTTATTACCCTCTATTAATATTAGTAATAATAAGAGGAAGTTAATTAATATTATGTAATATAGGGCTAGTGGTGCTAGCAATAGCTGTAGATTGCTATGCTATAGGTGTCTCCTTAGTTAGTAGATCTAGCATAAGGGATATATCCTTAAATAATTATGTAATTATTGTAAGCTATAAGGTATATAGAATTGCTAGATAACCTTACTTAATTTTAGATAACCTATATAGTTACTATTATATATAGAATTATATAAGTCTTTAACCGCAAATTTAGGTACACACAATCGCGGCTAAAATCCTAGAGTTATCTTCTATATTAATCTGTCTTCCTAGGTAAATAGTAGCTTTACCTAATTTTATATAGGCAATTAGGTATTGCCTTCTAAGACTGTTTTAATATGCTACTATATTAGGTCCTTATTATATCCTAATTATATTAACTTCTTAAAATTAGGGGATATGCCCACTAGAGATGCTATTAGCCTCTCCGCTATAGGTGTAGTAAACTATAGTATTAGTGCTATAACTAGATTATGCTTTATATGTTATACCACTTGCGATTCCCGCAGCGATTTCTAATGTTCTAGTCTATTATCTAGCATATTATCTAATTATCTAGGCGTATTATTATTATGCGTTTTTTTTATTATCTTTAATTTACTTAGAGCATTAGGTATTAGGTAGTCCCTACCTAGCTTATAAATAGCTTTAATATTAAACTAGCTAATATATTCTATAGCTTATATTAATTTCTTATTTATAGCGTGTTTGCTTATTGTATTTGTAATATCTAATTACTAACCTATGTCTATAATTAAGTGGTAGTCTATAAAATAGATAACTAGTGGTAGTTAAGTTGCCTTAATCCATTGCCTTAATTTTCAAAGTATCTAAACATAACTATAAACTTTAAGTTCCGTTAACTAATATCTCTTCTCTGTATCTAATAACGTTCTAGAAAGGAACGCAATTAGTTAGATAGCTATACATAGAGGGTATTTAATAATTCTCCTATCTATACCTAGTTTTAAGATTATCTTATCCTTAATATAATACACTATAACGCTAATACCCACTCCGGAGGTATTAAAATCCACAAATAACTATTAGTTTAGTAAGAATAGTGTTAGTATAGTGTGTTTTATTAATGCTGCCTTTAATTTATTAAAGGCTTTAATCTCCTATTATAATAGTAATAGTACATTAACACTCTTTGCCTAATTATATTATGCTAGCTTAGATATCTTCTTCTTTAGAGCTTTATTATCTTTATCTATTTTAACTACCTAATGCACTTAGAGTAAGTTTATTTTATAATCCTATAATAGTTTAATAATTAACATATATCCTAGAATATATTATCTTAGGGCTCCTATAAACCCTAATAGATATTCTAATGCTTGCAGCATTTTTAGGAACTCTAGACGTTATATTACTACTAATTTCTTAGCTAGTATTGCTATTCCTAGGGAATTAACTATCTTACCTAGTACCTTTGCTATTAGGTACGCTATAAATATCTTCTTTAGACTAATTAAAATATTATTATCTAGCAGACATTAAAACGTCTGTTAAAGGTCCGCTATATGTTATCCGAAGCTAATTAACGCAATAACAATATCGTTATAATAGGCTATCGCTCCTATATCTTATAATATATTATCTATATACCTCTAAACATAGGCGTTTAATCCTTTGTATCCTATAATTAGGACATTAAATGTAAATTATCCGTTGTGAGTAATTACTAATAAAGCCTATTATAAGTCTAGGTAAACTATCTATTAGTAATAAAACGACATAGCGTTAATAACTATAATATATGTAGCGTTTGCGATGCCTGTAATAACTTCTTCCTATTATCTTATCGGATAGGCATTAAGCATTATTATAACATTTAATCCTTATATATTAACCACTATTTATCCCTTTTAATTATCTCCTATTCCTACCTATATAATAAAGACTAGAAAAGCAAATAGTACCTAAGATATTATATAAATAACCTTTCCTACTGCTAATAATTCTCTTATTATTTTCTTAATAATTATTTAATTATCTAGGCTAACTAGATAGATCCTGTATTTCTTTAGCACTAAGTCCTACTATCTAGGTTTTATTTGTAATTATATCTATTCCTTCTAAGAAACTATAGCAAATCCCTTATTATAGAATAATTCTATATACTCCTTAAGGAGTGTATATATCTATTATTATTCCCCTTTATCCTAGGGATTAAAATAGTTAACTTATATAGCTATATAAACTATAGTCCTTAATTCTATTATAACTTATTCTATTATTAGTAAACGCTTTTTTGCGTGTGCTCCTATTACTATTGCAAGGTCTACTACTATTGCTTATTCCTTAGCGTTAACTATATATGCCCTAGCCACTAGGTTAATAGACTTAAACCTACCTAATTCCTGCTTTCTACTAATTATCACTAGCTTATCTGTTATGTTACATATTATAATGTGTTACGTGGCTCTATTAGTAATTACCATATATACCCTAAGCTTGTTTACTTGCTTTAGTTTAAACAATGCTTAGTTATCCTTACTAAGCTAATAGTGTACTAGAACTAACGTTATAATACCTAGTTAAATAACAATTGCCTAGGCTAACTTAACTAGCATATTAATCTTTAGTTAATTATACCACGCTACTATTAAAATAGCAATATCTCTACACATCCTAATAATTGCCTTTCCCTTACTAACTATAATATTAATTTATTAGGGTATAATGCAATCTATGCCTAATAGTATGTTTGCTTATAATAACTTAACTATTAAGACCTCCCTAACGAACAATATAATTATAGGTTATTTATCTAGTGTATTACCTAGAAAGTTTATTAGTAATAACACATATTTATCTATGGAATAGGTGTCTATACCTATCCCCTTTATATTAATAGGCATTACTTTAGTTTGAATTTTAATATCTAGATACTATTTAGCTACCTATATAGCGTTTGCTAATGTGATTAAGCATCCTATATTACAATAGATATCTACCTAGGTATCTAGATTATCTAAATTTAGGGAAATCTAGAATTGTAAATATATCTAGGCCTAAAACGCGTAGCCTATGCCTGCGTTATGTTACGTGCTAATTATTAATTAAAAGATTAGTATATAAGTACCTGTTTTTATCTTAACCTTTGTTATATCTAGTAATAGCGTTTCCTTTGCTACTAATTTTATTTATATTTATATCTTATCTATTATAATGTTTAAGCAATTATAATTACTATACGTGTAAGATAAAGAATAAGAGTCTAAAGTTTTATTATAAGCTACCTTGCTACTAATTATGCCCTTATATAGCACTTCATGCGTAGTGTTTAAATGGTTAAAGAGCGCATTATTAGATCTAAACTAGGCAAAGCACATTTAGCAAGTACAAATTATGCTATTAATTGCCACAAACTAAACCTGTTTTGCCTAGCTATTAGACTATAGGCTTCTATCCTAATTATCCTAGGGATATATCTCCTGCTATTCTATCTCTAGGTATAGTATGTATATGTCTAAATCCTCCTAATCTAGTTATTAACTATTGTTTTCTTAATGTGTCTTATTTGCCTACTTATCCTAGCGTTAATTATTCTGCTCTTTGTCTCCTAGTTAATCTAATTTATCTACCTAATGCACTACCTATGGCTACTATAGCAATATAGCTAGTTTGTTTAGTGGTTTTATAGCATTGCTAAACAGGGTAGCCTTATTAGTAACTAGTCTATTGTATCTAGGGTTAGGATTCCTATATAGTCTCTGTTAATTATTATAATATAGCTAATTGCTAAACTATCTCTCCTAATTATATAGTCTTTGCTATCTATATTATTACTATTAGTAACTATTCCTATTGCTATTCTAGTAGTTATTCTAGTATCCTTGTTAAGGCCATAGTCTAGCAATCCTATTATATAGTTAGTATGCCCTACGCTATCCTTAATTATTATATCCCCTACGCACGTTTAATCCTTAACGCAAATCCCTATACTACTAATTTGTAATCTATTAGTACTAATCCTATGCCTAACTCGCAATCATTAACTCCCTTTCTCTAATTTGCATTAGAAACTAGTTAATTATCGTGTCCGCTAACAGTGGAGTTATAATGGTTTGGATATTAGAATCAAATACCTAGTGAACTATTTGTAATTACGTAATATTATCCTAATAACATGCCCTTGTATCCTAAAGCAAATTATTGTTAAGGCTTCTAGGCCAGATGTGAATAGAATAGTGTCAAGGCTTCTAGGCCAGATATAAATAGAATAGGGTGATAGTATGGATAAGTAGCAGCTAAATAGCTAAAGGTAGGTAGTGATGCTTAAGGGTTTTAATCTCTAGCCTCCCACATTCTATGTGTGTAACCTTTGCCTAAATACCCCCTTTACGCTTATATAACTAGCTTATAGCAACCTTATAGCTAGGGCACTATAAGCCCTAAGTAGGTCCTACTATACATAATGCTATTACCTCTATTACCTATGTTACTCTATAGCCTCTATAACCCTAATATAGTACCCCCTTTACTTTATAATTACCCTTAATTATACTTACTACCTAGTTAGTGTAAACTTACTATTTTAAACTTCCTACGTAATTCTTACCTTACGCGTCCTAACGCAAGACATAGGGAGATAATAGCCTTATTAATAATAGGTCTAGCTATTATTCCCTACCTTGCCTATAAGCTCCTAGTTATAATATAGTTATAGCTATAGAGTTACTTTATAAATGCTTATATCCTTATTCCCACTAGTCCTATAAAAGTGAATACCTTATATTATATTTCCTTATTAGCTAAAAAGGATAGGGTATTAGATACTATACATTAGGGTGTATTTAATTATAAGTTTTAGCAAAGTTACTATAAGCTTGCTAGGTATATATAGTTAGCTATAACTTTAGCTATTAATAGCTATAACGCTAGCTTTTTAACCTATAGCTTACTTTCGCTGCCTACGTAAATTACTTAAGGGGTCTATGGTTAATATAAAAAAGACTAAATTTCCCCTCCTTTTTCTCTTCCTTTCCTCCTTATCCCTCTTACTTTTTAATATTAAATTTATAAGTTAGCCTTACTAGCCTTATAGTAGTATTCTTACTACTACTACCTAGTAGTTACTAATATTATCTAGAGTCTTCCTCCTTATTATCTTATTATCTCTCTGCTTCTTATAGTTAGTATTATAGTTAGTATCTTATTGCTTTGCTTCCTACTTACTTACTGCTAACTTATAGATAGGTTATAATATCTTCTATTTGCCTAATAACTCTAGGACCCTTAGTGCTTACCCTAGAAAAATCCCCTTATAAGAGGGCTTTATATACTTTAAAAATATCTATGTAAGTTTACCTCTTATTTATAGTGTTATAGCTACTAACTTACTAAGTAGTATAATTAAAATTCCTTACCTTTACTATAGTTAGTAAGTAGTAATCTAGCAAATTACCCCTAAAGATAACAAAGCTAAACCTTAGTATATTATAGATAGAAAGCTAATTCCTAATAAGTGCTATTATTCCCCTAGTATAACTAAGCTACTCCTCTCCTACTCTTATAATACTAACTTAGGTTAGGTAATTCCTTAAAATACGCTTACTATATAAAAAACAATAAAACATATGCTAGTATAAGTGCCCCTTTAAGGCTACTGCTTTTAGCTAGCTAACCTATTACTAGTGTCCTATAAGAATTATAATCCTTTATTATAAGTTCTTTAAGATTATAAAGGAGGTTCCTAAAGGTAGCTATTACTATAAGTGTCTAGTAAGATTATTAATTCTAGTAACTTAGTTAGAGCTAACTTATTACTAGGCTCTAGTATGTGTAAAATATAAATTATATAATATACTCCTTACTATAAAGAATGCGAATTACTATAGGAGAGTTTATTAGGCCTATCTAACTATAAAAGCTACTTATAAGGCAAACACTAATAAGCGCGTAGTAATATTATAGCTATTTAATGCTACTAACCTTAAGGTCTAGATTAATATTGCTAATAGCCTACGCTTTATAGCTTAAAATGCTTCTATAGTAAGTCCTATTATCTCTAGCATAGCTTTTACTTTACTAACTTATAGCTAGTTTATAGCCTTTACTTTATAGCTCCTTACTTATATTAGCCTCTCTAAGCTCCCTAAAAAGCTCTATTCCTTTATTTATAGGGATAAGAAGGGGTCCTTTAATAATAAAGCTCCTATAGCTACTATAGAGAAAAATACAATAGTAAATATAATAATAGAGTAATAGGTGCTTAGTAGCTATATAGTAGTTTGCTTTAAGAGAATATAACTTTTTATATTATAAAATTTCATATGTTAAATTACTAAAGTAATAATATCTCTATAAACTAGCTACTTAATTACCGCTTATAATTATTTATAATATCCCTTATAATAAAATCTCTTTTTAATACCTATAAATTCTCTAAGCTATTATAGCCTTTCTATTTCACTAAGAATTTCCGCTGTTTTCTATTATACTAATATAAGATAATTCTCTTAACCTTAAACTCTTCTTTATTATCCTTAATATTATCTTATAGTAAGGATATATTTATATAGCTAGTAGGATCCCCTTTAAATGGTTTAAGGCTTATAATATTAAACATATTATAAAGTCTTAAGCTAGCTAGTAATTATAATTAATAGGCTAAGCTATAATTACTAACTACTTTCTTAATTTATAAGGCCCTAGGTACTTAGCTATAAGCTTTTAGCTTAGTTATCTTAGGTTAATATTCTTAGTAAATAGCAAAATATAGTCCCTAACCTTAAACTCTATTAGTATTCTCTTATAATTATAATACTTCTTTTACTATGCTTATGCGTTATAAAGTAGCCACTTAATCTCTAAGTATCTTTATCTTAATTCTAAGACTTTATTTTCTACCTAGTTATTTACTAAGTTAGGCATTAGGATAGCCTAATATAGTTCCCTTAGGTTATACCCTTATAGTGCCTTTGCTAGCGTTAGGCTATAACTACTATGCTTACTTATATTATAGGCAAACTATACTATTAGTAAATATTCTACCTAATTATCCTATTTAGCGTATGTATAGGCTCTTAGATAATGCTTAAGAACCTAGTTTAATTGCTTTATCTACCTATCTATCTAGGGGTAAAATACAGTGCTTAGTTACTACTTTATTGTAATAAGGTAGTAAAAAGTCCTCTAGAATCTACTAGTAAATATTAACCTATAGTCTATAATAATACCTTCTAGGGCACTATAGTCTTTAAAAATATTCTTAAGGAATACTATAGCAAGGCTATTACTAGTTAGTTATATAGACACTAGTATATAAATACTATACTTTAAGAATTAGTTTATAATAACTAAAATCACGTTATATAACTAAAACTTCTAATCCTTTATTAGTAGTAAGCCTATAATAAAGTCTATTAATAATTCTTAGAAGGGGCGATTAGGCACTAGTAATATAGCTAACTTACTGTAAGGTTTATATAACCTTAGCTTTAAAACTTAATAATTAACGTAAGACTAGATATATACCTTAATATCTTTCTTTATTAATAGCTAGTAATATTAGCTTATAATATAATAAAGGGTCTTACTAACCCCCTAATAACCTACTATAGGATTATTATAGGTTAATAGCAAAATTTCTTTCTGTAATCCTAGCGGGATAAAAACACGATTTTTATACATTAGTAACTTAGAGGATCTTGTAGTTTATATCTATAGCTCTCTAGCCTCTAGCTTAGAGGGACTAATTAACTATAGTCCTAACGCACTAGAGTCGCTACTTATTAGTAATAACTTCCACTACGTAATAAAGGCATCCCCTTACTATGCTTCTAATAATAAGACTTAAATTAGGGCTTTTAATTTTACTACCTTGCTTCTAATATTAGAGTTAAACTTAGAAGAGGTTCTCTAAACCGCTAAGATTCTTATTATAATACTACTATAGCCTAGTAGCTCTCTAGTAGCGCTCTTAGATAAATTAACTAACCTAGTAGAGATTAATATAGCAAAGGTTCTCTTACTTACTATTACTTTTATAAATATAGTAGAGATTAATATAGAAGAGGTTTTCCTACCTACTATTAGGTAATTTGCCTTAATACTACTATAAGTATATAGCTCTCTAGTAGCGCTCTTAGACTTTTTAACTAGCGTAGTAGAGGTTAATATAGCAAAGGTTAACTTACTTACTATTGCTTCTATAAGCCTAGCAGAGATTAATATAAAAGAGGTTTTTAAACTAGCTAGTAGGGTTTAATTACTATAATTCTATAGCTTTATTACTATGCGCTTAGGCCTTCTACCTAGCCTAGCAGAGATTAATATAAAAGAGGTTTTTAAACTAGCTAGTAGGGTTTAATTACTATAATTCTATAGCTTTATTACTATGCGCTTAGGCCTTCTACCTAGCCTAGTAGAGATTAATATAGAAGAGGTTCTCTTACTTACTATTAGGGTTATTACTTTACTATTAAGGGGTAGTAAGCGTAGACATAAGGTACTTACTAAGTTACTATTGCTCTTACGCTGCTTCTTAACTATAAACCTAACATGCTATAGATATGCCTAACTAGTAGTTAAGCTATTACTAATATAACGCCCCTATAGCCTAATAGTAATAAACTTAGTGAGGAAGGTTAGTAACTAAGACATAAAAGCCTTAGCCTTCCTTTCCTTACTGTTAAAATAATGCTATTTATAGCACTATTTTATAGGCCTACTAGTTGCCTTGTTGCGTTGTTGCAACGTTGGTTACGAGCGTTGCTTGCAGCGTCTGTTGTGACTTGCGTTCCCACAACCAACCCACGGGCTTGTATGACTAAGCCGACTAGGTTACCCTATAGGGAAGCTAAAATCGACTGTAACTAGGCAACTAGTAGTCGTATAAAAGGCTAACGTATACTGTTTAAATCCTTGAATTTTTCTGGATTTAATGGTATATTTTATTAATAGGGTTATATACTAAAGTGCTTAGTTAGGCTACCTAGGTAGCTAGTTTGTATAGCCATGAGTCGATTTTTTATTTTTCCTATACAAATGAATTTTACGGAAAATAAAAAGTAGCTCCTAAGACCTCTCTAGCAACCTAGATCCTTTAATACAGTCAGTAAGTCTATGAGGGGACTAGAAATCCTCTCATTACTTATTAGACTGTCCGTTAGCTAGGAATCAACTGTATTTAACTATTAAAAGCTCCTAATCTTAAAGAATAAGCTATAATCTAGTGAATCTAGAAGCCGCTGCATTAGAATCTAGTAAGGAGGTCTTCCTATCCCTCTAGCTAGATTCCCTTCCTATTTTCAATAGGTTATAAGCCCAGAAGGCCTATAGATTACTACATTACTACGTTATTCTACTGCAATTACTGCTTGATTTTAGGTATAGTTACTACCTACTATACCTGTGGGCTCTTAAGATTACAAAGGAAACCACTAGAATTTAAAGCTCTTTATTTACTAGTACCACGCATCGCAACATTAGACCCTTAGTGTTAAAAATCATTTACAGCCGCAACCGCAACCACCACATTACACCCGCAACCACTACATTGCAACCATAACTATCTAGTTATAACCACAACCACTTTTAGTAATTCTATTCACTACTGCGACCGTTATATTTAATATTATCTATAATAGTAGATACACTACACCCTTTAAAATTATTAGACATCTAGTATATTATATACTAGGCTTTTTAACCTATTACATTACATTACACGCACTATACATTACATTGCGTTGCGTTATAGCTTCTATAATACCTATTATCTACGATTCCTATCCTTAGTGTTAAGAAATTTTCCTCGCGGAGATTCTTCTCTGCCATTTTTCTGCCCACGCATACCAAAGACCCACTTTTTAGACCTAAGGGCTACCCTCTTAAACAGCCCCACCACACAAATTACGTACGCAACCAGATTATAACATAATTAATTTCTAGCGCGCGTTATTTATAATAGGAATAAATTTGGAGATTTAACACAGGGACTTTCAAAAGATAGCACCACCTAGTTATAAGGGTAAGGCCCCTGCTATAGGGTCTTCTAGCCCCCCTAGGGACCCTAGTAGGATAGATATAGAAGGTTAACTAGCTATTTAGGCTAGTGCTCTATAGCTACAAATGCAAAGTTAAATTAAATAACAAGGCAAGACCTTATCTAATTTTATTAGGCATAGCAAAGAAAATCGTATTAAAAACAAGGCTAGCATTAATAATCTTCTAAAGAAATTAACGCAAACTATAACTATTATGTAAGGTCTTTAGGCTTCTAATAGACCTAAGGAAAAAAATACTAAGGTTCTAGAAAAAGACCTAGCTATTACTTCTACAAGCGTACCTTCTAGTAACTTATAAGCTACCTTTAATACAGGTGCTATAAAGAAACTAAATAAGAAGGTTTACTTTATTCTAGAGGGAGCTAAGCTAAAAGGCCTTAAAAACTATAATTAGTGGAAGCAAGCCCTAAGCATACAATTTAGAGCCCTAGGATTACCTAAATTTATAGATAATCCAAGCCTAGCAGGCCATCTAGCTAACTATAACTAAGCTATTCTTTTAATAATATTAAGAGATAGCTGCTAACCTAGACCACAGGCTGCTATATATTAGCAAAAATCCCCCAAAGAAGCCTATAAAGTCCTTATTAGGTAGTATTCGCAGAGTGCTAAAATCCAGCGTAGTACACTATACGCTAGCTACCACTCCCTAAACTTTTTAAGTTATAAGGGATCTTTAGAGGCTTTTAATGCTAATTTTAATAATTTACTAGCTAGACTACAACTTTGTAATGTAGAGATCGCCCCTATTAATCAAGTAAATCATTATATTAATGCATTAAAGCAAACCTTTCCTAGTTAGGCTAAGAGACAAAGATTTACTATTAGAGCTTCTAGGGCACAAGGACTGCCTATAAATACCCTAAATTTACAGTTCCTTATAGCGGACTTATTAGAAGAACAGAGGGACAAAACCTCCCCTATAGCTAAAGCCCTTAGTTATAAGGCTTCTAATAATAACAAGGGAAATTCTAAGGACTAGGAAAAGAAGTCTTCTAATCCTAACCCTAAGAAGGACTCTAACGCCACTAAAGAGCAGGATAAGAAGGATTTAAACCCTTCTAAAGCCTCTAAAAAGAAGCAGAAGAAGAAAAAGAGTAGTAACAGGGAAAAACAGAAAGGAAAAGAAGCTGCTTTTGCTTTAGGCTATACCCTAGCCATAGGATACGTTAAAGAATTAGATTCTAATGAATCTAGCAGTGATAATAGTAGTGATTCTAATTCTGATTTAGATAGTTCTAGTGCCTCTACCACTAGTAACACTACTAGCAAGCCTACTTTTAGCTACTCTAACGATGTGGTTAAAAACTCCCTTTTGTATAATACAGGTTCTTCCTGTCATATTTGTAATAATAGGGCTTCTTTTAGGGACTTTAAACCTCTAAAGAAAGGTAAAACCAGCGCTATAATTACAGCAGGAGGACCTATTTTTCCTAAAGGAAGAGGCACAGCTGTTTTCAACGTTCTAGTCAAGAAAAATCCACTAGAATATAGGCCCTTAGCTCTGCTAAATACTCTATATTTCCTAGGCATAGATACTAACCTAGTTAGTGGGTTATCTCACTATCTAAAAGGAGGTTATCTAGCTAAAGACTAGCTATTCCTAGCCAATAAAAGCCCCTATAGGTTACTAGAACCTGCTAAACATAGCTTTTTCCTACAGATTAAGGGGCAACCTACTCCTACAATCTGTAAGCATTTAACCCACCTCTCCTTTATAGGCTCTTAATATTGCAACTAACAACGGCAACAACAACCAAGAGCTCATAAGAACAAGTTAGGGTTTTCCTACCCTATAGAGGTTTAAATTCCGCAACTAGCTTTTAATCCTAAGGAATATTAACAAATTAAAGAGCTAGAAGACAATAATTTAGATAATTTAGCCCTATGTCCCACCAAAGCTCCTCCTAGTTAGGTATCTTCTATAAGGGGTTTAGAAGGTCCATACCCTAATAACTTAGGTAACGATAGTGGCCGTCTACTGCCCCCAGAGGCCTGTGATTCTCAAGAGGCCTAGCAACAGAGGGAGCTAGGGGATAATAGCCCTAAAAAGCTAGATTCTAGTTACAAGAAGTTACTAGATTTAGCCCTTCTTTAGCACATTTAACTAGGCCATATAGGCCTCCCTTTACTAAAGAAGTTATCAAAATTAGCTAAAGGGATCCCTGATTTTTCCGCCATTAAAGAAAAGGATTTTAACTGCATAGCTTGTATGCAATCTAAAGCTATTAGAAGACTAACCAAACAACCTATTTAGGACCCCCCTAGAGTTCTAGATATTTTAGAGGGAGATATAGTTAAAATTAAACCTATACCGCATAATAAGAAGGCCACAGTCCTTATACTTATTAATTGAAAATCCCAGTATAAATAGTGCTTTTTATTAGCTAATAAAGAAGGTTTAACCCTTTCTTTAGCTATTAAGGGCTTCTTTAGAGCCCTAAAAAATCAATATAACGCGTATCCTAGGCACCTTCACTTTAACGGAGGTACTAAAATCAATAACGAACTTTAGTTATAGTTATCTTCTAAGGGAATTTGCTTTAGTACCTCTTGCCCCTATATTCACAAACAGAATAGGCTAGTTAAGAGGGCTATTAGGGTTATCCTCAACTGGCTTAGGGCTACACTTTAGTGGTCTAAGCTACCCTTATATCTATAGTCTTATATCCTTCTAGCCATAGTGGAATTAGTTAACATCATAGCTAATATGACTAAACCTTTAACCCCTAAGCAGCTATTTCTAGCTAATTTAGAGCCTAAGACTTCCTATAAGCCTAACTTCTCGAAAATTAGGGCTATAGGGTCTTATTATGAGGTCCTAATACCTCCAGAGCAGAGATCTAAGCTTCAAAAGCTAGCCCCTAGGACTATTCCTAGTTAGTTACTAGCTACTCTAGGTTCTACTATTTATCTTATTTATATTCCCTCTAAAAGGTCAGTTATAAAGACTAGCTTTATTAAAATTATAGAGAATATAGGCTCTATAGGGTCCCCTAAGCCTTTAGGGACTAATCCTTTAGAGGGAGAAGCCAATATCTCACGAGATAATCTAGAAATTTAGGATAGTTACCTAAAGCCTCCTAAAAGCCTAGCGCCCGCAGCGCCCGCAGCGCCTGTAATAACAGCCCCTAGGGCGACCAATACAGCGCCCATAACAGCGCCTGCAACGCCTCCAGCGCTACCCCTAGAGAGCCCTAGCTCTAGCGCCCCTAATAAGGGTGCTATCAAAAAACCATTTTCAGATTTGGATTCTTTAATCAATTCTAATTCTATGGATATCAATGATTTCAATATATCTTCATACGTTAAGGAGATATGCTTTAAGGCATAATAAAAGGCTAAATTATCCACTAATAACAACGATTTAGACACCCCTAAGACCTAGAAATAAGCTTTAAAAAGCAAGGATAGTTAAAAATGGATGGATATAACATTTAACGAATTTAAACAGCTTCTAGCTACTAGAACCTTTAAATTTATAGGGATAGACCAAATTCCTAAGGGCCAGAGGGTTCTAAAGAATAGGCTTATTTACAAGCTTAAAAAGGATAAAGAAAATAATCCTCTAAAATACAAGGCCTAACTCGTTACTAAAGGGTTTATGCAGATAGAAGGTTAAGATTATATTAAAACCTACGCTGCAACTAGCATTCCCCCTAGTTAGCGGATTTTACTAGCCCTAGTGGCTTATAATAACTAGGAAGTTAAATAGGTTAATTTTATAGGGGCCTTTCTAAACAGTCCACTAAAGGAATCTATCTATATGCAAATACCTAATGGATTTACTAAGTTTACTAAGTCTTCTACACCTAAAGTAGCTAAGTTACTTAAGAAGTATAGCTATAAACCCTCTCAAAAGCAGGTTATTTTCCTACAAAAAGCTTTATATAGATTAAAACAAAGCTCTAGAGAGTGGCAGCAGGTTTTAAAAGACCTTCTTCAGAAGCTAGGCTTTTAACCCCTTATATCCAACCTAGCTATCTTCTTTAACCTAACTACATCTATATATATAGCGACTTATATAGATAACTGCCTTCTAATAGGACTAGATCTAGCTTATATTAATAGGCTAAAGAAGCTACTTTATAAAGCTTATCCTATAGAAGACTATAGGCTAGCTAAATTTTTCCTAGGCGTTTAAATCACTAGAAATTAAAAGAAAGGGACCCTAACTATCCACTAGTCCTAGTACATTTCTAAAGCCCTAGAAAGATTTAACATAAAGGATGCTAGACCTATTAAAATTCCTCTACAACTGGGAATTATAAAGCAGGTAAACCACCTAACTAAACCTCTTTCCCCCCCTAATCACAAGCTATATTAGAGTATTATAGGGACTATTATATACCTAATGCTCCTTACAAGACCTAATATTGCCTTTCTAGTTTAGTGGTATTGAAAATTGGAAGGGAATCTAGCTAGAGGGATAGGAAGACCTCCCTACTAGATTCTGATGCGGCGGCTTCTAGATTCACTAGATTATAGCGTATTCTGCAAGATAGAGAGCTTTGATAGTTGAATACAGTTGATTCCTAGCTAAACGGACAGTCTAACGAGCAATGAGAGGATTTCTAGTCCCCTCATAGACCTACCGACCGTATCGAAGGATCTAGGTCGCTAGAGAGGTCTTAGGAGCTACTTTTTATTTTCCGCAAAACTCATTTGTATGGGAAAAATAAAAAATCGACTCACGGCTATATAAACTAGCTGCCTAGGTAGTCTAACTAAGTATTTTAATAGACAACCCTATTAACAAAATATACCATTAAATCCAGAAAAAATCAAGGATTCGAACAGTATACGTCAGCCTTTTATACGACTACTAGTTGCCTAGTTACAGTCGATTTCAGCTTCCCTATAGGGTAACCTAGTCGGCTTAGTCATACAAGCCCGTGGGTTGGTTGTGGGAACGCAAGTCACAACAGACGCTGCAAGCAACGCTCGTAACCAACGTTGCAACAACGCAACAAGGCAACTAGTGGGCCTATAAAATAGTGCTATAAATAGCATTATTTTAACAAGTGGCTTTCCACAGCGCTAGCTAAGCCGTTTATAAAGCATCTTAATACTTCTAAACATTTGCTTAGGTACCTTTTAGGCTCTATAGGTTATTCTATAACTTATAGAAGGTCTAAATCTACTATTACAGCTTCTGCAACCCTTATTAGCTTCTATAATAGTGACTTCGCGGGTGATAAGTCCTCTAAATTAACCTATGCTTATCTCTATAAGCTAGCTAAAGGACCTATTAGCTAGAAATCAAAGAAAGCAACTATAATAGCTTTATCTACATTAGAGGCTAAATCTAACGCCTTATGTGAAGCTATTAGGAAGCTAGAGTGGCTTTATAGTCTCTTTAAAGAGATAAAGCTACCTATAGCACCTCTAGTACCGATTTTTAGTGATAACTAAGGCGCTATTACAACCGCTAATAACCCTACTCTTTATAGCAGAACAAAGCATACCCTGCTAAAATTCAACTATACCAGAGAAAAGGTACAGAAGGGTATAGCTAAGGTTATCTACATTAACACTAAAGAGATGCCTACAGATAGTTTAACTAAGCCCCTGCCTAATAATAAATTTCAACAATTTATCTAACTATTAGGCCTTACAAATACAAAGGCTTAATCTAAACTAACAAAATCAACTAAAAAGTCAAAAAACCAAAAAATCAACAAAAACACTGGAATTACGCCTAAAAGTTATTGATTTTGCTATTTAAAAGTTATTGGATTTATTATTGAATTTATGGTTAACTTAGATATCTATTAAAGAGCTAAGTCTAGGTATCGAATTAGTTACCTCATACTTTTCTAGAGGGAGTGTTAAAATAATGCTATTTATAGCACTATTTTATAGGCCCACTAGTTGCCTTGTTGCGTTATTGCAACGTTAGTTACAAGCGTTGCTTGCAGCGTCTGTTATGACTTGCGTTCCCACAACCAACCCACGGGCTTATATGACTAAGCCAACTAGGTTACCCTATAGGGAAGCTAAAATCAACTGTAACTAGGCAACTAGTAGTCGTATAAAAGGCTAACGTATACTGTTTAAATCCTTGAATTTTTCTGGATTTAATAGTATATTTTATTAATAGGGTTATATACTAAAGTGCTTAGTTAGGCCACCTAGGTAGCTAGTTTATATGGCTATAAGTCGATTTTTTATTTTTCCCATACAAATGAGTTTTGCGGAAAATAAAAAGTAGCTCCTAAGACCTCTCTAGCAACCTAGATCCTTCGATACAGTCAGTAGGTCTATAAGGGGACTAGAAATCCTCTCATTGCTTGTCAGACCGTCCGTTAGCTAGGAATCAACTGTATTCAACTATCAAAAGCTCCTAATCTTGAAGAATAAGCTATAATCTAGTGAATCTAGAAGCCGCCGCATTAGAATCTAGTAGGGAGGTCTTCCTATCCCTCTAGCTAGATTCCCTTCCCATTTTCAATACTTACTAATATAGTCTAACCTTTATAACAAAGGATTAGTAAGATTTAGCTTCCTTACCTAGTGTTTAATAGTGAAGTTAAATAGGCATAGCTTATCTAACGCAGTAACCTAGTGACTAGTTAGCTTAGGCTTTATTATAAGGTACTTATAGTTTAGGTAATCTATAATTATAGTAACTAGGTGTGCTAAGTAAGTAAGGTAGTG
The DNA here is from genome assembly GCA_024072835.1 of Epichloe amarillans. Classification (NCBI taxonomy): domain Eukaryota; kingdom Fungi; phylum Ascomycota; class Sordariomycetes; order Hypocreales; family Clavicipitaceae; genus Epichloe; species Epichloe amarillans. Next base: position 2,653,944 of record CP099635.1, on the reverse strand, counting down.
TCTCTAAGTCTAAAAAGCCTCCTAAATTGCTAGTAGCTTTACGTCTAGTGTTATATAGCGTAATTTAGCGTCCTTTAACTTTCTTAATATAAACGCTATAGGGTGCTAGTGACCTAGCACTAATATTATAAGGATAGCTCTAATTGCGTATCTAAAGGCATTAGTCTTTACTTATAGTAGTAATGTTAGGTTAAAGTAAACTAAAATTAGAGCCTTCTAAAATAGCTTTTATAGTTCCCTAAACGCTACTAGCTTACTATTATCTAGCTTAAACTTCACTAGTTAGTTACCTTATAGGCGGTTTATTAATAGAATAACTATTTTACTATATAACTTAATAAAACGCCTATAAAATCTAGTAAACCTAAGGAAAGATTAGATATTAAACACATAGATAGGTATTAGCTATATTACTATTGCCTTTACCTTGCTTAGGTCTATTAAGATTCCTTTTAGTAAGATTACATAACTAAGGAATTTAACCTCCTTAATAGAGAATTAGCACTTATCTAAATTAATAAAAAGGTTAGCCTTCTAAAATCTCTTAAGGATCTTTTTAATATTACCCTTATACTCTAAGATCTTATAGCTAAATATTAGGGTATTATTAAGGTAAATAATATAAATAAGATTATTAAGGCCTTCTAAAGCTTTATTAATATACTCTTAGAAGAATGCTAGCGTGTTAATAAGCCTAAATAGCATTATAAGATACTTAAAGTAACTATATTTATACTAGAAGGCTATTTTCTACTTATTACCCTTACGAATACATAGCTAATAGTATATATCTTTAAGGTCTAACTTTATGAAAATCTTTACACCCCCTAGTTAATCTAAGATTTCTAATATTAGGGGTAAAGGGGCCTTATCTTTAACTATAATCTTATTAAGGCCCTTATAATTTATATATAGTTATAGCTTTCCCCCTTTTTTTAGCATAAAAAGAATTAGGGCGCTTGCTAGGCTAACTAATCTTTAGATCTATCCGCGTTCCTATGTAGTTACTAGGTACTTACAAAGCACCTATAACTCTTTCTTAGCTAGGTTATATATTAGACCCTATAGCAGTGCTTTTCCTTCTTCTAATTTAATAGTATATATATAGCTACCTAAGCTAGGAAGGGTACTAGCCTCTTTATTTAAAAATATGTCTTTAAACTCCTTATAAGCTTCTAGAAGTTTCACTTTCTTAGGTTTATTAGCTAGTTTTATTATTATACTATTACTACTTCCTTTCTCTTTATTTACTATAGGTCTAATAGTAGCTACGCATCTAATTATATGTATTGCCTATAGGTTAAGTACTACTATAATAGACGTATATTTTGCCACTTTCTAACTATCCTATAACCCCACTACTAATAAGATATATTCCTTTATTATAGGGTGTCTCTAAAGTCTGTCTTTCTAAGATATTATTATAGGCTTATACTCTCTTGCCTAATTAACTCCTAAAACTAACTTTTTGCTACTATTAGTAATATAGTAGCTAAGTTAGTATATCTTTATATAGCCTATACTATCCCTAACTAATACTATTTTCTTTAAAATCCCTTAATATAGTATAATATTACCTAATGCACTCTTAAGTGTATTATTATAAGGTTATACTTTTAACTAATTAAGGTCTATTAGTATATTAGGGTAGATTAAGGAATGTATAGCGCTAGGGTTAAATAGCGTTAGCACTACTACCTAGTAGTTATCTTAATATAACTTAATATCTATATAAATTTATAGGTCTAAAAGACTACTCTTATTAAGTTAAGTTATATTAAGAGTGTTTTCCTAGGGTTTTACTACGCTAATTAGGGTCTTATTTACGTTTAAGTAACTCCTAGCTTGCTTAGTGCTAGCTTAGTATATCTTAGTAGTGTAAGTGTTTTTCTAGTAAATACTATAGTCTAGTTTAGTGCACCTAGTTAATAGGTAGCCTAGTTTCCTACACTTATAATAGACTAGTAAGCCCCCTACTCCTATATAGCGTCCTTCCTATAGCTCTTTTTCTAAGGACACTAAGTAATTCCTTCTCTTCTATTAGTTACCTCCTTAGTTACCTCCTTAGTAGCCTTTATAAGGGATCCCTTTCTTTTCTTTAGTTACTACTTTTGCCTTCTTTCCTTAGCTAATAAGGTAGTTCTAACTTATAAGGTACTCTTAGCTAAATACTTACTTCTTTATAGTGCTATTTAGGCACTATATAAACTAAGTAATTCTTAGAGGTTTAGGCATAGGCTTAGGTAGTTTTACCTTTGCCTTCCCCTAGACTTTAATAAAAGTCTAGAATAACTAATCCTTACCTTAATAAAGGGTTAGTAGTATTCCTATAGCTTTTAGGTAGTAACTATCTTTATCTATTTCTCTAGTTTTTAGCTATTAAATAAACTCTACCTAAGTGTAGCTCTAGTAATTTATATAACTATCTATAGTAGTAAAGCATATCCACTATTACTTTGCCTTATTTACTAGGTAGCTACTAGCGTATATAACTTTTATTATATTATTAGTAAATATATTTTAATCTATAGTAAAGGTTATATTTAAGTTTACTAAGAATATTTATAGGTTCTTATAGGTATCCCCCTTATATATAGGAGCTTTTAGCTATATCTTTACTATACTATATCTATAAAGTCTAAGTAAGGGTAGTGCTTCTTAGGGAATAGGGGTAGTGTCTTAGGTAAAAGGTATTTATAGGGTAGGAGTAAGGCCTTTATTAGCATTAACTAATTAGGGAGAGGTATTTACTTCTTATAAATTTTTCTATAGCTATTTAAGTTTTTACCTCTTTTAAGCGATTTATAGCTATATCTTTACTTATATAAGGCTATAGTTTAATATAGCTTCTTTGCTATTAATAATAGGTTTTAACACATAGGAATTCTCTAGTGTAGTTAGATAAGAAAACTTATGTTCTAGGAGCGGGTTCTAATTTATAGGTATACCTTTATATAGTATATTTACTCTAGAGTTATTAGTACCCCTTAAGCAGGTGTTTATTCTTTATAGTGCTAATATTCTTACCTTACTAATAGCCTATTACCCTAATAGGAAAGAGAGATTAACTTATTAAGGCTTCTAGGCTAGATATAAATAAAATAGGGTAATAGTATAGATAAGTAATAGCTAAATAGCTAAAGATAAGTAGTAATACTTAAGGGTTTTAATCTCTAGCCTCCTATATTCTATGTGTGTAACCTTTGCCTAAATACCCCCTTTACACTCACATAACTAGCTTATAGTAACCTTATAGCTAGGGCGCTGCAAGCCCTAAGTAAGTCCTACTGTATATAATGCTATCGCCTCTATTGCCTGTGTCGCTCCGTAGCCTCCATGACCCTAACAAACAGGGTGATAGTATGGATAAGTAGCAGCTAAATAGCTAAAGGTAAGTAGTGATGCTTAAGGGTTTTAATCTCTAGCCTCCTATATCCTATGTGTGTAACCTTTGCCTAAATACCCCCTTTGCGCTTACGTGACTAGCTTATAGTAACCTTATAGCTAGGCGCTATAAGCCCTAAGTGGGTCCTACTATATATAATGCTATTGCCTCTTTTGCCTATATTACTCTATAGCCTTTATAACCCTAATATAGTACCCCCTTTACTTTATAATTACCCTTAATTATACTTGCTGCCTAGTTAGTATAAACTTACTATTCTAAACTTCTTATATAACTCTTACCTTACGCGTCCTAATGCAAGGCGTAAGAAGATAATAGCCCTATTAATAATAGGTTTAGCTATTATTCCCTACCTTACCTATAAGCTCTTAGTTATAATATAGTTATAGCTATAGAGTTACTTTATAAATGCTTATATCCTTATTCCTACTAGTTTTACAAAAGTAAATACCCTATATTATATTTTCTTATTAGCTAAAAGGGATAGGGTATTAGACACTATACATTAGGGTGTATTTAATTATAAGTTTTAGTAAAGTTACTATAAGCTTACTAGGTATATATAGTTAGCTATAACTTTAGCTATTAATAGCTATAACACTAGCTTTTTAACCTATAGCTTACTTTCGCTACCTGCGTAAATCACTTAAGGGGTCTATAGTTAATATAAAAAAGACTAAATTTCCCCTCCTTTTTCTCTTTCTTTTCTCCTTATCCCTCTTACTTTTTAATATTAAATTTATAAGTTAGCCTTACTAGCCCTATAGTAGCATTCTTGCTACTACTACCTAGTAGTTACTAATATTATCTAGAGTTCCTCTTTGTTATCTTGTTTTCTATTTGCTCTTATAGTTAGTATCTTATTGCTTTGCTTCCTACTTACTTGCTGCTAACTTATAGCTAGGTTATAATGTCTTCTATTTGCCTAATAACTCTAGGACCCTTAGCGCCTGCCCTAGAGAAATCCCCTTATAAGAGAGCTTTATAGGCTTTAAAAATATCTATGTAAGTTTACCTCTTATTTATAGTGTTATAATAGCTAACTTACTAAGTAGTATAATTAAAATTCCTTGCCTTTGCTATAGTTAGTAAGTGGTAATCTAGTAAATTACCCCTAAAGATAATAAAGCTAAATCTTAGTATATTATAAATAGGAAGCTAATTCCTAATAAGTATTATTATTCCCCTAGTATAACTAAGCTACTCCTCTCTTACTCTTATAATACTAACTTAAGTTAGGTAATTCCTTAAAGTGCGCTTACTACGCGAAAAATAATAAAACATTTACTAGTATAAGTGCCCCTTTAAGGCTACTACTTTTAGCTAGCTAACCTATTACTAGTGTCCTATAAGAATTATAATCCTTTATTATAAGTTTTTTAAGATTATAAAGGAGGTTCCTAAAGGTAGCTATTACTATAAGTGTTTAGTAAGATTATTAATTCTAGTAACTTAGTTAGAGCTAACTTATTACTAGGCTTTAGTGCGCGCGAAATGTAAATTATATAATACACTCCTTATTATAAAGAATATAAATTACTATAGGAGAGTTTATTAGGCCTATCTAACTATAGAAGCTACTTATAAGGCAAATGCTAATAAGCATATAGTAATATTATAGCTATTTAATGCTACTAACCTTAAGGTCTAGATTAATATTACTAATAGCCTACGCTTTATAGCTTAAAATGCTCCTATAGTAAGTCCTATTATCTCTAGTGTGGCTTTTACTTTGCTAACTTATAGCTAGTTTATAGCCTATGCTTTATAGCTTCTTACTTATATTAGCCTCTCTAAGCTCCCTAAAAAGCTCTATTCCTTTATTTATAGGGATAAGAAGGGGTTCTCTAATAATAAAGCTTCTATAGCTACTATAAAGGAAAATATAGTAGTAAATGTAATAATAAAGTAATAGGTACTTAGTAGCTATATAGTAGTTTACTTTAAGAGAATATAACTTTTTATATTATAAAATTTTATATATTAAATTACTAAAGTAATAATATCTCTATAAACTAGCTACTTAATTACTACTTATAATTATTTATAATATCCCTTATAATAAAATCTCTTTTTAATACCTATAAATTCTCTAAGCTATTATAGCCCTTTTATTTCACTAAGAATTTCTGCTATTTTCTATTATACTAATATAAGATAATTCTCTTAACCTTAAACTCTTCTTTATTATCCTTAATATTATCTTATAGTAAGGATATATTTATATAGCTAGTAGGATTTCCCTCTAAATAGTTTAAGGCTTATAATATTAAACATATTATGAAGTCTTAAGCTAGCTAGTAATTATAATTAATAGGCTAAGCTATAATTACTAACTACTTTCTTAATTTTATAAGGCCCTAGGTACTTAGCTATAAGCTTTTAGCTTAGTTATCTTAGGTTAATATTCTTAGTAAATAGTAAAACATAGTTTTTCTAACCTTAAACTCTATTAGTATTCTCTTATAATTATAATCCTTCTTTTACTATACTTATGTATTATAGAGTAGCTACTTAATCTCTAAGTATCTTTATCTTAATTCTAAGACTCTATTTTCTACCTAGTTATTTACTAAGTTAGGCATTAGGATAGCCTAATATAGTCCCCTTAGGTTATACCCTTATAGTGCCTTTACTAGCATTAGGCTATAACTACTATGCTTGCTTATATTATAGGTAAACTATGCTATTAGTAAATGTTGTTTTACCTAATTATCCTATTTAGTGTATATATAGGCTCTTAGATAATACTTAAGAACCTAGTTTAATTACTCTATTTGCCTATCTATTTAGGGGTAAAATGCGGTGCTTAGTTACTACTTTATTATAATAAGGTAGCAGAAAGTCCTTTAGAATCCACTAGTAAATATTAACCTATAGTTTATAATAATACCTTTTAGGGCGCTATAGTCTTTAAAAACATTCTTAAGGAATACTATAGTAAGGCTATTGCTAGTTAGTTATATAAACACTAGTATATAAATACTATACTTTAAGAATTAGTCTATAATAACTAAAATCGCGTTATATAACTAAAACTTCTAATCCTTTATTAGTAGTAAGCCTATAATAAAGTCTATTAATAATTCTTAGAAAGGGCAATTAGGCACTAGTAACGTAGCTAACTTGCTATAAGGCTTATGTAACCTTAGCTTTAAAACTTAATAATTAACGCAAGACTAGATATATGCCTTAATATCTTTCTTTATTAATAGCTAGTAATATTAGCCTATAATATAATAGAGGGTCTTACTAACCCCCTAATAACCTGCTATAGGATTATTATAGGTTAATAGTAAAATTTCTTTTTGTAATCCTAGTGAAATAAAAATATAATTTTTATATATTAGTAACTTAGAGGATCTTATAGTTTATGTCTATAGCTCTCTAGCCTCTAGCTTAGAGGGACTAATTAACTATAGTCCTAATGCACTAGAGTTACTACTTATTAGTAATAACTTTTGCTATATAATAAAGGCATCCCCTTACTATGCTTTTTTTATAATAAGACTTAAATTAGGGCTTCTAATTCTATTACCTTGCTTCTAATATTAGAGTTAAACTTAGAAAAGGTTCTTTAAACCACTAAGATTCTTATTATAATACTACTATAGCCTAGTGGCTTTTTAGTAGTGCTCTTAGATAAATTAACTAACCTAGTAGAGATTAATATAGCAAAGGTTCTCTTACTTACTATTACTTCTATAAATATAGTAAAGATTAATATAGAAAAGGTTCTCTTACTTACTATTAGGTAATTTACCTTAATACTACTATAAGCATATAGCTTCCTAGTAGCGCTCTTAGACTTTTTAACTAGTATAGTAAAGGTTAATATAGTAAAGGTTAACTTACTTACTATTACTTCTATAGGCTTAGTAAAGATTAATATAGAAAAGGTTCTTAAACTAGCTAGTAGGGTTTAATTACTATAATCCTATAGCTTTATTACTACACACTTAGGCCTTTTACCTAGCCTAGTAAAGATTAATATAGAAGAGATTCTCTTACTTACTATTAGGGTTATTACTTTACTATTAAGGGGTAGTAAGCGTAAATATAAGGTACTTACTAAGTTATTATTACTTTTATACTACTCCTTAACTATAAACCTAATATACTATAGATATACCTAACTAGTAGTTAAGCTATTACTAATATAGCGCCCCTATAGCCTAATAGTAGTAAACTTAGTAAGGAAGGTTAGTAACTAAGATATAAAAGCCTTAGCCTTCCTTTCCTTACTAATATAGTCTAACCTTTATAATAAAGGATTAGTAGGATTTAGCTTCCTTACCTAGTGTTTAATAGTAAAGTTAAATAGGCATAGCTTATCTAATATAGTAACCTAGTAACTAGTTAGCTTAGGCTTTATTATAAGGTACTTATAGTTTAGGTAATCTATAATTATAGTAACTAGGTGCGCTAAGTAAGTAAGGTAGTGTCTCTAAGTTTAAAAAGCCTTCTAAATCGCTAGTAGCTTTGCGTCTAGTGTTATGTAACGTAATTTAGTATCCTTTAACTTTCTTAATATAAACGCTATAGGGTGCTAGTAACCTAGCACTAATATTATAAGGATAGCTCTAATTACATATCTAAAGGCAATAGTCTTTACTTATAGTAGTAATATTAGATTAAAGTAGACTAAAATTAGAGCCTTTTAAAATAGCTTTTATAGTTCCCTAAACACTGCTAGCTTACTATTATTTAGCTTAAACTTTACTAGTTAGTTCCCTTATAGGTAGTTTATTAATAGGATAACTATTTTACTATATAACTTAATAAAACGCCTGTAAAATCTAGTAAACCTAAGGAAAGATTAGATATTAAACACATAGATAGGTATTAGCTATATTACTATTACCTTTACCTTGCTTAGGTCTATTAAGATTTCTTTTAGTAAGATTATATAACTAAGGAATTTAACCTCCTTAATAGAGAATTAGCACTTATCTAAATTAATAAAAAGGTTAGCCTTCTAAAATCTCTTAAGAATCTTTTTAATATTACCCTTATACTCTAAGATCTTATAGCTAAATATTAGGGTGTTATTAAGGTAGATAATATAAATAAGATTATTAAGGCCTTCTAAAGCTTTATTAATATACTCTTAGAAGGATACTAGTGTGTTAATAAGCCTAAATAGTATTATAAGATACTTAAAGTAATTATATTTACACTAGAAGGCTATTTTCTACTTATTACCCTTACAAATACGTAGCTAATAGTATATATCTTTAAGGTCTAACTTTATAAAAATCTTTATACCCCTTAGTTAATCTAAGATTTCTAATATTAGGGGTAAAGGGGCCTTATCTTTAACTATGATTTTATTAAGGCCTCTATAATTTACATATAGTTATAGCTTTCCCCCTTTTTTTAGCATAAAAAGGATTAGGGCGCTTACTAGGCTAATAGATCTTTAGATCTATTTACGTTCCTACGTAGTCACTAGGTACTTATAGAGTACCTATAACTCTTTCTTAGCTAGGTTATATATTAGGCCCTATAGTAATACCTTTCCTTCTTTTAATTTAATAGTATAAGTTTAGCTACCTAAGCTAGGAAGGGTGCTAGCCTCTTTATTTAAAAATATATCTTTAAACTCCTTATAAGCTTCTAGAAGTTTTACTTTCTTAGGTTTATTAGTTAGTTTATTACTATATTATTACTACTTCCTTTTCCTTATTTATATAAGTCTAATAGTAGCATGCGTCTAATTATATTATTGCCTATAGGTTAAGTACTACTATAATAAACGTATATTTTGCTACTTTTTAACTATCCTATAACCTTACTACTAATAAGATATATTTCTTTATTATAGGGTATCTTTAAAGTCTATCTTTCTAAGATATTATTATAGGCTTATACTCTCTTACTTAATTAACTCCTAAAACTAATTTTTCGCTACTATTAGTAATATAGTAGCTAAGTTAGTATATCTTTATATAGCCTATACTATCCCTAACTAATACTATTTTCTTTAAAATCCCTTAATATAGCATAATATTACCTAATATACTCTTAAGCGTATTATTATAAGGTTACACTTTTAACTAATTAAGGTCTATTAGCATATTAGGGTAGATTAAGAAATATATAGTGCTAGGGTTAATTAGCGTTAGCACTACTACCTAGTAGTTATCTTAATATAACTTAATATCTATATAAATTTATAGGTCTAGAAGACTATTCTTATTAAGTTAAGTTATATTAAGAGTGTTTTCCTAGGGTTTTACTATACTAATTAGGGTCTTATTTATATTTAAGTAACTCCTAGCCTATTTAGTGCTAGCTTAGTGTGTCTTAGTAGTATAAGTGTTTTTCTAGTAAATGCTATAGTCTAGTTTAGTGCACCTAGTTAATAGGTAGCCTAGTTTTCTATACTTATAATAGACTAGTAAGCCCCTTACTCCTAAGTAGCGTCCTTCCTATAGCTCTTTTTCTAGGGATACTAAGCGGTTTCTTCTTTTCTATTAGTTACCTCCTTAGTTACCTCCTTAGTAGCCTTTATAGGGGATCCCTTTCTCTTCCCTAGTTATTACTTTTACCTTCTTTCCTTAGCTAATAAGGTAGTTCTAACTTATAAGATACTCTTAGCTAAATACCTACTTCTTTATAATACTATTTAAGCACTATATAAACTAAGTAATTCTTAGAGGTTTAGGCATAGGCTTAGGTAATTTTACCTTTGCCTTCCCCTAGACTTTAATAAAAGTCTAGAATAACTAATCCTTACCTTAATAAAGGGTTAGTAGTGTTTCTATAGCTTTTAGGTAATAACTATCTTTATCTATTCCTCTAGTTTTTAGCTATTAGATAAACTTTACCTAAGTGTAGCTCTAGTAATTTATATAACTATTTATAGTAGTAAAGCATATTTACTATTACTTTACCTTATTTACTAGGTAGCTACTAGTGTATATAACTTTTATTATATTATTAGTAAATATGTTTTAATCTATAGTAAAGGTTATATTTAAATCCGCTAAGAATATCTATAGGTTCTTATAGGTATACCCCTTATATATAGAAGCTTTTAGCTATATCTTTACTATACTATATTTATAAAGTCTAAGTAAGGGTAGTGCTTCCTAGGGAATAGGGGTAGTGTCTTAGGTAAAAGGTATTTATAGGGTAGGAGTAAGGCCTTTATTAGTATTAACTAATTAGGGAGGGGTATTTACTTTCTATAAATTTTTCTATAGCTATTTAAGTTTTTATCTCTTTTAAGTAATTTATAGCTATATCTTTACTTATATAAGGCTATAGTTTAATATAGCTTCCTTGCTATTAATAATAGGTTTTAACACATAGGAATTCTCTAGTGTAGTTAGATAAGAAGACTTATATTCTAGAAGTAGGTTCTAATCTATAGGTATACCTTTATATAATATATTTACTCTAGAGTTATTAGTACCTCTTAAGCAAGTGTTTATTCTTTATAGTGCTAATATTCTTACCTTACTAATAGCCTATTACCCTAATAGAAAAGAGAGATTAACTTATTAAGGCTTTTAAGCTAGATATAAATAGAATAAGGTAATAGTATAAATAAGTAGTAGCTAAATAGCTAAAGATAAGTAGTAATGCTTAAGGGTTTTAATCTCTAGCCTCCTATATCCTATATATATAACCTTTGCCTAAATACCCCCTTTATGCTTACGTGACTAGCTTATAGTAACCTTATAGCTAGGCGCTATAAGCCTTAAGTAGGTCCTACTATATATAATGCTATTGCCTCTTTTGCCTGTGTCGCTCCGTAGCCTCCACGACCCTAACAATTATGTATAAATATTATAATGTCCTCTCTATTATAATACTTTTGCAAGGAATATTATGCGTTCTTAATCCTATTTAGGGCTATAGATTATGGTTCCTAGAACCTCTCTATAAGGCGTGTGTAAATAGTCTTTAATAATGCCTCTTAAAGTAATTTACGCTCTAATAGCGTTAATAGATAACTATGCTAATTAAGGGCTTGTCCTCTAAGATAAGATATTCACATATCTTTTACTAACTTCTCTAACTAGCTAGCTACTATATCTTCTAAATATTATATAAAAGCTAGTATATATTTGTAGATTATTATTATAGATTTAGCATTTGCTATAATTCCCTAGCCTTTATTATCCTTAATTCCTAGGTTAAAAAACCCTATGTTTACCGCTCACAATAGTAGTTACATAATTAGCACTATCTTAGCTTACTATATAAATAGTGGCTGTCTTTACTAAGCTTACTACGCTTATTATCCCTATTATATATATTGTAATAGTGCTTAATTTATCTTAGCATTTTCCTTAAATAGATAATATAATATCTAGGTTATATCTATTAGAGGATTCTAGACCCCTTCTAGTGGCTATTATTTATTATTGCTAGGCATTATATTATAATATTATGCCCCCCTTAGTGTGTATAATCTTAACTAATATAATAAGGAATTATTAGGGGGGGAATTACTAAGTAAGGAATTATTAAGTAGTGTAATAGGTAATAACTTAATAAGTGTAAGGCTATTCCTTCCTAACTCTAGGGATAATATTAATAATTATTGCCTTAGTGTAAGTAATTTCATATATAGGGTCTTGTCTAGCTTAATACCTAACTTAGAATTACGCCTATAATCTCCTATTCTAAGGTTAAGCTCCCCTAACTATTTTATTATAACTATAACTAAATAGTCTATTAGTATTACGTTAATTAATGCATTAATTAAGTCCTATATGTATTTGCTTTGTGTCCTTTTAAACTATATTAGGCTATATCTTAGGCCCTAAGATAATCTCTCTTTATAGCATTCCTAGCCTTTAGGCTAGGAATCTATTATTAGCGTGATTATTAAGTTATCCTTTGCTAGGGCAAATTATTAGGCCTTCTAGGACTACTTAGTTAAAAATTAGTAAAATCTTAACCTTTGCTTTGCCTATTTAATTAGGTATTTAAACATTACTATATCCTTAAATAGGGAAAAATTTATTACTAAATGTAAGACTAATTATCTCTAATTATCTATAATATCTAGCTTAGCTATATTAATATACTAGAATAATTATTATATGTCTATAATTAACTTCTTATCTAGTGTGTTCTTTAATATTTAGTGTTTTAATAAAAAGAATTTAATTAAACTGCAAATTAGAATAAGAACAAAAACAATTATAATAATGTTACTAGTTTATTAGTTTAACTTGCATACGGAGCGTATAATTACTACTAACTATTAATAAGTGTAGGTGAAAGGTTATGATATTCCACCTAATTGTGGGTGCTAACTAGCTATATGTGTACCCTATGGTCACGTGATGTGACACCAGGCCTTTGCCTGGAAATATCCTCAACTGCTAGGCTGCGGCGCACCAGAAGCTCGACGTCCCTCTCGATGCCGCCCTGTCACAACTGCTTGAACTGATATTGGATTCCGGGGACAGCTACATAATTGCAACTGTGGCCTTTGCCGGCAGTTATCCCCTGCGCGACGCTGCATTTAGGCATGCGTGGCGAGCGGTGGCGACAGTGCGTGAAGCGTCGACGCCATTTCTGCCACGCTAGCGGGGCAGAGCTTGGGGGCGAGAGACCGGACGTCTCTTTTCCGTACGGAGTAGTTGTCGAGTTCAAGTTGGACAGAATTACTTCGTTCTCCCGAGGGGATCCAATCCCATCTCGCACCTTTCTTCCTGCCCGAGATAATATGTCTCGAGTAACCGAGCAGAGGCACCGCGCCAGCCCGTGATCAGCATTGGGAGGATTGATGGTCCCAGGGAAACGTGGAGTTGCCCGAGTGCTTGCCCATTTTCCCGCTCGAGTCCGATGGGTGTCTGACGAGGCTGATTAATCTTCAAAAAAAAAAAGAGAAAGCGGAAAAAAAGAGAAGTAAAAAAAACCAAATCGCCGGGCTCAGAGCCAGATGATTAGCTTGGTAATATTATGTTCATGTCGTTCAGGTCGGGATTTGGATTTGGATTTGGAACTCGATCCCTGGAGAAATCTGGATTGGATGCCCCACTCGCTTGTGGTCCCACGAATGCGAGGGCGTCGGTTGGCCGCACCAACATTCTATAGTGGGGTATGTACCAATGCCGCTGCAACGTCTTAAAAGTAAGCTGTCAACTTGGGGGAAAAGGGGACACTTGTTCAATTGGAACCGCGTCCTTGGCCTTTCGCCTCAGCGCCTTGTCTACTTCTGGGTACAAAACCTCACCGTCCCATAACCCCCTCGACACAAGCAATTCCCTTCATTCCCCTTCCCATCCCCATCCACATAAGCCCCCCTTTGTGTTCTTTGTGGCTTCTAGACCGGGCTTTGGAAAAGGTTTCATTCATTATCCCTTTTCTTGTAATACTTCGCTTTCGGCACATCTAGCGTAGCTCTCCAGCTTGCCGGCTCCTCCGCATCATGCATCACAAGAAAATCGCCTTCGGCCTCTTGGCCGCTTTGGCTTCCCTGGCTTCCGCTGAGGACAAGTCAGATGTTCACCAGCTCACGGAGAAGACCTTCGACGACTTCGTCAAGGCCAACCCCTTGGTTCTTGCTGAATGTAAGTTTCTTGCCTGCTACACCCCATGTAGGGTGCTACTCTTTACTACGTCGCCATCTATTCTTAAGCGTCCATCGTCGCTGACTTGGTTATTCCGTCTAGTCTTTGCTCCCTGGTGCGGACACTGCAAGGATCTCGCCCCCAAGTACGAGGAGGCCGCTACCTCTCTGAAGGAGAAGAACATCAAGCTTGCCAAGATTGACTGTATCGAAGAGGCCGCCCTTTGCCAACAGCACGGCGTTGAGGGCTATCCCACCCTCAAGGTCTTCCGCGGCCTTGACATCGTGGCCCCCTACAACGGCCCGCGCCACGCTGCTGGCATCACCTCTTACATGGTGAAGCAGTCCCTGCCTGCCGTGTCCTCTCTTACCAAGAGCACTCTCGAGGAATTCAAGACCGCTGATGAGGTCGTTCTTGTCGCTTACATTGCCGCTGATGACAAGATCTCCAACGAGACATTCACTAGCGTTGCTGAGAAGCTCCGCGACAACTACCTCTTCGGCGGAGTCAATGACGCCGCTGTTGCCGAGGCTGAGGGCGTCAAATTTCCCTCTATTGTTCTGTATAAGTCTTTTGACGAGCGCAAGAACACCTTCACCGAGAAGTTCGACTTGGAGACCATCGAGAAGTTCGCCAGGACATCCGCCACCCATCTTGTCGGTGTGGTCGGCCCTGAGACCTACGCTAACTACATGTCTGCCGGTATTCCCCTGGCCTACATCTTTGCCGAGACTCAGGAGGAGCGTGACAGCTTGAGCAAGGACCTCAAACCCATTGCTGAAAAGTACAAGGGCAAGATAAACTTTGCCACCATTGATGCCAAGGAGTTCGGCGCCCACGCCCAAAACGTGAACCTGAAGACAGATGTATTCCCTGCCTTTGCCATCCACGAGATTGGCAAGAACCTGAAATTCCCCTTTGACCAGGAGCAGAAGATCACCAAGGAAGCCATCGCCAAATTCGTTGATGACTACTCCGCTGGTAAGATTGAGGCCAGCATCAAGTCCGAGCCTATTCCCGAGAAGCAGGATGGCCCCGTCACAGTCATCGTCGCCAAGAACTACGAGAAGATTGTTTTGGATGACAAGAAGGACATCCTGGTTGAGTTCTACGCCCCGTGGTGCGGTCACTGCAAGGCTCTGGCCCCCAAATACGACCAGCTCGGTGAAGCCTACGGCAAGAGCGAGTTCAAGGACAAGGTCGTCATCGCCAAGGTCGACGCCACCCTCAACGATGTTCCTGATCGCATTACTGGATTCCCTACCATTAAGCTGTTCCCCGCTGGCGCCAAGGACGCTCCCGTAACCTACAACGGTGCACGTACTGTTAAGGACTTGATCAAGTTTATTGAGGAGAACGGCAAGTACAAGGCCTCCGTGCCTTTCGAAGAGGAGGAGGACGCTACCGAGGACGCTGCTCCCGCTGCTTCTGAGGAGAAGGGTACGGCTGAGAAGGATGCTGAGAAGGATGCTGAGGATCATGACGAGCTGTAAACGTGGTGATGGATTTTGTGATGACGGTGTACCAGCTCCAAAAAGGAGGCAAATTATTGCACTTTATGAATGTCCCGGGCGTAGGTTTCTATTATATTTTCTGTTTTTACTGGGTTGGCTTGAAAATCAAGCTTCACCGCTTCTATGCTAGCATACATAGAAGCTCTGAGTGATTAAAAGTATCACATCACGTACATGATTCTTGACTTCTGACCTCAGATTCTCTCGTGTAGCTTAGCATAGATTTGAATAGGGACATTCATTTGTGACGAGCTTATTACAGGCTTCAGCAAATGCTGACAAAAATGTGGCACTCATCCGAGCGTTCTGGCGGCACCCGCTTTAGCGGCTTCCGAGGACATGCCTATCCTCACCATTCGTTCGTTGTCTGAGGAATTACACATACAGCTGTTACACATACGCGATCCTCAACGTTGATTCATTTCTTCTCTTGCGTTCTTTGTTCCAAAGCCTTCACGTAATTCGTCAGACGGATAACCGAAGCTTGCAAGGTCTATCCCAAGTTAGCTTGAAAATAGTCCGCACAACAGATTCGAGCCATCACGACATCAACGGCAATACAAATCGCGTTCGAGAAGGGAGGTAGGCCAACATATATGTCTTCGGCAAGAAGGTCGTTCGATGCCCTGTACTCTTGGAGAAGGTAAGTGTACACGGCGCTACCAGCAAGAACAGAGCCGAACATGAAGCCGAAAAGCCTGTCTCGCAACACACACATTAGTCAACAACCCTTTCCATGAGAAAACAGATGCCCTTCATGAGATGAAGTCGTTGGGCCACCATCGTCGGGACGTAGAATCAAAGCTTACCCTCCTCGGAAAGCTCCCATCGGCCGCTTAGGTGGAAGGGGCGCATCGGCCATTCGTCGAGCAGATGTGCTGAAAGTGCGCGCGGCCATGGCACCAGTGGTGCTGAAGGCCAGTCTGGAGGTTCCTAGCATCGTGAAGGTCGCAAAGGTTGGCTCGGAGACAAGCAGAGGTGCGTGATATCTGGTAGATGAGAGGCAAAGAGGATGTGATGAGAGACAAGTTGCATGGGCCCACTTGATTGGACAGGCCGACCTAATAGTTAGAGTATTATGTAGAGGGAGCTTGGAACGGTCATGGCGGCGGATTTTTCCGGCCCTGCATCGCAGTCGACGCCAATTGCACAACAGCTCCTTCTGTGCCTTTGACACGCGCCTCTTTCAATCTCGAGATTGATTGAGACAGGAAAAGCCACTAGAGTTCTTTGCCAAAACGCCCTCCACGACTCATGCTTTAATTTTGGTACAACGCGCCGCGCCACTCCGGCTCCCCTTCTTCAAGGAGCATCATGAATAATTTCGGCGTCATCGAGCTTGCCAGCACTCGAACGACTTCCGCGCCGGGATGGGCTTATGTGCCAGATACTGCCATTGCTGCAGGCTCGGCTGGCATCCAACCTGCAAACAGGAAGCGGGCGCGTAACCCTACTGGTGGTGGGCCGAGTCTGAGTGATCTGACAGCAAGGCAAGAGGCCAAGATACGGAAGGAGGTGGAGGGTCTGGAAAAAGATGGCAACAAGGATAATACTATACCATTGCCGGTGAAGAGTGGACGAGGTGAGCGATAAACGCCTTGTCTTCTCAATAACAACGTCCTTCGTGTGATCTAACGCTGACTCGGCTTCTGTTGCAAAAAAAAAAAAAAAAAAAAACAGCCCCAACTAAGTTCACGCCCAACGTTCGCAAAGTCATGCAATCCCAGAAAACGTTCGCAAACCACTTAGACGACTACCTCGCGCTCCAGGCCCTGACCGAAGCGAATTCTGCAGCGAGCAAACGTCCCGGAGGCAACAAGAAGGATGCAGCTGCCTCGACACCGAAGCCATCTGTGTCCGAAGACGTGGCAATGTCGAATGCGACCGACTTGCCGCCCGTTTTACCACCGCCGTATAGAGATCCACCTGCTTCGCTCCCAGGCGACAATGATGCCTTGCTCATGTCACGCGTGCCAGAGATGCCGTCGGATGACGAGCTGCGCAAGTTGTTGTCCCAGCCGCCGTTGCCGTACCTAGAGGCATTGGGGCATCTGGATGAAACGTATCCGAGGAGAGTATTTTGCGAGGTCTGTGGCTATTGGGGGCGCGTGAGGTGTTTGAAATGCGGCACAAGGGTTTGTGCCCTGGATTGTCTGGAGACGCACCGGGAGGAGTGTGTGACGAGATATGGCATTTGAAGAGGGCCGGTTTATCATTGTGAGTTGGCAGCAAAATCACCTTTCTCATTCCCTGTGGAATAAAGACTCGTTTTTTAAACATCAACAGCTTAGAGGGCCTAACGGACCATGTCTGCGAAGTCCCTAAGTAGCCGCTTAATTGCAATGACTTCTTCTGGGCAACGAAGGCGTCCCCTCATTACGCCTCTAATAACAAGAGAAGAATAACAAGAGAAGGATTAGGGTTCCAACTCTGAGTCTTCGCTCCATACGGTGGAATTTCACTTAGCAGAGGTTCTCCGGACCGCCGCAATCCTAGCCATAACGCCTCTGCGAGGTAACTGCTCTTAGAGCCTGTCAGTCCTTTTTTTTTGGTGTTTTCGTTTGATTGATAAGCGCTTCGAGGGAGTGGTTGGCGTTTTGTGGTGTGTAAATTACGCATGATACCCAAGCAGCACTTCCTCACCTGTCGAGATGTATCTGGGGAGATAATAGAAGAATGACAGCTGTCTCATGATTACATTCTCCGTGAAGTTGTGTTCAACATTGCTTACTGGCAGACAGTGTAGGGGAATGACCGGAGCAACCCGAGGATCCTCCGCCGCACATCGGCAGCGAGTAGTACATACCTGAGTCACCCCACCTTCGTACCACTCAAGGGTATCCTGCCCCTCCACGCAAAGTAAAACCTCCCCTCGAAAACCCAAACCCCCGAATTGATTTAGACGCCAGCGAGGAAAACACCCCCTCAAACACCCTCTCACCCGTGTTTCTTTCTCGCCTGCATTGTCCGATTCCTTACGCGACGCGACGCCCGAGTAAAATTGCTTTTCGAAACATGTCGTCTGAACAAGTTGATGTTCCCAAGGCGGTCGAGGGTGCTCCCGCGCAGCAGAGTCTGCCCTCGCGGCCGGCCAAGCAACCCAAGGAGAAGGGGACTAAAGGCGGCAAGAATTCTGGTCTTGAGGTACAGAAATAGAGAAGACAGGAACAGCTTCTTTGCAAGGCTCGCCAAGGGTTAAGCGCAGGAGTCGAGAAAGAGACAAAGAGAGAGATTCTGACTGACGTGATTGATGTAGCTTCCTGAACTCCCAGAGTTTATTCAGCACCGATTAGATATTTTCGACAAGATCAAGGCTAGGCAAGATGCGGAAATTGCTGGTGCGTATCATGGGAGTGCTTTGCGACCAAGTTCACGGAACAGAGTGGACTGACATGATTTGAACCCTTGGCAGCCAAGCCCCGCGAGGAAATCACCATTATCCTGCCCAATGGAAAGGAAGAAAAGGGCACATCGTGGGAGACCACGCCTCTCATGATTGCCAAGGGCATTTCAAAGTCACTTCTCGAACGCACAGTCATTACCAAGGTTGATGGGGAGTTGTGGGATCTAACGAGGCCGATCGAGAAGAGCTGCAAGCTCGAATTTATTGATTTCGAGAGCGAGGAGGGCAAGGCCGTTTTCTGGCATTCGTCCGCCCATATCTTGGGCGAGGCTTGTGAAAGACGCTACGGCTGTTTTCTCTGTAATGGACCTCCTACGAAGGATCCCCCTGGCTTTTACTATGACATGGCCAATATGGAAGGGTACGCCCCCCCCCCCCTCCCCCTCTCTTCTACCAAGCTATCCTTGACCAGGATGAAATGAACTGAGTTTTCTAATATTCTTCCAGCCAAGCCGTTGCTGAAGAGGACAAGAAGGCCCTCGAAATCATTGCTAATTCCATCATCAAGGAGAAGCAGCCTTTTGTTCGTCTTGAGATGACCAAGGATGAATTACTTGAGATGTTCAAGTACAGCAAGTACAAGGAGTACTTCATCAACCAGCGGGTGCCAAATGACACCAAGTCTACCGTCTACCGATGCGGTCCTCTTATCGATTTGTGCCGTGGCCCTCACGTGCCTAATACTGGCAACATCAAGGCGTTTTCTGTCTTAAGAGTAAGATTTCGCTAAAGCTTCCAGCTCTTAGAGTTGAGGCAATACTTTCATGGTGTGACTGACGTGCTGTCTTAGAATTCTGCCGCATACTGGCTAGGTGACAGCAAAAATGAGTCTGTGCAGCGAATTGCTGGCATCTCCTTCCCCGACAAGACCGCCCTCGCCGAATACAAGAAGTTCCTGGAGGAAGCTGCCAAGCGCAACCACCGCAAGATCGGCCAGGACCAGAAACTCTTCTTCTGGGACGAGATGTCTCCTGGCTCCACCTTCTGGCTGCCTCATGGTACCCGCATCTACGAGTCCTTGATGACTCTGATCAAGGGTGAATACAGAAAACGAGGCTTCCAGGAGGTCATGTCTCCCAACATGTACAAGTCCGACCTCTGGAAAGTCTCCGGACACTGGAACCATTATGAAGACGGCATGTTCACTTTTGATGTAGAGAAGGAGAAATTCGGACTGAAGCCCATGAACTGCCCTGGCCATTGCAAGATCTTCAATCACTCCGACGTCACCTACAAAGACTTGCCATGGCGTATGGCTGATTTCGGTGTTCTTCACCGCAACGAGTTCTCTGGAGCTCTGTCTGGCCTCACGCGTGTGCGCCGATTCCAGCAGGACGACGCTCATATCTTCTGCACGATTTCTCAGGCATGTTGAGTCCTAGAGATGACTCGCTTTTTAGAAACCAAGGTTATAGGCTAACTTGCGAAACATAGATCCAACAAGAAATTGAAGGCGCCTTCGACTTCTTGTACAGCATTTACGGTCTGTTTGGCTTCGAATTCAAGCTGAAGCTGTCTACGCGCCCAGAGAAGTTCATTGGTGACGTTGCAGTGTGGGACATGGCTGAGGCCAATCTCAAGGATGCTCTAGATTCTTTCACGCAGAAGATTGGTTCCCAGTGGGAGGAGAACCCCGGCGACGGCGCCTTCTACGGCCCCAAGATCGATATCACTGTGTACGATGCCCTAAGACGAGACTTCCAGTGCGGCACGATCCAGCTGGATTTCAACTTGCCTAAGCGATTCAAGCTGCGATACGTCCAGGGTAAGGACGAGCCGCCTGCCGAGGGAGCTGGTGTGGAGGAGGACCTGCCTGCTGGCTATGCCAGACCAGTCATGATTCATCGTGCCGTTCTTGGCAGTTTCGAGCGCATGATCGGTATTCTCACAGAGCACTTTGCTGGCAAGTGGCCGTTCTGGCTCAGCCCCCGGCAGGTGCTGGTAGTGCCTGTCATGCCTGCGGTGAATGACTACGCCAAGGAAGTTCAAAAATTGTGCTACGAGAAGGGCCTGTTTGCCGACGTCGACCTAAGCGGAAACACGTTCCAAAAGAAGATTCGAACTGGCCAGCTGGACCAGTACAACTTCATCTTCGGTAAGTTCTCACCGGTGTGGGGTCGTTCGTGCGAACCGTCAGCCTTGGGCCCTCTTTCGGGCCAAAATCCGTGGGCATGACATTTGAAACCATTATTTTGTCACCTTCATGTTTGCTAACGAGTTCCCCTTTTAACAACACTGTAGTCGTCGGCGCCGAGGAAGAAAAATCACGCACGGTCAACATCCGCAACCGTGATGATCAAAGCACCCAGAACAAGGGCGAGCTGATCCCTCTTTGCGAGGCCCTGGACCACATGATCAAGCTCAAGGACGAGAGACGGATCTCCAACAAGTTTTAAAAGATGTGTGTGCACGTTGGTAGCCGTGAAGTGGATGTCAAATTTTCTTTTACTCGACTTTCTACGGATTATTACGGAGTACTAGTCCTGCTTGCCTCTTTATCCGTTAAAATCTACCGATGGTAAAACAGGGATGAACAGGCGAACAGGCCGCCATCACCACCATCACTGATACCACCACCGAATCCACTGCTGGCAGCCAAAAATGGAATGATGGATACGACACACCGGCACTTGCTGAGCAGGCAGCCAAAAATGGAATGATGGATACGACACACCGGCACTTGCTGAGCAGGCGTCACGATAAAAGGTGGAGTAATGGTGGACAGGGTGTGATTGGTCATATTTCCGGGGTAACCACGGAGTACGGAGTAACAAGCAAGGAGCAAGAGAAAAGAGGCAACATGTGTTCTTTTTAGTACTCGCTGGTAATATGAAACAAAACCACGTACCTTTTCTGCTCAACTGGCAACGCTGCGCCGAACCGTGTTTTCACCAAAAGAAAAGAAAGATAGGGGCCAGGGGGGGGAGGGGGGAACCACGGTCGGAGAAGAGCCAAAGTCAAGAAAAGGGGAGAGTAACTGCATGATTGGCGTTGTAGAAGAACAAATCCCAACTCAGAAATGACAAGTCACGGGGTAAGAATGTGCCGCTCCCTGATGATTCCCTCTGACCTGACACCATTCTCGCCATGTAATCCGTATGTACTTTGGCTATTCCAGGGGATCGATTCCTGGCTTACCTCGTATTCACTTTTCTCCTTCTGGTGTAGAGTCTCTCGTGCAGTTTATTTTTATTTTTTTGCACCGGTCTGGACCGGATGACGGCTGGGGGGTGGCTAATAATAACAAGCTCTTCTGTTGTGGAGTGCGTGCCGTCCCAGAGTGCCGTCCCAGAGTGGATCGAAAGGGGGGGGGGGGAGGGGGTGAAAATTCGCCGAGTGGTACTCCGTAGATGGATTCTTAAAGTACAACGTAACGCCGTTGCTCGTTGGTGGAGCTGGAGAGGCAAAGACCCTGCTCAACCGCGTGCAGGTGGTGATTTGAACTGCAACGAATGATTGGATTGGGGGAGGCAAGCTGAACAAGACGCAAGAGAGGGCGTGAGAGTGTGAGGGTGTGGTTAACCCATCAGAGAGACAAGGGGCTTGCTTGCTTGCTACGGATACGGAGTACTTGGGTGCGAGAAGTCGAAGAAACGAAGAATGGAAACAGCTCGTATTTACTGAATGAAGGCGTGTGAGCGAGAGGGAGGGCGAGAGGGAGGGCGAGAGGAGACGTTCTGGTTTGAACTGGCATAATTGGCCAACTGGTCTTGGGGTTCTGAGATGCAGGGACAGTCGAGACTTGTATCGATGATATGTCCAAGGCCATCTAATGCTGAATACTCTGAGAATCCTCCAGGTTGCAGGTGGCCAGTGTCGGACTGACATCTCCAGAAGAAGAGGAGGAAGAAGAGGAAGAGCTCTGGCTGGAACGCTCATTCTGGCTTGTGCGACGTGGGCTTGGAAAAGTTTTGGGTGGTTGACAAAAGCGTCATCTGTCTCTGTCTCACATTATACACAAGTGGTCGGTGGCGGGAGTCTTGACGAAAAAAGGTGTCGTCTTCTAGTGAAACCCGAAATCTACAAAACGCCATGACATCGTTTTCGTTTATCAAAGCCTTGGGTGGAAAAATGTCAAAGCTCGAAACCCTCATCCGCTGACAAAGCGGATGAGATGTAGAGCGCTTTCTTGCGGAGTCGCGCCGTACCTCGAATCGACAGACAAGATAAACCCACTTTTGAAAGATGCGCCAATTGGAGCCCGTGACAGATACCAACATCAGCAGACGACTAAGTGGAAATTTGCTGACTTGTGATGCCCGAGCATGAAAAATGAAAAGGCATAACCAAGTTCAGCGTTCATTAGTTCCTTATTGTCTACCGACGCGCGGAGCACATAATACGGAGTAGAACCCTGGCTGACCAACCTGAATCATTGGGCAGAGACGAAACCCACTGGCGATGGCAAGTCCCATTCCCATTTGTCTTTCCGCCAAGATGTCGAAAATAAAACAAAAAAACCTGCGAATAAATCGCTTGGTGTCAGGAGTTGCCAGATTCTTCGGCAACTTGCCTCGGGAACCGTTGAACACGCAAAGCGCAGCCTCAAGAAAGCCATTGAGGGATAATAGGTGAAGTGGAGAACTCCATTAATCTGTATTATTACGCTACCTACTCGGTAGTGAGCGGCCCCCGTGAGGCTCGCGAGGGGGTAGCCAGGTTGCCAGGCCAGGGCATGAAGCAGTAGATCATCTGTCTGTTCACGAAATATCTTTTTTGTCGTACTTGGATGGTTTTATATGCTTCCGAATGACGACGTCCTTGACCGCGCACCGCGACAATGATTTGACATGATAGCATCAAGTGATGAGTCGCACCAACATTTTGCATTCGTCTATTGGCGAACGGTCGTGGCGCCGTAGATAAGCTTGCTATTATATCGCGCTTGGTCTCGTAGGAAGGAGAGTGCTAATTTCAGTCATGGCGTGATTTCGTAGCCAACCATGACGACATTGTGGTGGTTTCGCCACCCAGGCTTCATCGGTGAAATATCTGCTAGAGCATCCAGGATGTAACAGATGTGTATGAGAAAGGTACCACTCGATGAGTAAAATTTTGAGCGATCAAGGATAAGTGGTTGGGTAAGTGATTAGGCTGGAAGGGAAAGGGTTGTTTGGTGAGCAACTGTACACAGCATGTTTGCGGTTTGCAGTGAGCAACAGAACAGACAGCCGGTGTGTCTGGCTGGCTGGCACCTGGCTGGCACCTGGCTGGCACCTGGCTGGCACCCCGTGAGCCCGTGACTGCATTGTCACCAAGTTGTAGGAACCGAAGCCCATGCATGACCCCTGCTTTGTCATATTGACCATATTGAACCATATCGTTGACCATATTGACCAGGACAGGCTTTTGTTGCCCTGCAGGCTCGCATCATCACCTGCGATCTGTTATTCGTCCCGTCTCTCAATGTCAAGCATGTCAAGCCACAGGCTGTACCCTTGGTAACTCTGCAGGGTACTGAGCAGACATCCGATCACCGTTAATACTAGCGTGCGTGCACTTTGACGCCGAGCAAACTTTTGCCCGTCCGAGACAGGCACGTTGTGAGGGGTGTCGGCTATTGTACGGATTAATACTGACGATATAATAGGATGTTGCCGCTGCTAGAACTAGCATTGACAAGCGGCATATATATTGGCCACGGAGGCTTCTCCGGATGGATCCCACTGACAAGTTCTCCTTCAAAATCATCTTCTACCCAGCTCCATAATATTCAGGCCTTTCTTTGCTCGACCTACTAGCTACCCCTCTGGGTGATTCCACGTCGCACAGGCCTTTAGATTTCTGACATGCAACAAGCGTCGCCTACTCGTGGGTTGATAGCATGCTGCCCTGCCAGCGAGTAGTCCAATCCCTCGGCCGTGCCAGCACCAGATCTCAACGCTTGACTGCGCATCAGCCAGACCCGATCTATGTAGGGAACTTTTGACTTGCAGAGGGCAGAGGGCAGAAAAAGAGGGCAGAAGCAGAGAGAGCAAAAAGAAAGCAAAGAAAGAAAGAAACACATCCTGATATCCTCATCGTACGCCGCCGTCGAAAGCAAAGAAGCATCCGACTTACCGACAGCTGGAACGGCGGGGAGACTGGGGGAGACAGACGGTCGCTCCCTGTTGCGAAACGGAACCATCAAGAAGAGGCGGAGCCACAACATCGACAAAAGAGTAGCAGCAATTGTCGCAAAAAGCAAGCACATATTGTGACACGCATGTTGTGACACATCAGACATACCACGACTGTACTCCGTACTTGGCCTAGTGACTGCGCAGATTGGCTTGACCAGCGAAGCTCTGGGACGCAGTAGGCCGGCTAGCTTTGGCTTTCGGCCAGCTGCACAGGCTGTTTCAATATACTCCAACGAGTCCCCCCCCCCTTACTGTAGAGGCTGCCGCCATGCATTCGCCATCAGACCCAGCGGATCAGGGTCGCGGCGACTCTGTCAGGCCGCAACAGGATGAAGAGGGCCCTCACAAACGAGGAGATTGCGCCAGAGTCGGCTCACCTTTCGAGGACCAATACGACCACGACAGTACCAACGTTGATCTTTCTGGTGCGGGCACGCTGATGACAGATGCCCGACTCAACTTGCTAGGCACCACCTTGTCGAACCACATCCATGGAAGCTCTTTCCCCTTCCATCACCAATCGCGATTCCCAGGATTTTCTGATGAGGACGATGAAGAGGCTATGGGCGACATGGAAGGCGGTGCATCTCTCGACCAAGTCCTGTTTACAGCTCAGCAGCCCGAGGCTTATCTAGGTTCATTCGCGAGTGGTACGACTACTGAAAACGACTACGAAGAGTCGGATGACAGCTGTTCAGAACTGTCCGACGCCAATTATACAAGCGCCCACCAACAAACAGACGGCGATGAGCCGGTTGCTTTCCAGTCCCCCAACCCATATCTCAACTTTAACGGCCCTGCCAATTTCCCCTTACAAGTGCATACACTCTACGGTGCGGCCCTGATGGTAGGTGCTGAATTCCCTGCTGCGGCATGGAGCGAAGGCTCATGGCCCGTCGCTGGCAACGCCGGTCCGCAAGGATCTGATCCCGTGGCCGAAGCTCATATACTCGGTCTTGGCGATGCAGTGGATGTTTTACCACCCGTTCAAATTAGCAATCCCAACCCTACCATCCCTGGATCCGAAAATCTCGGCCTCGTGGACTTTCTCCGCAACTGGGCACACCAGGGAGGCTATACGCATGCTACCCGATCTCGGCCACCACACCTCCATCAAGTTTTGAAGCAAGCGGGCACGGACGTCACCGAAGTAAACTATTCAGATCTTGATGGGGATCATTGCGATTTTCAAGCATTAAATTGGTCAAACATGGAAACCACCCGAAACGCAGCAAGGGTCAGGAGATGTCGGACCTACAAAAACTACGTAAATCGGCCCGGATCAGATGTCCTAACGGTATGTTCCTGTTGTTCCTGTTGTTCCATCAATTGTATCATTATGCTCATGTTCTCCGCAGCCTCACCTTGAAGATGCTGGCGTTCCCTCGTCTGAGAGCTTCTTCCGGTTCAGAAGAATGACCATTCGTCGCGATGTTCATCTGGCACATTTTCAACTTCGGAGTGTACTTGCTTGCCCCTCGCGAACGTATGCATTTTACCCCGGTCCGATGGGGATAAATAGGATCAATACAGTCTCCCGGAAGACTGAGTGCGTGATGAGTATGCGCGACTATCCTGTTTCCACGGGAGGTGCTATATCAGCTCTTGATGCTGGATGCGGTGTGCTGGTGGGTGGGACTTTCAACGGGTACTACTATCTGAAGCCGCTGGATTGCGGCGAGAAGACGAAGTTCAACGAAGGGCAAATTACATCAGACTTCAGCGGCATCACCAATCATGTCAAAGTCTATCAACCCAGGCGGTCGTCGGGTCCTGTGGCCGCCATTGCCAGTAATGATTGTGGATTTCGGGTCATGGATCTCACCACGGAGCACTTCATCTCGGAGAACATGTATCCGTTTGCTCTGAATTGTTCGGCATTATCACCAGACCACCGATTAAGGGTAGTGGTAGGCGACCACTCCAGTGTTCTCATCACCAACGCAGACACGGGCGAGATCCTGCAGGAGCTGTCGGGCCATCGCGACTATGGGTTCGCATGCGATTGGTCCGAAGACGGATGGACGGTGGCGACTGGTTTCCAGGACCGTGGGGTGAAGATTTGGGACGCACGCAAATGGTGCAACTCGAGTGGTATCAGCACGCCCCTCTGCACTATACGTTCCGAAATGGCCAGCGTACGCGGCCTGCGATTCTCACCTCTGGGGAGCGGCCGTCCCGTTCTCGTGGCAGCCGAAGAGACGGACTACGTCAATTTCATCGATGCGCAAACGTTTTCCTCTAAGCAGACTGTTGACGTGTTTGGAGAGATTGGCGGTGTTTCCTTCACCAACGAGGGTCAGAACTTGAACATACTATTTTGCGACAGGCATCGAGGCGGGCTGTTGCAATTGGAGCGATGTGGTCGCCGACCCGAACCCGTGCTTGACCATATCTGGCTGCCAAATTCGCCTCAATTTCGATATTTGGCGCATAATGATGATGAATCCTTTGGACGCAAATTTGGCAGAAGCCGCCGACCGGCTCTGCTCGATAATGATCTCCTACCTTTCTAAACAACAAGACCATGAATACCCCGGACACAATTACCACAGCCAGTGACGATGCCACGGCAGAAGTAGAACAGAAAAAAGGCACATTCAACATTCTCCCCCTTTTGACTTTTTTTTTTCTTTCCCTTTCTTTTCTTTGATCAGTTAAACGCGTCCACATGCATACGTCGGCTACCATTGCGCTGACGCCATCACACTACACGGTTCCCCTCCTCAGTATTATACCCTCGGACATTCGGGGCATATATCCCTTTGTGTAGCATGTTGCATTTTAGTTAGTCATGTCGTTACATTCGGTAATGGCATTGCTATTTTTTTTCTTCGTAAATAAACCGAGTCAGCACACGAGCTCAGCTTTGAGAGCTCAAGCCGGTGCGCCCGACCGCATATTTTCTTGCATGAAACCGATGTTCCTTCCATCTTGGCTGATGCACGGCGGGATCAAAACCGCGACTTGCTATATGTACTCAGCGCCGGCGCTGTGCCTCAGACTTCTCGCCATAGTACGGAGCTGTGGAAGGGAATGTGGCAAAGAGCGATGAGAAGAGAAGAGGATGTAGAATTGCTATCTAGGAATTCGGAATCTAGCAGAGAAAAGAGAAGCTTATAAGCTTTAAATCTACTGATCCGATGAATCTAGGTCTGAACAGAGCCTCTGAACAGAGCCTACGATGAATCGTAAACAGCAAACGCGATACGGGAGGCTGCATCGTCGGATGACGAGGCTGATGCCTGAGGCTGCGATGTGAGGCTGTGAATATCCTCAACAGGAGCACACAACTACGCGCATGCTAGGGTTGTGCTCCAATGCCTCTTGGCATATTATCTACATGATCACTACCACAGGACAGATCATTAGCGTGGGCTTTGTTGCTGCCGTCCATGTCACGTTTGTTGTTGGACGCTCCCGGGTGTCATACACGGGTAATACGGAGTAGCCACATGGCCACCGACCGGCAGCTTGATGCGGATGCGGATGCGGATGCGGATGCCGATGCCGATGCCGATGCCGTTGCCGATGCAATAATGCGATGCGATGCGATGCGACGAGATGAGATGAGAGATGAAATGAGATGTGACGCGGCAGTGGAGCGGCAGTGGAGCGGCAACGAATCAGTGCAAATTGTTTCATGCACAATTGGCAAGTCATGTGAGCCAGATGGACGGGGAAAAACCAGTTTTTACATAATACTGCAAGTTACGTTCGCGAAGGTCTCCTTTAACTCTAAAGAGTGCGGGGCGGCCAACATGTTGTCTGGTGTTTCCCGATACGGGCAACTGCACAAGAGGGGATTTCCGTACACATTAGCCCGTACCTAATCGACAGAAGGTCTATCAAACAAGTGAATCGACGTCTTTAACAAACGAAGCCTATGATGAATCGCGATAACAAACGAGATGCGGGAAGCTGCGTCAACAAACGGAAGACGTGTGAAGAACGGATGCCTAAGATGTGGGGCTGCGATATCTTCAACAAACTCACTTCCTGTTGGAGAAGGTGCCTCGCACCTGCCTCGCCTGACACCACGGGCGCCACCACACTATTATCCCCCTTAACAGGAGGTGCAGAGTTTTCTTTCCTTGCTTTCTACATCATCATCACCACGAAGCTTCGTTGGTAGCGAATCAAAAAGCCTCGTTCAGTCTATTTGTTCTTGTTCCTACTGTCACCCTCGTTATATTCCCACGTCCACCAGCATCTTCGACACGCAACAATGGATAGAGCCAAGCTTGACGCCGCGTACGCTGATTACTGTCAGCAGTACCATAACAATCCTATAGCAATGAATGTTTTACAGCGCTTTCTGGATGATCGCCCTGTTTTTCAGTCGCCCATTGATCTTCTCCCAGCTGAGGAGTTTGAGCAGCGTCTGGATCTTGTTGCGCAGATTGAGAAGCGGCTTAGCTCTCGCCAACCAGAGTTTCGCGTTAACGCTGCTGCGTTTTCCTTATTCATGATTGTGCCATTAACGGATTTAAAGGAGATGGTCTTGCCTGCGAGAAGTTACCATGATAGAATGATGGCTCAAGCCTTAGGCGATTTGCCCCGACTTATCCGGTCTTGTAAGTACTCACCCTTACTCACGGTTAAAAGGCCATGTTACTAATCTTCATGGCCAAGTCACCATGGGACCCGTGAAGGCAGTCCCGGGTTCGAGCAAGACGGCCCCGAGAAAGACGCGGTTCAGCCAGACGGACTCGGGCGACGCGGACTCGGGCGACGCGGACTCGGGCGACGCGGACTCGGGCGACGCGGACTCGGGCGACGCGGCAAAGCTGAGAAAACGTCCTTGGCTTGGAGGTGAACTAGACCTGGCCACCTCCTCCGCTAGCCACACACGCATCCACAGCGAAGACAGCATTGTAAGCCGCGGCAGTCAAGTCACTGATTCGTCTACCAAAGTCAGGCGCAAACAGTCAGAGAAGGCTAAATGCGAACAGCGAGACGGTCGCAGATGCATCGTGACCAAGACCGACTGTCCAGAGGTTTGCCACGTGCTTCCCTTTTCCTGGAGCGGAAGTGATCGCGCAAAGATTATGGCCGGGCTGTTCTATGGTGGGATAGATGAATGGCTTTTTGCCACTGGGGCCGCATTAGACACTGAAATGCGAGTTGCTATTATAACCGGCGAATTAGACAAGTCATGGAACATGATTTGTCTAAGCGCATCGCTTCATACCTGGTGGGGCAAGTGCTACTTTGGCCTCAAGTATCTAGGCATGACGCCTTCCGGCGAGGCTAAGGTGACAGTCAAGCTCGAGTTTCGCTGGCTGCAGCAGAACCAGCACACCAAGGCGGCCCATACTCTCGACCAGCAACAGCAGCGCGATTTCCGAGAGAAGCTACTCCAGACGCCTCATCCTGCCGTGGCAGCCAATGTGTGCCCGTCTAACCAGCCGATCTTATCAGGCCAGACCGTTGACGTGACTCTGGACGATAGCGATGCACCTCACTTTATTAGTGCTATAAAACTTCAGTGGGCCTTGGTGCAACTGGCCGCCATGTCGGGTGGTGCCGAGCCGACCGACGAGCCGTTGTCTCGTCGTGACCAAATGGCCTGATTTTTATCACAGCTTGCCAAACAAAGGGTGTGATTCACGTAGGTGTAGTCGTTTAAAAGCTAGCGCACTCTAGAGAAGGCTAGGTATATTATTGTCAAGGCTTCTGGGCCGGATGAGATGAAACAGGGTGATGGTATGATTAAGGTAGCAGCTATATTGCTAGAAGGTAGGTGTGTGTGCTTGAAGGTTTTAATCCCTAGCCTCCTATATTCTATGTGTGCGACCTTTGCCTAAATACCCCCTTCACGTGCACGTGACTAGCTTATGGCAACCTTGTAGCTAGGGCGCTGCGAGCTATATAAGTAGGCCTTACTGTACATAATGCTATCGCCTCTATAGCCTCTGTCGCTCTATTGCCTCCACGACCCTGACAATTATCTACATGATTACTACCACAGGATAGATCATTAGCGTAGGCTTTATTACTGCTACTACTCCTACTATAACTTTATTTACTAAGGGCCTCTCTAGGGAGATGTGCTAGTTAAGGGCGGCACTGTTAGCAGATTCTGTGACTTATTACTAGGTTTGCTAGTGCGAGGCAATAGTCTTATATCCCTAAAGAGGCCCTTAGTAAATAACATCACCATGGACTTAACGTGGTCGAAGGGGGTGGACAGGAAAGAAAAAACCAGACGTTTGATTAGTTTGCCTTGATGAAGCCCCCATGCAGGCATTTACCCTGCGGTGGTGGCGGCTGTGCAGCAAGCACCCTTGCTCTTTTTTTTTTTTTTTTCTTTTTTT
Source organism: Epichloe amarillans (assembly GCA_024072835.1). Taxonomy (NCBI): domain Eukaryota; kingdom Fungi; phylum Ascomycota; class Sordariomycetes; order Hypocreales; family Clavicipitaceae; genus Epichloe; species Epichloe amarillans. Next base: position 2,622,635 of record CP099635.1, on the reverse strand, counting down.
TTGACAACAAGGGGGAACAAGACAAGACTGGTTGTCTCACACACACGCACGCACACGCACCCCCTACGTCCCCGTCCATGCCGCATCACGGAATAATAGCACGCTCTCAGTTTCTTTTCAAACATCCCACATTGACAGGCAGAACCAATGTCGCTGACATAGAAGCACACTTCTCATATGCACTGAGCACTGAGTGCGATACTGAAATACGGAATAGTGTGAAGATTTCAATTTCCGGCTCTTCAGCCAACCTACCCACGTCGTCATCTTCAATCTTCAATTCTGCACCCTGCCAAGACCGAGAGCAGGGTGAGTCATGGCTGAATCAACAGGTGATATCCGGCAGTTGAATGGGAGGCGGACCAACATGGTCACAACTAAGTGCACGATGCTCCGACACTAATGGCTTGGTGATCTGCACTGTAGTATCAAATAAAAGCCGACCATGGCTGCGGGCATGCTATCAATCGTACATTCCATTCCATCCAACAAAAGTAGCTCGTCCCATTTTAGACACTAATAAATTACAGCATGTCTGAAACATAAGCTAAATGTACACATAATGATCCGATATATAGCGCTTGTCACAAGAGCAGAAAAACAAAAGCAGCACCTCGTCATCAAAAGATTCCAGATTAGTGCTAAAGTTTCACACAGCTCAAAAAAGAAGAGAAGAAGGACAGAGGATTCAATGTATAGTATCGATGAGGCCCCGTCTTGACCTCCCTCTTCACTGCATTTGTACACGTCGATTGACAGAAACGAAGAAAATAAAAGGTAGAATGGTGGGGCATAGATTGTCTCCAATTCTCTGGTGATAAAGCTACTCCTGCATGGTTCGGATCAAGTTGACTCCTGTTCTTCTTCTGAAATGTGCTTTGGTTCATATACATTTCGGCAACAACTTCTAAACGAAGGTTCAGTGGGGCTTCATTGGACGACTACTGCGAGAGCGTGAGAGTAACAGCAGTGAATTGAGCACGAGGAACACCAAACTTGCGCTCGCAGTTGCAGGAGCTGTCTGGCTTCCAGACATTGTCACTCCAGTCGAACAAGACGCTCATGTACCCAACATGTTGGCGGATGGACTTGATGGCCTCGACCTGCTGAGAAAGACCGGGAACGGCAAGACCGAGGCTGTTGCCGCCCGAGGGCCATCCACACTCCAGGTTGATGACATCGTTGCCGGGGCAGATCTTGCCAAGCAGGTCAAGCTGGCCCTTGACGAACTGACCGGCGGCGCTGGGAGCGACAAGAGAGTTGAAATAAGGTTGGATATTGGCGCCAGTGACGTCTACGACACCGCAAATGGCAGATTTGACATCCTCGCGCTGCCATATGTTGAGAGTCTCAGAAATGGTGATACGACCCTGGTATTTGCCACCGCACTTGGACTTGACGGTGGTGACAAGGGTTCGCAGCTGCTGGGGAGAGCAGAAGCCGTTCATGATGGCCTCGTTACCGACAACAAGAAGCCTGACGAGATCCCAGTTGTTCCAGGCAACGAGCTTGTCAACCTGCTCCTTGATCTCAGGGGTGTCGATGTGGCAGCCAGAGGCCTTGACGAAGACGCCGACAATCATGTCAACACCGTGCTTCTTGCATGCATTACCGACATTGTCCAGTGTGTTACAATCAGTCGAGTAAACACGGACAACGGTGAAACCACGGCTCTTGATGTCCTTAATGTCGGAATCGACCTCAGAGGCAGTCATGCAGTTGCCATTGTTGGGATTGTAGGGAGTATAGGTGATACCGAAGTGGTCGTTGTTGCTGGTCAATCCCTTGCTGACGGCAGGGGGAGAAGACTGTTTAGGAGTCTCTGGCTTGGGCTGAGTCTTGGGAGCCTCCGGGGTGTTGACGGGAAGGGGCCGGAGGAGGAGCCTGGGACATGACCGGAGGGGGAGGGGGAACCTCGGACTTGACAGGAGGGGCCGGAGGAGGAGCCTGGGACTTGACAGGAGGGGCCGGGGGAGGAGGAGCCTGGGACTTGACAGGAGGGGCTGGGGGGGGGAGGAGCCTCGGACTTGATGGGAGCAGGAGTCGTCGTGGGGAGACCAATGCTGGTAATGCTGGTGTGAGGGCAGTAGGAGACGAAGGCGGTCTTGGTGACCGTGACAGCCTGCTCCGGGGCGGTGTAGGTACCGGGGTTGCTGACGGAAACAGTAGGGTACACAATGACGGTGCTCTCAGACACGACGGTGGGGTTGGGAGCCATGGTGGTGTGATTACCAGCGGTTGGGCAGACGTAGGCGGTCTGGACAACGGTGATGGTCGTGGCCGGAGGGGGCGCCTGGGTCGTCGGCTGGGTCGTCGGGGGCGGAGGAGCTTGAGAAGAGGCCGATGAGGGACACTCGAACACCGTCTGGGTCTTGATGGCGTGGTCGACGACTATTTCACACGATACGTTAGTGACATGTCCAGCCTTGATTTCACACTCCGTGTCCAACAGAAAAAAATTCTGGCGGCCGCGTGGCGCGAGGCGCAGCAGAGCAGGTGGTCGGATTCTCGTTACATACGAGTAGGCTCGCCATAAAAGGTCGTCCAGACGGTGGTGCAAACCGGAGTGCAGATATCGTGGGTCCCGTTCAGGCTCTTCTTGAACAAAGCCTCGTGAGCGTGACGGTGGTGAGCAGCAGCGACGCCGCTGGCCATGGCCGCCAGGGCGGCGGAAAACAGTCCTCCCTTCATCTTGAATACCGGGTTGCTGGCGTGGTTGAGGTTGAGGTTGAGGTTGAGGTTTAGGATTTTCGAATTGTGAGGGAGAATCGTGAGGAAAAGAATGCCCGCTGAATGAGTGAAAGCGGTAAATTGGTACGCTGGTGAATGGAAAAGAACGAGAGGACGAAAGCAGCAGCGAATGGCTTTCAGTAATGACCTCGACACGGGCAAGCGGGTGCGTGAGGAGAGGGAGCAAAGGAACGAGGAGCGTAGCTGAGGGCGCCGGGGACGTCGTCTTCTATTATTACTTGGGACCATGGCGCAGGACCTTGGGTTGGGTGGCATGGACCTCGTCCTGACCAGGGTGTGTGGGGTCCTGTGTGGGGTCCTGTGTGGGGTCCTGTGTGGGGTCCTGTGTGGGCTCCTGTGTTATCGTGTGCCTGGTTTGTTTTTCCTGGATTCTCGCGTACACACATGCGTGCGCGGCCCTCCGCATTGTCGCGCCCACTGGTCAATGTACCGCAGGGGCGTCCGAGACAAGGAGACAAGGGGAAGGGACAAAGGGGAGGGACAAAGGGGAGGGACAAACGGACAAAGCAAGCCACCGCCCTCACCGTTGGTCCGTTGGTTCTGTCGGGGCTGCCATACATATGTCCATATTTACATAGTGACGCCCACGCCCCAGCACGCCCGCCGGGTCAAAAAGGGGAGGTGGTCGCCGGGCAATTCATTTCCACCACCCTCCGTTGTTTATTACCGGGTCAAGTGGGCAAAGTGTGCAAAGTGTGCAAAGTGTGCAAGGGAGGCTGGCCACGATTGGGGGGGATTCGATTCGCCGATGCAATCGACGTTGAATCCTCTTCGGGCCATGGGACCTGGCAAGGATCCATGGCCAAGCCTGCGAAATGAGTGGTCAAGCAACGCTCCCCATGTGGGTACACAGTCCCTTCCCCCGGCCAATCCAGGCACCAGGCACCAGGCACCAGGCAGGCAGTGAAATGAGCAACGAGCAGTCACAGATCACCGCTCGGCCGGCCACCTCCGTACTATCATTGGTGCCGGTTTGAGTGGGTACTACGGAGTATGTAGAAATTATCATTCTGAATGGCCGGAGATGAACCAGACCCCATACCCCCTGGGCGCGGCGCTTCGCTCTTCGCTGCCACTTCCGTCTAGCAGCAGCATGTTGGATATGGCAGCCTCACATCTTAGGCATCACTCATGATACCTTCCCTCTTCAAGGCTAGTTACGAGACCTCGGCACCTGGGGCGAAGACCCTCTTTTGCCCTCCTATATATAGCCTTATTATACTATATATATAAATGGCCTAGATAGCTAAATACATTATTATTACTTTTTATACTATCTTATAGGTTATAAGCCTAGCGCTTTTAATTATGCCTAGTTATACTTAGCTTTTTTTTTTACTATTAAAAAGTTATTGAAAATGAAAGGGGAATCTAGCTAGAGGGATAGTGTTGCTTCCTTTGGACCTTCAGGTCTTAATCGGATTAACCGTGGCTAAAGGTGGGGCCACTAGGTAGATGCACGCAATGCAATGAGATATATTACACGCTACCTGTCAAGGCTTCTAGGCTGGAATGGATATAACAGGGTAATAGTATAGATAAGTAGTAGCTATATTGCTAAAGGTAAGTAGTAATACTTAAGGGTTTTAATCTCTAGCCTCTTATATTCTATATATATAACCTTTGCCTAAATACCCCCTTTATTGTGAGAACAATAGTAGCTAGGCAAGAGGTATAGGGGCTTTCGTATATTTACTAAAGCTTGCTAGGTCTAAGTGTGTTATATATGCAAGCTAGAAGCTTATAGCTAGTGGCTTACTAGTGTCACGTGGACCTAGCCCTAGGGCCTAACCTACTGCGTAGTGTGTGTTAGCGTTCTAGGTGTTATTATTATAAGTAAGGCCTTATAATTATCCCCTTACTTTTAGCTAGGCTTCTAAATAGCTTTTACTAGCTATTCTATAGCTATTTGCTAAGTAATAAACATATTAAAATAATAATAAATAATAAGCAGCGCTTAGGTATAAATTTATCTATAACTCTTCCCTTTATTATAGCCTTTTCCTTTTTTTAATACTAGTAATTTATTCTTATAAATACTATTATACCTTACACTACCCTAACTTTTACCTTATTACTTACTACTCTCTTACTATAGATAAGAAGACTATTCCCTTTAAGCGCTACTCTTATATATATTATTTACACACTAAGTATATGTTAGTTCCGCAGGGATTGATAGCGCGTACGCGAAGCCTCGAGAATAGTATTGTTATTAATAACCTATTTTAGGCTTGTTATTTTAAATAATCTATAAAGAGAAAAAGGGAAGCAAAAGAGAGGGCTTTCGCGAGGGATAACAGCTGCCTGTTATAAGTTATATGCCCCTACGTAACGCTAGCCCTACCCTATTACAGGGCCCGCTTATAGGGTAGAAGTGGGGCTTACACGCAGGCGCGTAAGCTAACCCTCTTTTAGTTATAATTATAGCTACCTAAGCGTAATTAATATCGTGTTTATTCTAACACTAGGAACTCTCTCTTTAATATAACTATTAACGCATAATATTAATTAAAAGAGGAAAAAGAAAATAATAATAATATAGCTTATATATTAATATAAAAGAGGAAAGGAAAAATAAGGGCTATATATACCTATAGTAGTAAGAAAAGAAAGGAAAAGACTAGTCTACCTCTAATAACCTTTTAATAGGATAAGTAGGCCTTTCCTAAATCCTCTTACCTCTTAATATTATTAATAATATTCGCGTGGCTACTCTCTAAGTTCCTCCCCTTTATATAGCTACCTTCTAGCTCTCCCCTTCTCCCCTTATTATTTACTATTACTATCTTAGTACCTTTATGCTCTAATAACTTCCTCTCCCTCACTAGTTATTTACTATAACTATTTTCCGCCCCCCTATAATTCTTCTTACTCTTTATTACCCCCCCTATAATCTATCTAGCTCTCTATTACCCTCCTAGTTATTTACTATAATAGTTTATACCTCTATGCTTTATATAGATAACATAGAGGTAATAACCACTATATAAAAGCAAATAATTACTTCTAGGGGCCTTAAGGGCATTATATAACGTTAGAGATAATCTCTAGATAACTAGGAGGCTCCTAGTAACTCTTATAAGGCTAGGAGCTATAATAAGAGTAGCTCCTGTAGGAACTACCCTATAGGAGTCACTATTTCGCCTTCTTCTTCCGCCTTTTCTTATTACCTAGGGAGATATCTTCTCCCTCTTTCTCCTCCCTGGGTGCACTTTCTCTGGGTTAGTTAGAACAAACGTAAGGCCTCTCTCCGGGTGGTCTATCTGCCACTGAATCTGACGATTGAGGGCTTTGACGTTCTTAACCGTTAGTTCTTAGTGTTATGTAGCAACAGATAGGTTATAGCAGGCTTCTAGTTAGCAGATTAAGGCAATATAAGCGCCTTAAGCTTGTTACTTAATGTACTTTTGCTTTAAGTCTATAAGCGAAATTACTTTAAGTTTACTGCTTTGCCCCTTTTACTAAAGGGTAATAGCTATGTTAGCTACTATTATAATAATTCCCCTATTAAAGGTAAGGGGGCTACTCTTAAGAAGGAATTACTTTAGCTTTGCTATAAAGGCTATAGTAGCTAGCTTTTTTTCCTCCTTCTTAGAGAACTCCTTATCTAATAGCCCTAGAGTGTTATTAGTCTATATGCCTATATATGCAAATTAAGGGCTCTTTTCTATTATTATAAGCAAGTAGGGATTGTATATAAAGGTCTCTATCTAAAGCTTCTCTTTATAATACTTATAATACATTACTTACTAGTGCGTTCTAGCCTCTATAATGCTATAAAGAGGTTTAATAACCCTTATAATCGTTCCTTTAGGGTGTTAGTTACAGATCTAAACTAGAAGTCTAGCTAGAATAACTTTATTTAATAGCGTTCTTAATTAAACATAGGCTTATATAATATTGCAAATCTATAGGATAAAGTCTTTCTTTATTAGCAAGGGAGTAATCACGAGGATAAGGCGTTAACTAGCCTATTAGATTATTAGGGCTTATGTTAAGATATCTTATTTTGCCTTCTTACTAAAGCCTTAGACTATAAGCCGCGATTTCTTATATAGCTAGCTTATCTTCCCTTTAACCTTATTAATAATATAGGAGTTAAAGATCCTTATACTACTATACTCCCTTTTATTAAAGACTATGAATTTAAACACACCTTAGTTAATTAAGGCGTTAATTTTAGCCTTAGTAAAGAGTTTAAAGGGCTCTCCTAGGGTTATAATTATACCTTCCTTATATAGTCTAATTATAAGGGTAAGGTTAGCTTCCTCCTTAGCTAAGATAAACACATTAGTCTTATTAATAATTACTAGAGGGTTCTTGCGTAGTCTGCCTAGCTATCTCTTTAGGGGGACCTTTAGGGGTCTAGCTACTAGCCTTTCTTAGGCCTCTCTCTTTTCTTTAGCTAGCTAAGGTAGGAGGGCCTTTATATTTAGGTTCTCCTAGTAGGGTTTAATAGAGGTTAACTAAAAGGCCTTTAGGCCTCTTAGAAGGTTAAGCATATAGGTCTCTTTATTAATTAAAAGGAGGTTATATAGGCCTTACTAACTATTACCTTTATGCTATACTTATACTAGTAATCTAAGTGGTAGACTAAGGGTTAATGCTATATCTAGGCTATTCCTTATTATAAGGGCTTTATTAATCTTCTAGATAGCGTAGAGGTATTTAATTTCTTTTATTACCTTTTATATAGTAATTATATGCTATAATATCTCTAGCAAAGGAGGGGATTTGCTTGTTATATATAGATATACCCTAAAGATAAGAAGGGTTAGAATAAGGCTATTTAGTCCTACTATGTTATTAAGAGCTTTTATAGCTATCTAGAGGGCTATAGGCTTAGGGGTTATTAGGTATTTATATTATATAATATTATAGGCTTTACGGAGTAGCCTGTAATATCTCTTAACCTTTCTAATGCTATAATATGCTTTAATTAAAACCTCCTTAATAGAAATTAACATTAATGCTACGAATTAACGGAATTCTTTACCACGGAAGTTAGTGCTAGTATTAGTAATAACCTAATCTAGGGGTCTAGGGTACGCATTAATCTAGTATACTCTTAGAGCTTCCTATATTATTTTAGCTAAGATATCCTTAAGGAATCTCGCTATGTTAAACACTATAGCTATATCTATAGCATAAAGCGTAGGTTAATTTCTATTAAGATATATAATATCTACTATTACTTTAAAGTTAAAGGTATAGTTATCCTTAAGTGTAAACTTAAAGCAATAGGGGCTATTAGCGTTTATCTAACACTAGTAGTATACTTTTATTATCTCTTTAATAGCTTTAATATTAATCTTATACCCTAAGTTATATAATAGGTTATAAAGCCTTTAGACTAATAGGTAGCTAAATTAATAATGTAATTATTATAGTTTTACCTCTATTAGGTAATTGCTTATAATTAACGCCTTATTCTATAGTAATAGTATTTACACATGCCCCTATTTATATACTAAGGGGACTTTAACACTACCTTACTAGAGGATATTCTTAGTAGTAATAAAGTTAATTTTTAATATAGCTATATTCTTAAGGCATAGTAAAAAGGGAGTGTTTATAGGTATTACATAGAAGGTAATATTACTAAAGGGAGTAGGGATATTAACTATTTTAAGGGAGGTAATTTCTATGCTACCTTTAAACCTAATTATTACCTTACTTACTCTTGCCTTATTAAGTTAGATTTAAGGCATCTTACCTTATAGCGTAAGGAATTATAAGTAACTTACTATTAAGTATTTAGCTACTCTAGTATTAGGCATAATACCTTAGAAAACCTTAGCTAAGTAATAGTCTTTAAGCATAAATATATATAAAGCTTTATTAGAAGCTTTATTGCTAAAGGGGCTCTTCCTACTTAGCCTATACTATATTGCTTAGTTAGTAAGAATTTTAACTGTTTTCTTGCTATTAAGTATTACTCCTTATATAAAGAAGCTTATAGGCACTAGGCTATCTTTTCTACTATTTTTATTATTAAACCCTATACTTAATATATATTAGGTAATATTATTATCTTTAGAAGGCTAGGAGAAAGGGTCTTACCTAGGATTTCCTTTATACTAGGTAAGGAATAACTTATATAAAGCCTTAGGGGATATAAAAGAGTTAACTAAGTAGTGGCTCTTATAATATTAGTATGCCTTCTTTTGCTTCTCTTTAGGATACTTTATTAACTAGTATCTTTCTTTACTATATATATAGCACTTCTTTAAGTAAGGGGCTCCCTTAGTACCTTTATACCTCTAGGGAGGGTATTATAACTCTTTGCCCTTACTATTATACTTTCTATTAGTCTAGTACTACTCTTAGGGTTTAGTATTAGTAAGGAATTAGCTTTAACCACTAGATTCTTCTATAATTAGGCAAATAGTTATCTAAACTTACTTATAGAATTATTAAAGGCTATTAGGGGGGTTAGTAAGGTAGCTCCTATACTTAGGGATTTTATTATAAGTGGTTATAATTTAATTTTAAAGGGCTTGCTCTAATTAACCTATATTAGGGATAGCTCTTTATAATATAAAGAGCTTCTCTATAATCTTATTAAAGCATTTTACTTTTAACTTATTAGGATTATTATAAATTATCTTCTAGAGGGATATATTATACTACTTAAGGAGGTATTTTTACCTTATATCCTCTATCTTAAACCTTTACTTTATTTTTACTACTAAGGTTATAAGGTCCTAAGGATTCCCTAGCTATAAGAGGTAGTCTAAGTAATACCTAAGGGCTTTCCCTTTTAGTATTACTTCTAGTGTATAACCTAATTACTCTTACTTAATATTTAAGAGCTTACACTTTCTTCTAAACACTAGGAGCTTTAATTTAAAGATATTATAGTTCTCTATATTATATTACTTCTCTAGCATATATATCTTTATAAGATCTATAATTTGCTTTACTATAGGTTATAAGGGGTTAAGTATATTATTAATAGGCATTATTCTCTCTTAAGGAGGGAGAAACTAGTGCTATTAAGCTAGTTTTAGTTCTTAAGGTAAGGGAGGGGGCTATAGAAGAGGTAGTTACTACTAAATTACTAGCATAATAGCTAGGGAAGGTTAATATAAGGTTTAATAAAGAGGGAAGGTAGCCCTTATAGGTTAGGGTTACTAAAAGCTACCTTTATTAAAGAGGTTATTAAGGAAGTCTTTACTTACTATAATCTTTCTTTAGAAGTCTATATACTTCTTATAGGTATTATTTACTTTTTCTTATAACTAAAAGTAAAATTCCTCTTACTTAAGGACTTCTTAAAGGTTTATAATAATAGTTATAGTCTAGTTAATTATTATATACACCCTATTAGTTATAAGGTAGTTATAGAGGTGCCTTACTACTAAGGCTAGTGCTCTTTAAAGTATCTAGGGTATTTACTTATAGAAGTCTTTAGTAAACTCTATAAAGAGGGTTTTTTTAGTTACCTTTCTTGCTTTATAATCCTTTACTTTAGTAAGAATATAGGCTATAAGTGTTTTTAGTGTGTTATCCTTATTAATATTAAATCCTTTAACCTTATAGAGTGATTCCTTTATAATATAGTAGTGTAAGGTCTAAGGGATATAGAGAAAGGGAATTATACTAGGTTTTCTCTTTAGTTACCCTTTATAAGCTTCTAAGAAGGTATCTCCTACTTATAAGCTATTATAACTTATTAGAACTTATATTTACTCCTTCTTATTAACTATTATAACTTATAGGCTTTAGAGAAGATAAAATAGGAAAGAGAGATAATGATTTTTAGGGAAGGAGATATATAAAGGATTATAAGCTTAGTAGTTAGCTTTATTATATAATAGAATACACTAAGAAGAAGAATAATAGGATAGGATAAGCTACTAGAGTTAAACTTTTCTTTAAGGTTTAGGCTTTTATCTATTATATTAAGAAAAATAATAGGATAGTTAAGCTACTAGAGTTAAACTTTTCTTTAAGATAATAGGCTTTTTCCTTAGCACTCTTAGGGATCTTATAGTAATATATATACTACTTCTATAAGAATCTCTTCTATAAAAAGACCTTACTAATCTATAGTTAGCATAATCTATAAGAGAGTGGTTAGTACTTATAAGTTAGATTATAGTTATTATAATTTGTAAGAGAGTGGTTAGCACTTGCAAATTAAAAGTGGTTACTTAGGGGTTAACCACTAATTAGTGTTAGTTTCGCAGGGATTAATAGCGTATACATAAAGCCTTAAGAATAGTATTATTATTAATAACCTATTCTAGGCTTATTATTCTAAATAATCTATAAAGAGAAAAAGGGAAGCAAAAGAGAGGGCTTTTATAAGGGATAATAGCTGCCTATTATAGGTCACGTGCCCCTATGTGACGCTAGCCCTGCCTTATCACAGGGCCCGCTTGCGGGGCGGAAGTGGGGCTTACGCGCGGGCGCGCGGGCTAACCCTCTTCTAGTCGCAATTGCGGCTGCCTAAGCGCGATTGATATCGTGTTTGTTCTAACAGTATACTAACTTTAAGAAACACTTACTAGCTAAGCTATAATTACTATAAATAAACTATTAATCCCCTTACTATCTATTTACTATTACTTTATAAATAAAGTATTCTTAGCGCTATATCTAATACTATAAATATAGTAATACTTATAACACTATAACTATACTACTTTTCCTTAGTTTCTTAGTAGCTTATTACTAATATTTAATATAGGCTATGCTTACTATATAGGGAGATTTTTATAATCTCCTAGCTTATCTTAACTAGGTCTAGGCGCTTATAAATACCTATAGTAATAAGGATCTAGAAAACCCTAATAATCCTATATTTTTAGAGGTAACTTATTACTATTTTAGCACCTATTACCTCTATCTAATAATAGGTTTTAACTATACTAATATAGCGCACTATATTATATTTAGTTTAATAGGGGCTATTAAGGTCTATTAAGTTTATATTTTTATTACCTATTTGCTAGCTTATTACTTATGTTTCTAGGTAAGATACCTTTATTTTATACTAGTAGTATATTATTTACTACTAATAATTATTAGTATTTATATTCCTAGCTTTAGTTCCTAGGGTAGTAAGTTATATTCTAGTCTAGTTTTGCTATCTATTTGCTAATATTTTAGTAGCTAAACTACTTATAGCTTATATTTATATAGAATATAAAGATAGTTTTGCGTTTACGTTTAACTAATCTAGGTTTTATGCCCTAGGCTATAGTAGTCTATTACTTTTACTTAGTAATAGAGATAGTGGTTATAGAGAATAAAAGTAAGGCTAAGTACCTTATTTTAGATAGTAAGATCTTAACTTATAATAAGGCTATAATAAAGAGGTTTCCCCTAACTCTCCCCTAGTTATAGGCGCGTTTTTCTTTATTATTTAGTAAATAGTCTAAGTTACTTTTTTTATAAAGTGTAATAGTAGCTAATAAGGCTAAGCCTTTTCTATAGAAACCTTATATCTCTTTACTTATAACTTACTTATATCTTACTACCTTTTTTCCTTAATTTACTTTAGTAAAATTTTTAAATTATATATTAAGCGCTTTCTATATCTTTTACTAGAATCTACTAGTTATATTTACTAGGCTAACCCTTCTATTTTACTAGGTATTTATTACCTTTATAGGTCTTCGTATAGTCCTTAACTTCCTTAACTTTATACTTATTATCTTTATCCTTAAGGTCTAGTATTAGTATATCTTTATCTATAGCCTCTTTATAACTATTCTATAGCTTTAGTAAGCTAATATAAAATATATTATATAATTAACTATACTTTTTAGGTAATGTAAGTTAATACGCTTATTTGCCTATAGTGTTAAGTATTTAAAATAGCTTAATAAACCTAGGGGTTAGCTTTTATTTTACCTCCTTAAGCCTAATGTTTTTTATTAATAGTAGTACTAAGTTACCCCTTTATAGGGTTAGTAGCTAGTAATATTTATTATAGTACTTTACCTATGTTTTAGTGGCTTTTACCTAGTTTTACTTTAGTTACTCCCTAACTTTATATAGCTTTATAATATAAGCATAGGCCTTTAGTACCTTCCCTTCTATAATCTTATCCCTAAGAGTAAGGTAAAACTTAGGGAAATAGCCTATAAGAGAGTAGTTTAGAGAGTAGCTTATAGTTTTATTTACTATATTATTATAGGTAAATTACGCTATAGGGAGTAGCTTAGGCTATATTTACTAATTTTCTATAATAAAGCATTATAAATAATGCTTAAGTACCTAGTTTATCCTCTCTATTTGCCTATTAGTTTAGGGGTAAAATACTATAGAAAGCCTATATTTTACATAGGATAGGTAGTATAAGTCTAACTAGAATTAGCTTATAAAGACAGATCCCCTATTAGATATAATGCCTATTAGTGCCCTAAATCATAGTTTAATTTCTTTATAGAAAAGCTTTGCTAATTTAGCTATATTAATTATAGTAGTTACTAGTAGGAAGATAGAGTACTTAGTAAATTAGTCTATAATTACTAGGATTACGTTAGCTTCTTACTTACCTATCTATATAATAGGTAGCCCTATAATAAAATCTATTAAGATTTCTACCTATAGTTACCCTAGTATTAGTAAGGATTTAAGGCTTCTATATAGGTAATGCCTTCTAGCTACTACCTATTAGTAAGTTACATAGCTTATAATATAGTCTAATATAGACTTACTTATAGCTAGCTACTAGAAGTAACGCTTTAATAGCTTAAGAGTGCGCTTAGTCCTAAAGTAACCTACTAGTAAATTATTATAGTGTACTTATAAAAGCTCCTATTATAAGATAGGCTCTTAGGGAATAACTACCTAGTCTTAGTATATTAGGAGACCCCTTATGCTATGTAACTATAGACTAGCTTTTCCCTTCCCTTTTACTAGGGAGTTAATCTTACTATTTTATCTTTATAAATCTAGGTCTTAATCCTATGCCTTCTATAGTAGTTACACTAATAGTTTATTTAGCTTAGATTAGTAGGGATCTAGTAATATAATAGCCCCCTAGATCTCTTATGCTATACTAGTGTCCTAGATACACATTACTTTCTCCTAGAAATTACCTTTATTTAGCTAACCTTTTACTAGATTTATAGTAGCTATCTAGCTTTCTAACTAGGCTATATAAGCCTTTACTATAAGGGCTAGGATATTTTCCTTCCCTAAAGGTATCTTACTATACCTCTTTACTAAGACTAGGGCATTTTCCTCCCCTAAAGGTATCTTACTAGGTTTTCTTTAATATATTAGTATCTTTACTTTTACTAGTTCTTTAGTAACTACTATCTTTTTCTTAAGTTTTAGTAGTAGTGCCTCATTTATTAAGGGTTTGCTCTTATAATTAGACCTTCTTAATAGTATATCTATAGGGTTACTTTTCCCTAGTCTATGCTTAATTATAAAGTAAAAGGGGTAAAGAAATATATACTATCTAGCCTACCTTCTATTTAACTTTTACTGCCTTATAAAGGTCTATAAATTATAGTAGTCTAATAGGACCTTCACTAGGGTTACTATGCCTTTAATATAATATTACTAGTATTTAAATAACTTTACTATAGTAAGTAACTCTTAATTAGCTATAGTATAGTTATATTTAGTATCTATAAACTTCCTTAACTAAAAGGCTATAGAATACTAGTAACCCTTATTATCTTATTAAGATAAGATTCCTACTATTATAAAGACTAAAGTATTTATCTTAATACGCACTAGCTAACTTAGGTTATAATAATAAAGGAAAGGTGCTTACTAAAAGGCATCTTTTAGCTAGTGAAACGCTAGCTATTTCTTTACTTTAAATATAAACTTCCTAGTTTAAATACTATTTTAACTGCCTTTTATTAATATATATAAGGGTACTATAATCCTAGAGTATTTATAAATAAATTATTAGTAAAAGTTATAAAACCCTAGGAAGGATTAGATATCCTTAAAGCTTATTAGCTCCTTTTAGTCTTAGATTATAGTAACCCTTTATATATCTATTAAAATCCTATTAACTAATAGGATAAACCCTAGGAATTCCACTAATTCCTAGTAAAATAAACACTTTAAGGGCTTTATATATAACTTTACTATCCTTATATATTCTAGAACTTTCTTAATATATATAGTATACTTTTCCTATATTTTAGAGAAAATAAGGATATTATCTAAAGACACTATATAAATAGTGTTAACTAGCCTATAAAGCGCTTTATAAATATAGTTTTAGAAGGTAGCTAGGGCATTAGTTAGCCTAAAAGGCATTATAAGGTATTTATAGTGTTTATAATATATATAAAAAGTAGTCTTTTACTTATTACCCCCTTTAATTTAAATTTAATAGTAAGTATCCTTAGTATTAATCTTTAAGAAAAAATAAGCCCCTTAGCACTAGTCTAGGATCTCTAAAATTAGGGGGAGGGCATAGTAATTCTTCTATATTACCCTATTAAGTCCCCTATAGTTTATATATAGCTAAAGTATCCTATCCTTCTTTAGTATAAATAGGATAGGTATGCCTATAGGGCTTTTAAAGGGTCTTATCTAGCCTTTCTATAGGCTTTTATTAATATATTTATAAAGCTCCTTTAGCTTGCCCTAGGAGAGAGAGTAAATTAGCCTATATAAAGGCATAGCCCTTAGTATTAGGTTAATTATATAGTTAGTTATTTTTCTAGAGGGTAGGCTCCTTACCTTATCTAATATAAATATATCTTTAAACTTATATAGTTCCTTAGGGATATCTTTAATAGTTTTATATACTTTTGCTTTCTCTTTATCTTTAAGGGTAATAAACTTATTTTCTATAACCCCTATAATAGTATATATAATAGTTTTATTATATATTACCCTTATAAACTTATAGGGAGTTATAAGTAAAAAAGCTATTTTTTACTTCTTAAACCACTACTCTTTAGAGTATAAATAAAGATATATATGCTTTTCTATAAGTATATATATTCTAATTAATATAGGGCTTCCCCTAAGTCTTAGGTCCCTATCTATAGCTATATATAGTAGCTTAAAGTCTTTTTCTTCTTTTTTAAAGTCTTTAATAGTAATAGGTACCTTATAAATACTATATTAAGGGACTATAAGTGCCCTTACTACCTTAATAATAAGTGCTATAGCCTTAGCCTAATTAAGCTTATAAGTCTAGGTAAACTTAGCGCTAATAATATTAATCTTAGCGTAACTATTAAGATTTGCTACTATTTTAATATATTTATGCCTATAAATAGTAACTAGTGTATAGAATTAATACCCTATTAGTACCTTAGTATTAGAGGCAAAGGTAAGGGCATTTACTTTTACCTTAGGAAGTTTTCCTAGCCCCTTTAGTATTCTTTCTTTAGCTTATTATATTTATTTATAAGGTACTTTATACTATTATAATTAAAATATTACCTTTTATACCTAGGTTTACTATTATTTAGGTAAGTAGCTAGTGTTTTCTCCTAGTCTTTATTTCTCTAATCTTTATAAGGTCTATAGCCTTATAAGGAGTTATATCTTTAGTGCTAGGGAGCCTTATATAGGCCTTTATCTTCTAAGTACTTAGGCCTTTGCTTACTCTTTAGCATTACCTCCTAAAATCACTAGGTAAGTTATATAACCTTTTCTTAAGTCTTTTTAGTAATAGAGGTATATAGGTTAATATAGTCTTATAATTTAGGGAGTAGTTTTATAAAGAATATAAGAGTATATAACCTTTTAGTAGCTCTTTCTAAGTGTTTCTTAAGCGAATCTAGGAAGATACTAAATTTAATAGGACTTTAGCCTTTATATTATTTTGCGTTTTCTAGCTATATAGCTATTTAAGCGTTATAGTTAGCGGTGTCTTAGAGTAATATAAGTATCTAGGTCTTAAATTTATTCTAGTTATCTTTAAGGTTATCCTAACTATTAGCCTATTATTCCTTAAGGTATTAGTCCTATCTTACCTTATAGTTACTATATATATAGTTAAGTGTAAATAGGATCTTTTAGTAATTATACTAATACTTTTGCTTTGCCCTATTAAAGGTATAGTTTAGGTTATTAATCTAGATCTTATGCTTCTATAGGTTTATAAGGTATTAGAGGTTAGTAATATTCTAGACTTTTACCTCTTAGTTACTATAGCTTAAGGAGGTGCTAGCTCTTTACTACCTTTTTATCTTATCTTCCCCTATATTTAGTTATAGTAAGCTAATAAGCTCTTATTCTCTCTCCTATAGCTTCTAGAGTTTCTTAAGCTAAGTAATTTGCTTATTTATTACTATAGTTTTAGCCCTAAGGTTAGAGGGTACTAGTTTAGTTTTAGTCTTAGTAAAATATAGTGTATTATTAGGTATAGTGCTACCCTTATTTAATTATATCTAGTTATTATCTAATATTACTCTAGTGGATTAGGTAGTTCTCCCCCCTATATTACTCTTAGGTAGCTAGTAAGAGAAGCTTTAGAATTATAAGAATAATAGTAGCTAGGTAAGAGGTATAGGGGCTTTTATATATTTACTAAAGCTTACTAGGTCTAAGTGTGTTATATATGCGAGCTAGGAGCTTATAGCTAGTGGCTTGCTAGTGTCACATAGACCTAGCCCTAGGGCCTAACCCGCCGCGTGGTGCGCGTTAGCGTTCCAGGTGTTATTATTATGAGTGGGGCCTCACATTTATATATATGTAACTAGCTTATAGTAGCCTTATAGCTAGGGCACTATAAGCCCTAAGTAAGTCCTACTATATATAATACTATTACCTCTATTACCTACATTACTGTATAGCCTCTATAACCCTAATATAGTTTTCTCTTTACTTTATAATTACCCTTAATTATACTTACTACCTAGTTAGTATAAACTTACTATTCTATTTTTCCTATATAACTCTTATTAAATATAGAAGGGAATCTAACTAGAGGGATAGGAAGACCTCCCTAGTAGATTCTAGTGCGGCGGCTTCTAGATTCACTAGATTATAGCGTATTCTACAAGATAGAGAGCTTTAATAGTTAAATATAGTTAATTCCTAGCTAATATAAACGATCTAATAAGCAATAAGAGGATTTCTAGTCCCCTCATAGACCTACTAACTATATCAGAGGATCTAGACTGCTAGAGAGGTCTTAGGAGCTACTTTTTATTTTCCGCAAAACCTATTTATATAGGAAAAATAAAAAATCAACTTATAGCTATATAAACTAGCTACCTAGGTGGCCTAACTAAGCACTTTAATATATAACCCTATTAATAGAATATACTATTAAATCCAGAAAAATTCAAGGATTTAAACAGTATACGTTAGCCTTTTATATAACTACTAGTTGCCTAGTTATAGTTAATTTTAGCTTCCCTATAGGGTAACCTAGTTAGCTTAGTTATACAAGCCTATGGGTTAGTTGTGGGAACGCAGGTTATAATAAACAACGCTGCAAGCAACGCTCGTAACTAACGTTATAACAACGCAATAAGGCAACTAGTAAGCCTATAAAATAGTGCTATAAATAGCATTATTTTAACACTCCCTCTAGAAAAGTATAAGGTAACTAATTTAATACCTAGACTTAGCTCTTTAATAGATATCTAAGTTAACTATAAATTTAATAATAAATCTAATAACTTTTAAACTAAAAATAGTAACCCTTTTTAAATTAATAACTTTTAGGCGTAATTCTAGTGTTTTTGTTAATCTTTTTTCGGTTTTTTGACTTTTTAGTTGGTTTTAAATTAGGCCTTTGTATTCGTAAGACCTAATAGTTAGATAAATTGTTAAAATTTATTATTAGGCAAGGGCTTAGTTAAACTATCTGCAGGCATCTCTTTAGTGTTAATATAGATAACCTTAGCTATACCCTTCTATTGAAAATGGAAGGGAATCTAGGTAGAGGGATAGGAAGACCTCCCTACTAGATTCTAATGCGGCGGCTTCTAGATTCACTAGATTATAGCGTATTCTTTAAGATTAGGAGCTTTTAATAGTTAAATACAGTTAATTCCTAGCTAACGGATAGTCTAACAAGCAATGAGAGGATTTCTAGTCCCCTTATAGACCTACTAACTATATCGGAGGATCTAGGTTACTAGAGAGGTCTTAGGAGATACTTTTTATTTTCCGTAAAACTTATTTGTATAGGAAAAATAAAAAATTAACTTATGGCTATATAAACTAGCTACCTAGGTAGCCTAACTAAGCACTTTAATAAACAACCCTATTAATAAAATATACTATTAAATCCAGAAAAATTCAAGGATTTAAACAGTATATATTAGCCTTTTCTATAACTACTAGTTACCTAGTTATAGTTGATTTTAGCTTCCCTATAGGGTAACCTAGTTAGCTTAGTTATACAAGCCTATGGGTTAATTATAGGAACAACGCGAGTTATAACAGAACGCTACAAGCAACGCCTGTAACTAACGTTGTAATAACGCAATAAGGCAACTAGTGGGCCTATAAAATAGTGCTATAAATAGCATTATTTTAACACTCCCTCTAGAAAAGTATAAGGTAACTAATTCGATACCTAGACTTAGCTCTTTAATAGATATCTAAGTTAACTATAAATTTAATAATAAATCCAATAACTTTTAACTAAAAATAGTAACCCCTTTTTAAATTAATAACTTTTAGGCGTAATTCCAATGTTTTTGTTGATTTTTCGGTTTTTCGACTTTTTAGTTAGTTTTAAACTAGGCCTTTGTATTCGTAAGACCTAATAGTTATATAAATTATTAAAATTTATTATTAGGTAGGGGTTTAGTTAAACTATTTATAAGCATCTCTTTAGTGTTAATGTAGATAACCTTAGCTATACCCTTCTATACCTTTTCTCTAGTATAGTTAAATTTAAGCAGGGTATGCTTTATTTTACTATAAAGAGTAGGGTTATTAGTGGTTATAATAGCGCCTTAGTTATTACTAAAAATTAGTACTAGAGGTGCTATAGGTAGCTTTATCTCTTTAAAGAGACTATAAAGCCACTCTAGCTCCCTAATAGCTTTATATAAGGCATTAGATTTAGCCTCTAATATAGATAAAGCTATTATAGTTACTTTCTTTAATTTCTAGCTAATAGGTCCTTTAGCTAGCTTATAGAGATAAGCATAGGTTAATTTAGAGGACTTATCACCTATAAAGTTACTATTACAGAAGCTAATAAGGGTTACAGAAGCTATAATAGTAGATTTAGACCTTCTATAAGTTATAGAATAACCTATAGAGCCTAAAAGGTACCTAAGTAGGTGTTTAGAAGCATTAAGGTGCTCTATAAATAGCTTAGATAGCGCTATGGAAAGCCACTAAACTAGAAAGGCAATATTAGGTCTTGTAAGGAGCATTAGGTATATAATAGTCCCTATAGTACTCTAATATAGCTTATAATTAGGGGGGGAAAGAGGTTTAGTTAGGTAGTCTACCTATTTTATAATTCTAGGTTATAGGGGAATTTTAATAGGTCTAGTATCCTTTATATTAAATCTTTCTAGGGCTTTAGAAATATACTAGTACTAGTGGATAGTTAGGGTCCCTGTTGGTTCCGCAGGGATTGATAGCGCGTACGCGAAGCCTTGAGAATAGTATCGTTATTAATAATCTATTTTAGGCTTGTTGTTTTGTATAATCTATAAAGAGAAAAAGGGAAGCAAAAGAGAGGGCTTTCGCGAGGGATAATAGCTGCCTATTGTGGGTCACGTGACCCCACGTGACGCTAGCCCTGCCCTATTATAGGGCTTGCTTGCGGGGCGGAAGTGGGGCCTACGCGTAGGCACGTAAGCTAACCCTTTTCTAGTTGTAATTACAGCTACCTAAGTGCGATTAATATTGTGTTTATTCTAACACTAGGAACTCTCTCTTTAACATAACTATTAACGCATAATATTAATTAAAAAAGAAAAAAGAAAATAATAATAATATAGCTTATATATTAATATAAAAGAGAAAAGGAAAAATAAGGGCTATATATGCCTATAGTAGTAAGAAAAGAAAGGAAAAGACTAGTCTACCTCTAATAACCTTTTAATAGGATAAGCAGGCCTCTCCTAAATCCTCTTACCTCTTAATATTATTAATAATATTTGCGTAGCTACCCTCTAAGTTTCTCCCCTTTACATAGCTACTTTCTAGCTCTCCCCTCCTCCCCTTATTATCTACTATTACTATCTTAGCACCTCTATGCTCTAATAACTTTCTCTCCCTTACTAGTTATTTACTATAACTATTTTCTACCCCCCTATAATTCTTCTTGCTCTTTATTACCCCCCCTATAATCTATCTAGCTCTCTATTGCCCTCCTAGTTATTTACTATAATAGTTTATACCTCTATGCTTTATATAGATAATATAGAGGTAATAACTACTATATAGAGGCAAATAATTACTTCTAGGGGCCTTAAGGGCATTATATAATATTAGAGATAATCTCTAGATAACTAGGAGGCTTCTAGTAACTCCTATAAGGCTAGGAGCTATATTAAGAGTAGCTCCTATAGGAACTACCCTATAGGAGTTACTATTCCGCCTCCTTTTTCTGCCTTTTCTTATTACCTAGGGAGATATCTTCTCCTTCTTTCTTCTCCCTAGGTATACTTTCTCTAGGTTAGTTAGGGCCTTAGCCCTAATACTATTACCTGTAGTAACTATCCCTGTTACTTATAGTAACTATCCCTGTTACCTGTAGTAACTATCCCCGTTACCTATAGTAACTATCCCTATTACCTATAGTGACTATCCCTATTACCTGCGCGGGTTACCTACCCCTTTATCCGGATTGTTATCCTATTGCTAGAGATAAATTGCTCTAAGGCCTTATTTAGCGATGCCTTTGTAAAGGCATTAGCTAGGTTATTAGCTCCGTTAATCTATTAGATCTCGCAGAGCTTATAGCGCTTATATAATTATTATAAGGCTATAATATTAATTATTAGGCGCTTCTCTTTAGTTATACTAAGCTTAATAAGGTATTTATATAAGGAGTATAAGTCTATATAGACTATAACTAGGGTTAGAGAGGTATTTAATTAGTTTGTGATTAATCCTAGCGTTATAGCAATTACATAAGCTATGTTAACGCTAGTAACTATACTATAGACTTTAGAGGCTAGCACACTTTGTGTAACTCTCTTGCTCTTTGTTAAGCTAAAGTGTATAATATTACCTGTAATTATAAACTTGCTATCCTTATAGTCTTTATTAGCTAGGATTAGTATATATCTAAGTTATAAAGTAAGGTCTTAGTTATTTATAAAGGACCTATCTATAAAGGCGTAAAGCTTTGCTCTAGTAAGGTTAATTAAAACAAATATAAGGCCTCTCTCTAGGTAGTCTATCTACTACTAAATCTAATAATTAAGGGCTTTAATATTCTTAACTATTAGTTCTTAGTGTTATATAGCAATAGATAGGTTATAGCAAGCTTTTAGTTAGTAGATTAAGGCAATATAAGTGCCTTAAGCTTATTACTTAATATACTTTTGCTTTAAATCTATAAGCGGAATTACTTTAAGTTTGCTACTCTACCCCTTTTGCTAAAGGGTAATAGCTATATTAGCCACTATTATAATAATTCCCCTATTAAAGGTAAGGGGGCCACTCTTAAGAAGGAATTGCTTTAGCTTTGCTATAAAGGCTATAGTAGCTAGCTTTTTTTCCTCCTTCTTAGAGAACTCCTTATCTAATAGCCCTAACGTGTTATTAGTTTACATGCTTACACATACGAATTAAGGGCTCTTTTCTATTATTATAAGTAAGCAGGGATTATATATAGAGGTCTCTATCTAGAGCTTCTCTTTGTAATGCTTATAATACATTACTTACTAGTGTGTTCTAGCCTTTATAATGCTATAGAGAGGTTTAATAACCCTTATAATTATTCCTTTAGGGTGTTAGTTATAGATCTAAACTAGAAGTCTTGCTAGGATAACTCTATTTAATAGCGTTCTTAATTAAATATAGGCTTGCGTAATATTACGAATCTATAGAATAAAGTCTTTCTTTATTAGTAAGGGAGCGATTACAAGGATAATGCGTTAACTAGCCTATTAGATTATTAGGGCTTATATTAAGATATCTTGTTTTGCCTTATTACTAAAGCCTTAGACTATAAGCTATAATTTCTTATATAGCTAGTTTATCTTCCCTTTAACCTTATTAATAATATAGGAGTTAAAGATCCTTATACTACTATGCTCCCTTTTATTAAAAACTATAAATTTAAACATACCTTAGTTAATTAAGGCATTAATTTTAGCCTTAGTGAAGAGTTTAAAGGGCTCTCCTAGGGTTATAATTATGCCTTCCTTACATAGTCTAATTATAAGGGTAAGGTTAGCTTTCTCCTTAGCTAAGATAAATATATTAGTCTTATTAATAATTACTAGAGGGTTCTTATATAGTTTGCCTAGCTATCTCTTTAGGGGAATCTCTAGGGGTCTAGCTACTAGCCTTTCTTAGGCCTCTCTCTCTCTTCTTTAGCTAGCTAAGGTAAGAGGGCCTTTGCGTTTAAGTCCTCCTAGTAAGGTCTAATAGAGGTTAACTAGAAGGCCTTTAGGCCTCTTAGAAGGTTAAGTATATAGGTCTCTCTATTAATTAAAAGGAGGTTATATAGGCCTTGCTAACCATTGCCTTTACGCTATACTTATACTAGTAATTTAAGCAGTAGACTAAGGGTTAATGCTATATCTAGGCTATTCCTTATTATAAGGGCTTTATTAATTTTCTAGATAGCGTAAAGGCATTTAATTTCTTTTATTACCTTTTACATAGTAATTACACACTATAATATCTCTAGTAAAGGAGGGGATTTGCTTATTATATATAGATATGCCCTAAAGATAAGAAGGGTTAGAATAAGGCTATTTAGTCCTACTATATTATTAAGAGCTTTTATAGCTATCTAGAGAGCTATAGGCTTAGGGGTTATTAGGCATTCCTATTATATAATATTATAGGCTTTATAAAGTAGCCTATAATATCTCTTAACCTTTCTAATGCTATAATATACTTTAATTAGGACCTCCTTAATAGAAATTAATATTAAAGCCATAAATTAACGGAATTCTTTGCCACGGAAGTTAGTACTAGCATTAGTAATAACCTAATCTAAAGGGTCTAAGGTACGCATTAATTTAGCATACTCTTAGAGCTTCCTATATTATTTTAGCTAAGATATCCTTAAGGAATCTTACTATATTAAACGCTATAGCTATATCTATAGTATAAAGCGTGGGTTAATTTCTATTAAGATATATAATATTTACTATTACTTTAAAGTTAAAGGTATAGTTATCCTTAAGGGTAAACTTAAAGTAATAAGGGCTATTAGCGTTTATCTAACACTAGTGGCATACTTTTGTTATCTCTTTAATAGCTTTAATATTAATCTTATGCCCTAAGTTATATAATAGGTTATAGAGCCTTTAGACTAATAGGTAGCTAAATTAATAATATAATTATTATAGTTTTACCTCTATTAGGTAGTTACTTGTAATTAATGCCTTATTCTATAGCAATAGTATTCACGCGTGCCCCTATTTACATGCTAAGGGGACTTTAACACTACCTTACTAGAGGATATTCTTAGTAGTAATAAAGTTAATCTTTAATATAGCTATATCCTTAAGGCATAGTAAAAAGGGAGTGCTTATAAGTATTATATAAAAGGTAATATTACTAAAGGGAGTAAGGATATTAACTATTCTAAGGGAGGTAATTTCTATGCTACCTCTAAACCTAATTATTGCCTTACCTACTCTTACCTTATTAAGTTAAATTTAAGGTATCTTACCTTATAGCGCAAGGAATTATAAGTAACCTACTATTAAGTACTTAGCTACTCTAGTATTAGGTATAATGCCTTAGAAGACCTTAGCTAAGTAATAGTCTTTAAGCATAAATATATATAGAGCTTTATTAGAAGCTTTATTGCTAAAGGGGCTTTTCCTACTTAGCCTATGCTATGTTACTTAGTTAGTAAGGATTTTAACTATTTTCTTACTATTAAGTATTACTCCTTATATAAAGAAGCTTATAGGCACTAGGCTATCTTTCTTGCTAGTTTTATTATTAAACCCTATGCTTACTATATATTAGGTAATATTATTATCTTTAGAAGGCTAGGAGGAAGGGTCTTACCTAGGGGTTTCTTTATACTAGGTAAGGAATAACTTATATAAAACCTTAGGGGATATAGAAGAGTTAACTAAGTAGTAGCTCTTATAATATTAGTATGCCTTCTTTTACTTCTCTTTAGAATACTTTATTAACTAGTATCTTTCCTTACTATATATATAGCACTTCTTTAAGTAAGGGGCTCTCTTAGTATCTTTATACCTCTAAGGAGGGTATTATAATTCTTTGCCCTTACTATTATACTTTCTATTAGTCTAGTATTACTCTTAGGGTTTAGCGTTAGTAAGGAATTAGCCTTAATTACTAGATTTTTCTATAATTAGGCGGATAGTTATCTAAACCTACTTATAGAATTATTAAAGGCTATTAGGGGGGTTAGTAAGGTAGCTCCTATACTTAGGGATTCTATTATAGGTAGTTATAATTTAATTTTAAAGGGCTTGCTTTAATTAACCTATATTAGGGATAGCTCTTTATAATATAAAAAGCTTCTTTATAATCTTATTAAAGTATTTCACTTTTAACTTATTAGGATTATTATAGATTATCTTCTAGAGGGATGTATTATACCACTTAAGGAGGTATTTTTGCCTTATATTCTCTATCTTAAACCTTTGCTTTATTTTTACTACTAAGGTTATAAGGTCCTAAGGATTCCCTAGCTATAAGAGGTAGTCTAAGTAATACCTAAGGGCTTTCCCTTTTAGTATTACTTCTAGTATATAACCTAATTACTTTTACTTAATATCTAAGAGTTTACACTTCCTCCTAAATACTAGGAGCTTTAATTTAAAGATATTATAGTTCTCTGCGCTATATTGCTTCTCTAGTGTGTATATCTTTATAAGATCTATAATTTGCTTTACTATAGGTTATAAGGGGGTAAGTATATTATTAATAGGTATTATTCTCTCTTAAGGAGGGGGTAACTAGTGCTATTAAGCTAGTTCTAGTTCTTAAGGTAGGGGAGAGGGCTATAGAAAAGGCAGTTACTACTAAATTGCTAGTGTAATAGCTAGGGAAGGTTAATATAAGGTTTAATAAAGAGGGAAAGTAGCCCTTATAGGTTAGGGTTACTAAAAGCTACCTTTATTAAAGAGGTTATTAAGGAAGTCTTTGCTTGCTATAATTTTTCTTTAGAAGTCTATATACTTCTTATAAGTATTATTCACTTTTTCTTATAACTAGAAGTGAAATTCCTCTTACTTAAGGACTTCTTAAAGGTTTATAATAATAGTTATAATCTAGTTAATTATTATATATACCCTATTAGTTATAAGGTAGTTATAGAGATGCCTTGCTACTAGGGCTAGTGCTCTTTAAAGTGTCTAGGGTATTTACTTATAAAAGTCTTTAGTAAACTCTATAAAGAGTGTTTTTTTAGTTACCTTTCTTCCTTTATAATCCTTTACTTTAGTAAGGATATAGGCTATAAGCGTTTCTAGTGTGTTATTCTTATTAATATTAAATCCTTTAACCTTATAGAGTGATTTCTCTATAATATAGTGGTATAGGGTCTAAGGGATATAGAGGAAGGGAATTATACTAGGTTTTCTCTCTAGTTACCCTTTATAAGCTTCTAAGAAAGTGTCTCTTACTTATAAGCTATTATAACTTATTAGAACTTATATTTGCTTCTTCTTATTAACTATTATAACTTATAGGCTTTAGAGAAGATAGAATAGGAAAGAGAGATAATAATTTTTAGGGAAGGAGATATATAAAGGATTATAAGCTTAGCGGTTAGCTTTATTATATAATAAAACGCACTAAGGAGAAAAATAATAGGATAGGATAAGCTACTAGAGTTAAACTCTTCTTTAAGGTTTAGGCTTCTATTTATTATATTAAGAAAAATAATAGAATAAGCAAGCTACTAGAGTTAAACTCTTCTTTAAGATAATAGGCTTTTTCCTTAGTACTCTTAGGGATCTTATAGTAATATATACACTGCTTCTATAAGAATCTTTTCTATAAAAAGACCTTACTAATCTATAGTTAGTATAATCTATAAGAGAGTGGTTAGCACTTATAAGTTAGATTATAGTTATTATAATTTGTAAGAGAGTAGTTAGCACTTGCAAATTAAAAGTGGTTACCTAGGGGTTAACCACTAATTAGTGTTAGTTCTATAGGGATTAATAGCGCGTATATAAAGCCTTAAGAATAGTATTATTATTAATAATTTATTCTAGGCTTATTATTCTATATAATTTATAAAGAGAAAAAGGGAAGCAAAAGAGAGGGCTTTCGTAAGGGATAATAGCTGCCTGTTATAGGTCACGTGACCCCACGTGACGCTAGCCCTGCCCTATCATAGGGCCCGCTTATAGGGCGGAAGTGGGGCCCACGCGCGGGCGCGCGGGCTAACCCTCTTCCAGTCGCAATTGCGGCTGCCCAAGCGCGATTGATATCGTGTTTGTTCCAACAGTCCCTTTCTTTTGATTTCTAGTGATTTAAACGCCTAGGAAAAATTCTACTAGCCTATAGTCTTTTGTAGGATAAGCTTTATAAAATAGCTTCTTTAGCCTATTAATATAAGCTAGATCTAGTCCTATTAGAAGGTAGTTATTTACATAAGTCGCTATATATATAGATATAGTTAGGTTAAAGAAGATAGCTAGGTTAGATATAAGGGGTTAAAAGCCTAGCTTCTAAAGAAAGTCCTTTAAAACCTATTACCACTCTCTAGAGCTTTGTTTTAATCTATATAAAGCCTTTTATAGGAAAATAACCTACTTTTAAGAGGGTTTATAGCTATACTTCTTAAGTAACTTAGCTACTTTAGGTATAGAAGACTTAGCAAACTTAGTAAATCTATTAGGTATTTATATATAGATAGATTCCTTTAGTGGACTGTTTAAAAAGGCCCCTATAAAATTAACCTATTTAACTTCCTAGTTATTATAAGCTGCTAGGGCTAGTAAAATCCGCTAACTAGGGGGAATGCTAGTTATAGCGTAGGTTTTAATATAATCTTAACCTTCTATCTATATAAACCCTTTAGCAATGAGTTAGGCCTTGTATTTTAGAGGATTATTTTCTTTATCCTTTTTAAGCTTATAAACAAGCCTATTCTTTAGAACCCTCTAGCCCTTAGGAAATTAGTCTATCCCTATAAATTTAAAGGTTCTAGCAGCTAGAAGCTATTTAAATTCGTTAAATATTATATCTATCTATTTTTAACTATCCTTACTTTTTAAAGCTTATTTCTAGGTCTTAGGGGTATCTAAATTGTTATTATTAGTGGATAATTTAGCCCTTTATTATGCCTTAAAGCATATCTCCTTAATATATAAAGATATATTAAAATTATTAATATCTATAGAATTAGAATTATTTAAAGAATCTAAATCTAAAAATGGTTTTTTAATAGCACCCTTATTAGGGGCGCTAGAGCTAGGGCTCTCTAGGGGTAGCGCTAGAGGCATTGCAGGCGCTGTTATAGGCGCTGTATTAGTTACCCTAGGGGCTATTAGTATAGGCGCTGCGGGCGCTACGGGCGCTAGGCTTTTAGGAGGCTTTAGGTAACTATCCTAAACTTCTAGATTATCTCGTGAGATATTAGCTTCTCCCTCTAAAGGATTAGTCCCTAAAGGCTTAGGGGACCCTATAAAGCCTATATCCTCTATAATTTTAATAAAGCTAGTCTTTATAACTAACCTTTTAGAGGGAATATAAATAAGATAAATAGTAAAACCTAGAGTAGCTAGTAACTAACTAGGAATAGTCCTAGGGGCTAGCTTTTAAAGCTTAGATCTCTGCTCTAGAGGTATTAGGACCTTATAATAACACCCTATAGCCCTAATGTTTAAGAAATTAGGCTTATAGGAAGTCTTAGGCTCTAAATTAGCTAGAAATAGCTACTTAGGGGTTAAAGGTTTAGTTATATTAGCTATAATATTAACTAATTTCACTATAGCTAGAAGGATATAAAACTATAGATATAAAGGTAGCTTAGACCACTAAAGTGTAGCCCTAAGCTAGTCTAGGATAACCCTAATAGCCCTCTTAACTAGCCTATTCTGTTTGTAAATATAGGGGTAAGAGGTGCTAAAATAAATTCCTTTAGAAGATAACTATAACTAAAGTTTGTTATTAATTTCAGTACCTCTGTTAAAGTAAAGGTGCCTAGGATACGCGTTATATTAATTTTTTAGGGCCCTAAAGAAGCCCTTAATAGCTAAAGAAAGCGTTAAACCTTCTTTATTAGCTAATGAAAAGCACTATTTATACCAGGACTTTTAATTAATAAGAATAAGGACTACTGCCTTCTTATTATATAGTATAGGTTTAATTTTAACTATATCTCCCTCTAGAATATCTAGAACCCTAGGGGGGTCCTAAATAGGTTATTTAGTTAGTTTTCTAATAGCTTTAGATTGCATATAGGCTATGCAATTAAAATCTTCTTCTTTAATAGCGGAAAAATCAGGGATCCCTTTAGCTAATTTTAATGACTTCTTTAGTAAAGGGAGGCCTATATAGCCTAATTAAATGTGCTAAAGAAGGGCTAAATATAGTAACTTCTTATAACTAGAATCTAGCTTTTTAGGGCTATTATCCCCTAGCTCCCTCTGTTACTAGGCCTCTTAAGAATTACAGGCCTCTAGGGGCAGTAGACAGCCACTATTATTACCTAAGTTATTAGGGTATGGACCTTCTAAACCCCCTGTAGAAGATGCCTAACTAGGAGCTTTAGTGGGATATAGGGCTAAATCATTATCTTCTAGCTCTTTAATTCGTTAATATTTCTTAGGATTAAAAGCTAGTTACAGTATTTAAACCTCTATAGGGTAGGAAAACCCTAATTTAGTCTTATAAGCTCTTAGTTGTTATTGCTATTATTAGTTACAATATTAAGAGCCTATAAAGGAGAGGTGGGTTAAATGCTTACAAATTATAGGAGTAGGTTACCCCTTAATCTATAGAAAAAAGCTATGTTTAGCAGGTTCTAGTAACCCACAGGGGCTTTTATTAGCTAGGAATAGCTAGTCTTTAGCTAGATAACCTCCCTTTAGATAGTAAGATAACCCACTAACTAGGTTAGTATCTATGCCTAGGAAATATAGAGTATCTAGCAGAGCTAAGGGCCTATATTCTAGTGGAGTTTTCTTAACTAAAACATTAAAAATAGCTATGCCTCTTCCTTTAGGATAAATAGGTCCTCCTACTGTAATTATAGCGCTAGTTTTACCTTTCTTTAGAGGTTTAAAGTCCCTAAAAGAAGCCCTATTATTATAAATATAATAGGAAGAACCTATATTATATAAAAGGGAGTTTTTAACTACATTATTAGAGTAGCTAAAAGTAGGCTTACTAGTAGTGTTACTAGAAGAGGTACTAGAGGTATCTAAGTTAGACTTAGAATTACTACTATTATTACTACTAGATTTATTAGAATCTAATTCTTTAACGTATCCTATAGCTAGGGTATAGCCTAAAGCAAAAGTAGCTTCTTTTCCTTTTTATTTTTCCCTATTACTACTCTTCTTTTTCTTCTGCTTCTTTTTAGAGGCTTTAGAAGGGTTTAAATCCTTCTTACCCTGCTCTTTAGTAGCGTTAGAGTCCTTCTTAGGGTTAGAATTAGAAGACTTCTTTTCCTAGTCCTTAGAATTTCCCTTATTATTAGAAGCCTTATAACTAAGGGCTTTAGCTATAGGGGAGGTCTTATCCCTTTATTCTTCTAATAAATCTGCTATAAGGAACTGTAAATTTAGGGTATTTATAGGCAGTCCTTATACCCTAGAAGCTCTAATAGTAAATGTTTGTCTCTTAGCCTAACTAGGAAAGGTTTGCTTTAATGCATTAATATAATAATTTACTTAATTAATAGGGGCAATCTTTACACTATAAAGCTATAGTCTAGCTAGTAAATTATTAAAATTAGCATTAAAAGCCTTTAAAGATCCCTTATAACTTAAAAGGTTTAGGGAGTAGTAGCTAATGTATAGTGTACCACGCTAGATTTTAGCACTCTGTAAATACTACCTAATAAGGACTTTATAGGCTTCTTTAGGGGATTTTTGCTAATATATAGTAGCCTATAGTCCTAATTAATAACTATCTCTTAATATTATTAAAAGAATAGCTTAATTATAGTTAGCTAGATAGCTTACTAGGCTTAGATTATCTATAGATTTAGGTAATCCTAGGGCTCTAAATTATATACTTAGGGCTTGCTTCTACTAATTATAGTTTTTAGGGCCTTTTAGCTTAGCTCCCTTTAGAATAAAGTAAACCTTCTTATTTAGTTCCTTTATAGTACCTATATTAAAGGTAGCTTATAAGTTACTAGAAGGTACGCTTATAGAAGTAGTAGCTAGGTTTTCTTCTAGAACCTTAGTATTTTCTTCCTTAGGTCTATTAGAAGCCTAAAGACCTTATATAATAGTTAGAGTTTGCGTTAATTTCTCTAGAAGATTATTAAGGCTAGCCTTGTTTTTTATACAATTATCCTCGCTATGCCTAATAAAATTAGCTAAGGTCTTGCCTTATTATTTAATTTAACTTTATAAGTGTAAAGTGCTAGCCTAAATAGCTAGTTAACCTTCTATATCTATCCTACTAGGGTCCCTAGGGGGGCTAGAAAACCCTATAGTAAGGGCCTTACCCTTATAACTAGGTGGTGCTATTTTCTAGTTACTTATGTTAAATCTCTAAATTTGTTCCTATTGCAAATAACGCACGCTAGAAATCGCTTGTGTTGCAATCTAGTTACGTACGCAAATTATATAGCAAGACTGTTAAGAGGGCAGCCCTTAGGTCTAAAAAGTAAGTCTTTAGTATGCGTAAGCAGAAAAATAGCGAAGAAGAATCTTCGTAAGGAAAATTTTTTCTTAATACTAAGTAATAGGAATCGTAGATAATAGGTATTACAGAAGCTATAACGTAATGCAATGTAATGTATAGTGCGTGTAACGTAATGTAATAGGTTAAAAAGCCTAGTATAGATATACTAGATATCTAATAATGTTAAAGGATATAGCGTATCTACTATTGTAGATAATATTAAATATAACAGTCACAGTAGTGAATAGAATCACTAAAAAGAGGTTATGGTTATAACTAGATAGTTACGGTTGTAATGTGGTGGTTATGGGTGCAATGTGGTGGTTGCGGGTGCGGCTGTAAATAATTTTTAACACTAAGGGTCTAATGTTACAATACATAGCGCTAGTAAATAAAGAGCTTTAAATTCTAGTGGTTTCCTTTGTAATTTTAAGAGCCTATAGGTATAGTAGGTGGTAACTAGTACCTAAAATTAAGTAGTAATCGCAGTAGAATAATGTAGTAATCTAGTAATCTATAGGCCTTCTAGGCTTATAACCTATTGAAAATAGAAGGGAATCTAGGTAAAGGGATAGGAAGACCTCCTTACTAGATTCTAATGCGGCGGCTTCTAGATTCACTAGATTATAGCGTATTCTTTAAGATTAGGAGCTTTTAATAGTTAAACATAGTTAATTCCTAGCTAACGGATAGTCTAACAAGCAATGAGAGGATTTCTAGTCCCCTTATAGACTTACTAACTATATCGGAGGATCTAGGTTACTAGAGAGGTCTTAGGAGCTACTTTTTATTTTCCGTAAAACTTATTTATATAGGAAAAATAAAAAATCAACTTATGGCTATACAAACTAGCTACTGTTAAAATAATGCTATTTATAGCACTATTTTATAGGCCCACTAGTTGCCTTGTTGCGTTGTTGCAACGTTAGTTACGGGCGTTGCTTGCAGCGTTTTGTTATGACCTGCGTTGTTCCCACAACCAACCCGCGGGCTTGTATGACTAAGCTAACTAGGTTACCCTATAGGGAAGCTGAAATCGACTGTAACTAGGTAACTAGTAGTTGTATAAAAGGCTAACGTATACTATTCAAATCCTTGAATTTTTCTGGATTTAATAGTATATTTTATTAATAGGGTTGTCTATTAAAATGCTTAGTTAGACTACCTAGGTAGCTAGTTTATATAGCTATAAGTCGATTTTTTATTTTTCCTATATAAATAGGTTTTGCGGAAAATAAAAAGTAGCTCCTAAGACCTCTCTAGCGACCTAGATCCTCTAATATAGTTAGTAGGTCTATGAGAGGACTAGAAATCCTCTCATTGCTTATTAGACTATCTGTTTAGCTAGGAATTAACTGTATTTAACTATTAAAGCTCTCTATCTTGCAGAATACGCTATAATCTAGTGAATCTAGAAGCCGCCGCATTAGAATCTAGTAGGGAGGTCTTCCTATCCCTCTAGCTAGATTCCCTTCCCATTTTCAATAATAATTGCTTTTGTATAATAATAAGCTTCCTAAGCATATAATTTAGGATTTAGCTTTGCTTTCTATATAGTAATATTAAAAAAGCCCTCTTTATAGGGGAGATAAAAGATAAGATAGCCTTTCTAGGTATCTTAGTATATAACTTAGCTCCCTTAACACTTAGTTAGAATAGTAAGGCAAAGAGATCTAGGGGGGTAGTAAAGCAAAAAGCAAGAACCCTAAGCTTAGAGGTATAACTTCTAAAAGAGCTTCATAATAAGGTCTTTAATATAGCTATATACCTTCTAAATTAAATGCCTTATAAGCATTAAGGGAAATAGGTTACGCTATATAAGCTTTAGTAAAATTAGGCAAGGAAAAATATTCCTACCTATTTAATAATATTAGAGAACTAGAAGCCCTTAATATTTTACCTTTAAGCTTACAGTTATAAGGCCTTTCTAATAACCATAAAAGCTTTAGAGCACGTAAAATCAAATAATTCAATGCCTTAGCTTAAGCAAAAGGTTTATATTAGTTACCTTATTAGTTATAAAGGGAAGTCCTAGTATATTATCTAGGTCCCTACGCTAAGGAATTAAAAGGTAATTATATTAGCTTGTGTTTATTTTAATAAGAATGCCTTCTTTAAACCTAAAGAAAAGCTTAAATTGATTTAAAAGAAAAAGATTCTAATAATTAACTTGCTTAAGGAGCTTAAGGCCTAAGATATTAATAAAGAAATTAGTTAGGACCTTATAGGAATAGAACTTAAAGATAATAATAACCTCTCTTTAATACCTATAAACATATTATAAGAAAGCTATTAGATTAGGGTAGAAACGCTAATCTAAGCCTTTTAGCAAGAAGAGGGATATTCTAGTGTATTTCTAACCCCTCCTAACTCCTCTTATAAGCACTTAGTTTTTATAGAGAATATAAAGCTTTTATTATAAGGAGAGAACGCACTTTTTTAAGAGTTTAATAATATTATATATAAGGCAATACCTAAACACATAGAGGTTACTACTAATGCTAGCAAAATTACTACTAAACGTAGTAAGGGCTTAGAGAATCCCTATAAGGCCCTATAGTTATATAATAATAGGATTAATCCTTATAATATTATTACTAGGAAAAGATTTTAAAAGGAATTGAAGAAAGCTTAATAGGTATAATTCTCTTTTACCTTTATAGCAGTATTATAAGGTACCTAGTATACCCTTAGAATTAAGAATATGCCCCCTAAACCTATATATTATTATTAAGTAATAGCTTTAGTATATTATTACCGCTAGAAGGAAGTAATTATAAAAGAAGTCACTAAGCTTCTATCCTTAAATTACTAGGAAGATATCCTAGACAAAGCATTTAATCCTAACTCTTATAAGGGACTTATTAACCTTAGATAGGTATTTAAGTATAAAACTAATAAGAAAGGCATAGTTATAGAGTTTAAAGCCTATATAGTAGTATAAGGGAATTAATAACTAAAAGATAACCTTAATAACTATCCTACTATGCTTACTTCTTAATCTTTATATATACTACTTGCTATTTGCTATATAAATAACTTTAATACCTAATAATATAATATTTAGAATGCTTTTTCGTATGTAAAGCTTAAAGAACCTATCTTTTAAAGGCTACTAGAAGGCTTAAAGGCAAAAGGTTATCTTTAGAAGATAATATAAGCGTTATATAGCCTAAGGGAAGCTCCTAGATAATGGTTCCTATATCTAATATAATTCCTGCTAAAGATTAGATTTATTTAAGGGAAGGAAGACCTATGTATTTTTATAAAGTATAGAATACCTTTGCATACTTTTCCGCACTAACCCAAAGGTACGGAATCGCCTCTAAAATACAAACCAAGCTAATATTTAAATTCCTTATTATTAATTACCCCCTTCTATAATGTTATATTACGATAGATCTAGAGGTAGGTGTGAGAATAAGGTGCTAATAGTTATTAATAAAGGAGAAAGGGGGCTAGTATAAAGCTACTACTACCCTAATACTAGCATAGGATAGTTTAATGTCTATAGGAGTAATAATAGACTTATAGCGAAATAGATTTAATTTAATTATCCTAAAGAAAAGAAATTCTATAAAGAGATAGCTAGTCTTATCCCTAGTAATAAGGTAGCTAAAGTCTAGTGTATTACTAAGGCTATAACCCTTCTAATAGTAAACTATATCTAAGCTAAACTAAAATAGAAAAACAATAATAATAGTAATATTTATATAACTAAAGAAGCACTCTTATAAGTCCTTAAGAAGGTAATTAAGAAAGTAACTAATAGTAGCACTACTCTAACTTAGGTAAGCGTTACTATAGGACTTACTTTGCTAAAATAACTTAATACTACTCCTCCCTCCTTATAAATCCTAGGTAAATAGGATAGGGAAGTCCTTATTAAGAGAAACACTATATAGGAATTACTTTAGTCTAGGATTACTAAAGATATAGTAATAGTAGTAAATAAGGCTATAGGCTAAGCTATAGTAGTTATAGCTAGAAGACTCTTAAGTAAAGATATAATTATTATATTTAAAGGGACTATTACCTAGTATAAAGATAATTAGAAATAGATTCCTACTGCCTTTAGACTAAAGGTAGCTCTCTACTACTATATCCTTAGTATTATAGTTAAGGGCTTCCCTATAAAGCATACCTTTATTAAGAACCTAGTAGTAAAGCTTAGTAAAGCAAATAAAGTTAATATAATTAAGGCAATAGTAAGGCGCCCTTAATATAGAGAAGCCTTAAAAACTACCCTTATCCTTAGATTAGCTAAAGTTAAAGATACTAATAAGATTTATAAAGATAAAATAGTCTTTAAAGCAAAGCTATTTTGCACTAAACTATATAATAAGACCCTATAGCCTTAATAATGCTATAACTACTTCTAAATAGGATATATTATAAAGTACTATAAGGTAGCCCTAAAGGATAGGAGGTGTAAAGCTAGCTATTATAAGGGCAAAGAAATAACCTACCTAACTACTAATAGATAAGTATAGGAGAAATATATCCTATATTCTAGCCCTTACCTAGCCTAGTCTAGGGATTACCTAGTCCTAAAAGAGAAATAAAATATAGTAAAAGTAGGATACTTAAAATAACTAGTATACTTTACTACCTAAAGCCTATTCCTAAGCTAGGAGAGACTTACTATAGCCTAGGCACTAACTACTATAGTAGGAAAGAAAAGAGGCTACCTAACCCTAGCAAAGCAAAGCGTAAAATAGCCTAAAGCTATAAGAGTAAATAGCATTAGATAATATGTAAAGTAAGTTAGGGCTAGCATAAAACTAGTGTAAGATAGAGAAGACCCCTAACCCCCCTAACTAACGTAGTAATATTATAAGTCCTTTACTAGAATATAAATAAGAAGGATAATCTTATATATATAGTGCTCTAGCACTACACTAATATAGATATAATAGTAATCTAAGAATAGGAATATATAAAAAACCCCTAGCCCCTAGCTCTAAGCCTTACTTGCTTCTAACTTACACACTATAATAGATATAACGCTATATATATTAATAAGAAGTACGCTATAGGGTTATAGGTAGCCTAGGGAGACACTAACTAGTCCCTAGTGGAAATATATAGCGTAAACATTTACTCTCTTTACTTAGAAAATTATAGTAATAATTAAAACACCCCTATTTACACTATTAATATAAAAGAGCCTTATAACTAAAGCATATTTATTAGGGACTTTAACTAGAAACATTCACTATAGGATAGATTTAATAGGACTAGTAATAAAGCAAAAGAACTACTAGAGTTTATAGGCTAGTAAAGGCTTAGATTAGTAATGCTATAGGGTAAACTTACTAAATAAAATAAAGGTAATAGAGATAGCACTATAGATTTAGCATAGGTAACTCCTAATATCTAAGTATATTATAATAGGGCTAATAACCTAATAGGGTCTAACTATATACTATAACTAATTTATATCTTTACTAACCCCTAGGAGGCTACCCCCCTAACCCTAAGACACACTTAGAGTGCTATAAATAAAGGAACTATAAAGGTAAAGGTAATTAATTAACTCTAACTAGAAAACGCCCTAGACTTATGTAATAAGGAAGGCATTAATACTTATACTATATAGTTAATTATAAATCTCTAGGAAATAGCTAAGATAGTAGCCCCCTAAAAACCTAGGGGCTTACCTAGCTTAGAAGCGTGGTAGTCTAAAAGGGCTAAAGAGTTAGTTACTAAGGCTAATTAGGTAAAGAGATAATAGAGGCACTAGAGAACTAAAGTAAATTAGTAAGTATATATAAATATAAATAAAAACTAGGAAAGAGTTATTAGAGAAAAGAGAAAAAACACGTGGAGGGATATACTAAGATAAGCTAACACTAAAGGTAAAGAGAGAGTAGTATAAAGGCTAGAAAGATAGGCTAGACTTAAAAGCTAGGCTCCCCTAGAGCTCCCTAGGCTACTAGAGCTAGAGAGGTCTAATAATAACCCTAACCTAGCTACTATATATAAAGATAAGGTAAGTGTGCTTATATAAAGATTCTTCCCTAAACCTATAGCAGACTTATCCTATATCCTAAACCTATCTTTCCCTAAGCTTAATAACGCACTAGCCCTAGATCTAGACTTATTTGCCCCCTAGGAGATTAGTAATATTCTCTTAGATATAAGTAATTAGAAGGCCCTAGGTAATAATAAACTCCCTATAGGATTTATTAAGGCTTATAAAAAACTAGCCTACCTTATAATAACTAGGCTACTAAACGTAGCTATTATAGTTAGCTATTTCCTAGCCTGCTTTTACACTACTAGGGTAGTGGTAATTAGGAAACTAGGAAAAATAACTAAAGAAATAAGACACGCTAACGCTTAGAGACTAATCTTACTGCTTAATATAGTAGGAAAGGTTATAGAAGCAGTAATAGTAAGGTAGCTTATAACCTACGCTAAGATAAATAGCCTCCTCCCTAAGCTCTAAATAGGAAATAAGGTTAATAGATTAATAAAGACTATAATAAGAGCCCTAATAGAGTGCGTTAGAGAGGCCTAGGGGAGGGGCAAATTAGCCTTGCTTATGTAAATAGATATCTTATTAGTATTTAATAGGGTTAGCTACTTATACCTTATAGCTTTTCTTATTAAGATAGGCATTTTATAATAGCTAGTAGTAATAATATATAGCTTTCTTATAGGGAGAATAAGCTAGCTTAGCTTTAATAAAGGGCTTTTAAAACCCTTTAAAATTAAGGCTAGCACCCTATAGGGATCCCCCCTCTCCCTTATTCTCTTTCTCCTATACTTAGTAAAACTCTATATCTATCTTAGAGCTATACTAGGCATAGTAGTAATAGGCTTTGCTAATAATATAAATATTATAGCTTTTAGAAAGAATATAGCTTAGACCTAAAGGAGACTTAAGGTAGCATAAAAGATTTATAAGGAATAGGCTAAGGAAGTAGGAGTAAAGTTTAACCTAGCTAAGATAAAACTTATACACTTTAGTAAATCCTATTAACTACCCTAGACTAGAGTCTAGCTTAGAGTAAAGAAAATAGCGCCTATAGAGGCTTACTAGTTCCTTAGAATTTAGGTTAATAAGAAACTTACCTAAGGTGCCTATAGGAAGATTATTAAAGGAAAACTAGCCTAGTAGTAACTTATACTTACCTTACTAGTGGCGTTAGTATAGGGTTATAGCTTTAGAGATACACGCCTCCTATATATATAGGTAGTCTACCCTATAATTACTTATAAAGTAAGCGCTTACTATATACTAACTAAGAAAGGAGGAAAACTAAAAGGTATAGTTAAGAGCTTTATAACTAACTAGTTAGCCTGCCTCTAGGTTATTATAGGAGCGTTTAAGGCTACCCTAATTGCATAGCTAGAAGCTAAAACTAAAGTTCTACCACTTAACCTATACCTAAACTACCTAAAAAAGAGATTTAAGGAGAGAACCACTAATAGTGGGATAGTAAAGGTAATTAGGACTATAGCTAGGTTAGTAGTAACTATCCTACCCTAGAGAAGGCTATAGAGAAGATATAATAATAGGGAAGATAAACCTAACATAGAATTATATAATAAGTAAAAAAGCTAATAGGAAGCATAGTATAATAGAGAAAGACTAAGTTAGGATTAGCGCGTTAGAGAACTAGCTAAGGACTAACCACTAAGCTACCTAAAAGATATCTAGAGATTCTATAATAACTTAGATAAGTATATCTTCTTTATACTTATATAATTATAAACAGGCAAGATTAGCCTTAATAAGTTCCTTTTTCTCTAGAATATTCCTAGGGTGACTTTACCTTTATATAGCTATAGCTAAGCGAAAGAAGACTAGTACTATATAATAGTTAATTACTATAGATATAGTTATATATAACCTTAATAACATTAGCTTATAGACACATAGGAAGCAAGGCTAGCCCTAAATAATCCCTAGCGGGCGAAAATCATAGCTAACTAGTTTTTAGCTATAAAGAGACTATAATACTATACGCTAGCATATAACCTAGCCGCTAAGTTAAGAGCCCTAGAGCTAGAACTAAGGCGTGTCTAACGCAAAAGACTAGAACTAAGGACTATAGAGACAATAACTAGTAAGGATAGCGAAAACTAAAAACTAACGCAAATAGGTTAGGGGCGGAAATAGGCTAGAAGAGAAGTAACTATAATACATATAGGGAAAGAAATATGCTTTAGAACTTATTATTAGATTTAAATAAACTAACTACTAAACGCTAGGTATATTAGCCCCCCTTTCTAGGCTACTTTTAATTCTTTTACGCCCTTACTCTAATATAAAATAATATAAAGAAACTACTCCTCCTTAGGGATAGAAATAGCATTCTCTAGGATTTTAGCCTGCCCTTTAATAAGAAAAGAGGTACTTAGGAGATAGTTTATCTCTGCTATTTGTATATCTAGGTAACGTAGCTAAAAGATAGTCTTATTATATTAGTCCCTAGTAAACCTAAGAATCGCCTTAATTAAGGCCTACTACTAACATAGACTGTTTCTTTTTACTTTAATTTTTAGCGTATAATTTCTTATAGGCATTAAAGTCCTTAGGGACTTAGGGAAGCAGACAAATTAGCACTAATTTAGAGCTAGAATAGACCCGCTAGAGAAGCACCCACTTTCGCACCGCTAGTAATCTTAGCTAATATCTCTGTTAACCACTAATATTTCGCCTAGTATCCTGCGATTTTAACCTATTAAACGGATTAGCAGCGGTGCTAACCTAGAAGCAATAATATTAAACCTTTTTATAACCACTATTTCTAACCTAATAATTAAAACAGGCATTAGTTATAGCCCCTAACTAGATAGATTAGCCTTACTACCACGCTAAAACCAAAGAGAGAACGTACTAATAACGTTATAGCACTAATAACCTAGAGTTTTAATAGACTGCGTATAATAAGAAATACACTAAAACTATTAAGGCTTGCCTAACTACACTAATTTAGCATTAAAATAGGCCTAGCGCTAGAGCGAAAGAGACTTACCTAAAGCTTGCGCTTAAGCGCTTACTATAACTACTTTAGGGTAAGTAGCTTCTTTAGATAATAAAGAGATAACTTAGGTTCCTAGATAGATTAGCACCTAGTCCGCATAGAAATAGAGGTAGACTTACTAGCAATGCAAATTAAGAAGGAGATATTTTTAAGATAGTATAAATAGGTATATAAAACTACTATAATTATTAGCTTTTAAATTAGCTCTAACCTAGGATAGGGCCTAAGGGTTCTTAAAAGAAAAAGAGAAAAAGAACCTATAAGAAAGTGTAATATAGGAGAAAGGAAAAAGGTTAGGATTCTAAGGAGGGAGAAACTCTTCTTATAATCCCTAGGGGGGGGGGGTATAAGTTATTATAGCAAATTTAAAGATAACACACTAATATTATAAATAAATAAAAACTCTAGTAATAGAAGAGCGCTAACGCTAAGGTAACTATAAGCTAGCCTTACCCTCTCTCTCTAAAAGTCCTATAAAACTAAGTGCTTTAAGTTTATAAGTAACTTAGGTTAGGAAAGAGGTGGATTTAGCTAAAAAGTAAGGTAATAAAAGAGTTAGCAATACTATAAGAGAAAAGTAAATTATTATTATAAACTTAAATTTACTTTATAGGCAGCAATATTAATTAGGTTAGCACTAGCTTAGAGAAGGGTTAGGACCTAGGTAAAGGAAGAGAGTTAGTAGTCTATCTAACTTAAAAAACTTAAATAAAGGGATAAGGCTAGCGTAAGCTAGTAATAAATAACTATAAATAGCCACACTAATAGCGGCGCTAACCTAGTATAGGGCTAGCGCTAGACTAAACAAAGACGCAAGGGGGTTTTTTATCCTTCTAAAGGTTTTCCTCTTTAACTAATCTATAGGAGTACTAGAAATAGCTAGAGGAGGCTAACTAGCGTATTTAAATAAATAATAAATAAAGCATAGAATAATTCTCTTCTTCTATGTTAATAATATTATAGTAATATATCCTAATGAATTTAAGGCTAAATTTAGAGCTCTATATAATTCATTTATAAATAA
This sequence comes from Epichloe amarillans, assembly GCA_024072835.1. Lineage (NCBI taxonomy): Eukaryota > Fungi > Ascomycota > Sordariomycetes > Hypocreales > Clavicipitaceae > Epichloe > Epichloe amarillans. Next base: position 2,580,974 of record CP099635.1, on the reverse strand, counting down.
CCTAGATATTAAGGATTAGGGCGATTTAAAGTGGTTTCTAGGGATTAAGATTATTTATAATAAAGCTATAAAAGAGATATAGTTATCTTAAGAATCCTATATCTATAAGATTATATAGAAATTCCTTCCTAATATTATAGAAGATAATTTCAAAGGACCTATTACTTCTCTTCCTATAGCTACTATCTATCTAAATAATAACTAAGCTATAGAGAAGGATATTAACCTCTTTTAAGCTATAATTAGATTAATTATGTATCTTTATATTATTAGAAGACTAGATACTACCTTTATAGCTTTAAAGCTAGCTTCTTTCTTAACTAACCTTTTAGTAAAATATATTAAGCTTACTAAAGGAATTATTAGGTATGCGTAAAACACAAAGAAGCTTTGTATTTGCTACTTTAGAAATATTAGCTTTAATATATTATTCTTAAGCACTCATGCCTCTCTTAGTAATAACCCTAATACTAGGAAATTAACTTAAGGCTATGTTTTTATTATATATAAAGCTATAATAAATTAGAAGTTAGGTAGGTAATATTATATAATAACTTCTAGTATAGAGGTAAAGCTCTTTACTTTAAACTATAGTGTAAAAGAGTGTATATTACTAGGCAAACTACTTTATAATATTAAGGTTTAAGCTCCTTCTCTCTTAATTATCTAGTGTAATAATAAATAGATAAATTGTATTATAGAATATAAGGAAGGAAGGCTTTAGACTAGCCTTAAGCACCTTAATATAAATTAAATATAGATTTAAGAGTAATATACCTGTTGGAACAAACACGATATTAATCGCGCTTAGGCAGCCGCAATTGCGACCGGAAGAGGGTTAGCCCGCGCGCAAGCGCGGGCCCCACTTCCGCCCCGCAAGCGGGCCTTGTAATAGGGCAGGGCTAGCGTCACGTGGGGTCACGTGACCTATAACAGGCAGCTATTATCCCTTGCGAAAGCCCTCTCTTTTACTTCCCTTTTCTCTTCTTAGATTATATAAAATAATAAGCCTAGAATAGATTATTAATAATAATACTATTCTTAAGGCTTTGCGTACACATTATTATTCCCTACGGAACTAACACTAATTAGTAGTTAACCCCTAGGTAACCACTTTTAATTTACAAGTGCTAACCACTCTCTTATAAATTATAATAACTATAGTCTAACTTACAAGTGCTAACCACTCTCTTATAGACTATACTAACTATAGATTAGTAAGGTCTTTTTATAGAAGAGATTCTTATAGAAGTAGTATAAATAAGTCCTTTTTAAGTAGCCTATTTATTATAAAATCCCTAAGAGTGCTAAGGAAAAAGCCTATTATCTTAAAGAAGAGTTTAACTCTAGTAGCTTATTTATCCTATTATTCTTCTTAATATAATAAATAGAAGCCTAAACCTTAAAGAAAAGTTTAACTCTAGTAGCTTATCTATCCTATTATTCTTCTCCTTAGTGCATTCTATTATATAATAAAGCTAACTACTAAGCTTATAATCCTTTATATATCTCCTTACCTAAAATTTATTATCCCTCTTTCCTATTTTATCTTCTCTAAGGCCTATAAGTTATAATAGTTAATAAGAAGGAGTAAATATAAGTCCTAGTAAGTTATAATAGCTTATAAGTAAAAGATACCTTCTTAGAAGCTTATAAAGGGTAACTAAAAAGAAAACCTAGTATAATCCCTTTCCTTTATATCCCTTAGACCTTACACTATTATATTATAGAGAAATTACTCTATAAGATTAAGGGATTTAATATTAATAAGGATAACACACTAGAAACGCTTATAGCCTATATCCTTACTAAAGTAAAGGATTATAAAGTAAGAAAGGTAACTAAAAGAACCCTCTTTATAGAGTTTACTAAAGACTTCTATAAGTAAATACTATAAACACTTTAAAGAGCACTAGCCCTAGTAATAAAGCACCTCTATAACTATCTTATAACTAGTAGGGTATATATAATAATTAATTAGACTATAACTATTATTATAAACCTTTAAGAAGTCCTTAAGTAAGAGGAATTTTACTTCTAGTTATAAGAAAAAGTAAATAATACCTATAAGAAGTATATAGACTTCTAAAGGAAGATTATAGTAAGTAAAGACTTCCTTAATAACCTCTTTAATAAAGGTAGCTTCTAATAACCCTAAAATATAAGGACTACCTTCCCTCTTTATTAAGCCTTATATTAACCTTCCCTAGCTATTACACTAGTAATTTAGTAATAACTACCTCTTTTATAGCCCCCTCTCTTACCTTAAGAACTAAAACTAGCTTAATAATACTAGTTTCCCTCTCCTTAAGAGAGAATAATACTTATTAATAATATACTTACCCCCTTATAACCTATAGTAAAGTAAATTATAGATTTTATAAAGATATATACACTAGAGAAATAATATAGCACTAAGGACTATAATATCTTTAAATTAAAGCTCCTAGTGTTTAGAAGGAAGTGTAAGCTCTTAGATATTAAGAAAGAGTAATTAGGTTACGCACTAGAAGTAATACTAAAAGAAAAAGCCCTTAGGTATTACTTAGACTACCTCTTATAGCTAGGGAATCCTTAGGACCTTATAACCTTAGTAGTAAAGATAAAGTAAAGGTTTAAGATAGAGGATATAAGGTAAAAATACTTCCTTAAGTAATATAACATATCCCTCTAGAAGATAATCTATAATTGTTAAAATAATGCTATTTATAGCACTATTTTATAGGCCCACTAGTTGCCTTGTTGCGTTGTTGCAACATTGGTTACAAGCGTTGCTTGTAGCGTCTGTTGTGACTTGCGTTCTGAAAGCTGACCCAAAAGTAGTGGGGTAAAAGATGCTTGTATTGACTAAGTCCTCTACCTAACGAAACCCTATATAACTCTGCTTATCCCTTACCTAATCCATTCTCCACCCTAACAGGCTACCTATTTTTTAATACTAGTGTTAACCTTAACACTAAGCTATGATCTAATAATAATAATACTTCCTCCTAATTACCTATCTCTATATCCTTATTCTTCCCTATCCTAGGTTCCTAATCTGCGTTATCCTATGTGTTTAACCTTAGAGGTTAAAGCCTCTTAGGTTATAGGATAAAAATCTTTAGGTTATTAATATGTATTTTTCATGGAATCCCTCCCCTAATTAGTTTAACCTAATACATAACTAAGGATAATTTCTTTACCACTCTAGAAAGTCTTCCCTAAGACTTATAAAACTTACCTTTTAACTTATATTCCTTATCTATTTTCTCCTATACTATATTTCCTACTTTAAAACTCCTTAAGGGTTTAATTAGGTCTTTATAGTTATTAATCTTTTGCGTTTAAACTAATTCCCTTTATTCCTCTCTAACATCTACTTTTTATAAATTAGTCTCCCTAATTAGGATTAGATTCTTATTCTCTTTTCTATCTAGTGATATATCTTTATCTACCCCTTAGTGTCTTAAGAACGGTTTGAATCCTAATATTAAGGTTGCTAGAGTTATTCCCACGCTAGACATGTAGCGATTATTTAAAACCACTATAACATTTAGTATAGCTTAGTCCTAGAACTCTAACGAAGTTCTATTGCGTTTAACCGCCTATTTTATTAGCTATTGTTTCACTAGTTAGATATTGTGTTCTGCTAGCCCTATTAATGAAGGGTGCGACACTAGTCTAAACAAAACTTTTATCCTATGTTTCTTAGCTATTATAGTGAAGTTTAAATTCTTGAAATAGGACCTATTATTATAGTAGATTCCTCTTAGCTAGCTAAAGATAGAACTCTAACATTTACTCTAAGTTTTAACTACTAAGTCTCCTGTGGCTTCTTTATAGGATTAACCTAATGCAAATCTTGTTATATAGTCCACAGCAATTAATACGTATAAGTCCCTATTTTAAGCCATAGGAGTAATTAGCCTAAGATAATCCATTGTAACTATTGCCTATAGTTCTAGTATTATTATAGTCTTTAGAGTAGATCTTGCTAATCTTATCCCTATTTATTAGCACACTAGGTAAGATTAATAGTAAGATTCCAAATCTTTTGTCCTATCTAGCTAAAAGTACCTCCCCTAAAGCTTCTGCATAGAAATAGCTAAACTAAAGTGTCCTACTATATTATAAGCTTATTAGAGCTTTATTAGGATATCCTCTAATAGAACACACTCTAAGAGAGATTTATCCTGTTCTATATAGTATAATATTCAGTCAAAGATTTAGTATTAGAGGGATTAACATTGGATTAGTTTTTGTTGTTTAGTTAGTATGTTTTAATGGCTGTATACCATAGCTATCAGAATCTCTTTATACTATTTAGAGTTAAACTAATCCTATAGTTCTAGCGAGATTCTTTCCAAAACCTCTAGGTCTACCCTTTCCCCCTCTAGAAGAATTATTTCCGTATTTATTAAGATTAGAATAGGATAATCTCCTATCGCGGGAATTATATCTACTCCTATTCTCCTTTCTACCTTAAATGGTTCTAACTAAAGTTTGTTAGGTAATCAAGACATTCCATCCGCGATAACTATGATCTTAGTTGTGTTAGGTCGATGGATGTATTTAACATTTGATTCCTGCAAGATATTAACCTAGCGCGTAACCTTACTATAAATTTCTAATAAATTAGCTATTAAGTTAATAATTCCTTTGTAGTTAGTGTACACCTTTAAGGCATATAGCAACCTATTCATAAGCCACTTGGTTTCCTTTAGACCTATAACTATAGCTAGTATCTCCTTCTCTAGCATTAAGTATTATTTCTTAGCATCCCTAAGCTTATAGGAAAGCTATATAATAATTCTAACTTTATTAAAGTTTAAGTCTATTATAGTTATCCTAGCTTCAGTATCCTCTATTTAAAATAAAACACTACCTATTCTAGTATTAGAGGCGTTAGTTACTAAATGAAATTATACCCCTAGGCAGGCTCTAAAAGTAGTATTCTCCTAAATGCTATTGCAAATCCTTAAAAGGGCTTTTTAAGCATTATTTATCTAGATTAGTTTCTCCCTTAAAACCTCCTCCTTTTAAACAGACTATTTTCCTATCCTTATAGTCTTAAAAGACTCCTTAAAAAACACCCTTTTTATTGTAACTACTAAGTCTAATCTGCTAGGAATAAATTTTCTAAGAAAGGGCGTGAGGTAGATTAGTACTAAGATTTTATCCTAGGTCTTAGGCGGTTAATTAGTAAAATGTTTCGCTAGATTAGCAAATCTTTTATAATGTTTTTAGGCTAGCCTAATTTTACTATCTTCTAATAAGTACCCCACATAATCTACTTCCGCTGTGAATAAAGTAGTCTTATGTCCGCTTAGGCTAATAGGGGCCTAAGCTACGCGGGGGAAATATCTTTTCTATAAGAAGTTAAAGTGCTTTTCCTAGGTTTCGGAACCCACGTGATAGTTATTAACATAGATAGAGAAGGAAGTCTTAATGTCTTCTATGTAACCTAGTATAGATTCACTTTCTATCCTATCCTAGAAGAAAAGATGTCTAAATGTAAGGTCTCCGAACCTAGCGTATGTTAAGGGGGATCCCGTTAGCCCTTAAGCTATATTGTTATAAAAATACATCCTATTTAGTCTAGTAAAAGCTGTCTTTAGTCTGTTAGGGGGATAAATCCTAATAGCCTAGAATCCGTTTAAGGCGTTTGTTTAGGATATAATCTTTAAGCGTTCGCAGTAAACTAAGTCTAAATTAGCTTCTATGTTATAATATAGGTACCCTAACTTTATTGTCTTGCTATTAATGTCGCGATAATTGTGGACCACTTAAAATTCTCTCTTGCTAGGTTTTAGGGCAAATATTGTAGGCGCGACCTATATTAAGTCCCCTCTTATAATAATCCTAGCCTTTTCTATAGCTAGAAATACTTTCTTTAAGAACTAGCAATAAACTCTAGAATAGCAATATTGTTTTCGTTTGCTAGGTTAGGCTCTATCCACTAACGGTATGTGATGTTATAGAAGGTCTGTGGTGCGAATATCCTTAAGTTTTAAAATAAAGCATTCCTTAAAGGTGTAGCAAAGTCTTATAATCATTATCTATTATAAAACGTTCCCTGCACAGTGCCTAAGAGTAATGCGTAACTATTTAAACTATAAAGTGACGGTTTTAGGGTCTAAGTCTAACAATAGCTAATTTATATGTAAATTTCAGAACCTTAAGGGGTACCCCTTAAGATCTTGATTTCCTATACAAATTAGGAACCTACCCTATCTAAGTCTATCCACTTTAGCCTTTTAGCTTCCTATAGTATACGTAGTGCTTAATTCTCCTAAGTCTAATAAATAGCTATCCCTATCCTAGGTTTCCTAGTCTAAGTCTCTAATCCACTTATTTTAGTAAGAAATCTTATTTTTTAAGGGGGACCCCTTAATATTCTGATTTCCTATATAAATATAGGTTGCGTTATGTCCTAGAGTGTCTAGCTCTAGATATCGCGGCTTTTGAAGTTCTAACTCCGCAACATAATCTATCCTATAGTTAGGTTTTAATGTTAAGTCACTAATTTGCTTATTTATATAGGGATTTTAACTTTCTAAGGGGATAGCCTTAATTTCTTAATTTCCTATACAAATTCGCTTACCTATATGTCTTAGTGTGTCTGTTTCCTATTCCTCCTAATTTCTTACGCCTAATAGGTGTCCTAAGATCTTTAATAGATCTAGCTCTCCTATCCTATAGTTATCCTAATCTTCTTCTATTTCCTAGTTATTATTATAATCCTTAGGTTTTATTCTTTTGTCCTTCTCTGTGACTATTCCTATATTATCTCTTTCTTTAGTAGTTATTATGTCCTATAGTAAACCTAGACTCTCTCTAGCTAAGATTTAGCTATGCTTCTGTCCTTTCAGACTTAACAACTATTTTAAATGCTAGGAAGCTTATTAACGCTTAACTTAATTCTAGGTAGTTTGCTAAGTAGTTAATATAGGTTTTAAGGGGACTAAACTATTAGAGTAAGAGGTAAAATGTTTAATTTTTATCTATGATCCTAACTTAGGGACTGTTCTATAGGTATTAATAATTCCCTATGGTCTCTAGATAACTATAGCAGTTAACATTATTTTAGGTTTATCTATCCTAGCTTTTATATTATCCTTCCTATCCTAGTTATTTAGGTTCGTAATAGGTTCTTATCTATCTCTCCTATCCTCTGAATTAATTTTTCCTTTAAATTATCTATCCTCCTAATAGATACCTTAACGCGGACTTATTCCCTAAGTATTCCCTAGTGGTGTTCGCTTAAAATTTGTAGCTCTAAGTTTGTCTAACATTATTATAATAATAACTTCCTCTTGCGGATAATCGCTAGTATTATTATCTATGGTGTTTAGTTTTTTAAAACCACTCTTAAAGCTTCTATCTTTATCTAGGTTATTAGTCCCTTTAGAATCTCCTTTACTTCCTCTAGGATCTTATAATTATCTTTAATAAACTCTATAGTCTTATTTAGGTTTGTCCTCTAGGGTAATTAGGCCTTCCTTCTATCCTTACTCTAAAATAAGTTAGGACATAGGTATAGCGGTAGAGTTTAAGTCTATCCCTTAGTCCTTATAATTATAAGCTTTTCTTCCCTATAGTGTTTAATAGCGTTTATATAGCATAGCTAAACCTTTCCTAGCAAGATTTCCTAATCCTATTAAGCAGGTATAATGTAACATTTCACTAAAGCTAGGATTTCACCTATGATAACTCTTAGGTAAGCGCATAAATAGATTAGCTATTTAGCGTTATTTACTATTTAAATAAATCTCTTTTCCTTTAGCTATACTACTAGGAGACTATGTTTAGCTAAATAAGTTTCGCTAACTAGTTTAATACTTAATCCCCTATTAACTAAGGCTAAGTTACATTAAGTTCCTTTAATATATATTATAATGTATCCTAGTGAAGTTAGAACCTTACCTTCTAATTTAGCGATATTATTCTAAGTAACCACTGCATTTATTAATCCTAAGGATTTTAAAGACATTAGGTTTAGTGCTTCCTAGTATAGTTCCACTAGATAAGAAATAATTAACTTTACTTTATCTCCTTTTAGTTTCCTCTAGCATTATATTAGATATCCTATCTGTTAGCGTATAATTAAGGCTAACTACAGTAGTTATAATACTATAATTAGAACTATAGTTTTGCCTAAGTGTTTTCCTAAGTTAAAAGCTAGGATATTATATTTATCTATAGCCCTAATGTTTTCTAAGTTAAGCTTTTGTCTAGGTTAATTCTTAGACTTAGTATCTTTTATTACTACTTCACAAGGTAAGGTTAAAATAGCTAGTCCCTAGGTTAGTGCTATAGTTCTTTCTAAGTGTAGTCTTAAAGCTAGTAATATCCTCTAAAACTCTATCTTAGACATTTCCTAGATAGGTTAAGACTATTGCTAAGTCTCCTCTAGTCTATCCTAGTCTAAAGTTTCCTAGGTGTCTTTAGAATCCAGAATCTCTTGAATTTAATTCTGGATTTATTTATCTATAACTATCCCTAGTTTAACTATAGGTTTAGTAATTCTCTTATTCTATCTATAGGTTAGTATAGGTTTAGAAGCTTTTGCCTTCCCCTTTAGCAATTTTATAGTAGCGCTTATATAACCAATTTTATCCTAATCTATAATATAACTTAGGGATTAGTAGTTTATTAGGGATATTATAAATAATAGCATTCCTAGGATAGGCATATATCTAGGAGGTGGAATTTAATCTCCTCCTAAATCACTAACATAGTTAGACCTTATCTATCCCTCTAACTCCTAGCGTTATTCTCTCTTTATCTAAAGCCTATTCTAGAACTATTGTTTGTGTTATTATTCCTTATTAGCCGTTAACCCTTTTTCCTTTAAGGTATAGTTATATCCTATATATCCCTATTCCCTGCACTTAAAACACTAATAAAAGTCTAGATCTCCCTTTATAAAGGAACTAGCAGCGTTAACTTGTTTTCCTAGGGATAGAGGAGCGTTATTTAAACTATATTTCTGTTAATTATATTGTCTAGCTATTTAATTTATGTTATTAGTAGTCTAAGCCTAGAATGCTTTAAGTTATTAAACTAACTCTAACATCTAATTATCCTTCTCTTTATCTTATTTTGCCTATTCCTCTATCTACTATTAAAACGGATTTGTTAGCCTTATAGCTTCTTCGCTTAACTAAGAGATCTTCTTAGAAGCGGAGGAATAGTAGTTATATAAGAGGACCTTTAAATCTAATATAGTTAGGTCTTTAGATGCTATACTACTTGTCTATTTATCTAAAGAAAACAGACAGTTAGACACTTACTCCTGTAATTATATGTCCATATCCCTATCTGCTAAATTAGAGACAAAGTTAGTGAATAATATTCTTTATATCTCTAACTTTACCTTAGACGCAAGTCTCTTTGCCTAGTAAATGTAAGACTTTAGTGTCTTGCCCTTTTCACAGGCAAAACTAACCACCTCTTTCTATAGTGCTATCTTAAAAAGAGAATCTAGCTTTTTAAACTTTTCTAAGAATTTTTTAGATATCCTATTCTATCCCTAATCTTTAAAGTCTAGGTCCTAGTACTATATGTCTGCTTTACCCCTAAGGCCCTAGATAAAGATATATTAAGTAAGGGTGTTTGCATATTCTTTTAGAACGCTTAACATTGCTGCTATTATTTAGTAATGTTTTATGTACTCCTCTGCTAGCCTATCTTTTAGAACCCTAGAGAAGGTAACGCTAGAAGGAGCTACAGGAGCTACTATTAAGAAGAAGGGATTGTTTATAGTAATCTATTATCCTTCCTAACAATCTAATAATAGGGAATAAGTTAGACTTAGTAGGAAGTCTAATAAGTCTTTGTCTTATTTAGTGTCTAAACTTAGCTCTAGATCCTCTCTAGTCTAAGTGTCTAGAAGGTCTTATATAAAGTTATTCTATAGAAGAAGTTATAATTACAGAAGAAGTTACAATTATAGAAGAAGTTATAATAAGGTTAATCCGAGGCTATCTTAACCTAGGGAGAAACAAAATAAGTGAACACGCAAAACACTTTAAGAAAATTTCTTTAACTAGAAAAGATAGCGTTTGCCTAAAATAAACTTAAATTCTTTATAGCTAGCTTGCTTAACAAATAATTATAAGAAAAAGAAAAACTTAAAAGAAAAGCTAAACCACCTAGTTTTTTTATCCTCCTAGAGTCTCTACTTCTCTTTCCCTTAATAACTCTCTCCTAAAGTTTTAGGCAGGCACTTTCTATAATATTTGCCTTTTCTTAACTATACCCTAATCTAATTTACACTATACTAGCTAACTAGAGCCTGCCGCAAGCAAGAGAGTAAAGATAAAAGTGGGGTAAAAAGCGGGGCGTTAGCCTATGCGCGCTAGTGCGCATTATGTCGTGATTAGGTGCGCAAACTAAGGTTTTTAGCCTCTAGGTGTCTCTTAGAGGGGCGCTAAAGCTATAAAGTTTAATCCCTATGTCTAAAGCTATCTTTCGTCCACTTTCCTATCCTAGACTAGCTACACTATTAGCGTTACTATTCTATAAGCCTGCGGGTGTTTTTGCTAAGTAAAGAAATATAATTTCCTATATTATGTTTTCTAGTGCTAGTCTAGAAATTCTAGTTAATAAATTCCCTAAGTCTTAAGGTTATGTCTAATATTATCTATCGCAGTATATTCCCTATAGTCTAAGCTTCTATTTCTCTAAGTGTGAAAATAGCGGTTCCTATCCCCTAGTTTACCTATTTAGGTACACTTATTATAGGTACCTTAAGTTATAAGTTTAGGCTTCTAGTCTAGCTATGTCTAATCCTAGGTTTATTAGCTTTTTCTAGTGTACTATTCTAAGATTCCCCCTAGGATCTAAGGTTCTAGCCAGATGCTAGGATTCCCTAAGCTTTAATTTTCCCACATTATCTAGCGTCCCCCTAGGAAGTCTAAAGTCCATTAGGGCTATTATTAGCGTCTAGAAATAACCTAGGGTTAGGTATTATTAGCAAAGGTTATTCTAATTATTGCAAGTTTCCTTATAAACCTGTAGTTTTATGTCTATCTATTCCTAAAAACCATAGCTCTAGGTAATCTCGCTTTGTCTAATAGAAGGATTTCTAACCATAGCTAGTAGTTATTCTTGTCCCTTAATAGTAACCATAGCTTTATCTTTTAAGGTTTTGTTCTATTATAACTATAGCTATCCTAACAAGCCTGTAGTGCTTTATCTTTATTTACTATTCTAATTATTTCAATTATATTATCGTTTAATCATTTGGTTAAGCCTCTTTGGGATAATAGGCTATCGCTTAGTCTGTTAATATTTGCAAGCCGAATTTATTAAAAATAGATAGCAGTGTCCTAGTCTTATTACTATAAAAGCTAACCCAAAAGTAGTGGGGTAAAAGATGCTTGTATTAACTAAGTCCTCTACCTAACGAAACCCTATATAACTCTGCTCATCCCTTACCTAATCCATTCTCCACCCCAACAGTTCCCACAACCAACCCACGGGCTTGTATAACTAAGCCAACTAGGTTACCCTATAGGGAAGCTAAAATCAACTGTAACTAGGCAACTAGTAGTCGTAAAAAAGGCTAACGTATACTGTTCGAATCCTTGAATTTTTCTGGATTTAATAGTATATTTTGTTAATAGGGTTATCTATTAAAATGCTTAGTTAGACCACCTAGGTAGCTAGTTTGTATAGCCATAAGTCAATTTTTTATTTTTCCTATACAAATAAGTTTTACAAAAAATAAAAAGTAGCTCCTAAGACCTCTCTAGCGACCTAGATTCTCCAATATAGTTAGTAAGTCTATAAGGGGACTAGAAATCCTCTTATTACTTATTAGACTATCTATACTAGCTAGGAATTAACTATATTTAACTATTAAAGCTCTCTATCTTGCAGAATACGCTATAATCTAGTGAATTTAGAAGCCGCCGCACTAGAATCTACTAGGGAAGTCTTCCTATCCCTCTAGTTAGATTCCCTTCTATTTTCAATAGGTTATAAGCCTAGAAGGCCTATAGATTACTACATTACTGCGTTATTCTACTGCGATTACTACTTAATTTTAGGTACTAGTTACCACCTACTATACCTATGGGCTCTTAAGATTATAAAGGAAACCACTAGAATTTAAAGCTCTTTATTTACTAGCACCACGCATCGTAACATTAGACCTTTGGTGTTAAAAATCATCTATAGCCGCACCCGCAACCACCACATTACACCCGTAACTATCTAGTTATAACCATAACCTCTTTTTAGTAATTCTATTTACTATTATAACTGTTATATTTAATATTATCTATAATAGTAGATACGCTATATCCTTTAAAATCATTAGATATCTAGTATATATATACTAGGCTTTTTAACCTATTATATTACATTGCACGCACTATACATTACGTTACGTTGCGTTATAGCTTCTGTAATACCTATTATCTATAATTCCTATTACTTAGTGTTAGTGTTACGAAAATTTTCCTTGCGAAGATTCTTCTCTGCTATTTTTCTACCCGCGCATACTAAAGACCCACTTTTTAGACCTAAGGGCTGCCCTCTTAAATAGCCCTACCACATAATTTACGTACGTGACTAGATTGTAACATAAGCAATTTCTAGCGCGCGTTATTTACAATAGGAACAAATTTAGAGATTTAACACAGGGATTTTTAGAAGATAGCACTACCTAGTTATAAGGGTAAGGCCCCTGCCATAGGGTCTTCTAGCCCCCCTAGGGACTCTAGTAAGATAGATATAGAAGGTTAACTAGCTATTTAGGCTAGTGCTCTATAGCTACAGATGCAGAGCCAAATTAAACAATAAGGCAAGACCTTATCTAATTTTATTAACCCCGTGGCGTAGTGGTTACACGCTGTGAAGACCTGTTTGGGTCGCAGGTTGTGGGTTCAAATCCCACACGGGGCACAATTTTAGAGGTCTTAGTCACGCCTCTAAGATTGAACCAATGGCAGGGCGAGGAAAAGTGGGTCTAGCCGGGGCCCCACTTTTCCTTACCTTGCAAGCGAATTAAACAAGCTACTTCGCTATATAAATTAGCTAGGATACCTAGAGCTCTAGGGTTTTAATTTGAGCTAGGGCTTGTAACTATATTGCATAATTAGGGTTTGGGAACCAGATTGTAGAAGACAGGGATAGTTGGATAGAAGAATATCGTTGTAAGCAGTAGGCTTAGGTAACAAACATACACGAGTCGGAACCATGTACGTAGTCATAACATATCGTTAGTAGGTTTTTCACCTAACTAGGCAACTAACTAGTTATCTAGATATCTAGGTATCTAGATAACTAGCAACCTAGTACGGTTTTCCTACTACAAAGCAAATACTATCGCAGGAGTACTAGTAAATAGCATAAATTGCTATCTAGCGTAAATACATATATATCTAATTTTATTAGGCATAGCAAGGAAAATCGTATTAAAAACAAGGCTAGCATTAATAATTTTCTAGAGAAATTAACGCAAACTATAACTATTATATAAAGTCTTTAGGCTTCTAATAGATCTAAGGAAGAAAATACTAAGGTTCTAGAAGAAGACTTAGCTACTACTTCTATAAGCATACCTTCTAGTAACTTATAGGCTGCCTTTAATATAGGTGCTATAAAGGAACTAAATAAGAAGGTTCACTTTATTCTAGAGGGAGCTAAGCTAAAAGGCCCTAAAAATTATAATTAGTGGAAGAAAGCCCTAAGTATATAATTTAGAGCCCTAGGATTACCTAAATTTATAGATAATCTAAGCCTAGCAAGCTATCTAGCTAACTATAACTAAGCTATTCTTTTAATAATATTAAGAGATAGTTATTAACTAGGACTATAGGCTACTATATGTTAGCAAAAATCCCCTAAAGAAGCCTATAAAGTCCTTATTAGGTAGTATTCGCAGAGTGCTAAAATCTAGCGTAGTACACTATACGCTAGCTACTACTCCCTAAACTTTTTAAGTTATAAGGGATCTTTAGAGGCTTTTAATGCTAATTTTAATAATTTACTAGCTAGACTATAACTTTGTAGTGTAGAGATTGCCCCTATTAATTAAGTAAATTATTATATTAATGCATTAAAGCAGACCTTTCCTAGTTAGGCTAAGAGACAAAGATTTACTATTAGAGCTTCTAGGGCATAAGGACTGCCTATAAATACCCTAAATTTACAGTTCCTTATAGCAGACTTATTAGAAAAACAGAGGGATAAGACCTCCCCTATAGCTAAAGCCCTTAGCTATAAGGCTTCTAATAATAACAAGGGAAATTCTAAGGACTAGGAAAAGAAGTCTTCTAATCCTAACCCTAAGAAGGACTCTAACGCTACTAAAGAGTAGGATAAGAAGGATTTAAACCCTTCTAAGGCCTCTAAAAAGAAGCAGAAGAAGAAAAAGAGTAATAACAGGGAAAAATAGAAAGGAAAAGAAGCTGCTTTTGCTTTAGGCTATACCCTAGCTATAGGATACGTTAAAGAATTAGATTCTAATAAATCTAGCTATAATAATAGTAGTGATTCTAATTCTGATTTAGATAGTTCTAGTGCCTCTACCACTAGTAACACTACTAGTAAGCTTACTTTTAGCTACTCTAACGATGTAGTTAAAAACTCCCTTTTATATAATACGGGTTCTTCCTGTTATATTTGTAATAATAGGGCTTCTTTTAGGGACTTTAAACCTCTAAAGAAAGGTAAAACTAGCGCTATAATTATAGCAAGAGGACCTATTTTTCCTAAAGGAAGAGGCATAGCTATTTTTAACGTTCTAGTTAAGAAAAATCCACTAGAATATAGGCCTTTAGCTCTGCTAGATGCCCTATATTTCCCAGGTATAGATACTAACCTAGTTAGTGGGTTATCTCACTATCTAAAGGGAGGTTATCTAGCTAAAGACTAGCTATTCCTAGCTAATAAAAGCCCCTATAGGTTACTAGAACCTGCTAAACACGGCTTTTTTCTATAGATTAAGGGGCAACCTACTCCTACAGTCTGTAAGTATTTAACCTACCTCTCCTTTATAGGCTCTTAATATTGCAACTAACAACAGCAACAACAACTAAGAGCTTATAAGACTAAATTAGGGTTTTCCTACCCTATAGAGGTTCAAATTCCGTAACTAGCTTTTAATCCTAAGGAATATTAACGAATCGAAGAGCTAGAAGACGATGATTTAGCCCTATATCCCACCGAAGCTCCTAGTTAGGCATCTTCTACAGGGGGTTTAGAAGGTCTATACCCTAATGACTTAGGTGACGATAGTGGCCGTCTACTGCCCCTAGAGGCCTGTGATTCTTAAGAGGCCTAGCAACAGAGGGAGCTAGGGGATAATAGCCCTAAAAAGCTAGATTCGAGTTGTTCAGAGGTGCAAGCAGCACAGAATGTGAGTATGCGGGATGTGATGGGATGGGATAGGATGGGATGGAGAATGAGACTGGGTGGGATGCACAAGAAGTTACTAGATTTAGCCCTTCTTTAGCACATTTAACTAGGCTATATAGGCCTCCCTTTACTAAAGAAATCATCGAAATTAGCTAAAGGGATCCCTGATTTTTCCACTATTAAAGAAAAGGATTTTAACTACATAGCCTATATATAATCTAAAGCTATTAGAAAACTAACTAAACAACCTATTTAGGACCCCCCTAGAGTTCTAGATATTCTAGAGGGAGATACAGTTAAAATTAAACCTATACCATATAATAAGAAGGCTATAGTCCTTATACTTATTAATCAAAAATCCCAGTATAAATAGTGCTTTTCATTAGCTAATAAAGAAGGTTTAACCCTTTCTTTAGCTATTAAGGGCTTCTTTAGGGCCCTAAAAAATTAATATAACGCGTATCCTAGGCACCTTCACTTTAACAGAGGTACTAAAATTAACAATAAACTTTAGTCATAGTTATCTTCTAAAGGAATTTGTTTTAGCACCTCTTGCCCTTATATTTATAAACAGAATAGGCTAGTTAAGAGGGCTATTAGGGTTATCCTAGACTAGCTTAGGGCTACACTTTAGTAGTCTAAGCTACCCTTATATCTATAGTCTTATATCCTTCTAGCCATAGTGGAATTAGTTAATATCACAGCTAATATAACTAAACCTTTAACCCCTAAGCAGTTATTTCTACCTAATTTAGAGCCTAAGACTTCCTATTAGCCTAACTTCTTAAAAATTAGGGCTATAGGGTCTTATTATAAGGTCCTAATACCTCCGGAGCAGAGATCTAAGCTTCAAAAGCTAGCCCCTAGGACTATTCCTAGTTAGTTACTAGCTACTCTAGGTTCTACTGTTTATCTTATTTATATTCCCTCTAAAAGGTTAGTTATAAAGACTAGCTTTATTAAAATTATAGAGAATATAGGCTCTATAAGGTCCCCTAAGCCTTTAGGGACTAATCCTTTAGAGGGAGAAGCTAATATCTCACAAGATAATCTAGAAGTTTAGGATAGTTACCTAAAGCCTCCTAAAAGCTTAGCGCCCGCAGCGCCCGCAGCGCCTATACTAACAGCCCCTAGGGCGACTAACACAGCGCCTATAACCCCTGCAATGCCTCTAGCGCTACCCTGTCAGGGTCGTGGAGGCTACGGAGCGACACAGGCGATAGAGGCAATAGCATTATGTACAGTGGGACCCACTTAGGGCTTGCAGCGCCCTAGCTACAAGGTTACCATAGGCTAGTTACGTAAGCGCAAAGGGGGTATATAGGTAAAGGTTATATATATAGAATATAGGAGGCTAGAGATTAAAACCCTTAAGTATTACTACCTACCTTTTAGCTATCTAGCTACTACTTATCTATACTATTACCTTATTTTATTTATATCTAGCTTAGAAGCCTTAATAAGTTAATCTCTCTTTCCTATTAAGGTAATAGGCTATTAGTAAGGTAAGAATATTAGCACTATAAAGAATAAATACTTGCTTAAGAGGTACTAATAACTCTAGAGTAAACACGCTATATAAAGGTATACCTATAAATTAGAACTTACTTCTAAAATATAAGTCTTCTTATCTAACCACACTAGAGAATTCCTATATATTAGAGCCTATTATTAATAGTAAGGAAGCTATATTAAATTATAGCCTTATATAAGTAAAGATATAGCTATAAATTACTTAAAAGAGATAAAAACTTAAATAGCTATAGAAAAATTTATAGGAAGTAAATACCCCTCCTAATTAGTTAACGCTAATAAAGGCCTTACTCCTACCTATAAATACCTTTTACCTAAGACACTACCCTATTCCCTAGGAAGCACTACCCTTACTAGACTTTATAGA
Source organism: Epichloe amarillans (assembly GCA_024072835.1). NCBI lineage: Eukaryota > Fungi > Ascomycota > Sordariomycetes > Hypocreales > Clavicipitaceae > Epichloe > Epichloe amarillans. The sequence continues at coordinate 2,563,717 of CP099635.1, read as the reverse complement.
TATAGTATAGTAAAGATATAGCTAAAAGCTTTATATATAAGGGGGATACTATAAGAACCTATAGATATTCTTAGTGATTTAAATATAACCTTTACTATAGATTAAAACACATTTACTAATAATATAATAAAAGTTATATATACTAGTAGCTACCTAGTAAATAAGGTAAAATAATAGTAAATGCGCTTTACTATTATAAATAGTTATATAGATTACTAGAGCTACACTTAGGCAAAGTTTATTTAATAGCTAAAAACCAGAGAAATAGATAAAGATAGTTACTACCTAGAAGCTATAGGAATACTACTAACCCTTTATTAAGGTAAGGATTAGTTATTCTAGACTTTTATTAAAGTCTAGGGGAAGGTAAAAGTAAAATTACCTAAACCTATGCCTAAACCTCTAAGAATTACTTAGTTTATATAGTGCCTAAATAGCACTATAAAGAAGTAGGTATTTAGCTAAGAGTACCCTATAAGTTAGAACTACCTTATTAGCTAAGGAAAGAAGGCAAAAGTAGTAACTAGGGAAGAGAAAGAAATCCCTTATAAAGGCTACTAAGGGAGTAACTAAGGAAATAACTAGTAAAAGAGAAGGAATTGCTTAGTATCCCTAGAAAAAGAGCTATAAGAAGGACACTATATAGGAGTAGGGGGCTTGCTAGTTTATTATAAGTATAAGAAACTAAGCTACCTATTAACTAAGTGCACTAAACTAAATTACACTATTTACTAGAAAAACACTTATATTACTAAGACACACTAAGCTAGCACTAAGTAAGCTAGGAGTTACTTAAACGCAAATAAAACCCTAATTAGCATAGTAAAACCCTAGAAAACACTCTTAATATAACTTAACTTAATAAAAATAGTCTTTTAGACCTATAAATTTATATAGATATTAAGTTACATTAAGATAACCACTAGGTAGTAGTGCTAACGCTATTTAACCCTAGCGCTATATATTCCTTAATTTACCTTAATATACTAATAAACCTTAATTAGTTAAAAGTGTAACCTTATAATAATATGCTTAAGAGTGTATTAGGTAATATTATACTATATTAAGGGATTTTAAAGAAAATAGTATTAGTTAGGGATAGTATAAGCTATATAAAGATATACTAACTTAGCTACTATATTACTAATAGTAGCGAAAAATTAGTTTTAGGAGTTAATTAGGTAAAAGAGTATAAGCCTATAATAATATCTTAAAAAGATAAACTTTAAAGATACCCTATAATAAAGAAAATATATCTTATTAGCAGTAGGGTTATAGGATAGTTAGAAAGTAGTAAAATATATATCTATTATAGTAGTACTTAACCTATAGGTAATATATATAATTAGATATATAGCCACTATTAGACTTATAGTAAATAAAGAGAAAGGAAGTAGTAATAGTATAATAATAAAACTAGCTAATAAACCTAAGAAAGTGAAACTTCTAGAAGCTTATAAGGAGTTTAAAGATATATTTTTAAATAAAGAGGCTAGTACCCTTCCTAGCTTAGGTAGCTAAACTTATACTATTTAATTAGAAAAAGGAAAAGCGTTGCTATAAGGCCTAATATATAACCTAGCTAAGAAAGAGTTATAGGTGCTTTGTGAGTACCTAGTAACTATATAGGAACGCAAATAGATCTAAAGATCTGTTAGCCTAGTAGGCGCCCTAATCCTTTTTATACTAAAGAAAGGGGGAAAGCTATAACTATACGTAAATTATAGGGGCCTTAATAAAATTATAGTTAAAGACAAGGCCCCTTTGCCCCTAATATTAGAAATCTTAGATTAACTAGGGGGTATAAAGATTTTTATAAAGTTAGACCTTAAGGATATATACTATTAGCTACGTATTTATAAGGGTAATAAGTGGAAAATAGCCTTCTAATGTAAATATAGTTACTTTAAGTATCTTATAATGCTATTTAGGCTTATTAACGCGCTAGTATCCTTCTAAGAGTATATTAATAAAGCTTTAGAAGGCCTTAATAACCTTATTTATATTATTTACCTTAATAACACCCTAATATTTAGCTATAAGATCCTAGAGTATAAGGGTAATATTAAAAAGATCCTTAAGAGATTTTAGAAAGCTAACCTTTTTATTAATTTAGATAAGTGCTAATTCTCTATTATAGAGGTTAAATTCCTTAGTTACGTAATCTTACTAAAAGGAATCTTAATAAACCTAAGTAAGGTAAAGGCAATTATAACGTAGCTAATACCTATTTGCGCGTGTTTAATATCTAATCTTTCCTTAGGTTTACTAGATTCTATAAGCGCTTTATTAAGTTATATAATAAAATAGTTATCCTATTAATAAACTACCTATAAAGAAACTAGCTAGTATAGTTTAAGCTAGATAATAGTAAGCTAGCAGTGTTTAGGGAACTATAAAAGCTATTTTAGAAGGCTCTAATTTTAGTCCACTTTAACCTAATATTACTACTATAAGTAAAGACTAATACCTTTAGATATGTAATTAAAGCTATCCTTATAATATTAGTGCTAAGTTACTAGCACCCTATAGCGTTTATATTAAGAAAGTTAAAGGATGCTAAATTACGCTATATAACACTAGATATAAAGCTACTAGCGATTTAGGAGGCTTTTTAGACTTAGAGGCACTACCTCACTTACTTAGCGCACCTAGTTACTATAATTATAGATTACCTAAACTATAAGTACCTTATAATAAAGCCTAAGCTAACTAGTCACTAGGTTACTATATTAGATAAGCTATGCCTATTTAACTTTACTATTAAACACTAGGTAAGGAAGCTAAATCCTACTAATCCTTTATTATAAAGGTTAGACTATATTAGTAAGGAAAGGAAGGCTAAGGCTTTTATATCTTAGTTACTAACCTTCCTTACTAAGTTTACTACTATTAGGCTATAGGGGCGCTATATTAGTAATAGCTTAACTACTAGTTAGGTATATTTATAGTGTGTTAGGTTTATAGTTAAGAAGTAGTGTAAGAGTAATAGTAACTTAGTAAGTACCCTATATCTATGCTTACTACCCCTTAATAGTAAAGTAATAACCCTAATAATAAGTAAGAGAATCTCTTTTATATTAATCTTTACTAGGCTAGGTAAAAGGCCTAAGCGTGTAGTAATAAAGCTATAAGATTATAGTAATTAAACCCTACTAGCTAGTTTAAGAACCTTTTCTATATTAATCTTTGCTAAGCCTATAGAAGCAATAGTAAGCAAGTTAACCTTTACTATATTAACCTTTACTACACTAGTTAAAAAGTCTAAGAGCGCTACTAGGGAGCTATATGCTTATAGTAGTATTAAGGTAAATTACCTAATAGTAAGTAAGAGAATCTCTTTTATATTAATCTTTACTATATTTATAAAAGTAATAGTAAGTAGGAGAACCTTTGCTATATTAATCTTTACTAGGTTAGTTAATTTATCTAAGAGCGCTACTAAAGAGCTACTAGGCTATAGTAGTGTTATAATAAGAATCTTAGTGGTTTAGAGAACCTCTTCTAAGTTTAACTCTAATATTAGGAGTAAGGCAGCAAAATTAAAAGCCTTAATTTAAGTCTTATTATTAGAAGCGTAGCAAGGGAATGCCTTTATTATATAGCAAAGTTATTGCTAATAAGTAGTAACTCTAGTGCGTTTAGGACTATAGTTAATTAGTCCCTCTAAGCTAGAGGCTAGAGAGCTATAGATATAGACTATAAGATTCTCTAAGTTACTAATATATAAAAATTATGTTTTTATCCACTAGGATTATAAAAGAAATTTTGCTATTAACCTATAATAATCCTATAGTAGGTTATTAGGGGGTTAGTAAGACCCTTATTATATTATAGGCTAATATTACTAGCTATTAATAAAGAAAGACATTAAGGCATATATCTAGTCTTATTTAATTATTAAGTTTTAAAGCTAAGGTTATATAAACCTTATAGTAAGTTAGCTATATTACTAGTGCCTAATTGCCCCTTCTAAGAATTATTAATAGACTTTATTATAGGCTTGCTACTAGTAAAGGATTAGAAGTTTTAGCTATATAACGCGATTTTAGTTATTATAGACTAATTCTTAAAGTATAGTATTTATATACTAATATCCACATGCCTAACTAGCAATAGCCTCACTATAGTATTTCTTAAGAATGTTTTTAAAGACTATAGCGCCCTAGAAAGTATTATTATAGACTATAGGTTAATATTTACTAGTGGATTCTAAAGGACTTTCTACTACCTTATTATAATAAAGCAAAGACTAAGTACTGTATTTTATCCTTAGATAGATAGGTAAATAGAGTAATTAAACTAGGTTCTTAAGCATTATCTAAGAGCTTATATATACACTAAATAGAATAATTAGGTAAAATATTTACTAATAGCATAGTTTACTTATAATATAAGTAAGCATAGTAGTTATAGCCTAACGCTAGTAAAGGCGCTATAAGGGTATAACCTAAGGGGACTATATTAGGCTATCCTAATGCCTAACTTAGTAAATAACTAGGTAGAAAATAGAGTCTTAGAATTAAGATAAAAACACTTAGAGATTAAGTAGCTACTTTATAATATATAAGTATAGTAAAAGAAGTATTATAATTATAAGAGAATACTAGAGTTTAAGGTTAGGGACTATGTTTTACTATTTACTAAGAATATTAACCTAAGATAACTAAGCTAAAAGCTTATAGCTAAGTACCTAGGGCCCTATAAAATTAAGAAGGTAGTTAGTAATTATAGCTTAGCCTATTAATTAAAATTACTAGCTAGCTTAAGACTTTATAATGTGTTTAATATTACAAGCCTTAAACCATTTAGAGGGGATCCTACTAGCTATATAAATACGTCCTTGCTATAAGATAATATTAAAGAAAATAAAGAAGAGTTTAAGGTTTAGAGAATTATCTTATATTAGTATAATAGAAAACAGCGGAAATTCTTAGTAAAATAAAAGGCTATAATAGCTTAGAGAATTTATAGGTATTAAAAAGAGATTTTATTATAAGGGATATTATAAATAATTATAAGTAATTAAGTAGCTAGTTTATAGAGATATTATTACTTTAGTAATTTAACACATGAAATTTTATAATATAAAAAGTTATATTCTCTTAAAGCAAACTACTATATAGCTACTAAGTACCTATTACTTTATTATTATATTTACTACTATATTTTCCTTTATAGTAGCTATAGAAGCTTTATTATTAAAGAACCTCTCTTTATCCCTATAAATAAAGGAATAAAGCTCTTTAGGGAGCTTAGAGGGGCTAATATATATAAGAAGCTATAAAGCGTATACTATAAACTAGCTATAAGTTAGTAAAGTAAAAGCTACGCTAGAGATAATAGAACTTACTATAGGGGCATTTTAAGCTATAAAGCGTAAGCTATTAGCAATATTAATTTAGACCTTAAGGTTAGTAGCATTAAATAGCTATAATATTACTACTTGCTTATTAGTATTTGCCTTATAAGTGGCTTCTATAGTTAGATAGGCCTAATAAACTTTACTATAGTAATTTGCATTCTTTATAGTAAGGAGAGCATTATGTAATTTATATTTCACGCGTACTAAAGCCTAGTAATAAGTTAGCTCTAACTAAGTTACTAAAATTAATAATCTTACTAGGGATAGATAGTAATAGGTACTATTAGAAACCTCCTTTATAACTTTAAAGAACTTATAATAGAGTATTATAATTCTTATAAGACACTAATAATAGGTTAGCTAGCTAAGAGTAATAGCCTTAAAGGGGCACTTATACTAGTATATATTTTATTGTTTTTTATATAGTAAGCATACTTTAAGGAATTACCTATCCTAAGTTAGTATTATAAGAGTAGGAGAGAAGTAGCTTAGTTATACTAGGGGAATAATAACACTTATTAGGAATTAGCTTCCCTTCTATAATATACTAAGGCTTAGCTTTATTATCTTTAGGAGTAATCTACTAGATTACTACTTACTAACTATAGTAAAGGCAAGGAATTTTAATTATACTACTTAGTAAGTTAGTAGCTATAACACTATAAATAAGAGGTAAACTTACGCAGATGTTTTTAAAGCACGTAAAGCCCTCTTATAAGGGGATTTTTCTAGGGTAAGCGCTAAAGGTCCTAGAGTTATTAGGTAAATAAAAGATATTATAACCTATCTATAAGTTAGTAGTAAGTAAGTAGGAAGTAAAGTAGTAGGATACTAACTATAATACTAACTATAAGAAGTAAAGAGATAATAAGATAATAAGGAGGAAGATTTTAGATAATATTAGTAATTACTAGGTAATAGTAGTAAGAACGCTACTATAGGGCTAGTAGGGCTAACTTATAAATTTAATATTAAAAAGTAAGAGGGATAAGGAGAAAAGAAAGAGAAAAAGGAGGGGAAATTTAGTCTTTTTTATATTAACTATAGACCCCTTAAGTAATCTATGTAGGCAGCGAAAGTAAGCTATAGGTTAAAAAGCTAGCGTTATAGCTATTAATAGCTAAAGTTATAGCTAACTACACACACCTAGTAAGCTTATAGTAACTTCGCTAAAACTTATAATTAAATACACTCTAACATATAGTGTCTAATACCCTATCCCTTTTAGCTAATAAGAAAATATAACATAGGGTGTTTACTTTTATAAAACTAGTAGAAATAAGGATATAAGCATTTATAAAGTAACTCTATAGCTATAACTATATTATAACTAGGAGCTTATAGGTAAGGCAAGGAATAATAGCTAAACCCGTTATTAATAAGGCTATTATCTCCTTATGCCTTGCGTTAGGACACGTAAGGTAAGAGTTACATAGGAAGTTTATAATAGCGAGTTTACACTAACTAGGCAGCGAGTATAATTAAGGGTAATTATAAAGTAAAGGGGGTACTATATTAGGGTTATAAAGGCTATAGAGTAATATAAGTAATAGAGGCAATAGCATTATATATAGTAGGACCCACTTAGGGCTTATAGCGCCCTAGCTATAAGGTTACTATAGGCTAGTTATATAAGCGTAGAGGGGGTATATAGGCAAAGGTCACACATATAGAATATAGGAGGCTAGAGATTAAAACCCTTAAGCATTACCACCTAGCTTTTAGCTATCTAGCTACTACTTATCTATACTATCACCCTGTTCTATTCACATCTAGCCCAGAAGCCTTAACATACCCCTAGAGAGCCCTAGCTCTAGCGCCCCTAATAAGGGTGCTATTAAAAAACCGTTTTTAGATTTAGATTCTTGAATTAATTCTAATTCTATAGATATTAATAATTTCAATATATCTTCATACATTAAGGAGATATGCTTTAAGGCATAACAAAGGGCTAAATCATCCACTAACAACGATTCAGATACCCCTAAGACCTAGAAACAAGCTTTAAAAAGTAAGGATAGTCAAAAATAGATAGATGCAACTTTTAACAAATTTAAACAGTCTCTAGCTACTAGAACCTTTAAATTTATAGGGATAGACCAAATTCCTAAGGGCCAGAGGGTTCTAAAAAATAGGCTTATTTATAAGCTTAAAAAGGATAAAGAAAATAATCCTCTAAAGTACAAGGCCTGACTTGTTGCTAAAGGGTTTATGCAGATAGAAGGTTAAGATTATATCGAAACCTACGCTATAACTAGCATTCCCCCTAGTTAGCGGATTTTACTAGCCCTAGCGGCTTGTAATAACTACAAAGTTAAATAGGTTAATTTTATAGGGGCCTTTCTAAACAGTTCACTAAAGGAAGCTATCTATATGCAAATTCCTAATGGATTTACTAAGTTTGCTAAGTCTTTTACACCTAAAGTAGCTAAGTTACTTAAGAAGTATAGCTATAAACCCTCTTAAAAGCAGGTTATCTTCCTATAAAAAGCTCTATATAGATTAAAACAGAGCTCTAGAGAGTGGCAACAGGTTTTAAAAGACCTTCTTTAGAAGCTAGGCTTTTAACCCCTTATATCTAACCTAGCTGTCTTCTTTAACCTAACTATATCTACATATATAGTAACTTATGTGGATAACTGCCTTCTAATAGGACCGGATCTAGCTTATATTAATAGGCTAAAGAAGCTACTTTATAAAGCTTATCCTATAGAAGACCGTAGGCTAGCTGAATTTTTCCTAGGCGTTTAAATCACTAGAAATCGAAAGAAAGGGACCCTAACTATCCACTAGTCCTAGTACATTTCTAAAGCCCTAGAAAGATTTAATATAAAAGATGCTAGACCTATTAAAGTTCCTCTATAACTAGGAATTATAAAACAGGTAGACTACCTAACTAAACCTCTTTCCCCCCCTAATCATAAGCTATATCAGAGTATTATAGGGACTATTATATACCTAATGCTCCTTATAAGACCTAATATTGCCTTTCTAGTTTAGTGGCTTTCTATAGCGCTAGCTAAGCTATTTATAGAGCATCTTAATGCTTCTAAACATCTGCTTAGGTACCTTTTAGGCTCTATAGGTTATTCTATAACTTATAGAAGGTCTAAAGCTACTATAGCTTCTGCAACCCTTATTAGCTTCTATGATAGCGACTTCGCGGGTAATAAGTCCTCTAAATTAACCTATGCTTATCTCTATAAGCTAGCTAAAGGACCTATTAGCTAGAAATCAAAGAAAGTAACTATAATAGCTTTATCTACATTAGAGGCTAAATCTAATGCCTTATATAAAGCTATTAGGGAGCTAGAGTAGCTTTACAGTCTCTTTAAAGAGATAAAGTTACCTATAGTACCTTTAGTACTAATTTTTAGTGATAACTAAGGCGCTATTATAACCGCTAATAACCCTGCTCTTTATAGCAAAACAAAGCATACCCTGCTAAAATTTAACTATACTAGAGAAAAGGTATAGAAGGGTATAGCTAAGGTTATCTACATTAACACTAAAGAGATGCCTGCAGATGGTTTAACTAAGCCCCTGCCCTATGATAAATTTTAACAATTTATCTAACTATTAGGTCTTACAAATACAAAGGCCTAGTTTAAAACTAACTAAAAAGTCGAAAAACCGAAAAATTAACAAAAACACTGGAATTACGCCTAAAAGTTATCGATTTTACTGTTTTTAGTTTAAAAGTTATTGGATTTATTATTGAATTTATAGTTAACTTAGATATCTATTAAAGAGCTAAGTTTAGGTATTAAATTAGTTACCTTATACTTTTCTAGAGGGAGTGTTAAAATAATGCTATTTATAGCACTATTTTATAGGCCCACTAGTTGCCTTGTTACGTTATTACAACGTTAGTTATAAGCGTTGCTTGCAGCGTCTGTTATAACTTACGTTCCCACAACCAACCCACGGGCTTGTATGACTAAGCCAACTAGGTTACCCTATAGGGAAGCTAAAATTAACTATAACTAGGCAACTAGTAGTTATATAAAAGGCTAACGTATACTGTTTAAATCCTTGAATTTTTCTAGATTTAATAGTATATTTTGTTAATAGGGTTATCTATTAAAATGCTTAGTTAGACTACCTAGGCAGCTAGTTTGTATGGCTATAAGTTGATTTTTTATTTTTCCTATATAAATGAGTTTTACGGAAAATAAAAAGTAGCTTCTAAGACCTCTCTAGTGACCTAGATCCTCCGATACGGTTAGTAGGTCTACAAGGGGACTAGAAATCCTCTCATTGCTTGTCAGATCGTCTGTACTAGCTAGGAATTAACTATAATCAACTATTAAAGCTCTCTATCTTGCAGAATACGCTATAATCTAGTGAATCTAGAAGCTGCCGCATTAGAATCTAGTAGGGAGGTCTTCCTATCCCTCTAGCTAGATTCCCTTCCCATTTTCAATAATTTCCCTTAATACTTATAAGGCATTTAATTTAGAAGGTATATAGCTATATTAAAGACCCTATTATTAAGCTCTTTTAGAAGCTATGCCTCTAAGCTTAGAGTTCTTACTTTTTACTTTACTACCCCCCTAGATCTCTTTGCCTTACTATTCTAACTAAGTGTTAAGGGAGCTAAATTATACACTAAGATACCTAAAAAGGCTATCTTATCTTTTATCTCCCCTATAAAGAGGGCTTTTTTAATATTACTATATAAAAAGCAAAGCTAAATCCTAAATTATATGCTTAGGAAGCTTATTATTATATAAAAGCAATTACAAATCCTATTCTCTAATTTAAATAAATAAAAGAAACGCATTAAGGTTATAAGGCATATAAAAACACACTAATACTAATTGCTATTCTAGCAATCTAAGTTATAATAGTTAAGATTAACTAATAATTTGTAACTAAGTCCTTAAGGAAGTCCTTTTAGTGTAACCTTTAATCTCTAGCGCTTAGCTTTGCCTATAGCGTAGATCTTACACTCTATAAGACTAGGTCTAGTTATTTTAACACCTAGAGTTATATTTATAAGCTATACAAAGGCTTCTTTACCTAGATAACTATATTATTAATGCTATAGGTCTAAATCTCCCTTTATAAGAGGTTTTAGTGGTCTAGAAGCTACGTTAGCCTCCTTCTAATCCTTAGAGAGCTTTAATAATATAAAGAGATTATTAACCTTATATATTCTAGCTATAGGATTTATTTCTTAAACTAGTATATTCTTTATTTAATTCTAGAAGACTCTTATATTTATAAGGATCTTTACTAATATAATATTAATATAGAATTCCAGGATGAACAGAGCATTTGCTAGTATAATTATCCTTATGCCTTAGGTAATAGGGTTAGTAATTATAATCTTTGCTATACCTTAACTAGTAGCTATATAGACTATACCTCTAGCTATAACCTCTGTATTAACGTCCTTATTAAATTTAGATTACTTAAACTAGTGGATATTATTAAAGATATAAGCATTTGCTCTAGAATTATAGAGAACTATATTCTTCTTTATTTCTATGTTACTTACTATATTAGAAGTAGCCCCCTACAAATCCTAGGTAGACAGGACAGAGAAGTCCTTATTAAGGGGAACACTATATAGGAATCGCTCTAGTCTAGGACCGCCAAAGACACAGTAATAGTAGTAAATAAGGCCATAGGCTAAACCATAGTAGTTATAGCTAGAAGACTCCTAAGTAAAGACATAATTATCACGTTTAAAGGGACTGCTACCTAGTATAAAGATAATTAGAAATGGATTCCCACTGCCTTTAGGCTAGAGGTAGCCCTTTACTACTATATCCTTAGTGTTATAGTTAAGGGCTTCCCTATAAAGCATACCTTTATTAAGAACCTAGTAGTAAAGCTAGGTAAGGCAAATAAAGTTAATGTAATTAAGGCAATAGCAAGGCACCTCTAATATAAAGAAGCCCTAAGAACTACCCTTATCCTTAGATTAGCTAAAGTTAAAGATACTAATAAGATCTATAGAGATAGAATAGTCTTTAAAGCAAAGCTATTTTACACTAAACTATATAATAAGACCCTATAGCCCTAATAATACTATAACTACTTCTAAATAGGATATATTATAAAGTACTATAAGGTAGCCCTAAAGTGTAAGAGGTATAAAGCTAGCTATTATAAGGGTAAAGAAATAACCTACCTAACTACTAATAGAAAAGTATAGGAGAAATATATCCTATATTCTAGCCTTTACCTAGCCTAGTCTAGGGACTACCTAGTCCTAAAAGAGAAATAAAATATAGTAAAAGTAAGATACTTAGAGTAACTAGTATACTTTACTACCTATAGCCTATCCCTAAGCTAAGAGAGACTTACTATAGCCTAGGCGCTAATTACTATAGTAGGAAAGAAAAGAGACTACTTAACCCTAGTAAAGTAAAGCGTAAAATAACCTAAAGCTATAAGGGCAAATAGTATTAGATAATATATAAAGTAAGTTAGGGCTAGTATAAAACTAGCGTAAGATAGAGAAAACCCCTAACCCCCCTAACTAATATAGTAATATTATAAGTTCTCTATTAGAATATAAATAAGAAGGATAACCTTATATATATAGCGCTCTAGCACTACACTAATATAGATATAACAGTAATCTAAGAATAGGAATATATAAAAAACCCTTAGCCCCTAGCTTTAAGCCTTACTTACTTCTAACTTACACACTATAATAGATATAACGCTATATATATTAATAAAAAGCATGCTATAGGGTTATAAGTAGCTTAGGGAGAAACTAACTAGTCCCTAGTGGAAATACATAGTATAAATATCTTTTCTCTTTACTTAGAAAATTATAGTAATAATTAGAATACCCCTATTTACACTATTAATATAAAAGAGCCTTATAACTAAAGCATATTTATTAGGGACTTTAACTAGAAGTATTCACTATAGGATAGATTTAATAGGACTAGTAATAGAGCAAAAGAACTACTAGAGTTTATAGGCTAGTAAAGGCTTAGATTAGTAACACTATAGGGTAAACCTACTAGATAGAATAAAGGTAATAGAGATAGCACTATAGATTTAGCGTAAGTAACCCCTAATATCTAAGTATATTATAATAAAGCTAATAACCTAATAGGGTCTAACTATATACTATAACTAATTTATATCTTTACTAACCCCTAGGAGGCTACCCCCCTAACCCTAAGACACACTTAGAGCTTTATAGATAAAGAAACTATAGAGGCAAAGGTAATTAATTAACTATAACTAGAAAACACCCTAGACTTATGTAATAAGGAAGGCATTAATACCTACACTATATAGTTAATTACAAATCTCTAGGAAATAGCTAAGATAGTAGCCCCCTAAAAACCTAGGGGCTTACCTAGCCTAAAAGCATAGTAGTTTAAAAGGGCTAAAGAGTTAGTTACTAAAGCTAATTAGGCTAAGAGATAATAAAGGCGCTAGAGAACTAAAGCAAATTAGTAAGTATATATAGATATAGATAAGAACTAGGAAAAAGTTATTAGAGAAAAGAGAAGAAACATATAAAGGGATATGCTAAGATAAGCTAATACTAAAGGTAAGGAAGGAGTAGTATAAAGACTAGAAAGATAGGCTAGGCTTTAAAGCTAGGCTTCCCTAGAGCTCCCTAGGCTACTAGAGCTAGAGAGGTCTAATAATAACCCTAGCCTAGCTACTATATATAAAGATAAGGTAAGCGTGCTTATATAAAGATTCTTCCCTAAACCTATAGTAGACCTATCCTATATCCTAGACTTATCTTTCCCTAAGCTTAATAATATACTAGCCTTAGATCTAGACCTATTTGCCCCCTAGGAGATTAGTAATATTCTCTTAGATATAAGCAATTAGAAAGCCCTAGGTAATAATAAACTCCCTATAGGATTTATTAAGGCCTATAAAGAACTAGCCTACCTTATAATAACTAGGCTACTAAATATAGCTATTATAGTTAGCTATTTCCTAGCCTGCTTTTGCATTACTAAAGTAGTAGTAATTAGGAAACTAAGGAAAATAACTAAAGAAATAAGACATGCTAATACCTAGAGACTAATCTTGCTACTAAATATAGTAAGGAAGGTTATAGAAGTAGTAATAGTAAGGTAGCTTATAACTTACGCTAAGATAAATAGCCTCCTCCCTAAGCTCTAAATAGGAAATAGGGTTAATAGATTAATAAAGACTATAATAAGAGCCCTAATAGAGTGCGTTAAAGAGGCCTAGGGGAGGGGCAGATTAGCCTTACTTATATAGATAAATATCTTATTAGTATTTAATAAGGTAAGCTACCTATACTTTATAGCTTTTCTTATTAAGATAGGCATCCTATAATAGCTAGTAGTAATAATACATAGCTTCCTTATAGGGAGAATAAGCTAGCTTAGCTTTAATAGAGGGCTCTTAAAACCCTTTAAAATTAAGGCTAGCACCTTATAGGGATCCCCCCTATCCCTTATTCTCTTTTTTCTATACTTAGTAAAACTCTATATTTATCTAAGAGCTATACTAGGTATAGTAGTAATAGGCTTTATTAATAATATAAATATTATAGCTTTTAGAAAGAATATAGCTTAGACTTAGAGAAGACTTAAGGTAGTGTAAAAGATCTATAAGGAATAGGCTAAGGAAGTAGGAGTAAAGTTTAACCTAGCTAAGATAGAACTTATACACTTTAGCAAGTCCTATTAACTACCCTAGACTAGAGTCTAGCTTAGAGTAAAGGAGATAGTGCCTATAAAGGCTTACTAGTTTCTTAGAATTTAGGTTAATAGGAAACTTACCTAGGGCGCTTATAGGAAGATTATTAAAGGAAAACTAGCCTAGTAGTAACTTACACTTACCTTACTAGTAGCATTAGCATAGGGTTATAGCTTTAGAGACATATGCCTCCTATATATATAGGTAGTCTACCCTATAATTACCTATAGAGTAAGTGCTTACTATATACTAACTAAGAAAGAAGAAAAACTAAAAGGTATAGTTAAGAGCTTTATACCTAACTAGTTAGCTTATCTCTAGGTTATTATAAGGGCGTTTAAGGCTACCCTAATTACATAGCTAGAAGCTAGAACTAAAGTCCTACTACTTAACCTATACCTAAACTACCTAAAGAAAAGGTTTAAGGAGAGAACTATTAATAGTAAGATAGTAAAGGTAATTAGGACTATAGCTAGGTTAGTAGTAACTATCCTACCCTAGAGGAGGCTATAGAGGAGACGTAATAATAAGGAAGACAAACCTAATATAAAATTATATAATAAGTAGAAAAGCTAATAGAAAGCATAGTATAATAGAGAAAGACTAGGTTAGGACTAGCGTGTTAGAGAACTAGCTAAGGACTAACTACTAAGCTACCTAAAAGATATCTAGAGATTTTATAATAACCTAGATAAGCATATCTCCTTTACACTTATATAATTATAAATAAGTAAGATTAGCCTTAATAAGTTCCTTTTTCTCTAGAATATTCCTAGGGTAACTTTACCTCTATATAGCTATAGCTAAGCAAAAGAAGACTAGTACTATATAATAGTTAATTACTATAAATATAGTTATATATAACCCTAATAATATTAGCCTATAGATATATAGAAAGTAAGGCTAGCCCTAAATAATCCCTAGTAGGCGAAAATTATAGCTAACTAGTTTCTAGCTATAAAGAGACTATAATATTACACACTAGCATATAACCTAGCCACTAAGTTAAGAGCTCTAGAGCTAGAACTAGAGCGCGTTAGATATAGGAGATAAGAACTAAGGGCTATAGAAATAATAACTAGTAGGGATAGTAAAAACCAAGATTTAGCGCAAATAACTTAGAGGCAAAAACAGACTAAAGGTAAGGCTACTATAACATATATAAGGAAAGAAATACACTCTAGAACTTTTTATTAGATTAAAAAGAACTAACTACTAAACGCTAGGTATATTAGCCCTCCCTTAGGCTACCTCTAAACTAATTACGCCCTTACGCTAACGCAAAACAAAAGATAAACCTATTTTTCCTTAGGAATAGGAACTATATTCTTTATAATTTTAGCCTACCCCTTAGTAAGTAAGAAAGTAACTAGAAGCTAGTTTATTTCCGCTATTTATGCGTCTAGGTAATATAGCTAAAAGATAGTTTTATTATATTAGTCCCTAGTGGACCTAGAGCTACCCTAGTTAAGGCTTGCTATAGATATAGACTGTTTCTTCTTACTCTGATTTTTAGCGTATAACTTTTTTACGTAAGCA
Source organism: Epichloe amarillans (assembly GCA_024072835.1). Taxonomy (NCBI): domain Eukaryota; kingdom Fungi; phylum Ascomycota; class Sordariomycetes; order Hypocreales; family Clavicipitaceae; genus Epichloe; species Epichloe amarillans. The sequence goes on along the minus strand of CP099635.1, from coordinate 2,548,137 downwards.
TTAAAGTCCTTAGGGACCTAGGATAATAGACAAATTAGCACTAGTTTAGAGCTAGAACTAACCCACTAGAGAAGCTCCTACCTTTACACCACTAGTAATTTTAGCTAATATCTTAGTTAGCTATTAATATTCTACCTAACGCCTAGTGATTTTAACCTATTAAACGGATTAGTAGCGGCGCTAGACTAGAAGTAGTAATATTAGACCTTTTTATACTCACTATTCCTAACCTAATAATTAAAATAAGCATTAGTTATAGCTCCTAACTAGATAGATTAGCCTTATAACTATAGTAAAACTAAAGAGAAAACCTACTAATAATGTTATAACACTAGTAGCCTAGAGTCTTAATGGATCGCGTATAATAAGATATACACTAGAACTATTAAGGTTTACCTAACTACACTAAATTAGTAATAAAAAAGGCTTAGAGCTAAAGCGAAAGTAACTTACTTAAAGCTTGCGTTTAAGCGCTTACTATAACTGCTTTAGGGTAAGTAGCTTCTTTAGATAATAAAGAGATAACTTAGGTTCCTAGATAGATTAGCACCTAAATCACATAAAAATAAAGGCAGACTTACTAGCGATAAGGAGTAAGAGGGAGATATTTTTATAACTATAGTAATAAGCGTATAAAACTATAGTAATTATTAGCTTCTAGACTAGCACTAACCTAGGATAGGGCCTATAGGTTCTTAAAAGAAGAAGAGAAAAAGAACTTATAAGAAAGTATAATATAGGAGGAAGGAAAAAGGTTAGGATTCTAAGGGGGGAAGAACTTTTCTTATAATCCCTAGGGGGGGGGGGGGGCTATAAGTTATTATTATAAATTTAAAGATAATATACTAATATTATAAATAAATAAAAACTCTAGTAATAGAAGAGCGCTAACACTAAGGTAACTATAGGCTAGCCTTACTCTCTCTCTCTAAAAGTTTTATAAAACTAAGTGCTTTAAGTTTATAAGTAACCTAAGTTAGAAAAGAGGTAGAGTTAGCTAAAAAGTAAGGTAATAAAAGAGTTAGTAATACTATAAGAGAAAAGTAAATTATTATTATAAACTTAAATTCACTTTATAAGTAGTAATATTAATTAGGTTAGCACTAGCTTAGAGAAAGGTTAGGACCTAAGTAAAGGAGAAGAGTTAGTAGTTTATCTAACTTAAAAAACTTAGATAAAGGGATAAGGCTAGTGTAAGCTAGTAATAAATAACTATAAATAGCCACACTAATAGTAGCGCTAACCTAGTATAAGGCTAGCGCTAGACTAAACAAAGATATAAGGGGGTTTTCCTCTTTAACTAATCTATAAGAGTACTAGAAATAGCTAGGGGAGGCTAACTAGCGTATTTAAATAATAATAATATATTAGAAGTAGTAATTATAACTTCTTTTAATAGCTAAGAGTCCTTAGATCTGATAGATAATAATATATTAGTAGTCTTTTTGCCTAGCATTATTATAATTAAGTTATTTATAGGGCTTTATAAAGGAATAATAATATCTTTACCTTTATCCTATTTCTTAGGCTTTTAATTTATAGCCTTTATCTTCTCTTTAGGGTTTTCCTTAAGGTACTTCTTAATATTATCCTTTAAGGTCTTCCTAACTAACTAGTCCTTTAGAGTAACCTCTAGCTTAAATAGGGTCTTAAAGGAATTATAATACTCCTACTACTTTAAGGTATCCTTTATATTATAGCTAGAGTAGCTAGGGCACTTGGAACGCTTAAACTTAGTTTAACTAGTTAATATCTCTAATATAAGGGCATTTACTAACTTTCCTAAGCTCTATAGAGCTTTATAGTTATATTTAAACTTAGCTATAGCCTTTAAGAAGCTATAATCTCCTCCTTTATTAAGTAGGTTATTCTATTTCTTCTAGAATAATTTATACTTACTTTAAAGAGATATAATAAACTTATATAGTATTATCTCCTTAGTCTATTAAGTCTTAAGGTCTAGGTAATTTCTCTATAGTACCTTACTTATTATAACTTACTTATACTAATTATAGGTACCTTTAGCTTATAGATAGTTATTAAGATAGGTTTTTATAAGAATAAGTATCTTCTTAGTGTTTAGTTAATACTACTCTTAAAGAAGCTTTAATATCCTTTAGGTATAGGCTTAAATAGACTCTTTCTCTTTAACCTTAGTATTAAAATTAAGAGAGTCTTAAATATTCTTAGAAAGGGTCTTATAAATCCACTCCCTAATCTTTAGTAATTACTTTAATAAGGTTATATACTTTATAAGGTTAAATTAGAGTTTCTTATATTAAAAATTAAAGTAGTCTTTTATATCTTTATAAGTAAGTTTCTAATCTTTAAGGGTATTAGGGTTTTCTAGTAAGATAATAGGTCTCTAACCCCTTTATAAGTAAGTAAGTATTATAGACTCTTTAAGTAATTTAACCTTATTTAGGTTAATATACTTCTAAACACTATAAGATTCTATATAATTCTTAATTTATATATACTATTTAATCTAGTCCTTCTCTAATAATAACACTATATTTAGAGTTTCTTTAGATATTATAAAGGGGAATATATACTAGGGTTTAAAGGTATATTAAAAAGAGAGCTTATTTTGTAAGACTAGTAAGCATTAATTATATTAAATAGAGTGTATAATTTAAAGATAGTAATAATAAGGGTATTAGAAGCCTCCTAGGCTTATAACTATTAAAGGTAGGGGTGTAAAAAGTAAGTGAAAATTATTTAATTTAATTAATTAGGGGTGTAGATAGTACCTAACTTTTATACCTAAAAGGTATATAGTGCGCTATAGTAATAACTCGTCTAATTTAGTACCTTTAATATATTATATCCACTGATGTCTTAAGGAGGGTCTGACTATCGACCTGCGACGTTACAGCGTTGTTAGAGCCTTCTCCCTGATAGTAGTTTTACTAGTACAGAGGGGGAGGTGGCTAGGCAGCGTGCTTGTTTTCGCGCGCTTGGTCGGTGATGTCTCGAAAAGACTGAAACTTTTGCGGAGGATAAGGACAGATCTGCAACCGCTCGCGTTGCTCTACTACGATGTTTAACATCTATCTATCCTCGTGTGCCACCTCCTCATATAAACCAATAACATGATTTCATATGCAAGTTCTCCTCAAGCGTATATGTACCTATACAACACTAGCTCCCCCTACCTTGCGAATATATTAACCTACGTTAAATATACTTATATTAATCCTTTAGCTGCCATAGGCTGCCTAGGATAGAGAATATGTCATTTCTTCATTCAATCAAATAAGAGAAGCTGGTGCTATAATATGGGATACTTCTTAGTTTATATGTTACTTTGGGTGGTTGGGTGGTGCTGCGTAAACATCCCTTTTTTTGTTTTGTTTGAACGCACAGGTTAACCCTAAATACCCCAACCATGATAGATGTATATATATACATATACATTATATATAATATCCGAAAACAAGCACTATGGCCCTATATGTATATAGTCAGCAGGTCATCGAGGTCAAATGTAAAAGGACTGTATTTCATGTTGGATCGTCATATTGAATGCGCTTAGATCATGCGTTATCTATTGTACCGCATCTAAAGGCCAAAAATTGAAGGCTGCAACCCTAAACTACAAGCTGTCGTCTTTGGAAGCGCTTCACACCTTAACAAAAACAGAAATTCCTTTTACGTGATAGGAAACAGCTCAAAATTGGATGTGCATTATGCTCAGAAGGATGGCTGTGTAAGGATGCTATTTCACCTGAAGCTTGGAAAGTCTCACGGCATGAACGGTCAAGTCTTGGAACACTGCACTACGCTTCCACAAGACTCATCTGGTTCCCTTCAAGAAACGAAATGGTGTCTTGAACAATAAGACACCAGAACTTCGAATATATGAATGTTCAAACTGAAGGACAAGAGCGTTTGTCTCAAAACTTACCCATCATCAAACTCAGGCAGTCAACAATGGGGACGCTACATAAATGTTCATAAAACCCTTCTTCAGCCTATCTGGAATTCCAGCAATGCTCTGCAGCCCACTCACGTCACTAAATCTCAAGCTCTGGGCCAAGGCGCTCACGAATCCTTGTTGGCCCTTTTCCTCTAGCACAGGATTTGCCCAGGCCTCATGAACGTCTTCATATCGCTTGCTGACATCATCATTCGGCTTGACTGGAGCCCATGCATCCTCAGCAGTGACCATGGCGGGGAACGGCCGCTCTGCAGTCAGCTCTTGGAGGTCTGCATCCGCAACCTTGTAGGCTGGGAATGGGTCAGGAGGCATGGTTGGCTTGGGTGCAGTGACTCGTACGCCTGCCATGAGATCAAGGCTACCGTCATTTGCGTTGAGCAGATCACTGACATTGTTTCCGCTCTGACGTGGGTCAGTTCGTCGGTCATCTGGGATGGGTTAGCTGGTTCGGACGAGTTCAGAGATGGCAGACCAGAACTGAGTCTTCTCAAATACAAGAGAAGAGGAGAAAGAAAAAACCGACGCGGCAAGACTTACACTTTCCCCACAGAGCACTTGGGAGCCTCTGTATATATCTCTCAAATTGCCAATCTGCCTCAGGATTGCTTCCGTCCTCACGTTTTACCTGAATCTGCAGGATCGAGGTCATGGACCTCGTCAGCTTCATCGGCTTGCTGAAAACATCATTGTATTGAAGGATTGGAGCACCACTATCGCTTGTCTTGAGAGCAGTTATGGCCATCTTGCATTCTACAACAAAGACAAATGTGCCAGCTCGGACAGTCCATGGGTCTGCCTGTTCCCGCTCTGGCTCGTCATTAGGGTTCAACAATCCAGACTCGGCCAGGAAGTTGTGTGCTTCGTTCTTGGGTTTCGTCGTCAATGTCGACGCTGCAATGGATTGCTGTCCGCTCTCCATGCTCTTTCCTGTGGTCAAGGCTTTCGCCGACGCAAAGGAAGATGCAGGCGAATCCTGAAGAACAAGCTCGTAGAAGTCCGACAGGCTGACATTTTCGTCCTTGGAAATGTAATCGCCAAAATTGATATCGAAAGCGACAATCCAGAAGTTGACGTGAACACGGCCAGCAACAGGTGGGCCCCAAAGGTAAAGCTCGGCACCAATCTGGGCCGAAATGCGGATGTGGATGAACCAGAAGTCGATGCTGAATCCCACGCCGACGGAGACTCCAGCTGACATGTCAAAGTAGAAGGGTCTGTAGTTGATGAGGAAATTGGCAAAGGCATCGAACCAAGCGGAGAGTGGTCCCGCCTTGAACGCGGCATGGAGGCGGCCACCAGCCATGCATGCCTTGGGCGTGATGGCAAAATATGCTTCTCCAGAGATTGACAAGCCGCCACCCAAGTCCCAGCTGATACCCAGCCGAGGGGGGTTGGGGTAACCATCGGGTACGTGGAAAGCTTGGTGGTAGCCGCCCAGAGTGAAAACAAAGTCTCCAATCCTGGCCTCATCAGCAAGAGGCGCATCGAACCAGTAGCAGAGAGCACAACCACCGGTGAGATGGCAATTACGACTGAGGATGTACGAGCGAGGCGATAGCTGACTCTCGATCTTGAGGAAGCCATAGTCAAAGTCCAGGACGGCCGCGATACCCAGTTCAGCATGGGCCAGCTTGAGTCGCGAATTGGCCGACGGAATGTCACAAATCGCTGCGGCAAAGATGCCCAGCTTCACCGAGTTACCAAATTGGACTGCAACCACTGCGTCGATGCTTAGCATACGGAACGCAGAGAGCCTCATGCCGATTGCGCCCCAGTACGTGCTATCAAGTGGCTGGAACCATCCACCGGCCGAGGGGTCGACGAGCTCTAGAAGTACTTCTTGCGCATTGTCGTTGCCGCTGAGTCGACTGCTATTGATGAAGGGGAAATCGGATACCTGATCTATCGAAGGTAGGCGCATACTGCTGTTGTAGCCAAAGCCACCGCAGATTCCACTGATTTCGGCAAATGCAAGCGTCATGAGCGGGCCGTTGAGTTTTGCGAAGACGAACACGCTCTGGAAGCTATTGCTGCTGTTCTTGAGAGTGACGACACCGTAGAAGCCGGCTGCTTGGAACTGATAAGGGCGGAAGCCGATGATCAACCCACCAGCATAGTAATCCATGGCGCCGTCATTGCCGTGGACAATGATACCAGCAATGGTCAATGGAGATCTATCAAAGGATGCTGCCAAGCCGTCGATGTTGACACTAATCATTGGCAGCTTGTCCAGTGTCTCGAATTGGGCGTTGAGAGTAAAGCCGAGAAGAGAGAATCCAATCGGGCCAAGCTGGAAGGTCGCGTCAAAGGCGATTGACAATGTCTTATCCTTGTACTTGAGACCAACGTTGCTAATCGCCAGCGGGCCTGCGACCTTTTTGTATGGCGCTTGAGCACTAGGACCTCCATCGTCCATTTCATCCTCGGTGCGTCTTCTGCCCTCTCGCACGCCAGAGGCAGGATCCATCAGCGCTTGAGAGGAAGAAGGCTGAGGTTTCATGAAGCTGTAGCTAAGCAGACACATGGCCTGACCCGTGGCGTTGCGAATGATGACGGCGAAGTGACATCCAGATGGCACCAGAAGGTCTGACGGCTTCGCTAGGTCAGGCTTGATTTTATCAGCAACAACCAACGGATTGGCTCGCAAGCCGCTGTTGAATTGAGCAATGTCCTCCCGGTTAAGCCCTGTAAGCTGTCCGGGGGCTCTTGGCGGCTTGGGATCGTGGGCGAAGAGGAAGTAGAGCTCATCAAGTGGCTGGGTCAATGTGCCAATGAGAGGGATCTCAAGTTCCATGGCGCCGAATCCGTTGATGGCTGCTTTCAATAGCCACTTTGAAGGATCCTTCGGCCCCCAAGTGGTGCTGTGGAGCTGGGAGAACAGTATTTGGAGATGTCCGATATTGATTTGCGCGAGGAATTGGAATGAATCGATGGCAACAGCGTTCACCTTTGTCGTCTCCTTCTGGATATCGATGCGGAACGCGTCCTTGTTGTCACCAACTAGCACGGTGTTGTATACGAAATCTGGTACCCTAAACTCAGAACCAAGCATCTCTGTCAAGATGTCTCCGATCATGGCATCCTTATTTTCTGGATTGAGCGCCGCCGAGAACACAAAACCACTAGAGTCGTACCTAAAGTCAAGGTTCAATCTCAACTCTGCAATGACCAAGTCGCCAGAGATGGCGAATCTGCTCCCCACAGTTGTGGAACTAGTACCGCTTTGTGGTCTCTCATATGCGTACTCAACCCTCAAGGTATTGATGGCAATGGATTTGAGCAGCGGCCCAATGTGGTCTTTTGCATTTTCGTCGAAGAACTCGGCTAGTACGGCTGCATACAGTCCATTGATGGAGGCCTTGAGCTCCCAAGTTTGATCAGTTGAAGCATAGCTGAGATCTCCAAAAAAGGCTGCTGGGGTATTGAACTCAGAATCCTCTGGAGGATCGATCATGACGGATATTCCAACGTCAAAGATGAAGGCCGAGCTTCTACCCCAGTTGAAATAGGCAGAGAGAACGACGTCGCCCAGATAAGGTTGAGGGGCAGAGCCCGGAGATGGATGCTCAGCGGTAGCCACACACCGAAGGGAAAAAGATTCTTGCGATAACTGAATGGATGCAACTGTTATCTTAGAAGGCAAGGTGTCGGGGATGTTGACCACCTTCTGGCCAGGGATTAGAGTGGCAATATCGATGGACAGCGCAGGCGAAGTAGTCACAGGCTTCAAAATAGCCCACTTCTCTCCACTCGGTTCCAAATCCAGATCGTCGGACTCGCTGAAATCTGGAGGATGGCTTCGATCAGTAAGAGACACAGAGCATCAAATGGTTCATCACTTGCCGTTCCACAATTGCCCAGTGAGAGTACCGTAAGTGCCGATAGACCGATCCCAATGATACGAGATCAAGAAGACAGGAGTATCGGTGCTTTCCCCTCGGCCAAAACTCGCGGAAACCTCGATGTCGAAAGAGAAGGAGCCAAGTCTGGGATTCTGCGCGTCTTTGCTTGTATCAAGCTCGACAGACAGTCTCCGTAACGTTGCCCCGGGCAGAACCTTGGTTCCATCTTCCTCCTTGTTTAAAAGTTCGTTAACAACCGTCTCAACAGCATCATCTTCTGCAAGCTCGGCCAACCATCTCAGTATTCCTGTAAGCGGATCTGGGGAGAGGAACATGAAGGTAAAGTTGATGGTTGAGATGGTGAATTCAACGCCCGCGAGCATTGACACTGTGCTTGTAGCGCTTTTGACGGAGCATTCAATGCTGAACGCTACTTCACCGTCAGAAAGAGCCTTCTCGCCATTTTCTGTCAAGGCCAACAGCATCCTGCTCTTGTATACGACATCTGCGCTGTTAATCACCAGACCTTTCAGGGCAATAGAGAACAGATCCTGCATGGCCCCAAACTGTGACAGCTGGAACTGTAGGCGAGTCTCAAGCCGTTTATCCGCTGATGGGACGAACCACAAAGCGTTCCTCCTGGGCGGGGCATCAGCATCCGGCTTCTTGAGCGTCACCTCAAGGTTGAGGATCGCATCTGGAATAAATTCAGTCATTCCGCTTCGATTAGCGTTCTCGAAAACCTCTTTGACCTTGACTCCCGTGATGTCTTCCATCTCCACGAAGTCAAGGCCACAGGTCAACATATTGCCCGTTGGGTCAATGCCAGGCGATTTGATTCGGGATCCTGTATCAGCGTCGCCCACAAGACCGGTGGAACCGAATGTGAAGAGCAAGACATCACTAGCAGAGCTGAAGACGAGCGGCCAAGGTTGAGACAGCGTGAACTCGAAGCTTTCAATGTTCTTTGCCGCTGAATCGTCGACGGTAAGGGAGCCAGTGGCGTCATCGTCAAGGTTCTGGAACCATTTTAGGGTTTCATCAGAAGCATCGAAACTGGCTGTTGGGTCTGGCGTGTTTGATAAGGTGATGACTTTGTCAGGATTCAGGCCTGCCACGAACTTATCCACGAGGCTGTCGGACGACAAAACTAGAACATTTTCGCTAGGACTTTTGCCTGAAGAGCTAGCATAGATGCTATAAGTTGTTGCGTCCGTTGCTACCAAGGAACTGTTCGTGGGTTCACCGCGTCCAGGGGAGTCTGAGGCCACGGTCATTTTGCGATTGGCCTGGGGAGGATTTGCTAGAGAAAGCGTTCTCGTCCTTGGCGACAGGATGCAACAGTTAGTGAATGCTCCTCTGCCCCTAGGCTAATCTTCAGGGGCGAAAGCTGGTAGGGTGTCGATTACAAGTTGAGTACCGGTTGCCGGTATGTAACAGTGCTCAGCTGGAACGGTTTGGTAAGAAGTGAGCCGGATAATTGATATTGAAATGATAAGAGAGCGAATGAGTAGGATACATATGGGCAAGGGGAAAAAAACCGAGACTGTTCTCACGGTTCAGTGTTGGGGACCATGATAGACCCTGAACAACATCTTCTTGAATTCGTCGTCGTCTAGCAAACAACCCACCTGGAGTATTGCTATCAGAGCTCTCCGTTAGATGCATGCGCATGAATCGTTCTAAAGGCTATGAAGGGTGTGGGCAGAGTGGGCAGAGTGGGCAGAGTGCGGGCTTTCTCGTTGTATCTTCATTATATGTGCATGTTGCATGTGCTTTGCAGCTTTCATGCATGTTTTCCCCTCCCAGACAATATATGACGCTGAAAGTGCCTCAACATCCCATGCATACCGGTGTGATAACCCTCACATGCCGATCATCACATGTTGAGCATTACATGCTCGTTTATCGCAGCCACTATTAAGGGGTGCGCATCCCGTGTTTGGCCTATATCATCACACAAGACTGCAGGCAGAACGAGATCCACCAACTTGCGCGAGCATCATGCGAGCCGCGCAGTATTGGTTTGCGACGAAAAGAGGCGGAGGAAAGATGAGATGCCGAAGTTGGTGTGAAGTTGGTGTGAGAAAACAACGTAGGATCTGAATAGACATGTGGATCCAAGACTTCAGTGCCCACGAGATCAACTGCCGATTTGCTGTGCCAGGCAGGAAAGGTAATTTGAGCCGACTTGTGGTTCATCATTCTCCTAGTCTCAGCATAATTGGACAAGTTCTTCAACATACCGAAGGCTTCATTTCGATAACCTTGCTCAAACTCGGTCTCCATGTCCACATTCAATCTTTACTACCACCACAACTGACACCAAATCAACAAACATGAGTAAAGATTCTAGCATCATGGACTTTGACGTCGCTCTGGTGCCCATGCAATTAGATGCATTCGTGCTGAATCCAGCTGTATGCGGAACGGGCGAAGAGCAAGACACGACTGCGCGTATCTGTCCCATCACTCAACCCAACTATACATTCCTGAGACTCGATAGCTTTCTGCTTCAGAGCGATGTTCAGAATCACGTCGCCTTGCACAACACGGCGCCGGCGTCCATCAACTCACGCTTGACTGACCTAGGCGGTCATCCAAAGCCCAAGCCTCTCCGCCATCGTCATGGCGTCTATATCCACTGGACGCTACCCCGTTTCTACAGATCAGGCGTCTCTGCAAGTGATTCTGTGCCAGAGTCCAGGAAAAGGGCAGAGAGATTGCGACGTGGACTAGATGCGACATCCGGTGCGGCAGGTGACAACTCTGCTCACAATACACCGGATTTTCTGCAGCCACCAACACGCTGGATTGTCATAAGAAAGCTCGAACTTGATAGCATACAGCCGTCGAGTGCAAAAGACGCTTTCAAAGACCGCGAGTATGAGGCGTGGGTGGTTGAGAGCGACTACGTCTGGTCCCTGGAAGATATCCCCATCCAGGCGGATTTGCAGACGGACGTAGCGCCATTCGTGCTTGGACATGCCGGCACCGATGTAAACATCAACGAGCAAGCTGAAGTCTTCATCGGACGCAAGACACCGCTAGACGAGTGGACTGAGAACCAGAATCTCAATGTTGATCCTCCAGACATCAGTCTCCTCCGAAGTGGAAACCAGCTCTTCGCCGACTTCCAGATGCACAATGCCAACGTCTTCAGTATCTTGGACAACTTCGAATACGGGGATAGCAAGGAACCCTCGTATCTCGATTACGCCAAAGCAAGCTACTACGTTCTCGGGTGGCATTGGAAAGCCACTGTTGACCCCCTCTGGAAATCGGGTGCCAACGTTACTCATGGAGAAAGCCTGCAGTCACTCTTCATGACGCTGAAGGGTACAGACGAGGCAAACCCCGACCCATGGATGGATCTCAAGAGTCAAATCCGTATTCTTTGTCATAGTTGCATGTACGATGTGACTTGGGACCATGAGAATAAGCCTAAAAGCGTCCCAGCTGATGGATTCAACGATCGCCTGCGTGATCAGAAGCAGGCGGCAGTCGCGGTTGGCACAACTCCAATGGATGCGCTGTTGGCGTATTGTCACGCACGCGGAGACGCCAGCGAGAGTTCAGAGGATGTCGCCAGGTTGGAGGAAGATATCTTAGCCCTTGAATCCCTCCTTCAAGCGCGTGACGATGGCGTTGAAGGCCAGCGGGAGGCCAAAGACTCAGTATACAATTGGTCTTACACTCGTTCTCCAGGCGGCACAAGATACTTTTTCGCTGAGTCTGAGGATCAAAGCACCAACCAGCCCACGGAACCTGAGCCCGCAGCCATTCTGAGGCTCAATCAATTGAACCTCACCCAGGCGCTGCTCGACTCGTGCAACAGAGCGATGCTCCAGTACCGCTGGGACATGTTTTCTCTTTGGTGGAAATACGCCAGCGATCTAGGTCAGAGCGATAATCAAGGAAATGCCCAAAATGAACAGTTTCAGGCCGAAGCGGGAAGGATTTCGAGCCGTATCAGTAGACTCGAAACCCGTATCGTACAGCTTCAAACGGAGGTTGGCAATCTCTTACATCCGACCGATGGCTCGGCCAATCTCCTGGCCACCGTTGAGTCAACAAGCGAGCCTGTTTTCCACGGTGGAAATGATCCTACCGTCCTCATTGGGGGTATCCCGTCTGGCTGGGCGCTAGATTATCTCGACAACCTCGCTATTCGGGCGCCATACCAGACCATTGCAACCGATCAAGATCTACCCAGCAAGCTCAATGCACTCTCGGATTTGGTCGCGGTCAAGCTGCCTACGGTCTTGCGAACAGCCGCCAAAGCATTGCTCACCGAGTTCCACGTCCTCCGACCTGCGGGCAACGACTCCGGCACACCAGGCGAAGGGAAATTCTACCCTCAATTTCACGACCAGCTGACTACCGACCAGCGCTGGCGTGATCAGTGGGGTGACAGGCAGCCATGGTTCCCTCTCTACGCGGAGTGGGAGGCGGAATACACCCATGTTCCGTTTGAGTTCTGGAAACTAGATGAACACACTGCCCGTCACTCCGAGGACAAGCAGGTCAGATATGGAATCACTGTGCCATCTACCAGTGGCGAGACACCTCCGCCACTGTGGGATGCTCTTTCCACATGGCAAGGCGATAAGAAGAGTCCAGATGTTCGCGTCTTGTCTGGCCGGGTCCTGATTCTGCCTCAGCCCAGCTTTGCTTTGGGTGCCAAGATCAAGCAGCTGTTCCAGGACACGCCGCCCAGTATCCTCGACCACTACCTACCGAAAGAGGATCGCGACAATCTGCTTGCAAATATCAGCGAACTATCATATCTGTCGTCACCACTATCCGGCTTTACTAGCGGCCTCGCCACTCAAGCAGAGGGCAGTCATCTCAAGCCCGAAAACAAAGTCGTCGGTCCTGATGGAGAGTCAAGCTATGTTATCAACGCAGCAGCCTTCAATCAAGCCGGATTGACCGAAGATAGGCTGAAGCTCATCAATGGCAACTCGGCCTTGACCCCGTACGCCGCATTGGTCAACTTCGCCGACAGTGAGCACTGTCCCTTCAAGCCTGTGACACACGGTCAATTCAGGTTCCGCAAGTTCAACGTAATCGACAAGTTTGGACAATCTCTCATGGCCATTGACCAGAAACCGCGCAAGGCAGGGCCACCGCCTATCTATCCCTGCATAAGCAACTTCTATGCGCCGCAGGAGGTCACCCTGGATGGCAAGAAGTACGCCAATACGGTGATCCAGGACAACTCGGAGCAGTGCGAGTTCCTTCAGTTGCCTCCGCAGATGAATCAACCGGCGCGAATTAATGCAAAGTTTGTCAGACGCATTGCTGATGATCCAAGTGGTGGTTCCCAGGGCCCTGCAACGTGGCGCCCTGTCACAGAATGGGAATCGCCAATATGGGGATGGGTCATCACCAACTATGCCGACTACGGTATACAATTCTTCCTCCCTGACGGTACCTTTTACCGTGAGGTTCGCGTCGGCGGTCCTCTGGGAACTCTTCAGTCACCCAAGTGGCTCCCTTTCAGCCCTGACCGAGATGCACAGCCCACGCCTGATACACGAGAGCTTGATGCCCTCATCTCCAAATTGGTTGATCCGAGTTACCTCCTCGGGTTCTGGGGTATGATAACGGCGGCACAACAGAAGCTACCTCCAGCTCCTGGTGCCTACGCGCAGTTCCTCAACTCCATCGTAGGCAAGCCACTCGCGCTCGTCAATACTGGCTGGTCTGTCGAGCTGAGTGGACCGCCTCTTGAGATGCAAAGCACCCAGAGCAAGGTGGTAGATCCCGAGCGCACGCTGTTGAAGCCATCGGACCCTGATGACAAGACTCCGTATTATGAGCTTCAATTAAGGCTCGGAAATGAAGAGGCAGGCTACGATGGACTCGTTGGTTACTTTGACACAACGACTCCTGGGTCTGATGAGTTAAACTATGACAAGATCAAGACGTTCTTCCTCCCAGAAGGCGGACCCACGGGGCCATTGATCGGCCTTGATACTGAGCAGTATCCAAGGTTCAACCCATTCTGGCAGCCTCCATTCTCTGAAGCTCCACCCATCATTGATCCTCATGCCTTTGAGGATCAACGCAACGCCCGCATGTCAATCTTCGGCGCCATACTGGATCCTTTCACACCCGTCCACGCATATTCGTCGTTCTTGCCAGCGGCGGAGTTGCTCTTGCCGCCGTGGACCTGGCAAAAGGCCATGGACACCATGACAGCGTTCTTCCACGCCGGGCCCTTGACCATGCCCGTCAACGATGTCCCTGAATACCTCGAAACAGAGAAGCTGACCAGCAAGAACGCTCGCCAAGTTCCGAAGCGCAACTTGCTGCTCCCTTCCCTTGGTGGTGGGGACTGGAGTTGGTTTCAGCCGTACGCTGAGCCACAGTCTGCGCGGGGGACGACGAAGGGGGAGGATGATAATTCTGGGGCTGTTTTTAACGCGTTTGGTATTGAGAATAAGGCTGACTTGATGACGCCTGCGTTCCAAGATGGACCGTACGCTGCTATTGAGGGGTTCTTGCAGTTGAGAAACCCAATCATGGCGCCAGCCAAACCTTAGGATGAGTGCTTGTCTTCTGGAACTTGTAGTGCGTTTACTTAGGATCAATATAGGCTTTGAGTCGCATAAGAATAGTTGAACACAGTGGTACTTCAATATAGTTCTTTATGTAGCGGATATTCTAACTCTTTTGTGTGGGAGACCATAACGACCTGTTTGTTTTTTTACTATTCGACCTGCCAGTCCTCATGTGAACTTATTTGATCTCGTCCATGTAGTGCACAAAGTAATCATCCTCCGCCTCGTTCTGATTTCTCGCCGTATAGAACAAATGATTGATGCCATTAGCCCTCACCACAGTAAGCTGGCTATCCTGAGCAATGGCAGGACTACGAATAGAGGTAGCGGTGCCCCAGGTATTGTTAGTCCTCATAGTGCGTCGAATGCCTTCACTAACGTCTCTCCCACAGTAGTAAAGGTAGACGGTACCAGCGTTGAATGCGACGGCCACTGGAGTATTTCTCTGCATATCTCCCGTTGAGGCTATTGCCGTAGCCCCTACAAATTGAAAAGAAATAATGGTCAGATGTTGAGTGTAGGATTGAAGTTTCGACAAGGAGTACTCACATGTAGCATCATCGACAACATACTCCCTAAGTGTACTTCCCTCGTAGATGACACTTCGCTTCCCAGTTATGGTATCATACCAAGCAGCTGCGAAGGAGTCGATCCATAAGTCGGTGGTGAATTGAAGCTGAGTGATCTGTGAGGTTTCAAGGTTCAATTCCCAAAGATTCCTGCTGCTGGGGCCTATAGGCCTGGTAAACGTTATTAGCTGCTTTGCACTGCATAAAGCATACACAACTTCGTGCCAGCCCATGTTCTGAGGGTGTATGGCTACTTACCTGCTGAAATAGACCCAGGCATTATCATCACTGGCACATGAGGCAAGCGTGATGTTGCCGATGCTTATATCCTCTTGGTGCTTCTGGTATGATGGAGAAACCTCAGATAGAGTGTAAAAATCATTTGTGGTGACCTTGAACGGGTTTGCTGTCGTAAGAGCAAAGACCCTTTCTACACCTCGGAAGTTCACACTCGCCATCTGGGATGGGTTAAGGATGTATTGGCCATTGCCGACTTCCTGGGGAGTCTGTATCGAGATCTCAGGATCTCCATCTTTCGTGTCCGAATATAGCGCAAGACCGAGCTGAGCTGTTCCGGTATTGTAGAACAGCTTGATGACTTTGTCGCCGGGGGTGGTTTTGTCGATGATAGCTGTGATGGGAGCCATGGTCGACTTGATGGCCAATTTTGCTGTCTCTCTAGCTAGGAAAGCTTCTAGTTCACGGAGGACTCATGAAGCCTCCCGTCAATTCAGGAGTCCAACAACCCCCTTTATCTTTCCTCTTTTCTCTTTCCTCGTCCCTCCAATCACGATCTCCCTTGCCTATTCTTGTGTTATTATCACACTAATATGTTTCACTGCGCAGGGTAATTACTCGACTTGAGCGTTAGAGTGCCGAACGAGATTGAGATATGCATCCTGGATCATATACCAGTTCTGGCTCTTAATTGATTAGGACCAGGATGCTTATCTCAATCTCGTTCGGCACTCTAACCCCGCTCGGTCCGTATCTGCACGCTGGGACATTATTGGCATTGTGAATGCAACGTGGGCGATCATCCGGTAGAAATGCCCTCCCCGAGACGCTTATGCTGCTCAATACTTGGACCATGCAGACACACACCCTTCACGTGCGAAACTATAATCGCCCACCCCTCAACAATGTGCAATCAGTCCTCTTCTTGCTGCATGTTGGGAGTTCACATGGAGCTGTGATGCCATTGACGGGCTTCTCAATGCCTACGCCCCGTTAATTAGATTCGCATTTTGGAATATATCATTGCAACGGGTTAGTTATCATTCGTGTACTGACCCGGTGTTGCTGCAACGGATGAAGTGGCTATTGCGCAAGGTATATTCTCATAAAGTCCTCGCACAGAGTTCACGTCCCGGGTTCTGCTCCAAGACTTGAGTAGGAACAAAACCATCCTCTTCAATAAAGACTGTTGACAATATTGAAGGAACATTATTGTTCGCCTTACATTCCATGCTTCTCACTAAACAAAACCCGACCATACACAAACCTACTCACAAGTGAGCCCGAACAAGAAGACATCATGGGAATCTATCCTGGAGGGAAGAGTACCCGCATCGACTCTCCTCGACATCTGACGATACGGCACTCTCGCCGTGTTGTCGCTGCCAATCGAATTGATGCCCGTCGCAACAGTATTCAGCCTGTGACCGTATTCGCAGATGGCCGGGTCGTCGAGGAGGAGATTGATCCATTGCCTCCAGGCGAGCAAAAGCTCAATTCATTCTGGGCTCCTGGAATTGAAGCAGGAACTAAGCACATCATCTCCGTGAAGCAAAGCATTGAGTCGAATGGTGAAACGCTGGAGTTGGAGGCAGACCAAGCCTTCTATATCGACGCACCACAGTTCTCCCTGCCAGACGGAAGCGTTCACTCTACGTATCCTCCAGCAGGCTACAGCGATGATCACCGAATCTTGCCGCATGTCGTCTTGACAGATCCACATCTTCCATGGGAGCGACTGGGAAGCCCGAAAGGCGGAACGAACAAGGAGCTCAAAGCACAGATGAAGAGGCTAGCGTTGGCCGCCAGGAAAAGAACGGGAGCTAAAGCCAAGAACATACCACGCAACCGTGTGCCTTGGCTTGTCATGTTCGCATTTGCCCAAGACGAGCTGCGATTGCCGCCAAAGGACCTGGACGGTTCAAGCAGCATCTTCCGCGATACCAGTGATGGCGTTATCAAACCGGTCAAGCAATCGTCCACGATGACAGTCAACATGAGCATCGCTGATTTATGGAAGTTGAGCTCTGATGTGACAACGCCCGTCGTGGACAACCTTGGACCATCTTCCATGAAAGATAGCCGTGGAGATTTCATCTTCGTACAGCCAGAGTTGTTCACTAGTCTCTTCTCTGCTTTTGACGATAAAGGCAATCGAGTCAAGGGCAGCGGACCAGATACATCGCAGTACAAATACCTTTCCCACGTCCGCAAGATCAATGGTTCTGGAATGGCTCTTGCCGGTGTTGAAGACACAGCTGTCTTTAGCATCGTCGTGGGCAACAGATCTGGGCCGCTTGACAACGTCATTCCAACCACCATGTGCGCACATCTAGTCTCGATTGAGGGCGTTGAGGCGATGAACTACCCGGGCCAAAACCATCGATATGTGGCTCTCTGTTCCTTGCATAGCTGGAACTACACGGTGCTCCCACCAAATACACTCAATGTTCCAGACGCTTTTGAAATTCTGGGTCGCACTCTCAATGTTTTGCGGGCTCCGGACGAAATCATCACGCCCCTGAAGACGTCTGATGACAAGATTCAGCAACTTGTTGGACGTCGCCTGAATGATGGGTACACCTTGGTGAAATATCGAACTCAAACAGGCGAGGCAACTGTAGCACTATATCGAGGCCCATTCACGCCCACGTACGTGCCCGCATTGGAACATCTGACCAAGTGCTCAACCTCGGGCTTGGACTTGCAAATCCTCGACAAACAGATCGGAATCATGGACGTGACATACTCTGTCGCCTGGCAGGTTGGCCGTACCATGGCTCTCGGCGACCAAGCATTTGTAGCTGCGCTGGGACGTGTCAGAACTGAGGTACACACAGCCGCGGCAAAACAAGTTAAGATCAGTGCTGTCAAGGAGGTCAGAGACACGGCATTTCGCACTCGCAATGACCTTCTTGGGGATCTTTCCTCCATGGTCAAGGGTCTTGCTGATGTGCATCTTCACAAACGCGGTTCAGAGCCACTTGAGCCTCGAGAGCCTGAGGGAGCGCCTGGTAGGAGACAACCTGGCAGACCCGTCTTTACACATGGAGGAGCCAAAAAGCGATGGTATCACAAAAGGCTCCGACGTCGCGATCGACCGACGCTCTCATTTTCTTCGCCTGTCTTCGAGGACAAGTACCCAGCTGCCGCGCTGGACTCTGTTCGCAGACTGGCCTCAAGCAAATCGGGTGATCCATACGATGAGACAAATGATCCGCAATCCTCAGACTGGATGACTGTCCTCTCGTGGCTGGTCGATCGTATGTTCCTTGCGGGTGTACCAGCACACTATCTTCTGCCTGATAACACTTACCTACAGCCAGAGAACTTACGCTTCTTCCATATTGACAAGAACTGGGTAGATGCTCTCATCGATGGAGCTTTATCTCTCGGCAACCATTTCGGGACTGACGAGGACCGCGTCGCTATCAAGATAGCACTCAATGATTACATCAATCGCACACCTGATGGAATGGACCATCGTGTGCAGATACCTGCTTACGGGTTCTACCTTCGCTCAGACTTGGTGACCATGTTCCCAGATCTTCGCGTTGAAGTCATATCCAACGATACGGCCCTCAAAGCCGCTGGCCAGGATCCTCCTGCAGGTGCACCTCTTTTGCGCCACGAAATAGTTACAGATGGGGTCATGATGGCATTCATGGACCGTGTGCCTGGCTCTCCTCAGTTTTCATCTCTCGTTTTGACGCAGCCGGCACACCAACAGCGGTTTGCTGTAGCTCGGGGTCTTGAAACTACCGAAATCAAGGTCGATATCAGACGACAATACACTGTTGACCAGAAGACTCGGGAAACCGATAAGAACAGACATGAGGCCCTCAAACAAATTATATATGCTCCGACTGGGGAGAACTCATCAGATAATATATTCATATGGGGCTCCCAACCCAACCAAAATCTCACCGACTTGCGCATACTACGTCTGCCCGCCTTTGCAGATGTTCAACTCAAAATCCTGCAAGAAATGATGGGAAAGCAAAAGGGCACCGACATACCTTACTTTAAGGATGACGCTTCAACATCGGCACTGTTTGCTATGCAGCTCAACGATCCCATCTATAACTTGACCATCAATATGGCTGAGTCTTCCAAGGCTGCACGAGCTGTCGCTGGCTTGGCTCCTCCTGACATGGGAAGTGGAAGCCCAGAGCTGAGAACGATCAACATGCTACAAGCAGTGAGGGTTCAGAAGCTTTCTGCCCCTGGTGCGGGAGTCTCTACAGCGCCTACAGAAAATGAGTCGGATGACAATGATGACAAGGACAATGGAGGCCAAGAAGAGGATACTTTCACGAGGCTCGCGGACTACGTGCCTCCACTGGATGCGTTCTCAAATTACCTGGCGCCTCATGTTCGAGCCATGCCACTTCATCATGGTCCAATTGTTAGTCACCCAGACAATAATCCCGCCGGCCTTCAACAGGGTGAAGTTGGAGCCCGTCCAAGGGAAAACCAACCACCGGGATCCGAGCCAGCATCACAACCCAGACTCTTAATGCGTCTCAGTAGCAACTTGATCGGAAATTATGGTCAAGTCAGCTTGGATAGGACGAATCTGCCCCAGGACCTCATCTTCTCCATTGTCTTGAATCAAAGCGAGATCAACCAGTACTTATTGATGGAAGTAACTGTCGATATTGCACTTGGTTCGCCGAATGAGGCCACATACTTCTTGATGTCGAACTACACCGGACCCGGCGCGCACATGTTGACAAACTTGCGCTTCAATGTGATTCCAACAACGTTTCACGACCAGAACCAGGGCCGGTATTACCTGCGCATTCGTCTACTTCCCAGGGCTGAGAAAGGATGGGTCATAGCTCCGGCTGTGCCTGAACTAAGCTTCCTACTCGGGTTGGCTAGCATCAATGCTCCAAGAAGTGGTTTCGCAACCGCAATTATCCAGTCTCGGGCGAGATATTGCAGAAATCCTGCCCTGTTGTCTCAGGAAGTTAACGGCACCATGATGATAGTCAATAATCCTCCTCTATCTGTAGATGTAGTGGTGTCTTGAAGGATTCTATAGCGTTTTGTGTGCGGAGTTATGCAGAAGTACTTGGGTATTCTGGGTAGTATGTTTCAATTGCTCTGGCCAAACTTCCAATATGTAACGAAGAGTTCTTGTTTCTTCAATGTTTCTGTTCTTCTGCCAAAGTTGAATTACTTGTTTGCTAGATACAACTTGACCCTCAGAATGCATTCTTTTCAGAAATAAACAAACATTTACACGACATACAACCACCTATCGCTGTTAGACTGTTCGAAACTAGACCCCAACCAGCCGCCCAATGGCATCAAAGCCTAGTATTTACTATCTGTTCAGCTTCTTACCTGCTTCAGGTGACCCGCAACCTTGTCGTCATCAAACGAAGCAACCTGGTAAACCCCGTTTGAAAGATTGGACACGATGTCTACATAATGGTGTGATGATAGGCAAACCCCCATATCTCCAGAGACAACCCTAAGACCGACCGCGTCAGGTCTGCAGATGATGTGAAAGAGTATTGATCTCCTGCATCTCAAATAGTTCATCCGTCGACTTGCATGTGACACGCGTCAGAACAGCATGCACTCACGGAATTATTGCTGCACGATTCAGATCCGCCACAAGCCGAGTTCATGCATGCATATATCGTATGACAGCGGCGACGCAGTGATGATGATATGTTGTTCCTTGTTTCTCCAATGCATGCATGCATATGCGGTTCGTCGGCGAACATGGATGCGGCCGAAAGAAGACACGGCAGTTGCTCTTATACAAATTCCAACTATTGATCTGCAGTCTGCAGCGCATGTTCTCACTCCGCTTTATACGACAGCAAATGTGACCGGCACCGGCTGCAGTGTTGCAGGAAAGTGACGAATTGGGCCAACAGCGTGCCAAGAGTGCTGTATTGAGGGTCGCTAAACGCGCATATCGCGTTTTTGAAATGCGCCTATTGCGCTAGTCCTAGTGAGGAAGGACATCCCCTTACCTAGTCCTAATCCTAAAAGGATAAGTCCTTGTACCTAACCACTAGATTTAACTACTATGTATAAATCCCTTACTCACTAGGTATAAATCTGTTAAGGCTTCTAGGCCGGAATGGATAGAACAGGGTGATAGTATAGATAAGTAGCAGCTAGATAGCTAAAGGTAAGTGGTAATGCTTAAGGGTTTTAATCTCTAGCCTCCCACATTTTATATATATAACCTTTACCTAAATACCCCCTATATGCTTATATAACTAGCCTATAGTAACCTTATAGCTAGGGCGCTATAAGCCCTAAGTAGGTCCTACTATATATAATACTATTACCTCTATAACCTATATTACTTTATAGCCTCTATAACCCTAATATAGTACCCCCTTTACTTTATAATTACCTTTAATTATACTTACTACTTACTTAGTGTAAACTTACTATTCTAATTTTCCTATGTAACTCTTACCTTATATATCCTAATGTAAGATATAAGGAAATAATAGCCCTATTAATAATAGGTTTAGCTATTATTCCTTACTTTACTTATAAGCTCTTAGTTATAATATAGTTATAGCTATAGATGTAAGGGCTTAGGCTTTGCCTAAGCATTTACATAGTGCACGCGGGTAAGGATAGTCTTATATAGGTAAGGACGTAGAAAAAGGGGCTTATATAAGGTAGTTAGGGGGTATAAAAGGCCCTAGTAAGAATAGGTTTCTTACCTTTCTCTTTCCTCTCCTTAAGTTTCTTAATACTATATTAACGCCTTATTATAGCTACCTAAGGGCTAGTCTATAATATTAAGAAACTTCCTTTAGTTCTTTATAATAGCTACTAAAATTTATAATAGATATACTAATAGATATATTAATAGATATAATAGATATACTTTACTTATAAGACTAACCTAGCTAGGGAATAGTAATACCCCTATCTAACGCTATAGTACTATAGGTAACCTAATAAGCCTAATTTAAGAAACTTTAACTTATGCTATATAAATAAGTAGTAAAGCTTAAATACCTTTAAAAGCATATATATATAAATACCTTAGGACCCTTAGCTTAGCTACTCCCTCTAGCTTAGCCTAGTGCCCCTAACCTAGTCTTTTCTATACCTAAAATAAAATAAAAGCTAATCCCCTTAGGTAACCTATATAATAGTAATAAAGCCTTATTTACTATATAAAGGCTCTTATTAAAATATAAGTTATAGGTAAACTAAGGCTTTATTAGTTTTAATAAGAATAGATAAATACTTATTTATTAAAACCTTTTTTCTAAGGTTTAGTTTTAGGTAATTACTTACTTTAAATAAGGTAATACTATTAGATTTAACCTTACTTACTTTCTAGATTACTTAGGGACTATATTCTCTAACCCCTATAGATAGAAGATAGCCCTTATAAAGCTTAACTAAATAAAGTAAGGTTTAAGGGAGATATTTTTTATAATCTTTATTTACTTTTCTAAGAAGCTCTTACTAGTAGGAGAGGAGCGCTAGATAAGTAAGGTAAAGCTAGTAAAGCTCTAATATATACTTAATAAGTATTTAAAAGAGATTAGTATAGGATAAGGTATTAGCTAAAGTAATTAGTATATAGCTATTAGGTAATATTATAAGATTATAGTTAATATAGAAGCCCTTACCCTAGAGAATAAGTACTAGACTTATTATAAACCTTAACTAGTAAAACTAGTAGCCTAGATTAACTATAAGGGTAACACACTAATAACTAGGGTTTATATAGCTAGGACTTACTTAGGGTAGCTAAATAAGTTAGCTAAAAAGGAGAAGGGAATAAAGGCTACTATAAATATAAAATAAGCGAAATAGGTATTAGAGGTAAAATTAGCTAAACACTACTAAGAGAGACATTACTTATAGTATATATCTAAGGATTACTTTATTTAGGAGTGCACAACCCTCCTAGCTTACTACCTAAAGGTTAGTATTAACTTATATAGGGTAAATAAGGAAAGTATAAATAAGGAAGTAAATATTCCCCTTATAGAAAATAAGTAGCCCCTAAGTAAAGTCTTATATAGGGGTAAAGAGGCTAGCTAACTACTATACTATAAGATAATTATAACTACTATATAGAGATAAAATAAGATATAGTATAATATATAAACTAACTACCTTTCTTAATTCCTATACTCTTTAATATATATTATTATATTAATATCTAAATTAATTATAGTTATAATTACTATAGTATAGTAAGTAAATTAGTAGTAAGATAGCTTAGCCTAGAGCTTATATAGTTACTAAAATAGAGGTATATTTACACTATAGTAAAAGTAAAATAAAGGGAGAAGTAAGTTAAGAAAGACTTCTCTTTTATTACCTATATAATACACACTAGAATTAATATAGATAGCTAGGAGTTATTTATATACTAATATATAATCCTAGGTCTTACCTAGGATATAATATTTAGAATGCCTTAGTTAGAGTAATATAATATAGTAATTTATATAGTAAAATAATAACTAGTTATTAGAGTAGTAAAGGGCCTTTATATCTCTAAGGCTACTACTTATAAGGTAAAGGCACTTATATAGGGAATTATTAGATCCCTTTATACTACTAAGGCTTATAGGGTATAATAAAATAAGGATACTACTATAAGGTTTATTACTATAAGCCTAAGAGAGATAATAATAGTGCTATATATTATAGCACCTAAGATAGATCTAGCTAGTCCTAATATATTAATATTACCTAAGGAGTTATTAGACTTTATAGACCTCTTTAATAATACTAAGGCTAATAGACTACCCCCCTATAGGGGCTCTCTTAATTACTATATATACCTATATAAAAACCTAGATAGCTCTAAGCTAGTATTCCTATAGGGACTATTATATAATATACTATAAGACTAGCTCCTAAAGGTCTAGCGCTAGATTATAGACTTAATAGATAAGGGCTAGATTTATACTAGCTCCTTATTAGCTATAGCCCCTATCCTCCTTATTAAAAAGGCTAATAAGGGTTAGTGTTTTTACGTAGACTATTACGCTCTTAATAAGATAATAGTATAGGATTATTACTCTCTCCTACTAATTAAGAAAACACTATAATCCCTATCCTAGGTATACTAGTTTACTAAAGTAAATATTTATATAGTGTTTTATAAACTATAGTTAGCTAAGGGTAAGGAGTACCTTATAGCGTTTTATATAAGGTTTAGCTTATTTAAGTAGCTAGTTTACCCCTTTAGCCTAGCTAGTGCTTTAGTAACCTTTTAGCGCTATATTAATTAATCCTTAGGGAATATATTAGGGGACTTTATTATAGCTTACCTTAATAATATCTTAGTTTACTTAGAGGGGTTAAGAAAAGACTATATAGCTAAGGTTTAGTTAGTTCTAGGCTACCTAAGGGCTATAAGCTTATACCTAGATCTTAATAAGTTAATATTTGCTATAAAAGAGGTCTAGTACTTAGGATATATTATTATAGTAGGACGCTTAGTTTACCTAGATCCTATAAAGGTTATAGCTATAAAGGAATAGATAGCACTTATAAAATTATAAGGGGTCTATAGCTTCTTAGGATTTATAAACTTTTACTATAACTTTATTAGGGACTTCTCTAAGCTAGCTACCTTACTTATATAGCTTATAAAGAAGAATATCCCCTTCTAATAAGGACTAGAAGAGAATAAGGCCTTTAAGAGGTTAAAAGCTATGTTTATTATATATCTAGTGCTAGTATAATAAGACCTAGACTACCTTATAGTAGTAAAAGCTAATTATTTAAGCATAGCTCTTAGGGGATGCCTCTTATAATAAGGCCTTAATAATATCTTATATCTAGTTACTTACTATTCCACTAGTCTTATGCCTTTATAAAAGAACTATATAATTTATAATAAGGAACTATTAGCTATTATCTTATATCTTAAGGTATAGTTAGTAAAGCTTTAGGGTATATCCTATCTATTTATAATTTACACTAATTATAAGAACCTAGAATACTTTATAACTCCTTAACTTATATTAGAGAGGTAAGCCTAGTAAGTAAATATACTTATGCTATTTAACTTTTACCTTTACTATAGGCCTAGTATATAAGCTTAACACTTAAATACCCTTTCCTAAAGAAAATAGGATTAGAGTAAGTTAGCCTTAAGGATAGGGTAAATCTTATAACCTATTACTATTATATAACTCTTACTATTACTAGTTATATAAGGGGATAGCTATAAACTAGCACTATATATACTACTACTAGTAGGAGAGGCTCTCTTTACCTTAAAATACCTTTAGACCCTATAGGACTAGGCTATTATATTAGACCCTATATATAGTATTTAACTAAAAGCTATATAGGAAAGGGCTTAGAAGTTTCCCCCTAATATACTAATAAGGGAATAGGTTATAGATTACTTTATAAGTATATATAAAGCGCTTTAGTTTTAAGGTTATACTTAGATCCTAGCTTAGGAACCCCTTATAATAACCCTTATATAATAATGCTATAACTTACTAGTAGTAAGATACCTAGGCTATAACACTATATTTTAGATTCTATAATAGTAATTCTATTAGAATAGGATATTATAGGATATTACTTAGTTTATTTATAACTATTACTACTTTAGTAGCTATAAAAGCTATTAATAGTAATAAGGCTTACTAAAACCCTTACTAATCCCTAATTAGTTTTAGTCTTAGATTTCTATTAACTTTATAATAGACTTACTAGTAGTATCCCTAGAGAAGCTATAATACCTTATAGTTATTACTAATAGACTCTTAAAGTTTATATAGCTAAAAGCTATAACCTTTATTAGGGCTAAGGAGTGCATAAAATAATTTAAAATAGTCTAGTAAAGGTTCTAAGGATTTCCCTAATCTATTATTATAGACTAGGGGTTAGACTAGCTAGGGAAATTCTAGATAATATTATGCTCCCTAGTTAGGATTAATTAGTTACTTTTTATATTATATTACCTATAGACTAATAGTAGTATAAAGTAAGTAAACTAGGAAGTGTAAGTAATATTATATATAATAGTCTCCTTCTTATAGTTTAATTAGCTAGAATATCTAGCTACTTACTAGCTTATAATTAATAATAGGTTTTCTTTAGTAATAGGGGTAAGCTTAAATAAATTACTATATAGATATAACTTAAAACTAATTTAGTTATAACTAGACTATTTTGCTTTTATAATATTACCTAAGGGATAGGCTATATATTTCCTAAAGTACTTATAAAAGAGTACCCTTTTAGTAAAAGCTATAATAGCTTATATTTAATAAAGGTAGTAAAATATAACCTTAGCTTTTAAATATCTAGTAAAATAGTTTTAGGTTAGAGATAAGGTATAGCTTTTACTTAAGAATATTAAGATAAACTACCTCTTATAAAAACTTAACTAGATTATAGTAAAGTATATAGTTATTAATATTCTAATACTACTTATAGTATAGTTAGATATCCTAAGGGGCATTTACCTAGTTTTTTATATAAACCTTATTAAATAGGTTATAGAGAACTCTCTTTCTAGTTAGAAGCTCTAGGACTCCTATCTAGGGCTAGAATAAGTCCTAGTAAAGGATAATAATAAACTTATAGAAAAATACTAAGTTAAATAGATTTTAGTAGCTAAAAATACCCTAGGCTAAGGTAAGAGGCATAATATCCTAGTTAAGTAAGTAAGTTATATATAGCTAATATAGGAACTACTAGAAAGTATAATATAAATATAAGCCCTTAATAAGTTTAAAGCAAAGTAAGGAGATATATATTATAATAATAGACTAAATTAATTATAGACTATATATCTATTAAAGAAGATATCTTCTAGCGTATAAGGCATACCTAACCTAAACCTAGCTAATTCCTTATAGTTACTAAAATATATTTAAACCCCCTTATTCCTTATAGCATAGGGGTTACTTAGACTAGGGGTTAGTTAGGCTATTAGTAAGGCTATTATTATTAGATAAGATAGTAACTAGTGTTACCTTATGTTTAATAGGGACATAACCTATGCTACGTTAGGTGCTATAGCTACTATAGCTAGCACTATAGCTACTATAGCTACCACTATAGCCACTATAGCTACTACTATAGTTTTAGATAATAAGAGTAAAATAGTAGTTAGGGAGCGTAAAGTAAGTGTAAGCTAGGGGTAGTATATTATTAGATTAACTTTTATTAAAGAAGGACTAGTAAGTAATAATAGTTAAGGAGGGATAGCTACTACCTATAGTGTAATTAGTATAATAATTAGTTAGACCTAGGATAGATCTAAGTTAGAAGCGCTCTTAGCGCTAATATAAGGGCAAATTATCACTAGCTTTAATAAGTTACTAGTAGCCTTAGGTACTACTATAGTAATAAGGGAAGAGTGCCTTAAGGAGGTATATAGATTAATTATAGAATTCTTAATATATAGAATTTAGTTTGCTAATAATCTATTAGTTTTATTAAAATAGAATACTAGTAACTTATTATATAAAGCTACTTATACTATAGCTACTAGTAAGACTACTATTACTAAGGGGAATAACCTTAAGTCTAGTTATATTTATAGTAGGAGTGTTATAAAAGGGGGGGGCCTTAAGGGTAAAGCAAATAAGTGCTAGATTAAATTAAGCCTAATTTAGGAGCGTATTCTATTAGCTTATAAGGGCATAGAACTATTAGGAGAGAACTAGCATTTTCTTTTTAGTAGTTAGGGTCCTTTTAACCCTAAGTATAATAATATATATACCTATAGTAATTATAGCCTTAAGATCCTTAAGGTAATAATAAAGCTATAGGTTAGTAAATAGGAACCTAGTTAACTAGATATAGGTTATGTGTTACTACTAATATAGGGAATAGGACTTACTACTTTTAGAGGGGTAATAGTTTAATATACCTATAGTAAGGCATTACTTAATATAAGGCCTATAGGGCTAAAAAAGAGCATAAGGGGTAGTATATACCTTATTATCTAAGTCCCCCTCTATAAGAAACTTACTAATAGACCTAGCTACTAGTATAATAGGGGTAGTAAGTAATATAGTAGTAGTAGTTAATAAGGTAGTAGTAGCTAAAGCTTAAGTAAACCTATAAGTATTTATTTTATAATAAGGCATATTTATTATAAGTCTAATAGGGAAATAATAATTATTTAGAATAATAGGATAAAAAGGAGTAATAGTATTATAATATTTAAAAAATATTTTTAGTATAAGGAAGTTAAGGTTATAAAATAAAAATAAATAGTAAGTAGTAAGTAAAGGGATAAATAAGTAAGGGTAAGGCTAGTATTATTATAATAATAATATAGAGCTAGAAGAACGCGCTATATGTCTTACCTAGACCTATAGTTAAAATAATAAGCACCTATAACATATTAGAAAGGGTAAGCACTTATATTAACTATAGGTAAGGGAAGAAAAAGAGGAGGAGTAAGGGTATATATAAGGGCTTAGGCTTTGCCTAAGCATTTATATAGTATATGCAAGTAAGGATAGTCTTATATAGGCAAGGATATAGAAAAGGGGGCTTATATAAGGTAGTTAGGGGGTATAAGGGGCCCTAGTAAGGATAGGTTTCTTACCTTTCTCTTTCCTCTCCTTAAGTTTCTTAATACTATATTAACGCCCTATTATAGCCGCCTAGGGGCTAGTCTATAACAATAGAGTTACTTTATAAATAGTTATATTCTTATTCTTACTAGTTTTATAAAAGTAAATACCCTATATTATATTTTCTTATTAGCTAAAAGGGATAGGGTATTAAACACTATATATTAGAGTGTATTTAATTATAAGTTCTAGTAAAGTTACTATAAGCTTACTAGGTATATATAGTTAGCTATAACTTTAGCTATTAATAGCTATAACACTAGCTTTTTAACCTATAGCTTACTTTTACTACCTATATAAATTACTTAAGGGGTTTATAGTTAATATAAAAAAGACTAAATTTCCCCTTCTTTTTCTCTTTCTTTTCTCCTTATCTCTCTTAATTTTTAATATTAAATTTATAAGTTAGCCTTACTAGCCCTATAGTAGCATTCTTACTACTACTACTTAGTAATTACTAACCTTATCTAAAGTCTTCTCCTTATTATCTTATTTTTTATTTACTCTTATAGTTAGTATCTTACTATTTTACTTCTTACTTACTTACTACTAACTTATAGCTAGGTTATAATATCTTCTATTTGCCTAATAACTCCTAAACCTATAGTGCTTACCTTAGAGAAATCCCCTTATAAGAGGGCTTTATAGGCTTTAAAAACTTCTATATAAGTTTACCTCTTATTTATAGTGTTATAGCTACTAACTTACTAAATAGTATAATTAAAATTCCTTACCTTTACTATAGTTAGTAAGTAGTAATCTAGTAGATTACTCCTAAAGATAATAAAGCTAAACCCTAATATATTATAAATAGAAAACTAGTCCCTAATAAGTATTACTATTTCCCTAGTATAACTAAGTTACTTCTCTCCTACTCTTATAATACTAACTTAGGTTAGGTAATTCCTTAAAGTGCGCTTACTATATAAAAAATAATAAAATATATATTAGTATAAGTATCCCTTTAAGGCTACTACTTTTCGCTAGCTAACTTATTACTAGTGTCCTATAAGAATTATAATCCTTTATTATAAGTTCTTTAAGATTATAAAGAAAATTCCTTAAGATAGCTATTACTATTAGTATTTAGTAAGATTATTAATTCTAGTAACTTAGTTAAAGCTAACTTATTACTAGGCTCTAGTGTATGTAAAATATAAATTATATAATACACTCCTTACTATAAAGAATATAAATTACTATAGGAGAGTTTATTAGGCCTATCTAACTATAGAAGCTACTTATAAGGCTAATGCTAATAAACACGCTATAGTATTATAGCTTTTTAATACTACTAACCTTAAGGTATAGATTAATATTGCTAATAGCCTATGCTTTATAGCTTAAAATACCCTTATAGTAAGTCCTATTATCTTTAGTATAGCTTTATATTTACTAACTTATAGCTAGTTTATAAACTATGTTTCCTAGCTTCCTACTTATATTAGCCTCTCTAAGCTCCCTAAAGAGCTTTATTTCTTTATTTATAGGGATAAGAAAGGGTTCTCTAATAATAAAGCTTCTATAGCTACTATAAAGGAAAATATAGCTATAAATATAATAATAGAGTAATAGGTACTTAGTAGCTATATAGTAGTTTACTTTAAGAAAATATAACTTTTTATATTATAAAATTTTATATATTAAATTACTAAAGTAATAATATCTTTATAAACTAGCTACTTAATTACTACTTATAATTATTTATAATATCCCTTATAATAAAATCTCTTTTTAATACCTATAAATTCTCTAAGCTATTATAGCCTTTCTATTTTACTAAGAATTTCCGCTATTTTCTATTATACTAATATAAGATAATTCTCTTAACCTTAAACTCTTCTTTATTATTTTTAATATTATCTTATAGTAAGGATATATTTATATAGCTAGTGAGATCCCCTCTAAATAGTTTAAGGCTTATAATATTAAATATATTATAAAGTCTTAAGCTAGCTAGTAAT
Organism: Epichloe amarillans; assembly: GCA_024072835.1. Classification (NCBI taxonomy): domain Eukaryota; kingdom Fungi; phylum Ascomycota; class Sordariomycetes; order Hypocreales; family Clavicipitaceae; genus Epichloe; species Epichloe amarillans. The sequence continues at coordinate 2,517,415 of CP099635.1, read as the reverse complement.
TTTAATTAATAGGCTAGGCTAAAATTACTAACTACTTTCTTAATTTTATAGGGCCTTAGGTACTTAGCTATAAGCTTCTAGCTTAGTTATCTTAGGTTAATATTCTTAGTAAATAGTAAAATATAGTCCCTAACCTTAAACTCTATTAGTATTCTTTTATAATTATAGTACTTCTTTTACTATACTTATATATTATAAAGTAGCTACTTAATCTCTAAGTATTTTTATCTTAATTCTAAGACTTTATTTTTTACTTAGTTATTTACTAAGTTAGGCATTAGGATAGCCTAATATAATCCCCTTAGGTTATACCCTTATAGTGCCTTAACTAGCGTTAGGCTATAACTACTATGCTTACTTATATTATAGGTAAACTATACTATTAGTAAATATTCTACCTAATTATCCTATTTCGCGTATATATAGGCTCTTAGATAATGCTTAAGAACCTAATTTAATTACTTTTTTTACCTATTTATCTAGGGGTAAAATATAGTACTTAGTTACTGCTTTATTATAATAAGGTAGTAAAAAGTCCTCTATAATCTACTAGTAAATATTAACCTATAGTCTATAATAATACCTTTTAGGGCACTATAGTCTTTAAAAATATTCTTAAGGAACACTATAGTAAGGCTATTACTAGTTAGGTATATAAACACTAGTATATAAATACTATACTTTAAGAATTAGTTTATAATAACTAAAATTATATTATATAGCTAAAACTTCTAATCCTTTACTAGTAGTAAGCCTATAATAAAGTCTATTAATAATTCTTAGAAGGGGTAATTAAGCACTAGTAATATAGCTAACTTACTATAAGGTTTATATAACCTTAGCTTTAAAACTTAATAATTAACGTAAGACTAAATATATACCTTAATATCTTTCTTTATTAATAGCTAGTAATATTAGCCTATAATATAATAGAGGGTCTTACTAACCCCCTAATAACTTACTATAGGATTATTATAGGTTAATAGTAAAATTTCTTTTTGTAATCCTAGTAGGATAAAAATATAATTTTTATATATAAGTAACTTAAAGGATCTTATAGTCTATATCTATAGCTCTCTAGCCTTTAGCTTAGAGGGACTAATTAACTATAATCCTAACGCACTAAAGTTACTACTTATTAGTAATAACTTTCGCTATATAATAAAGGTATCCCTTTACTATGCTTCTAATAATAAGACTTAAATTAGGGCTTCTAATTTCGCTACCTTACTCCTAATATTAGAGTTAAACTTAAAAGAGGTTCTTTAAACTACTAAGATTCTTATTATAATATTACTATAGCCTAGTAGCTCTTTAGTAGCGCTCTTAGATAATGTAACTAACTTAGTAAAAATTAATATAGTAAAGGTTCTCTTACTTACTATTGCTTTTATAAATATAGTAAAGATTAATATAGAAAAGGTTCTCTTACTTACTTTACTATTAGGTAATTTACCTTAATACTACTATAAGTATATAGCTCCTTAGTAGCACTCTTAGACTTTTTAACTAGTGTAGTAAAGGTTAATATAGTAAAGGTTAACTTACTTACTATTACTTCTATAGGCCTAGTAAAGATTAATATAAAAGAGGTTCTTAAACTAGCTAGTAAGGGTTAATTACTATAAACCTATAGCTTTATTACTATATACTTAGGCCTTTTACATAGCCTAGTAAAGATTAATATAAAAGAGGTTTTACTACTTACTATTAGGGTTATTACTTTATTATTAAGGGGTAGTAAGCATAAATATAGGGTACTTACTAAGTTACTATTACTTTTATACTACTTCTTAACTATAAACCTAACACACTATAGACACGCCTAACTAGTAGTTAAGCTATTACTAATATAGCGCCCCTATAGCCTAATAGTAGTAAACTTAGTAAGAAAGGTTACTAACTAAGATATAAAAGCCTTAGCCTTCCTTTCCTTACTAATATAGTCTAACCTTTATAATAAAGGATTAGTAAGATTTAGCTTCCTTACCTAGTATTTAATAGTAAAGTTAAATAGGCATAGCTTATCTAATATAGTAACCTAGTAACTAGTTAGCTTAGGCTTTATTATAAGGTACTTATACTTTAGTTAATCTATAATTATAGTAACTAAATACACTAAGTAAGTAAGGTAATACCTCTAAGTCTAAAAGGCCTTCTAAATTACTAGTAGCTTTATATTTAGTGTTATATAGCGTAATTTAGTGTCCTTTAACTTTCTTAATATAAACGCTATAGGGTGCTAGTAACCTAGCACTAATATTATAAGGATAGCTTTAATTACATATCTAAAGGCATTAGTCTTTACTTATAATAGTAATATTAGGTTAAAGTAAACTAAAATTAAAGCTTTCTAAAATAGCTTTTATAGTTCCCTAAACACTACTAGCTTACTATTATCTAGCTTAAACTTTACTAGTTAGTTCCCTTATAGGTAGTTTATTAATAAAATAACTATTTTACTCTATAACTTAATAAAACACCTATAGAATCTAGTAAACCTAAGGAAAGATTAGATATTAAACATATAGATAGGTATTAGCTATTTTGTCAAGCGGAAAACAACACCCCAAAAGACACAATGCTAGCCCATGGTTACAAGTAGCGCTATAGCCTACACATAACAAGAGGGGTTAATTGTCTTGTTAATATTAATTATAATAATAGCTAGAGATATCTTATTATATAGAGATACTCTAGATTAAATAGTCTATTAGATTAGAAGTGCTATCTTAATTAAGTAAGGGGAAATAATCTTAGTTTATCTTATTATAAGCTTAGGTATTTTCTTAGTAAAACTTAGTAAAACTTAAGGGTAGAATTAAGAATCTTATAGTGTGTGTCCTTAAAAAGAATCTAGCTATAGGCAGTCTCTTTATAGATTAAATAGTCCCCTTACTTAGATAACTAATATTATTATCCCTTATTATATTATCTATCTTAATAATCCCTAGCGCTTATTATTATAATTACATATTTTCTAGGCGCGTATCTTATAGCATATAACACCTCCCTAGGTATACACTAGTTATCCCTAACTAAGCGTGCACACTAATAACTAAAGTGCCCTTTAAGTGCGGTTAGTAACTAATACTTAATAGTAAAGGAAGGTATTGTTTAATCTAGTATATTTAAGTAAAGGGAGGGGTAAATAAGGAAGGAAGAAAGGAAAAAGAGTAAAAGAAAAGAAAGAGAAAGAAAGTAAAAGGGGGAGAGAAAGAGAAAAAAAAAATCTATATAATACCTCCCTAGCTAGAGACCTAAGTTCCTTATCTCCTAAGAGAGTTTTAGTGTCTTTAGTGTTTAAGGTTATGTGGTTAGTGACATTAGCAAGGGAGTATGGATTATAGGTTGCTTAGCTTCTTATTAAGTTACTCTCTTTTCTTAGTTCTTATGCTAATTAATTAATCCTTAAGCACGCTTCCTTTCTTACTAATAGGCTTTAATAATCTTAGCCTATGTTCTATAAGGCACTAAACTAGGTGGTACTATAGATATATATATAAATAATATTAGTAGGTATGTAATAGTTTCTCTTTATGCTACTCCTTATACTCTAAGGAATAAAAGGAGATTAATTATTATAGCTTATCCTATATCTCTAAGAGGCTATTAGATTATCCTTTCCTTTGCCTATCTAAGCAAGGTCTTATAGTTATGTTCTTACTCCTATCTAATAACTCTATAGATCCTTAGTAATCTTAGCTATTCCCTAATATCCGCCTAAAAAAGTGTGTGTATTACTGCCTACTATGCTTAAAGAGCCTTCCCTATAGTAGTAGTTATTTAATCTTCCTTACTGCGTTAAAGTGCTTTAAGCTTTATAGATAAAGATAGTAGCATAACCTTATGTCTAATAATAGATAATAATATAGATAAAGATATAAGTAATATCTAATAACTTTTCCTTTTACTTAATCTCTATTCTTCTATATTAATTAAGGGTGGTTTATCTTTATCTTCTTATTATATTTGTCTTTCTTAGTCTTATAGCACCTCTTATATGCTAATATTAAAGACCTTAGGGTTATTAGTAAAAACGTAGGCTATAGACTGCTAAAAGTCCTAAACGCGGAGATTGTTATTTTATGCTATATTAGTATACTATTTAATTAGGCAATTCCTATTAGTAATCCAAAGTTTCTAGGGCATTACCACTATACTAACTAGTAACCCTCCACTAACTATCTAGGTTATAAAGCGTGGCATTAAGCACTTTATTATATTTTATACTAGATAATAAAGGTTAAAATCTTTCTAGTAGCCTAATTCCCTTAGTGACTAATCTCCTATTATAAGCTTATTTATAGCTATGTCTTATAGCACCCTAATAGTTCTCTTAAGTGCTTTGCTATAGCTATATTTTAGGTCTAGGATATTATTAGATATTAACTAATCCTTAAGATATAACTTAAACCATTAACTAATAATAGAATCCCTACTAAAAGTATGTAATTATTTAAGCTTAATGTTATACTTATTTAGTGTGTTCTAGTTCTCTATGATTAAATTAAGTGCTTAGTGACTAACTTAGCAGCAAATTATCTAGAGAAAAAACCTTAGGCATGCATATTCATATTCCTAGTTTCCTTTTTACTCTATTACTAGAACTATAATTACCTTAAAATTATAGGGATAGTTTATAAGTTATATAATCTATCCTTACTTACCTATAAAGTCTATAAAATAAGTTATTCTTCCTTTATCTATACTATTAAAATAGTATAGGTATCCTTGCTTTCTATTAAATATAAAGGTAGTCTAGTGATTTGTAAAGTAAACAAACCCTATAGCAAGGCGCTAATTGCTTATGTCTAAGTGAAGGTTAATAGGGTTATACTTAATACTATACTTAATATTAATAGGTTAATATATAGTATAAAGCCTTCTAGCCTTTAAACTAATTAATCTTTATAGTGTTTCTATATTAAAGTCTTCTATATTATTAATTTTAAATGCTTATAGTAGCACTGCTACTATTGCTTTAAGACCTTATTTTATAATCTTCCCTATTGCTATTAGCTTAAACTAATTAAGCTAGTTTTTACTTAGTGTTTTATAAGCCTTCTTTAGGAATTTATAAATATCTATTAGATAACCGCGCTATTGTGTGGTAGTCTAGCCTAGCCTAATTAGTGTTACTAGATTAAAATTATTACTATCTTAATAGACTTTAAACCTTAATAAAGGCTATAGCTAGTCTCTCTAGGGGTAGAATAAAGGTAGCTACTATCTATAAAGATTAGCTAGGTTAACCTTAATAGTGTTACTCTCTCCCTCCCTATAAAAGAAGTTCTCTATCCTATATATTAAAATATAAACATAATATATAGTAAGGCATTTACTATAGGGAAAGTAAGTAATAGTGTTACTATTAACCTTAGTATAATCCCCTTTGCTTATAATAGATTGCTTATACTACTCTATCTTCTAGATAAGATTAAATGGTTTTTATTAGTTTTAGCTTAATATAGCTAGAGAGGAGGGGAAATAAGAGAAGTTAGGTAAGGGATAGTAGGGTTAAAGATTCTAAGAGTTAGGAAGATATATACTAGTGTGAGAAGTAGGTATGCTAGTGTAAGAAGTAAGTTAGATTAGATAGTTCCTATAGTCCTAACCTCTCTTTTTATGCTTTTCCTAGTTCTAGGGGTGGTTATTAGTAGGTAGCACTAGTTACCCTTATAAGGCAGCTATCTATTAGGATTAAGTGGCTTCTATGATTTAGACTTTTAGTATTATAAGTTACTTATAGGTAGCTGCTTACTTATTAGTTATTAACGCCTATTATAGGTATTGTCTTATAACTTAAGACTTTTTAACTCTCTTTCGCTCCTTCTCTTTATATACCTAACCCTACTATCTCTTACTTTATTTCCTAACTAATTAATTATAGCTAAATTCCTTAATATAACTTAGTAAAAGCTCCCTAATATTACCACTATTATAAGGGCAAGTGTCCTTAAAGGCAAGCTTTTAGTAATAAAGACTATAGACTAGTCTAACTATACTAAGTTTTTCCTATCTTTCTTTAGAAAAGACTATATTAGTCTTATGCAAATTATTTAATCTTATTTTTAAGTTAATGCTAATAACTTTTGTTTTATAGTATAAGTTCCTTTTTGCCTTCTAGGTTTAAAGTAGGATTAATATTAGCACTAGTAGCGTTTTGTTATATATAGAGATTTCTCTTTATCTATCTAAGAGTCCCCTAAAGGGAGCACCTCCCTATCTTATTAAGACTATAAAAGGGACTAAATTATTAAAGGAATTTATATAAAGCTATGTTAAATTAGATAGTGCCTTAGCCCTTACTATTAAAAATAATTATTATTCTTTAGTTCTTATACTTACTAAGATAGCTTATCCTAATAGGTACTTTTTACACGCTCTCTTATAATGTCTTAAACGCTATTAAGCTTTACTAGTGTCTATATTTAGCAGATTAAATAGTATATTTTATACCTACTACTTAAACTTATATATATAGTATATTACCTTCTTTAATAAGTATATATACTTCCCTTTTTATAAATATATCTTACTCTCTAGGGTTAGTAATAGCGCATGTAGCAATTACATCTAGAATAGATCTTATGTAGTAAGCTATAAATAGCGTTTTACATTAGGGTATTACACTAGATCTTCCTAAGAGCAAGCTCTTACTCCTTTCCTAGGAAAAGAGTGGTTTACTAAGGCAGTGAAAGCTCTTTTACTTAACCTAAACACTATTAACCTTAAAAACTCTCCTTACTTAGTAATTAATATACCACCTCCTTTTCTAAACTGTTTATAAATACTAGGGGGGGTAGAAAAAAAAAAGAAATAAGCTAGGTACGTAGTGTGAAATTAGATTTATACCTTAATTATTTAATCTTTAGTATATAGAAAGGAAAAAAAAAACAGAATAGTAAGAGAATAAAGGGAATGTTTATTTAATCTATGCACACTTTAGTGTATCTAAGGGTATTCCTTATATTCTTATGTTTGTTTAGCTATAAGGAGGGGTAGTTAGACCTTAATCCCTTAGTATAGACTTCTCTAAGGTGAAAGTTTAACCTCTTTATTATTAACTATTTAATCTAATATATTATGCTAGGATACTGCTAGCATAATTATTAAGACTTCTTAGTTATAATTACTGCCCTCTTCCCTTACTTAGCTTTATTAAAGGGCATATAGCTATCTGTCTATAGTTAAAGTCCACTAACCTTCTAAATCTAGGATAAACTTCTTATTATAGTCCCCTAAGATTGTTTTTATAAGGTAAACTCTATCTAGTGTCTGCAAATAGTAGGCCCTAGAGATTAGCGCTTGCTTATAAGTTTAGAAGGGCTTATTCTATCTTATTATAAGCTTCTTTATTATAGATATATTAACACTTCTCCTAACGTTATATACTAGCATAAGGTCTCCTAGTTTTAATTAATCCTTCCTTAGAGAGGTAGCCTAATTCTTATTAGTTTATTCTATAAGTTACTTCCTAAAGTTAAATACCTTTTTCTTTGCTTTCTTAACATCCTTTACCTTCCTTTTAAGCATTTATACTCTTGCTTTAAATAGGTCCTAGCTAGTGGTAACTATATCCTAGTTAATTAGCCTTTAGGTTAGGAATTTAACTTCTAGTGGTAAGATTAGCTCCTATTTATAAATTAAATAAAAGGCAGACTTCCTATGCGATTTATAAATAGCAATGTAATCTATAAGAAGGGCTTTATTAAGGTGCTTTACCTATTAACTATTTAATCCCCTTAACTTTGCTAAAGCAAACGTAAGAGACTAGTGTCTAGCTTTAATAGGAGAGTTTGCTTTTAGGTTATACCTAGATATTTAGATACCTATAATTCTAATATCTGCTAGTGCTTCTTTAAGATTTCCTTACATTTTAGGTCCTCTATTATAGACTATAAATTAGAAAAGGCTAAACCTGCTAATTAGGGATAAGAGAAACTTTCTAATTACTACTATAGTTATATTTTAGACTAGCGTAGCCTTTACCTAGCCTATTAGGTTATATCTTACTTCTAAGAGATACTTATATCTATAATTAATTAGAAGGTACTAAGTATTAATATAAATCTTACTTATTAGGTTCCCTAGCGTAACTAGCACTAATAGTTCTTAAGGCTACTAGGGCGTAAACTTCTAGTATGTCTCGCAGTAAGTTAATATCTCTTAAGTTATATTCTAGAGTCCTTTTTACTAATATTACTACTTTATCGCTTAGAACACTACCTTAATGCCTTTATAGCTAAGCTCCTTATAAATTACCTTAACTATTACGCGTTATTACTTAGGTATATTAATAACTAACGCTAGTCCCTTTATAATTCCTATTAGTCTTTTCTAAAGGCAACTATTTTCTAGAAAGAACTTTTTAGCTTTATTTTATAGCTTCCTATAGTCTCCTATGCTAAGATTAATTAGTCTTTAGAGGGTTAATAAGAAATTAATTACTTAGCGTATCTTACCTAAATAATCTTTCTTACTACTTTCTTTAATCTTGACGCTATTTAGGTGCAGATTAATAAAGTCTTTAATATCCCCTTTAACCTCTTAATTTAGTTAATCTAATAGTCTAGGACCCTTTCTAGATAAAGTGTCTGTAATTTAGTTTTTTTTGCTAGGAATATATTATATAGAAAAATCAAAGAGTAGTATATAGCTAATTCACTATGTAATAAGGGCTCTGGGTATATTATTAATAGCGCTGTTAAGCTAGTGTATAAGGACCTATAAATCTGTCTTTAGTGTAAAAGGGACTTTATAGAGATAAATTCATAGCTTTCTTAACGCGTAGATAACTACCTAGCATTCTTGCTTAGTTATATTATACTTAGCTTTAGCAATAGTCTAAGTGCTGCTTTTGTATTAAATAGGGTGGTGTTTACCCTTAACTATTTATAGTAGTGCGGCCCCCTATCTAAGTAGGCTTACGTTAACTATAAGGATAATTTCCCTAAAACCTAGTCCTAGATTAAGTGAAATAAGAATTAGGGCTATAGTTATTACCTTTTTTAGGATATCTATAGCTTCTTGCTATTCTAGACCCTATACCTATTCTATCTTCTTCCTAAGTAAAATTACTAGTAGCTTTGCCTTTTATATATAGTGCTTTACCTAGATATAGTAAACTCCTATTAGTCTAATAAAAGAATATACCTTAGATAAGTCCTAGTAAACTATCTATTCTAGGATCTTTATTATTTTTGCTTTAGTTAGTTTCTATCTATTTATCCTATATATAAACCCTATAATTTTTACTAACTTCTAGTAGAACTTTAATTTTAACGCTAAAGCTATGTAACTAGAGAGTTTAATATTAACTAGAACTTTGTTAATGTTAATTAAATGTTCTAGCATATATTTGCGCACTCTAGGCATAACTTCCTCCTTATTATATATTATAGTTAGGCCTTTAACTGCAATATTATCTAGGAATAGCGCGTAAGTTTTAGGGATTAAGTTAAATAGAATTTGCCCTATAATTCTAATAAATTAAGCTACTAAATTAGTAGCTCCTTAAGGTAGGCAGTAAAGTTATAAAAGCCTAACTATAGTAAAGATTATAGTTATATCCCTACTCCTTTCCGCTAGTTTTACTTAGTTATATTCTAATAGTAAATTAACAATGGATAAAATTTTATATATTATAAAGCTCTTACTAAATGCCTCTGCTCCTTAGGGGATTAGAGCGTCTTATATTATCACTTTGTTATATTTAGTGGCTAATAGGATTAGGCAAATCCCCCTATCCTTCTTTATAATAAGGAAATACGGATTCCTATAGGAGCTATGGCTTTCCTCTAAATATCTATATTTTAGCTTCTTTTTTAGTAGATTAACTAGTCTTCCTTATAACCTAAGAGGTATTAGGATAGAACTAGCTTACTATGCCTTATGCTTAATAACCTTTATAACCTATAGTAGTGCGACTAGTGGGTTAACTTTCCCACATTCTAATAAGTCCTATGCTAGCGCTGCTTCTTAGTTATAAAGGATTTCTTTAAAAACATTAACTTCTTCTTATATTAGATATTCTTATACCCCTTTAACTATCTAATCTAATTATTCCTAGGTTATTCTAAAACCTTAAGGGTTTTTGCTAAACCGCCTAGTAATAAACTTACTATACTTTCTAGATATATCTAAACATAACTTTGCTTCTTCCTATTTCTTTGTCTTCTATTTTAAGTCTCCTTCTAGGGTTAACCTGTTAGAAGGTATATTATTACGTGGATAAATCTTATTAGCTTTATGTTTATACATTGTGTTTATTATAAGATTAGGTGGTTTTAGTTGCTATAGGGGTTAGAAATCCTCTATAACCGCTTTAAGTTATTAGGAGTGGTTTATTATTATATCCTAAACCACTTCCTATAGGATACCTATTCCCTCCCTAGTTATAATAGGGACTAGCTACTTATCTTTATCTAGTTTTGCTTCTAGTCCTTTGTAAACTATTTAATCCTTCTCTTCCTTAACTATAGGATAGCTAAACATAATAACATTAATTATAGGTTACTAGGCTAGTTAACTACTAGTGTATTGCCACTAAATACTCCCTATAACTCTTAAGATAATAACTATATCCCTAAAGCAACACTAAGCAAAGAGCTTACTGCTTCTTAAATAGTTAAACTATATCTATAATAGCCTAAAGAATAGCATCCCTAGAATTAAGCTTATATTAACTAAATCCAGACTAATATAGAAGTTAGTGGGTATCTAGACGTTCCCTAGATAGAGCTTTATTTAGACCTCCCTAATTATCTTAATCCTATGCGATAAAAATAATATAGTGTTTATTATATCTATAGGATAGATCTTAAGCCCTAAGCGCCTAGCAGTGCTCTTAGTAATTACATTCCCTTAAGAACCTATGTTAATAAGTCTAGGGAGAAGCTCCCCTTTAGGGTTATCTAAGCAAACCTATAAGTATAGCAAATCCTATAATTAATTAACTATAGCCTATAGCTTTATAATTATATTTAGTATAAAGCTTGCCTTAGAAGGCTTACTCTAAACTTATTATAGCTCTTCCTATTAAACTTAGGCTCCTAGTTATTCCTAGATTTATTCCTATAAGGTAGCATTAATCTTAGGTAGCTAAGCTAAAGCTATCTTTAGCGGTTTTTTCTTAGCCTTTGCCTTATTTTTCTTATTCTCTTAAAGGGCCTTCTTTATTATTTAGATAATAGAATTAATCTAGTGGTTATAATTAATTAGTCTTAAGCTTATTTTTACTCTAAATATCTTTAAAGGGGGTATAGGTCCTAGTATATCCCTATTATAATAATAGATATCCTCTATGCCCTTTGCTTATAGAAGGTATTTATTACTAACTGCCTTTACTAGCGTTAGTATAATATAATAAATATCCCTAAAGGGCACCCTAAGCTTCTTCTAGAAGACCTTATTATATAGTTAGTCTAGAATTCTCTAGCTTACCTTGCCTAATAGGTCTTTCTTCCCCTTTGCTAAGGTCTCTTTATCTTTATTAAGCTACTCTTAAACCTAATAATCCTATTTATTACCTTTTGTAATTTCTTTAACACACGCTTGCTTTACTACCCTTTCCCTAAGGCTTATAACTTTTATAATATAAGCGTTTACCTCTTTATCCTTTAAGCTTAATTTCTTAAACTTAATAGCTAAGACCACTTCTAATAGACTCTTTAGGATTAAGGTTACCTAGTTTACCCTTTCTAGATAGTATTTAGTAGGATTAAACTAGTTTTCTATTTAATTAAAGATATCCTATTTATCTAGAGTTATATCCTAATCCTTTTCTCTATAGGGTTTACATTCCTTAATCTAAGGTATTATATAGGTAATTCTGCTATCTAGGAAGTATTTAACCTAAAACATAGCTAGTCTTTATGCGTAGCTACTAATAGTAAGAAACTTCGAAAGTAAGATAGGTAGTATTATCTAACGTTTTGTATTATCTCTAATTACTAAAATACAAATAGCTAGGTTATAGATAGCGAATTTTAATATTTTATTAAATCCTAGTGTGTTACACTTTGTAGCTAAGTAAGAGTTATTATTACAATAATACTATTAGTTTAACTATTATCCTCTCCTAGCTATTACATTAATATTAAAGATACGCTTATTATCCTAATTAAATAATCTAATGCTATTTAGTTAGTAATTACGTTATTATAGGTTAATATTATACTTTCGCTTAAGCTATTTTATAATATTAATCTCCTTACTTACCTAAGCTATAACTATAATTTTTAACTTAGCTAATTATTTTATTAAGTTATCTATTTAATCTTAGTATTTCGCTAGTCTAGGAGTTCTATCCTTCTTTATTTTATTATAAAAAGTGTTAGTTCCCCTTTTTTATTTAGCAAGCTCTAATAATACTATATAGTTCCCCTAGTTAGCCTAGTAAACACTAAGCGTTACTTAATTAAATAGTCTCTAGCTTTTTAGGTTTAGTTTAGTATTATCTAGATAATGCCCTTATAAGTTAGAGATCTTAGGGTCCCTATTTCTAAGCTCTAATTATATTTAAACATGCGTGTTAAGTGCTATCTAAAGCGTTTTATATTACATAACTAGGACTTCCTTATATATATACCCTTTTTAATCTATAAAGCTTAAGATTAAATAGTTAGGGAGGGCCTTATAGATATAGTTTAACTAGGTTATTATTATTTGCTATCCCTTTAGGTTTGCATTAGATATTAAAGCTTAATACTTCTATAGCTAGTAGTGAGTGTCTTTAATAGATTTTAGTCACATAAGATTAAGATCCTTAAGTTATCCCCTAGCGCTTTCTATCTAGTCCTAACTTATAGCATTAAACTAAAGGAGCATTTCTTCCTTTAATTTCGCCTAAGTGCGTAATGCTATTAATATCTTAACTACTTATTAAAGCTAGGGGTTAACGTTACACTTAAGTATCTTACGCTAATCCTTTTTAGGGATATATATTACCTTTATCTTAGCCTTAAAGTCTTTAATAAAATTAGTAATATTTTCTCCTATAAACTGCTAAATATTATACCTATTTTACATAGTAATAAGTAATAATTAGCAAGCTATTATTTCCCTAAGCATCTTTATAAAGGTCTTTATATTAAGCCCTTTAAGGGGTCTAGAGGCTTTCTCCTTAACATTAGGGTCCTTCCTTAATAGCCTATTAGCGTGGCTATAAGTTAGTGTTAAAACTATCTCTAGATTAGATAGTTCCTTAGTTATAATTAGGGTACTTAGTAATAGTAAATCCTGTAACTCTTTTAGATAGCTTAGCTACTTAGTAAACCCTGCTTTACTTAATTAGCGGGAATAAGATAAGGTAAGATAATTAGATATAGAGTTAGATAATAGTGCTTTTAATTAATCTTATAAGAGAGTAACTATTTAACTAAAAGCTATAATTCTAGAGAGAACTTTATAGGAAAAAGATTTCTATAAGGCAGTATCTATAGTTATAAATAATCTATAAGTAAGGACTACTAATGTAATTACATAGCTTTTTATAATTACCTATAAGATCCTAACGCATAGCTAAATTATTACAAAATTAGCTATAGGTCCTAAGATTAAATAGTTTATAATGCTAAATAGCGGTTTTTGTTTTAAATCCTTGTGTTTAGAGAGTCTTAGTAAGGGCTTAATAGCTTAGCTAGTATTTGTAAGGTATTTTCCTAAGCTAGTTAGCCTTATATCTAACGTCTCCTTATAACGTAATTTCCTTTCCTTACACTAGCTTAGTTCCTCTAGATTAGCTAGCTTCTAACTTATGCCTTAGCTTCTCTAGGGCCTAGGGTTAGGTTTTTAATTTATATTATAGTGTGGGGAAAAACAAAATAAAGGGGTCTTTGCGTAATCTAGTTTAGTGTTAGCTAAGAACTATAGCTAAAAGCACGCTTCTAATTAATCTTAGTCTATAGTAGATTAAATAGAAAGCGGAAGTCCTAGGGGTTTAATTCCCTATTTCTCCACTAGTTTTGTTAAGCAAAAAACAACACCCTAAAAGACATAATACTAGCCTATAGTTATAAGTAGCGCTATAGCCTACACATAATAAGAGAGGTTAATTGTCTTGTTAATATTAATTATAATAATAGCTAGAGATATCTTGTTATATAGAGATACTCTAGATTAAATAGTCTATTAGATTAGAAGTGCTATCTTAATTAAATAAGGGGAAATAATCTTAGTTTATCTTATTATAAGCTTAGGTATTTTCTTAGTAAAACTTAGTAAAACTTAAGGGTGAAATTAAGAATCTTGTGGTGTGTGTCCTTGAAAAGAATCTAGCTATAGGCAGTCTCTTTATAGATTAAATAGTCCCCTTGCTTAGATAACTAATATCATTATCCCTTATTATGTTATCTATCTTAATAATCCCTAGCGCTTGTTATCGTGATCGCGTGTTTTCTAGGCGCGCATCTTATGGCACACACTATATTATAATTGCCTTTACCTTACTTAAGTCTATTAAGATTCCTTTTAGTAAGATTATATAACTAAGGAATTTAACCTCCTTAATAGAGAATTAGCACTTATTTAAATTAATAAAAAGGTTAGCCTTCTAAAATCTCTTAAGGATCTTTTTAATATTACTCTTATACTCTAAGATCTTATAGCTAAATATTAGGGTATTATTAAGGTAAATAATGTAAATAAGATTATTAAGGCCTTCTAAAGCTTTATTAATATACTCTTAGAAGGATACTAGCGTATTAATAAGCCTAAATAGTATTATAAAATACTTAAAGTAACTATATTTACACTAGAAAGCTATTTTCTACTTATTACCCTTATAGATATATAGCTAATAGTATATATCCTTAAGGTCTAACTTTATAAAAATCTTTACACCCCCTAGTTAATCTAAGATTTCTAATATTAGGGGTAAAGGGGCCTTATCTTTAACTATAATCTTATTAAGGCCCCTATAATCTATATATAGTTATAGCTTTCTCCCTTTTTTAGTATAAAAAGGATTAGGGCGCTTACTAAGCTAATAGATCTTTAGATTTATTTGCGTTCCTATGTAATTACTAAGTACTTATAAAGCACCTATAACTCTTTCTTAGCTAGGTTATATATTAGACCCTATAGTAATGCTTTTTCTTTTTTTAATTTAATAGTATAGGTTTAGCTACCTAAGCTAAGAAAGGTACTAGCCTCTTTATTTAAAAATATATCTTTAAACTCCTTATAAGCTTCTAGAAGTTTTACTTTCTTAGGTTTATTAGTTAGTTTTATTATTATATTATTACTACTTCCTTCCTTTTTATTTACTATAAGTCTAATAGTAGCTATATATCTAATTATATATATTACCTATAGGTTAAGTACTACTATAATAGATATATATTTTACTACTTTCTAACTATCCTATAACCTTATTACTAATAAGATATATTCCTTTATTATAAGGTATCTCTAAAGTCTATCTTTCTATAATATTATTATAAGCTTATACTCTCTTACTTAATTAACTCCTAAAACTAATTTTTTACTACTATTAGTATTATAGTAACTAAGTTAGTATATCTTTATATAGCCTATGCTATCCCTAACTAATACTATTTTCTTTAAAATCCCTTAATATAGCATAATATTACTTAATACACTCTTAAGTATATTATTATAAGGTTATACTTTTAACTAATTAAGGTTTATTAGTATATTAGGGTAAAATAAGGAATATATAATACTAGGGTTAAATAGTATTAGTATTACTACCTAGTAGTTATCTTAATATAACTTAATATTTATATAAATTTATAAGTCTAAAAGACTATTCTTATTAAGTTAAGTTATATTAAGAGCATTTTCCTAGGGTTTTACTATGCTAATTAGGGCCTTATTTAAGTTTAAGTAACTCCTAGCTTACTTAGTGCTAGCTTAGTGTGTCTTAGTAATATAAGTATTTTTTTAGTAAATACTATAGTTTAGTTTAGTATACTTAGTTAAGAGGTAGCCTAGTTTCCTATACTTATAATAAACTAGTAAGCCTCTTACTTCTATATAGTATCCTTTTTATAGCTTTCTTTTAGGGATACTAAGTAGTTCTTTCTTTTTTACTAGTTACCTCCTTAGTTCTCTCCTTAGTAGCTTTTATAAGGGATCTCTTTCTTTTCCTTAGTTATTACTTTTACCTTCTTTCCTTAGCTAATAAGGTAGTTTTAACTTATAGGGTACTCTTAGCTAAATACTTACTTCTTTATAGTACTATTTAGGCACTATATAAACTAAGTAATTCTTAGAGGTTTAGGTATAGGTTTAGGTAATTTTACTTTTACTTTCCCTTAGACTTTAATAAATATCTAAAATAACTAATCCTTACCTTAATAAAGGGTTAGTAATATTCCTATAGCTTCTAGGTAGTAACTATCTTTATCTATTTCTCTAGTTTTTAGCTATTAGATAAACTTTACCTAAGTATAGCTTTAGTAATTTATATAACTATTTATAGTAGTAAAGCGTATTTACTATTACTTTACCTTATTTACTAGGTAGTTACTAGTATATATAACTTTTATTATATTATTAGTAAATATATTTTAATCTATAGTAAAGGTTATATTTAAATCTACTAAGAATATCTATAGGTTCTTATAGGTATCTCTCTTATATATAAAAGCTTTTAGCTATATCTTTACTATACTATATTTATAAAGTCCTAATAAGGGTAGTACTTCTTAGGGAATAGGGGTAAAGTCTTAAGTAAAAGGTATTTATAGGGTAGGAGTAAGGCCTTTATTAGTATTAACTAATTAAAGAGAGGTATTTACTTCTTATAAATTTTTCTATAGCTATTTAAGTTTTTATCTTTTTTAAGTAATTTATAGCTATATCTTTACTTATATAAGGCTATAGTTTAATATAGCTTCTTTACTATTAATAATAGGTTCTAATATATTAGAATTCTCTAGTATAGTTAGATAAGAAGACTTATATTTTAGAAGTAAGTTTTAATCTATAGGTATACCTTTATATAGTATATTTGCTTTAGAGTTATTAGTACCCCTTAAGTAAGTGTTTATTCTTTAAGGTGCTAATATTCTTACCTTACTAATAGCCTATTACTTTAATAGAAAAGAGAGATTAACTTATTAAGGCTTCTAGGCTAAAATAGATAAAATAAGGTAATAGTATAGATAAGTAATAGCTAGATAGCTAAAGGTAAGTAATAATACTTAAGGGGTTTAATCTTTAGCCTCCTATATTCTATATATATAACCTTTGCCTAAATACCCCCTTTACGCTTATATAACTAGCCTATAGTAACCTTATAGCTAGGGTGCTACAAGCCCTAAGTGGGTCCTACTATATATAATGCTATTGCCTCTATTGCCTGTGTTGCTCCGTAGCCTCCACGACCCTAACAAAATCGTATTGATTATATTATTTATAATTTTAAAAAATCTATATAATAATGTTGGAACAAACACGATATCAATCGCGCTTAGGCAGCCGCAATTGCAACTAGAAGAGGGTTAGCCTACGCGCGGGCGCGTGGGCCCTACTTTCACCCCGTAAGCGGGCCCTGTGATAGGGCAGGGCTAGCGTCACGTGGGGTCACGTGACCTATAACAGGCAGCTGTTATCCCTTGCGAAAGCCCTCTCTTTTGCTTCCCTTTTCTCTTTATAGATTATATAGAATAATAAGCCTAGAATAGATTATTAATAATAATACTATTCTTAAGGCTTTATATACACGCTATTAATCCCTATAGAACTAACACTAATTAGTGGTTAACCCCTAGGTAACCACTTTTAATTTGCAAGTGCTAACCACTCTCTTATAAATTACAATAACTATAATCTAACTTACAAGTGCTAACCACTCTCTTATAGATTATGCTAACTATAGATTAGTAAGGTCTTTTTATAGAAAAGATTCTTATAGAAGCAATATATATATTACTATAAGATCCCTAAGAGTGCTAAGGAAAAAGCCTATTATCTTAAAGAAGAGTTAAACTCTAGTAGCTTGCCTATCCTATTATTCTTCTTAATATAATAGATAGAAGCCTAAACCTTAAAGAAGAGTTTAACTCTAGTAGCTTATCCTATCCTATTATTCTTCTCCTTAGTGCGTTCTATTACGTAATAAAGCTAACCGCTAAGCTTATAATCCTTTATATATCTCCTTCCCTAAAAATTATTATCCCTCTTTCCTATTCTATCTCCTCTAAAGCCTATAAGTTATAATAGTTAATAAGAAGGAGCAAACGTAAGTCCTTGTTATGGACTAGCCCCTAGGCTGCTGCAATAGGGCGTTAATATAGTATTAAGAAACTTAAGGAGAGGAAAGAGAAAGGTAAGAAACCTATCCTTACTAAGGCCCCTTATACCCCCTAACTACCTTATATAAGCCCCCTTTTCTGCGTCCTTGCCTATATAGGACTATCCCTACTTACATACACTATATAAATGCTTAGGCAAAGCCTAAGCCCTTATATATACCCTTACTCCTCCCTTTTTTCTCCCCTTGCCTATAGTTAATGCAAGTACTTACCCTTTCTAATGTATTATAGGTGCTTATTATTTTAACTATAGGTTTAGGTAAGATATATAACGCATACTTCTAGCCCTATATTATTATTATAATAACACTAGCCTTACCCTTACTTATTTATCTCCCTTACTTACTACCTACTATTTATTTTTATTTTATAACCTTAACTTCCTTATACTAAAAATATTTTTTAAATATTATAATACTATTACTCTTTCCTATCCTATTATTCTAAATAATTATTATTCCCCTATTAGACTTATAATAAATATGCCTTATTATAAAATAAATACCTATAGGTTTACTTAAGCTTTAGCTACTACTACCCTATTAACTACTACTACTACTATATTACTTACTACCCCTATTATACTAATAGCTAGGTCTATTAGTAAGTTCCTTATAGAGAGGGACTTAGATAATAAGGTATATGCTACCCCTTACACTCTTTTCTAGCCCTATAGGCCTTATATTAAGCAATGCCTTAATATAAGCATATTAAACTATTACCCCCCTAAAAGTAGTAAGTCCTATCCCCTATATTAGTAGTAATATATAACCTATATCTAGTTAACTAGGTTCCTATTCGCTAACCTATAGCTTTATTATTACCTTAAGGATATTAAGGCTATAATTACTATAGGCATGTATATTATTATACCTAGGGTTAAAAAAACCCTAACTACTAAAAAGAAAATACTAGTTCTCTCCTAATAGTTTCGCGCCCTTATAAGCTAATAGAATACGCTCCTAAATTAGGCTTAATTTAATCTAGTACCTATTTGCTTTGCCCTTAGGCCCCCCCCCCTTTTAAAACACTCCTACTATAAATATAACTAGACTTAAGGTTATTTCCCTTAGTAATAGTAGTCTTACTAGTAGCTATAGTATAGGTAGCTTTATATAGTAAGTTACTAGTGTTCTATTCTAATAAAACTAATAGATTATTAGCAAACTAAATTCTATATAATAAGAATTCTATAATTACTTTATATGCTTTCTTAAGGCACTCTCCCCCTATTACTATAGTAGCACCTAGGGCTACTAGTAACTTATTAAAGCTAGTAATAATTTGCCCTTACATTAGCGCTAGAAGCGCTCCTAACCTAGATCTATCCTAGGTCTAACTAATTATTATACTAATTACACTATAGGTAGTAGCTATCCCCTCTTAACTATTATTATCTACTAGTCCTCCCCTAATAAAAGTTAATCTAATAATATGCTACCCTTAGTTTATACTTGCTTTACGCTCTCTAACTACTATTTTGCTCTTACTATCTAAAACTATAGTAGTAGCTATAGTAGCTATAGTGCTAGCTATAGTAGCTATAGCACCTAATATAGCATAGGTTATATCCCTATTAGACATAAGGTAATACTAGTTACTATCTTATCTAATAATAATAGCCTTACTAATAGCCTAACTAACCCCTAGTCTAAGTAACCCCTATACTATAGGGGATAAGAGGGTTTAAATATATTTTAGTAACTATAAGGAATTAGCTAAGTTTAGGATAGGTATGCCTTATACGCTAGAAGATATCTCCTTTAATATATATATAGTTTATAATTAATTTAGTCTATTATTATAACATATATCTCCTTACTTTGCTTTAAACTTATTAAGGGCTTTTATCTATATTATACTTTCTAGTGGTTCCTATGTTAGCTATATATAACCTACTTACTTAACTAGGATATTATACCTCCTACCTTAGCCTAAGGCATTTTAAGCCACTAAGATCTATTTAACTTAGTATTTCTCTATAAGCTTATTATTATTCTTTGCTAGGACTTATTCTAGCCTTAGATAGGAGTCCTAGAGCTTTTAACTAGGAAGAGGGTTCTCTATAGCTTATTTAATAAGGTCTATGTAAAAAACTAGGTAAATGCCCCTTAGGATATCTAACTATACTATAAGTAGTATTAGTATATTAATAACTATATACTTTACTATAACTTAGTTAAGTTTCTATAAGGGGTGGTTTATCTTAATATTCTTAAGTAAAAGCTATACCTTATCTCTAACCTAAAACCATTTTACTAGATATTAAGAAGCTAAGGTTATATCCTACTACCTTTATTAAATATAGGCTATTATAGCTTATACTAGAAGGGTACTCTCTTATAGGTACTCTAGGAAATATATAGCCTATCCCTTAGGTAATATTATAGAAGCAAAATAGTCTAGTTATAACTAAATTAGTTCTAAGTTATATCTATATAGTAATTTATTTAGGCTTACCCCTATTACTAAAGAAAACCTATTATTAATTATAAGCTAGTAAGTAGCTAGATATTCTAGCTAATTAAACTATAAGAAGGAGACTATTATATATAATATTACTTATACTTCCTAGTTTACTTACTTTATACTACTATTAGTCTATAGGTAGTGTAATGTAAAAAGTAACTAATTAATCCTAACTAGGGAGCATAATATTATCTAGAATTTCCCTAGCTAGTCTAACCCCTAGTTTATAATAATAAATTAAGGAAATCCTTAGAACCTTTACTAGACTATTTTGAATTATTTTGCGCACTCCTTAGCCCTAATAGAGGTTATAGCTTCTAGCTATATAAACTTTAAGAGTCTATTAGTAATAACTATAAGGTATTATAGCTTCTTTAGGGACGCTACTAGTAAGTTTATTATAAAGTTAATAGAAATCTAAGACTAAAACTAATTAGGGATTAGTAAGGGTTTTAGTAAGCCTTACTACTATTAATAGCTTTTATAGCTACTAAAGTAGTAATAGTTATAAATAAACTAAGTAATATCCTATAATATCCTATCCTAATAGAACTACTATTATAGGATCTAAAACATAGTGTTATAGCCTAGGTGTCTTACTACTAGCAAGTTATAGCATTATTATATAAGGGTTATTATAAGGGGTTCCTAAGCTAGGATCTAAGTATAGCCCTAAAACTAAAGCGCCCTATATATACTTATAGTATAATTTATAACCTATTCCCTTATTAGTGTATTAGGGGGAAACTTCTAAGCCCTTTCTTACATAGCTTTTAGTTAAATACTATATATAAGGTCTAATATAATAGCCTAGTCCTATAGGGTCTAGAGGTGTTTTAAGGTAAAGAGAGCCTCTCCTACTAGTAGTAGTATATATAGTGCTAGTTTAAAGCTATCCCCTTATATAACTAGTAATAGTAAGAGTTATATAATAGTAATAGGTTATAAGATTTACCCTATCCTTTAGGCTAACTTACTTTAATCCTATTCCCTTTAGAAAAGGGTATTTAGGCGTTAAGCTTATATACTAAGCCTATAGTAAAGGTAAAAGTTAAATAGTGTAAGTGTATTTGCTTACTAGGCCTGCCTCTCTAATATAAGTTAAGGAGTTATAAAGTATTCTAGGTTCTTATAATTAGTATAGATTATAAATAGATAGGATATACCCTAAAGCTTTGCTAACTATGCCTTAAGATATAAGATAATAGCTAATAGTTCCTTATTATAAATTATATAGTTCTTTTATAAGGGCGTAAGACTAGCAAAATAGTAAGCAACTAGATATAAGACATTATTAGGGCCTTGTTATAAGAGGTATCCCCTAAGAGCTATGCCTAAATAATTAGCTTTTACTTCTATAGGGTAGTCTAGGTCCTATTATACTAGCACTAGATATATAATAAACATAGCTTTTAACCTCTTAAAGGCCTTATCCTTTTCTAGTCCCTATTAGAAAGGGATATTTTTCTTTATAAGCTATATAAGTAAGGTAGCTAGCTTAGAGAAGTCCCTAATAAAGTTATAGTAAAAGTTTATAAATCCTAAGAAGCTATAAACCCCTTATAATTTCATAGGTATTACCTATTCCCTTATAGCTATAACCTTTATAGGATCTAGGCAAACTAAGCGTCTTGCTATAATAATATATCCTAGGTACTAGACTTCTTTTATAGTAAATATTAACTTATTAAGATCTAGGTATAAGCCTATAGCCCTTAGGTAGCCTAAAACTAACTAAACCTTAGCTATATAGTCTTTTCTTAACCCCCTTAAGTAAACTAAGATATTATTAAGGTAAGCTATAATAAAGTCCCCTAATATATCCCCTAAGGATTAATTAATATAGCGCTAAAAGGTTACTAGGGCGCTAGCTAGGCTAAAGGGGTAAACTAGCTACTTAAATAGGCTAAACCTTATATAAAACGCTATAAGGTACTTCTCTTCCTTAGCTATCTATAGTTTATAAAACGCTATATAAATATTTACTTTAGTAAACTAGTGCGCCTAGGATAGGGATTATAGTGTTTCCTTAATTAGTAAGAGAGGGTAATAATCCTATACTATTATCTTATTAAGAGCGTAGTAGTTTACGCAAAAACACTAACCCCTATTAGCCTTTTTAATAAGGAGAATAGGGGCTATAGCTAATAAGAAGCTAGTATAAATCTAGCCTTTATCTATTAAGTCTATAATCTAGCGCTAGACCTCTAGGAGCTAGTCCTATAGTATATTATATAATAGTCCCTATAGGAGTGCTAGCTTAGAGCTATCTAGGTTCTTATATAGGCATATATAGTAATTAAGAGAGCCTCTATAGGGGGGTAGTCTATTAGCCTTAGCATTATTAAGGAGGTCTATAAAGTCTAATAACTCCTTAGGCAATATTAATGTGTTAGGACTAGCTAGATCTATCTTAGGTGCTATAATCTATAGCACTATTATTATCTCTCTTAGGCTTATAGTAATAAACCTTATAGTAGTATCCTTATTTTATTATGCCCTATAAGCCTTAGTAATATAAAGGGATCTAATAATTCCCTATATAAGTGCCTTTACCTTATAAGTAGTAGCCTTAGAGATATAAAGGCCCTCTGCTACTCTAATAACTAATTATTATTTTACTATGTGAATTACTATATTATATTACTCTAACTAAGGTATTCTAAATATTATATCCTAGGTAAGACCTAGGATAATATATAAGTATATAAATAACTCCTAGCTATCTATATTAATTCTAGTGTGTATTATATAGGTAATAAAAGAGGAGTCTTCCTTAACCCACTTCCCCCTTTATTTTACTTTTACTATAGTGTAAATATACCTCTATTTTAGTAACTATATAAGCTTTAGGCTAAGCTATCTTACTACTAATTTGCTTACTATACTATAGTAATTATAACTATAATTAATTTAGATATTAATATAATAATATATATTAAAGAGTATAGGAATTAAGAAAGGTAGTTAGTCTATACATTATGCTATATCCTATTCTATCTCTATATAGTGGTTATAATTATCTTATAGTGTAGTAGTTAGCTAGCCTCTTTGCCCCTATATAAGACTTTACTTAGGGGCTACTTATTTTCTATAGGGGGAATATTTACTTCCTTATTTATACTTTCCTTATTTACCTTATATAAGTTAATACTAACCTTTAGGTAGTAGGCTAGGAGGGTAGTGCACTCCTAGATAAAGTGGTTCTTAGATATATACTATAGGTAGCGTCCCTCTTAGTAGCGTTTAGCTAATTCTACCTCTAATACCTATTTCGCTTATTTTATGTTTATAGTAGCCTTTATTCCCTTCTCCTTCTTAGCTAACTTTTTTAGCTACCCTAGGTAGGTCCTAGCTATATAAACCCTAGTTATTAGTGTGTTACCCTTATAGTTAACCTAAGCTACTAGTTTTACTAGTTAGGGTCTATAATAAGTCTAGTACTTATTCTCTAAGGTAAGGGCTTCTATATTAACTATAATCTTATAATATTGCCTAATAACTATATACTAATTACTTTAGCTAATACCCTATCCTATGCTAATCTCTCTTAAATGCTTATTAAGCGTATATTAGAGCTTTACTAGCTTTACCTTACCTATCTAGCGTTTCTCTCTTACTAGTAAGAGCTTCTTAGAAAAGCAAATAAAGAATATAGAAAATATCTCCCTTAGACCTTGCTTTATTTAGTTAAGCTTTATAAGGGCTATCTTTTATCTATAGGGGTTAGAGAATATAGTCCTTAGGTAATCTAGAAAGTAAGCAAAGTTAAATCTAATAGTACTACCTTATTTAAAGTAAGTAGCTACCTAGGACTAGACCTTAGAAAAAAGGTTTTAATAAATAAGTATTTATCTATTCTTATTAGAACTAATAAAGCCTTAGTTTACCTATAACTTATATTTTATTAAGAGCCCTTATATAGTAAATAAGGCTTTATTACTATTATATAGGTTACTTAAGGGGATTAGCTTTTATTTTATTCTAGATATAGGAAGGACTAGGTTAGGGGCGCTAGGCTAGTTAAGGGCGCTAGGCTAAGCTAGAGGGGGTGGCTAGGCTAAGGGTCCTAAGGCATTTGCGTGTATATACTTCTAAAGGCATTTAAGCTCTACTACTTATTTATATAGTATAAGTTAAAGCGTCTTAAATTAGGCTTATTAGGCTACCTATAGTACTATAGCGTTAGATAGGGGTATTACTATTCCCTAGCTAGGTTAGTCTTATAAGTAAAGCGTGTCTATTATGTTTATTAATATATCTATTAGTGTATCTATTATGAATTTTAGTAGCTATTATAAAGAACTAAAGGAAGTTTCTTAATTATTATAGACTAGCCCCTAGGCTACTATAATAGGGTATTAATATAGTATTAAGAAACTTAAGGAAAGGAAAGAGGAAGGTAAGAAACCTATCCTTACTAGGGCCCCTTATACCCCCTAACTACCTTATGTAAGCCCCCTTTTCTATGTCCTTGCCTATGTGGGACTATCCCTACCCAGGTGCACTATGTGAATGCTTAGGCAAAGCCTAAGCCCTTATAGTCCTAATAAGTTATAATAGCTTATAAGTAGGAGACACTTTCTTAGAAGCTTACAAAGGGTAACTAGAGAGAAAACCTAGCATAATTCCCTTCCTTTATATCCCTTAGACCTTACACTACTATGTTATAGAGAAATCACTCTGTAAGGTTAAAGGATTTAATATTAATAAGGATAACACGCTAGAAACCCTTATAGCCTATATCCTTACTAAAGTAAAGAATTATAAAGCAAGAAAGGTAACTAGAAAAACCCTCTTTATAGAGTTTACTAAAGACTTCTATAAGTAAATACCCTAGACACTTTAAAGAGCACTAGCCCTAGTAGTAAGGCACCTTTATAACTACCTTATAACTAACAGGGTGTATATAATAATTAACTAGACTATAACTATTATTATAAACCTTTAAGAAGTCCTTAAGTAAGAGGAATTCTACTTTTAGTTATAAGAAGTATTGAAAATGGGAAGGGAATCTAACTAGAGGGATAGGAAGACCTCCCTAGTAGATTCTAACGCGGCGGCTTCTAGATTCACTAGATTATAGCTTATTCTTCAAGATTAGGAGCTTTTGATAGTTAAATACAGTTGATTCCTAGCTAACGGATAGTCTGACAAGCAATGAGAGGATTTCTAGTCCCCTTATAGACCTACTAACCGTATCGGAGGATCTAGACCGCTAGAGAGGTCTTAGGAGCTACTTTTTATTTTCCGCAAAACTCATTTGTATAGGAAAAATAAAAAATCGACTTACGGCCATACAAACTAGCTGCCTAGATACACTAACTAAGCATTTTTAATAGACAACCCTATTAACAAAATATACTATTAAATCCAGAAAAATTCAAGGATTTGAACAGTATACGTTAGCCTTTTATACGACTACTAGTTACCTAGTTACAGTCGATTTCAGCTTCCCTATAGGGTAACCTAGTTAGCTTAGTTATACAAGCCCGTGGGTTAGTTATAGGAACGTAAGTCATAACAGACGCTGCAAGCAACGCTTGTAACTAACGTTGCAATAACGCAATAAGGCAACTAGTGGGCCTATAAAATAGTGCTATAAATAGCATTATTTTAACACTCCCTCTAGAAAAGTATGAGGTAACTAATTCAATACCTAGACTTAGCTCTTTAATAGATATCTAAGTTAACCATAAATTTAATAATAAATCTAATAACTTTTAACTAAAAACAGTAACTTTTAAAATTAATAACTTTTAGGCGTAATTCCAATGTTTTTGTTAATTTTTCGGGTTTTTCGACTTTTTTAGTTGGTTTTTAAACTAGGCCTTTGTATTTGTAAGACCTAATAGTTGGATAAATTGTTGAAATTTATTATAAGGCAGGGGCTTGGTTAAACCATTTGCAGGCATCTCTTTAGTGTTAATATAGATAACCTTAGCTATACCCTTCTATACCTTTTCTCTAGTATAGTTAAATTTTAGCAGGGTATGCTTTGTTTTGCTATGAAGAGCAGGGTTATTAGCGGTTATAATAGCGCCTTAGTTATCACTAAAAATCGGTACTAGAGGTGCTATAGGTAGCTTTATCTCTTTAAAGAGACCATAAAGCCACTCTAGCTCCCTAATAGCTTCACATAAGGAGTCAGATTTAGCCTCTAATGTAGATAAAGCTATTGTAGTTGCTTTCTTCGATTTCTAGCTAATAGGTCCTTTAGCTAGCTTATAGAGATAAGCATAGGTTAATTTAGAGGACTTATCACCCGCGAAGTCGCTATCACAGAAGCCAATAAGGGTTGCAGAAGCTGTAGTAGCTTTAGACCTTCTATAAGTTATAGAATAACCCATAGAACCTAAAAGGTACCTAAGCAGATATTTAGAAGCATTAAGGTGCTCTATAAACGGCTTAGATAGCGCTATGGAAAGCCACTGAACTAGAAAGGTAATATTAGGTCTTGTAAGGAGCATTAGGTATATAATAGTCCCTATAATACTCTGATATAGCTTGTGATTAGGGGGGGAAAGAGGTTTAGTTAGGTGGTCTACCTGTTTTATAATTCTAGGTTATAGAGGAATTTTAATAGGTCTAGTATCCTTTATGTTAAATCTTTCTAGGGCTTTAGAAATGTACTAGGACTGGTGGATAGTTAGGGTCCCTTTCTTTCGATTTCTAGTGATTTGAACGCCTAGGAAAAATTCGGCTAGCCCACGGTCTTCTATAGGATAAGCTTTATGAAGTAGCTTCTTTAGCCTATTAATATAAGCTAGATCTGGTCCTATTAGAAGGCAGTTATCTACATAAGTTGCTATATATGTAGATGTAGTTGGGTTAAAGAAGATAGCTAGGTTAGATATAAGGGGTTGAAAGCCTAGCTTCCGAAGAAGGTCTTTTAAAACCTGCTGCCACTCTCTAGAGCTTTGTTTTAATCTATATAAAGCTTTTTGTAGGAAAATAACCTGCTTTTGAGAGGGTTTGTAACTATACTTCTTAAGTAACTTAGCTACTTTAGGTGTAGACTTAGCAAATTCAGTAAATCCGTTAGGTATTTGCATATAGATAGATTCCTTTAGTGGACTGTTTAAAAAGGCCCCTATAAAATCAACCTGTTTAACTTCCTAGTCGTTACAAGCCGCTAGGGCTAGTAAAATCCGCTAACTAGGGGGAATGCTAGTTGTAGCGTAGGTTTCGATATAATCTTGACCTTCTATCTGCATAAACCCTTTAGCAACGAGTTGGGCCTTGTACTTTAGAGGATTATTTTCTTTATCCTTTTTAAGCTTATAAACAAGCCTATTCTTTAGAACCCTCTAGCCCTTAGGAATTTGGTCTATCCCTATAAATTTAAAGGTTCCAGCAGCTAGAAGCTGTTTAAATTCGTTAAATGTTGCATCTATCCATTTTCGACTATCCTTGCTTTTTATAGCTTGTTTCTAGGTCTTAGGGGTGTCTAAATCGTTGTTATTAGTGGATGATTTAGCCCTTTGTTATGCCTTAAAGCATATCTCCTTGACGTATGAAGATATATTGAAATCATTAATATCCATAGAATCAGAATTGATTAAAGAATCTAAATCTAAAAACGGTTTTTCGATAGCACCCTTATTAGGGGCGCTAGAGCTAGGGCTCTCTAGGGGTAGCGCTAGAGGCGTTGCAGGGGTTATAGGCGCTGTGTCGGTCGCCCCGGGGGCTGTTGGTACAGGCGCTGCGGGCGCTGCGGGCGCTAAGCTTTTAGGAGGCTTTGGGTAACTATCCTAAATTTCTAGATTATCTCGTGAGATATTGGCTTCTCCCTCTGAAGGATTAGTCCCTAAAGGCTTAGGGGACCCTACAGAGCCTATATCCTCTATAATTTTAACAAAGCTAGTCTTTATAACTAACCTTTTAGAGGGAATATAAATAAGATAAACAGTAGAACCTAGAGTAGCTAGTAACTAACTAGGAATAGTCCTAGGGGCTAGCTTTTGAAGCTTAGATCTTTGCTCCGGAGGTATTAGGACCTCACAATAAGACCCTATAGCCCTAATTTTCGAGAAATTAGGCTTATAAGAAGTCTTAGGCTCTAAATCAGCTAGAAATAGCTGCTTAGGGGTTAAAGGTTTAGTTGTATTAGCTATGATGTTAACTAATTTCACTATAGCTAGAAGGATATAAGACTATAGATATAAGGGTAGCTTAGACCACTAAAGTGTAGCCCTAAGCCAGTTGAGGATAACCCTAATAGCCCTCTTAACTAGCCCATTCTGTTTGTGAATATAGGGGTAAGAGGTACTAAAGCAAATTCCCTTAGAAGATAACTATAACTAAAGTTCGTTGTTAATTTTAGTACCTCCGTCGAAGTGAAGGTGCCTAGGATACGCGTTATATTGATTTTTTAGGGCTCTAAAGAAGCCCTTAATAGCTAAAGAAAGGGTTAAACCTTCTTTATTAGCTAATGAAAAGCACTATTTATACCGGGATTTTCGATCAATAAGGATAAGGACTGTGGCCTTCTTATTATGCGGTATAGGTTCGATTTTAACTATATCTCCCTCTAGAATATCTAGAACTCTAGGGGGGTCCTGAATAGGTCGTTTAGTTAGTCTTCTAATAGCTTTAGATTGCATATAGGCTATGCAGTTAAAATCCTTTTCTTTAACGGCGGAAAAATCAGGGATCCCTTTAGCTAATTTCGATGACTTCTTTAGTAAAGGGAGGCCTATGTGGCCTAATTGAATGTGCTAAAGAAGGGCTAAATCTAGTAACTTCTTATAACTAGAATCTAACTTTTTAGGGCTATTATCCCCTAGCTCCCTCTGTTACTAGGCCTCTTAAGAATCACAGGCCTCTGGGGGCAGTAGACGGCCACTATTGTTACCTAAGTTATTAGGGTATAGACCTTCTAAACCCCCTGTAGAAGATGCCTAACTAGGAGCTTCGGTGGGACATAGGACTAAATCATTGTCTTCTAGCTCTTCGATTCGTTAATATTCCTTAGGATTAAAAGCTAGTTGCGGAATTTAAACCTCTATAGGGTAGGAAAACCCTAATTTATTCTTATAAGCTCTTGGTTGTTGTTGTTAGTTGCAATACTAAGAGCCTATAAAGGAGAGGTAGGTTAAATGCTTACAGATTGTAGGAGTAGGTTGCCCCTTAATTTGTAGAAAAAAGCTGTGTTTAGCAGGTTCTAATAACTCACAGGGGCTTTTATTGGCTAGGAATAGCTAATCTTTAGCTAGATAACCTCCCTTTAGATAGTGAGATAACCTACTAACTAGGTTAGTATCTATGCCTGGGAAATATAGGGCATCTAGCAGAGCTAAGGGCCTATATTCTAGTGGATTTTTCTTAACTAGAACGTTAAAAATAGCTATGCCTCTTCCTTTAGGATAAATAGGTCCTCCTGCTGTAATTATAGCGCTGGTTTTACCTTTCTTTAGAGGTTTAAAGTCCCTAAAAGAAGCCCTATTATTACAAATATGACAGGAAGAACCTGTATCATACAAAAGGGAGTTTTTAACCACATTATTAGAGTAGCTAAAAGTAGGCTTGCTAGTAGTGTTACTAGTGGTAGAGGCACTAGAACTATCTAAGTTAGAATTAGAATCACTACTATTATCACTGCTAGATTTATTAGAATCTAATTCTTTAACGTATCCCATGGCTAGGGTGTAGCCTAAAGCAAAAGCAGCTTCTTTTCCTTTCTATTTTTCCCTGTTGCTACTCTTCTTCTTCTTCTTTTTAGAGGCCTTAGAAGGGTTTAAATCCTTCTTATCCTGCTCTTTAGTGGCGTTAGAGTCCTTCTTAGGGTTAGGATTAGAAGACTTCTTTTCCTAGTCCTTAGAATTTCCCTTATTATTATTAGAAGCCTTATAACTAAGGGCTTTAGCTATAGGGGAGGTTTTGTCCCTCTGTTCTTCTAATAAGTCCGCCATAAGGAACTATAAATTTAGGGTATTTATAGGCAGTCCTTATGCCCTAGAAGCTCTGATAGTAAATCTTTGTCTCTTAGCCTAACTAGGAAAGGTCTGCTTTAATGCATTAATATAATGGTTTACTTGATTAATAGGGGCGATCTCTACACTACAAAGTTGTAGTCTAGCTAGTAAATTATTAAAATCAGCATTAAAAGCCTCTAAAGATCCCTTATAACTTAAAAAGTTTAGGGAGTGGTAGCTAGCATATAGTGTACCACGCTGGATTTTAGCACTCTACGAATACTGCCTAATAAGGACTTTATAGGCTTCTTTAGGGGATTTTTGCTAATATATAGCAGCCTATGGTCTAGGTTAGTAGCTATCTCTTAATATCATTAAAAGAATAGCTTAGTCACAGTTAGCTAGATGGCCTGCTAGGCTTGGATTATCTATAAATTTAGGTAATCCTAGGGCTCTAAATTGTATGCTTAGGGCTTGCTTCCACTAATCATAGTTTTCAAGGCCTTTTAGCTTAGCTCCCTCTGGAATAGAGTAAACCTTCTTATTTAGTTCCTTTATAGCACCTATATTAAAGGCAGCTTGTAAGTTACTAGAAGGTACGCTTGCAGAAGTAGTAGCTATTAGGTCTTCTTCTAGAACCTTAGTATTTTCTTCCTTAGGTCTATTAGAAGCCTAAAGACCTTACATAATAGTCATAGTTTGCGTTAACTTCTCTAGAAGATTATTAATGCTAGCCTCGTTTTTAATATGATTTTCCTCGCTATGCCTAATAAAATTAGTTAAGGTCTTGCCTTATTGTTTAATTTAGCCCTGTATCTATAGCTATAGGGCACTAGCCTAAACAGCTAGTTAACCTTCTATATCTATCCTACTAGGGTCCCTAGGGGGGCTAGAAGACCCTATAGGGGCCTTACCCTTATAACTAGGTGGTGCTATCTTCCCAAAAATCCCCTAAAAAAGGAAAAGAATCCCTATATAAAAGCTCTAAATTTATTCCTATTGCAAATAACGCGCGCTAGAAATTACTTGTGTTATAATCTAGTTACGTACGTAAATTGTGTGGCAGGGCCGTTTAAGAGGGTAGCCCTTAGGTCTAAAAAGTGGGTCTTTAGTATGCGTAGGCAGAAAAAAGGCAGAGAGGGGTCTCTAAGAAAATTTTCTTAACACTAACACTAAGGATAGGAATCGTAGATAATAGGTATTACAAAAGCCATAACGCAACGCAACGTAATGTATAGTGTGTGTAACGTAATGTAATAGGTTAAAAAGCCTAGTATAGGTATACTAGATATCTAATGATTTTAAAGGATGCAGCGTATTTACTATTATAGATAATATTAAATATAACGGTCATAGTAGTGAATAGAATCACTAAAAAGGTTGTGGTTGTAACTAGATAGTTACAGGTTGCAATGTGGTGGTTGCGGGTTGCAATGTGGTAGTTGCGGGTTACGGCTATAGTTGATTTTTAACACTAAGGGTCTGATGTTGCGATGCGTGGTACTAGTAAATAAAGAGCTTTAAATTCTAGTGGTTTCCTTTGTAATCTTAAGAGCCCACAGGTATAGTAGGTAGTAACTATACCTAAAATCAAGCAGTAATCGCAGTAGAATAACGCAGTAATGTAGTAATCTATAGGCCTTCCGGGCTTATAACCTATTAAAAATAGGAAGGGAATCTAACTAGAGGGATAGGAAGACCTCCCTAGTAGATTCTAACGCGGCGGCTTCTAGATTCACTAGATTATAGCTTATTCTTTAAGATTAGGAGCTTTTAATAGTTAAATATAGTTAATTCCTAGCTAACGGATAGTCTAACAAGCAATAAGAGGATTTCTAGTCCCCTTATAGACCTACTAACCGTATCGGAGGATCTAGACCGCTAGAGAGGTCTTAGGAGCTACTTTTTATTTTCCGCAAAACTTATTTATATAGGAAAAATAAAAAATCGACTCACGGCTATACAAACTAGCTGCCTAGATGCACTAACTAAGCATTTTTAATAGATAACCCTATTAATAAAATATACTATTAAATCCAGAAAAATTCAAGGATTCGAACAGTATACGTTAGCCTTTTATATAACTACTAGTTACCTAGTTACAGTCGATTTCAGCTTCCCTATAGGGTAACCTAGTCGGCTTAGTCATACAAGCCCGTGGGTTGGTTGTGGGAACGCAAGTCATAACAGACGCTGCAAGCAACGCTCGTAACTAACGTTGCAACAACGCAACAAGGCAACTAGTGGGCCTATAAAATAGTGCTATAAATAGCATTATTTTAACAAGAAGAAGTGGATAATGCCTATAAGAAGTATATAGACTTCTAAAGAAAGATTATAGTAAGTAAAGACTTTCTTAATAACCTCTTTAATAAAGGTAGCTTTTAGTAACCCTAACCTATAAGGGCTACCTTCCCTCTTTATTAAACCTTATGTTAACCCTCCCTAGCTATTACGCTAGTAATTTAGTAGTAACTACCTCTTTTATAGCCCCCTCCCTTACCTTAAGAACTAGAACTAGCTTAATAGCACTAGTTTCCCCCTCCTTAAGAGAGAATAATGCCTATTAATAATATACTTACCCCCTTATAACCTATAGTAAAGTAAATTATAGATCTTATAAAGATATATACACTAGAAAAGCAATATAGCGTAAAGGACTATAATATCTTTAAATTAAAGCTCCTAGTGTTTAGAAAAAAGTGTAAGCTCTTAGATATTAAGTAAGAGTAATTAGGTTATACACTAGAAGTAATGCTAAAAGGGAAAGCCCTTAGGTATTACTTAGACTACCTCTTATAGCTAGGGAATCCTTAGGACCTTATAACCTTAGTAGTAAAAATAAAGCAAAGGTTTAAGATAGAGAATATAAGGTAGAAATACCTCCTTAAGTAGTATAACGTATCCCTCTAGAAGATAATCTATAATAATCCTAATAAGTTAAAAGTAAAATGCTTTAATAAGATTATAAAGAAGCTTTTTATATTATAAAGAGCTATCCCTAATGTAGGTTAATTAGAGCAAGCCCTCTAAAATTAAATTATAACTACCTATAATAAAATCCCTAAGTATAGGAGCTACCTTACTAACCCCCCTAATAGCCTTTAATAATTCTATAAGTAGGTTTAGATAACTATCTGCCTAATTATAGAAGAATCTAGTGATTAAAGCTAATTCCTTACTAACACTAAACCCTAAGAGTAGTATTAGACTAATAAAAGGTATAATAGTAAGGGTAAAGAGTTATAATACCCTCCCTAGAGGTATAAAGGTACTAAGGGAGCCCCTTACTTAAAGAAGTGCTATATATATAGTAAAGAAGGATACTAGTTAATAAAGCATTCTAAAGAGAAGCAAAAGAAGGCATACTAATGTTATAAAAGCCACTACTTAGTTAACTCTTTTACATCCCCTAAGGCTTTATATAAGTTATTCCTTACCTAGTATAAAGAAACCCCTAGGTAAGACCCTTTCTCCTAGCCTTCTAAAGACAATAATATTGCCTAATATATAGTAAGCATAGGGTTTAATAATAAAACTAGCGGGAAAGATAGCTTAGTGCCTATAAGCTTCTTTATATAAGGAGCAATGCTTAATAGCAAGAAAACAGTTAAAATCCTTACTAACTAAGCAATATAGTATAGGCTAAGTAGGAAAAGCCCCTTTAGTAACAAAGCTTCTAATAAAACTCCGCATATGTTTATGCTTAAAGACTATTACTTAGCTAAGGTTTTCTAAGGCATTATGCCTAATACTAGAGTAGCTAAGTACTTAATAGTAAGTTACTTATAATTCCTTACGCTATAAGGCAAGATACCTTAAATTTAACTTAATAAGGTAAGAGCAAGCAAGGTAATAATTAGGTTTAGAGGTAGCATAGAAATTACCTCCCTTAGAATAGTTAATATCCCTACTCCCTTTAGTAATATTACCTTTTATATAATACCTATAAACACTCCCTTTTTACTATGCCTTAAGGATATAGCTATATTAAAGATTAACTTTATTACTACTAAGAATATCCTTTAGTAAGGTAGTGTTAAAGTCCCCTTAGTATATAAATAGAGGCATGTGTGAATGCTATTACTATAGAATAAGGCGTTAATTACAAGCAACCACCTAATAAAGGTAGAACTATAATGATTATATTGTTAATTTAGCTACCTATTAGTCTAAAGGCTCTATAACCTATTATGTAACTTAGGGCATAAGATTAATATTAAAGCTATTAAAGAGATAATAAAAGTGTGCCACTAGTATTAGATAAATGCTAATAGCCCCTATTGCTTTAAGTTTACCCTTAAGGATAACTATACCTTTAACTTTAAAGTAATAGTAGATATTATATATCTTAACGGAAATTAACCCACGCTTTATGCTATAGATATAGCTATAGTATTTAACGCAGCGAGATTCCTTAAGGATATCTTAGCTAAAATAATATAGGAAGCTCTAAGAGTATGCTAGATTAATATGTACCTTAGACCCCTAGATTAGGTTATTACTAATGCTAGCACTAACTTTTGTAGCGAAGAATTCCGTTAATTTATGGCATTAATATTAATTTCTATTAAGGAGGTCCTAATTAAAGCATATTATAGCATTAGAAAGGTTAAGAGATATTATAGGCCGCTCTATAAAGCCTATAATATTATATAATAAAAATACCTAATAACCCCTAAGCCTATAGCCCTCTAGATAGCTATAAAAGCTTTTAATAATATAGTAGGACTAAATAGCCTTATTTTAACCCTTCTTATCTTTAAGGCATATCTATGTATAATAAGCAAATCCCCTCCTTTGCTAGAGATATTATAGCGTGTAATTACTATGCATAAGGTAATAAAAGAAATTAAACGCCTTCACGCTATCTAGAAGATTAATAAAGCCCTTATAATAAGGAATAGCCTAGATATAGTATTAACTCTTAGTTTACTACTAAGATTACTAGTATAAGTGTAGTGTAAAGGTAATAGTTAGTAAGGCTTATATAACCTCCTTTTAACTAACAAAGAGACCTATATACTTAACCTTCTAAGAGGCCTAAAGGCCTTCTAGTTAACCTCTATTAGACCTTACTAGGAGGACCTAAACATAAAGGCCCTCCTACCTTAGCTAGCTAAAGAAAAGAGAGAGGCCTAAGAAAGGCTAGTAGCTAGACCCCTAGAGGTCCCCCTAAAGAGATAGCTAGGTAAACTATATAAGAACCCTCTAGCAATTATTAATAAGACTAATGTGTTTATCTTAGCTAAGGAGGAAGCTAACCTTACCCTTGTAATTAGACTACGTAAGGAAGGCGTGATTATAACCCTAGGAGAGCCCTTTAAACTCTTTACTAAGGCTAAAATTAATACCTTAATTAACTAAGGCGTGTTTAAATTTATAGTCTTTAATAAAAGGAAGTATAGTAGCGTAAGAATCTTTAACTCCTATATTATTAATAAGGTTAAAGGGAAGATAGGCTAGCTATATAAGAAATCGCGGCTTATAGTCTAAGGCTTTAGTAATAAGGCAAAATAAGATATCTTAACATAAGCCCTAATAATCTAATAGGCTAGTTAATACCTTATCCTTATAATCGCTCCCTTACTAATAAAGAAAGACTTTATCCTATAGATTCGCGATATTACGCAAGCCTATGTTTAATTAAGAACACTATTAAATAGAGTTATCCTAGCTAGACTTCTAGTTTAGATCTATAACTAACACCCTAAAGGAATAATTATAAGGGTTATTAAACCTCTCTATAGTATTACAAAGGCTAGAACACACTAGTAGGTAACGTATCACAAGCATTACAAAGAGAAGCTCTAGATAGAGACCTTTACATATAATCCCTACTTGCTTATAATAATAGAAAAGAGCCCTTAATTTGTATATATAAGTATGTAGACTAATAATACGCTAGGGCTATTAGATAAGGAGTTCTCTAAGAAGGAGGAAAAAGAGCTAGCCACTATAGCCTTTATAGCAAAGCTAAAGTAATTCCTTCTTAAGAGCAGCCCCCTTATATTTAATAGGGGAATTATTATAATAGTAGCTAATATAGCTATTACCCTTTAGTAAAAGAGGCAGAGTAGTAAACTTAAAGTAATTTCGCTTATAGACTTAAAGTAAAAGTACATTAAGTAATAAGCTTAAGGCGCTTATATTACCTTAATCTGCTAACTAGAAGCCTACTATAACCTATCTATTACTATATAACACTAAGAACTAATAGTTAAGAACGTTAAAGCCCTTAATTATTAGATTTAGTGGTAGATAAACTACCTAGAGAGAGGCCTTATGTTTATTCTAATTAACCTTACTAAAGCAAAGCTTTACGCCTTTATAGATAGGTCCTTTGTAAATAACTAAGACCTTACTTTATAACTTAGCTATATACTAATCCTAGCTAATAAAGACTATAAGGATAGCGAGTTTATAATTATAAGTAATATTATACACTTTAGCTTAATAAAGAGTAAGAGAGTTATATAAAGTGTGCTAGCCTCTAAAGTCTATAGTATAGTTACTAGCGTTAACATAGCTTATGCAATTACTATAACGCTAGAATTAATTATAAACTAATTAAATACCCCTCTAACCCTAGTTATAGTTTATATAGACTTATACTCCCTATATAAATGCCTTATTAAGCTTAGTATAACTAAAGAGAAGCGCCTAATAATTAATATTATAGCCTTATAATAATTATATAAGCGCCGCAAGCTCTGTAAGATCTAATAGATTAATAAAGCTAATAACTTAGCTAATGCCTTTATAAAGGCATTACTAAATAAGGCCCTAAAGCAATTTATCTCTAGTAATAGGATAACAATCTAGATAGAGAGGTAGGTAACCTACGTAGGTAATAGGGATAGTCACTATAAGTAATAGGGATAGTTACTATAGGTAATAGCATTAGGGCTAAGGCCCTTAGCCCTAACTAACCTAGATAAAGTCCACTAGGAGGAGAAAGGGGAGAATGCCTCCCTAGGTAAAGGCATAGAGAATAGTTACTATAGGTAATAGTATTAGGGCTAAGGCCCTAACTAACCTAGAGAAAGTGCACCTAAGGAGGAGAAAGAGAGAGAAGATATCTCCCTAGGTAATAAGAAAAGGCAGAAGAAGGAGGTAGAATAGTAACTCCTATAGGGTAGTTCCTATAGGAGCTACTCTTATTATAGCTCTTAGCCTTATAGGAGTCACTAGGAGCCTCCTAGTTATCTAGAGATTATTTCTAATGTTATATAATGCCCTTAAGGCCCCTAGAAGTAATTATTTACCTCTATGTAGTGGTTATTACCTCTATATTATTTATATAAAGCATAGAGGTATAAACTATTATAGTGAATAACTAGGAGGGTAATAGAGAGCTAGAAGGATTATAGGGGGGTAGAAAACAGTTATAGTAGATAACTAGTAGGGGAGAGGAAGTTATTAAAGCATAGAGGTGCTAAGATAGTAATAGTAAATAATAAGGGGAGGAGGGGAGAGCTAGAAGGTAGCTACGTAAAGGGGAGGAATTTAGAGGGTAGCTACGCAAATATTATTAATAATATTAAGAGGTAAGAGGATTTAGGAGAGGCTTGCTTATCCTATTAAAAGGTTATTAGAGGTAGACTAGTCTTTTCCTTTTTTTTCTTACTACTATAGGTATATATAGCCCTTATTTTTCCTTTCCTCTTTTATATTAATATATAAGCTATATTATTATTATTTTCTTTTTCTTCTTTTAATTAATATTATGCGTTAATAGTTATATTAAAGAGAGAGTTCCTAGTGTTAGAATAAATATAATATTAATCGCGCTTAGGTAGCTATAATTACAACTAGAAGAGGGTTAGCCCACGCGCCTACGCGTAAGCCCCACTTCTGCCTTGTAAGCAGGCCTTATAATAGGGCAGGGCTAGCGTCACGTAGGGTCACGTGACCTATAATAGGTAGCTATTATCCCTCGCGAAAGCCCTCTCTTTTGCTTCCCTTTTCTCTTTATAGATTATATAGAATAACAAGCCTAGAATAGATTATTAATAACAATACTATTCTTAAGGCTTTGCGTACGCGCTATTAATCTGTTAGGGTGGATTAAGGAATGTGTGGCGCTAGGGTCAAACAGCGTTAGCACTGCTACCTAGCGGTTATCTTAACGCAACTTAATATCTATACGAATTCATGGGTCTAGAAGACTATTCTTATTAAGTTAAGTTACGTTAAGAGCGTCTTCCTAGGGTTTCACTGCGCTAATTAGGGTCTTGTTTGCGTTTAAGTAACTCCTAGCCTGCTTAGTGCTAGCTTAGTGTGTCTTAGTAGTATAAGTGTTTTTCTAGCAAATAGTGTAGTCTAGTTTAGTGCACCTAGTTAATAGGTGGCTTAGTTTCCTATACTTATAACAAACTAGTAAGCCCCCTACTCCTATATAGCGTCCTTCCTATAGCTCTTTTTCTAGGGATACTAAGTGGTTCCTTCTCTTTTACTAGTTATTTCCTTAGTTACTTCCTTAGTAGCCTTTATAGGGGATTCCTTTCTCTTCCCTTATTACTACTTTTGCTTTCTTTCCTTAGCTAATAAGGTAGTTTTAACTTATAGGGTACTCTTAGCTAAATACTTGCTTCTTTATAGTGCTATTTAAGCATTATATAAACTAAGTAATTCTTAGAGGTTTAGGCATAGGTTTAGGTAATTTTACTTTTGCCTTCCCCTAGACTTTAATAAAAGTCTAAAATAACTAATCCTTACCTTAATAAAGGGTTAGTAGTATTCCTATAGCTTCTAGGCAGTAACTATCTTTATCTATTCCTCTAGTTTTTAGCCACTAGATAAACTCTGCCTAAGTGTAGCTCTAGTAATCTATGTAACTATCTATAGTAGTAAAGCGTATTTACTATTACTTTGCCTTATTTACTAGGTAGCTACTAGCGTATATAACCTTTATTATATTATTAGTAAATATATTTTAATCTATAGTAAAGGTTATGTTTAAATCTACTAAGAATATCTATAGGTTCTTATAAGTATCCCCCTTATATATAAAAGCTTTTAGCTATATCTTTACTATACTATATCTATAAAGTCCTAGTAAGGGTAATGCTTCCTAAGGAATAAGGGTAGTGTCTTAGGTAAAAGGTATTTATAGGGTAGGAGTAAGGCCTTTATTAGCGTTAACTAATTAAGGAGGGGTATTTACTTCCTATAAATTTTTCTATAGCTATTTAAGTTTTTACCTCTTTTAAGTAATTTATAGCTATGTCTTTGCTTATATAAGGCTATAATTTAATATAGCTTCTTTACTATTAATAATAGGCTCTAACACATAGGAATTCTCTAGTGTAGTTAGATAAGAAGACTTATATTCTAGAAGCGGGTTTTAATCTATAGGTATACCTTTATATAGTGTGTTTACTCTAGAGTTATTAGTACTCCTTAAGCAAGTATTTATTCTTTATAGTGCTAATATTCTTACCTTACTAATAGCCTATTACCCTAATAGGAAAGAGAGATTAACTTATTAAGGCTTCTAGGCTAGATATAAATAAAATAGGGTAATAGTATAGATAAGTAATAGCTAGATAGCTAAAGCTAGGTAATAATACTTAAGGGTTTTAATCTCTAGCCTCCTATATTCTATGTGTATAACCTTTGCCTATATACCCCCTTTGCGCTCACGTAACTAGCCTGTGGTAACCTTATAGCTAGGGAGCTACGAGCCCTAAGTGGGTCCTACTGTACATAATGCTATCGCCTCTATTGCCTGTGTCGCTTCGTAGCCTCCATGACCCTGACACAATCCCTGCGGAACTAACGAATAAAGAAAATTTATATTATATTACTCAATATTATATTATTTAATATTATATTACTTCATATTATATTATTTAATATTATATTACTTAATATTATATTACTCAATATTATATTACTTAATATTATATTACTTAATATTATATTACCTAATATTATATTACTTATAACTATATCACTTAATGCTATATTACTTAATATTATATTACTTCATGTTATATTCCATTATGTTCTTACATTACGCTGCGTTACGTTACGTTATTGCGTTGCGTTGCGTTGCGTTGCGTTATACATGCGCATTTAAAAAACGCGATATGCGCGTTCAGTGGCTCCTGTATTGAACTTTGTTATGCACAAGTTGCATCCATGTTACTGTAAATGGAAAGTAACAGTGTATAACGGGATCCAAAGTGTAGTCATTGCATCTCATCATTGCTACCTGTGTCTCCGCCAAACTCCCTACAGCCAGCACGTTATTCGTCAATCTCAGAAATTCGAGGCAGCAACTTCACCTCCACCGTTCCGCTACCCGCCCGCTTCCTCATCTCGGCCAAAATGGCATCAAGACCTATGGGCTTCGTGTACTGGTACACATCATCCGTTGGCATACTCCATAAGTAGATTGTCCCTTTTGAGTCCTGGAACACGTACCCATCTCCTCCAGCATCCCTGCTCTTGATCATGAGGCCTTCGGGATTGGTGATGCCGACGGATGCTGCAACCAACCGGCCGCTACCATTTTCCCCCCAATAGAAATCCTTCCTCATTTCCTGGGGATCAGTGGTCCAGTCATCAGGTACTTGGTTTGTCGAAATAGACTAACCCATTGGTCAGAGAAAGTTCGCATTGTGCAGAAAGAGATACAGAAGACCAAGAAAAACAAGGACAAAATGACGTGTACCTACCATTTTTTTGTGATTGAAGAGCTTTTATCGGTTCAGTTGCTCGGCCTTTCGCGTTGCCCGCGCTCTGGAAGTCTGGAGGTTAACAGAAGCCTAATATAGTAGTAGCGGGACCAACATCCGTCACACAAAAAGTGAAGTGGATTTACCTCGAAGCTGACGAGTTACAAGGATGTCTGGAAGTATCTTCCTGTCCTTATACTTTTATCAACCACACTGTGGGACTTGGGACTCGGGGTGGCCGGGTAGGAGGCGACGTGGGTTGAGGTGCTTGGAGAAGGAGAGTTTGACTGGAAAGATGAAAACATGCAGGTTGGATTTATGCACAAACTTGTGTCACGTGGATCTCCCAAACAAGGAGGGGTCAAATAGCAATACGGAGCAGTTTCAAAAAGGCTTGTTCATACGCAATCCTTCTTTATTAGTTCTCTTTTTTCCAGCACAGATCCTGTCCATTCTTGTCACTACTGCATTCATATATTGCTTCGTAGCATATGACCAATTGACAGCTTAGTATCTTCAATTTTCTTTAATCTGTTATAGCCACCAAATAATCTCTGCCATAGCAAAACGCACACTTCGACAAGCGATCAGACATTGTCGTAAAGGCGACCTGGTGTTACAGACGAAATAAACTCATTTCGGCCATTCCAAGTATTAACCCACATCAAACTTCTGTCACAGCATCATACGAAAGACATCAGAGATGGCAAGCCGACCATTGGACCTTCTGGCACCTTTCGGAACAAATCCAGACGACAGGTGGTTCCGTACTGCTTACAAATGGACAAGGGACGAGGTATATGCCATGGAGACTGACAAGATCTTTTGACAAAGTTCCATACACCTGGTGCTGCCATGGTTGTCATGAAAATCAGCTCGAGGCTAATGCAGTGGTAGATTTTTAAATGGATGAAGGAGACCGCCCAGGCAAAAGGTCCACCTGGTGAGATACTTACGCAACTCTACGAATGTATAACAAGGCTTTCGTATGTTTTGCCCGATAATCTCATCATTTTTCGAGGTCATCGCACGTAACTGACTAATGCAACAGGCTCCCGGACGGGCCTCTATACAAGGATCGCACAAGACAACCGTTTTCGCATATTGCACGACTGGTCAACAAGAAGTTTAGGCAGGAGGGTGAAACATCCAAATTCATCGTGAATGGTTGGTCCATCCGTCCAAAACTAGATTCAGCACCAGAGACAGCACTAGGTCCAGTACCAGGCTGGTGGTGCCCTTATGATCTACTCGGTCTTTTCCTTAGCCTCCTAGGGCCGGCACCGGCCGCTGCCAACAAGAACAACTTCTACCTCCCTCTCACAGCAGTGTATGCGCGTTGGTGTTCACGCATTGCGGGTCGTCCAAGAGGTTGGCGCTGGAATGTCCCTGATCGAGAAAGGGGTGAAGGTGATTTTCCATTTGTATTCCAATGCACATGGCACACAACAGTCGACAAAGACACCAAGCAACATTGGGGGCAATATTTTCTGGGAGCATCCACTGCGGGGGATAGATTCCACAAAGCCTTTACCGGCTCGTGGAGAGAGAAAGTGCAAGAGGCCCGATTCAATATGTTATTTACCTGCCAAAAAGTATCTATGGTCCAGAAAAACGACTTCAAAGAGAAGAACGCCCCGAACATGAAGCCCAGGGCCAACGCCGCCCAGGTACCTTTCGGAAACTGCGCCGAAACGTATCCATTCGCTACAATATTCTTAAAGTATGTATTCCTGCGGCAAGGAGATCGCCATCTATTACTAACTGGATTCCTTGCATGATCTTAGGAACAAGAAGCAGGATAACACGTCAATAGCAGGTCTTGCTCTCAAGCGGGATTTCATGGCAGAAGAACAGTATCCTGAGTACAATGAATACAAGGATGGTGAGATATGGTCGATGTTAATAGGCCCTTGTGCTAATTGCACGTTGCTTATTG
The DNA here is from genome assembly GCA_024072835.1 of Epichloe amarillans. Classification (NCBI taxonomy): domain Eukaryota; kingdom Fungi; phylum Ascomycota; class Sordariomycetes; order Hypocreales; family Clavicipitaceae; genus Epichloe; species Epichloe amarillans. Next base: position 2,474,112 of record CP099635.1, on the reverse strand, counting down.
GAAATGCTAGGGGAGAAATATCACAGTTTGATAAGAACCTAGATAAGGACAAGGCTCCATGAAGACGACAGGAGCCACTAGCAAAAGCCTAGTAGCTATGAGTTAACGATTAAACTTCATAGATAGAAAAAGACTTAAGGTTAAGAAGTTTTTATTCACTTATTATTTTCTATATTATATTAAAACTTGTCTTAAATAAATAGCATGTTATATGAAACAAAGTTATTAAGTTATTATAATTATAAGATAACTTGTTGTAATAACCAGGTAAACGCTCGGTTAACCACCGAGGAAAGTGAAGCACGTGTGGCAACGCCTGTGAGAACAATAATAGCTAGGCAAGAGGTAGGTATAGGGGCACTCGTATATTAACTAAAGCTTGCGAGGTCTAAGTACGTTATACATATAAGTCATAAGCTTATAGCTAGTAGCTTACTAGTGTTATATAAACCTAGCCTTAGGGCCTAGCTTACCTATAGGGTGTGTTAGTATACCTAGTGTTATAAGTAAGGCCTTATAATTACTCCCTTACTTTTAGCTAGGCTTTTTGTTAAGACGACCAAGGGGATTCGAGTCCTTTGACCACAAGTCACTAGTGCACTAGTACTTAATTCAAAAGTGGTTATAATATTCGTTATTAATTCATAATAACTAGAGAGGAATTAAAGCTATAGATATAGCCTGTTTCCTAATAATATGCTAACTTTATAGCGTTACGTTATAGTGAAATAAGGTCTAAATATCAATATAGGGCGCGATTAGTCTATAAACTAATTATATAGCTAATTATTGAAAATGGAAGGGGAATCTAGCTAGAGGGATAGGAAGACGTCCCTAGTAAATTCCTTCGCAGCGGCTTCTAGATTACTATATTACGGTATATTCCTTAAGATAGAGAGCATTAATAGTTAAATATATATATATATTCAATACACTAGCTAGCCCTATCTAGCTTATTCCAGTACTCCTACAGGTTAGTTAAGGGGGAAAACCTTTAGAAGGATAAAAAAACCCCCTTATATCTATATACAGTCTAGCGCTAGCCTTAACTTAGGTTAGCGCTGCTATTAAAGTGGCCTATTATAGGTGTTTATTACTAGCTTATACTAGCCTTATCCCTTTATTAGAATGTTTTTAGTTAAAGGCTTCTTAAGCCTACCTATTAAGGCTTCTAGGCCGGAATGGATAGAATAGGGTGATAGTATAGATAAGTAGCAGCTAGATAGCTAAAGGTAGGTAGTAATGCTTAAGGGTTTTAATCTCTAGCCTTCTATATTCTATGTATGTAACCTTTGCCTAAGTACCCCCTTTGCATATATATAACTAGCTTATAGTAGCCTTATAGCTAGGATACTATAAGCCCTAAGTAAGTCTTACTATATATAATACTATTATCTCTATTACCTATATTACTCTATAGCCTTTATAACCCTAATATAGTACCCCCTTTACTATATAATTACCCTTAATTATACTTACTGCCTAGTTAGTATAAACTTACTATTCTAATTTTCCTATATAACTCTTACCTTACGCGTCCTAATATAAGGTATAAGGAGATAATAGCCCTATTAATAATAAGTTTAGCTATTATTTCCTACCTTACCTATAAGCTCTTAGTTATAATATAGTTATAGCTATAGAGTTACTTTATAAATACTTATATCCTTATTCTTACTAGTTTTATAAAAGTAAATACCTTATATTATATTTTCTTATTAGCTAAAAGGGATAGGGTATTAGACACGCTATATTAGGGTGTATTTAATTATAAGTTATAGTAAAGTTACTATAAGCTTACTAGGTATATATAGTTAGCTATGCCCTTAGCTATTAATAGCTATAACTCTAGCTTTTTAACCTATAGCTTACTTTTACTACCTATATAGATTACTTAAGGGGTCTATAGTTAATATAAAAAAGACTAGATTTCCTCTCTTTTTTCTCTTCCTTTTCTTCTTATCCCTCTTAATTTTTAATATTAAATTTATAAGTTAGCCTTACTAGCCTTATAGTAATATTCTTACTACTACTGCTTAGTAGTTACTAACCTTATCTAAAGTCTTTTTCTTATTATCTTATATTTTATTTGCTCTTATAGTTCGTATTTTATTGCTTTACTTCTTACTTACTTACTACTAACTTATAGCTAGGTTATAATATTATTTATTTGTCTAATAACTCCTAGACCCTTAGCGCCTACCCTAGAGAAATCCCCTTATAAGAGGGCTTTATAGGCTTTAAAAACTGTTAGAACAACACAATATCAATCGCGCTTGACAGCCGCAATTGCGACCAGAAGAGGGTTAGCCCGCGCGCGCGCACGCGGGCCCCACTTTTGGCCCCGTAAGCGGGCCCTGTGATAGGGCAGGGCTAGCGTCACGTGACCCACAACGGGCAGCTGTTATCCCTTAAGAAAGCCCTCTCTTTTGCTTCCTTTCTCTTCTTAGATTATATAGAATAACAAGCCTAGAATAGATTATTAATAACAATACTATTCTTAAGGCTTCGTGTATGTGTTATTAATCCCTGCGAAACTAACACTAATTAGTGGTTAACCCCTAGGTAACCACTTTTAATTTGCAAGTGCTAACCACTCTCTTACAAATTGTAATAACTATAATCTAACTTATAAGTACTAACCACTCTCTTATAGATTATGCTAACTATAGATTAGTAAGGTTATTTTATAGAAGAGATTCTTATAGAAGTAGTATATATTTTACTATAAGATCCCTAAGAGTGCTAAGGAAAAAGCCTATTATCTTAAAGAAAAGTTTAACTCTAGTAGCTTACCTATCCTATTGTTCTTCTTAATATAATAGATAAAAGCCTAAACCTTAAAGAAGAGTTTAACTCTAGTAGCTTATTCTACCCTATTATTTTTCTCCTTAGTGTGTTTTATTATATAATAAAGCTAACCACTAAGCTTATAATCCTTTATATATCTCCTCACCTAAAATCTATTATCCCTCTTTTTTATTCTATTTTCTCTAAAGCCTATAAGTTATAATAGTTAATAAGAAAGAGCAAACGCAAGTCCTAGTAAGTTATAATAGCTTATAAGTAGGAGACACCTTCTTAGAAGCTTATAAAGGGTAACTAGAGAGAAAACCTAGTAAAATTCCCTTTCTCTATATCCCCTAGACCTTACACTATTATATTATAGAGGAATTACTTTGTAAGATTAAAGGATTTAATATTAATAAGGATAACACGCTAGAAACCCTTATAGCCTATATCCTTACTAAAGTAAAGGATTATAAAGTAAGAAAGGTAACTAAAAGAACCCTCTTTATAGAGTTTACTAAAGACTTCTATAAGTAAACACCCTAAACACTTTAAAGAGCACTAGCCCTAGTAGTAAAGCACCTCTATAACTACCTTATAACTAATAGGGTATATATAATAATTAATTAGACTATAACTATTATTATAAACCTTTAAGAAGTCCTTAAGTAAGAGGAATTCTACTTCTAGTTATAAGAAGAAGTGGATAATACCTATAAGAAGTATATAGACTTTTAAAGAAAGATTATAGTAAGTAAAGACTTCCTTAATAACCTCTTTAATAAAGGTAGCTTCTAGTAACCCTAAACTATAAAGGCTACCTTCCCTCCTTATTAAGCCTTATATTAACCTTCCCTAGCTATTATACTAGTAATTTAGTAATAACTACCTTTTCTATAGCTCTCTCCCTTGCCTTAAGAACTAGAACTAGCTTAATAGCACTAGTTTCCCCCTTCTTAAGAAAGGATAATACTTAGTAATAATACACTTACCCCCTTATAACCTATAGTAAAGCAAATTATAGATCTTATAAAGATATATATACTAGAAAAGTAATATAGCGTAAAGAACTATAATATCTTTAAATTAAAGCTTCTAGTAATTAGGAGAAAGTGTAAGCTCTTAGATATTAAATAAGAGTAATTAGGCTACGCACTAGAAGTAATGCTAAAAGGGAAAGCCCTTAGGTATTACTTAGACTACCTCTTATAGCTAGGGAATCCTTAGGACCTTATAACCTTAGTAGTAAAGATAAAGCAAAGGTTTAAGATAGAGAATATAAGGCAAAAATACCTCCTTAAGTAGTATAATATATCCCTTTAGAAGATAATCTATAATAACCCTAATAAGTTAAAGGTAAAATGCTTTTATAAGATTATAAAGAAGCTCTCTATATTATAAAGAGCTATCCCTAATGTAAGTTAATTAGAGTAAGCCCTTTAAAATTAAATTATAACTACTTATAACAGAATCCCTAAGTGTAAGAGCTACCTTACTAACCCTCCTAATAGCCTTTAATAATTCTATAAGTAGGTTTAGATAACTATCTGCCTAATTATAGAAAAATCTAGTGATTAAAGCTAATTTCCTACTAACACTAAACCCTAAGAGTAGTATAATAAAAAGTATAATAGTAAGGGCAAAGAGTTATAATACCCTCCCTAGAGGTATAAAGGTACTAAGGGAGCCCCTTACTTAAAGAAGTGCTATATATATAGTAAAGAAGAATACTAGTTAATAAAGTATCCTAAAGAGAAGTAAAAGAAGGCATACTAATATTATAAGAGCTACTACTTAGTTAACTCTTCCCTATCCCCTAAAGCTTTATATAAGTTATTCCTTACCTAGTATAAAGAAACCCCTAGTTAAGACCCTTCCTCCTAGCCTTCTAAAGATAATAATATTGCCTAATATATAGCAAGCATAGGGTTTAATAATAAAAATAGCAGGAAAGATAGCCTAGTGCTTATAAGCTTCTTTATATAAGGAGTAATGCTTAATAGCAAGAAAATAGTTAAAATTCTCACTAACTAAGTAACATAGCATAGGCTAAGTAAGAAAAGCCCCTTTAGTAATAAAGCTTCTAATAAAGCTTTATATATATTTATACTTAAAGACTATTACTTAGCTAAGGTCTTCTAGGGCATTATGCCTAATACTAGAGTAGCTAAGTACTTAATAGTAGGTTACTTATAATTCCTTACGCTATAAGGTAAGATACCTTAACTTTAACTTAATAAGGCAAGAGTAAGCAAGGCAATAATTAGGTTTAAAGGTAGCATAGAAATTACCTCCCTTAGAATAGTTAATATCCCTACTCCCTTTAGTAATATTACCTTCTATATAATACTTATAAACACTCCCTTTTTACTATACCTTAAGGATATAGCTATATTAAAGATTAACTTTATTATTACTAAGAATATCCTTTAGTAAGGTAGTGTTAAAGTCCCCTTAGTATATAAATAAGGGCATGCGTAAATGTTATTACTATAAAACAAGGCATTAATTATAAGTAACTACCTAATAGAGGTGAAACTATAATAATTATATTATTAATTTAGCTACCTGTTAGTCTAAAGGCTCTATAACTTATTATATAACTTAGGGCATAAGATTAATATTAAAGCTATTAAAGAGATAATAAAAGTGTGTTACTAGTGTTAGATAAACACTAATAGCCCCTATTACTTTAAGTTTACCCTTAAGGATAACTATACCTTTAACTTTAAAGTAATAGTAAATATTATATATCTTAACGGAAATTAACCTATGCTTTATACTATAGATATAGCTATAGCTTTTAATATAGTAAGATTCCTTAAGGATATCTTAGCTAAAATAACATAGGAAGCTCTAAGAGTATACTAGATTAATACATACCTTAGACCCCTAGATTAGGTTATTACTAATGCTAGCACTAACTTCTATAGCAAAGAATTCTATTAATTTGCGGCATTAATGTTAATTTCTATTAAGAAGGTCCTAATTAAAGCACACTATAGTATTAGAAAGGTTAAAAGATATTATAGGCTACTTTATAAAGCTTATAATATTATATAATAGAAATGCCTAATAACCCCTAAGCCTATAGCCCTCTAGATAGCTATAAAAGCTCTTAATAATATAGCAAGGCTAAATAGCCTTATCCTAACCCTTCTAGTCTTTAGGGTATATCTACGTATAATAAGCGAATCCCCTCCTTTACTAGAGATATTATAGTGTGTGATTGCTATGCAAAAGGTAATAAAGGAGGTTAAGCGCCTCTATACTATCTAGAAAATTAATAAAGCCCTTATAATAAGGAATAGCCTAGATATAGCATTAACCCTTAGCCTACTACTTAGATTACTAGTATAAGTGTGGTAAGAAGGTAATAGTTAGTAAGGCTTATATAACCTCCTTTTAATTAATAAAGAGACCTATATGCTTAACCTTCTAAGAGGCCTAAAGGCCTTCTAGTTAACCTCTGTTAGACCCTACTAGGAGAACCTAAACACAGAGGCCCTCCTACCTTAGCTAGCTAAAGAAAAGAGAGAGGCCTAAGAAGGGCTAGTAGCTAGACCCCTAGAGGTTCCCCTAAAGAGGTAGCTAGGTAAACTATATAAGAACCCTCTAGTAATTATTAATAAGACTAATATGTTTATCTTAGCTAAGGAGAAAGCTAACCTTGCCTTTATAATTAGACTGCGTAAGGAAGGCGTGATTATAACCCTAGGAGAGCCCTTTAAGCTTTTTACTAAGGCTAAAATTAATGCCTTAATTAACTAAGGTATGTTTAAATTTATAGTCTTTAATAAAAGAGAGTATAGTAGCGTAAGGATCTTTAACTCCTATATTATTAATAAGGTTAAAGGGAAAATAAGCTAGCTATATAAGAAATCGTAGCTTATAATCTAAGGCTTTAGTAATAAGGTAAAGCAAGATATCTTAATATAAGCCCTAATAATCTAATAGGCTAGTTAATACCTTATCCTTACGATTACTCCCTTGCTAATAAAGAAAGACTTTATCCTATGGATTTGTAATATTACATAAGCCTATATTTAATTAAGAACGCTATTAAATAAAGTTATCCTAGCTAGACTTCTAGTTTAGATCTATAACTAATACCCTAAAGGAATAATTATAAGGGTTATTAAACCTCTCTATAGCATTGCAAAGGCTAGAACGCACTAGTGAGTAACGTATTATAAGCATTATAGAGAGAAGCTCTAGATAGAGACCTCTATGTATAATCCCTACTTGCTTATAATAATAGAAAAGAGCCCTTAATTTGTATATATAGGCATGCAAACTAATAACACGCTAGGGCTATTAGATAAGGAGTTCTCTAAGAAGGAGGAAAAAGAGCTAGCTACTATAGCCTTTATAGCAAAGCTAAAGTAATTCCTTCTTAAGAGCAGTCCCCTTACGTTTAATAAGGGAATTATTATAATAGTAGCTAATATAGCTATTACCCTTTAGTAAAAGGGGCAAAGTAGTAAACTTAAGGTAATTTCACTTATAAACTTAAAGCAAAAGTATATTAAGTAATAAGCTTAAGGCGCCTATATTACCTTAATTTGCTAACTAAAAGCCTACTATAACCTATCTATTACTATATAACACTAAGAACTAATAGTTAAGAATGTTAAAGCCCTTAATTATTAGATTTAGTGGTAGATAGACTACCTAGAGAGAGGCCTTATATTTATTCTAATTAACCTTACTAAAGCAAAGCTCTATGCCTTTATAAATAAGTCCTTTATAAATAATCAAGACCTTACTTTATAACTTAGCTATATACTAATCCTAGCTAATAAAGACTATAAGGATAGTGAGTTTATAATTATAGGTAATATTATACACTTTAGCTTAATAAAGAGCAAGAGAGTTATATAAAGTGTGCTAGCCTTTAAAGTCTATAGTATAGTTACTAGCGTTAATATAGCTTACGTAATTACTATAACGCTAGGATTAATTATAAACTAATTAAATACCCCTCTAACCCTAGTTATAGTCTATATAGACTTATACTCCCTATATAAATGCCTTATTAAGCTTAGTATAACTAAAGAGAAACACCTAATAATTAATATTATAGCCCTATAATAATTATATAAGTGCTATAAGCTCTGTAAGATCTAATAGATTAACGAAGCTAATAACCTAGCTAATACCTTTATAAAGGCATTGCTAAATAAGGCCCTAGAGTAATTTATCTCTAGTAATAGGATAATAATCTAGATAGAGGGGTAGGTAACCTACGCGGGTAATAGGGATAGTTACTATAGGTGATAGGGATAGTCACTATAGGTAACGGGGATAGTCACTATAGGTGATAGGGATAGTTACTGTAGGTAATAGTATTAGGGCTAAGGCCCTTAGCCTTAACTAACCTAGACAAAGTCCACTAGGAGAAGAAAGGGGAGGATATCTCCCTAGGTAAAGGTATAGAGGATAGTTACTATAGGTAACGGTATTAGGGCTAAGGCCCTAACTAACCTAGAGAAAGTATACCTAGGGAGAAGAAAGAGGGAGAAGATATCTCCCTAGGTAATAAGAAAAGGCAGAAGAAGGAGAAGGAATAGTAACTCCTATAGGGTAGTTCCTATAAGAGCTACCCTTAGTGTAGCTCTTAGCCTTATAGGAGTTACTAGGAGCCTCCTAGTTATCTAGCGATTGCCTCTAACACTATATAATGCCCTTAAGGCCCTTAGAAGCTATTATTTGCCTTTGTATAGTGGTTTTTGCCTCTGTGTAATATATACGGAGCATAGAGGTAGAAAACTATTATAGTAGATAACTAGGAGGATAATAAAGAGCTAGATAGATTATAGGAGGGTAATAGAGAGCTAGAAGGATTATAGGGGGGGAGGAAGGCATTAGAGCATAGAGGTGCTAAGATAGTAATAGTAGATAATAAGGGGAGGAGAGGAGGGATTTAGAAGGTAGCTATGTGAATATTATTAATAATATTAAGAGGCAAAAGGGATTAGGGGGAGGCCTGCTTATCCCTTTAAAAGGTTATTAAAGGTAGACTAGTCTTTTCCTTTATTTCTTACTACTATAGGTATATATAGCCCTTATTTTTCCTTTTCTCTTTTATATTAATATATAAGCTACATTATTATTATTTTGTTTCTTTTCTTTTAATTAATATTATGCGTTAATAGTTATATTAAAGAGAGAGTTCCTAGTGTTAGAATAACACAATATTAATCGCGCTTAATAGCCGCAATTACGACCAGAAAAGGGTTAGCCCGCGCGCGCGCACGCGGGCCCCACTTTTAGCCCCGTAAGCGGGCCCTGTGATAGGGTAGGGCTAGCGTTACGTGACCCATAACAGGTAGCTATTATCCCTCGCGAAAGCCCTCTCTTTTGCTTCCTTTCTCTTCTTAGATTATACAGAATAACAAGCCTAAAATAGATTATTAATAACGATACTATTCTTAAGGCTTCGCGTACGCGTTATCAATCCCTGCGGAACCAACAAAAACCTTTATATAAGTTTACCTCTTATTTATAGTGTTATAGCTACTAACTTACTAAATAGTATAATAAAAATTCCTTACCTTTACTATAGTTAGTAGGTAGTAATCTAGTAGATTACTCCTAAAGATAATAAAGCTAAACCTTAATATACTATAGATAGGAAACTAGTCCTTAATAAGTGTTATTATTCCCCTAGTATAACTAAGCTACTTCTCTCCTACTCTTATAATACTAACTTAGGTTAGGTAATTCCTTAAAGTGCACTTACTATATAAAAAATAATAAAATATATATTAGTATAAGTATCCCTTTAAAGGCTATTACTTTTAGCTAGCTAACCTATTACTAGTGTCCTATAAGAATTATAATCCTTTATTATAAGTTTCTTAAGATTATAAAGGAGGTTCCTAAAGGTAGCTATTACTATTAGTATTTAGTAAGATTATTAATTTAAGTAACTTAGTTAGAGCTAACTTATTACTAGGCTTTAGTATATATAAAATATAAATTATATAATACACTCCTTACTATAAAGAATATAAATTACTATAGGAGAGTTTATTAGGCCTATCTAACTATAAAAGCTACTTATAAGGCTAATACTAATAAACACGCTATAATATTATAGCTCTTTAACACTACTAACCTTAAGGTATAAATTAATATTACTAATAGCTTACGCTTTATAGCTTAATATACCCCTATAGTAAGTCCTATTATCTCTAGTATAGCTTCTAATTTACTAACTTATAGCTAGTTTATAGACTACACTACCTAGCTTCTTACTTATATTAGCCTCTCTAAGCTCCCTAAAGAGCTTTATTTCTTTATTTATAGGGATAAGAAAGGGTTCTCTAATAATAAAGCTTCTATAAGTACTATAGAGAAAAATATAGCTATAGATATAATAATAAAGTAATAGGTGCTTAGTAGCTATATAGTAGTTTACTTTAAAAGAATATAACTTTTTATATTATGAAATTTTATATATTAAATTACTAAAGTAATAATATCTCTATAAACTAGATACTTAATTACTACTTATAATTATTTATAATATCCCTTATAATAAAATCCCTTTTTAATACCTATAAATTCTCTAAGCTATTATAGCCCTTCTATTTTACTAATAATTTCCGCTATTTTCTATTATACTAATATAAGATAATTCTCTTAACTTTAAACTCTTCTTTATTATCTTTAATATTATCTTATAGTAAGGATATATTTATATAGCTAGTAGGATCCCCTCTAAATAGTTTCAGGCTTATAATATTAAATACGTTATTATTTCTTTTATTATTTAATTACGCTAGTTAGCCTTCCCTAGCTATTTCTAGTACTCCTATAGATTAGTTAAAGAGGAAAACCTTTAAAAAGACAAAAAACCCCCTTATGTCTTTGTTTAGTCTAGCGCTAGCCCTAGACTAGGTTAGCGCTGCTATTAGTGTAGCTATTTATAGTGATTTATTACTAGCTTACGCTAGCCTTATCCCTTTATCTAAGTTTTTTAAGTTAGAAAGACTACTAACTCTTTTCCTTTACCTAAGTCCTAGGTTTTCTCTAAGCTAGTGCTAGCCTAATTAATATTACTACTTGCTAAGTGAATTTAAGTTTATAATAATAATTCACTTTTCTCTTATAATATTGCTAACTCTTTTATTACCTTACTTTTTAGCTAAATCTACCTCTCTTCTAACCTAGGTTACTTAGAAACTTAAAGTACTAGGTTTTATAAAACTTCTAGAGAGAGAGGGTAAGGCTAGCCTATAGTTACCTTAGTATTAGTGCTTTTCTATTACTAGAGTTTTTATTTATTTATAATATTAGTGTATTATCTTTAACTTTATAATAATAACTTATAGCCCCCCCCCCCTAGGGATTATAAAAAGAGTTCTTCCCCCCTTAGAATCCTAACCTTTCCCCTTTCTCTTATATTACACTTTCTTATAGGTTTTTTTTCTCTTTTTCTTTTAAGAACCTATAAGCCCTATCCTAGGTTAGTGCTAGTCTAGAAGCTAATAATTACTATAGTTTTATATACTTATTACTATAGTTATAAAAATATCTCCCTCTTACTCCTTATTACTAGTAGGTTTGCCTCTATTTCTATGTAATTTAGGTGCTAATTTGCCTAGGAGCCTATGCTTTCACTACATTATCTAAAAAAGCTACTTACCCTAAAGTAGCTATAGTAAGCTCTTAATTATAAGCTTTAAGTAAGTCTCTTTTGCTTTAGTGCTAGGCCTATTTTAATACTAATTTAGTTTAGTTAGGCAAGCCTTAATAGTTTTAGTGTATTTCCTATTACATATAGTCTATTAAAAATCTAGGCTATTAGTGTTATAATGTTATTAGTGTGTTTTCCTTTAATTCCGCCATAGTAGCAAGGCTAATCCGTCTAAATAGGGGCTATAACTAACGCATGTTTTAATTGCTAGGTTAGGAATAACGGTTATAAAAAGGTTTATACCGCTGTTTCTATCCTAGAGCCGCCGCTAAATTGTTTAATAGGTTGAGATCGCTAGACGTTAGGCAGAACATCAGTGGCTGACTGAGATATTAGCTAATATTAAATACGTTATAAAGTCTTAAGCTAGCTAGTAATTATAATTAATAGGCTAAGCTATAATTACTAACTACCTTCTTAATTTTATAAGGCCCTAGGTACTTAGCTATAAGCTTCTAGCTTAGTTATCTTAGGTTAATATTCTTAGTAAATAGTAAAACATAGTCCCTAACCTTAAACTCTATTAGCATTCTCTTATAATTATAATACTTCTTTTACTATACTTATGCCTTATAAAGTAGCTACTTAATCTCTAATTATCTTTATCTTAATTCTAAGACTTTATTTTCTACCTAGTTATTTACTAAGTTAGGCATTAGAATGGCCTAATTGTTAGGGTCGTGGAGGCTACGGAGTGACATAGGCAATAGAGGCAATAGTATTATGTATAGTAGGACTTACTTAAGGCTTATAGCGCCCTAGCTATAAGGTTACTATAAGCTAGTTATATAAGCGTAAAGGGGGTATTTAGGCAAAGGTTATATATATAGAATATAGGAGGCTAAAGATTAAAACCCTTAAGTATTATTACTTACCTTTAGCTATCTAGCTACTACTTATCTATACTATTACCTTATTTTATTTATTTTAGCCTAAAAGCCTTAATAAGTTAATCTCTTTTTTTTATTAGGGTAATAGGCTATTAGTAAGGTAAGAATATTAGTACCTTAAAGAATAAATACTTACTTAAGAGGTACTAATAACTCTAAAGTAAATACACTATATAAAGGTATACCTATAGATTAAAACTTACTTTTAAAGCATAAGTTTTCTTATTTAACTATACTAGAGAATTCCTATATATTAGAACCTATTCTTAATAGTAAAGAAGCTATATTAAACTATAGCCTTATATAAGTAAAGATATAGCTATAAATTACTTAAAAAAGATAAAAACTTAAATAGCTATAGAGAAATTTATAGGAAGTAAATACCCCTCCCTAATTAGTTAATACTAATAAAGGCCTTACTCTTACCTTATAAATACCTTTTACTTAAGACTTTACCCTTATTCCTCAGGAAGCATTACCCTTACTAGGACTTTATAAATATAGTATAGTAAAGATATAGCTTAAAGCTTTTATATATAAGGGGGATACCTATAAAAACCTATAGATATTTTTAGTAGATTTAAATATAACCTTTACTATAAATTAAAATATATTTACTAATAATATAATTAAAGTTATATATACTAATAGCTACCTAGTAAATAAGGTAAAGTAATAGTAAATATATTTTACTACTATAAATAGTTATATAAATTACTAGAGCTATACTTAAGTAAAGTTTATCTAATAGCTAAAAACTAGAGAAATAGATAAAGATAGTTACTACCTAGAAGCTATAGAAACACTACTAACCCTTTATTAAGGTAAGGACTAGTTATTCTAGACTTTTATTAAAGTCTAGGGGAAGGTAAAGGTAAAGTTACCTAAACCTATACCTAAACCTTTAAGAATTACTTAGTTTATATAATACCTAAATAGCACTATAAAGAAGTAAGTATTTAGCTAAGAGTACCTTATAAGTTAGAACTACCTTATTAGCTAAGAAAAGAAGGTAAAAGTAATAACTAAGAAAGAGAAAGGAATCCCTTATAAAGGCTACTAAGGAGGCTACTAAGGAGGTAACTAGTAAAAGAAAAAAAACTACTTAGTATTCCTAGAAAAAAAGCTATAGAAAGAATACTATATAAAAGTAAGAGGCTTACTAGTTTATTATAAGTATAGGAAACTAGGCTACCCCTTAACTAGGTATACTAAACTAGACTATAGTATTTACTAGAAAAACACTTATATTACTAAGATACACTAAGCTAGCACTAAGTAAGCTAGGAGTTACTTAAACCTAAATAAGACCTTAATTAGTGTAGTAAAACCCTAGGAAAACACTCTTAATATAACTTAACTTAATAAAAATAGTCTTTTAGACTTATAAATTTATATAGATATTAAGTTATATTAAGATAACTACTAGGTAGTAATACTAACACTATTTAACCCTAGCACTATATATTCCTTAATTTACCCTAATATACTAATAAACCTTAATTAGTTAAAAGTGTAACCTTATAATAATATACTTAAAAGTGTATTAAGTAATATTATACTATATTAAGGGATTTTAAAGAAAATAGTGTTAGTTAGGGATAGTATAAGCTATATAAAAATATACTAACTTAGCTACTATATTAGTAATAGTAATAAAAAATTAGTTTTAGGAGTTAATTAGGTAAGAGAGTATAAGCCTATAATAATATTATAGAAAGATAGACTTTAAAGATACCTTATAATAAAGGAATATATCTTATTAGTAGTAAGGTTATAGGATAGTTAAAAAGTAGTAAAATATATATCTATTATAGTAGTACTTAACCTATAGGTAATATATATAATTAGATATATAGCTACTATTAGACTTATAGTAAATAAGAAGAAAGAAAGTAGTAATAATATAGTAATAAAACTAACTAATAAACCTAAGAAAGTAAAACTTCTAGAAGCTTATAAGGAGTTTAAAGATATATTTTTAAATAAAGAGGCTAGTACCTTTCCTTACTTAGGTAGCTAAACCTATACTATTAAATTAGAAAAAGGAAAAGTATTACTATAAGGTCTAATATATAACCTAGCTAAGAAAGAGTTATAAGTACTTTATAAGTACCTAGTAACTATATAGGAATATAAATAGATCTAAAGATTTATTAGCCTAGTAAGTGCCCTAATTTTTTTTATACTAAAAAAAGGGGGAAAGCTATAATTATATATAGATTATAAGGGCCTTAATAAGATTATAATTAAAGATAAGGCCTCTTTACCCCTAATATTAGAAATCGTAGATTAACTAGGGGGTATAAAGATTTTTATAAAGTTAGACCTTAAAGATATATACTATTAGCTATATATTTATAAGGGTAATAAGTAGAAAATAGCCTTTTAGTGTAAATATAGTTACTTTAAGTATCTTATAATACTATTTAGGCTTATTAACACACTAGTATCTTTCTAAGAGTATATTAATATAGCTTTAGAAAGCTATAATAATCTTATTTATATTATTTACCTTAATAACACCCTAATATTTAGCTTTAAAATCTTAGAGTATAAGGGTAATATTAAAAAGATCCTTAAGAGATTTTAGAAGGCTAACCTTTTTATTAATTTACATAAGTGCTAATTCTTTATTAAGGAGGTTAGATTCCTTAGTTATATAATCTTACTAAAAGGAATCTTAATAGACCTAAGTAAGGTAAAGGTAATTATAATATAGCTAATACCTATCTATATGTTTAATATTGTTAAAATAATGCTATTTATAGCACTATTTTATAGGCCCACTAGTTGCCTTGTTGCGTTATTGCAACGTTAGTTACGAGCGTTGCTTGCAGCGTTGTTTGTTATGACCTGCGTTCCCACAACCAACCCACAGGCTTGTATGACTAAGCCAACTAGGTTACCCTATAGGGAAGCTAAAATCGACTGTAACTAGGCAACTAGTAGTTATATAAAAGGCTGACGTATACTGTTCGAATCCTTGAATTTTTCTGGATTTAATGGTATATTTTGTTAATAGGGTTATCTATTAAAAAAGCTTAGTTAGTGCGCCTAGGCAGCTAGTTTGTATGGCCGTGAGTTGATTTTTTATTTTTCCTATATAAATGAGTTTTGCGGAAAATAAAAAGTAGCTCCTAAGACCTCTCTAGTAACCTAGATCCTCCGATACGGTTAGTAGGTCTATAAGGGGACTAGAAATCCTCTCATTGCTTGTTAGATTGTTTGTACTAGCTAGGAATTAACTATATTTAACTATTAAAGCTCTCTATCTTGCAGAATACGCTATAATCTAGTGAATCTAGAAGCCGCCGCATTAGAATCTAGTAGGGAGGTCTTCCTATCCCTCTAGCTAGATTCCCTTCCCATTTTCAATAAATATCTAATCTTTCCTTAGGTTTACTAGATTCTATAGGCGTTTTATTAAGTTATATAGTAAAATAGTTATTTTATTAATAAACTACCTATAAGGGAACTAACTAGTAAAGTTTAAGCTAGATAATAGTAAGCTAGTAGTGTTTAGAGAACTATAAAAACTATTTTAGGAGGCTTTAATTTTAGTCTATTTTAACCTAATATTACTATTATAAGTAAAGACTAATGCCTCTAGATATATAATTAGAGCTATCCTTATAATATTAGTCCTAGGTTACTAGCACCCTATAGTGTTTATATTAAGAAAGTTAAAGGACACTAAATTATATTATATAATACTAGATATAAAGTTACTAGTAATTTAGGAGGCCTTTTAGACTTAGAGGCACTACCTTACTTACTTAGCGTACCTAGTTACTATAATTATAAATTACCTAAACTATAAGTACCTTATAATAAAGCCTAAGCTAACTAGTCACTAGGTTACTATATTAGATAAGCTATGCCTATTTAACTTTACTATTAAACACTAGGTAAGGAAGCTAAATCCTACTAATTCTTTATTATAAAGATTAGACTATATTAGTAAGGAAAGGAAGGCTAAGGCTTTTATATCTTAGTTACTAACCTTCCTTACTAAGTTTACTACTATTAGGCTATAGGGGTATTATATTAGTAATAGCTTAACTACTAGTTAGGCATATTTATAGTGTGTTAGATTTATAGTTAAGAAGTAGTATAAGAGTAATAGTAACTTAGTAAGTACCCTATATCTATGCTTACTACCCCTTAATAGTAAAGTAATAACCCTAATAGTAAGTAAGAAAACCTTTTCTATATTAATCTTTACTAGGCTAGGTAAAAGGCTTAAGTATATAGTAATAAAGCTATAGAATTATAGTAATTAAACCTTACTAGCTAGTTTAAAAACCTTTTCTGTATTAATCTTTACTAGGCTTATAGAAGTAATAGTAAGTAAGTTAACCTTTACTATATTAACCTTTACTATATTAGTTAAAAAGTCTAAGAGCGTTACTAGGAAGCTATATACTTATAGTAGTATTAAGGCAAATTACCTAATAGTAAGTAGGAGAACCTCTTCTATATTAATCTCTATTATATTTATAGAAGTAATAGTAAGTAAGAGAACCTTTACTATATTAATCTCTACTAGGTTAGTTAAATTATCTAAGAGCGCTACTAGAGAGCTACTAAGCTATAGTAATATTATAATAAGAATCTTAGTGGTTTAGAGAACCTTTTTTAAGTTTAACTCTAATATTAGGAGTAAGGTAGTGGAATTAAAAGCCTTAATTTAAGTCTTATTATTAGAAGCGTAATAAGGGGATGCCTTTATTATATAGTAAAAGTTATTACTAATAAGTAGTAACTCTAGTGTATTAAAACTATAGTTAATTAGTCCCTTTAAGCTAGAGGCTAGAGAGCTATAGATATAAACTATAAGATTCTCTAAGTTACTAATATATAAAAATTATATTTTTATCCCACTAGGATTATAAAAAGAAATTTTACTATTAACCTATAATAATCTTATAGTAAGTTATTAGGGGGTTAGTAAGACTCTCTATTATATTATAGGCTAATATTAGTAGCTATTAATAAAGAAAGATATTAAGGCATATATTTAGTCTTAAGTTAATTATTAAGTTTTAAAGCTAAGGTTATATAAACCTTATAGTAAGTTAGCTATATTACTAGTGCCTAATTACCCTTTCTAAGAATTATTAATAGACTATATTATAGGCTTACTACTAGTAAAGGATTAGAAGTTTTAGCTATATAATATAATTTTAGTTATTATAAACTAATTTTTAAAGTATAGTATTTATATACTAGTGTCTATATACCTAACTAGTAATAGCCTTACTATAGTATTCCTTAAGAATATTTTTAAAGACTATAGCGCCCTAGAAGGTATTATTATAGACTATAGGTTAATATTTACTAGTAGATTTTAGAGGACTTTCTATTACCTTATTATAATAAAGCAGTAACTAAGCACTATATTTTACCCCTAAATAGATAGGTAAATAAAGTAATTAAACTAAGTTCTTAAGCATTATCTAAGAGCCTATATATATACTAAATAGGATAATTAGGTAAAATATTTACTAATAGTATAGTTTACCTATAATATAAGTAAGCATAGTAGTTATAGCCTAACGCTAGTAAAGGCACTATAAGGGTATAACCTAAGGGGACTATATTAGGCTATCCTAATGCCTAACTTAGTAAATAACTAGGTATGAAATAAAGTCTTAGAATTAAGATAAAGATACTTAGAGATTTAGTAACTACTCTATAATATATAAGTATAGTAGAAGAAGTATTATAACTATAAGAGAATACTAATAGAGTTTAAGGTTAGGGACTATATTTTACTATTTACTAAGAATATTAACCTAAGATAACTAAGCTAGAAGCTTATAGCTAAGTACCTAGGGCCCTATAAAATTAAGAAGGTAGTTAGTAATTATAGCTTAGCTTATTAATTATAATTACTAGCTAGCTTAAGACTTTATAATATATTTAATATTATAAGCCTTAAACTATTTAGAGGGGACCTTACTAGCTATATAAATATATTCTTACTATAAGATAATATTAAAGATAATAAAGAAAAGTTTAAGGTTAAGAGAATTATCTTATATTAGTATAATAAAAAACAGCGGAAATTCTTAGTAAAATAGAAGGGCTATAATAGCTTAGAGAATTTATAGGTATTAAAAAGAGATTTTATTATAAGGGATATTATAAATAATTATAAGTAGTAATTAAGTAGCTAGTTTATAGAGATATTATTACTTTAGTAATTTAATATATAAAATTTTATAATATAAAAGTTATATTTTCTTAAAGTAAATTACTATATAGCTACTAAGTACTTATTACTCTATTATTATATCTATAGCTATATTTTCCTTTATAGTAGCTATAGAAGCTTTATTATTAGAGAACCCCTCCTTATCCTTATAAATAAAGAAATAAAGCTCTTTAGGGAGCTTAAAGAGGCTAATATAGGTAAGAAGCTAGGAAGTGTAGTTTATAAACTAGCTATAAGTTAGTAAATATAAAGCTACACTAGAGATAATAGGACTTACTATAGGGGCATTTTAAGCTATAAAGCGTAGGCTATTAGTAATATTAATTTATACCTTAAGGTTAGTAGCGTTAAAGAGCTATAATATTATAGCATATTTATTAGCATTAGCCTTATAAGTAGCTTTTATAGTTAGGTAAGCCTAATAAACTCTCCTATAGTAATTTATATTCTTTATAGTAAGGAGTATATTATATAATTTATATTATATACACACTAAAGCCTAGTAATAAGTTAGCTCTAACTAAGTTACTAGAATTAATAATCTTACTAAACACTAATAGTAATAGCTACCTTTAGGAACCTCCTTTATAATCTTAAAGAACTTATAATAAAGGATTATAATTCTTATAGGACACTAGAAATAGGTTAGCTAGCTAAAAGTAGTAGCTTTAAAGGGATACTTATACTAGTATATATTTTTATTATTTTTTATATAATAAGCGCACTTTAAGGAATTACCTAACCTAAGTTAGTATTATAAAAGTAAGAGAGAAGTAGCTTAGTTATACTAGGGGAATAATAATACTTATTAGGGACTAGTTTCCTATCTATAATATACTAAGGTTTAGCTTTGTTATCTTTAGGGGCATTTACTAGTCTACTACTTACTAACTATAGTAAAGGCAAGGAATTTTTATTATACTATATAGTAAGTTAGTAGCTATAATACTATAAATAAGAGGTAAACTTACGTAAAGGTTTTTAAAGCCTATAAAGCCCTCTTATAAGGTGTGAGGCCCCACTCACAATAACAATAACAACACCTAGAACGCTAACGCGCACCACACGGCGGGTTAGGCCCTAGGGCTAGGTCCACGTAACACTAGCAAGCCACGAGCTATAAGCTCCTAGCTCGTATATATAACACACTTAGACTTAGTAAGCTTTAGTTAATATATAAAAGCCCCTATACCTTTTACTTAGCTACTATTATTCTTATAATTCTAAAGCTTCTTTTACTAGCTACCTAAGAGTAATATAGGGGGGAGAACTACCTAATCCGCTAGAGTAATATTAGATAATAACTAGATATAATTAAATAAGGGTAGTATTACACCTAATAACACACTATATTTTACTAAGACTAAAACTAAACTAGTACTCTCTAACCTTAGGGCTAAAACTATAGTAATAAATAAGCAAATTACTTAGCTTAAGAAACTCTAGAAGCTATAAGAGAGGGAATAAGAGCTTATTAGCTTACTATAACTAAATATAGGGGAAGATAAGATAAAAAGGTAGTAAAAAGCTAGCACCTCCTTAAGCTATAGTAGCTAAGAGGTAAAACTCTAGAATATTACTAACCTCTAGTACCTTATAAACCTATAGAAGCATAAGATCTAGATTAATAACCTAAACTATGCCTTTAATAGGGCAAAGCAAAAGTATTAGTATAACTACTAAAAGATCCTATTTACACTTAACTATATATATAGTAACTATAGGGTAAGATAGGACTAATACCTTAAGGAATAATAGGCTAATAGCTAGGATAACCTTAAAAATAACTAGGATAAATTTAAGACCTAGATACTTACGCTACTCTAAGACACTACTAACTATAACGCTTAAATAGCTATATAGCTAGAAAACGCAAAATAACGCAAAAGCTAGAGTCCTATTAAATTTAGTATCTTCCTAGATTTGCTTAAGAAACACCTAGAAAGAGCCACTATGTTATGGACTTAAGCTATAAGCTTAGGTCTTTAGCGAAGGAAAGGGGGATCCAAAGAGGCTCTGTAAAGTAAGCGGGCTACACGCGGAAGAACACTAGTCTATACGCGCCTTACACATAGACTAGGTATAACCCCTATAAAGGGGGATGCTATATAACCCTAAGCTTAGTCTTCTTTTTCTTCTATAAGAATATTAATTACACTCTAAACGCTTATATATAGTAGCTATAAGGCTAGTTTATAATATTTAATATTCTTTACTATAAGCACTTAGACACTAGTAAATATACTATTACCCCTAGAAATAGAAATAGATAAAGTATTAGGATTATATAAGGTAGTTACTAAGCAAACTATATAGATAAATTAACTTATTAAGTAGCTAGAGGTATATCTATATATAGCTTAATTAAAATAAAAACTAATCCCTATAGGACCTTTATTTAATAGGGATAAGGTACTATTCTTAGTATAGAAAGGTCTTATAATATATAAGCTAGTTTTAAACTAGGACTTTATTAGCACTATATAGAACTAGTGGTTTTATATTTTCTAGAACCTATCTTTAAAGGTTTAGGTATATATAGCTCCTTTTTTTAAAAAGGGTTACTTACTTAACTACTATTTAGACTAGTTTCTTAACTACCTTAGGGAAATATTTAATAACCCTTATTAATAGGAAATAGCTATTATAGAACTTAACTAGCTTATATAATAATAGAATAAGCGTTTTAGTAACTTTTATATTTAATTTAAATAAAAATTAGCTTTTATAAAAGGGTTAGGATAGGCTAGCGCTATAAAGCTAGTTAAGTTATATATAGCACTTAATAAGTAAATAAGAGACTATAGTATAGGTAGGGATATGCCTTATATAGATTATATATTAGTAGTAGCTTAATACTACGCTATTACGCTAGATATTAAGTCCTATTAATTAGAGAAAAAAATATTAGGTTTAAAAATTTGCCTTACCTATAGCTAGCGTAGCTAAATAATAGGTATGTAATAAGAATACACTAATAATAGATATATAATCTATAGGTATAGCTAGTACCTAAAAAAAATCTAGCTAGTCCCTAGGATAGTTCTCTTAGCTAAAGAAGTAAGCTAAGTAAGTCTTAGAAGTAATGCTAGTAGTATAATAAGAGAAAGGTAAGTGTATATATTATAGATTTGCTAAGCACTTTATCTTAGAATATATATTATATACCACTATTCCCCTATAAGGAAAATTATCTATTAATATATATAATTTAGTAAAGACTAAGCTAGAAGAGCTAGGGAGTGATTCTAAGGAGTAGTTAGGAAAAGAATAACCTCTCTATTAAGTTATTTAAGAGGGGTTAAGAGAAGGGAGTAAGAGAAGGTATTATAGCATATAGTTATTAAAAATAAGGACTTTTAATAGATTTAGGATAATATAGATTTAATACCCTTTTTAGTCCTAGTATTAATTAATAAGACTACCTTTAACCCCGTGGCGTAGTGGTTACACGCTGTGGAGACCTGTTTGGGTCGCAGGTTGTGGGTTCGAATCCCACACGGGGCACAATTTTAGAGGTCTTAGTCACGCCTCTAAGATTAAACCAATCGCAGGGCGAGGAAAAGTGGGTCTAGCCGGGGCCCCACTTTTCCTTACCTTGCAAGCGAATTAAACAAGCTACTTCGCTATATAAATAAGCTAGGATACCTAGAGCTCTAGGGTTTTAATTTGAGCTAGGGCTTGCAACTATATTGCATAATTAGGGTTTGGGAACTAGATTGTAGAAGACAGGGATAGTTGGATAGAAGAATATCGTTGTAAGCAGTAGGCTTAGGTAACAAACATACACAAGTCAGAACCATGTACGTAGTCATAACATATCGTTAGTAGGTTTTTCACCTAACTAGGCAACTAACTAGTTATCTAGATATCTAGGTATCTAGATAACTAGCAACCTAGTATGGTTTTCCTACTACAAAGCAAATACCATCGCAGGAGTACTAGTAAATAGCATAAATTGCTATCTAGCGTAAATACATAACATAAGACTACCTTTATAAATACTTAGATTAATATAGGTTATAACTACTACGCTACTATAAGTAAGTGCCTTATTTAAAAGCTTTAACTAGAACGCATTCCCTTACTATCTAGGAGGTTAGTATACACTATAATTAGTGTAAAAAAAGGGGGAAAGGAGAGATAGGAAAAGCATTTATTTATATTATATATTATACGCTTTTGGATAGATATAGATAGATAGGAGACACTAATTATAGTATACTTAATCCTAGGATTAACTAAAGAGTTAATCCTAGGGATACTATAGATAATGTGTTATAATATAACCCTATAGATAAAATAATATTAACTAAGCATTAGTTTAGCGAATAACCTAATTATATAGGCTTCTATAGATAGAAAGATAAAACACCCTATAGTAGTAGTCCTTAGATTAATATTTATAAGGATAGTATATAGGGCAAAGCAACAGAAGCAATATATCTAGCTTTTAGCTATATATCTGCGAGAAATAATGTCTATCTTACAGATTAATATAACGCTAGAGGCATTAGAATAAGAGCTCTTAGCTTCCTTACTAGAAATATTATAGGACTTTAAGGACTTATTCCTAGAGAGTAAGGCAAATGTTTTGCCCCTATATTAGGGGAAGTTAGATTACTATATTTATCTTAAGAAGGATATAGAAGGGAACACACTAGACTTACTATAGGCACTATTATATAGCATACCCTACTAACACCTACTTAAGATTAGGAAGTAAGTTACTAACCTTATAGATAATAGTTAGATTTAGGCAAGCTTATTATTAGTAGTAGCACTAGTATTATTAGTTAAGAAGCTAGGGGGCGGATAGAGGTTTTATATAGACTATTACGCATTAAATAAGATTATAGAATAAGACTATTACCCCTTACTACTAGTTAAGGAAACATTATAGTTATTATTAGAAGTAAAGTAGTTTACTAAACTAGATATAAGAGTAGCATTCCACTGCATATAGATTATAGAAGGTAAGAAACACTAGATAGCATTCTATACATAATTTAGATTATTTAAGTGGCTTATTTACTTATTTAGTCTAGTAGGCGCCCCTATAACCTTTTAGAGGTATATTAATAAGGCACTTAGTAGGATTCTTAGTAACTATATAATAGCATATCTTAATAATATATTAGTTTACTTAGGGGGTTTATAAAAAGACTATATAGAGAAAGTCTAGGGGGTGCTAGCTAGGCTACGCTAGGCTAGCTTAAACCTAGATATTAAGAAGTGTGTATTTATAATAAAAGAAGTTAAGTATCTTAGGTTTATTATTCACATAGGAAAAGAGATTTATCTAGACCCTAAGAAGATTATAGTAATTAGGGACTAGAAGGCACTAATAAGGATATAGGGAGTATATAGGTTTCTAGGCTTTACTAACTTCTATTATAACTTTATATCCTAATTTTTAGAAGTTATAGGACCCCTATTAGACTTAATAAAGAAGGGCGTACTATTCTATTAGATAGAGAAGTGTAAAAAAGCGTTTAAAGCTTTAAAGCTAGCTTTTATATTATATCCTATCCTTATGCAATAGAATCCTAAGAAAGATACATTAGTTAAGGCAAACTACTTTAGGATAGCATTAGGTAGTTATCTCTTATATGCTAGTAATAGTAGTATATTATATCTAGTAGTATATTACTTAGCCTACTTATAGCTAGCGAAAAGAAACTATATAATTTATAATAAGGAGTTACTTATAATTATCTCCTACCTTAAAGCATAGTTAGTAAAGCTATAGAGTGTTAGTAAACTATTTACAATCCTAATAGACTATAAGAACCTAGAGTACTTTACTATACTAAGGGAGATATTAGAATGCTAGGCTAGATAGGCAAAGACTCTTACACTCTTTAACTTCTATTTATGTTATAGACTTAGTATATAAGCGGGATAGCTAGATATGTTATTAAGATAATATTAAGAAGATTTATAAGTAAGTAGACTAATAGCATTAATAGTATAATTAGCTTTAATACTAATAGGTTATACCTTTAAGAAGGGGATATTAAGCGTAAGTATATAACTAGTTAAGGTAGCGGAAAGCATCTAGATAAGGGAGAATCCTAGTTATAATATAGACTTACCTAGGGGTATAGTAATATTTATAAATACTTACTTATAGTTACTTTAAGACTAAGCTATAGTTTAGGATAAAATATATAAGGCATAGCTAAATATAGTGAAGTTAGGAGAATAAAAGTTCCTAGAAGTAGTAAGTATAAGAGAATAGATTATAAACTACTAGATTAGCGTAGGAGAAGCGCTTTAATTTTAGGGCTAGATATAGGTCCTAAAGTAAGAGCCTTTAACTATAACTCTAATTTAATAGGCCTATAACTCTTCCTTACTAGGTTATCTAGGGCGAAACACTACTTTTAAGGCGCTTTATAGGAACTTTTATTAGGATAGTATATTATAAGATATAGCGTAGGTAGTCTGTAATTATTACTGCTATAAGGGAAGGAAAAGCCACTAACTAAGGTATGGCTTATTAAAACTAATACTACTACCTAATAGATATTAGTTATAAATTTTAATAGACTTTATAACTAACCTTCTAGTGAAGAAGCTAGATAACCTATAGTTCCTTATAGTTATTATAAACTAACTCTCTAAATATATATAGCTTAAAGCTATAATATTAATAAGGGCTAAAGTGTATATAAAATAGTTTAAACACTACTAGTAGCGTTTCTATAGTTTCCTAAATTAAATTATTATAGATTAAGGATTAGACTAGTTAAGTAGCTTCTAAATAAAGCTTTACTAGAAAGTAAGCATAGAATAACTCCTATTAATATTATATTATCCCTAAACTAATAGTAGAATAAAATAAGCTAACTAGGAGGTGCTTATAGTTTTATAGGTATTACTATCCTTCTCTTAGTTTAACTAGCTAGACTATTTACTAGCTTATTAACTAGTGTTAAATAATAGGGACTTATTAGTAATAGGAGTAAGCGTAAATATAGCACTATATAGATTTAATATACTAACTATTTAGAAAGCGTTATATATAAATACCTTAGTAACTTTAGTAAAGGGGAGGGCTTAGGTATTCTTAAAATATTTAAAAGATAGTATAGACCTAATATAGGCTACTATAGCTTTTATCTAATAATAGTAGTAGGAGAATATAAATAGTAGGCATAGGCTAGCGAAATGGTTTTAAGTAAGAGACTATATATAGCTAAGTCTCTAAAATATTAAGATAAACTACCTATATAAGAAACTAGATTAGGTAATAGTAAAGTATAAGGTGCTTAAGGTCCTAATACTACTAATAGTTAAATTAGATATACTAAGGGGGATATACCCTATATTTTATATTAACTTAATATAGAGGGTAGCAAATAATCTATTACTAAGCTAAAAGTTAGCTAATAAATGCCTACCCCTAGAGCTAATTATAATAAACGCTAATAATAACCTTACTAAGTACTAGGTTAAGGAGATTCTTATAGCTAAAAACGCATAAGGTTAGGGGCTAAATTATAATATATTAGTAAAAAAGAAAGGTTATATATAGCTAATATAGGAACTATTTAAAAGCGTTTTAGACATAGAGGCATTAGATAGGTTTAAGTTATAATAGAGGGATATATAAATAAATAATAGTCTATAAAGGGTATGATTTAATTTAACTACTAAAAACTATTAATATAGCTATTCTCTAGCTTACGTATAATATAGCGCTACTATTTTATAATAAAGAAAAAAGATAAAAACTAAAAAAATAAAATTAAGGAGAAGGAGAAAAGTAAGGGTAAGGGTAATAGTCTTAAGTAACCTTTTTAGTTAACTATATAATAGCTATAGTTAGGTTATAGGATTTCTCTATAGCCTACTCCTAGGCCTAGATAGACTACTAGAGGGTCTTATTTATATTAGATATACTATAAAAAAATTTAGTAGTAAGAGAGTTAGAGCCTTATTAAGTAAGTGTAGTTTAAGCAAGTATAAGGGCTTATGCTTTAGTTATACCTTAGGCATAGGCTATACCTATAGGGGAAGTAGCTAAAGGTATAGTTTTAGTAAGATTAATTTAAGTAGTAGTAAGTATACTATTAAAATGTTTTTAGTAGTAGATAAAAGTTTTAGTAAGGATAGTGTAACGCCCCTTTTTAAAGGTAGTTTGCTTTATAGCTAGAGTCTTAATAGCTTTATTAGCACCTATAAGGGTATTAAGGTGCTTAAGGTATAATTTAATTTTAGGTCTATATAGTATATGTTAGAACAAACACGATATTAATCGCGCTTAGGCAGCCGCAATTGCAACTAAAAGAGGGTTAGCCCGCGCGCCCGCGCGTAGGCCCCACTTCCGCCCCGCAAGCAGGCCCTATGATAGGGCAGGGCTAGCGTCACGTGGGGTCACGTGACCTATAATAGGTAGCTATTTCCCCTCGCAAAAGCCCTCTCTTTTGCTTCCCTTTTCTCTTTATAGATTATATAAAATAACTAGCCTAAAATAGATTATTAATAATAATACTATTCTTAAGGCTTTACGTACGCGCTATTAATCCCTACGGAACTAACACTAATTAGTGGTTAACCCCTAGGTAACCACTTTTAATTTGCAAGTGCTAACCACTCTCTTACAAATTATAATAACTATAATCTAACTTATAAGTGCTAACTACTCTCTTATAGATTATACTAACTATAAATTAGTAAGGTCTTTTTATAGAAGAGATTCTTATAGAAGTAGTATATATATTACTATAAGATCTCTAAGAGTACTAAGGAAAAAGCCTATTATCTTAAAGAAAAGTTTAACTCTAGTAGCTTACCTATCCTATTATTCTTCTTAATATAATAGATAGAAGCTTAAACCTTAAAGAAGAGTTTAACTCTAGTAGCTTATCCTATCCTATTACTCTTCTCCTTAGTGTATTCTATTATATAATAAAGCTAACTACTAAGCTTATAATCCTTTATATATCTCCTTCCCTAAAAATTATTATTCCTTTTTCCTATTCTATCTCCTCTAAAGCCTATAAGTTATAATAGTTAATAAGAAGGAGCAAATATAAGTCCTAATAAGTTATAATAGCTTATAAGTAGGAGACACCTTCTTAGAAGCTTATAAAGGGTAACTAGAGAGAAAACCTAGCATAATTCCTTTCCTTTATATCCCTTAGACCTTACACTATTATGTTATAGAGGAATTACTTTGTAAGGTTAAAGGATTTAATATTAATAAGGATAATACGCTAGAAATGCTTATAGCCTATATCCTTACTAAAGTAAAGGATTATAAAGCAAGAAAGGTAACTAGAAGAACCCTCTTTATAGAGTTTACTAAAGACTTCTATAAGTAAACACCCTAGACACTTTAAAGAGCACTAGCCCTAGTAGTAAGGCACCTTTATAACTACCTTATAACTAATAGGGTGTATATAATAATTAACTAGACTATAACTATTATTATAAACCTTTAAGAAGTCCTTAAGCAAGAGGAATTCCACTTCTAGTTATAAGAAAAAGTAAATAATGCCTATAAGAAGTATATAGACTTCTAAAGAAAGATTATAGTAAGTAAAGACTTTCTTAATAACCTCTTTAATAAAGGCAGCTTCTAATAACCCTAACCTATAAGGGCTACCTTTACTCTTTATTAAACCTTATGTTAACCTTCCCTAGCTATTACGCTAGTAATTTAGTAGTAACTACCTTTTCTATAGCCCTCTCCCTTACCTTAAGAACTAGAACTAGCTTAATAGCACTAGTTTCCCCTTCCTTAAGAGAGGATAATGCCTATTAATAACACACTCACCCCCTTATAACCTATAGTAAAGCAAATTATAAATCTTATAAAGATATACACGCTAGAAAAGCAATATAGCGTAAAGGACTATAATATCTTTAAATTAAAGCTCTTAGTGTTTAGGAGGAAGTGTAAGCTCTTAGATATTAAGCAAGAGTAATTAGGTTATACACTAGAAGTAATACTAAAAGGGAAAGCCCTTAGGTATTACTTAGACTACCTCTTATAGCTAGGGAATCCTTAGGACCTTATAACCTTAGTAGTAAAAATAAAGCAAAGGTTTAAGATAAAGGATATAAGGTAGAAATACCTCCTTAAGTGGTATAACGCATCCCTCTAGAAAATAATCTATAATAATCCTAATAAGTTAAAAGTAAAATGCTTTAATAAGATTATAAAGAAGCTCTTTACATTATAAAGAGCTATCCCTAATGTAGGTTAATTAGAGCAAGCCCTTTGAAATTAAATTATAACTACCTATAATAAAATCCCTAAGTATAGGAGCTACCTTACTAACCCCCCTAATAGCCTTTAATAATTTTATAAGCGAGTTTAGATAACTATTCGCTTAATTATAGAAGAATCTAGTGGTTAAAGCTAATTCCTTACTAATGCTAAACCTTAAGAGTAGTACTAGACTAATAGAAGGTATAATAGTAAGGGCAAAGAGTTATAATACCCTCCCTAGAGGTATAAAGGTACTAAGGGAGCCCCTTACTTAAAGAAGTGCTATATATATAGTAAGGAAAGATACTAGTTAATAAATTATCCTAAAGAGAAGTAAAAGAAAGCATACTAATATTATAAGAGCTATTACTTAGTTAACTCTTTCGTATTCCCTAAGGCTTTATATAAGTTATTCCTTGCCTAGTATAAAGGAACCCCTAGGTAAGACCCTTCCTCCTAGCCTTCTAAAGATAATAATATTACCTAATACATAGTAAGCATAGGGTTTAATAATAAAACTAGTAGGAAAGATAGCCTAGTGCCTATAAGCTTCTTTATATAAGAAGTAATACTTAATAGTAAGAAAACAGTTAAAATCCTCACTAACTAAGTAATATAGCATAGGCTAAGTAGGAAAAGCCCCTTTAGTAATAAAGCTTCTAATAAAGCTTTATATATATTTATGCTTAGAGACTATTACTTAGCTAAGGTTTTCTAAGGCATTATGCCTAATACTAGAGTAGCTAAGTACTTAATAGCAAGTTACTTATAATTCCTTACGCTATAAGGCAAGATACCTTAAATTTAACTTAATAAGGCAAGAGTAAGTAAGGCAATAATTAGGTTTAGAGGTAGTATAGAAATTACCTCCCTTAGAATAGTTAATATCCCTACTCCCTTTAGTAATATTACCTTCTATATAATACCTATAAACACTCCCTTTTTACTATGCCTTAAGGATATAGCTATATTAAAGATTAACTTTATTACTACTAAGAATATCCTCTATTAAGGTAGTGTTAAAGTCCCCTTAGCACGCAAATAAGGGCACGCGTAAATGCTATTACTATAGAATAAGGCATTAATTACAAGCAACTACCTAATAGAGGTAAAACTACAACGATTACATTATTAATTTAGCTACCTGTTAGTCTAAAGGCTCTATAACCTATTATATAACTTAGGGCATAAGATTAACATTAAAGCTATTAAAGAGATAATAAAGGTATGCCACTAGTGTTAGATAAACGCTAATAGCCCTTATTACTTTAAGTTTACCCTTAAGGATAACTATACCTTTAACTTTAAAGTAATAGTAAATATTATATATCTTAACGGAAATTAACCCACGCTTTATACTATAGATATAGCTATAGCGTTTAATATAGTAAGATTCCTTAAGGATATCTTAGCTAAAATAACATAGGAAGCTCTAAGAGTATACTAGATTAATGCGTACCTTAGACCCCTAGATTAGGTTATTACTAATTGTTAAAATAATGCTATTTATAGCACTATTTTATAGGCCCACTAGTTGCCTTGTTGCGTTGTTGCAACGTTGGTTACGAGCGTTGCTTGCAGCGTCTGTTGTGACTTGCGTTCCCACAACCAACCCACGGGCTTGTATGACTAAGCCAACTAGGTTACCCTATAGGGAAGCTGAAATCGACTGTAACTAGGTAACTAGTAGTCGTATAAAAGGCTGACGTATACTGTTCGAATCCTTGAATTTTTCTGGATTTAATGGTTCATTTTGTTAATAGGGTTATCTATTAAAAATGCTTAGTTAGTGCATCTAGGCAGCTAGTTTGTATGGCCGTAAGTTGATTTTTTATTTTTCCTATATAAATGAGTTTTGCGGAAAATAAAAAGTAGCTCCTAAGACCTCTCTAGCGGTCTAGATCCTCCGATACGGTTAGTAGGTCTATAAGGGGACTAGAAATCCTCTTATTGCTTGTTAGACTGTCCGTTAGCTAGGAATTAACTGTATTTAACTATTAAAAGCTCCTAATCTTGAAGAATAAGCTATAATCTAGTGAATCTAGAAGCCGCCGCGTTAGAATCTACTAGGGAGGTCTTCCTATCCCTCTAGTTAGATTCCCTTCCTATTTTTAATAGGTTATAAGCCTGGAAGGCCTATAGATTACTACATTACTGCGTTATTCTACTGCGATTACTGCTTGATTTTAGGTATAGTTACTACCTACTATACCTGTGGGCTCTTAAGATTACGAAGGAAACCACTAGAATTTAAAGCTTTTTATTTACTAGTACTACGCATCGTAACATCAGACCCTTAGTGTTAAAAATTAACTATAGCCGCAACCCGTAACCACCACATTGTAACCCGCAACCACTACATTATAACCTGTAACTATCTAGTTATAACTATAACCTTTTTAGTGATTCTATTTACTACTGCGACCGTTATATTTAATATTATTTATAATAGTAAATACGCTGCATCCTTTGAAATCATTAGATATCTAGTATACCTATACTAGGCTTTTTAACCTATTACATTACGTTGCACGCACTATACATTACGTTACGTTGCGTTGTGGCTTTTGTAATACCTATTATCTATGATTCCTATCCTTAGTGTTAGTGTTAAGAAAATTTTCTTAGAGACCCCTCTCTGCCTTTTTTCTGCCTGCGCATACTAAAGACCCACTTTTTAGACCTAAGGGCTACCCTCTTAAACAGCCCTGCTACATAATTTACGTACGTAACTAGATTGTAACACAAGCAATTTCTAGCGCGCATTATTTGCAATAGGAACAAATTTAGAGCTTCTGCATAGGGATTCTTTTCCTTTTTTAGGGGATTTTTAGGAAGATAGCACCACCTAGTTATAAGGGTAAGGCCCCTATAGGGTCTTCTAGCCCCCCTAGGGACCCTAGTAGGATAGATATAGAAGGTTAACTAGCTATTTAGGCTAGTGCCCTATAGCTACAGATGTAGGGCCAAATTAAACAATAAGGCAAGACCTTAACTAATTTTATTAGGCATAGCAAGGAAAATCGTATTAAAAACAAGGCTAGCATTAATAATCTTCTAGAGAAGTTAACGCAAACTATAACTATTATGTAAGGTCTTTAGGCTTCTAATAGACCTAAGGAAGAAAATACTAAGGTTCTAGAAGAAGACCTAATAGCTACTACTTCTATGAGCGTACCTTCTAGTAACTTATAAGCTGCCTTTAATATAGGTGCTATAAAGGAACTAAATAAGAAGGTTTACTCTATTCTAGAGGGAGCTAAGCTAAAAGGCCCTGAAAACTATGATTAGTAGAAGCAAGCCCTAAGCATACAATTTAGAGCCCTAGGATTACCTGAATTTATAGATAATCCAAGCCTAGCAGGCTATCTAGCTAACTGTGACTAAGCTATTCTTTTAATGATATTAAGAGATAGCTGCTAACCTAGACTATAGGCTGCTATATGTTAGCAAAAATCCCCTAAAGAAGCCTATAAAGTCCTTATTAGGCAGTATTCGCAGAGTGCTAAAATCCAGCGTGGTACACTATATGCTAGCTACTACTCCCTAAACTTTTTAAGTTATAAGGGATCTTTAGAGGCTTTTAATGCTGATTTTAATAATTTACTAGCTAGACTATAACTTTATAGTGTAAAGATCGCCCTTATTAATTAAGTAAACCATTATATTAATGCATTAAAGCAGACCTTTCCTAGTTAGGCTAAGAGACAAAGATTTACTATTAGAGCTTCTAGGGCATAAGGACTGCCTGTAAATACCCTAAATTTACAGTTCCTTATGGCGGACTTATTAGAAGAACAGAGGGACAAAACCTCCCCTATAGCTAAAGCCCTTAGTTATAAGGCTTCTAATAATAACAAGGGAAATTCTAAGGACTAGGAAAAGAAGTCTTCTAATCCTAACCCTAAGAAGGACTTTAACGCCACTAAAGAGCAGGATAAGAAGGATTTAAACCCTTCTAAGGCCTCTAAAAAGAAGAAGAAGAAGAGTAGTAACGGGGAAAAACAGAAAGGAAAAGAAGCTGCTTTTGCTTTAGGCTACACCCTAGTCACAGGATATGTTAAAGAATTAGATTCTGATGAATCTAGCAGTAATAATAGTAGTGATTCTGATTCTAACTTAGATAGTTCTAGTGCCTCTACCACTAGTAACACTACTAGCAAGCCTACTTTTAGCTACTCTAACAATGTGGTTAAAAACTCCCTTTTATATAATACGGGTTCTTCCTGTTACATTTGTAATAATAGGGCTTCTTTTAGGGACTTTAAACCTCTAAAGAAAGGTGAAACTAGCGCTATAATTACAGCAGGAGGACCTATTTATCCTAAAGGAAGAGGCATAGCTGTTTTTAACGTTCTAGTTAAGAAAAATCCACCAGAATATAAGCCCTTAGCTTTGCTAGATGCCCTATATTTCCCAGGCATAGATACTAACCTAGTTAGTGGGTTATCTCACTATCTAAAGGGAGGTTATCTAGCTAAAGATTAGCTATTCCTAGCCGATAAAAGCCCCTGTGGGTTATTAGAACCTGCTAAACACGGCTTTTTTCTACAAATTAAGGGGCAACCTACTCCTATAATCTGTAAGCATTTAACCCACCTCTCCTTTATAGGCTCTTAGTATTGTAACTAATAACAATAACCAAGAGCTTATAAGAACAAATTAGGGTTTTCCTACCCTATAGAGGTTTAAATTTCGTAACTAGCTTTTAATCCTAAGGAATATTAACGAATCGAAGAGCTAGAAGATAATGATTTAGTCCTATGTCCCACCGAAGCTCCTGGTTAGGCATCTTCTACAGGGGGTTTAGAAGGTCTATACCCTAATGACTTAGGTGATGATAGTGGCTGTCTACTGCCCCTAGAGGCCTGTGATTCTTAAGAGGCCTAGCAATAGAGGGAGCTAGGGGATAATAGCCCTAAAAAGTTAGATTCTAGTTACAAGAAGTTACTAGATTTAGCCCTTCTTTGGCACATTTGATTAGGCCATATAGGCCTCCCTTTACTAAAGAAGTCATTGAAATTAGCTAAAGGGATCCCTGATTTTTCCGCCGTTAAAGAAAAGGATTTTAACTGCATAGCCTGTATGTAATCTAAAGCTGTTAGAAGACTAACTAAATGACCTATTTAGGACCCCCCTAGAGTTCTAGATATTCTAGAGGGAGATATGGTTAAAATCGAACCTATACTGCATAATAAGAAGGCCATAGTCCTTATCCTTATTAATCGAAAATCCTGGTATAAATGGTGCTTTTTATTAGCTAATAAAGAAGGTTTAACCCTTTCTTTAGCTATTAAGGGCTTCTTTAGAGCCCTAAAAAATCGATATAACGCGTATCCTAGGTACCTTCACTTTAACGGAGGTACTGAAATTAATAACGAACTTTAGTTATGGTTATCTTCTAAGGGAATTTGCTTTAGTACCTCTTGCCCCTATATTTACGAATAGAATAGGCTAGTTAAGAGGGCTATTAGGGTTATCCTTGACTGGCTTAGGGCTACACTTTAGTGGTCTAAGCTACCCTTATATCTATAGTCTTATATCCTTCTAGCTATAGTGGAATTAGTTAATATTATAGCTAATACGACTAAACCTTTGACCCCTAAGCAGCTATTTCTAGCTGATTTAGAGCCTAAGACTTCTTATAAGCCTGATTTCTTGAAAATTAGGGCTATAGGGTCTTATTGTGAGGTCCTAATACCTCCGGAGCAGAGATCTAAGCTTTAAAAGCTAGCCCCTAGGACTATTCCTAGTTAGTTGCTAGCTACTCTAGGTTCTACTGTTTATCTTGTTTATATTCCCTCTAAAAGGTTAGTTATAAAGACTAGCTTTGTTAAAATTATAGAGGATATAGGCTCTGTAGGGTCCCCTAAGCCTTTAGGGACTAATCCTTTAGAGGGAGAAGCCAATATCTCATAAGATAATCTAGAAATTTAGGATAGTTACCTAAAGCCTCCTAAAAGCTTAGCGCCCGTAGCGCCCGCAGCGCCTGTACTAACAGCCCCTGGGGTGACTAACACAGCGCCTGTAACCCCTGTAACGCCTCTAGCGCTACCCCTAGAGAGCCCTAGCTCTAGCGCCCCTAATAAGGGTGCTATTAAAAAACCGTTTTTAGATTTGGATTCTTTAATTAATTCTAATTCTATGGATATTAATGATTTTAATATATCTTTATACGTTAAGGAGATATGCTTTAAGGCATAACAAAGGGCTAAATTATTCACTAATAATAACGATTCGGACACCCCTAAGACCTGGAAATAAGCTGTAAAAAGCAAGGATAGTTAAAAATGGATGGATGCAATATTTAACGAATTTAAATAGCTTCTAGCTACTGGAACCTTTAAATTTATAGGGATAGACTAAATTCCTAAGGGCTAGAGGGTTCTAAAGAATAGGCTTGTTTATAAGCTTAAAAAGGATAAAGAAAATAATCCTCTAAAGTATAAGGCCTAACTCGTTACTAAAGGGTTTATATAGATAGAAGGTTAAGATTATATTGAAACCTACGCTATAACTAGCATTCCCCCTAGTTAGCGGATTTTACTAGCCCTAGCGGCTTATAATAACTAGGAAGTTAAACAGGTTGATTTTATAGGGGCCTTTTTAAACAGTTTACTAAAGGAATCTATCTATATGCAAATACCTGACGGATTTACTGAATTTGCTAAGTCTACACCTAAAGTAGCTAAGTTACTTAAGAAGTATAGTTACAAACCCTCTTAAAAGCAGGTTATTTTCCTATAAAAAGCTTTATATGGATTAAAACAAAGCTCTAGAGAGTGGCAGCAGGTTTTAAAAGACCTTCTTTGGAAGCTAGGCTTTTAACCCCTTATATCTAACCTAGCTGTCTTCTTTAACCTAACTATATCTACATATAATAGTAACTTATGTGGATAACTGCCTTCTAATAGGACTGGATCTAGCTTATATTAATAGGCTAAAGAAGCTACTTTATAAAGCTTATCCTATAGAAGACTGTGGGCTAGCAGAATTTTTCCTAGGCGTTTAAATCACTAGAAATCAAAAGAAAGGGACCCTAACTATCCACTAGTCCTAGTACATTTTTAAAGCCCTAGAAAGATTTAATATAAAGGATGCTAAACCTATTAAAATTCCTCTATAACCTGGAATTATAAAATAGGTAGACTACCTAACTAAACCTCTTTCCCCCCCTGATCACAAGCTATATTAGAGTATTATAGGGACTATTATGTACCTAATGCTCCTTACAAGACCTGATATTGCCTTTCCGGTTTAGTGGCTTTCCACAGCGCTATCTAAGCCGTTTATAGAGCACCTTAATGCTTCTAAACATCTGCTTAGGTACCTTTTAGGTTCTATGGGTTATTCTATAACTTATAGAAGGTCTAAAGCTACTATAGCTTCTGCAACCCTTATTGGCTTCTGTGATAGCGACTTCGCGGGTGATAAGTCCTCTAAATTAACCTATGCTTATCTCTATAAGCTAGCTAAAGGACCTATTAGCTAGAAATCAAAGAAAGCAACTACGATAGCTTTATCTATATTAGAGGCTAAATCTGACTCCTTATGTGAAGCTATTAGGGAGCTAGAGTGGCTTTACAGTCTCTTTAAAAGAGATAAAGCTACCTATAGCACCTCTAGTACTGATTTTTAGTGATAACTAAGGCGCTATTATAACCGCTAATAACCCTGCTCTTTATAGCAGAATAAAGCATACCCTGCTAAAATTTAACTATACTAGAGAAAAGGTACAGAAGGGTATAGCTAAGGTTATCTACATTAACACTAAAGAGATGCTTGTAGATGGTTTAACTAAGCCCCTGCCTTATAATAAATTTTAACAATTTATCTAACTATTAGGTCTTATGAATACAAAGGCCTAGTTTAAAAACTAACTAAAAAAGTCGAAAAACCTGAAAAATCAACAAAAACATTGGAATTATGCCTAAAAGTTATTGATTTTAAAAGTTACTGTTTTTAGTTAAAAGTTATTAGATTTATTGTTAAATTTATGGTTAACTTAGATATCTATTAAAGAGCTAAGTCTAGGTATTGAATTAGTTACCTCATACTTTTCTAGAGGGAGTGTTAAAATAATGCTATTTATAGCACTATTTTATAGGCCCACTAGTTGCCTTGTTGCGTTGTTGCAACGTTGGTTACGAGCGTTACTTGCAGCGTCTGTTGTGACTTGCGTTCCCATAACTAACCCACGGGCTTGTATAACTAAGCTAACTAGGTTACCCTATAGGGAAGGCTGAAATTGACTGTAACTAGGTAACTAGTAGTTGTATAAAAGGCTAACGTATACTGTTCGAATCCTTGAATTTTTCTGGATTTAATAGTATATTTTGTTAATAGGGTTGTCTATTAAAAATGCTTAGTTAGTGCATCTAGGCAGCTAGTTTGTATGGCCGTGAGTTGATTTTTTATTTTTCCTATATAAATAAGTTTTGCGGAAAATAAAAAGTAGCTCCTAAGACCTCTCTAGCGGTCTAGATCCTCCGATACGGTTAGTAGGTCTATGAGAGGACTAGAAATCCTCTTATTGCTCGTCAGACTATCCGTTAGCTAGGAATCAACTGTATTTAACTATTAAAAGCTCCTAATCTTAAAGAATAAGCTATAATCTAGTGAATCTAGAAGCCGCCGCGTCAGAATCTACTAGGGAGGTCTTCCTATCCCTCTAGTTAGATTCCCTTCCCATTTTCAATACTAATACTAGCACTAACTTCCGTGGCAAAGAATTCTATTAATTTATGGCATTAATATTAATTTCTGTTAAGAAAGTCCTAATTAAAGCACATTATAGTATTAGAAAGGTTAAGAGATATTATAGGCTACTCCGTAAAGCCTATAATATTATATAATAGGAATGCCTAATAACCCCTAAGCCTATAGCCCTCTAGATAGCTATAAAAGCTTTTAATAATATAGTAAGACTAAATAGCCTTATTCTAACCTTTCTTATCTTTAGGGCATATCTATATATAATAAGCAAATCCCCTCCTTTGCTAAAGATATTATAGCGTGTGATTACTATGCAAAAGGTAATAAAAGAAATTAAATGCCTTTACGCTATCTAGAAGATTAATAAAGCCCTTATAATAAGGAATAGCCTAGATATAGCATTAACCCTTAGCCTACTGCTTAGATTACTAGTATAAGTATAGTAAGAAAGCAATAGTTAGCAAGGCCTATATAACCTCCTTTTAATTAATAGAGAGACCTATATGCTTAACCTTCTAAGAGGCCTAAAGGGCCTTCTAGTTAACCTCTGTTAGACCCTACTAGGAGGACCTAAACGCAGAGGCCCTCTTACCTTAGCTAGCTAAAGAAAAGAGAGAGGCCTAAGAAAGGCTAGTGGCTAGACCCCTAGAGGTCCCCCTAAAGAGATAGCTAGGTAGACTATGTAAGAACCCTCTAGTAATTATTAATAAGACTAATGTGTTTATTTTAGCTAAGGAGGAAGCTAACCTTACCCTTATAATTAAACTACATAAGGAAGGCATAATTATAACCCTAGGAGAGCCTTTTAAACTCTTTACTAAGGCTAAAATTAATGCCTTAATTAACTAAGGTGTGTTTAAATTTATAGTCTTTAATAAAAGAGAGCATAGTAGCGTAAGGATCTTTAACTCCTATATTATTAACAAGGTTAAAGGGAAGATAGGCTAGCTATATAAGAAATCACGGCTTATAGTCTAAGGCTTTAGTAATAAGGCAAAACAAGATATCTTAACATAAGCCCTAATAATCTAATAGGCTAGTAAACGCCTTATCCTTATAATCGCTCCCTTGCTAATAAAGAAAGACTTTATTCTATAAATTCGCGATATTATATAAGCCTATGTTTAATTAAGAATGCTATTAAATAGAGTTATCCTAGCTAGACTTCTAGTTTAGATCTATAACTAACACCCTAAAGGAACGATTATAAGGGTTATTAAACCTCTCTATAGCATTACAAAGGCTAGAACGCACTAGTAGGTAACGTATAATAAGCATTATAAAGAGAAGCTCTAGATAGAGACCTCTATGTATAATCCCTGCTTACTTATAATAATAGAAAAGAGCCCTTAATTTGCATATATAGGCATGTAAACTAATAACACGCTAGGGCTATTAGATAAGGAGTTCTCTAAGAAGGAGGAAAAAGAGCTAGCTACTATAGCCTTTATAGCAAAGCTAAAGCAATTCCTTCTTAAAAGTAGCCCCCTTACCTTTAATAGGGGAATTATTATAATAGTAGCTAATATAGCTATTACCCTTTAGTAAAAGGGGTAAAGTAGTAAACTTAAAGTAATTTTACTTATAGACTTAAAGTAAAAGTATATTAAGTAATAAGCTTAAGGCGCCTATATTGCCTTAATCTACTAACTAGAAGCTTACTATAACATTTCTATTACTATATAACACTAAGAACTAACGGTTAAGAATATTAAAGCCCTTAATTATTAGATTTAGTGGCAGATAGACTACCTAGAGAGAGGCCTTATATTTGTTCTAATTAACCTTGCTAAAGCAAAGCTCTATGCCTTTATAAATAGGTTCTTTATAAATAACTAAGACCTTACTTTATAACTTAGCTATATACTAACCCTAGCTAATAAAGACTATAAGGATAGTAAGTTTATAATTATAGGTAATATTATACACTTTAGCTTAATAAAGAGTAAGAGAGTTATATAAAGTATGCTAGCCTTTAAAGTCTATAGTATAGTCGCTAGCGTTAACATAGCTTACGTAATTACTATAACGCTAGGATTAATTATAAACTAATTAAATACCCCTCTAACCTTAGTTATAGTCTATATAGACTTATACTCCCTATATAAATGCCTTATTAAGCTTAGTATAACTAAAGAGAAGCGCCTAATAATTAATATTATAGCCCTATAACAATTATATAAGCGCTATAAGCTTTGCAAGATCTAATAGATTAACAGAGCTAATAACCTAGCTAATGCCTTTACAAAGGCATTGCTAAATAAGGCCCTAGAGTAATTTATCTCTAGCAATAGGATAATAATCCAGATAGAGGGGTAGGTAACCCACGCGGGTAATAGGGATAGTTACTATAAGTAATAGGGATAGTTACCGCAGGTAATAGTATTAGGGCTAAGGCCCTAACTAACCTAGAGAAAGTGTACCTAGGGAGGAGAAAGAGGGAGAAGATATCTCCTTAGGTAATAAGAAGAGGCAAAAGAAGAAGGCGGAATAGTAACTCCTATAGGGTAGTTCCTATAGGAGCTACTCTTATTATAGCTCTTAGCCTTATAGGAGTCACTAGGAGCCTCCTAGTTATCTAGAGATTATTTCTAACGTTATATAACGCCCTTAAGGCCCCTAGAAGTAATTATTTACCTTTACGTAGCGGTTATTGCCTTTATATTATCTATATAAAGCATAGAGGTGTAAACTATTATAGTGAATAACTAGGAGGGTAATAGAGAGCTAGAAGGATTATAGGGGGGTGGAAAATAGTTATAGTAGATAACTAATAGGGGAGAGGAAGTTATTAGAGCATAGAGGTACTAAGATAGTAATAGTAGATAATAAGGGGAGGAGGGGAGAGCTAGAAGATAGCTATGTAAAGGGGAGGAATTTAGAGGGTAGCTACGCAAATGTTATTAATAATATTAAGAGGCAAAAGGATTTAGGAGAGGCCTACTTATCCTATTAAAAAGTTATTAGAGGTAGACTAGTCTTTTCCTTTCTTTTCTTACTACTATAGGTATATATAGCCCTTATTTTTCCTTTTCTCTTTTATATTAATATATAAGTTATATTATTATTATTTTCTTTTCCTTCTTTTAATTAATATTATGCGTTAATAGTTATATTAAAGAGAGAGTTCCTAGTGTTAAGACAAACACAATATTAATCACGCTTAGGTAGCTACAATTATAACTAGAAGAGGGTTAGCCCGCGCGCCTACGCATAGGCCTTACTTCCGCCCTATAAGCAGGCCTTATAATAGGGCAGGGCTAGCGTCACGTGGGGTCACGTGACCTATAATAAGTAGCTATTATCCCTCGCGAAAGCCCTCTCTTTTGCTTCCCTTTTCTCTTTATAGATTATATAGAATAACAAGCCTAGAATAGATTATTAATAACGATACTATTCTCGAGGCTTCGCGTACGCGCTATCAATCCCTGCG
Source organism: Epichloe amarillans (assembly GCA_024072835.1). Lineage (NCBI taxonomy): Eukaryota > Fungi > Ascomycota > Sordariomycetes > Hypocreales > Clavicipitaceae > Epichloe > Epichloe amarillans. The sequence goes on along the minus strand of CP099635.1, from coordinate 2,433,126 downwards.
GAACCAACAGTTAAAGGATTTAATATTAATAAGGATAACACACTAGAAACGCTTATAGCTTATATTCTCACTAAAGTAAAGGATTATAAAGTAAGAAAGGTAACTAGAAAAACCCTCTTTATAGAGTTTACTAAAGACTTCTATAAGTAAATACCCTAGACACTTTAAAGAGCACTAGCCCTAGTAGTAAGGCACCTTTGTAACTACCTTATAACTAATAGGGTGTATATAATAATTAACTAGACTATAACTATTATTATAAACCTTTAAGAAGTCCTTAAGTAAGAGGAATTCCACTTCTAGTTATAAGAAGAAGTAAATAATGCCTATAAGAAGTATATAGACTTCTAAAGAAAGATTATAGTAAGTAAAGACTTTCTTAATAACCTCTTTAATAAAGGTAGCTTTTAGTAACCCTAACCTATAAGGGCTACCTTCCCTCCTTATTAAACCTTATGTTAACCTTCCCTAGCTATTACGCTAGTAATTTAGTAGTAACTGCCTTTTCTATAGCCCCCTCCCTTGCCTTAAGAACTAAAACTAGCTTAATAGCACTAGTTTCCCCCTTCTTAAAAGAGAATAATACCTATTAATAACACACTTACCCCCTTATAACCTATAGTAAAGTAAATTATAGATCTTATAAAGATATACATGCTAGAAAAGCAATATAGCGTAAAGGACTATAATATCTTTAAATTAAAGCTTCTAGTGTTTAGGAGGAAGTGTAAGCTCTTAGATATTAAGTAAGAGTAATTAGGTTATGCACTAGAAGTAATGCTAAAAGGGAAAGCCCTTAGGTATTACTTAGACTACCTCTTATAGCTAGGGAATTCTTAGGACCTTATAACCTTAGTAGCAAAAATAAAGTAAAGGTTTAAGACAAAGGATATAAGGTAAAAATACCTCCTTAAGTGGTATAATGCATCCCTCTAGAAGATAATCTATAATAATCCTAATAAGTTAAAAGTAAAATACTTTAATAAGATTATAAAGAAGCTCTTTACATTATAAAAAGCTATCCCTAATATAGGTTAATTAGAGTAAGCCCTCTAAAATTAAATTATAACCACTTATAACGGAATCCCTAAGTATAGGAGCTACCTTACTAACCCCCCTAATAGCCTTTAACAATTTTATAAGCGGGTTTAGATAACTATCTGCCTAATTATAGAAGAATCTAGTGGTTAAAGCTAATTCCTTACTAACACTAAACCCTAAGAGTAGTATTAGACTAATAAAAAGTATAATAGTAAGGGCAAAGAGTTATAATACCCTCCCTAGAGGTATAAAGGTACTAAGGGAGCCCCTTGCTTAAAGAAGTGCTATATATATAGTAAAGAAGGATACTAGTTAATAAAGCATCCTAAAGATAAGCAAAAGAAGGCATACTAATATTATAAGAGCTATTACTTAGTTAAATCTTTTGTATCCCCTAAGGCTTTATATAAGTTATTCCTTGCCTAGTATAAAGGAACCCCTAGGTAAGACCCTTCCTCCTAGCCTTCTAAAGATAATAATATTGCCTAATATATAGCAAGCATAGGGTTTAATAATAAAACTAGCGGGAAAGATAGCCTAGTGCCTATAAGCTTCTTTATATAAGGAGTAATACTTAATAGCAAGAAAATAGTTAAAATCCTTACTAACTAAGTAATATAGCATAGGCTAAGTAAGAAAAGCCCCTTTAGTAATAAAGCTTCTAATAAAGCTTTATATATGTTTATGCTTAAAGACTATTACTTAGCTAAGGTCTTCTAAGGCATTATACCTAATACTAGAGTAGCTAAGTACTTAATAGTAAGTTACTTATAATTCCTCGCGCTATAAGGTAAGATGCCTTAAATTTAACTTAATAAGGTAAGAGTAAGCAAGGTAATAATTAGGTTTAAAGGTAGCATAGAAATTACCTCCCTTAGAATAGTTAATATCCTTACTCCCTTTAGTAATATTACCTTTTATATAATACTTATAAACACTCCCTTTTTGCTATACCTTAAGGATATAGCTATATTAAAGATTAACTTTATTACTACTAAGAATATCCTCTAGTAAGGTAGTGTTAAAGTCCCCTTAGCATGTAAATAGGGGCACGCGTAGATACTATTGCTATAGAATAAGGCGTTAATTATAAGCAACCACCTAATAAAGGTAAAACTATAATAATTATATTATTAATTTAGCTACCTATTAGTCTAAAAGCTCTATAACCTATTATATAACTTAGGGTATAAGATTAACATTAAAGCTATTAAAGAGATAACAAAGGTATGCCACTAGTGTTAGATAAACACTAATAGCCCCTATTACTTTAAGTTTACCCTTAAGGATAACTATACCTTTAACTTTAAAGTAATAGTAAATATTATATATCTTAACGAAAATTAACCCACGCTTTATGCTATAGATATAGCTATAGCGTTTAACGCAGCGAGATTCCTTAAGGATATCTTAGCTAAAATAATATAGGAAGCTCTAAGAGTCTGCTAGATTAATACATACCTTAGACCCCTAGATTAGGTTATTACTAATGCTAGCACTAACTTCTATAGCAAAGAATTCCATTAATTTATAGCATTAATGTTAATTTCCGTTAAGGAGGTCCTAATTAAAGCATATTATAGCATTAGAAAGGTTAAGAGATATTATAGGCCACTCTATAAAGCCTATAATATTATATAATAGGAATGCCTAATAACCCCTAAGCCTATAGCCCTCTAGATAGCTATAAAAGCTCTTAATAATATAGTAGGACTAAATAGCCTTATTTTAACCCTTCTTATCTTTAGGGTATATCTATATATAACAAGTAAATCCCCTCCTTTACTAGAGATATTATAGCGTGTAATTACTATATAAAAGGTAATAAAAGAAATTAAACGCCTTCACGCTATCTAGAAGATTAATAAAGCCTTTATAATAAGGAATAGCCTAAATATAGTATTAACCCTTAGTTTACTACTTAGATTACTAGTATAAGTATAGTATAAAGGCAATAGTTAGTAAGGCCTATATAACCTCCTTTTAATTAATAGAGAGACCTATATACTTAACCTTCTAAGAGGCCTAAAGGCCTTCTAGTTAACCTCTGTTAGACTCTACTAGGAGAACCTAAACGTAAAGGCCCTCCTACCTTAGCTAGCTAAAGAAAAGAGAGAGGCCTAAGAAAGGCTAGTGGCTAGACCCCTAGAGGTCCCCCTAAAGAGATAGCTAGGCAAACTATATAAGAACCCTCTAGTAATTATTAATAAGACTAATGTGTTTATCTTAGCTAAGGAGGAAGCTAACCTTACCCTTATAATTAGACTATGTAAGGAAGGCATAATTATAACCCTAGGAGAGCCCTTTAAACTCTTTACTAAGGCTAAAATTAATGCCTTAATTAACTAAGGTGTGTTTAAATTTATAGTCTTTAATAAAAGGGAGCATAGTAGCGTAAGGATCTTTAACTCCTATATTATTAATAAGGTTAAAGGGAAGATAGGCTAGCTATATAAGAAATCGCGGCTTATAGTCTAAGGCTTTAGTAATAAGGCAAAACAAGATATCTTAATATAAGCCCTAATAATCTAACAGGCTAGTTAATGCCTTATCCTTATGATTGCTCCCTTACTAATAAAGAAAGACTTTATCCTATAGATTTATAATATTACATAAGCCTATGTTTAATTAAGAACGCTATTAAATAGAGTTATCCTAGCTAGACTTCTAGTTTAAATCTATAACTAATACCCTAAAGGAATAATTATAAGGGTTATTAAACCTCTCTATAGCATTGCAAAGGCTAGAACGCACTAGTGGGTAATATATTATAAGCATTATAAAGAGAAGCTTTAGATAGAGACCTTTACGTATAATCCCTGCTTGCTTATAATAATAGAAAAGAGCCCTTAATTTATATATATAAGCATATAAACTAATAACATGCTAGGGCTATTAGATAAGGAGTTCTCTAAGAAGGAGAAAAAAGAGCTAGCTACTATAGCCTTTATAGCAAAGCTAAAGCAATTCCTTCTTAAGAGTAGCCCCCTTACCTTTAACAGGGGAATTATTATAATAGTAGCTAACATAGCTATTACCCTTTAGCAAAAGGGGCAGAGTAGTAAACTTAAAGTAATTTTACTTATAGACTTAAAGTAAAAGTATATAAAGTAATAAGCTTAAGGCGCTTATATTACCTTAATTTACTAACTAGAAGCCTACTATAACCTATTTATTACTATATAACACTAAGAACTAATAGTTAAGAATATTAAAGCCCTTAATTATTAGATTTAGTGGCAAATAGACTACCTAGAGAGAGGCCTTATATTTATTCTAATTAACCTTGCTAAAGCAAAGCTCTATGCCTTTATAAATAGGTCCTTTGCAAATAACTAAGACCTTACTTTATAACTTAGCTATATACTAATCCTAGCTAATAAAGACTATAAGGATAGCAAGTTTATAATTATAGGCAATATTATACACTTTAGCTTAACAAAAAGCAAGAGAGTTATATAAAGTATACTAGCCTCTAAAGTCTATAGTATAGTCACTAGCGTTAACATAGCTTATGTAATTGCTATAACACTAGGATTAATTACAAACTAATTAAATACCCCTCTAACCCTAGTTATAGTTTATATAGACTTATACTCCCTATATAAATACCTTATTAAGCTTAGTATAACTAAAGAGAAGTGCCTAATAATTAATATTATAGCCCTATAATAATTATATAAGCGCCGTAAGCTCTGCGAGATCTAATAGATTAATAAAGCTAATAACCTAGCTAATGCCTTTACAAAGGCATTGCTAAATAAGGCCCTAGAGTAATTTATCTCTAGTAATAGGATAATAATCCAGATAGAGGGGTAGGTAACCTGCGCGGGTAATAGGGATAGTTACTATAAGTAATAGGGATAGTTACCATAGGTAATAGCATTAGGGCTAAGGCCCTTAGCCCTAACTAACCTAGATAAAGTCCACTAGGAGGAGGAAGGGGAGAATATCTCCCTAGGTAAAGGCGCGGAGGATAGTTACTATAGGTAATAGTATTAAGGCTAAGGCCCTAACTAACCTAGAGAAAGTGCACCTAGGGAGGAGAAAGAGGGAGAAGATATCTCCCTAGGTAATAAGAAAAGGCAAAAGAAGGAGGCGAAATAGTAACTCCTATAGGGTAGTTCTTATAGAAGCTACTCTTATTATAGCTCTTAGCCTTATAGGAGTCACTAGGAGCCTCCTAGTTATCTAGAGATTATTTCTAATGTTATATAATACCCTTAAGGCCCCTAGAAGTAATTATTTGCCTCTATATAGTGGTTATTACCTCTATATTATCTATATAGAGCATAGAGATATAAACTATTATAGTAAATAACTAGGAGGGCAATAGAGAGCTAGAAGGATTATAGGGGGGTGGAAAATAGTTATAGTAGATAACTAGTAGGGAAGAGAAAGTTATTAGAGTATAGAGGTGCTAAGATAGTAATAGTAAATAATAAGGGGAGGAGGGGAGAGCTAGAAGGTAGCCGCGTAAAGGGGAGGAATTTAGAGAGTAGCTACGCAAATATTATTAATAATATTAAGAGGCAAGAGGATTTAGGAGAGGCCCGCTTATCCTATTAAAAGGTTATTAGAGGCAGACTAGTCTTTTCCTTTCTTTTCTTACTACTATAGGTATATATAGCCCTTGTTTTTCCTTTCCTCTTTTATATTAATATAAAAGCTATATTATTATTGTTTTCTTTTTCTTCTTTTAATTAATATTATGCGTTAATAGTTATATTAAAGAGAGAGTTCCTAGTGTTAGAATAAACACAATATTAATTGCGCTTAGGTGGTTATAATTATAACTAGAAAAGGGTTAGCCCGCGCGCCTACGCGTAGGCCTCACTTTCGCCCTATAAGCGGGCCCTATGATAGGGCAAGGCTAGCGTCACGTGGGGTCACGTAACCTATAACAGGTAGCTATTATCCCTCGCGAAAGCCCTCTCTTTTGCTTCTTTTTTCTCTTTATAGATTATACAGAATAACTAGCCTAGAATAGATTATTAATAATAATACTATTCTTAAGGCTTCGCGTACGCGCTATTAATCCCTGCGGAACTAACAGTATAAGTATATCTCCTAGATATATAAATAATAGGTAGTATAGTAAGGGGCATAGGCCTAGTTTACGCCTAGTATATAGGTATATATACCCTTAGTGTAAAGATTATTAATATATAGTATGTAAGGGAACTTATACTTCTCTCTATTAGAGAGGGCTTTATTACTAGAGTTACCCTTAAGGATATACTTACTAAGGTATATGCCCTTAGGTAAGCTAGAAGGAGGAGAAGGAGGAGGTAAAGGTAGTGTAAATATAGCACTAGTAAGGGTAGTAGTAATATTAGATATAATAGTAGTAAAATATAGGCTAATAGAAAGATAAAAGGATTTATAAAGAAAGTAATAAAGACTTTTAAAGGGGAATAGTAATATTATAAAGAGAAAGGATTAGATTTTAGGGGGAAAGAAAGGGAGTATTTATATTCCTTAGAGAATACTTATAGTCTTTAGTTAGAGGCTAGAATAAACATATAGCTAGAGGATAGCTAGCATTAGATAGGGGTAATATATTATAATAATAGGGTTATAGTAGTTAGAGTTAAGGGGAAAGCTAAAGTAAAGTTAGTATTTAAGTAGTAATAAGTAAAAGGTAAGAAATAGGTAATAATATAAAGTATTAAAAGTAGTTAGTAATAGACTAAAAAAAGGATAGGCTAGTGTTATCTATAAGCAAAGTTAGCATATATAGGGTAGTAGTGTAATAGAGATAGTTAGGAGTAGGGTAGGTTTATAGCGAAAATTTTTTAACTTTACTTAGTTAAGTCTAGGATTTACCTTAGACCTACGTATAGTAGGGTAGGCTTTACACACACTAAAGCTATACCCTATAAGTTAATAATATATATTTATATTTAGTTTAGCTAGATAAGGAGAGAATAGGAGGGGATAAGTAAGGGGGTATATTATAGACTTAAGCTATAAGCTTAGGTCTTTAGCAAAGAAAAGGGGGATTTAAAGAGGCTTTGTAAAGTAAGTAGGCTACACGTAGAAAAACACTAGTTTATACACGCCCCACGCATAGACTAGGTGTGACCCCTATAAAGGGGGATGCTATGTAACCCTAAGCTTAGTCTTCTTCTTCTTCTATAAGAATATTGATTACTCTCTAAACGCTTATGTGCAGCAGCCATAAGGCTAGTTTATAACATACTAAAAGGTTATATACTCTTATATTCTTTATAAAACTACTCCCTAAATTATAAGACTATATTAACCTATATGCCTCTATTACTAGAAAGACTTAAGAAAAGGTTATATAACTTACCTAGTGATTTTAGGAGGTAATGCTAAAGAGTAAGCAAAGGCCTAAGTACTTAGAAAATAAAGGCCTATATAAGGCTCCCTAGCACTAAAGATATAACTCCTTATAAGGCTATAAACCTTATAAAGATTAGAGAAATAAAGACTAGGAGAAAACACTAGCTACTTACCTAAATAATAGTAAACCTAGGTATAAAAGGTAATGTTTTAATTATAATAGCATAGAGTACCTTATAAATAAATATAATAAGCTAAAGAAAGAATACTAAAGGGGCTAGGAAAACTTCCTAAAGCAAAAGTAAATACCCTTACCTTTACCTCTAATACTAAGGTACTAATAGGGTGTTAATTCTATACACTAGTTACTATTTATAGGTATAAAGATATTAAAATAGTAGCGAATCTTAATAGTTACACTAAGAATAATATTATTAGCGCTAAGTTTGCCTAGACCTATAAGCTTAATTAGGCTAAGGCTATAGCACCTATTATTAAGGTAGTAAGGGCGCTTATAGTCCCTTAATATAGTGTCTATAAGATACCTATTACTATTAAAGACTTTAGAGAGGAAGAAAAGGACCTTAAGCTACTATATATAGCTATAGATAAGGACTTAAGACCTAGGGGAAGTCCTATATTAATTAGAATATATACACTTATAGAAAAGCACGTATAGCTTTATTTATACTCTAAAGAGTAGTAGTTTAAGAAATAGAAAATAGCCTTTTTACTTATAACTCCCTATAAGTTTATAAGGGTAATGTGTAATAAGACTATTATATATGCTATTATAGGGGTTATAGAAGATAAGTTTATTACCCTTAAAGATAAAGAGAAAGCAAAAGCATATAAAACTATTAAAGATATCCCTAAGGAATTATATAAGTTTAAAGATATATTTATATTAGATAAGGTAAGGAGCTTACTTTCTAGAAAAATAACTAACTATATAATTAACCTAATACTAGGGGCTATGCCTCTATATAGGCTAATTTACCCCCTCTCCTAAGGCAAGCTAAAGAAGCTTTGTAAATATATTAATAAGAACTTATAGAAAGGCTAGATAAGACTCTCTAAGAGCCTTATAGGCATACCTATCCTATTTATACTAAAGAAGGATAGGACACTCTAGCTATATATAAATTATAGGGGACTTAATAAGGTAATGTAAAAGAATTACTATGCCCTCCCCCTAATTTTAGAGATTTTAGACTAGTGCTAAGGGGCTTGCTTTTTCTTAAAGATTAATATTAAGGATACTTACTATTAAATTTAAATTAAGGGGGGTAATAAGTAAAAGACTGCTTTTTATATATAATATAGACACTATAAATACCTTATAATGCCTTTTAAGTTAACTAATACCCTAGCTACTTTTTAGAACTATATTTACAAAGCACTTTATAGGCTAGTTAACACTATTTACGTAGTATATCTAGATAATATCCTTATCTTTTCTAAAACATAGGAGAAGCACACTATATATATTAAAGAAGTCCTAGAATATATAACGTTAGTAGAGTTATATATAAAGCCCTTAAAGTGTTTATTTTACAAGGAATTAGTAAAATTCCTAGGGTTTATCCTATTAGTTAATAGGATTTTAATAGATATATAGAGGGTTACTATAATCTAGGACTAGAAGGAGCTAACTAGCTTTAAGGATATATAATCCTTCCTAGGGTTTTATAACTTTTACTAATAATTTATCTATAAATACTCTAGGATTATAGCACCCTTACACGTGTTAATAAAAGGTAGTTAAAATAGTATTTAGACTAGGAAGTTTATATTTAAAGCAAAGGAATAGCTAGCGTTTTGCTAGCTAAAAGATACCTTTTAGTAAGCACCTCTTCTCTATTATTATAACCTAAGTTAGCTAGTGTGTATTAAGATAGATACTTTAGTCTTTATAATAGTAGGAATCTTATCTTAATAGCATAATAAGGGTTGCTAGTATCCTATAGCCTTTTAGTTAAGGAAGTTTATAGATACTAAACATAACTATAGCATAGCTAATTAAAAGTTACTTACTATAGTAAAGTTATTTAAACACTAGTAATATTACATTAAAGGCATAGTAACCCTAGTGAAGGTCCTATTAGACTACTATAATTTATAAACCTTTATAAGGTAGTAAAAGTTAAATAGAAGGTAGGCTAGATAGTGTATATTCCTTTACCCCTTTTACTTTATAATTAAGCATAGACTAGGGAAGAGTAACCCTATAGATACGCTATTAAGAAAGTCTAATTATAAGAGTAAACCCATAATAAATAAGGCATTATTACTAGAACTTAAGAAAAAGATAGTAGCTACTAAAGAACTAGTAAAAGTAAAGATACTAATATATTAAAGAAGATATAGTAAGATGCCTTTAGGGGAGGAAAATACCCTAGTCTTAGTAAAGAGGTATAGTAAGATGCCTTTAGGGAAGGAAAATATCCTAGCCCCTATAGTAAAGGCTTGCGTAGCTTAGTTAGAAGGCTAAATAGCTACTATAGATCTAGTAAAAGGTTAGCTAAATAAAGGTAATTTCTAGGAAAAGGTAGCGTGTGTCTAAGACACTAGTATAGTATAAGAGATCTAGGGGGCTATTATATCACTAGATCCTTACTAATCTAGGCTAAATAAACTATTAGTATAATTACTATAGAAAGCATAGGATTAAGACTTAGATCTATAGAGATACAGTAGTAAGATTAACTCCCTAGCAAAAGGGAAGGGAAAAGCTAGTCTATAGTTATGTAATATAAGGGGTCTCCTAATATACTAAGACTAGGTAGTTATTCCCTAAGAGCCTATCTTATAATAGGAGCTTTTATAGCTACACTATAATAATTTACTAGTAAGTTACTTTAGGACTAAGCGCACTCTTAAGCTATTAAAGCGCTACTTCTAGTAGCTAGCTATAAGTAAGTCTATATTAGACTATATTATAAGCTATGTAACTTACTAATAGGTAGTAGCTAGAAGGCATTGCCTATATAGAAGCCTTAAATCCTTACTAATACTAGGGTAACTATAGGTAAAAATCTTAATAGATTTTATTATAGGGCTACCTATTACGCAAATAAGTAAGCAAGAAGCTAATGTAATCCTAGTGATTATAGACTAATTTACTAAGTACTTTGTCTTCCTACTAGTAACTACTATAATTAACATAGCTAAATTAGTAAAGCTTTTCTATAAAGAAATTAAACTATAATTTAAGGCACTAATAGGCATTATATCTAATAGGGGATCTGTCTTTATAAGCTAATTCTAGTTAGACTTATACTACCTATCCTATATAAAGCGCAGGCTTTTTATAGCGTTTTACCCCTAAACTAATAGGTAAATAGAGAGGACAAACTAGGTACTTAAGCATTATTTATAATGCTTTATTATAGAAAATTAGCAAATATAGCCTAAGCTACTCCCTATAGTGTAATTTACCTATAATAATATAGTAAATAGAACTATAGGCTAGTCTCTAAACTACTCCCTTATAGGCTATTCCCCTAAGTTTTGCCTTACTCTTAGGGATAAGATTATAGAAGGGGAGGTGCTAGAGGCCTATGCTTATATTATAAAGCTATATAAAGTTAGGGAGTAACTAAAGTAAAACTAGGTAAAAGCCACTAAAACACAGGCAAAGTACTATAATAAACATTACTAGCTACTAACCCTATAAAGAGGTAACTTAGTACTACTATTAATAAAAAACATTAGGCTTAAGGAGATAAAATAGAAGCTAACCCCTAGGTTTATTAGGCTATTTTAAATACTTAACACTATAGGCAAATAAGCATATTAACTTACATTACCTAAAAAGTATAGTTAATTATATAATATATTTTATATTAGCTTACTAAAGCTATAGAATAGTTATAAAGAGGCTATAGATAAAGATATACTAATACTAGACCTTAAGGATAAAGATAATAAGTATAAAGTTAAGGAAGTTAAGGACTATAGGAAAACCTATAAAGGTAATAAATACCTAGTGAAATAGAAGGGTTAGCCTAGCAAATATAACTAGTGGATTCTAGTAAAAGATATAGAAGGCGCTTAATATATAATTTAAAAATTTTACTTAAGTAAATTAAGGAAAAAAGGTAGTAAGATATAAGTAAGTTATAAGTAAAGGGATACTAGGTACCTATAGAAAAGGCCTAGCCTTATTAGCTACTATTATACTCTATAAAAAAAGTAACTTAGACTATTTACTAAATAATAAAGAAAAATATACTTATAACTAAGGGAGAGTTAGGGGAAACCCCTTTATTATAGCCCTATTATAAGTTAAGATCTTACTATCTAAAATAAAGTACTTAGCCTTACTCTTATCCTTTATAACTACTATCTTTATTACTAGGTAAAAGCAATAGACTACTATAGCCTAGGGTATAAAACCTAGATTAGTTAAATATAGATATAAAACTATTTTCGCGTTCTACGTAAATATAAGCTATAAGTAGTTTAGCTACTAAAATATTAGTAAATAGATAGTGAAACTAAACTAGAATATAACTTACTACCCTAGGAACTAGAGCTAGGAATATAGACACTAATAATTATTAGGAGGAAACTATATACTATTAGTATAAGATAGAAGTATTCTACCTAGAAATATAAGTAAGAAGCTAGCAAATAGGTAATAAAAATATAAACTTAATAGACCTTTATAGCCCCTATTAAACTAAATATAATATAGTAAGCTATATTAGCATAGTTAAAACCTATTATTAGATAGAGATAGTAAGTACTAAAATAGTAATAAGTTACCTCTAAAAACATAGGATTATTAGGGTTTTCTAGATCCTTATTACTATAGGTATTTATAAGCGCCTAGTGTTATGGACTAGCCCCTAGGCTGCTGCGATAGGGCGTTAATATAGTATTAAGAAACTTAAGGAGAGGAAAGAGAAAGGTAGGAAACCTATCCTTACTAGGGCCCCTTATACCCCCTAACTACCTTATATAAGCCCCCTTTTCTACGTCCTTACCTATATAGGACTATCCCTACCTACATACACTATATAAATGCTTAGGCAAAGCCTAAGCCCTTATATATACCCTTACTCCTCCCTTTCTTCTCCCCTTACCTATAGTTAATGCAAGTGCTTACCCTTTCTAATACGTTATAAGTGCTTATTGTTTTAACTATAGGTCTAGGTAAGACATATAACATATACTTCTAGCCCTATGTTATTATTATAATAACACTAGCCCTGCCCTTACTTATTTATCCCCTTACCTACTACCTACTATTTATTTTTATCTTATAACCTTACTTCCTTACACTAAAAACATTTTTTAAATATTATAACCCTATTACTCCTTCCTATCCTATTATTCTAAATAATTATTATTCCCCTATTAGACTTATAATAAATATACCTTATTATAAAATAAATACTTATAGGTTTACTTAAGCTCTAGCCACTGCTACTATATCCCTTACTACTACTACTATATCCCCCACTACCTTTATTACGCTAATAGCTAGGTCTATTAGTAAGTTCCTTATAGAGAGGGACTTAGATAATAATAAGTATACCACCCCTTACGCGCTTTTTTAGCCCTATAGGCCTTATATTAAATAATACCTTACTATAAGCATGTTAAACTATTACCCCCCTAAAAGTAGTAAGTCCTATCCCCTATATTAGTAGTAATATATAACCTATATCTAGTTAACTAGGTACCTATCCGCTAACCTATAGCTTTATTATTATCTTAAGGATCTTAAGGCTATAATTACTATAAGTACGCATATTATTATACCTAGGGTTAAAAGGACTCTAACTACTAAAAAGAAAATACTAGTTCTTTCCTAATAGTTTTGCGCCCTTATAAGCTAATAGAATATACTCCTAAATTAGGCTTAATTTAATCTAGCACTTATTTGCTTTGCCCTTAGGCCCCCCCCCTCCTATAACACTCCTACTATAAATATAACTAGGCTTAAGGTTATCCCCCTTAGTAGTAGTAGTCCTACTAGTAGCTATAGTATAGGTAGCTTTATATAGTAAGTTACTAGTGTTCTATTCTAATAAAACTAATAGATTATTAGTAAACTAAATTCTATATAATAAGAATTTCGCGATTAATTCACGCGCTTTCTTAAGGCACTCTCCCTCTATTACTATAGTAGCACCTAGGGCTACTAGTAGCTTATTAAAGCTAGTAATAATTTGCCCTTATATTAGCGCTAGGAGCGCTCCTAACCTAGGTCTGTCCTAGGTCTAACTAATCACTATACTAATTACACTATAGGTAGTAGCTATCCCTCTATAACTATTATTATCTACTAGTCCTCCCCTAATAAGAGTTAATCTAATAATATGCTACCCCTAGCCTATACTTACTTTACGCTCCCTAACTACTATTTTGCTCTTACTATCTAGAACTATAGTAATAGCTATAGTAGCTATAGCACCTAATATAGTATACGTTATATCCCTATTAGACACAAGGTAACACTAGTTACTATCTTGTCTAATAATAATAGCCTTACTAATAGCCTAACTAACCCCTAGTCTAAGTAACCCCTATACTATAGGGGGTAAGGGGATTTAAATATATTTTAGTAACTATAAGGAATTAGCTAGGTTTAGGATAGGTATGCCTTATACACTAGAAGATATCTGTTGGTTCCGCAGGGATTGATAGCGCGTACGCGAAGCCTTAAGAATAGTATCGTTATTAATAACCTATTCTAAGCTTATTATTCTGTATAATCTATAAAGAGAAAAAGGAAGCAAAAGAGAGGGCTTTCGCAAGGGATAACAGCTACCTATTATAGGTCACGTGACCCCACGTGACGCTAGCCCTGCCCTATCACAGGGCCCGCTTATAGGGCAAAAGTAAGGCCTACGCGCGGGCGCGCGGGCTAACCCTCTTCTAGTCGCAATTGCGACTACCTAAGCGCGATTAATATTGTGTTTATTCTAACACTAGGAACTCTCTCTTTGACATAACTGTTAACGCATAATATTAATTAAAAGAGGAAAAAGAAAATAATAATAATATAGCTTATGTATTAATATAAAAGAGGAAAGGAAAAATAAGGGCTATGTATACCTATAGTGGTAAGAAAAGAAAGGAAAAGACCACTTCGCTTCTAACAACCTTTTAAAGGGATAAGCAAGCCTCTCCCTATTCCCTTTTGCCTCTTAATATTATTAATAACATTCGCGTAGCTACCCTCTAAATTCCTCCCCTTCTCCCCTTATTATCTACTGTTACTATCTTTACACCTTTATGCTCTAGTGACTCCCTCTCCCCCACTAGTTATTTACTATAACTATTTTCCGCCCCCCCTATGATTCTTCTTGCTCTCTATCCCCCCCCTATAATCTATTTAGCTCTCTATTGCCCCCCCTGTAATCTATCTGGCTCTCTATTGCCCTCCTAGTTATCCGCTATGATAGTTTTGCACCTCTATACTCTGTATATATTACATAGAGGCGAAAACCGCCATATAAAGGCAAATAATAGCTTCTAATAGCCTTAAGGGCGTTATATATTATTAGAAATAACTTCTAGATAACTAGGAGGCTCCTAGTGACTCCTATAAGGCTAGAAGCTATAATAAGAGTAGCTCCTATAGGAACTACCCTATAGGAGTTACTGTTCCGCCTCCTTCTTCTGCCTCTTCTTATTACCTAGGGAGATATCTTCTCCCTCTTTCTCTAGGTTAGTTAGGGCCTTAGCCCTAATACTATTACCTATAGTAACTATCCTCTGTGCCTTTATCTAGGGAGATATCCTCCCCTTCCTCCTCCTAGTAGACTTTTTATCTAGGTTAGTTAGGGCTAAGGCCCTAACCCTATTACCCGCGGTGACTATCCCTATTACCTAGGCGGGTTACCTACCCCTCTATCTAGATTGTTATCCTATTACTAAAGATAAATTGCTCTAGGGCCTTATTTAGCAATGCCTTTGTAAAGGCATTAGCTAGATTATTAGCTCCGTTAATCCATTGGATCTCGCAGAGCTTGCGGCGCTCGTATGATTATTGTAGGGCTATAATGTTAATTATTAGGCGCTTCTCTTTAGTTATACTAAGCTTAATAAGGTATTTATATAGGGAGTATAAGTCTGTATAGACTATAACTAGGGTTAGAGGGGTATTTAATTAGTTCGTAATTAATCCTAGCGTTATAGCAATTACATAAGCTATATTAACGCTAGTAACTATACTATAGACTTTAGAGGCTAGCACACTTTATATAACTCTCTTACTCTTTGTTAAGCTAAAGTGCATAATATTACCTATAATTATAAACTCGCTATCCTTATAGTCTTTATTAGCTAGGATTAGTATGTAGCTAAGTTACGAAGTAAGGTCTTAGTTATTTGCAAAGGACCTATCTACAAAGGCATATAGCTTCGCTTTAGTAAGGTTAATTAGAATAAACATAAGGCCTCTCTCTAGGTAGTCTATCTACCACTAAATCTAATAATTAAGGGCTTTAACATTCTTAACTATTAGTTCTTAGTGTTATATAGTAATAGATAGGTTATAGTAGGCTTCTAGTTAGCAAATTAAGGCAATATAAGCGCCTTAAGCTTATTGCTTAATGTACTTCTACTTTAAGTCTATAAGCGAAATTACTTTAAGTTTACTGCTTTGCCCCTTTTACTAAAGGGTAATAGCTATGTTAGCTACTATTATAATAATTCCCCTATTAAAGGTAAGGGGACTATTCTTAAGAAGGAATTGCTTTAGCTTTGCTATAAAGGCCGCGGTAGCTAGCTCTTTTTCCTCCTTCTTAGAGAACTCCTTGTCTAACAGCCCTAGCGTGTTATTAGTCTACATGCCTACACATATAAATTAAGGGCTCTTTTCTATTATCACAAGCAAGCAGGGATTGTACGTAGAGGTCTCTATCTAGAGCTTCTCTCTGTAATGCTTATGATACGTTACCTACTAGTGCGTTCTAGCCTCCGCGATACCATAGAGAGGTTTAATAACCCTTATAATCGTTCCTTTAGGGTGTTAGTTACAGATCTAAACTAGAAGTCTAGCTAGGATAACTCTGTTTAATAGCGTTCTTAATTAAACATAGGCTTACATAATATCGCAAATCTATAGGACAAAGTCTTTCTTTATTAGCAAGGGAGCGATCGCAAGGATAAGGCGTTAACTAGCCTATTAGATTATTAGGGCTTGCGTTAAGATATCCTGTTTTACCTCGTTGCCAAAGCCTTAGATTACAAGCCGCAATTTCTTATACAGCTAGCCTATCTTCCCTTTAACCTTATTAACAATGTAAGAGTTAAAGATCCTCACGCTGCTATGCTCCCTTTTGTTAAAGACTATAAGGGCTTGGGCTTTGCCTAAGCATTCACATAGTGCACGCGGGTAGGGATAGTCCCGCATAGGCAAGGACGCAGAAAAGGGGGCTTACATAAGGTAGTTAGGGGGTATAAGGGGCCCTAGTAAGGATAGGTTTCCTACCTTCCTCTTTCCTCTCCTTAAGTTTCTTAATACTATATTAACGCCCTATTATAGTAGCCTAGGGGCTAGTCTATAATAATTAAGAAACTTCCTTTAGTCCTTTATAATAGCTACTAAAATTTATAATAAATACACTAATAGATATATTAATAGATATAATAGACATGCTTTACCTATAAGACTAACCTAGCTAGGGGATAGTAACACCCCTATCTAACGCTATAGTACTATAGGTAGCCTAATAAGCCTAATTTAAGACGCTTTAACTTATGCTATGTAAATAAGTAGCAAAGCTTAAATGCCTTTAGAAGCATATACACGCAAATGCTATAGGGCCCTTAGCCTAGCCACCCCCTCTAGCTTAGCCTAGCGCCCCTAACCTAGTCCTTCCTATACCTAGAATAAAACAAAAGCTAATCCCCTTAGGTAACCTATATAATAGTAATAAAGCCTTATTTACTACGTAAAGGCTCCTAATAGAATATAAGTTATAGGTAGACTAGGGCTTTATTAGTTCTAATAAGGATAGATAGATGCTTATTTATTAAAACCTTTCTTCTAAGGTCTAGTCCTAGGTAGCTACTTACTTTAAATAGGGTAGTGCTATTAGATTTAACCCTACTTACTTTTTAGATTACCTAGGGACTATATTCTCTAACCCTTATAGATAGGAGATAGCCCTTATAAAGCTTAACTAGATAAAGTAAGGTCTAGGGGAGATATTTTCTATGTTCTTTATTTGCTTTTCTAAGAAGCTCTTGCTAGTAGGAGGGGAGCGCTAGATAGGTAAGGTAAAGCTAGCAAAGCTTTAATATGCGCTTAATAAGCGTTTAAGAGAGATTAGCATAGGATAGGGTATTAGCTAGAGCAATTAGTATATGGCTATTAGGTAATATTATAAGATTATGGTTAATATAGAAGCCCTTGCCTTAGAGGATAAGTACTAAACCTATTACAAACCCTAACTAGTAAAACTAGTAGCCTAGATTAACTATAAGGGCAACACACTAATAACTAGGGTTTGCATAGCTAGGACTTGCCTAGGGTAGCTAAATAAGTTAGCTAAGAAGGAGAAGGGGATAAAGGCTACTATAAACATAGAATAAGCAAAATAGGTATTAAAGGCAGAATTAGCTAAATACTACTAAGAGGGGCATTACCTATAGTATGCATCTAAGGACTACTTTATCTAGGAGTGCACTACCCTCCTAGCCTATTGCCTAAAGGTTAGCATTAACTTATATAGGGTAAATAAGGAAAGTATAGATAAGGAAGTAAATATTCCCCCTATAGAAAATAAGTAGCCCCTAAGCAAAGTCTTATATAAGGGCAAAGAGGCTAGCTAACTACTACACTATAAGATAATTATAACTACTATATAGAGATAGAATAGGATATAGCATAATATATAGACTAACTGCCTTTCTTAATTTCTATACTCTTTAATATATATTATTATATTAATATCTAGATTAATTATAGTTATAATTACTATAGTGTAGTAAGCAAATTAGTAGTAAGATAGCTTAGCCTAAAGCTTATATAGTTACTAAAACAGAGGCGTGTCCGCACTATAGTAAAAGTAAAACAGAGGGAGAAGTAGGTTAAGGAAGACTCCTCTTCTATTACCTATATAATACGCACTAGAATTAATATAAATAGCTAGGAGTTATTTATATACTTATATATTATCCTAGGTCTTACCTAGGATATAATATTTAGAATGCCTTAGTTAGAGTAACGTAATATAGTAATTTATATAGTAAAATAATAACTAGTTATTAGAGTAGTAAAGGGCCTTTATATCTCTAAGGCTATTACTTATAAGGTAAAGGCACCTATATAGGGAATTATTAGATCCCTCTACGCCGCTAAGGCTTATAGGGTATAATAGAATAAGGACACTACTATAAGGTTTATTGCTATAAGCCTAAGAGAGATAATAATAGTGCTATAGATTATAGTACTTAAGATAAATCTAGCTAGTCCTAACATATTAATATTACCTAAGGAGTTATTAGACTTCGCGAACCTCTTTAATAAGGCTAAGGCTAATAGACTACCCCCCTATAGGGGCTCTCTTAATTACTATATATACCTACGTAAGAACCTAGATAGCTCTAAGCTAGCACTCCTATAGGGACTGTTATATAATATACTATAGGACTAGCTCCTAGAGGTCTAGCGTTAGATCACAGACTTAATAGATAAGGGCTAGATTTATGCTAGCTCCTTATTAGCTATAGCCCCTATCCTCCTTATTAAAAAGGCTAATAAGGGTTAGCGTTTTTACATAGACTACCGCGCTCTTAATAAAATAATAGCATAGGATTATTACCTTTTCCTACTAATTAAGAAGACACTATAATCCCTATCCTAAGCGCGCTAGTTTACTAAAGTAAATATTTATATAGTGTTTTATAAACTATAGATAGCTAAGGGTAAGGAGCACCTTATAGCGTTTTATATAAGGTTTAGCCTATTTAAGTAGCTAGTTTACCCCTTTAGCCTAGCTAGCGCCCTAGTAACCTTTTAGCGCTATATTAATTAATCCTTAGGGGACGCGTTAGGGGACTTTATTATGGCTTACCTTAATAATATCTTAGTTTACTTAGGGGGGTTAAGAAAAGACTATATAGCTAAGGTTTAGTTAGTTCTAGGCTGCCTAAGGGCCATAGGCTTATACCTAGATCTTAATAAGTTAATGTTTACTATAAAGGAGGTCTAGTACCTAGGATATATTATTATAGCGGGACGCTTAGTCCGCCTAGATCCCGTAAAGGTTATAGCTATAAGGGAATAGGCAGCACCTATAAAATTATAAGGGGTTTATAGCTTCTTAGGATTTGCAAATTTTTACTATAACTTTATTAGGGACTTCTCTAAGCTAGCCACCTTACTTATATAGCTTACTAAGAAGAATATCCCTTTCTAATAAGGACTAGAAGAGGATAAAGCCTTTAAGAGGCTAAAAGCCGCGTTTATTATGTATCTAGTGCTAGCATAATAGGACCTAGACTGCCCTATAGTAGTAGAAGCTAATTACTTAGGCATAGCTCTTAGTAAATGCCTCTTATAATAAGGCCCTAACAATATCTTATATCTAGTTGCTTACTATTCCGCTAGTCTTACGCCCTTATAGAAGAACTATATAATTTATAATAAGGAACTATTAGCTATTATCTTATGTCTTAAGGCATAGTTAGCAAAGCTTTAAGGTGTATCCTATCCGTTTATAATCTACACTAATTATAAGAACCTAGAATACTTTATAACTCCTTAACTTATATTAGAGAGGTAGGCCTAATAGGCAGATACACTTACGCTATTTAACTTTTACCTTTGCTATAGGCCTAGTATATAAGCTTAACGCTTAGATACCCTTTCCTAAAGGGAATAGAATTAAAGTAAGTTAGCTTTAAGGATAGGGCAAATCTTATAACCTATTACTATTATATAACTCTTACTATTACTAGTTATATAAGGGGATAGCTCTAAACTAGCACTATATGTTCCGCTACTAGTAGGAGAGGCCCTCTTTGCCTTAAAACACCTCTAGACCCTATAGGACTAGGCTATTGCATTAGACCTTATATATAGTATTTAATTAAAAGCTATATAGGAAGGGGCTTAGAAGTTTCCCCCTAATATACTAATAAGGGAGTAGATTGCGGATTACTTTATAAGCATATATAGGGCGCTTTAGTTTTAGGGTTATACTTAGATCCTAGCTTAGGAACCCCTTATAATAACCCTTATATAATAATGCTATAACTTGCTAGTAGCAGGACACCTAGGCTATAACACTACGTTTTAGATTCTATAATAGTAGTTCTATTAGGATAGGATGTTATAGGATATTACTTAGTTTGTTTATAACTATTACTACTTTAGTAGCTATAAAAGCTACTAATAGCAGTAAGGCTTACTAAAACCCCTACTAATCCCTAATTAGTTCTAGTCTTAGATTTCTATTAACTTTATAATAGACTTACTAGTAGCGTCCTTAGAGAAGCTATAATACCTTATAGTTATTACTAATAGACTCTTAAAGTTTATATAGCTAGAAGCTATAACCTCTATTAGGGCTAAGGAGTGCGCAAAATAATTTAAAATAGTCTAGTAAAGGTTCTAAGGATTTCCCTAATCTATTATTATAGACTAGGGGTTAGACTAGCTAGGGAAATTCTAGATAACGTTATGCTCCCTAGTTAGGATTAATTAGTTACTTTCTACTTTACATCACTTATAGACTAATAGTGGCATAGAGTAGGCAAACTAGGAAGTGCAAGCAATCTTACATATAATAGTTTCCTTCTCGTAGTTTAATTAGCTAGAATATCTAGCTACTTGCTAGCTTATAATTAATAATAGGTTTTCTTTAGTAATAGGGGTAAGTCTAAATAAATTACTGCATGGATATAACTTAGAAATAATTTAGTTATAACTAGACTATTCTGCTTCTATAACATTACCTAAAGGGTAGGCTATATATTTCCTAGAGTACCTATAAGAGGGTACCCTTCTAGCATAAGCCATAATAGCCTATATTTAATAAAGGCAGTAGGACGCTACCTTAGCTTCTTAATATCTAGCAAAATAGTTTTAGGTTAGAGATAAGGTATAGCTTTTACTTAAGAATATTAAGACAAACCGCCCCTTATAGAAACTTAACTAGGTTATAGCAAAGTATATAGTTATTAATATACTAACGCTACTTATAGTATAGTTAGATATCCTAAGGGGCATTTACCTAGTTTTTTACATAGACCTTATTAAACAGGCTATAGAGAACCCTCTTCCTAGTTAAAAGCTCTAGGACTCCTATCTAGGGCTAGAATAGGTCCTAGCAGAGGATAATAATAAACTTATAAAGGAATACTAAGTTAAACAAATCTTAGTAGCTTAAAATGCCCTAGGCTAAGGCAGGAGGCATAATATCCTAGTTAAGTGGGCGGGTTACATATAGCTAATATAGGAACCACTAGAAAGTATAACATAGATATAAGCCCTTAATAAGTTTAAAGTAAAGTAGGGAGATATATATTATAATAATAGACTAAATTAATTATAGACTATATATCTATTAAAGGAGATATCTTCTAGCGCATAAGGCGCACCTATCCTAAACCTAGCTAATTCCTTATAGTTACTAAAACATATTTAAATCCCCTTGCCCCCTATAGCATAGGGGTTACTTAGACTAGGGGTTAGTTAGGCTATTAGTAAGGCTATTATTATTAGATAAGATAGTGACTAGTATTACCTTATGTCTAATAGGGACGTAACCTATGCTACATTAGGTGCTATAGCTACTATAGCTAGCACTATAGCTACTATAGCTACTACTATAGTTCTAGATAGTAAGAGCAAAATAGTAGTTAGGGAGCGTAAAGCAAGTGTAGGGTAAGGGCGCTATATTATTAGATTAACTTTTATTAGGGAAGGACTAGTGAATAATAATAGTTATAGAGAGATAGCTACTACCTATAGTGCAATTAGCATAGTAATTAGTTAGACCTAGGATAGACCTAGGTTAGGAGCGCTCCTAGCGCTAATATAAGGGCAAATTATCACTAGCTTTAATAAGCCACTAGTAGCCCTAGGTACTACTATAGTAATAGGGGGAGAGCGCCTTAAGAAGGCGCGTAAACTAATTATAAAATTCTTATTATATAGAATTTAGTTTGCTAATAATCTATTAGTTCTATTAGAATAAAACACTAGTAACTTACTATATAAAGCTACCTATGCTATAGCTACTAGTAAGACTACTACTACTAAGGGGGATAACCTTAAGCCTAGTTATATTTATAGTAGGAGTGTTATAGGAGAGAGGGGGCCTAAGGGTAAAGCAAATAAGTACTAGATTAAATTAAGCCTAGTTTAGGAGCATATTCTATTAGCTTATAAAGGCATAAAACTATTAGAAGAGAACTAGTATTTTCTTTTTAGTAGTTAGAGTCCTTTTAACCCTAGGTATAATAATATATATACCTATAGTAATTAGAGCCTTAAGATCCTTAAGGTAATAATAAAGCTATAGGTTAGCAAACAGGTACCTAGTTAACTAGACATAGGTTATGTGTTACTACTAATATAGGGGATAGGACTTACTACTTTTAGGGGGGCAATAGTTTAATATACCTATAGTAAGGCATTATTTAATATAAGGCCTATAGGGCTAAAAAAGCGCGCAAGAGGTAGCATGCTTATTATTATCTAAGTCCCTCTCTATAAGGAACTTACTAATAGACCTAGCTATTAGCGTAATAAGGGTAGCAGGGGATATAGTAGTAGCAGTAGGGGATATAGCAGTAGTAGCTAGAGCTTAAGTAAACCTATAAGTATTTATTTTATAATAAGGCATATTTATTATAAGTCTAATAAGGAAATAATAATTATTTAGAATAATAGGATAGAAAGGAGTAATAGGGTTATAATATTTAAAAAATATTTTTAGTGTAAGGAAGTTAAGACTATAAAATAAAAACAAATAGTAAGTAGTAAGTAAGGGGATAAATAAGTAAGGGTAAGGCTAGTGTTATTATAATAATAACATAGTAACTAGAAGTATATGTCACGTATTTTACCTAGACCTAGGTTAAAATAATAAGCACCTATAACACGTTATAAAGGGTAAGCACCTATATTAACCATAGGCAAGGGAAAAAGAAGGGAAGGAGTAAGGGCATATATAAGGGCTTAGGCTTTGCCTAAGCATTTATATAGTACACGCAGGTAGGGATAGTCCTACATAGGTAAGAACGTAGAAAAGGGGGCTTACATAAGGTAGTTAGGGGGTATAAGGGGCCCTAGTAAGGATAGGTTTCCTACCTTCCTCTTTCCTCTCCTTAAGTTTCTTAATACTATATTAACGCCCTATCGCAGCAGCCTAGGGGCTAGTCTATAACAAAGACTATGAATTTAAACACGCCTTAGTTAATCAAGGCATTAATTTCAGCCTTAGTAGAGAGTTTAAAGGGCTCTCCTAGGGTTATAATCACGCCTTCCTTACGCAGTCTAATTGCAAGGGTAAGGTTAGCTTCCTCCTTAGCTAAGACAAACACATTAGTCTTATTTATAATTGCTAGAGGGTTCTTACGTAGTCTGCCTAGCTATCTCTTAGGGGGGACCTCTAGGGGTCTAGCCACTAGCCTTTCTTAGGCCTCTCTCTCTTCTTTAGCTAGCTAAGGTAGGAGGGCCTCTGCGTTTAGGTCCTCTTAGTAGGGCCTAATAGAGGTTAACTAGAAGGCCTTTAGGCCTCTTAGAAGGTTAAGCATATAGGTCTCTCTATTAATTAAAAGGAGGTTATATAGGCCTTGCTAACCATTGCCTTCCCGCTATACTTATACTAGTAATCTAAGCAGTAGGCTAAGAGTTAATGCTATATCTAGGCCATTCCTTGTTACAAGGGCTTTGTTAATCTTCTAGATAGTATAAAGGCGTTTAACCTCTTTTATTGCCTTTTGCATAGTAATTACACGCTATAATATCTCTAGTGAAGGAGGGGATTCGCTTATTATACATAGATATGCCCTAAAGACTAGAAGGGTTAGAATAAGGCTGTTTAGTCTTGCTATATTATTAAGAGCTTTTATAGCTATCTGCAAGGCTATAGGCTTAGGGGTTATTAGGTATTCCTATTGTATAATATCATAGGCTTTACAAAGCAGCCTATAATATCTCTTAACCTTTCTAATGCTATAATATGCTTTAATTAGGACCTCCTTAATAGAAATTAACATTAATGCCGCAAATTAACGGAATTCTTTGCCACAAAAGTTAGTGCTAGCATTAGTAATAACCTAATCTAGGGGTCTAAGGTACGCATTAATCTAGCATACTCTTAGAGCTTCCTATGTTATTTTAGCTAAGATATCCTTAAGGAATCTCGCCGTGTTAAAAGCTATAGCAATATCTACGGTATAAAGCGTGGGTTAATTTCCGTTAAGATATATAATATCTACTATTACTTTAAAGTTAAAGGTATAATTATCCTTAAGGGTAAACTTAAAGCAATAAGGGCTATTAGCGTTTATCTAACACTAGTGGCATACTTTTGTTATCTCTTTAATAGCTTTAATATTAATTTTATGCCCTAAGTTACATAATAGGTTATAGAGCCTTTAGACTAATAAGTGGCTAAATTAATGATGTAATTATTGTAGTTTCACCTTTGTTAGGTAGTTACTTATAATTAATGCCTTGTTCTATAGTAATAGCATCTATGCATGCCCCTATTTGCATACTAAGGGGACTTTAACACTACCTTGCTAAAGGATGTTCTTAGTAGTAATAAAATTAATCTTTAATATAGCTATATCCTTAAGGCATAGCAAAAAGGGAGTGTTTATAGGTATTATATAGAAGGTAATGTTACTAAAGGGAGTAGGGACATTAACTATTCTAAGGGAGGTGATTTCTATACTGCCTCTAAACCTAATTATTACCTTACTTACTCTTGCCTTATTAAGTTAAATTTAAGGCATCTTGCCTTATAGCGCAAGGAATTATAAGCAACCTACTGTTAAGTACTTAGCTACTCTAGTATTAGGCATAATGCCTTAGAAGACCTTAGCTAAGTAATAGTCTTTAAGCATAAATATATGCAAAGCTTTATTAGAAGCTTTGTTGCTAAAGGGGCTTTTCTTGCTTAGCCTATGCTATATTGCTTAGTTAGTAAGGATTTTGACTATTTTCTTACCATTAAGCATTACTCCTTATGTAAAGAAGCTTATAAGCACTAGGCTATCTTTCCTACTAGTTTTATTATTAAACCCTATGCTTAACATGTATTAGGTAATATTATTATCTTTAGAAGGCTAGGAGGAAGGGTCTTGCCTAGGAGTTCCTTTATACTAGGTAAGGAATAACTTATATAAAGCCTTAGGGGATATAGAAGAGTTAACTAAGTAGTAGCTCTTGTAATATTAGTATGCTTTCTTTTACTTCTCTTTAGGATACTTTGTTAACTAGTATCCTTCTTTGCTATATACATAGCACTTCTTTAAGTAAGGGGCTCCCTTAGTACCTTTATACCTCTAGGGAGGGTATTATAACTCTTTGCCCTTACTATTATACCTTCTATTAGTCTAGTACTACTCTTAGGGCTTAGCGTTAGTAAGGAATTAGCTCTAACCACTGGATTCTTTTATAATTAGGTAAATAGTTATCTAAACCCACTCGCAGAATTATTAAAGGCTATTAGGGGGGTTAGTAAGGTAGCCCCTATACTTAGGGATTTTGCTATAGGCAGTTATAATTTAATTTTAGAGGGCTTGCTTTAATTAACCTACATTAAGGATAGCTCTTTATAATATAGAGAGCTTCTCTATAATCTTATTAAAGCATTTTACTTTTAATTTATTAGGATTATTATAGATTATCTTCTAGAGGGATGCGTTATGCCACTTAAGGAGGTATTTCTGCCTTATATCCTCTATCTTAAACCTTTGCTTTATTTTTACTACTAAGGTTATAAGGTCCTAAGGATTCCCTAGCTATAAGAGATAGTCTAAGTAATACCTAAGGGCTTTCCCTTTTAGTATTACTTTTAGTGCGTAACCTAATTACTCTTACTTAATATCTAAGAGTTTACACTTCCTTCTAAATACTAAGAGCTTTAATTTAAAGATATTATAGTCCTTAGCGCTATATTGCTTTTCTAGCGTGTATATCTTTATAAGATCTATAATCTGCTTTACTATAGGTTATAAGGGGGTAAGTGTGTTACTAATAGGCATTATCCTTTCTTAAGGAGGGGGAAACTAGTGCTATTAAGCTAGTTTTAGTTCTTAAGGCAAGGGAGGGGGCTATAGGAGAGGCAGTTACTACTAAATTACTAGCGTGATAGCTAGGGAAGGTTAACATAAGGCTTAATAAAGAGGGAAGGTAGTCCTTATAGGTTAAGGTTACTAGAAGCTACCTTTATTAAAGAGGTTATTAAGGAAGTCTTTACTTACTGTAATTTTTCTTTAGAAGTCTATATACTTCTTACAGGCATTATTTACTTTTTCTTATAACTAGAAGTGGAATTCCTCTTGCTTAAGGACTTCTTAAAGGTTTATAATAATAGTTATAGTCTAGTTAATTGTTATATACACCCCGTTAGTTATAAGGTAGTTACAGAGGTGCTTTACTACTAGGGCTAGCGCTCTTTAAAGTGTTTAGGGTATTTACTTATAGAAGTCTTTAATAAACTCTATAAAGAGGGTTTTTCTAGTTACCTTTCTTGCTTTATAATCCTTTACTTTAGTAAGGATATAGGCTATAAGCGTTTCTAGCGTGTTATCCTTATTAATATTAAATCCTTTAACCTTATGGAGTGATTCCTCTATAATGTAATAGTATAAGGTCTAAGGGATATAAAGGAAGGGAATTATACTAGGTTTTCTCTCTAGTTACCCTTTATAAGCTTCTAAGAAGGTGTCTCCTACTTATAAGCTATTATAATTTATTAGGACTTATATTTACTCCTTCTTATTAACTATTATAACTTATAGGCTTTAGAGGAGATAGAATAGGAAAGAGGGATAATGATTTTTAGGGAAGGAGATATATAAAGGATTATAAGCTTAGCAGTTAGCTTTATTACATAATAGAATACACTAAGGAGAAGAATAATAGGATAGGATAAGCTACTAGAGTTAAACTCTTCTTTAAGGTTTAGGCTTCTATCTATTGTGTTAAGAAGAATAATAGGATAGGATAAGCTACTAGAGTTAAACTCTTCTTTAAGATAATAGGCTTCTTCCTTAGCACTCTTAGGGATCTTATAGTAATATATATACTGCTTCTATAAGAATTTCTTCTATAAAAAGACCTTACTAATCTGCAGTTAGTATAATCTATAAGAGAGTGGTTAGCACTTGTAAGTT
The DNA here is from genome assembly GCA_024072835.1 of Epichloe amarillans. NCBI lineage: Eukaryota > Fungi > Ascomycota > Sordariomycetes > Hypocreales > Clavicipitaceae > Epichloe > Epichloe amarillans. The sequence continues at coordinate 2,405,436 of CP099635.1, read as the reverse complement.
AGATTATAGTTATCGCAATTTATAAGAGAGTGGTTAGCACTTGCAAATTAAAAGTGGTTACCTAGGGGTTAACCACTAATTAGTGTTAGTTCCGTAGGGATTAATAGCGCGTACGCAAAGCCTTAAGAATAGTATTGTTATTAATAACCTATTCTAAGCTTATTGTTTTGTATAATCTATAAAGAGAAAAAGGAAGCAAAAGAGAGGGCTTTTGCGAGGGATAACAGCTGCCTGTTATAGGTCACGTGACCCTACGTGACGCTAGCCCTGCCCTATTACAGGGCCCGCTTGCGGGGCGGAAGTGGGGCCCACGCGCGGGCGCGCGGGCTAACCCTCTTCCGGTCGCAATTGCGGCTGCCTAAGCGCGATTGATATCGTGTTTGTTCCAACAATATCTCCTTTAATAAATATATAGTCTATAATTAATTTAGTCTATTATTATAATATATATCTCCTTACTTTGCTTTAAACTTATTAAGGGCTTATATCTATATTATACTTTCTAGTGGTTCCTATATTAGCTACACGTAACCTACTGTCAAGGCTTCTAGGCCAGATATGAATAGAACAGGGTGATGGTATGGATAAGTAGCAGCTAGATAGCTAAAGCTAGGTGGTAATGCTTAAGGGTTTTAATCTCTAGCCTCCCACATTCTATATGTGTAACCTTTGCCTATATACCCCCTTTGCGCTCACGTGACTAGCCTATAGCAACCTTATAGCTAGGGCGCTGTAAGCCCTAAGTAAATCCCACTGTATATAATGCTATTACCTCTATTGCCTATATTACTCTATAGCCTCTATAACCCTAATATAGTACCCCCTTTACTTTATAATTACCCTTAATTATACTTACTACTTAGTTAGTGTAAACTCACTATTATAAACTTCCTATATAACTCTTACCTTACGCATCCTAACGCAAGGCGCAAGGAGATAATAGCCTTATTAATAACGGGTTTAGCTATTATTCCCTGCCTTACCTATAAGCTCCTAGTTATAATATAGTTATAGCTATAGAGTTACTTTATAAATGCTTATATTCTTATTCCCACTAGTTTTACAAAAGTAAACACCCTATATTATATTTTCTTATTAGCTAAAAGGGATAGGGTATTAGACGCTATATATTAGGGTGTATTTAATCGTGAGTTTTAGTAAAGTTACTATAAGCTCGCTAGGTATATATAGTTAGCTATAACTTTAGCTATTAATAGCTATAACGCTAGCTTTTTAACCTATAGCTTACTTTCGCTGCCTACGTAGATTACTTAAGGGGTCCGTGGTTAATATAAAAAAGACTAAATTTCCCCTCTTTTTTCTCTTCCTTTCCTTCTTATCTCTCTTACTTTTTAACATTAAATTTATAAGTTAGCCCTACTAGCCCTATAGTAGCGTTCTTGCTACTACTGCCTAGTAATTACTAACGTTATCTAGAATCTTCCTCCTTATTATCTTATTATCTCTTTGCTTCTTATAGTTAGTATTATAGTTAGTATTCCACTGCTTTGCTTCCTGCTTGCTTATTACTAACTTATAGATAGGTTATAATATCTTCTATCTGCTTAATAACTCTAGGACCTTTAGCGCCTGCCCTAGAAAAATCCCCTTATAAGAGGGCTTTATATACTTTAAAAATATCTATGTAAGTTTACCTCTTATTTATAGTGTTATAGCTACTAACTTACTAAGCAGTATAATTAAAATTCCCTGCCTCCGCTATAGTTAGTAGGTAGCAATCTAGCAGATTACCCCTAAAGATAATAAAGCTAAGCCTTAGTATATTATAGAAGGGAAGCTAATTCCTAATAAGTGTTATTATTCCCCTAGTATAACTAAGCTACTTCTCTTTTACTCTTATAATACTAACTTAAGTTAGGTAATTCCTTAAAGTGCGCTTACTATGTAAAAAACAATAAAACATATGCTAGTATAAGTGCCCCTTTAAGGCCACTGCTCTTAGCTAGCTAACCTATAGTTAGTGTCCTATAAGAATTATAATACTTTATTATAAGTTTTTTAAAGTTATAAAGGAAGTTCCTAATAGCACCTATTACTATCTATCCTTAGTAAGATTATTAATTCTAGTAACTTAGTTAGAGCTAACTTATTGCTAGGCTCTAGTGCGCGCGAAATGTAAATTATATAATACTCTCCTTACTATAAAGAATATAGATTACTATAGTAGAGTTTATTAGGCCTATCTAACCATAGAAGCTACTTATAAGGCAAATGCTAATAAGCAAGCAGTAATATTATAGCTATTTAATACTACTAACCTTAAGGTCTAAATTAATATTGCTAATAGCTTACGCTTTATAGCTTAAAACGCCCTAATAGTAAGTCTTATTATCTCTAGCGTGGCTTTTACTTTGCTAACTTATAGCTAGTTTATAGTATATACTTTATAGCTCCCTACACGCATTAGCCTCTCTAAGCTCCCTAAAGAGCTCTATTCCTTTATTTATAGGGATAAGGAGAGGTCCTCTAATAATAAAGCTCCTATAGCTACTGCAAAGGAAAATGCAGTAGCGGATGTAATAATAGAGTAATAGGTGCTTAGTAGCTGCGTGGTAGTTTGTTTTAAGAGAATATAACTTTTTCTTTTATTATAAAATTCTATGTGTTAAATTACTAAAGTAATAATATCTCTATAAACTAGCTGCTTAATTGCCACTTGTAATTATTTATAATATCCCTTATAATAAAATCTCTTTTTAATACCCACAAATTCTCTAAACTATTATAGCCTTTCTATTTTACTAAGAATTTCCGCTGTTTTCTATTATACTAATATAAGATAATTCTCTTAACCTTAAATTTTTCTTTGTTTTCTTTAATATTATCTTATAGTAAGGACGCATCTATATAGCTAGTAGGATCCCCTCTAAATGGTTTAAGGCTTATAATATTAAACACATTGTAAAGCCTTAAGCTAGCTAGTAATTGCAATTAATAGGCTAAGCTATAACTACTAACCACTTTCTTAATTTTATAGGGCCTTAGGTACTTAGCTATAAGCTTCTAGCTTAGTTATCTTAGGTTAATATTCTTAGTAAATAGCAAAATATAGTCCCTAACCTTAAACTCTATTAGTATTCTCTTATAATTATAATACTTCTTTTACTATACTTATATGTTATAAAGTAGCCACTTAATCTCTAAGTGTCTTTATCTTAATTCTAAGACTTTATTTTCTATCTAGTTATTTACTAAGTTAGGCATTAGGATAGCCTAATGTAGTCCCCTTAGGTTATACCCTTATAGCGCCTTTGCTAGTGTTAGGCTATAACTACTATACTTACTTATATTATAGGCAAACTATGCTATTAGTAGATATTCTACCTAATTATCCTATTTAGCGCACGCGTAGGCTCTTAGATAATGCTTAAGAACCTAGTTTAATTGCTTTATCTACCTATTTATTTAGGGATAAAATACAGTGCTTAGTTGCTACTTTATTATAATAAGGTAGTAAAAAGTCCTTTAGAATCCACTAGTAAATATTAACCTATAGTTTATAATAATACTTTCTAGGGCGCTATAGTCTTTAAAAATATTCTTAAGAAACACTATAGTAAGACTATTGCTAGTTAAGTATGTGAACACTAGTATATAAATACTATACTTTAAGAATTAGTCTATAATAACTAAAATCGCGTTATATAGCTAAAACTTCTAATCCTTCACTAGTAGCAAGCCTATAATAAAGTCTATTAATAATTCTTAGAAAGGGCGATTAGGCACTAGTAATATAGCTAACTCACTATAAGGTTTATGTAACCTTAGCTTTAAAACTTAATAATTAATATAAGACTAGATATATGCCTTAATGTCTTTCTTTATTAATAGCTAGTAATACTAGCCTATAATATAATAGAGGTTCTTGCTAACCCCCTAATAACCCGCTATAGGATTATTATAGGTTAATAGTGTGTGGCTAGGAATGTGACCCCTAGAGACCTCTTCTCACGAGGCCTCTAGCCCCTTAGACCTCGGCTTGTCGGATCCCTCGGAAATTGGCCACATCGGATCCCTAGTCATGTGGCCTAGCAGACCTCGTATCCCTTAGCTTGTTAGATGAAATTAGCCACATCGGATCCCTAGTTATGTGGCCTAGCCTCTAACCTCTAGCTAGATAAAAGCCCTAGATTCCCTCCCTTTTCATAGAAAATTAACTCTCCCTTCGTTGCCTTTAGCACGGATTGTTTAAAATTATGGTGTTTTTACCTGCCTTCCCCCTTTGAGATTATGAGATTATTCGAGATTATCTAGCTGCCTAGCTAGGCCGCTCTAGCTTAGATCCTCGCGATGGATCGAAAATATCGCAGACCTAGATCCCGTTATCTAGGTTCGGTTATTAATATCGTTGAAATCATTAATATCGTCATTTTGATCATTTTCATCGGTATTATCATTATCGTCGGGTCCCTCTTTTCCGTTGTTTTGGGGTGGTTGTTTTTCCCCGACAAAAATAGTGGAGAAACGGGGAATAGTCCTGTCAGACCTTCCGCTGTTGAATTTGACGATAACTTCCTAACATTGCCTCTTCTATCGCCTCTGGTCATCCCCTCGTACGATTATTATAATCGTCAGCAGCTTTTTACCTCTTTTCCTTTCGATCCAGGTCAGCTAGATCGGATCCCTTCGTTCCAATCAATTGATCTAGGCTACCTATTGAGACTACGACCTTTTTCCCCTTCAATCCGGGCAGCTAGATTGAATCCCTTCGTTCCGATTAATTGATCTAGGTCATCTAACTAGTCTGATATCGTCAAAATCATCGGATTAATCAGACCAATTGATCGCGACCGCTACGACCTTTTTCCTCTTGGCCCGGGTTAGCTAGGTTAAACGCTTCCTTTTCTATCTTCGACCTTTTCTTCCGACTTTTGACCTTCTTTTCTATCTTCGACCTTTTCTTCTAATCTTTGACTTTACCTTCTGATTTTCGACCTTCCGACCTGCCCTAGCTAGCTCGCTAGCTAGCCCGAATCGATTTGATACCCTAGTTTTGCTTAGCTATCCGTTGGGGAGGCAAGCAGCTAGACCTTTGAAATCGATCTTGAATAAATCGGGTCTTTTATTATTAGATCAATTGATCTATCGTCTGACGAGACCTCTGACCGTTAAAGACCTCTCTGACTGATGATTCCTCTGACGATTGACGAGGAATCTGATGTACAGAGGGTCTTCTGAAGAGGTCTCTGACTGATTGAAAAGGTGCCCTTATTATCGGATTGACTGATCTATCGTCTGACGAGACCTCCGACCGTTAAAGACCTCTCTGACTGATGATTCCTCTGACGATTGAAGAGGAATCTAATGTCAGAAGGTCTGCTGAAGGGGTCTCTGATGATTGAAAGAGCCCCTTTTCATCAGATCAATTGATCTATCGTCTGACGAGGCCCCCGACCGTTGAAGACCTCTCTGACTAATGATTCCTCTGACGATTGAAGAGGAGTCTGATGTCAGAAGGTCTGCTAAAGGGGTCTCTGACGATTGAAAAGGCCCCTTTTCATCAGATCAATTGATCCATTGTCTGACAAGGCCTCCGACCGTTGAAGACCTCTCTGACTAATGATTCCTCTGACTTTTGAAGGGGAATCTGATGTTAGAAGGTCTGCTAAGGAGGTCTCTGACTGATTAAAAGAGCCCCTTTTTTTTTCAGATCAATTGATCCATCGTCTAACAAGGCCCCTGACCGTTGAAGACCTCTCTAACTGATGATTCCTCTGACGATTAACGAGGAATCTGATGTACAGAGGGTCTTCTAAAGGGGTCTCTGACGATTGAAAGAGTCCCTTTTCATTGGATTAGTCTGACGAGGCCTCCGACCGTTAAAGACCTTTCTGACTGATGATTCCTCTGACGATTTGAAGGGGAATCTGATGTCAGAGGGTCTTCTGAAGAGGTCTCTGACCGATTGAAAGAGTCCCTTTTCATTGGATTAGTCTGACGAGGCCTCTGACCGTTGAAGACCTCTCTGACTGATGATTCCTCTGACGATTGACGAGGAATCTAATGTACAGAGGGTCTTCTGAAGAGGTCTCTGACCGATTGAAAGGAGCCCTTATCATCGGATTGACTGATCTATCGTCTGACGAGACCTCTGACCGTTGAAGACCTCTCTGACTGATGATTCCTCTGACGATTGACGAGGAATCTGATGTATAGAGGGTCTTCTGAAGAGGTCTCTGACCGATTGAAAGGAGCCTTTATCATCGGATTAGTCTGACGAGACCTCTGACCGTTGAAGACCTCTCTGACTGATGATTCCTCTGACGATTGACGAGGAATCTGATGTACAGAGGGTCTTCTGAAAAGGTCTCTGACCGATTGAAAGGAGCCCTTTTCATTGGACTAGTCTGATAAGACCTCTGACCGTTGAAGACCTCTCTGACTGATGATTCCTCTGACGATTGACGAGGAATCTAATGTACAGAGGGTCTTCTAAAGAGGTCTCTGACCGATTGAAAGGAGCCCTTATCATCGGATTAGTCTGACGAGACCTCTGACCGTTGAAGACCTTTTCTGACTGACGATTTCTCTGATAATTGACGAGGAATCTAATGTACAGAGGGTCTTCTGAAGAGGTCTCTGATGATAAGGAGGGGGGGCCTGAAAATCATGATTTTTTTTTTTTATCTAATGATTATACTACTTGTTTCCCTTGTTGTTTTCTTTGGTTACTGTTTTCCCTTTCCTAGGGACTAGGAAGGGAAAACAGTTGGGGAGGTGTTGTGTGGCTAGGAATGTGACCCCTAGAGACCTCTTCTCACGAGGCCTCTAGCCCCTTAGACCTCGGCTTGTCGGATCCCTCGGAAATTGGCCACATCGGATCCCTAGTTATGTGGCCTAGCAGACCTCGTATCCCTTGGCTTATTAGATGAAATTAGCCACATCGGATCCCTAGTTATGTGGCCTAGCCTCTAACCTCTAGCTAGATAAAAGCCCTAGATTCCCTCCCTTTTCATAGAAAATTAACTCTCCCTTTGTTGCCTTTAGCACGGATTATTTAAAATTGTGGTGTTTTTACCTGCCTTCCCCCTTTAAGATTATGAGATTATTCGAGATTATCTAGCTGCCTAGCTAGGCCGCTCTAGCTTGGATCCTCGCGATGGATCGAAAATATCGTAGACCTAGATCCCGTTATCTAGGTTTGGTTATTAATATCGTTGAAATCATCAATATCGTCATTTTAATCATTTTCATCGGTATTATCATTATCGTCGGGTCCCTCTTTTCCGTTGTTTTGGGGTGGTTGTTTTTCCCCGACAAAATAGTAAAATTTCTTTTTGTAATCCTAGCGGGATAAAAACATGATTTTTGTATATTAGTAACTTAGAGGATCTTATAGTCTATGTCTATAGCTCTTTAGCCTCTAGCTTAGAGGGACTAATTAACTATAGTCCTAACGCACTAGAGTTGCTACTTATTAGTAATAGCTTCTGCTATGGAATAAAGGCATCCCCTTGCTATGCTTCTAATAATAAGACTTAAATTAGGGCTTTTAATTCCGCTACCTTACTCCTAATATTAGAGTTAAACTTAGAAGAGGTTCTTTAAACCGCTAAGATTCTTATTATAACACTACTATAGCCTAGTGGCTCTTTAGTAGCGCTCTTAGATAAATTAACTAACCTAGCAAAGATTAATATAGCAAAGGTTCTCCTACCTGCTATTGCTTCTGCAGACATAGTAGAGATTAATATAAAAGAGATTCTCCTACCTACCGTTAGGTAATTGCTATAATCTTATAGCTCTATTACTACGCGCTTAGGCCTTTTACCTAGCCTAGTAAAGATTAATATAGAAGAGGTTCTCTTACTTACTATTAGGGTTATTACTTTGCTATTAAGGGGTAGTAAGCATAGATATAGGGTACTCACTAAGTTACTGTCGCTCTTACGCTACTCCTTAACTATAAACCTAACACACTATAGATACGCCTAACTAGTAGTTAAGCTATTACTAACATAACGCCCCTATAGCCTAATAGTAGTAAACTTAGCAAGGAAGGTTAGTAACTAAGACATAAAAGCCTTAGCCTTCCTTTCCTTACTAATATAGTCTAACCTTTATAATAAAGGATTAGCAGGATTTAGCTTCCTTACTTAGTGTTTAATAGTAAAATTAAATAGGTATAGCTTATCTAACGTAGTAACCTAGTAACTAGTTAGCTTAGGCTTTATTATAAGGTACTTATAATTTAGGTAATCTGTAATTATAATAACTAGGTGCGCTAAGTAAGTAAGGTAGTGCCTCTAAGTCTAAAAAGCCTCCTAAATTACTAGTAGCTTTATATCTAGTGTTACATAGCGTAATTTAGCGTCCTTTAATTTCCTTAATATAAACGCTATAGGGTGCTAGCTACCTAGCACTAATATTATAAGGATAGCTCTAATTACATATCTAGAGGCATTAGTCTTCACTTATAGTGGTAACATTAGATTAAAGTAGACTAAAATCAGAGCCTCCTAGAATAGCTTTTATAGTTCTCTAAACGCTACTAGCTCACTATTATCTAGCTTAAAATTCGCTAGTTAGTTCCCTTATAGGTGGTTTATTAATAGGATAACTATTTTACTATATAACTTAATAAAGCGCCTATAAAATCTAGTAAACCTAAGGAAAGATTAGATATTAAACACATAAATAGGTATTAGCTATATTATAATTACCTTTACCTTACTTAGGTCTATTAAGATTCCTTTTAGTAAGATTACATAACTAAGGAATTTAACCTCTATAATAGAGAATTAGCACTTATCTAAATTAATAAAAAGGTTAGCCTTTTAAAATCTCTTAAGGATCTTTTTAATATTATTCTTATGCTCTAGGATCTTATAGCTAAATATTAGTGTGTTATTAAGGTAGATAATATAAATAAGATTGTTAAGGCCTTCTAAAGCTTTGTTAATATACTCTTAGAAGGATACTAGCGCGTTAATAAGCCTAAATAGCATTATAAGATACTTAAAGTAACTATATTTACATTAGAAAGCTATTTTCTACTTATTACCCTTACAAATATATAACTAATAGTACGTATCTTTAAGGTCTAACTTTATGAAAATCTTTACACCCCCTAGTTAATCTAAGATTTCTAATATTAGGGGTAAAGGGGCCTTGTCTTTAACTATAATCTTATTAAGGCCCCTATAATCCACGTATAGTTATAGCTTCCCCCCTTTTTTTAGTATAAAAAGGATTAGGGCGCCTGCTAGGCTAATGGATCTTTAGATCTATTCGCGTTCCTACGTAGTTACTAGGTACTTGTAAAGCACCTATAACTCTTTCTTAGCTAGGTTATATATTAGACCTTATAGCAATGCTTTTCCTTCTTTTAATTTAATAGTATATATATAGCTACCTAAGCTAGGAAGGGTGCTAGCCTCTTTATTTAAAAATATGTCTTTAAACTCCTTATAAGCTTCTAGAAGTTTCACTTTCTTAGGTTTATTAGCTAGTTTTATTATTATACTATTGCTACTTCCTTTATCTTTATTTACTATAAGTCTAATAGTAGCTACGTGTCTAATTATATATATTGCCTATAGGTTAAGTACTACTATAATAGACATATGTTTTGTTACTTTTTAACTATCCTATAACCCTACTACTAATAAGATACATCCCTTTATTATAGGGTGTCTCTAAAGTCTGTCTTTCTAAGATATTATTATAGGCTTATACTCTCTTGCCTAATTAACTCCTAAAACTAATTTTTCGCTACTATTAGTAATATAGTAGCTAAGTTAGTATATCTTTATATAGCTTATGCTATCCCTAACTAATACTATTTTCTTTAAAATCCCTTAATATAGCATAATATTACCTAATACACTCTTAAGCGTATTATTATAAGGTTACACTTTTAACTAATTAAGGTCTATTAGCATATTAGGGTAGATTAAGGAATGTGTAGTGCTAGGGTTAAATAGCGTTAGCACTATTACCTAGCAGTTATCTTAACATAACTTAATATCTATATAAATTCGTGGGTTTAGAAGACTATTCTTATTAAGTTAAGTTATGCTAAGAGCGTCTTCCTAGGGTTTTACTACACTAATTAAGGTCTTATTTATATTTAAGTAACTCCTAGCCCGCTTAGTGCTAGCTTAGTGTGTCTTAGTAATATAAGTGTTTTTCTAGTAAATAGTATAGTCTAGTTTAGTGCACCTAGTTAATAGGTAGCCTAGTTTCCTATACTTATAATAAACTAGTAAGCCCCTTACTCCTATGTAGTGTCTTTCCTATAGCTCTTTTTCTAGGGATACTAAGCAGTTCTTTCTCTTTTACTAGTTATTTCCTTAGTTACTTCCTTAGTAGCCTTTATAGGGGATTTCTTTCTTTTCCCTTATTACTACCTTTACCTTCTTTCCTTAGCTAATAAGGTAGTTCTAACTTATAGGGTACTCTTAGCTAAATACCTGCTTCTTTATAGTGCTATTTAAGCACTATATAAACTAAGTAATTCTTAGAGGTTTAGGTATAGGCTTAGGTAATTCTACCTTTGCCTTCCCCTAGACTTTAATAAAAGTCTAGAATAACTAATCCTTACCTTAGTAAAGGGTTAGTAACATTCCTATAGCTTCTAGGTAGTGACTATCTTTATCTATTCCTCTAGTTTTTAGCTATTAGATAAACTCTACCTAAGTGTAGCTCTAGTAATCTATATAACTATTTATAATAGTAAAGCGTATTTACTATTACTTTACCTTATTTGCTAGGTAGCTGCTAGCGTATATAACCTTTATTGCATTATTAGTAAACATGTTTTAATCTATAGTAAAGGTTACATTTAAATCTACTAAGAATATCTATAAGTTCTTATAGGTATCCCCCTTATATATAGGAGCTTTTAGCTATATCTTTGCTATACTATATCTATAAAGACCTAGTAAAGGTAATACTTCCTAGGGAATAGGGGTAGTGTCTTAGGTAAAAGGTGTTTATAGGGTAGGAGTAAGGCCTTTATTAGTGTTAACTAATTAGGGAGGGGTATTCACTTCCTATAAATTTTTCTATAGCTATTTAAGTTTTTACCTTTTTTAAGCAATTTATAGCTATATCTTTGCTTATATAAGGCTATAATTTAATATAGCTTCCTTACTATTAATAATAGGCTTTAATACATAGGAATTCTCTAGTGTAGTTAAATAAGAAGACTTATATTCTAGAAGTAAGTTCTAATCTATAGGTATACCTTTATATAGCGTGTTTACTCTAGAGTTATTAGTACCCCTTAAGCAAGTGTTTATTCTTTATAGTGCTAATATTCTTACCTTACTAATAGCCTATTACCCTAATAGGAAAGAGAGATTAACTTATTAAGGCTTTTAGGCTAGATATAAATAGAATAGGGTAATAGTATAGATAAGTAGTAGCTAGATAGCTAAAGCTAGGTAGTAATACTTAAGGGTTTTAATCTCTAGCCTCCTATATTCTATATATGTAACCTTTACCTATATACCCCCTCTACGCTTACGTAACTAGCCTATAGTAACCTTATAGCTAGGGCGCTGCGAGCCCTAAGTGGATCCCACTGTACATAATGCTATCGCCTCTATTGCCTGTGTCGCTCCGTAGCCTCCACGACCCTAACACCTACCTACTTAACTAGGACATTACGCCTCCTACCTTAGCCTAGGGCATTTTAAGCCACTAAGATCTATTTAACTTAGTATTTCTCTATAAGTTTATTATTATTCTCTGCTAGGACCTATTCTAGCCCTAGATAGGAGTCCTAGAGCTTCTAACTAGGAAAAGGGTTCTCTATAGCTTATTTAATGAGGTTATTGAAAATGGGAAGGGAATCTAGCTAGAGGGATAGGAAGACCTCCCTACTAGATTCTAATGCGGCGGCTTCTAGATTTACTAGATTATAGCGTATTCTGCAAGATAAAGAGCTTTGATAGTTAAATATAGTTGATTCCTAGCTAGTACGAATAATCTAACGAGCAATAAGAGGATTTCTAGTCCCCTCATAGACCTACTAACTATATTAGAGGATCTAGGTCGCTAGAGAGGTCTTAGGAGCTACTTTTTATTTTCCACAAAACTCATTTATATAGGAAAAATAAAAAATCAACTCATAGCTATACAAACTAGCTACCTAGGTGCACTAACTAAGCATTTTTAATAGACAACCCTATTAACAAAATATACTATTAAATCCAGAAAAATTCAAGGATTCGAACAGTATACGTCAGCCTTTTATACAACTACTAGTTGCCTAGTTACAGTTGATTTTAGCTTCCCTATAGGGTAACCTAGTCGGCTTAGTTATACAAGCCCGCGGGTTGGTTGTGGAATAACGCAGGTCATAACAGAATAACGCTGCAAGCAACGCTCGTAACTAACGTTACAATAACACAACAAGGCAACTAGTGGGCCTATAAAATAGTGCTATAAATAGCATTATTTTAACACTCCCTCTAGAAAAGTATAAGGTAACTAATTCAATACCTAGACTTAGCTCTTTAATAGATATCTAAGTTAACTATAAATTTAACAATAAATCCAATAACTTTTAACTAAAAACAGTAACTTTTAAAATCAATAACTTTTAGGCGTAATTCCAATGTTTTTGTTGATTTTTCGGGTTTTTCGACTTTTTAGTTAGTTTTAAACTAGGCCTTTGTATTCGTAAGACCTAATAGTTAGATAAATTGTTAAAATTTATCATAGGGCAGGGGCTTAGTTAAACTATCTGCAGGTATCTCTTTAGTGTTAATGTAAATAACCTTAGCTATACCCTTCTGTACCTTTTCTCTAGTATAGTTAAATTTTAGCAGGGTATGCTTTATTTTGCTATAAAGAGCAGGGTTATTAGCGGTTATAATAGCGCCTTAGTTATCACTAAAAATCAGTACTAGAGGTGCTATAGGCAGCTTTATCTCTTTAAAGAGACTATAAAGCTACTCTAGCTCCCTAATAGCTTCACATAAGGCGTTAGATTTAGCCTCTAATGTAGATAAAGCTATTGTAGTTGCTTTCTTTGATTTCTAGCTAATAGGTCCTTTAGCTAGCTTATAGAGATAAGCATAGGTTAATTTAGAGGACTTATCACCCGCGAAGTCGCTATCACAGAAGCTAATAAGGGTTGCAGAAGCTATAACAGCAGATTTAGACCTTCTATAAGTTATAGAATAACCTATAGAGCCTAAAAGGTACCTAAGCAGATGTTTAGAAGCATTAAGATGCTCTATAAATGGCTTAGCTAGCGCTGTGGAAAGCCACTAAACTGGAAAGGCAATATTAGGTCTTGTAAGGAGTATTAAGTATATAATAGTCCCTATAATACTCTAATATAGCTTGTGATTAAGGGGGGAAAGAGGTTTAGTTAGGTAGTCTACCTACTTTATAATTCCTAGTTATAGAGGAATTTTAATAGGTCTAGCATCCTTTATATTAAATCTTTCTAGGGCTTTAGAAATATACTAGGACTAGTGAATAGTTAGGGTCCCTTTCTTCTAATTTCTAGTGATTTAAATGCCTAGGAAAGATTCTGCTAGCCTATAGTCTTCTATAGGGTAAGCTTTATAAAGTAGCTTCTTTAGCCTATTAATATAAGCTAGATCTAGTCCTATTAGAAGGCAGTTATCCACATAAGTCGCTATATATGTAGATATAGTTAGGTTAAAGAAGACAGCTAGGTTAGATATAAGGGGTTAAAAGCCTAGCTTCCGAAGAAGGTCTTTTAAAACCTATTGCTACTCTCTAGAGCTTTGTTTTAATCTATATAAAGCCTTTTGTAGGAAAATAACCTGCTTTTAAGAGGGTTTGTAGCTATACTTCTTAAGTAACTTAGCTACTTTAGGTATAGAAGACTTAGCAAACTCAGTAAATCCATTAGGTATTTGCATATAGATAGATTCCTTTAGTGGACTGTTTAGAAAAGCCCCTATAAAATCAACCTGTTTAACTTCCTAGTTATTATAAGCCGCTAGGGCTAGTAAAATCCGCTAACTAGGGGGAATGCTAGTTGCAGCGTAGGTTTTAATATAATCTTAACCTTCTATCTGCATAAAACCCTTAGCAATAAGTTAGGCCTTGTATTTTAGAGGATTATTTTCTTTATCCTTTTTAAGCTTATAAACAAGCCTATTCTTTAGAACCCTCTAGCCCTTAGGAATTTAGTCTATCCCTATAAATTTGAAGGTTCTAGTAGCTAGAAGCTGTTTAAATTCGTTGAAAGTTGTATCTATCCATTTTTGACTATCCTTACTTTTTAAAGCTTGTTTCTAGGTCTTAGGGGTATCCGAATCGTTATTAGTGGATGATTTAGCCCTTTGTTATGCCTTGAAGCATATCTCCTTGATATATGAAGATATATTAAAATTATTAATATCTATAGAATTAGAATTGATTAAAAAATCCAAATCTAAAAACGGTTTTTCAATAGCACCCTTACTAGGGGCGCTAGAGCTAGGGCTCTCTAGGGGTAGCGCTAGAGGCGTTGCAGGCGCTGTAGGCGTTATCGCGGGCGCTGTATTAGTCGCCCTAGGGGCTGTTATTACAGGCGCTGCGGGCGCTGCGGGCGCTAGACCTTTAGGCTTTGGGTAACTATCCTAAACTTCTAGATTATCTTGTGAGATATTGGCTTCTCCCTCTAAAGGATTAGTCCCTAAAGGCTTAGGGGACCCTATAGAGCCTATATTCTCTATAATTTTAATAAAGCTAGTCTTTATGACTAACCTTTTAGAGGGAATATAAACAAGATAGATAGTAGAACCTAGAGTAGCTAGTAACTGACTAGGAATAGTCCTAGGGGCTAGCTTTTAAAGCTTAGATCTCTGCTCCGGAGGTATTAGGACCTCACAATAAGACCCTATAGCCCTAATTTTCGAGAAGTTAGGCTTATAGGAAGTCTTAGGCTCTAAATTAGCTAGAAATAGCTGCTTAGGGGTTAAAGGTTTAGTTATATTAGCTGTGATGTTAACTAATTCCACTATGGCTAGAAGGATGTAAGACCATAGAAATAGGGGTAGCTTAGACCACTAAAGTGTAGCCCTAAGCTAGTCAAGGATAACCCTAATAGCCCTCTTAACTAGCCCATTCTGTTTGTGAATATAAGGGTAAGAGGTGCTAAAATAAATTCCTTTAGAAAATAACCATAACTAAAGTTCGTTATTAATTTTAGTACCTCCGTTAAAGTGAAGGTGCCTAGGATACGCGTTATATCGGTTTTTTAGGGCCCTAAAGAAGCCCTTAATAGCTAAAGAAAGGGTTAAACCTTCTTTATTAGCTAATGAAAAGCACTATTTATACTAGGATTTTTGATTAATAAGAATAAGGACTGTAGCCTTCTTATTGTGTGGTATAGGTTTGATTTTAACCGTATCTCCCTCTAGAATATCTAGAACTCTAGGGGGGTCCTAAATAGGTCGTTTAGTTAGTCTTCTAATAGCTTTAGATTGCATACAGGCTATGTAGTTAAAATCCTTTTCTTTAACGGCGGAAAAATCAGGGATCCCTTTAGCTAATTTTGATGATTTCTTTAGTAAAGGGAGGCCTATATGACCTAATCGAATGTGCTAAAGAAGGGCTAAATCTAGTAACTTCTTGTAACTAGAATCTAGCTTTTTAGGGCTATTATCCCCTAGCTCCCTCTGTTGCTAGGCTTCTTAAGAATCACAGGCCTCTTGGGGCAGTAGACGGCCACTATCGTCACCTAAGTTATTAGGGTATAGACCTTCTAAGCCCCCTGTAGAAGGTGCCTAGCTAGGAGTAGCTTTGGTGGGATATAGGGCTAAATCTTCTAAATCATTGTCTTCTAGCTCTTTGATTTATTAATATTCCTTAGGATTAAAAGCTGGTTACGGAATTTGAACCTCTATAGGGTAGGAAAACCCTAATTTATTCTTATAAGCTCTTAGTTATCGTTATTAGTTATAAAACTAAGAGCCTATAAAGGAGAGGTGGGTTAAATGCTTACAGACTGTAGGAGTAGGTTGCCCCTTAATCTGTAAAAAGAAGCCGTGTTTAGCAGGTTCTAATAACCCACAGTGGCTTTTATTAGCTAGGAATAGCTAGTCTTTAGCTAGATAACCTCCCTTTAGATAGTGAGATAACCCACTAACTAGGTTAGTATCTATACCTAGGAAATATAGGGCATCTAGCAGAGCTAAAGGCCTATATTCTAGTGGATTTTTCTTGACTAGAACGTTAAAAATAGCTATGCCTCTTCCTTTAGGAAAAATAGGTCCTCTTGCTATAATTATAGCGCTAGTTTCACCTTTCTTTAGAGGTTTAAAGTCCCTAAAAGAAGCCCTATTATTATAAATGTAATAGGAAGAACCCGTATTATATAAAAGGAAGTTTTTAACTACATTGTTAGAGTAGCTAAAAGTAGGCTTGCTAGTAGTGTTACTAGTGGTAGAGGCACTAGAACTATCTAAATTAGAATTAGAATCACTACTATTATCACTGCTAGATTTATTAGAATCTAATTCTTTAACGTATCCTATAGCTAGGGTATAGCCTAAAGCAAAAGCAGCTTCTTTTCCTTTCTGTTTTTCCCTATTACTACTCTTTTTCTTCTTTTACTTCTTTTTAGAGGCCTTAGAAGGGTTTAAATCCTTCTTATCCTACTCTTTAGTAGCGTTAGAGTCCTTCTTAGGGTTAGGATTAGAAGACTTCTTTTCCTAGTCCTTAGAATTTCCCTTATTATTATTAGAAGCCTTATAACTAAGGGCTTTAGCTATAGGGGAGGTTTTATCCCTCTATTCTTCTAATAAGTCCGCTATAAGGAACTGTAAATTTAGGGTATTTATAGGCAGTCCTTATGCCCTAGAAGCTCTAATAGTAAATCTTTGTCTCTTAGCCTAACTAGGAAAGGTCTGCTTTAATGCATTAATATAATGATTTACTTAATTAATAAGGGCAATCTCTACACTATAAAGCTATAGTCTAGCTAGTAAATTATTAAAATTAGCATTAAAAGCCTTTAAAGATCCCTTATAACTTAAAAAGTTTAGGGAGTGGTAGCTAGCGTATAGTGTACTACGCTGGATTTTAGCACTCTACGAATACTGCCTAATAAGGACTTTATAGGCTTCTTTAGGGGATTTTTGCTAATATATAGTAGCCTATAGTCTAGGTTAGTAGCTATCTCTTAATATTATTAAAAGAATAGCTTAGTTATAGTTAGCTAGATAGCTTGCTAGGCTTGGATTATCTATAAATTTAGGTAATCCTAGGGCTTTAAATTATATACTTAGGGCTTGCTTTCACTAATTATAGTTTTTAGGGCCTTTTAGCTTAGCTCCCTCTAGAATAAAGTAAACCTTCTTATTTAGTTCCTTTATAGCACCTATATTAAAGGCAGCTTATAAGTTACTAGAAGGTACGCTTATAAAAGTAGTAGCTAGGTCTTCTTCTAGAACCTTAGTATTTTCTTCCTTAGGTCTATTAGAAGCCTAAAGACCTTGTATAATAGTTATAGTTTGCGTTAATTTCTCTAGAAGATTATTAATGCTAGCCTTGTTTTTAATACGATTTTCTTTGCTATGCCTAATAAAATTAGATAAGGTCTTGCCTTGTTGTTTAATTTGACTTTATAGGTGTAAAGTACTAGCCTAAATAGCTAGTTAACCTTCTATATCTATCCTACTAGGGTCCCTAGGGGGGCTAGAAAACCCTATAGCAAAGGCCTTACCCTTATAACTAGGTAGTGCTATCTTCTAAAAGTCCCTATGTTAAATCTCTAAATTTGTTCCTGTTGTAAATAACGCACGCTAGAAATTGCTTGTGTTATAATCTAGTCGTGTACGTAAATTGTGTGGCGGAGCCATTTGAAAGGGTAGCCCTTAGGTCTAAAAAGTGGGTCTTTAGTATACGTGGGTAGAAAAATAGCGAAGAAGAGTCTCTAAGAAAATATTCTTAACACTAAGTAATAGGAATTATAGATAATAGGTATTATAGAAGTTATAACGTAACGCAACGTAATGTATAGTGCATGCAACGTAGTGTAATAGGTTAAAAAGCCTAGTATAGATATACTAGATATCTAATGATTTTAGAAGGATGTAGCGTATTTACTATTGTAGATAATATTAAATATAACGGTTGTAATAGTAAATAGAATCACAAGAGGTTGTAGTTGTAACTAGGTAGTTACGGGTTATAATGTAGTGGTTGCGGGTGTGGCTATAGTTAATTTTTAACACTAAGGGTCTGATGTTACAATACGTGGTGCTAGTAAATAAAGAGCTTTAAATTCTAGTGGTTTCCTTTGTAATCTTAAGAGCCCACAGGTATACTAGGTGGTAACTAGTACCTAAAATTAAGCAGTAATCGCAGTAGAATAACGTAGTAATATAGTAATCTATAGGCCTTCTGGGCTTATAACCTATTGAAAATAGGAAGGGAATCTAACTAGAGGGATAGGAAGACCTCCCTAGTAGATTCTAGTGCGGCGGCTTCTAGATTCACTAGATTATAGCGTATTCTGCAAGATAGAGAGCTTTAATAGTTAAATATAGTTAATTCCTAGCTAGTACAGATAGTCTAATAAGCAATAAGAGGATTTCTAGTCCCCTTATAGACCTACTAACCGTATTAAAGGATCTAGGTCGCTAGAGAGGTCTTAGGAGCTACTTTTTATTTTCCGCAAAACTCATTTATATAGGAAAAATAAAAAATCGACTTATAGCCATACAAACTAGCTGCCTAGGTGGTCTAACTAAGCATTTTTAATAGACAACCCTATTAACAAAATAAACCATTAAATCCAGAAAAATTCAAGGATTTAAACAGTATACGTTAGCCTTTTATATAACTACTAGTTGCCTAGTTACAGTCGATTTTAGCTTCCCTATAGGGTAACCTAGTTAGCTTAGTCATATAAGCCCGCGGGTTGGTTGTGGAACAACGCAGGTCATAACAGAACAACGCTACAAGCAACGCTCGTAACCAACGTTGCAACAACGCAACAAGGCAACTAGTGGGCCTATAAAATAGTGCTATAAATAGCATTATTTTAACACTTACCTTATAGCATAAGCAATTGTAAGTAACTTACTATTAAGTACTTAGCTACTCTAGTATTAGGTATAATGCCTTAGAAAACCTTAGCTAAATAATAGTCTTTAAGCATAAATATATATAAAGCTTTATTAGAAGCTTTATTACTAAAGGGGCTTTTCTTACTTAGCCTATGCTATGTTACTTAGTTAGTAAGGATTTTAACTATTTTCTTGCTATTAAGTATTACTCCTTATATAAAGAAGCTTATAGGCACTAGGCTATCTTTCCTACTAGTTTTATTATTAAACCCTATGCTTACTATATATTTAGTAATTTTATTATCTTTAAAAGGCTAGGAGAAAGGGTCTTAATTAGGGGTTTCTTTATACTAAGTAAGGAATAACTTATATAAAGCTTTAGGGGATAGGGAAGAGTTAACTAAGTAGTGGCTTTTATAATATTAGTATACCTTCTTTTACTTCTCTTTAGGATACTTTATTAACTAGTATCCTTCCTTACTATATATATAGCACTTCTTTAAGTAAGAGGCTCCCTTAGTACCTTTATACCTTTAGGGAGGGTATTATAACTCTTTGCCCTTACTATTATACTTTCTATTAGTCTAAAACTACTCCTAGGGTTTAGTGTTAGTAAGGAATTAGTTTTAACTACTAGATTCTTCTATAATTAGGCAAATAGTTATCTAAACTTACTTATAAAATTATTAAAGGCTATTAGAAGGGTTAGTAAGGTAGCTCCTATACTTAGGGATTTTATTATAGGTAGTTATAATTTAATTTTAGAGCGCTTACTCTAATTAACCTATATTAGGGATAGCTCTTTATAATATAAAGAGCTTCTTTATAATCTTATTAAAGCATTTTACCTTTAACTTATTAGGGTTATTATAGGTTATCTTCTAGAGGGATATATTATACTACTTAAGAAAGTATTTTTACCTTATATTCTCTATCTTAAACCTTTACTTTATCTTTACTACTAAGGTTATAAGGTCCTAAGGATTCCCTAGCTATAAAAGGTAGTCTAAGTAATACCTAAGGGCTTTCCCTTTTAGTATTACTTATAGTGTATAACCTAATTACTCTTTCTTAATATCTAAGAGCTTATACTTTCTTCTAAATACTAGGAGCTTTAATTTAAAGATATTATAGTCCTTAGCGCTATATTATTTCTCTAGTGTGTATATCTTTATAAGATTTATAATTTGCTTTACTATAGGTTATAAAAGGGTAAGTATATTATTAATAAGCGTTATTCTCTTTTAAGAAGAGGGAAACTAATGCTATTAAGCTAGTTCTAGTTCTTAAGGTAAGAGAGGTAGCTATAAAAGAGGTAGTTACTACTAAATTACTAGTGTAATAGCTAGGGAAGGTTAATATAAGGCTTAATAAAGAGGGAAAGTAGTCCTTATAGGTTAGGGTTACTAAAAGCTACCTTTATTAAAAAGGTTATTAAGGAAGTCTTTACTTACTATAATCTTTCTTTAAAAGTCTATATACTTCTTATAGGTATTATTTACTTCTTCTTATAACTAGAAGTAAAATTCCTCTTACTTAAGGACTTCTTAAAGGTTTATAATAATAGTTATAGTCTAATTAATTCTAATATATACCCTATTAGTTATAAGATAGTTATAGAGGTACTTTACTACTAGGGGTAGTGCTCTTTAAAGTGTTTATAGTATCTATTTATAGAAGTCTTTAATAAACTCTATAAAGAGGGTTTTTCTAGTTACCTTTCTTACTTTATAATCCTTTACTTTAGTAAGGATATAGGCTATAAGCGTTTCTAGTGTGTTATCCTTATTAATATTAAATCCTTTAATCTTATTATTGAAAATGGAAGGGAATCTAACTAGAGGGATAGGAAGACCTCCCTAGTAGATTCTAGTGCGGCGGCTTCTAGATTCACTAGATTATAGCGTATTCTGCAAGATAGAGAGCTTTGATAGTTGAATATAGTTGATTCCTAGCTAGTACGGACAGTCTGACGAGCAATGAGAGGATTTCTAGTCCCCTCATAGACCTACTGACGGAATCGAAGGATCTAGGTTAGGCCATACAAACTAGCTACCCAGGTGGTCTAACTAAGCATTTTAATAGACAACCCTATTTACAAAATATACCATTAAATCCAAACAAATTCAAGGATTTGAATAGTATACGTCAGCCTTTTATACGACTACTAGTTACCTAGTTACAGTCGATTTCAGCTTCCCTATAGGGTAACCTAGTCGGCTTAGTCATACAAGCCCGCGGGTTGGTTATGGGAATAACGCAGGTCACAACAGAACAACGCTGCAAGCAACGCTTGTAACTAACGTTATAATAACGTAACAAGGCAACTAGTGGGCCTTTAAAATAGTGCTATAAATAGCATTATTTTAACACTCCCTCTAGAAAAGTATAAGGTAACTAATTTAATACCTAGACTTAGCTCTTTAATAGATATCTAAGTTAACTATAAATTCAATAATAAATCCAATAACTTTTAAACTAAAACAGTAAAATCGATAACTTTTAGGCGTAATTCCAGTGTTTTTTGTTAATTTTTCGGTTTTTCAACTTTTTAGTTGGTTTTAAACTAGGCCTTTATATTCGTAAGACCTAATAGTTAGATAAATTATTAAAATTTATTATAGGGCAGGGGCTTAGTTAAACTATCTGCAGGCATCTCTTTAGTGTTAATATAGATAACCTTAGCTATACCCTTCTATACCTTTTCTTTAGTATAGTTAAATTTTAGCAGGGTATGTGTTATAAACTAGCCTTATAGCTACTACACATAAGCGTTTAGAGTGTGATTAATATTCTTACAGAAGAAAAAGAAGACTAAGCTTAGGGTCACATAGCATCCCCCTTAATAGGGGTTGCACCTAGTCTATGCGTGGCGCGCGCCTAGACTAGTGTTTTTCTATGTGTAGCTTACTTACTTTATAGAGCCTCTTTAGATTTACCTTTCCTTTGCTAAAGACCTAAGCTTATAGCTTAAGTCTATAATATACCCCCTTACTTATCCCCTCCTATTCTCTCCCTATCTAGCTAAACTAAATATAAATATATATTATTCCCTTATAGGGTATAGTTTTAGTGTGTATAAAGCCTGCCTTACTACGCATAAGTCTAAGGTAAACCCTAGGCTTAACTAAGTAAAGTTAAAAATTTTTTATTATAGACTTACCTTACTCCTAACTATCTTTATTACACTACTGCCTTATATATCCTAATTTTTGCTATAGGCTTACCTTACTCCTAACTATCTCTATTACATTACTACCTTATATATACTAACTTTACTTATAGAAAACACTAGCCTATCCTTTTTTTAGTCTATTACTAATCACTTTTAATACTTTATATTATTACCTATTTCTTACCTTTTACTTATTACTACCTAAATACTAACTTTACTTTAGCTTTCCCCTTAACTCTAACTACTATAACCCTATTATTATAATATATTACCCCTATCTAATACTAGCTATCCTTTAGCTATGTGTTTATTCTAGCCTCTAACTAGAGACTATAAGCATTCTCTAAGGAATATAAATACTCCTTTTCTTTCCCCCTAAAATCTAATTCTTTCTCTTTATAATATTACTATTCCCCCTTAAAAGCCCTTATTACTTTCTTTCTAAATCCTTTTATCTTTCTATTAGCCTATATTTCACTACTATTATATCTAATATTACTACTACCCTTACTAGTGCTATATTTACGCTACCTTTACCTTTTTCTTCTCCTTCTTTTAGCTTACCTAAGGGTATATACCTTAGTAAGTATATCCTTAAGGGTAACTCTAGTAATAAAGCCCTCTCTAATAGAGAGAAGTATAAGTTCCCTTATATACTATATATTAATAATCTTTATACTAAGGGTATATATGCTTATATACTAGGCATAAACTAGGCCTATGCCCCTTACTATACTACCTATTATTTATATATCTAGGAGATATACTTATACTATATAGACCTAAAATTATATTATGCCTTTAAGCACCTTAATACCCTTATAGGTGCTAATAAAGCTATTAAGACTTTAGCTATAAAGCGAATTACCTTTAAAAAGAGGTGTTATACTATCCTTACTAAAACTTTTATTTACTACTAAAAATATTTTAATAGTATACTTACTACTACCTAAATTAATCCCACTAAAGCTATACCTTTAGCTACTTCCCCTATAAGTATAGCCTATACCTAAGGCATAACTAAAGCGTAAGCCCTTATACTTACTTAAACCACACTTACTTAATAAGGCTTTAACTCTCTTACTACTAAATTTTTTTATAGTATATCTAATATAAATAAGACTCTTTAGTAGTTTATCTAGGCCTAGGAGTAAGCTATAGAGGAATCCTATAACCTAACCATAGCTATTATATAGTTAACTAAAAAGGTTACTTAAGACTATTACCCTTACCCTTGCTTTTCTTCTTCTCCTTAATTTTATTTTTTTAGTTTTTATTATTTTCCTTTATTATAGAATAGTAGCGCTATATTACGCGTAAGCTAGAGAATAGCTATATTAATAGTTTTTAGTAGTTAAATTAAATCATACCCTTTATAGACTATTATTTATCTATATATCCCCCTATTATAACTTAAACCTATCTAGTGCCTTTATATCTAAAACGCTTTCTAATAGTTCCTATATTAGCTATACATAACCTTTCTATTTTACTAATATATTGCGATTTAACCCCTAACCTTATGTGTTTTTAGCTATAAGAATCTCCTTAACCTAGTACTTAGTAAGGTTATTATTAGTATCTATTATAATTAGCTCTAGGGGTAGGCGTTTATTAGCTAACTTTTAGCTTAGTAATAGATTATTTACTACCCTCTATATTAAGTTAATATAAAATATAGGGTATATCCCCCTTAGTATATCTAATTTATCTATTAGTAGTATTAGGACCTTAAGCACCTTATACTTTACTATTACCTAATCTAGTTTCTTATATAGGTAGTTTATCTTAATATTTCAGAGACTTAGCTATATATAGTCTCTTACTTAGAACTATTTCGCTAGCCTATGCCTGCTATTTATATTCTCCTATTACTATTATTAGATAAAAGCTATAGTAGCCTATATTAGGTCTATGCTATCTTTTAAATATTTTAAGAATGCCTAGGCCCTCCCCTTTACTAAAGTTACTAAGGTACCTATATATAACGCTTCCTAGATAGTTAGTATATTAAATCTATATAGTGCTATATTTACGCTTACTCCTATTACTAATAAGTCCCTGTTATTTAACGCTAGTTAATAAGCTAGTAAATAGTCTAGCTAGTTAAACTAAGAGAAGGATAGTAATACCTATAAAACTATAAGCACCTCCTAGTTAGCTTATTTTATTTTACTATTAGTTTAGGGATAATATAATATTAATAGGAGTTATTCTATGCTTACCTTCTAGTAAAGCTTTATCTAAAAGCTACTTAACTAGTCTAATCCTTAATCTATAATAATTTAATTTAGGAAACTATAGAAACACTACTAGTAGTGTTTAAACTATTTTGCGTATGCTTTAGCCCCTATTAATATTATAGCTTTAAGCTATATATATTTAGAAAGTTAGTTTGTAATAACTATAAGGAACTATAGGTTATCTAGCTTCTTTACTAGGAGGTTAGTTATAAAGTCTATTAAAATTTATAACTAATATTTATTAGGCAGTGGTATTAGTTTTAATAAGCCTTGCCTTAGTTAGTAGCTTTTCCTTCCCCTATAGTAGTAATAATTATAAACTACCTATGCTATATCCTATAATATACTATCCTAATAAAAGTCCCTATAAAGCGCCTTAAAAGTGGTGTTCCGCCCTAGATAACCTAGTAAGGGAGAGTTATAGGCTTATTAAATTAGAGTTATAGTTAAAGGCTCTTACTTTAGGACTTATATCTAGCTCTAAAATTAAAGCGCTTCTCCTATGCTAATCTAGTAGTCTATAATTTATTCTCTTATACTTATTGCTTCTAGGAACTTTTATTCTCCTAACTTTACTATATTTAGCTACGCCCTATATATTTTATCTTAAACTATAGCTTAGTCTTAAAGTAACTATAGGTAGGTATTTGCAAACATTACCACGCCCTTAGGTAAGTTTACATTATAACTAGGATTCTCCCCTATCTATATGCTTTCCGCTATCTTAACTAGCTATAAGCTTACGCTTAATATCCCCTTCTTAAAGGTATAACCTATTAGTGTTAAAGCTAAATACACTATTAATACTATTAGTTTACTTGCTTATAGATCTTCTTAATATAATCTTAATAGCGTATCTAGCTATTTTACTTATATGCTAGGTCTATAATATAAATAAAAGTTAAAAAGTGTAAGAGTCTTTACCTATCTAGCCTAGCGTTTTAATATCTTCCTTAGTGTAGTAAAGTACTCTAGGTTATTATAGTCTATTAGGATTATAAATAGTTTACTAATACTTTATAGCTTTACTAACTATACTTTAAGGTAAGAGATAATTATAAGTAACTCCTTATTATAGATTATATAGTTCCTTTTCGCTAGCTATAATTAGGCTAAGTAATACGCTACTAGATATAATATACCACTATTACTAGCCTATAAGAGATAACTACCTAATGCTATCCTAGAGTAGTTTGCCTTAACTAATATATCTTTCTTAGAATCCTATTATATAAGAATAGGATATAATATAAAAGCTAGCTTTAAAGCTTTAAATGCTTTTTTACACTCCTCTATCTAATAGAATAGTATGCCTTTCTTTATTAAGTCTAATAGGGGTCCTATAACTTCTAAAAATTAGGATATAAAGTTATAATAGAAGTTAGTAAAGCCTAGAAACCTATATACTCCCTATATCCTTATTAGTGCCTCCTAGTCCCTAATTACTATAATCTTCTTAGGGTCTAGATAAATCTCTTTTCTTACGTGAATAATAAACCTAAGATATTTAACTTCTTTTGTTATAAATATACACTTCTTAATATCTAGGTTTAAGCTAGCCTAGCGTAACCTAGCTAGCACCCCCTAGACTTTCTCTATATAGTCTTTTTATAAACCCCCTTAGTAAACTAATATATTATTAAGATATACTATTATATAGTCTCTAAGAATCCTACTAAGTGCCTTATTAATATACCTCTAAAAGGTTATAGGGGCGCTTACTAGACTAAATAGGCAAATAAGCTACTTAAATAATCTAAATTATATACGAAATACTATCTAGTGTTCCTTACCTTCTATAATCTATATATAGTGAAACACTACTCTTATATCTAGTTTAGTAAACCACTTTACCTCTAATAATAACTATAATATTTCCTTAACTAGTAGTAAGGAGTAATAGTCCTATTCTATAATCTTATTTAATACATAATAGTTTATATAGAACCTTTATCCGCCCCCTAGCTTCTTAACTAATAATACTAGTACTACTACTAATAATAAGCTTGCCTAAATCTAACCCTTATCTATAAGGTTAGTAACTTACTTCCTAATCTTAAGTAAGTGTTAGTAAGGCATGCTATATAATAGTGCCTATAGCAAGTCTAGTGTGTTCCTTTCTATATCCTTCTTAAGATAAATATAGTAATCTAACTTCCCCTAATATAGGGGCAAAACATTTACCTTACTCTCTAGGAATAAGTCCTTAAAGTCTTATAATATTTCTAGTAAGGAAGCTAAGAGCTCTTATTCTAATGCCTCTAGCGTTATATTAATCTGTAAGATAGATGTTATTTCTTATAGACTTATAGCTAAAAGCTAGATATATTACTTCTATTGCTTTACCCTATATACTATCCCTACGAACGTTAATCTAAGGACCGCTACTATAGGGTGTTCTATCTTTCTATCTATAGAAGCCTATATAATTAGGTCGTTTGCTAAACTAATGCTTAGTTAATGTTATTGTTAGAACAAACACGATATCAATCGCGCTTGGGCAGCCGCAATTGCGACCGGAAGAGGGTTAGCCCGCGCGCCCGCGCGTAGGCCCCACTTCCGCCCCGCAAGCAGGCCCTGTGATAGGGTAGGGCTAGCGTTACGTGGGGTCACGTGACCTATAACAGGCAGCTGTTATCCCTTACGAAAGCCCTCTCTTTTACTTCCCTTTTTCTCTTTATAAATTATATAGAATAACAAGCCTAGAATAGATTATTAATAATAATACTATTCTTAAGGCTTTGCGTACGCGCTATTAATCCCTACGGAACTAACACTAATTAGTGGTTAACCCCTAGGTAACCACTTTTAATTTGCAAGTGCTAACCACTCTCTTACAAATTGCGATAACTATAATCTAACTTATAAGTACTAACCACTCTCTTATAGATTATACTAACCGCAGATTAGTAAGGTCTTTTTATAGAAGAGATTCTTATAGAAGCAATATATATATTACTATAAGATCCCTAAGAGTGCTAAGGAAAAAGCCTATTATCTTAAAGAAGAGTTTAACTTTAATAGCTTGCCTATCCTATTATTTTTCTTAATATAATAGATAAAGGCCTAAACCTTAAAGAAGAGTTTAACTCTAGTAGCTTATCCTATCCTATTATTTTTCTCCTTAGTGCGTTCTATTACGCAATAAAGCTAACTACTAAGCTTACGATCCTTTATATATCTCCTTCCCTAAAAATTATTATCTCTCTTTCTTATTCTATCTTCTCTAAAGCCTATAAGTTATAATAGTTAATAAGAAGAAGCAAATATAAGTCCTAGTAAGTTATAATAGCTTATAAGTAGGAGACACTTTCTTAGAAGCTTATAAAGGGTAACTAGAGAGAAAACCTAGTATAATTCCCTTCCTTTATATCCCTTAGACCCTATACTATTATATTATAAAGGAATCACTCTATAAGGTTAAAGGATTTAATATTAATAAGGATAACACGCTAGAAATACTTATAGCCTATATTCTTACTAAAGTAAAGGATTATAAAGCAAGAAAGGTAACTAAAAGAACCCTCTTTATAGAGTTTACTAAAGACTTCTATAAGTAAACACCCTAGACACTCTAAAGAGCACTAGCCCTAGTAGTAAGGCACCTCTGTAACTATCTTATAACTAACAGGGTGTATATAATAATTAACTAGACTATAACTATTATTATAAACCTTTAAGAAGTCCCTAAGCAAGAGGAATTCTACTTCTAGTTATAAGAAGAAGTAAATAATACCTATAAGAAGTATATAGACTTCTAAAGAAAGATTATAGTAAGCAAAGACTTCCTTAATAACCTCTTTAATAAAGGTAGCTTCTAGTAACCCTAACCTATAAGGGCTACCTTCCCTCTTTATTAAACCTTATGTTAACCTTCCCTAGCTATTATGCTAGTAATTTAGCAGTAATTACCTCTTCCATAGCCCCCTCCCCTACCTTAAGAACTAGAACTAGCTTAATAGCACTAGTTTCCCCCTCCTTAAGAGAGAATAATACCTATTAATAATATACTTACCCCCTTATAACCTATAGTAAAGTAAATTATAGATCTTATAAAGATATACACGCTAAAGAAGCAATATAGCATAAAGGACTATAATATCTTTAAATTAAAGCTCCTAGTGTTTAGGAGAAAGTGTAAGCTCTTAGATATTAAGCAAGAGTAATTAGGTTATACACTAGAAGTAATGCTAAAAGGGAAAGCCCTTAGGTATTACTTAGACTACCTCTTATAGCTAGGGAATCCTTAGGACCTTATAACCTTAGTAGTAAAAATAAAGCAGAGGTTTAAGATAAAGAATATAAGGCAAAAATACCTCCTTAAGTAGTATAACGTATCCCTCTAGAAGATAATCTATAATAACCCTAATAAGTTAAAAGTAAAATGCTTTAATAAGATTATAAAGAAGCTCTTTATATTATAAAGAGCTATCCCTAATATAGGTTAATTAAAGTAAGCCCTCTAAAATTAAATTATAACTACTTATAATAGAATCCCTAAGTGTAAGAGCTACCTTACTAACCCCCCTAATAGCCTTTAATAATTCTATAAGTAAGTTTAGATAACTATCTGCCTAATTATAGAAGAATCTAGTGGTTAAAGCTAATTCCTTACTAACGCTAAACCCTAAGAGTAGTACTAGACTAATAGAAAGTATAATAGTAAGGGTAAAGAGTTATAATACCCTCCCTAGAGGTATAAAGGTACTAAGGGAGCCCCTTACTTAAAGAAGTGCTATATATATAGTAAAGAAGGATACTAGTTAATAAAGCATCCTAAAGAGAAGTAAAAGAAGGCATACTAATATTACAAGAGCCACTACTTAGTTAACTCTTTTGCATCCCCTAAGGCTTTATATAAGTTATTCCTTACCTAGTATAAAGGAACCCCTAGGCAAGGCCCTTTCTCCTAGCCTTCTAAAGATAATAATATTACCTAATATATATTAAGCATAGGGTTTAATAATAAAACTAGTAGGAAAGATAGCCTAGTGCCTATAAGCTTCTTTATATAAGGAGCGATGCTTAATAGCAAGAAAATAGTTAAAATCCTTACTAACTAAGTAACATAGCATAGGCTAAGTAGGAAGAGCCCCTTTAGCAATAAAGCTTCTAATAAAGCTTTGTATATATTTATGCTTAAAGACTATTACTTAGCTAAGGTCTTCTAAGGCATTATGCCTAATACTAAAGTAGCTAAGTACTTAATAGTAAGTTACTTATAATTCCTTACGCTATAAGGCAAGATACCTTAAATTTAACTTAATAAGGTAAGAGTAAGTAAGGCAATAATTAGGTTTAGAGGTAGCATAGAAATTACCTCCCTTAGAATAGTTAATATCCCTACTCCCTTTAGTAATATTACCTTCTATGTAATACCTATAAACACTCCCTTTTTGCTATGCCTTAAGGATATAGCTATATTAAAGATTAACTTTATTACTACTAAGAATATCCTCTAGTAAGGTAGTGTTAAAGTCCCCTTAGCATGCAAATAGGGGCACGCGTGGATACTATTGCTATAGAATAAGGCGTTAATTATAAGTAACCACCTAATAAAGGTAAAACTATAATAATTATATTGTTAATTTAGCTACCTATTAGTCTAAAGGCTTTATAACCTATTGTGTAACTTAGGGCATAAGATTAATATTAAAGCTATTAAAGAGATAACAAAAGTATGCCACTAGTGTTAGATAAACGCTAATAGCCCCTATTGCTTTAAGTTTACCCTTAAGGATAACTATACCTTTAACTTTAAAGTAATAGTAGATATTATATATCTTAACGGAAATTAACCTATGCTTTATGCTATAGATATGGCTATAGCGTTTAATACGGCAAGATTCCTTAAGGATATCTTAGCTAAAATAATATAGGAAGCTCTAAGAGTATGCTAGATTAATGCGTACCTTAGACCCCTAGATTAGGTTATTACTAATGCTAGCACTAACTTCCGTAGCAAAGAATTCTATTAATTCGTAGCATTAATATTAATTTCCGTTAAGGAGGTTCTAATTAAAGCATATTATAGCATTAGAAAGGTTAAGAGATATCACAGGCCGCTCTATAGAGCCTATAATATTATATAACAGGAATGCCTAATAACCCCTAAGCCTATAGCCCTCTAGATAGCTATAAAAGCTCTTAATAACACGGCAGGACTAAATAGCCTTATTCTAACCCTTCTTGTCTTTAGGGCATATCTACGTGTTAAAATAATGCTATTTATAGCACTATTTTATAGGCCCACTAGTTGCCTTGTTGCGTTGTTGCAACGTTGGTTATAGGCGTTACTTGCAGCGGTCTGTTATGACCTGCGTTGTTCCCACAACCAACCCACGGGCTTGTATGACTAAGCCAACTAGGTTACCCTATAGGGAAGCTAAAATCGACTGTAACTAGGCAACTAGTAGTCGTATAAAAGGCTAACGTATACTGTTCGAATCCTTGAATTTTTCTAGATTTAATGGTATATTTTGTTAATAGGGTTGCTTATTAAAGTACTTAGTTAGGGCACCTAGGTAGCTAGTTTATATGGCCATGAGTTAATTTTTTATTTTTCCTATACAAATGAGTTTTGCGGAAAATAAAAAGTAGCTCCTAAGACCTCTCTAGCAACCTAGATCCTTTAATACGGTTAGTAAGTCTATGAGGGGACTAGAAATCCTCTTATTGCTTGTTAGATTGTCTATACTAGCTAGGAATTAACTATATTTAACCATTAAAGCTCTCTATCTTGCAGAATACGCTATAATCTAGTGAATCTAGAAGCCGCTGCATTAGAATCTAGTAGGGAGGTCTTCCTATCCCTCTAGCTAGATTCCCTTCCTATTTTTAATAGGTTATGAGCCCGGAAGGCCTATAGATTACTATATTACTGCGTTATTCTACTGCGATTACTGCTTGATTTTAGGTACTGTTATTACTTACTATACCTGTGGGCTCTTAAGATTACAAAGGAAACCACTAGAATTTAAAGCTCTTTATTTACTAGCACCACGCATTGCAACATCAGACCCTTGGTGTTAAAAATCAACTATAGCCGCACCTGTAACCACTATATTGCAACTCGTAACTACCTAGTTATAACTATAACCTCTTGTGATTTTATTCACTACTGCGACTGTTATATTTAATATTATCTATAATAGTAGATACGCTGTATCCTTCTAAAATCATTAGACATCTAGTATATCTATACTAGGCTTTTTGACTTATTACATTACGTTGCACGCACTATACATTACGTTACGTTGCGTTATAGCTTCTGTAATACCTATTATCTACGATTCCTATCCTTAGTGTTAAGAAATTTTCCTCGCGGAGAATCTTCTCTGCTATTTTTCTGCCTGCGCATACCAAAGACTCACTTTTTAGACCTAAGGGCTGCCCTCTTAAACGGCCCCGCCACATAATTTACGTACGTAACTAGATTGCAACATAAGTAATTTCTAGCGCGTGTTATTTGCAATAGGAATAAATTTGGAGATTTAACACAGGGACTTTCAGAAGATAGCACCACCTAGTTATAAGGGTAAGGCCCCTGCCCTAGGGTCTTCTAGCCCCCCTAGGGACCCTAGTAGGATAGATATAGAAGGTTAACTAGCTATTTAGGCTAGTGCCCTATAGCTATAGATACAGGGCTAAATTAAATAACAAGGCAAGACCTTAACTAATTTTATTAGGCATAGCAAGGAAAATCGTATTAAAAACAAGGCTAGCATTAATAATCTTCTAGAGAAGTTAACGCAAACTATAACTATTATGCAAGGTCTTTAGGCTTCTAATAGACCTAAGGAAGAAAATACTAAGGTTTTAGAAGAAGACCTAATAGCTACTACTTCTGCGAGCGTACCTTCTAGTAACTTATAAGCTGCCTTAAACATAGGTGCTATAAAGGAACTAAATAAGAAGGTTTACTCTATTCCAGAGGGAGCTAAGCTAAAAGGCCCTAAAAACTATAATTAGTGGAAGCAAGCCCTAAGTATACAATTTAGAGCCCTAGGATTACCTGAATTTATAGATAATCCAAGCCTAGTAAGCTATCTAGCTAACTGTGACTAAGCTATTCTTTTAATAATATTAAGAGATAGTTATTAACTAGGACTATAGGCTGCTATATGTTAGCAAAAATCCCCTAAAGAAGCCTATAAAGTCCTTATTAGGCAGTATTTGCAGAGTACTAAAATCTAGCGTGGTACACTATACGCTAGCTACCACTCCCTAAACTTTTTAAGTTATAAGGGATCTTTAGAGGCTTTTAATGCTAATTTTAATAATTTACTAGCTAGACTATAGCTTTGTAGTGTAGAGATTACCCCTATTAATTAAGTAAATCATTATATTAATGCATTAAAGCAGACCTTTCCTAGTTAGGCTAAGAGACAAAGATTTACTATTAGAGCTTCTAGGGCATAAGGACTGCCTGTAAATACCCTAAATTTACAGTTCCTTATGGCGGACTTATTAGAAAAATAGAGGGATAAAACCTCCCCTATAGCTAAAGCCCTTAGTTATAAGGCTTCTAATAATAATAAGGGAAATTCTAAGGACTAGGAAAAGAAGTCTTCTAATCCTAACCCTAAGAAGGACTCTAACGCCACTAAAGAGTAAGATAAGAAGGATTTAAACCCTTCTAAGGCCTCTAAAAAGAAGCAAAAGAAGAAAAAGAGTAGTAATAGGGAAAAACAGAAAGGAAAAGAAGCTGCTTTTGCTTTAGGCTATACCCTAGCCATGGGATACGTTAAAGAATTAGATTCTAATGAATCTAGCAGTGATAATAGTAGTGATTCTAAGTCTGACTTAGATACCTCTAGTACCACTAGTAACACTACTAGCAAGCCTACTTTTAGCTACTCTAACGATATAGTTAAAAACTCCCTTTTGTATAATACAGGTTCTTCCTGTTATATTTATAATAATAGGGCTTCTTTTAGGGACTTTAAACCTCTAAAGAAAGGTAAAACTAGCGCTATTATTACAGCAGGAGGACCTATTTTTCCTAAAGGGAGAGGCATAGCTGTTTTTAACGTTTTAGTTAAGAAAAATCCACTAGAATATAGGCCTTTAGCTTTGCTAGATGCCCTATATTTCCTAGGTATAGATACCAACCTAGTTAGTGGGTTATCCCACTATTTAAAGGGAGGTTATCTAGCTAAAGACTAGCTATTCCTAGCTAATAAAAGCCCCTGTGGGTTACTAGAACCTGCTAAACACAGCTTTTTCCTATAGATTAAGGGGCAACCTACTCCTATAATCTATAAGCATTTAACCCACCTCTCCTTTATAGGCTCTTAGTATTGTAACTAACAACGACAACCAAGAGCTTATAAGACTAAATTAGGGTTTTCCTACCCTATAGAGGTTCAAATTCCGCAACCAGCTTTTAATCCCAAGGAATATTAACGAATCGAAGAGCTAGAAGACGATGATGATTTAGTCCTATGTCCCACTAAAGCTCCTCCTAGTTAGGCATCTTCTACAGGGGGTTTAGAAGGTCTATACCCTAATGACTTGGGTGACGATAGTGGCTGTCTATTGCCCCCAGAGGCCTGTGATTCTTAAGAGGCCTGGCAATAGAGGGAGCTAGGGGATAATAGCCCTAAAAAGCTAGATTCTAGTTACAAGAAGTTACTAGATTTAGCCCTTCTTTGGCACATTCGATTAGGCCATATAGGCCTCCCTTTACTAAAGAAGTTATTAAAATTAGCTAAAGGGATCCCTGATTTTTCCGCTATTAAAGAAAAGGATTTTAAATGCATAGCCTGTATGTAATCTAAAGCTATTAGAAGACTAACTAAACGACCTATTTAGGACCCCTCTAGAGTTCTAGATATTTTAGAGGGAGATACGGTTAAAATTAAACCTATACTATATAATAAGAAGGCCATAGTCCTTATACTTATTAATCGAAAATCCCGGTATAAATAGTGCTTTTCATTAGCTAATAAAGAAGGTTTAACCCTTTCTTTAGCTATTAAGGGCTTCTTTAGGGCCCTAAAAAACCGATATAACGCGTATCCTAGGCACCTTCACTTCGATGGAGGTACTAAAATTAATAACAAACTTTAGTTATAGTTATCTTCTAAGGGAATTTGCTTTAGCACCTCTTGCCCCTATATTCACGAACAGAATGGGCTAGTTAAGAGGGCTATTAGGGTTATCCTTAACTAGCTTAGGGCTACACTTTAGTGGTCTAAGCTACCCTTATATCTATAGTCTTATATCCTTCTAGCTATAGTGGAATTAGTTAATATCATAGCTAATATAACTAAACCTTTAACCCCTAAGTAGCTATTTCTAGCTAATTTAGAGCCTAAGACTTCCTATAAGCCTAACTTCTCGAAAATTAGGGCTATAGGGTCTTATTATAAGGTCCTAATACCTTCGGAGCAGAGATCTAAGCTTCAAAAGCTAGCCCCTAGGACTATCCCTAGCTGGTTGCTAGCTACTCTAGGTTCTACTGTTTATCTTGTTTATATTCCCTCTAAAAGGTTAGTTATAAAGACTAGCTTTGTTAAAATTATAGAGGATATAGGCTCTATAGGGTCCCCTAAGCCTTTAGGGACTAATCCTTTAGAGGGAGAAGCTAATATCTCACGAGATAATCTAGAAATTTAGGATAGTTACCTAAAGCCTCCTAAAAGCCTAGCGCCCGTAGCGCCCGCAGCGCCTGTAATAACAGCCCCTAGGGCGACTAATACAGCGCCCACAACAGCGCCTGCAACGCCTCTAGCGCTACCCCTAGAGAGCCCTAGCTCTAGCGCCCCTAATAAGGGTGCTATTAAAAAACCGTTTTCAGATTTAGATTCTTTAATCAATTCTGATTCTATAGATATCAATGATTTTAATATATCTTTATACGTTAAGAAGATATGCTTTAAGGCACAACAAAAGGCTAAATTATCCACTAATAACAACGATTCAGACACCCCTAAGACCTAGAAACAAGCTTTAAAAAGCAAGGATAGTAGAAAATAGATAGATGCAACCTTTAACGAATTTAAACAGCTTCTAGCTGCCAGAACCTTTAAATTTATAAGAATAGACTAAATTCCTAAGGGCTAGAGGGTTCTAAAGAATAGGCTTGTTTATAAGCTTAAAAAGGATAAAGAAAATAATCCTCTAAAGTACAAGGCCTAACTCATTGCTAAAGGGTTTATGCAGATAGAAGGTTAAGATTATATTAAAACCTATGCTATAACTAGCATTCCCCCTAGTTAGCGGATTTTACTAGCCCTAGCGGCTTATAATAACTAGGAAGTTAAATAGGTTAATTTTATAGGGGCCTTTCTAAATAGTCTACTAAAGGAATCTATCTATATGCAAATACCTAATGGATTTACTAAGTTTACTAAGTCTTTTACACCTAAAGTAGCTAAGTTACTTAAGAAGTATAGCTACAAACCCTCTTAAAAGCAGGTTATTTTCCTACAAAAAGCTTTATATAGATTAAAACAAAGCTCTAGAGAGTGGCAGCAGGTTTTAAAAGACCTTCTTTAGAAGCTAGGCTTTTAACCCCTTATATCTAACCTAGCTGTCTTCTTTAACCTAACTATATCTACATATATAGCGACTTATATAGATAACTGCCTTCTAATAGGACTAGATCTAGCTTATATTAATAGGCTAAAGAAGCTACTTTATAAAGCTTATCCTATAGAAGACCGTGGGCTAGCCAAATTTTTCCTAGGCGTTTAAATCACTAGAAATCGAAAGAAAGGGACCCTAACTATCCACTAGTCCTAGTATATTTCTAAAGCCCTAGAAAGATTTAACATAAAGGATGCTAGACCTATTAAAATTCCTCTATAACTAGGAATTATAAAGCAGGTAGACTACCTAACTAAACCTCTTTCCCCCCCTAATTATAAGCTATATTAGAGTATTATAGGGACTATTATGTACCTAATGCTCCTTATAAGACCTAATATTGCCTTTCTAGTTTAGTAGCTTTCCATAGCGCTAGCTAAGCCGTTTATAGAGTATCTTAATGCTTCTAAACATCTGCTTAGGTACCTTTTAGGCTCTATGGGTTATTCTATAACTTATAGAAGGTCTAAATCTGCTATTATAGCTTCTGCAACCCTTATTGGCTTCTGTGATAGCGACTTCGCGGGTGATAAGTCCTCTAAATTAACCTATGCTTATCTCTATAAGCTAGCTAAAGGACCTATTAGCTAGAAATTAAAGAAAGTAACTATAATAGCTTTATTTTACATTAGAGGCTAAATCTGATGCCTTATGTGAAGCTATTAGGGAGCTAGAGTGGCTTTATAGTCTCTTTAAAGAGATAAAGCTACCTATAGCACCTCTAGTACTAATTTTTAGTGATAACTAAGGCGCTATTATAACCGCTAATAACCCTGCTCTTTATAGCAGAACAAAGCATACCCTGCTAAAATTTAACTATACTAAAGAAAAGGTACAGAAGGGTATAGCTAAAAATATTTACATTAACACTAAAGAGATGCCTGCAGATAGTTTAACCAAGCCCCTGCCTAATGATAAATTTCAACAATTTATCTAACTATTAGGCCTTACGAATACAAAGGCTTAATCTAAACCAACAAAATTAACTAAAAAGTTGAAAAACCGAAAAATTAACAAAAACACTGGAATTACGCCTAAAAGTTATTGATTTTGCTATTTTAAAAGTTATTAGATTTATTATTGAATTTATGGTTAACTTAGATATCTATTAAAGAGCTAAGTCTAGGTATCGAATTAGTTACCTCATACTTTTCTAGAGGGAGTGTTAAAATAATGCTATTTATAGCACTATTTTATAGGCCCACTAGTTGCCTTGTTGCGTTATTGCAACGTTGGTTACAGGCGTTGCTTGCAGCGGTCTGTTATGACCTGCGTTGTTCCCACAACTAACCCACGGGCTTGTATGACTAAGCCGACTAGGTTACCCTATAGGGAAGCTAAAATCGACTGTAACTAGGTAACTAGTAGTCGTATAAAAGGCTGACGTATACTGTTCGAATCCTTGAATTTTTCTGGATTTAATAGTATATTTTGTTAATAGGGTTGCTTATTAAAGTACTTAGTTAGGGCACCTAGGCAGCTAGTTTGTATGGCTATGAGTTGATTTTTTATTTTTCCTATACAAATGAGTTTTGCGGAAAATAAAAAGTAGCTCCTAAGACCTATCTAGCGACCTAGATCCTCCGATACAGTTAGTAGGTCTATGAGGGGACTAGAAATCCTCTCATTGCTCGTTAGATTGTCTGTACTAGCTAGGAATTAACTATATTTAACTATTAAAGCTCTCTATCTTGCAGAATACGCTATAATCTAGTGAATCTAGAAGCCGCCGCATTAGAATCTAGTAGGGAGGTCTTCCTATCCCTCTAGCTAGATTCCCTTCCCATTTTCAATACTACGTATAATAAGCGAATCCCCTCCTTCGCTAGAGATATTGTAGCGTGTAATTACTATGCAAAAGGCAATAAAAGAAATCAAACGCTTTCACGCTATCTAGAAGATTAATAAAGCCCTTATAATAAGAAATAGCCTAGATATAGCATTAACCCTTAGTCTACCACTTAGATTACTAGTATAAGTATAGCATAAAAGCAATAGTTAGCAAGGCCTATATAACCTCCTTTTAATTAATAAAGAGACCTATATACTTAACCTTCTAAGAGGCCTAAAGGCCTTTTAGTTAACCTCTATTAGACCCTACTAAGAGGACTTAAACATAGAGGCCCTCCTACCTTAGCTAGCTAAAGAAAAGAGAGAGGCCTAAGAAAGGCTAGTGGCTAGACCCCTAGAGATCCCCCTAAAGAGATAGCTAGGCAGACCGCGTAAGAACCCTCTAGTAATTATTAACAAGACTAATGTGTTTATCTTAGCTAAGGAGAAAGCTAACCTTACCCTTATAATTAGACTACGTAAGGAAGGCATAATTATAACCCTAGGAGAGCCCTTTAAACTCTTTACTAAGGCTAAAATTAATACCTTAATTAACTAAGGCATGTTTAAATTTATAGTCTTTAATAAAAGGGAGCATAGTAGCGTAAGGATCTTTAACTCCTATATTATTAATAAGGTTAAAGGGAAAACAGGCTAGCTATATAAGAAATCGCGGCTTATAGTCTAAGGCTTTAGTGACAAGGCAAAATAAGATATCTTAACATAAGCCCTAATAATCTAACAGGCTAGTCAATGCCTTATCCTTGTGATCGCTCCCTTGCTAATAAAGAAAGACTTTATCTTATGGATTTGCAATATTACGCAAGCCTATGTTTAATTAAGAACGCTATTAAATAGAGTTATCCTAGCTAGACTTCTAGTTTAGATCTATAACTAATACCTTAAAGGAATAATTATAAGGGTTATTAAACCTCTCTATAGCATTATAAAGGCTAGAACACACTAGTAAGTAATGTATTATAAGCATTACAAAGAGAAGCTCTAGATAGAGACCTCTATATATAATCCCTGCTTGCTTATAATAACAGAAAAGAGCCCTTAATTTATATATATAGGCATATAGACTAATAACACGCTAGGGCTATTAGATAAGGAGTTCTCTAAGAAGGAGAAAAAAGAGCTAGCTACTATAGCCTTTATAGTAAAGCTAAAGCAATTCCTTCTTAAGAATAGTCCCCTTACCTTTAATAGGGGAATTATTATAATAGTAGCTAACATAGCTATTACCCTTTAGTAAAAGGGGCAAAGCAGTAAACTTAAAGTAATTTCGCTTATAGACTTAAAGCAAAAGTATATTAAGTAATAAGCTTAAGGCACCTATATTACCTTAATCTACTAACTAGAAGCCTACTATAACCTATCTATTATTATATAACACTAAGAACTAATAGTTAAGAACGTTAAAGCCCTTAATTATTAGATTTAGTGGTAAATAGACTACCTAGAGAGAGGCCTTACGTTTATTCTAATTAACCTTACTAAAGCAAAGCTATATGCCTTTATAAATAGGTTCTTTATAAATAACTAAGACCTTACTTTATAACTTAGCTACGTACTAATCCTAGCTAATAAAGACTATAAGGATAGTGAGTTTACAATTATAGGCAATATTATACACTTTAGTTTAACAAAAAGCAAGAGAGTCACACAAAGTGTGCTAGCCTCTAAAGTCTATGGCATAGTTGCTAGCGTTAACATAGCTTACGTAATTGCTATAACGCTAGGATTAATTATAAACTAATTAAATACCTCTCTAACCCTAGTTATAGTTTATACAGACTTATACTCCCTATATAAATGCCTTATTAAGCTTAGTATAACTAAAGAGAAGCGCCTAATAATTAATATTATAGCCCTACAATAATTATATAAGCGCCATAAGCTTTGCGAGATCTAATAGATTAACAAAGCTAATAATCTAGCTAATGCCTTTACAAAGGTATTACTAAATAAGGCCCTAGAGTAATTTATCTCTAGTAATAGGATAATAATCTAGATAGAGGGGTAAGTAACCCGCCTAGGTAATAGGGATAGTTACTATAGGTAATAGGGTTAGGGCCTTAGCCCTAACTAACCTAAATAAAAGCCCACTAGGAGGAGAAAGGGGAGGATATCTCCCTAGGTAAAGGCGCAGAGGATAGTTACTATAGGTAATAGTATTAGGGCTAAGGCCCTAACTAACCTAGAGAAAGAGAGAGAAGATATCTCCTTAGGTAATAAGAAGAGGTAGAAAAAGAAGGCAGAATAGTAACTTCTATAGGGTAGTTCCTATAGGAGCTACTCTTATTATAGCTCCTAGCCTTATAGGAGTTACTAGGAGCCTCCTAGTTATCCAGAAGTTATTTCTAACAATATATAACGCCCTTAAAGCTATTAGAAGCTATTATTTGCCTTTACATAGCGGTTTTCGCCTCTATGTAATATATACAAAGCATAGAGGTATAAAACTATCACAGCGAATAACTAGGAGGGCAACAGAGAGCTAAATAAATCACAGGGGGGGATAGAGAGCAAGAAGAATTACAGGGGGGGGCAGAAAACAGTTATAGTAGATAACTAGTGGGGGAGAGGGAGTTACTAGAGCATAAAGGTATAAAGATAGTAATAGTAGATAATAAAGGGAGGAGGGGAGGAATTAAAAGGGTAGCCACGCAGATATTATTAATAATATTAAGAGGCAAAAGGGAGTGGGGGGAGGCCTGCTTATCCCTTTAAAAGGTTATTAAAAGCAGACTAGTCTTTTCCTTTCTTTTCTTACTACTATAGGCATATATAGCCCTTATTTTTCCTTTCCTTTTTTACCTTAATATATAAGCTATATTATTATTATTTTCTTTTTTTTCTTTTAATTAATATTATGCGTTAATAGTTATGTCAAAGAGAGAGTTCCTAGTGTTAGAATAAACATAATATTAATCGCGCTTAGGTAGCTGCAATTGCGACTAGAAGAGGGTTAGCCCACGCGCCTACGCGTAGGCCTCACTTCCGCCCCGCAAGCAGGCCCTGTGATAGGGTAGGGCTAGCGTCACGTGGGGTCACGTGACCCACAACGGGTAGCTATTATCCCTCGCGAAAGCCCTCTCTTTTGCTTCCTTTTTCTCTTTATAGATTATATAGAATAATAAGCTTAGAATAGGTTATTAATAACGATACTATTCTCGAGGCTTCGCGTACGCGCTATCAATCCCTGCGGAACCAACAGTAATGTTATAGCTATTTAATACTACTAACCTTAAGGTCTAAATTAATATTGCTAATAGCTTACGCTTTATAGCTTAAAACACCCCTATAGTAAGTCCTATTATCTCTAGCGTAGCTTTTACTTTACTAACTTATAGCTAGTTTATAGCGTGCGCTTTATAGCTCCCTACCTATATTAGCCTCTCTAAGCTCCCTAAAGAGCTCTATTCCTTTATTTATAGGGATAAGGAGGGGTTCTCTAATAATAAAGCTCCTATAGCTACTGTAAAGGAAAATATAGTAGTAAATATAATAATAGAGTAATAGGTGCTTAGTAGCTATAAGGTAGTTTGCTTTAAGAGAATATAACTTTTTTATGTTATGAAATTTTATATATTAAATTACTAAAGTAATAATATCTCTATAAACTAGCTACTTAATTACTGCTTGTAATTATTTATAATATCCCTTATAATAAAATCTCTTTTTAATACCTATAAATTCTCTAAGCTATTATAGCCTTTTTATTTTACTAAGAATTTCCGCTATTTTCTGTTATATTAATATAAGATAATTCTCTTAACTTTAAACTCTTCTTTGTTTTCTTTAATATTATCTTATAGTAAGGATATATCTATGTAGCTAGTGGGATCCCCTCTAAATAGTTTAAGGCTTATAATATTAAACATATTATAAAGTCTTAAGTTAGCTAGTAATTATAATTAATAGGCTAAGCTATGATTTCTAACTACCTTCTTAATTTTATAGGGACCTAGGTACTTAGCTATAAGCTTTTAGCTTAGTTATCTTAGGTTAATATTCTTAGTAGATAGTAAAATATAGTCCCTAACCTTAAACTCTATTAGTATTCTCTTATAATTATAATACTTCTTTTGCTATGCTTATATGTTATAGAGTAGCTACTTAATCTCTAAGTATCTTTATCTTAATTCTAAGACTCTATTTTCTACCTAGTTATTCACTAAGTTAGGCATTAGGATAGCCTAATATAGTCCCCTTAGGTTATACCCTTATAGTGCCTTTGCTAGCGTTAGGCTATAACTACTATACTTACTTATATTATAGGTAAACTATGCTATTAGCAAATGTTTTACCTAATTATCCTATTTAGCGTAAGCATAGGCTCTTAGATAATGCTTAAGAACCTAGTTTAATTACTTTATCTACCTATTTATCTAGGGATAAAATATAGTACTTAGTTACTGCTTTGTTATAATAAGGTAGCAGAAAGTCCTCTAGAATCCACTAGTAAATATTAACCTATAGTCTATAATAATACCTTCTAGGGCACTATAGTCTTTAAAAACATTCTTAAGAAACACTATAGTAAGGCTATCGCTAGTTAGTTATATAAACACTAGTATATAAATACTATACTTTAAGAATTAGTCTATAATAACTAAGATTACGTTATGTAACTAAAACTTCTAATCCTTTACTAGTAGTAAGCTTATAATAAAGTCTATTAATAATTCTTAGAAAGGGTAATTAGGCACTAGTAACGTAGCTAACTTGCTATAAGGTTTATATAACCTTAGCTTTAAAACTTAATAATTAACGTAAGACTAGATATATACCTTAATATCTTTCTTTATTAATAGCTAGTAATACTAGCCTATAATGCAATAGAGGGTCTTACTAACCCCCTAATAACTTGCTATAGGATTATTATAGGTTAATAGTAAAATTTCTTTCTATAATCCTAGTAAGATAAAAATATAATTTTTATATATTAGTAACTTAGAGAATCTTATAGTCTATATCTATAGCTCTCTAGCCTCTAGCTTAGAGGGACTAATTAACTATAGTCCTAATGCACTAGAGTTACTACTTATTAGCAATAACTTCCGCTATGTAATAAAGGCATCCCCTTACTACGCTTCTAATAATAAGACTTAAATTAAGGCTTTTAATTTCGCTACCTTACTCCTAATATTAAAGTTAAACTTAGAAGAGGTTCTTTAAACCACTAAGATTCTTATTATAACACTGCTATAGCCTAGTGGCTCTTTAGTAGCGCTCTTAGATAAATTAACTAACCTAGTAGAGATTAATATAGTAAAGGTTCTCTTACCTACTATTACTTCTATGGATATAGCAAAGATTAATATAGAAGAGGTTCTCCTACCTACTATTAGGTGGTTTACCTTAATACTACTATAAGCATATAGCTCCCTAGTAGCGCTCTTAGACTTTTTAACTAGTATAGTAAAGGTTAATATAGCAAAGGTTAACTTGCTTGCTATTACTTCTATAGGCCTAGTAAAGATTAATATAGAAAAGGTTCTTAAACTAGCTAGTAAGGTTTAATTACTATAATCCTATAGCTCTATTACTACGCGCTTTAGCCTTTTACCTAGCCTAGTAAAGATTAATATAAAAGAGGTTCTTTTACTTACTATTAGGGTTATTGCTTTGCTATTAAGGGGTAGTAAGCGTAAATATAAGGCACTTACTAAGTTACTATTACTCTTATACTACTCCTTAACTATAAACCTAACACACTATAGATATACTTAACTAGTAGTTAAGCTATTACTAATATAGCGCCCCTATAGCCTAATAGTAGTAAACTTAGTAAGGAAGGTTAGTAACTAAGATATAAAAGCCTTAGCCTTCCTTTCCTTACTAATATAGTCTAACCTTTATAATAAAGGATTAGTAGGATTTAGCTTCCTTACCTAATATTTAATAGTAAAGTTAAATAGGCATAGCTTATCTAATATAGTAACCTAGTAACTAGTTAGCTTAGGCTTTATTATAAGGTACTTATAATTTAGGTAATCTATAATTATAGTAACTAGGTGCGCTAAGTAAGTAAGGTAGTGCCTCTAAGTCTAAAAAGCCTCCTAAATTACTAGTAGCTCTATGTCTAGTGTTATGTAGCGTAATTTAGCGTCCTTTAACTTTCTTAATATAAACGCTATAAGGTGCTAGCTACCTAGCACTAATATTATAAGGATAGCTCTAATTATATATCTAAAGGCATTAGTCTTTACTTATAGTAGTAATATTAGATTAAAGTAAACTAAAATTAGAGCCTCCTAGAATAGCTTTTGTAATT
Organism: Epichloe amarillans; assembly: GCA_024072835.1. NCBI lineage: Eukaryota > Fungi > Ascomycota > Sordariomycetes > Hypocreales > Clavicipitaceae > Epichloe > Epichloe amarillans. The sequence continues at coordinate 2,361,291 of CP099635.1, read as the reverse complement.
CCCTAAACGCTACTAGCTTACTATTATTTAGCTTAAAATTTACTAGTTAGTTCCCTTATAGGCAGTTTATTAATAGGATAACTATTTTACTATATAACTTAATAAAACGCCTATAAAACCTAGTGAAGCTAAGGAAAGATTAGATATTAAACACATAGATAGGTATTAGCTATGTTATAATTACCTTTACCTTGCTTAGGTCTATTAAGATTCCTTTTAGTAAGATTACGTAACTAAGGAATTTAACCTCCTTAATAGAGAATTAGTACTTACCTAAATTAATAAAAAGGTTAGCCTTCTAAAATCTCTTAAGGATCTTTTTAATATTACCCTTATACTCTAGGATTTTATAGCTAAATATTAGGGTGTTATTAAGGTAGATAATATAATAAGATTATTAAGGCCTTCTAAAGCTTTATTAATATACTCTTAGAAGGATACTAGCGTGTTAATAAGCCTAAATAGCATTATAAGATACTTAAAGTAACTATATCTACACTAGAAAGCTATTTTCTACTTATTACCCTTACGAATATATAGCTAATAGTATATCTTTAAGGTCTAACTTTATAAAAATCTTTATACCCCCCAGTTAATCTAAGATTTCTAATATTAAAGGCAAAGGGGCCTTATCTTTAACTATAATCTTATTAAAGCCCCTATAATCTACGTATAGTTATAGCTTTCCCCCTTTTTTTAGTATAAAAAGGATTAGGGCGCTTACTAGGCTAATAGATCTTTAGATTTACCTATGTTCCTATGTAGTCACTAGGTACTTATAGAGCACCTATAACTCTTTCTTAGCTAGGTTATATATTAGACCCTATAGCAGTGCTTTTCCTTCTTCTAATTTAATAGCATATATATAGCTACCTAAGCTAGGAAGGGTACTAGCCTCTTTATTTAAAAATATATCTTTAAACTCCTTATAAGCTTCTAAAAGTTTTACTTTCTTAGGTTTATTAGCTAGTTTTATTATTACGCTATTACTACTTCCTTTATCTTTATTTGCTATAGGTCTAATAGTAGCTATATGTCTAATTATATATATTACCTATAGGTTAAGTATTACTATAATAGATATATATTTTACTACTTTTTAACTATCCTATAACCTTACTATTAATAAGATATATCCCTTTATTATAAGGTATTTCTAAAGTTTATCTTTTTAAGATATTATTATAGGCTTATACTCTCTTACCTAATTAACTCCTAAAACTAATTTTTCGCTACTATTAGTAATATAGTAGCTAAGTTAGTATATCTTTATATAGCCTATACTATCCCTAACTAATACTATTTTCTTTAAAATCCCTTAATATAGCATAATATTACTTAATACACTCTTAAGCGTATTATTATAAGGTTACACTTTTAACTAATTAAGGTCTATTAGTATATTAGGGTAGATTAAGGAATATATAATACTAGGGTTAAATAGCGTTAGCATTACTACCTAGTGGTTATCTTAATATAACTTAATATCTATATAAATTTATAGGTCTAGAAGACTATTTTTATTAAGTTAAGTTATATTAAGAGCGTCTTCCTAGGGTTTTACTACGCTAATTAGGGTCTTATTTATATTTAAGTAACTCCTAGCTTACTTAGTGCTAGCTTAGTGTATCTTAGTAATATAGGTGTTTTTCTAGCAAATAGTGTAGTTTAGTTTAGTGTACCTAGTTAATAGGTAGCCTAGTTTCTTATACTTATAATAAACTAGTAAGCCCCCTACTCCTATATAGTATTTTTCCTATAGCTTTTTTTCTAGGGATACTAAGTAGTTTCTTCTCTTTTACTAGTTATTTCCTTAGTTACTTCCTTAGTGGCCTTTATAGGGGATTTCTTTCTCTTCCCTTATTATTACTTTTACCTTCTTTCCTTAGCTAATAAGGTAGTTTTAACTTATAGAGTACTCTTAGCTAAATACCTGCTTCTTTATAGTGCTATTTAGGCACTATATAAACTAAGTAATTCTTAGAGGTTTAGGCATAGGTTTAAGTAATTTTACTTTAACTTTCCCCTAGACTTTAATAAAAGTCTAGAATAACTAATCCTTACCTTAATAAAGGGTTAGTAGCGTTCCTATAGCTTCTAGGCAGTAACTATCTTTATCTATTTCTCTAGTTTTTAGCTACTAGATAAACTCTACCTAAGTATAGCTTTAGTAATTTATATAACTATCTATAGTAGTAAAGCATATTTACTATTACTTTGCCTTATTTACTAAGTAGCTACTAGTATATATAACCCTTTATTATATTATTAGTAAATGTATTTTAATCTATAGTAAAGGTTATATTTAAATCTACTAAGAATATCTATAGGTTTTTATAAGTATCCCTCTTATATATAGGAGCTTTTAGCTATATCTTTACTATACTATATTTATAAAGTCCTAGTAAGGGTAGTGCTTCCTAGGGAATAGGGGTAATGTCTTAAGTAAAAGGTGTTTATAGGGTAGGAGTAAGGCCTTTATTAGTATTAACTAATTAAGGAGAGGTATTTACTTCCTATAAATTTTTCTATAGCTATTTAAGTTTTTACCTCTTTTAAGTAATTTATAGCTATATCTTTGCTTATATAAGGCTATAATTTAATATAGCTTCTTTACTATTAATAATAGGCTCTAATATATAGGAATTCTTTAGTGTAGTTAGATAAGAAAACTTATATTCTAGAAGTAAGTTCTAATTTATAGGTATACCTTTATATAGCGTGTTTGCTTTAGAGTTATTAGTACCCCTTAAGTAAGTGTTTATTCTTTATAGTGCTAATATTCTTACCTTACTAATAGCCTATTACCTTAATAGGAAAGAGAGATTAACTTATTAAGGCTTCTAGGCTAAATATAAAATAAATAAGGTAATAGTATAGATAAGTAGTAGCTAGATAGCTAAAGCTAGGTAGTAATGCTTAAGGGTTTTAATCTCTAGCCTCCTATATTCTATATGTGTAACCTTTGCTTATATACCCCCTTTGCGCTTACATAACTAGCCTATAGTAACCTTGTAGCTAGGGCGCTGCGAGCCCTAAGTAAGTCCCACTATACATAATGCTATTGCCTCTATCGCCTAGGTCGCTCCGTAGCCTCCACGACCCTAACAGATCCTAGCTTAGGAACCCCTTATAATAACCCTTATATAATAATGCTATAACTTACTAGTAGCAAGATACCTAGGCTATAACACTATATTTTAGATCCTATAATAGTAGTTTTATTAGGATAGGATATTATAGAATATTACTTAGTTTATTTATAACTATTACTACTTTAGTAGCTATAAGAGCTATTAATAGTAGTAAGGCTTACTAAAACCCTTACTAATCCCTAATTAGTTTTAGTCTTAGATTTCTATTAACTTTATAATAGACTTACTAGCAGTGTCCCTAAAGAAGCTATAATACCTTATAGTTATTACTAATAGACTCTTAAAGTTTATATAGCTAAAAGCTATAACCTCTATTAGGGCTAAGGAGTGCGCGAAATAATTTAAAATAGTCTAGTAAAGGTTCTAAGGATTTCCCTAATCTATTATTATAGACTAGGGGTTAGACTAGCTAGGGAAATTCTAGATAATATTATGCTCCCTAGTTAGGATTAATTAGTTACTTTCTATATTACATTACCTATAGACTAATAGTAGTATAGAGCAAGTAAACTAGGAAGTGTAAGCAATATTATATATAATAGTTTCCTTCTTATAGTTTAATTAGCTAGAATATCTAGCTACTTACTAGCTTATAATTAATAATAGGTCTTCTTTAGTAATAGGGGTAAGCCTAAATAAATTACTATATAGATATAACTTAGAACTAATTTAGTTATAACTAGACTATTTTACTTCTATAATATTACCTAAGGGGTAGGCTATATATTTCCTAAAGCACTTATAAGAGAGAACCCTTCTAGTATAAGCTATAATAGCCTATGTTTAATAAAGGCAGTAGGATATAACCTTAGCTTCTTAATATCTAGCGAAATAGTTTTAGGTTAGAGATAAGGTATAGCTTTTACTTAAGAATATTAAGATAAACTACCCCTTATAGAAACTTAACTAGGTTATAGTAAAGTATATAGTTATTAATATACTAATACTACTTATAGTATAGTTAGATATCCTAAGGGGTATTTACTTAGTTTTCTATATAAACCTTATTAAATAAGCTATAAAGAACCCTTTTCCTAGTTAGAAGCTCTAGGACTCCTATCTAGGGCTAGAATAAGTTCTAGTAGAGGATAATAATAAACTTATAGAGAAATACTAAGTTAAATAGATTTTAGTGGCTTAAAATACCCTAGGCTAAGGTAGGAGGCGTAATGTCCTAGTTAAGTAAGCGAGTTATATATAGCTAATATAGGAACCACTAGAAAGTATAATATAGATATAAGCCCTTAATAAGTTTAAAGTAAAGTAAGGAGATATATATTATAATAATAGACTAAATTAATTATAGACTATATATCTATTAAAGGAGATATTTTCTAGCATATAAGGCATACCTTTCCTAAACCTAGCTAATTCCTTATAGTTACTAAAATATATTTAAATCCCCTTACCCCCTATAGTATAGGGGTTACTTAGACTAAGGGTTAGTTAGGCTATTAGTAAGGCTATTATTATTAGATAAGATAGTAACTAGTATTACCTTATATCTAATAGGGATATAACCTATGCTATATTAGGTGCTATAGCTACTATAGCTAGCACTATAGCTACTATAGCTATTACTATAGTTTTAAATAGTAGGAGTGAAATAGTGGTTAGGGAGCGTAAAGTAAGTGTAAACTAGGGGTAGCATATTATTAGATTAACTTTTATTAGGGGAGGACTAGTAGATAATAATAGTTATAGAGAGATAGCCACTACCTATAGTGTAATTAGCATAGTAATTAGTTAGACCTAGGATAGACCTAGGTTAGGAGTGCTCCTAGCACTAATATAAGGGCAAATTATCACTAGCTTTAATAAGCTACTAGTAGCCTTAGGTGCTACTATAGTAATAAGGGGAGAGCGCCTTAAGGAGGCGTGTAGATTAATTATAGAATTCTTATTATATAGAATTTAGTTTACTAATAATCTATTAGTTTTATTAGAATAAAACGCTAGTAACTTACTATATAGAGCTACCTATGCTATAGCTACTAGTAAGACTACTATTACTAAGGGGAATAACCTTAAGTCTAGTTATATTTATAGTAAGAGTGTTTTAGGAGGGGGGGGGCCTAAGGGTAAAGCAAATAGGTACTAGATTAAATTAAGCCTAATTTAGGAGTGTATTTTATTAGCTTATAAGGGCGCAAAACTATTAGGAAAGAACTAGTATTTTCTTTTTAGTAGTTAGGGTCCTTTTAACCTTAGGTATAATAATATATATGCCTATAGTAATTATAGCCTTAATATCTGTTAGTTCCGCAGGGATTGATAGCGTGTACGCAAAGCCTCGAGAATAGTATCGTTGTTAATAATCTATTCTAGGCTTATTATTTTGTATAATCTATAAAGAGAAAAAGGAAGCAAAAGAGAGGGCTTTCGCGAGGGATAACAGCTGCCCGTTATAGGTCACGTGACCCCACGTGACGCTAGCCCTGCCCTATCACAGGGCCCGCTTGCGGGGCGGAAGTGGGGCCCACGCGCGGGCGCGCGGGCTAACCCTCTTCCGGTCGCAATTGCGGCTGCCCAAGCGCGATTGATATCGTGTTTGTTCTAACAATATCCTTAAGGCAATAATAAAGCTATAGGTTAGCAAATAGGAACCTAGTTAACTACATATAGGTTATATATTACTACTAATATAGGGGATAGGACTTATTACTTTTAGGGGGGCAATAGTTTAACACACCTATAGTAAGGCATTGCTTAATATAAGGCCTATAGGGCTAGAAAAGAGCATAAGGGGTAGTATATACCTTATTATCTAAGTCCCCCTCTATAAGGAACTTGCTAATAGACTTAGCTATTAGTATAATAGGGGTAGTAAGTAATGTAGTAGTAGTAGTAGTTAATAGGGTAGTAGTGGCTAGAGCTTAAGTAAACCTATAGGTACTTATTTTATAATAAGGTATATTTATTATAAGTCTAATAGGGGAATAATAATTATTTAGAATAATAGGGTAAGAAGGAGTAATAGTATTATAATATTTAAAAAATGTTTTTAGTATAAGAAAGTTAAGGTTATAAAATAAAAATAAATAGTAAGTAATAGGTAAGGGGGATAAATAAGTAAGGGTAAGGCTAGTATTATTATAATAATAACGTAGGGCTAGAAGTATGCGTTATATGTCTTACCTAGACCTATAGTTAAAATAATAAGCACCTATAACGCGTTAGAAAGGGTAAGCACCTATATTAACTATAGGTAAGGGGAGAAGAAAGGGAGGAGTAAGGGCATATATAAGGGCTTAGGCTTTACCTAAGTATTTATATAGTGTATATAGGTAGGGATAGTCCTATATAAGTAAGGATATAGAAAAGAGGGCTTATATAAGGTAGTTAGGGGGTATAAGGGGCCTTAGTGAGGATAGGTTTCTTACCTTTCTCTTTCCTCTCCTTAAGTTTCTTAATACTATATTAACGCCCTATCGCAGCAGCCTAGGGGCCAGTCTATAACAACCCTAAAGGAATAATTATAAGGGTTATTAAACCTCTTTATAGTATTGCAAAGGCTAGAACGCACTAGTAGGTGACGTATTATAAGCATTATAGAGAGAAGCTTTAGATAGAGACCTTTATATACAATCCCTGCTTACTTATAATAATAGAAAAGAGCCCTTAATTCGTATATATAAGCATGCAAACTAATAACACGCTAGGGCTATTAGATAAGGAGTTCTCTAAGAAGGAGGAAAAAGAGCTAGCTACTATAGCCTTTATAGTAAAGCTAAAGCAATTCCTTCTTAAGAGTAGCCCCCTTACCTTTAATAGGGGAATTATTATAATAGTAGCTAATATAGCTATTACCCTTTAGCAAAAGGGGTAGAGTAGTAAACTTAAAGTAATTTCGCTTATAGACTTAAAGCAAAAGTATATTAAGCAATAAGCTTAAGGCACTTATATTACCTTAATCTACTAACTAAAAGCCTGCTATAACCTATCTATTACTATATAACACTAAGAACTAATAGTTAAGAATATTAAAGCCCTTAATTATTAGATTTAGTGGTAAATAGACTACCTAAAGAGAGGCCTTATGTTTATTCTAATTAACCTTACTAAAGCAAAGCTCTATGCCTTTATAGATAGGTCCTTTATAAATAACTAAGACCTTACTTTATAACTTAGCTATATACTAATCCTAGCTAATAAAGACTATAAGGATAGCGAGTTTATAATTATAGGTAATATTATACACTTTAGCTTAACAAAGGGTAAGAGAGTTATATAAAGTATGCTAGCCTCTAAAGTCTATAGTATAGTTACTAGCGTTAATATAGCTTATATAATTACTATAACGCTAGGATTAATCACAAACTAATTAAATACCTCTCTAACCCTAGTTATAGTTTATATAGACTTATACTCCCTATATAAATGCCTTATTAAGCTTAGTATAACTAAAGAGAAGCGCCTAATAATTAACATTATAGCCCTATAATAATTATATAAGCGCTATAAGCTCTGCGAGATCTAATAGATTAATAAAGCTAATAACCTAGCTAATGCCTTTATAAAGGCATTGCTAAATAAGGCCCTAGAGTAATTTATCTCTAGCAATAGGATAATAATCTAGATAGAGAGGTAAGTAACCTACGTAGGTAATAGGGATAGTTACTATAAGTAATAAGGATAGTCACTATAGGTAATAGCATTAAGGCTAAGGCCCTTAGCCCTAACTAACCTAGATAAAGTCTACTAAAAGGAGGAAGGGAAAGATATCTCCCTAGGTAAAGGCATAAAGAATAGTTACTATAGGTAATAGTATTAGGGCTAAGGCCCTAACTAACCTAGAGAAAGTACACCTAGGGAGGAGAAAGAGGGAGAAGATATCTCCCTAGGTAATAAGAAAAGGTAAAAGAAGGAGGCAAAATAGTAACTCCTATAGGGTAGTTCCTATAGGAGCTACTCTTATTATAGCTCTTAGCCTTATAGGAGTTACTAGAAGCCTCCTAGTTATCTAGAGATTATTTCTAATATTATATAATACCCTTAAGGCCCCTAGAAGTAATTATTTGCCTTTATATAGTAGTTATTACCTCTGTGTTATCTATATAAAGCATAGAGGTATAAACTATTATAGTGGATAACTAGGAGGGTAATAGAGAGCTAGAAGAATTATAGGGGGGTAGAAAATAGTTATAGTAAATAACTAGTAGGGGAGAGGAAGTTATTAGAGTATAAAGGTACTAAGATAGTAATAGTAAATAATAAGGAGAGAAGGGGAGAGCTAGAAGGTAGCTATATAAAGGGGAGGAATTTAGAGGGTAGCTATGTAAATATTATTAATAATATTAAGAGGTAAGAGGATTTAGGAGAGGCTTGCTTATCCTATTAAAAGGTTATTAGAGGTAGACTAGTCTTGTTAGAACAAACACGATATCAATCGCGCTTGGGCAGCCGTAATTGCGGCCAGAAGAGGGTTAGCCCGCGCGCCCGCGCGTAGGCCCCACTTCCGCCTCGCAAGCGGGCCCTGTGATAGGGCAGGGCTAGCGTCACGTGGGGTCACGTAACCTATAACAGGCAGCTATTATCCCTCGCAAAAGCCCTCTCTTTTGCTTCCCTTTTTCTCTTTATAGATTATATAAAATAACAAGCTTAGAATAGGTTATTAATAATAATACTATTCTTAAGGCTTTGCATACGCGCTATTAATCCCTACGGAACTAACACTAATTAGTGGTTAACCCCTAGGTAATTACTTTTAATTTGCAAGTGCTAACCACTCTCTTATAAATTATAATAACTATAATCTAACTTATAAGTGCTAACTACTCTCTTATAGATTATGCTAACTATAGATTAGTAAGGTCTTTTTATAAAAGAGATTCTTATAGAAGCAATATATATATTACTATAAGATCCCTAAGAGTGCTAAGGAAGAAGCCTATTATCTTAAAGAAGAGTTTAACTCTAGTAGCTTAACTATCCTATTATTCTTCTTAATATAATAGATAGAAGCCTAAACCTTAAAGAAGAGTTTAACTCTAGTAGCTTATCCTATCCTATTATTCTTCTCCTTAGTGCGTTCTATTACGTAATAAAGCTAACCACTAAGCTTACAACCCTTTATATATCTCCTTCCCCTAAAATCATTATCCCTCTTTCCTATTCTATCTTCTCTAAAGCCTATAAGTTATAATAGTTAATAAGAAGGAGCAAACATAAGTCCTAATAAGTTATAATAGCTTATAAGTAAGAGACACTTTCTTAGAAGCTTATAAAAAGTAACTAAAGAGAAAACCTAGTATAATTTCCTTCCTCTATATCCCTTAGACCCTATACTATTACGTTATAGAGGAATTACTTTGTAAGGTTAAAGGATTTAATATTAATAAGGATAACACGCTAGAAACACTTATAGCCTATATCCTTACTAAAGTAAAGGATTATAAAGCAAGAAAGGTAACTAGAAAAACCCTCTTTATAGAGTTTACTAAAGACTTCTATAAGTAAATACCCTAGACACTTTAAAGAGCACTAGCCCTAGTAGTAAGGCACCTTTATAACTATCTTATAACTAATAAGGTGTATATAATAATTAACTAGACTATAACTATTATTATAAACCTTTAAGAAGTCCTTAAACAAGAGGAATTTCACTTCTAGTTATAAGAAGAAGTAAATAATACCTATAAGAAGTATATAGACTTCTAAAGAAAGATTATAGTAAGTAAAGACTTCCTTAATAACCTCTTTAATAAAGGTAGCTTTTAGTAACCCTAACTTATAAGGGCTACCTTCCCTCTTTATTAAAGCTTACATTAACTTTCCCTAGCTATTACGCTAGTAATTTAGTAGTAACTACCTTTTCTATAGCCCCCTTCCTTACCTTAAGAACTAGAACTAGCTTAATAACACTAGTTTCCCCCTCCTTAAGAAAGGATAACACCTATTAATAACATACTTACCCCCTTATAACCTATAGTAAAGCAAATTATAAATCTTATAAAGATATATACGCTAAAAAAGCAATATAGTGTAAAGGACTATAATATCTTTAAATTAAAGCTCCTAGTATTTAGGAGAAAGTGTAAGCTTTTAGATATTAAGCAAGAGTAATTAGGTTACGCACTAGAAGTAATGCTAAAAGGGAAAGCCCTTAGGTATTACTTAGACTACCTCTTATAGCTAGGGAATCCTTAGGACCTTATAACCTTAGTAGCAAAAATAAAGCAAAGGTTTAAGATAGAGAATATAAGGCAGAAATACTTCCTTAAGTAATATAACGTATCCCTCTAGAAGATAATCTATAATAATCCTAATAAATTAAAAGTAAAATGCTTTAATAAGATTATAGAGAAGCTCTTTATATTATAAAGAGCTATCCCTAATATAAGTTAATTAAAGCAAGCCCTCTAAAATTAAATTATAACTACCTATAATAGAATCCCTAAGTATAAGAGCTACCTTACTAACCCCCCTAATAGCCTTTAATAATTCTATAAGCAGGTTTAGATAACTATCTACCTAATTATAAAAGAATCTAGTAGTTAAAGCTAATTCCTTACTAACGCTAATCCCTAAGAGTAGTATTAGACTAATAGAAGGTATAATAGTAAGGGCAAAGAGTTATAATACCCTCCCTAGAGGTATAAAGGTACTAAGGGAGCCCCTTACTTAAAGAAATGCTATATATATAGCAAGGAAGAATACTAGTTAACAAAGTATCCTAAAGAGAAGCAAAAGAAGGTATACTAATATTACAAGAGCCACTACTTAGTTAACTCTTTTATATCCCCTAAGGCTTTATATAAGTTATTCCTTACCTAGTATAAAGAAACCCTTAGGCAAGACCCTTTCTCCTAGCCTTCTAAAGATAATAATATTACCTAATATATATTAAGCATAGGGTTTAATAATAAAACTAGTAGGAAAGATAGCCTAATACCTATAAGCTTCTTTACATAAGGAGCAATGCTTAATAGTAAGAAAACAGTTAAAATCCTTACTAACTAAGTAATGTAATATAGGCTAAGTAGGAAGAGCCCCTTTAGTAACAAAGCTTCTAGTAAAGCTTCGCATATGTTTATACTTAAAGACTATTACTTAGCTAAGGTCTTCTAAGGTATTATACCTAATACTAGAGTAGCTAAGTACTTAATAGCAAGTCACTTATAATTTCTCGCGCTATAAGGTAAGATGCCTTAAATCTAGCTTAATAAGGCAAGAGCAAGTAAGGCAATAATTAGGTTTAGAGGTAGCATAGAAATTACCTCCCTTAGAATAATTAATATTCCTACTCCCTTTAGCAATATTACCTTTTATATAATACCTATAAACACTCCCTTTTTACTATACCTTAAGGATATAGCTATATTAAAGATTAACTTTATTACTACTAAGAATATCCTCTAGCAAGGTAATATTAAAGTCCCCTTAGCATGCAAATAAGGGCACGCGTAAATGCTATTACTATAGAACAAGGCATTAATTATAAGTAATCACCTAACAAAGGTAAAACTACAACGGTTACATTGTTAATTTAGCCACCTATTAGTCTAAAGGCTCTATAACCTATTATATAACTTAGGGCATAAGATTAATATTAAAGCTATTAAAGAGATAACAAAAGTGTGCTACTAGTATTAGATAAACGCTAATAGCCCCTATTACTTTAAGTTTACCCTTAAGGATAACTATACCTTTAACTTTAAAGTAATAGTAAATATTATATATCTTAATAGAAATTAACCTACGCTTTATGCTATAGATATTGCTATAGCTTTTAACGTAGTAAGATTCCTTAAGGATATCTTAGCTAAAATAATATAGGAAGCTCTAAGAGTATACTAGATTAATGCGTACCTTAGACCCCTAGATTAGGTTATTACTAATGCTAGCACTAACTTCTATAGTAAAGAATTCTATTAATTCGTGGTATTAATATTAATTTCCGTTAAGGAGGTCCTAATTAAAGCATATTATAGTATTAGAAAGGTTAAGAGATATTATAGGCTACTCTATAAAGCCTATAATATTATATAATAGGAATGCCTAATAACCCCTAAGCCTATAGCCCTATAGATAGCTATAAAAGCTCTTAATAACATAGCAGGACTAAATAGCCTTATTCTAACCCTTCTAGTCTTTAGGGCATATCTATGTATAACAAGCAAATCCCCTCCTTCGCTAGAGATATTATAGCATGTAATTACTATGCAAAAGGTAATAAAGGAGGTTAAACACCTCTATGCTATCTAGAAGATTAATAAAGCCCTTATAATAAGGAATAGCCTAGATATAGCATTAACTCTTAGCCTATTACTTAGATTACTAGTATAAGTATAGTAGGAAAGTAATAGTTAGTAAGGCTTATATAACCTCCTTTTAATTAATAAAGAGACTTATATACTTAACCTTCTAAGAGGCCTAAAGGCCTTTTAGTTAACCTCTATTAGGCCTTACTAGGAGAACCTAAACACAAAGGCCCTCTTACCTTAGCTAGCTAAAGAAAAGAGAGAGGCCTAAGAAGGGCTAGTGGCTAGACCCCTAGAGGTCCCCCTAAAGAGATAGCTAGGTAGACTATATAAGAACCCTCTAGTAATTATTAATAAGACTAATATGTTTATCTTAGCTAAGGAGGAAGCTAACCTTACCCTTACAATTAGACTACGCAAGGAAGGCGTGATTATAACCCTAGGAGAGCCCTTTAAACTCTTTACTAAGGCTAAAATTAATACCTTAATTAACTAAGGTATATTTAAATTCACAGTCTTTAATAAAAGGGAGTATAGTAGCGTAAGAATCTTTAACTCCTATATTATTAATAAGATTAAAGGGAAAATAGGCTAGCTATATAAGAAATCATAGCTTATAGTCTAAGGCTTTAGTAATAAGGCAAAACAAGATATCTTAACACAAGCCCTAACAATCTAATAGGCTAGTTAACGCCTTATCCTTATAATCGCTCCCTTACTAATAAAGAAAGACTTTATTCTATAGATTCATAATATTATATAAGCCTATGTTTAATTAAGAATGCTATTAAATAAAGTTATCCTAGCTAGACTTCTAGTTTAAATCCATAACTAACACCCTAAAGGAATAATTATAAGGGTTATTAAACCTCTCTATAGCATTACAAAGGCTAGAACACACTAGTAAGTAACGTATTATAAGCATTACAAAGAGAAGCTCTAGATAGAGACCTCTATATATAATCCTTGCTTGCTTATAATAATAGAAAAAAGCCCTTAATTCGCATATATAGGCATATAAACTAATAACACGCTAGGGCTATTAAAAGGAGTTCTCTAAGAAGGAGGAAAAAGAGCTAGCTACTATAGCCTTTATAGCAAAGCTAAAGCAATTCCTTCTTAAAAATAGTCCCCTTACCTTTAATAGGGGAATTATTATAATAGTAGCTAACGTAGCTATTACCCTTTAGTAAAAGAGGCAGAGTAGTAAACTTAAAGTAATTCCACTTATAGACTTAAAGCAAAAGTATATTAAGTAATAAGCTTAAGGCACCTATATTACCTTAATCTGCTAACTAGAAGCCTGCTATAACCTATCTATTGCTACATAACACTAAGAACTAATAGTTAAGAATGTCAAAGCCCTTAATTATTAGATTTAGTAGCAGATAGACTACCTAGAGAGAGGCCTTATGTTCGTTCTAATTAACCTTGCTAAAGCAAAGCTTTATGCCTTTGTAAATAGGTCCTTTACGAATAACTAAGACCTTACTTCGTAACTTAGCTATATACTAATCCTAGCTAACAAAGACTATAAGGATAGTAAGTTTATAATCACAGGTAATATTATACACTTTAGCTTAATAAAGAGTAAGTGTTAGTTCCGCAGGGGTTGATAGCGCGTACGCGAAGCCTCGAGAATAGTATTATTATTAATAATTTATTCTAGGCTTGTTATTCTGTATAATCTATAAAGAGAAAAAGGGGAGCAAAAGAGAGGGCTTTTGTAAGGGATAATAGCTACCTATTATGGGTTACGTAACCCCACGTGACGCTAGCCCTGCCCTATCACAGGGCCCGCTTACAGGGCGGAAGTGGGGCCTACGCGCGGGCGCGCGGGCTAACCCTCTTCTAGTCGCAATTGCAGCTACCTAAGCGCGATTAATATTGTGTTTATTCTAACACTAGGAACTCTCTCTTTAACATAACTATTAACGCATAATATTAATTAAAAGAAGAAAAAGAAAACAATAATAATGTAGCTTATACATTAATATAAAAGAAAAAAGGAAAAACAAGAGCTATATATGCCTATAGTAGTGAGAAAAGAAAGGAAAAGACTACTTTACTTCTAATAACCTTTTAAAGGGATAAGCAGGCCTCCCCCCACTCCCTTTTGCCTCTTAATATTACTAATAATATCCGCGTGGCTACCCTCTAAATTCCTCTCCTTTATGCAGCTACTTTCTAGCTCTCCCCTCCTCCCCTTGTTATTTACTATTACTATCTTAGCACCTCTATGCTCTAATAACTTCCTCTCCCCTACTAGTTATTTACTATAACTATTTTCCGCCCCCCCTATAATTCTTCTCGCTCTTTATTACCCCCCCTATAATCTATCTAGCTCTCTATTGCCCTCCTAGTTATTCACTGTAATAGTTTACACCTCTATGCTCTATATAGATAACATAGAGGCAATAACCACTACACAAAGGTAAATAATTACTTCTAGGTGCCTTAAGGGCGTTACGTAATATTAGAGATAATCTCTAGATAACTAGGAGGCTCCTAGTGACTCCTATAAGGCTAGGAGCTATAATAAGAGTAGCTCCTATAGGAACTACCCTATAGGAGTTACTATTCTGCCTCCTTCTTCCGCCTCTTCTTATTACCTAGGGAGATATTTTCTCCCTCTTTCTCTAGGTCAGTTAGGGCCTTAGCCCTAATACTATCACTTACAGTAACTATCCCTATTACTTGTGGTGACTATCCCTGTCACTTATGGTGACTATCCCTGTCACCTATGTGAGTCACCTACCCCTCTATCTGGATTATTATCCTATTACTAGAGATAAATTACTCTAGGGCCTTATTTAGTAATGCCTTTATAAAGGCATTAGCTAGGTTATTAGCTTCGTTAATCTATTAGATCTTATAGAGCTCGCGGCGCTTGTATGATTATTATAGGGCTATAATGTTAATTATTAGGCGCTTCTCTTTAGTTATACTAAGCTTAATAAGGCATTTATATAGGGAGTATAAGTCTATATAGACTATAACTAGGGTTAGAGAGGTATTTAATTAGTTTGTAATTAATCCTAGCGTTATAGTAATTGCGTAAGCTATATTAACGCTAGCGACTATACTATAGACTTTAAAGGCTAGCATACTTTATGTAACTCTCTTACTCTTTATTAAGCTAAAGTGCATAATATTACCTATAATTATAAACTCGCTATCCTTATAGTCTTTGTTAGCTAGGATTAGTATGTAGCTAAGTTATAAAGTAAGGTCTTAGTTATTTACAAAGGACCTATCTATAAAGGCGTAAAGCTTTGCTTTAGTAAGGTTAATTAGAATAAACGTAAGGCCTCTCTCTAGGTAGTTTATCTACTACTAAATCTAATAATTAAGGGCTTTAATATTCTTAACTATTAGTTTTTAGTGTTATATAGCAATAGATAGGTTATAGTAGGCTTTTAGTTAGTAGATTAAGGTAATATAAGCGCCTTAAGCTTATTGCTTAATATACTTTTACTTTAAGTCTATAAGCAAAATTACTTTAAGTTTACTACTTTACCCCTTTTGCTAAAGGGTAATAGCTATGTTAGCTACTATTATAATAATTCCCCTATTAAAGGTAAGGGGGCTATTCTTAAGAAGGAATTGCTTTAGCTTTACTATAAAGGCTATAGTAGCTAGCTCTTTTTCCTTCTTCTTAGAGAACTCCTTATCTAATAGCCTTAGCGTATTATTAGTTTGCATGCTTACATATATAAATTAAGGGCTCTTTTCTATTATTATAAGCAAGTAGGGATTATACATAAAGGTCTTTATCTAGAGCTTCTCTTTGTGATACTTATCATATATTACTTACTAGTGCGTTCTAGCCTTTATAATGCTATAGAGAGGTTTAATAACCCTTATAATTATTCCTTTAGGGTGTTAGTTATAGATCTAAACTAGAAGTCTAGCTAGGATAACTCTATTTAATAGCGTTCTTAATTAAATATAGGCTTATATAATATTATAAATCTATAGAATAAAGTCTTTCTTTATTAGCAAGGGAGCGATTATAAGGATAAGGCGTTAACTAGCCTGTTAGATTATTAGGGCTTATATTAAGATATCTTATTTTACCTTATTACTAAAGCCTTAGACTATAAGCTATAATTTCTTATATAGCTAGCTTATCTTCCCTTTAACCTTATTAATAATATAGGAGTTAAAGATTCTTATGTTACTATACTCCCTTTTATTAAAGACTATAAATTTAAACATACCTTAGTTAATTAAGGCGTTAATTTTAGCCTTAGTAAAGAGTTTAAAGGGCTCTCCTAGGGTTATAATTACGCCTTCCTTATGTAGTCTAATTATAAGGGTAAGGTTAGCTTCCTCCTTAGCTAAGATAACTATATTAGTCTTATTAATAATTACTAAAGGGTTCTTATATAGTTTACCTAGCTATCTCTTTAGGGGGACCTCTAGGGGTCTAGCTACTAGCCTTTCTTAGGCCTCTCTCTTTTCTTTAGCTAGCTAAGGTAAGAGGGCCTCTATGTTTAGGTTCTCCTAGTAGGGTCTAATAGAGGTTAACTAGAAGGCCTTTAGGCCTCTTAGAAGGTTAAGTATATAGGTCTCTTTATTAATTAAAAGGAGGTTATATAAGCCTTACTAATTATTGCCTTCCTGCTATACTTATACTAGTAATCTAAGTAGTAAGCTAAGAGTTAATGCTATATCTAGGCTATTCCTTATTATAAGGGCTTTATTAATCTTCTAGATAGTATAGAGGTATTTAACCTCTTTTATTACCTTTTACATAGCAATCACACGCTATAATATCTCTAGTAAAGGAGGGGATTTACTTATTATATATAGATATACCCTAAAGACTAGAAGGGTTAAAATAAGGCTATTTAGTCTTGCTATATTATTAAGAGCTTTTATAGCTATCTATAGGGCTATAGGCTTAGGGGTTATTAGGTATTCCTATTATATAATATTATAGGCTTTATAGAGTAGCCTATAATATCTCTTAACCTTTCTAATGCTATAATATACTTTAATTAAGACTTTCTTAACAGAAATTAATATTAATGCTATAAATTAATAGAATTCTTTGCTATAAAAGTTAGTGCTAGCATTAGTAATAACCTAATCTAGGGGTCTAAGGTATGTATTAATCTAGCATACTCTTAGAGCTTCCTATATTATTTTAGCTAAGATATCCTTAAGGAATCTTGCTATGTTAAAAGCTATAGCAATATCTATGGCATAAAGCGTAGGTTAATTTCCATTAAGATATATAATATCTACTATTACTTTAAAGTTAAAGGTATAATTATCCTTAAGGGTAAACTTAAAGCAATAGGGGCTATTAGCGTTTATCTAACACTAGTGGCATACTTTTGTTATCTCTTTAATAGCTTTAATATTAATCTTATGCCTTAAATTACATAATAGGTTATAAAGCCTTTAAACTAATAGGTAGCTAAATTAATAATGTAATTATTATAGTTTTACCTCTATTAGGTAGTTACTTGTAATTAACGCCTTATTCTATAGTAATAGCATTTACGCATACCCCTATTTATATGCTAAGGGGACTTTAATACTACCTTACTAGAGGATATTCTTAGTAATAATAAAGTTAATCTTTAATATAGCTATATCCTTAAGGCATAGCAAAAAGGGAGTGTTTATAGGTATTATATAAAAGGTAATATTGCTAAAGGGAGTAGGAATATTAACTATTCTAAGGGAGGTAATTTCTATGCTACCTCTAAACCTAATTATTACCTTGCTTACTCTTACCCTATTAAGTTAAATTTAAGGCATCTTGCCTTATAGCGTAAGGAATTATAAGTAACTTACTATTAAGTACTTAGCTACTCTAGTATTAGGCATAATGCCTTAGAAGACCTTAGCTAAGTAATAGTCTTTAAGTATAAATATATATAAAGCTTTATTAAAAGCTTTATTACTAAAGGGGCTTTTCTTACTTAGCCTATGCTACGTTACTTAGTTAGTAAGGATTTTAACTATTTTCTTGCTATTAAGTATTACTCCTTATATAAAGAAGCTTATAGGCACTAGGCTATCTTTCCCGCTAGTTTTATTATTAAACCCTATGCTTAATATATATTAGGTAATATTATTATCTTTAGAAGGCTAGGAGGAAGGGTCTTACCTAGGGGTTCCTTTATACTAGGCAAGGAATAACTTATATATAGCCTTAGGGGATACAAAAGAGTTAACTAAGTAGTGGCTCTTATAATATTAGTATGCTTTCTTTTACTTCTCTTTAGGATACTTTATTAACTAGTATCCTTCTTTGCTATATATATAGTACTTCTTTAAGTAAGGGGCTCCCTTAGTACCTTTATACCTCTAGGGAAGGTATTATAACTCTTTGCCCTTACTATTATACCTTCTATTAGTCTAGTATTACTCTTAGGGTTTAGTGTTAGTAAGGAATTAGCTTTAACTACTAGATTCTTTTATAATTAGGCAGATAGTTATCTAAACCTACTTATAGAATTATTAAAGGCTATTAGGGGGGTTAGTAAGGTAGCTCCTATACTTAGGGATTTTATTATAAGTAGTTATAATTTAATTTTAGAGGGCTTGCTTTAATTAACCTATATTAGGGATAGCTCTTTATAATATAAAGAGCTTCTCTATAATCTTATTAAAGCATTTCACTTTTAATTTATTAGGATTATTATAGATTATTTTCTAGAGGGATATATTATACTACTTAAGAAGGTATTTCTACCTTATATTCTCTATCTTAAACCTTTGCTTTATTTTTACTACTAAGGTTATAAGGTCCTAAGGATTCCTTAGCTATAAGAGGTAGTCTAAGTAATACCTAAGGGCTTTCCCTTTTAGTATTACTTCTAGTGTGTAACCTAATTACTCTTACTTAATATCTAAGAGTTTACACTTCCTTCTAAACACTAGGAGCTTTAATTTAAAGATATTATAGTTTTCTATGCTATATTGCTTCTCTAGTGTATATATCTTTATAAGATCTATAATTTACTTTACTATAGGTTATAAGGGGGTAAGTGTGTTATTAATAAGTATTATTCTCTCTTAAGGAGGGGGAAACTAGTGCTATTAAGCTAGTTCTAGTTCTTAAGGTAAGGGAGAGGGCTATAGAAAAGGTAGTTATTACTAAATTACTAGTGTAATAGCTAGGGAAGGTTAATATAAGGTTTAATAAAGAGGGAAGGTAGCCCTTATAGGTTAGGGTTACTAAAAGCTACCTTTATTAAAGAGATTATTAAGGAAGTCTTTACTTACTATAATCTTTCTTTAGAAGTCTATATACTTCTTATAGGTATTATCTACTTTTTCTTATAACTAGAAGTAAAATTTCTTTTGCTTAAGGACTTCTTAAAGGTTTATAATAATAGTTATAGTCTAGTTAATTATTATATATACCCTATTAGTTATAAGGTAGTTACAAAGGTGCCTTACTACTAGGGCTAGTGCTCTTTAAAGTATCTAGGGTGTTTACTTATAGAAGTCTTTAGTAAACTCTATAAAGAGGGTTTTTCTAGTTACCTTTCTTGCTTTATAATTCTCTATTTTAGTAAGGATATAAGCTATAAGTGTTTCTAGTGTGTTATCCTTATTAATATTAAATCCTTTAACCTTATAGAGTGATTCCTCTGTAATATAGTAGTATAGGGTCTAAGGGATATAAATAAAGGGAATTATACTAGGTTTTCTCTCTAGTTACCCTTTATAAGCTTCTAAGAAGGTGTCTCCTGCTTATAAGCTATTATAACTTATTAGGACTTATATTTGCTGCTTCTTATTAACTATTATAACTTATAGGCTTTAGAGAAGATAAAATAGGAAAGAGGGATAATAATTTTAGGGGAAGGAGGTATGTAAATAATTATAAGCTTAGTAGTTAGCTTTATTATATAATAGAATACACTAAGGAGAAAAACAATAGGATAGGATAAGCTACTAAAGTTAAACTCTTCTTTAAGGTTTAGGCTTCTATCTATTATATTAAGAAAAACAATAGGATAAGCAAGCTACTAGAGTTAAACTCTTCTTTAAGATAATAGGCTTTTTCCTTAGCACTCTTAGGGATCTTATAGTAATATATACACTGCTTCTATAAGAATCTCTTCTATAAAAAAACCTTACTAATCTACAGTTAGTATAATCTATAAGAGAGTGGTTAGCACTTATAAGTTAGATTATATTTATTATAATTTATAAGAGAGTAGTTAGCACTTATAAATTAAAAGTAGTTACCTAGGGGTTAACCACTAATTAGTGTTAGTTTCGCAGGGGTTAATAGCATATATACGAAGCCTTAAGAATAGTATTATTATTAATAATCTATTCTAGGCTTATTATTTTATATAATCTATAAAGAGAAAAAGGGGAGCAAAAGAGAGGGCTTTTATAAGGGATAATAGCTGCCTGTTATAGGTTACGTAACCCCACGTGACGCTAGCCCTGCCCTATCACAGGGCCCGCTTACGGGGCGGAAGTGGGGCCCACGCGCGGGCGCGCGGGCTAACCCTCTTCCGGTCGCAATTGCGGCTGCCTAAGCGCGATTGATATCGTGTTTGTTCTAACAGTAAGAGAGTTACATAAAGTGTGCTAGCCTCTAAAGTCTATAGTATAGTCACTAGCGTTAACATAGCTCACGCAATTGCTATAACGCTAGGATTAATCACAAACTAATTAAATACCCCTCTAACCCTAGTTATAGTCTATATAGACTTATACTCCCTATATAAATGCCTTATTAAGCTTAGTATAACTAAAGAGAAGCGCCTAATAATTAACATTATAGCCCTATAATAATTATATAAGCGCTGCAAGCTCTACAAGATCTAATAGATTAACAGAGCTAATAACCTAGCTAATGCCTTTACAAAGGCATTGCTAAATAAGGCCTTAGAGCAATTTATCTTTAGCAATAGGATAACAATCTAGATAGAGGGGTAGGTAACCTACCTAAGTGATAGGGATAGTTACCATAGGTAATAGGGATAGTTACTATAGGTAATAGGGTTAGGGCCTTAGCCCTAACTAACCTAGATAAAAGCCTACTAGGAGAAGGAAAGGGAGGATATCTCCCTAGGTAAAGGCATAGAGGATAGTTACTATAGGTAATAGTATTAGGGCTAAGGCCCTAACTAACCTAGGTAATAAGAAGAGGCAGAAGAAGGAGGCGGAATAGTAACTCCTATAGGGTAGTTCCTATAAGAGCTACCCTTATAGTAGCTCTTAGCCCTATAGGAGTCACTAGGAGCCTCCTAGTTATCTAGAGATTATTTCTAATATTACGTAATACCCTTAAGGCTATTAGAAGCTATTCTTTACCTTTATATAGTAGTTTTTCGCCTCTATGTAATATATACGGAGCATAGAGGTGCAAAACCATTATAGTAGATAACTAGGAGGGTAATAGAGAGCTAGATAGATCATAGGGGGGGTAACAAAGAGCGAGAAGAATTACAAGGGGGGGAAATAGTTATAGTAGATAACTAGTAGGGGAGAGGGAGTTACTAGAGCATAGAGGTGTAAAGATAGTAATAGTGGATAATAAGGGGAGGAGGGGAGGAATTTAGAGGATAGCTACGCGGATATTATTAATAATATTAAGAGGCAAAAGGGAGTGGGGGGAGGCCTGCCTATCCCTTTAAAAAGTTATTAGAAGCAAAGTAGTCTTTTCCTTTCTTTTCTCACTACTATAGGCATATATAGCCCTTATTTTTCCTTTCCTCTTTTATATTAATATATAAGCTATATTATTATTATTTTCTTTTTCTTCTTTTAATTAATATTATATGTTAATAGTTGTTATGGACTAGCCCCTAGGCTACTGCGATAGGGCGTTAATATAGTATTAAGAAACTTAAGGAGAGGAAAGAGAAAGGTAGGAAACCTATCCTTACTAGGGCCCCTTATACCCCCTAACTACCTTATATAAGCCCCCTTTTCTATGTCCTTGCCTATATAGGACTATCCCTACCTACATACACTATGTAAATGCTTAGGCAAAGCCTAAGCCCTTATATATACCCTTACTCCTCCCTTTCTTTTTCCCTTGCCTATAGTTAATATAGGTGCTTACCCTTTATAACGCATTATAGGTGCTTGTTATTTTAACCTAAGTCTAGGTAAGACACGTAACACATGCTTCTAGCTACTACATTATTATTATAATAATACTAGCCTTACCCTTACTTATTTATCCCCTTACCTACTACTTACTATTTGTTTTTATCCTATAGTTTTAACTTTCTTACACTAAAAACATTTTTTAAATATTATAACCCTATTACTCCTTCCTATCCTATTATTCTAAATAATTATTATTCCCTTATTAGACTTATAATAAATATGCCTTATTATAAAATAAATACTTATAGGTTTACTTAAGCTCTAGCTACTACTACTATATCCCTTACTACTACTACTATATCCCCTGCTACCCCTATTACGCTAATAGCTAGGTTTATTAGTAAGTTCCTTATAGAGGGGGACTTAGATAATAAGGCATATGCTACCCCTTACGCGCTTTTCTAGCCCTATAGGCCTTATATTAAGTAATGCCTTACTATAAGTATATTAAACTATTGCCCCCCTAAAAGTAGTAAGTCCTATCCCCTATATTAGTAGTAATATATAACCTATGTCTAGTTAACTAGGTTCCTATTTGCTAACCTATAGCTTTATTATTGCCTTAAGGATATTAAGGCTCTAATTGCTATAGGTATATATATTATTATTCCTAGGGTTAAAAGAACCCTAACTACTAAAAAGAAAATACTAGTCCTTTTCTAATAGTTCCACGCCCTTATAAGCTAATAGAATACGCTCCTAAATTAGGCTTAATTTAATCTAGCACCTATTCGCTTTGCCCTTAGGCCCCCCCCCTCCTAAAACACTCTTGCTATAAATATAACTAGACTTAAGGTTATTCCCCTTAGTAATAGTAGTCCTACTAGTGGCTATAGTATAAGTAGCTTTATATAGTAAGTTACTAGTGTTTTGTTCTAATAGAACTAATAGATTATTAGCGGACTAAATTCTATATAATAAGAATTCTATAATTAATCCATGCGCTTCCTTAAGGCGCTCTCCCCCTATTACTATAGTGGCACCTAGGGCTACTAGTAGCTTATTAAAGCTAGTGATAATTTACCCTTATATTAGCGCTAGAAGCGCTCCTAACCTAAGTCTATCCTAGGTCTAACTAATTACTATACTAATTATATTATAGGTAGTAGCTATCTCTCTATAACTATTATTATTTGCTAGTCCTCCCCTAATAAAAGTTAATCTAATAATAAGCTACCCTTACACTATACTTACTTTGCGCTCCCTAACCACTATTTTGCTCCTACTATTTAAAACTATAGTAGTAGCTATAGTGGCTATAGTGCTAGCTATAGTGGCTATAGCACCTAATATAATATAAGTTACGTCCCTATTAGATATAAGGTAACACTAGTTACTATCTTATCTAATAATAATAGCCTTACTAATAGCCTAACTAACCCCTAGTCTAAGTAACCCCTATGCTATAAGGGATAAGGGGGACTAAATATGTTTTAGTAGCTATAAGGAATTAGCTAAGTTTAGGATAAGTATACCTTATACACTAGAAGATATCTCCTTTAATAGATATATAATCTATAATTAATTTAGTCTATTATTATAATATATATCTCCTTACTTTACTTTAAACTTATTAAGGGCTTATATTTATATTATACTTTCTAGCGGTTCCTATATTAGCTATATATAACCTACCTACTTAACTAGGATATTATGCCTCCTGCCTTAGCCTAGGGCATTTTAAGCTACTAAGATCTATTTAACTTAGTATTTCTCTATAAGTTTATTATTATTCTCTACTAGGACCTATTCTAGCCTTAGATAGGAGTCCTAGAGTTTTTAACTAGGAAGAGGGTTCTCTATAGCCTATTTAATAAGGTTTACATAGAAAACTAGGTAAATGCCCCTTAGGATATCTAACTATACTATAAGTAGTATTAGTATATTAATAACTATATACTTTACTATAACTTAGTTAAGTTTTTATAAGGGGCGGTTTATCTTAATATTCTTAAGTAAAAGCTATACCTTATCTCTAACCTAAAACTATTTCACTAGATATTAAGAAGCTAAGGTTATATCCTACTGCCTTTATTAAACGTAAGCTATTATAGCTTATACTAAAAGGGTACTCTCTTATAGGTGCTCTAGGAAACATATAGCTTACCCCTTAGGTAATATTATAGAAGCGAAATAGTCTAGTTATAACTAAATTAGTTCTAAGTTATATCTATGTAGTAATTTGTTTAGGCTTACCCCTATTACTAAAGAAGACCTATTATTAATTATAAGCTAGCAAGTAGCTAGATATTCTAGCTAATTAAACTATAAGAAGGAAACTATTATATGTAATATTGCTTACACTTCCTAGTTTACCTACTCTATACTACTATTAGTCTATAGGTAATATAATGTGAAAAGTAACTAATTAATCCTAACTAAGGAGTATAATGTTATCTAGAATTTCCCTAGCTAGTCTAACCCCTAGTTTATAATAATAGATTAGGGAAATCCTTAGAACCTTTACTAGACTATTTTAAATTATTTTACGCACTCCTTAGCCCTAATAGAGGTTATAGCTTTTAGCTATATAAACTTTAAGAGTCTATTAGTAATAACTATAAGGTATTATAGCTTCTCTAAGGACGCTACTAGTAAGTTTATTATAAAGTTAATAGAAATCTAAGACTAAAACTAATTAGGGATTAGTAAGGGTTTTAGTAAGCCTTACTACTATTAGTGGCTCTTATAGCTACTAAAGCAATAATAGTTATAAATAAACTAAGTAATATCCTATAATATCCTATCCTAATAGAACTATTATTATAGAATCTAAAACATAGTGTTATAGCCTAGGTATCCTACTACTAGTAAGTTATAGCATTATTATATAAGGGTTATTATAAGGGGTTCCTAAGCTAGGATCTAAGTATAGCCCTAAAACTAAAGCGCCCTATATGCGCTTATAAAGTAATCTATAACCTATTCCCTTATTAGTGTATTAGGGGGAAACTTCTAAGCCCTTTCTTACATAGCTTTTAGTTAAATACTATACGTAGGGTTTAATGCAATAGCCTAGTCCTATAGGGTTTAGAGGTGTTTTAAGGTAAAGAGAGCCTCTCCTACTAGTAGTAGCATATATAGTGCTAGTTTAGAGCTATCCCCTTATATAACTAGTAATAGTAAGAGTTATATAATAGTAATAGGTTATAAGATTTGCCTTATCCTTAAGGCTAACTTACTTTAATCCTATTCCCTTTAGGAAAGGGTATCTAGGTATTAAGCTTACATACTAGGCCTATAGTAAAGGTAAAAGTTAAATAGCATAAGTATATTTACCTATTAGGCTTACCTCTCTAATATAAGTTAAGGAGTTATAAAGTATTCTAGGTTCTTATAATTAGTGTAAATTATAAATAAATAGGATACACCCTAAAGCTTTACTAACTATACCTTAAGGCATAAGATAATAGCTAATAGTTCCTTATTATAAATTATATAGTTCTTCTATAAGGGTATAAGACTAGCAAAATAGTAAGTAACTAGATATAAGACATTATTAGGGCCTTATTACAAGAGGCATTTACTAAAAGCTATGCCTAAGTAATTAGCTTTTCTTACTATAAGGCAGTCTAGGTCCTATTATGCTAGCACTAAATATATAATAAACATGGCTTTTAGCCTTTTAAAGGCCTTATTCTCTTCTAGTCCCTATTAGAAAGGGATATTTTTCTTTATAAGCTATATAAGTAAGGTAGCTAGCTTGGAGAAGTCCCTAATAAAGTTATAGTAAAAGTTTGCGAATCCTAAGAAGCTATAGACCCCTTATAATTTTATAGGTATTACCTATTCCCTTATAGCTATAACCTTCGCGGGATCTAGGTAGACTAAGCGTCTCACTATAATAATATATCCTAGGTACTAGACTTCTTTTATAGTAAATATTAACTTATTAAGATCTAGGTATAAGCCTATAGCCCTTAGGTAGCCTAGAACTAACTAAACCTTAGCTATATAGTCTTTTCTTAACCCCCCTAAGTAAACTAAGATATTATTAAGGTAAGCTATAATAAAGTCCCTTAATACATCCCCTAAGGATTAGTTAATATAGCGCTAGAAGGTTACTAGGGCGCTAGCTAGGCTAAAGGGGTAAACTAGCTACTTAAACAGGCTAAACCTTATATAAAACGCTATAAGGTGCTTCTCTCCCTTAGCTATTTATAGTTTATAAAATGCTATGTAAATATTTACTTTAGTAAACTAGCGCACCTAGGATAGGGATTATAGTGTCTCCTTAATTAGTAAGAGAGGGTAATAATCCTATACTATTATCTTATTAAGAGCGCAGTAGTCTATGTAAAAACGCTAACCCCTATTAGCCTTTTTAATAAGAAAGATAGGGGCTATAGCTAACAAGGAGCTAGTATAAATCTAGCCCTTATCTATTAAGTCTATAATCTAGCGCTAGACCTCTAGGAGCTAGTCCTATAGCATATTATATAATAGTCCCTATAGGAGTGCTAGCTTAGAGCTATCTAAGTTCTTATAAAGGCATATATAGTAATTAAGAGAGCCCCTATAAGGGGGTAGTTTATTAGCCTTAGCCTTATTAAAGAGGTCTATAAAGTCTAATAACTCCTTAGGCAATATTAATGTATTAGGACTAGCTAGATCTATCTTAGGTGCTATAATCTATAGCATTATTATTATCTCTCTTAGGCTTATAGCAATAAACCTTATAGTAGTATCCTTATTCTATTATGCCCTATAAGCCTTAGTGGCGTAAAGGGATCTAATAATTCCCTATATAAGTACCTTTACCTTATAAGTAGTAGCCTTAAAGATATAAAGGCCCTCTACTACTCTAATAACTAATTATTATTTTACTACATAAATTACTATATTATATTACTCTAACTAAGGCATTCTAAATATTATATCCTAGGTAAGACCTAGGATAATATATAAGTATATAAATAACTCCTAGCTATCTATATTAATTCTAGTGCGTATTATATAAGTAATAGAAGAGAAGTCTTCCTTAACTTACTTCCCCCTTTTTTTTACTTTTACTATAGTATAAATATACCTTTGTTTTAGTAACTATATAAGCTCTAGGCTAAGCTATCTTACTGCTAATTTGCTTACTACACTATAGTAATTATAACTATAATTAATCTAGATATTAATATAATAATATATATTAAAGAGTATAGGAATTAAGAAAGGTAGTTAGTCTATATATTATACTATATCCTATTCTATCTCTATATAGTAGTTATAATTATCTTATAGTGTAGTAGTTAGCTAGCCTCTTTGCCCTTATATAAGACTTTACTTAGGGGCTACTTATTTTCTATAAAGGGAATATTTACTTCCTTATCTATGCTTTCCTTATCCACCCTATATAAGTTAATACTAACCTTTAGGCAGTAAGCTAGGAGGGTAGTGCACTCCTAGATAAAGTAGTCCTTAGATATACACTATAAGTAGCATCCCTCTTAGTAGCGTTTAGCTAATTTTACCTCTAATACCTATTTTACTTATTCTATATTTAAGGTAGCCTTTATTCCCTTCTCCTTCTTAGCTAACTTATTTAGCTACCCTAGGTAAGTCCTAGCTATATAAACCCTAGTTATTAGTGTGTTACCCTTATAGTTAACCTAGGCTACTAGTTTTACTAGTTAGGGTTTATAATAAGTCTAGTACTTATTCTCTAAGGTAAGGGCTTCTATATTAACTATAATCTTATAATATTACCTAATAGCTATATACTAATCACTTTAGCTAATACCCTATCCTATGCTAATCTCTCTTAGATACTTATTAAGTATATATAAGAGCTTTACTAGCTTTACCTTACCTATCTAGCATTCCTCTCTTACTAGTAAGAGCTTCTTAGAAAAGTAAATAAAAAATATAGAAAATATCTCCCTTAGACTTTACTTTATTTAGTTAAGCTTTATAAAGGCTATCTCCTATCTATAAGGGTTAGAGAATATAGTCCCTAGGTAATCTAAAAAGTAAGTAAGGTTAAATCTAATAGTATTACCCTATTTAAAGTAAGTAGCTACCTAGGACTAAACCTTAGAAAAAAGGTTTTAATAAATAAGTATCTATCTATTCTTATTAAAACTAATAAAGCCTTAGTTTACCTATAACTTATATTCTATTAAAAGCCTCTATATAGTAAATAAGGCTTTATTACTATTATATAGGTTACTTAAGGGGATTAGCTTTTATTTTATTTTAGGTATAGGAAAGACTAGGTTAAAGGCACTAGGCTAGTTAGGGGCGCTAGGCTAAGCTAGAGGGGGTGCCTAGGCTAAGGGTCCTAAGGCATTTATATACACGTGCTTCTAAAGTTATTTAAGCTTTACTACTTATTTACATAGTATAAGTTAAAGCGTCTTAAATTAGGCTTATTAAGCTACCTATAGTACTATAGCGTTAGATAGGGGTATTACTATCCTATAGCTAGGTTAGTCTTATAGGTAAAGCGTGTTTATTATATTTATTAATATATCTATTAGTATATCTATTATAAATTTTAGTAGCTATTATAAAAAACTAAAGGAAGTTTCTTAATTATTATAGACTAGCCCCTAGGCTACTATAATAGGGTATTAATATAGTATTAAGAAACTTAAGAAAAGGAAAGAGAAAGGTAGGAAACCTATCCTTACTAGGGCCCCTTATACCCCCTAACTACCTTATATAAGCCCCCTTTTCTATGTCCTTGCCTGTGCGGGACTATCCCTACCCGCGTGCGCTATGTGAATGCTTAGGCAAAGCCCAAGCCCTTACAATAGTTATGTTAAAGAGAGAGTTCCTAGTGTTAGAACAAATATAATATTAATCACGCTTAGGTAGCTATAATTGCGGCTAGAAGAGGGTTAGCCCGCGCGCTCACGCGTAGGCCTTACTTCCGCCCTGCAAGCAGGCCCTATAATAGGGCAGGGCTAGCGTCACGTAAGGTCACGTGACCTATAACAGGTAGCTATTATCCCTTGCGAAAGCCCTCTCTTTTGCTTCCCTTTTTCTCTTTATAGATTATATAGAACAATAAGCTTAGAATAGGTTATTAATAACAATACTATTCTTAAGGCTTCGCGTACGCGCTATCAATCCCTGCGGAACCAACAAGTCTTTTCCTTTCTTTTCTTACTACTATAAGCATATATAGCCCTTATTTTTCCTTTTCTCTTTTATATTAATATATAAGCTATATTATTATTATTTTCTTTTTCTTCTTTTAATTAATATTATACGTTAATAGTTATGTTAAAGAGAGAGTTCCTAGTGTTAGAATAAACATAATATTAATTACGCTTAGGCAGCTATAATTATAACTAGAAAAGGGTTAGCCTACGCGCCTATGCGTGGGCCTTACTTTTACCCTATAAGCGAGCCTTGTGATAGGGCAGGGCTATCGTCACGTGGGGTCACGTGACCTATAATAGGTAGCTATTATCCCTTGTGAAAGCCCTCTCTTTCGCTTCCCTTTTCTCTTAAGAGATTATACAAAATAACAAGCCTAGAATAGATTATTAATAACAATACTATTCTCGAGGCTTCGCGTACGCGCTATCAATCCCTGCGGAACTAACATTAAGAGGCAAGAGAATTTAGGAGAGGCTTACTTATCCTTTTAAGAGGTTATTAGAGGTAGACTAGCCTTTTCCTTCTTTTCTTACTACTATAGGTATATATAGCCCTTATTTTTCCTTTTCTTTTTTATATTAATATATAAGCTATTGTCATGGTCTAGTCCTAAGGACTAATCGCGGGTGCCTGCGCCACCATGTGGGTGTAACCCCAATCCGTTGCGCCAAAAGGATACGCATTGCACAAGTCCCTATGACTTGCGCAATTGACACCTATATTACTAGGATCTAGGCAAAGCCTAGATCATCACAGCTATATTATTATTATTTTCTTTTTCTTTTTTTAATTAATATTATGCGTTAATAGTTATATTAAAGAGAGAGTTCCTAGTGTTAGAATAAACATAATATTAATTACGCTTAGGTAGCTATAATTATAACTAGAAGAGGGTTAGCCTGCGCGCGCGCGCGTAGGCCTTACTTTTACCCCGCAAGCAAGCCCTATAATAGGGTAAGGCTAATGTCACGTGGGGTTACGTAACCTATAACAGGTAGCTGTTATCCCTTGCGAAAGCCCTCTCTTTTGCTTCCCTTTTCTCTTCTTAGATTATATAGAATAATAAGCCTAGAATAGATTATTAATAACGATACTATTCTTAAGGCTTTGCGTACGCGTTATTAATCCCTGCGGAACTAACATTTAGTCCTTCTCTAATAATAACACTATATTTAGAGTTTCTTTAGATATTATAAAGGGAAATATATACTAGGGTTTAAAGGTATATTAAAAGAGAGCTTATCTTATAAGACTAGCAAGCATTAATTCTATTAAATAAAGCATATAATTTAAAGATAATAATAATAAGGGCATTAAAAGCCTCCTAGGCTTATAACTATTAAAGGTAGGGGTATAAAAAGTAAGTAAAAAATATTTAATTTAATTAATTAAAGGTATAGATAGCACCTAACTTTTATACCTAAAAGGTATATAGTGTGCTATAGTAATGCCTAGTCTAAATTAGTACCTTTAATATATCATATTTACCGATGTCTTAACGAGGGTCTAACCATCGACCTACGACGTTACAGCGTTGTCAGAGCCTTCTCCCTGACAATACATAATGCCATTGCCTCTATCGCCTGTGTCGCTCTGTAGCCTCCACGACCCTAACAGCTAGGGTTACGTGACCTATAATAGCTAGCTAGTCTTTCCCTCTTAGAAGGGGCCCTTACTTTAGCTTCCTTTTCTCTTCTTAGATTATATAGAATAACAAGCCTAGAATAGATTATTAATAGCAATACTATTCTTAAGGCTTCGCGTAACGCGTTACTAAACCTGCGGAACTAACAATATACTATAAAAATACTAACTAAATATAAAAAGGCCCTAGTTTTTATATAATTATAGGTCTAAAAATAATATATTTTAAATAACTATGCTAGATTTTAAATGACTACGCCTACGTAGATTACACCCTTAGAATGTGACAGATGGAGCCGCGAGTTAAAATAGGGGTTGCTCCAGGTCATGTGACCCCGCGTTGGCAAAAATCTTGCTGCCAACCTGTACAGATTCCACCAGACCAAACTGGAAGGATGCTCTGCCAAGTCCATCACCAACCACGAGGCCGCTCTGTATTCGCCATGATTCAACACACGCGACCGCTGTTCGTGTGCTGGAACTGTACAGCTCGAGGTCGTGGCACGTCGAGCAAATTCCGTACTGGCGTCCTGGGAAGCTTCAAGGTCAACGGCAGTTTGCCCTTAAGAGTTAGTTTCAAATGATGTAAATTACTACCTACATGTTGCTCACCAAATGTCGATTCTTGTAGAGATGTGCTACGACGCAAAGCTCAATACGCGCTTCTCCTTCGTATGGGAATACCAACATCCCACTATCACAAAAAGACAATGTCGATGGATCCACGGAACACGGCTCTGGCGATAGCCTACCGATTCGCGAACGCCTCAGACAATGGTCTGGCACGAACGAGCTGATTGGCACAAGATCTATGCCTCCAGACGCATTTATATACGGGAGTATTGCAAACAATGTCAGTCGGACACAGTCTACTGGGTCATCTGACCTCGACCAGCTACGGTCAACGTCTGGGACTATGACGGAAGGAAGCAAAGGGGAGTCAGTGAACACGGATGCAGAAATCTCCATTGTGGGCTCTGACTCGAGGAGTCAAGGAGACCTGGTAGAGTTGAGGCAAGTTCAACTATAGCCTTTTTCTTGTCTCTCTTCCCTTTCATGGAAAACTTTTTTGCTGACCGTAAAGTAGGCAAGTCGGTTCCAGAGTTCCAGTGTTTGCCGTCTACCTGGGCTATTTTGGGGACAGAAATCATTTTTATGCAGTCAACGGCAAATGGATCACGAGCATGGGATTCTCTTCGCTATTCTCGGTTTCCAACTTTGCCACAGACGAAGAGTTGCGGCCTCTACTAGCGAAAATCCCCCAGAATGCTACTCCCGAACAATTCGATGAGCTACGTCGCAATGAGAAAGGGCCGTCGAGAGAAGACGGCGTTGCAATCATTGGGAAAATGACCAGGTTTAGAACGTCGGCCGAGGCTATATATCAGGGCCACATGGCCAAGCTCGACGGGGCTCGTAGCTTCTTGTCGAGTACGAGAAGCGTGAATTATTTAAGTCTTTTCGAAATGGCGGACATTCTCCTACCAGCCAGCCTCAAAGGCGATCAGGGGTTTTCTCCGCCGGCTCTTTATGCTGTCCATACTGCGTTGTCCCGAAACGAAGTAGGTTTCAGCCCTTTGAGCCCCTCTGCAGATTGTCATCGCCGAGATCATTTATTCGAAGTATTCCCGTCCAACCACACAAACGTCATCACTAAAATCGCCACGTGGGTGCGGGAGTACACCGATGCGAGCGCCAAGAAACTGCGACCCTTGAGTGCCAGCGAGCTGGAAGAAGTCGCTTTGGGCCGTTTCATTCTTCAGGCACGGGACGCGGTCTCCAGAAGCCGCCAGAGCCGAGACTGGACCCCTCACGGTATATTAAAGACGAGCTCCAGTGTCACATTGCCGAAAGTTGACTGGTCCCCCTTAAGCAAGGATGTCATTACCTTCTTGGAGTGGTGGGCAAGCTACAATCTGTTCGATGCTGGATCTCGGTGCCATGCATATGGTGCGATGATCCTGAGATCGCTACATCTCTATGATGATACACCTCTGGACCAGAGTGCAGCATGGACATTCCTCCAGGAGATCGGGCTTATTGCGCCGTGGGAAATCCCATCCCGCTACAGGGTTCGATTTCCAGGCACGACAATTGACAGAGGAGGTGGCATCACACGGACACCACCAAAGAACCTGAAAACTTCAACGAGACCTGACATTGCCGGTGGAGCCAGAACATCAAGGGAGGGCTCCGCAATCTTCTGCATTGATGCACCATCCACGACGGTCATTGATGATGGTATTTCATTGGAGCGCACTGATCGGCCAGATGAGTTCTGGATTCACGTACATGTGGCTGATCCTGCGTCAGCGATTCATCCCGATTCGGAGCTTTGCAAGTTCATGGAGCTTATCCCCATGAACATCTACCTCCCTGGCCATTTCCAGGCCATGCTTCCATTGGACCTGGGCGAGGACGGTCCCAAGGACCGCAAATCAGAAAGTCTAGTCAAGCAGTACTCACTTCGTCCCGGAGCACCGGCACTCACGTTTAGTGCACGGGTAAACGAGTCCGGCGACATTTTGGATTATCGGATTGAGCCAAGCACTCTGAATAACGTCACCTACTTGGATCCCGAAGACGTGTCCGAGTTTTGCGGAGAAGAAACGCCACCAAGGGTAGCCACGGAGATCACGGAGGCGTTCAGTTTCGAAGTTGGCATCCCCCCTGGCAGTTCTTCTACAGCACCCAATCGTCCCATGACAAGCACACAGGCTCTGGATGAGTCAAGCAAGGCCGAAATGTTAACGCTGAATCGCCTCGCGCAAGCAATCAAGCAAAAAAGATTAGCAAAAGGGGCATGGCCGTATTTTTTCCCGAGGCCATCGGTTGAAGTCTCGTTCCACGAAGCGATCCCAGAAGCAGAAGCTGTACAGGGAGCTACGTTGTTCCCACCAGACCCTTACATCAAGGTCGGCCAAGAATCTTCGAGCGGCTGCTCCGTTGTATCGAACACCATGGTTCTGGCTGGAGAGATTGCGGCGCGGTGGTGCTCAACTCGCGGCATCCCCATTCCGTACCGCAAGGATGCCAAGTCAGCAGAGAACCTCGAGACAGCATTGGAATACGCCACGAAGAAAATCTATCCTCTTATCCGTCAAGGAATTGACCCCTCCGCAAGTCACCGCCAAGAGCTATCTCATTTGACGGGAGGAATCCAAATATCTACAGAGCCCGGTCCATACTTTCTTCTTGGGCTAGATATGTACACCAAAGCAACTTCGCCTCTCCGCCGATTCTCAGACCTTGTAGTGCACTGGCAGGTTCACGCCGCTCTAGCCCGCGAGCGAAAGACCAATCGCGCCATTGATCCTTCTGTCGATGATGTCGATGAAATCGTTCCCTTCAGCACAGCATCACTCTGTGAGATCCTTCCCCTACTGCACATGCGCGAAAAGATGGCCCGAACCGTTGCTCGCGGCACACTCGACTGGATTCTCATCGCCCTCGTGCGCGCTTGGCGCTTTGAAGGAAAGGCACCGCGCACACTACGATTTACAGTCGCATCACGCTGGCGACAAGGCCTCCTGGGACACCTGGACATGTTCGACCTGAACGCCGCGATGGACATCAACGGCCTCAGCGGATGCCGCCTCGTCAAGGACGTCCAAGTCGGCGACGAGTTCGAAGTCGAACTTGCCGATGTGAATGTGCACTCGCGGCAAATCCTAGTCAAGGCACTACGATATCTCGGCAAACCTGCATCATCATAAGCATTCATTCATTGGCGGTATTGTATTGCCGTCCGAAGGCGAAACAGTACAAGCAGCGCCACAAGTCGATTTCAGAGGATTTAAAAATGGAGGCGACTGACATGACCACCTGACATCGCCTCCCACGATGTGGGGGGGGGGCCTCCAAGAAGGTCGAGTGGATTTATTGTCGTCGTCATTGGTGTGTAATTTGCCAGACGCCAAAGCCAACAAGTGTGCGGCCTGGTATGTACTTTCGAAACCACGCGTCAATCCCCACAACCCCAAGTACCGGCGCTCCGGGCCCGACCCGACCCTAACCCACCGCAGTCTCCGCTGGCCGGTCCCCCGCATTTTCCTGTCCATCGGCCCACGGCTGCAGGGTTCTCTTCTTTATCACCGACGATGGCACCCGGGGGGCGGGAGTCGCCAAAGACAAGACAGTCGCACTCGTGAGAGTCGCCTTTCATTCTGCGTCATAAGGGTCTGCCGTCATGTCGCTTCGCTTCGTCGTTTTCTTTCTAGGCTTGTTTTAGCCAGCACGTCCCCTTTCCCCCTCCTCTTCCATTGGACTGGGACCATGTATTCTTTTGCAGGCGCATACGGAGTACTTGCATACACAAAGCGCAACTCACTTGTAAAATTTTACCTTGTACCAATAGATACCTTCGCCAAATAGAGTCCCTACATCAGTCGCGCACTGGGCATCATCGCCCCCTAACTTACTCAGTTGCCTTGTCGTGGAACTGAGACCCAGGTCGGATCCGGCATGTTGTTCTGGACGCCACGACGTCACTTTCACTTTGAGTCTTGACCCAATCTTTTGCTCGGTGACGGTTTGTTTCCACACAACTTGGAATTTGCTCCGTTTGCATCTGCCCATCTACTATGTACAGTCGTTGCAACAATGTGCCCCAAACGCAGAACCCGTGCGAAGCCTATCCGATCATTTGTTTTTCCGTTAAACCCGAAAACCCTTTCCCCATTTCCCAGTCTCGATGACGAAGGAGTGCAACATCAATGAATCTCGCCGAGGAAAACTAGTACATCCATCCGTCCGTCCGTCCGTCCGTCCGTCCAGGCTTGTTTTTTTTTTTTTTGACACACACCAAAGGTGCCCAAATAGCAATAAGTGAAAGAATATTAACAAACAAATATAACAGTTGCAACGCCGCGGCCGTGCTGTGTCCCCAACCATGGACCATGACCATATTTCCCTTTTGGTCTTGTTCCATCGGTCCGGGTTTGTCCGACCCTTCCGTGACATAAAATCAACGGGTTTCCTCATGAGGATCGGAAAGGACAGAGCTAGTAATAAACAGACGAATAATGTATGCTTCTAGCAGTTTAAAAAACAGGGCTGAAGGCGCTTTTTGGACAGAATATGCATCATATTTTGAAAAGGTAAAAAGAAAATACCGTGCTTGAAAAAAAATGAAAGAAAAAAAAAAGCGCTTCAAGTCGTGAAGAATCATGAATTCTCGCGAAGTTGTCTCGACACAATTTCGAGAGATTGGTGAGCCGATGCAGCAGATGTCGGGAGTCACGGAGAATTTGAGCAAGCCACCATCAGCCACCATCGGCGGGGTGGCCTTTTTGGAGCATTGAAACATTGAGGAGGAAATGAAGAACCAGTATGCCGGATTTTTCCAAAATGTAGCTTATAAAAGTCGTAGAAATTGCCCCGAAAGGTTTGTGTAGGCACCCACTTCCGGGTCCTGTTGATGGATACGTTGCAGTATTTCGAGACTGCGTTTACTTTCTCCATCCAACATTCCATATGACATGAGCAATGTCCCGTGCGGTGTTGACCGTGTCAATGACTCGGCCAAAAATGCCATCGCCAGCAGCAGCTTCACCTTCCTCGCATGGCATGAACATGCCCGATGGCGTGCGCCGCATGCCCACTGGCTCATCCGTCAAGCTTCCTCCGGATGGTGATCGATGAAGGCCACCTGCGCTCTGACTGGCCGACGGTGATCGCCATCCCGTACTAGATGTCAGACTCCCATCGCCAAGACCATCATCGTCCTCCTCACCGAAAAAGAATCTAGAGGAGTGCTTGGTGGGACGGAGAGTTTCCTGGGATGACGAGGGGGAAATTATTGGGCTTCGATAGACCCCTGTGCTGTGCTTCATTGCGGTCTCTTGTGATTCAGGTGTATCCTTGCGATATTTGAGAGTGGTAGAGGGAAGTTTGGCAATGATTTTCCCTTCTGAAGTGGTGGGTTTCTTACTCTTCCTTTTAGATGATGACGCGGTCCGCTTTTTGGACTTGACACGTCTCATCATGACGCCGCCGTCTTCCGAGTCACTACCTTCGCCGAGATGGCCTTGGTCGACATCGTCCTCATCTTCATCCTTCATGTCGATGGCGATGCATTGCTCCACTTGCTCATTAAAGTGGATATGCTTGCGCTCCGGGAAGGGAGAAGACACGTTAGAAGAGTCCGTCGATACTGCCAACGAGCTGTTGGTACCTTGGCTTCCCCTTCTTGAAGAGAGAGGATATGTGACGTAGTAGTCAGTAGTTGATTTGTCCGTCTTGTGCTTCAAGACGCCACGGGTTTCTTGTGCCTGGACGGCAGCCGTGGCTTGCTTCAGTAGAGAGGCAGAAACGAGCGACCTCTGCAGCATGATCTCGGACATGCTTCGCTTCTTCAGAATTGGTTTCTTGTTCAAGTTGACAAGCGAATTTATGTTGGACAGTGCTACACGCGAAGGATCAGTTCCAGTGGGGTTCAAGCTCTTCGCCCCGCATTGCAATGGTCCATATAGCCAAGTGACATCGCAATCTTTCAGCCTGTAGTCGTATTAGAAATCCATCATGGCATTGCAGAGACAGGCCGAGCCGAGGCGTGCGTGTATTTTGTACGCACCAATTTAGCTCTTCGGGAGAAATTGTCTTGAGGTTATTTCTAGCCTTCATCCATGTCCTCCAAGAAGCATTCTCCAGTCTGGCACTGTTGGCGAATTCGCCTCTTTTTGAGATGATGTATCTCCAAGATGACCATATGTCTTCTTCCTTCCAGTCATGTGATAAGTAGTCCACTTGTCGGGACGGTCGGCTTGACACAGCCGTGTCGTCTTCGGCATGTTCAGTAACCTCGGGGGTGTCAGGACCGAACGTAAGACCAGAGCTGCCCGGGTCAACGGGAGAGACCGAGTACGAATTGCCAGTCTTGGGACTTGGCGGGGGCTCTAAATGATCGTCGGGTCGAAACTCGGCATGTAAGTAGAACTTTTCTTGGGAAAGTAGCGGCAGGCTGAAGTGATCTTCAGGACTCTCGTCGATGCCTAGGGTTTCGTCAAAGTCGGATGATATCGACAAGTTACTAGCAGGAGTAGAGGAGAAAGAGGCATCGGTAGATTCTGCTTGTGTCGTTGGCGGAGAGGAGGGAGCTGAGGAGATGTCGAATGCCGCGTACGAATCAGAGGGTTGATGGTAGGGGTTCGATAAATGTGAAGTTGGAGTGGAACGGAACGCAGAAGGGTGGCCAAAGCTTGAGTGGGATTGTGAGCGCCGTAATGATGAGGAGAAGTAACTGTCCTCCTCGGTGGAGAGGACGGCCGCCATTGTGATGGATGGCTATGGCTATCAAGTTGATAGGTGCAGGCGCAAAAACGCAGGGAGCGACGCCGCGAGGACTAGAAGTCGGCTTCGCACAATCAGCAACTCATGGATGACGTCGTCGAGTCCGAGACAAACCGAGGATGCCCGAGTTTTATGGCGACTTGCAGCAATGGTCCGCGGGCATGCCGCCACGGCTCAGTCAATTCTTGATGTGGTGATGGTCGGCGTCGGGTTGCCGATCAGGGATTTTGGTGTAACTGTGGCAGAGGCCCGGTAGGTAAAAAGGTGGGCAAAGGTGGGCTTGCAGCGCTGCGATGCAGGTAACAAACAGGCAGAGCAGGTGCCCGGCTGATAAGAGAATGCCACCTCGATGCGGAGTAGATGAAGAGGCTGTTGTGCAAAGCCAAAGACCCCGTATCAACAAGCTTGGGTGAGTTCGGAGTGCGGAGTACGCACGGATTGTTTCGAGTCGGCTGGCGCGCAGCCTGCGTCTTTATTTTGTGGCCCGCAGTTTTTGCTGGTCAATTGTTTTGAGGAGAAGGGAGAGTGACCCGACTGCGGAGAGAGCAGAGTTTTGATCAAAGGCCAAGCAAGGCCGGATGGTATGGACTGAATGGCGGATGGCGGATGGCGGAGAAGAGAGAAGAGAGAGAGGAGGGAGAGAAGGAAAAAAAAAAAAAGGAAGACGGACCGAAACAGCGCTAGTAAAATGGAAGTAGCGTGTGTGAGATGGAGAATTACAAGAATTGGAACAGAACACACAAGGCGTGGTTCTACGTTTCAATCAAGGAATCACTCGCCAAGCAAGGTCTAGCTAGCGTAGGTACGGAAAACTCGGTGTGTTTCGACAGAGGTACGAAGGGTACAACAGTACAACAGTACAAAAGTACAAAAATCCGAGGGTAGGCGCATTCTGCATTGCCACTTCCCGCTCCTACTATTTATTTATTCCATGTACTCCGTAATCCGTAGCCGGTTTTCCACTCCGTACGGATCCGTCAGCCACCAGCCACCAGCCACCAGCCGCATCCAGTCAGAACTGTCTCGGCAGAAGTCTCTGGCCTCTGGCGCTAGCTTGTTAACAATGATAAGCAAGCAGTAATAGTGCTAGGCCGATGCATGCAGAGGAAGAGGAAGGCACCACCACCCAGGTCCGGCCAGCCAACAACAAGACGGCGCCAGAAGCCAGACTAACAAGCCGTCCAAACCGTCCAAACCACCAGTCGAGGCGCCAGGCCATCCAACTCGCGGACGCATCGGCGCTTAGACTGCAATGGCTAAGTGAAGCGAGACTCGTCCCTCAATCAATCGTCCCTCAATCAATCGCACCACTCAGAATGGTCCAACAGCCCCTTCCGCATCTAAGTTTAACAGGCACATCGCTTCACCGGTGAGGCGAGAACGCCAGCAGATGCATCCTGTGTAGAGAACGATTTCGTCGACGTCGTCTCCCGTCATGTTATCTTTCGCTGTATCGCACGAGTAAGCAAGCCATCTACAAGTCCCCCAGCCCAACCCCGCCAGCCACGTCCCTAGTCCATTCAGGCTCTCCATAGTGGCCAAGGACAAAGAAAAAAAAACCAGAATGTGTACGGGTCAGCATGGCTTGAAAAGCTACCGCCTCTTGGGGCTGGCTGCCCTTGGATTCCCCAGGAGGAGGGGAAAAACAAAGTATAAAGTCTGACTTGTGTTATCTCGGACTTGTGCTATCTCGACCCATATCATCCTGTCGGCATTGGACAAGCTCGAACGATGGCTTCCCACCTACACAATCATGGGTTTCCCATCGAGAGCCCCTTGGTTGCTGGTCCGTCGTTCCTGTTATCTGCAAAATCGACTGGTACGCAGGCATAAGCTTTGCTCAAGTCGTGTTCGTCGTCGCAATCCCCACACAATACGCTTCAGTGACAATTAATTGCTGCCTTTCCATGTCCTCACATACGCGCATTATTGGTGGCGAAAGAAACGCAGAAATGCCGGCCGTAGATGCTCTGAACCCTCGTCTGTAAACGTCACTTCTGCACACGTTCATGGAAATGATCCCCTGTGAACACAAATTGAGGATGACGAGCCAAGACAAACCCAATGTGGAGATTTGGAGCCAAGACGTGGACAACTCGGTCGATGAGTAAATAGGACGGAGTCATCCGTACATTTTGGCGGCACATGGAGTTGTCTTCGTGCCGAATCCATACGCGGAAAGGGGCCCGACGAGACAGGAGCAAAGACAGAATGGCATGAAATTTCACAGTCGTGGTTGCTCGGAATCGAGCGCATTAGGCTATCGCTGGTGGTGGCTGCAGTGCATTGGATTCGATGGTGTCAAACCCCTCAAAACATGTCCCCATCGTGTTTCTCAGATAGCAAGCAGGTGCTATGCCTTACGGCATCTTCCTGTGTCCGCAGTAGTTGAAGGGGCCGGCCGAGGGCTGCAGCTAGTGCTCAATTAATAGCATCAGACCTGCAGCAGCCCGATCATTTGCTCGCATCCCTCGCAAGCGTATACTAGTCATATGCTCGAATGGTCGGTGAGGTGGTCGACTTGGCCAGTTGTGTGGTGGTGATAATCATGTTCACAACTCGCGGTGTTTTAGGGAGTGCAGAGTGCAGAAGAGAAAATGTCAGAAAATATCGGGAGGGTTTAAGTTAGGTGATGAACTGAATTGTGAACTGCATGCTAGAAAACACGTCGCGGGTACAACGGAACACACGAGCCCCTCCTCAAATTACTTTCTATAGTGTGAGGTGGTTGTGGAAGTGGAAGAGACGGGGAAACCTTGCAAAAACACGATGGCTCCTTCCACGAGATAAGAATGGCTTTTGCGGGGTCCGCAAACTCTGTTTTCCCTTCAATTCCCTCTCGCATTCTCCGATATCCTCCGATGAACTTCTCCGTACGGATGACACCTCTACTTACTGCTCGATGCCATCAGGCTCCTTACTTCCTGCGTCCATCAGCACAGCAACTCAAGCTGCCATTGTTATCCTCTTTGAATTTATTACTGTGCCCGCGGCAGCAGCACCTGCATTGGGCGTTGGAGCTGGTTTTTTTGATTATCTGCCCTCCACTTTGCTCGCAGCCACTGGACCAGATAAATCAGCTTCGGCGCGTCTAATCCGTACATGTAAATGCTGATGGGATCCCGATCCAGGTATGAAACCGTCATCCTCGATGAGCCAGTGGGATGCTGCGGGCGCACTTCACAACGTTGTGGCAGCCACTTTTGATCCGTCTCGCTTCAAGAGTGCAGCGCATGGCACCAGGTGCCCTGCCTCATTGCCACCTTCAAGTTTATCAGTGTAGCAAAACAGGCCAGCCGTCAATCAGCCGTTGATCGGCAACTAAGAGAAACTCGTCTCAGAAGTTCCTTCTCAACTTGAACTTGGGAGAATGGCCGCCGTGGCGAAGCCTGGTGCAAATACAATGCAGCCACTTTGGAGACTAGTAGAAGAATAGCGTCACAGCGTGCGGTGGTGCCTGCGGCGAAGTAGTTGGTTGGTATTATCTTCGGTGATTTTACTAGCTTCACTGGTGGAGATATCAGGCAACATGTCGTTGGTTGGTATTATCTTCGGTGATTTTACTAGCTTCACTGGTGGAGATATTAGGCAACATGTCGAATATTTCGCATACTGACTTCTCTTCTTGGTGCTGCCGAAAAGAAAATGGCTCGAATGTGCGAGTGGGGGACGATGAAACATGATTTCCATTAGAGACGGAAGAAGAAGAAACGGCTATACACAACGAACAGCGGCGCCTGCTCGTATTACCGCTTCTCGTACGCTTCCCCTACACATCGCCATTGCCATCGAGCTTCGATCCCGCCATACCGCCATCCCGCCATCGAATTGCATCGAGATCCACAGTGGATGTGTAGATGTGGATGAGATAAGGCAAGACTCCGAGCTTCATCGACCCGCTTCGCCCGTATCCGTGTTGGACCGCGAAGCTAGGGTTCAATGTGATGACCTCTATTGAGTTGTCCGACCCTGTAAGAGGGTGCGGACTACGGTCTAAATACCTAAGTACCTGTACCATCGGTGGGGTACTAGTACAACGAGTCTTCCCGTTCGCCTGCAAGTACGAAAGCAGGTCAACGTAGCTTTGGTAGGAATACTGCAAGGCCTTCTCGCGGAAATGGAGTTAGCCGCTGGAAATTGCTGTCTAGGCTGTAAAGGTTCCTTTTATAATCTCTTAATAAAGCTAGTGGTAATAAATATTAATATACTAAAGCTTTGTAATAAGCTTAACAAACTCTTCCTTAAGGAGACAGATAGTTTATATGTTATTATATTTAATCTTAAGCGTGTTATTGCCTAGGCATAGCCTAACCTCTTAATATAGTTATCTAAAGGCTATAAGCTCTTTACTATAATAAGAAAGTGCTAGAAGCTTTGCTTTAGTTAATAATATTATTACAGTAGCTTACCTTCCTATCTTAAAGAGTATAGGTTCTCTAAAGAGCTTTATAACATAGCCTTATAAGCTCTTCCTTATTATAGGATTATTATTAAAGGAGGTATTACTATATGCCTCTAATTTAGGGTTATTACTGCTATATTTAATCGCTAGGTTTACCTACATATACCTATACTTAAGGGCTCTTTTAGCTGCTTCTATATGCTATAGCCCTAGGTTTTATAGGTATTATAAGAGTTATAAAGCTATAAAAGCAATATTAGGTCTTAAAACTATTATTAGATATAGTAAGGTTTTAATTAAGGATTAATATTACTTAAGTTCTTAAGCGCTAACCTCTCCTTTAAAAGGTTTTAGAGGTATAGTAGTTATTAGGGCTATTAGTCTTTATTAAGGGATTTTTATGTTAAATTTAGTAGTAGCTTTATTCTAATAAGACTTCTAATTAAGCTATACCTTCCTATTAGTATAATCTCTAATAATTTTAACGCCTAGGAACTATTAGAGCTCTCTAAGGTCCTTAATATTATACTTAACAAAGAGTCTTGCTTTAAATTTATTATATAAATATAATTTCCCTTTAGCAAATAGGGTAATAAGGTTATTTATATAGAAAAAGATAATTAACCTATCCTTAATAAACACATAAATATCTTTAAAGAGTTATATAAAGCCTTTACTAATTAGCTAGCTAATTAGCTCTTTTATCTATAAGAGAGGCGCTCTCTATAGCCTATAGACTACTCTAAGGAGCTTTAGATAGGCTTATTTATCTTTATAGCTTAGAGGTATCTTATAGTAAACCTCTTTATTAAGGTCTAAATTTAGGAATGCTATAATAAAGTTATACTAGTATGCTTCTAGGTTAAAGTAGTATATAATAGCTATAAATAGCCTAAATATGTTAGTAGCTAGAGTTACTACTTAAGTTAATAGATAACTCTTTAGTTAATAATTCCTAAGAACGTAAAGATAAGCTTTATATTATTAGAGGTAGCCTTACTTATCTAATTTATAAGCAAAGACCTAAGTAAGGCCTAGAGGCTTTATATATAAAGAAACTTTATCTCTAGATACCTTTATAGCTACCTTTCTATTAATAATCTTATTATATTCTTTATCTTATGCTTTTTAGAATTCCTTTTCCTTCAGATAACTAGCTAAGTTATTATAATAAGCTAGAGAAGGGGGAGGCCTTAATATATAAGGCTTTTCTTTACTCTTAGGTCCTAGATTAAAGGCTATAGTAAATGCTTTAAGATTATTATAATCTTATGGATTTATTAATATATTATAACCCTTACTGCTATTAGGTAGGTTAATTAAATTATTAATACTTAATAGTATATGATTTTGTTAAAATAATGCTATTTATAGCACTATTTTATAGGCCCACTAGTTGCCTTGTTGCGTTGTTGCAACGTTAGTTACGAGCGTTGCTTGCAGCGTTGTTTGTTATGACCTGCGTTCCCACAACTAACCCACGGGCTTGTATGACTAAGCCAACTAGGTTACCCTATAGGGAAGCTAAAATTAACTGTAACTAGGCAACTAGTAGTTATATAAAAGGCTAACGTATACTGTTTAAATCCTTGAATTTTTCTGGATTTAATAGTATATTTTGTAAATAGGGTTGTTTATTAAAGTGCTTAGTTAGTGCACCTAGGCAGCTAGTTTGTATAGCTATAAGTTGATTTTTTATTTTTCCTATATAAATAAGTTTTACAAAAAATAAAAAGTAGCTCCTAAGACCTCTCTAGCAACCTAGATCCTTTAATACAGTTAGTAGGTCTATAAGAGGACTAGAAATCCTCTTATTGCTTATTAGACTATCTGTACTAGCTAGGAATTAACTATATTTAACTATTAAAGCTCTCTATCTTATAGAATACGCTATAATCTAGTGAATCTAGAAGCTACTGCATTAGAATCTAGTAAGGAGGTCTTCCTATCCCTCTAGCTAGATTCCCTTCCTATTTTTAATAGGTTATAAGCCTAGAAGGCCTATAGATTACTACATTACTGCGTTATTCTACTATAATTACTGCTTAATTTTAGGTATAGTTACTACTTACTATA
Source organism: Epichloe amarillans (assembly GCA_024072835.1). Lineage (NCBI taxonomy): Eukaryota > Fungi > Ascomycota > Sordariomycetes > Hypocreales > Clavicipitaceae > Epichloe > Epichloe amarillans. Next base: position 2,316,304 of record CP099635.1, on the reverse strand, counting down.
CCTATAGGCTCTTAAGATTACAAAGGAAACCACTAGAATTTAAAGCTCTTTATTTACTAGTACCACGCATTGTAACATTAGACCCTTAGTGTTAAAAATCATTTATAGCTATAACCATAACCACCACATTACACCCGTAACCACCACATTATAACCGTAACTATCTAGTTATAACTATAACCACTTTTAGTAATTCTATTTACTACTGCGACTATTATATTTAATATTATCTATAATAGTAAATACGCTACACCCTTTAAAATTATTAGATATCTAGTATATTATATACTAGGCTTTTTAACCTATTACATTACGTTACACGCACTATACATTACATTGCGTTATGTTGTGGCTTCTATAATACCTATTATCTATAATTCCTATCCTTAGTGTTAAGAAATTTTCCTTACGGAGATTCTTCTCTGCTATTTTTCTGCCCACGCATACTAAAGACCCACTTTTTAGACCTAAGGGCTACCCTCTTAAACAGCCCTGCCACACAAATTACGTACGCAACTAGATTATAACATAATTAATTTCTAGCGCGCGTTATTTACAATAGGAATAAATTTAGAGATTTAATATAGGGACTTTTAGAAGATAGCACTACCTAGTTATAAGGGTAAGGCCCTTACTATAGGGTCTTCTAGCCCCCCTAGGGACCCTAGTAGGATAGATATAGAAGGTTAACTAGCTATTTAGGCTAGTGCTTTATAGCTATAGATACAAAGCTAAATTAAATAACAAGGCAAGACCTTATCTAATTTTATTAGGCATAGCAAGGAAAATCGTATTAAAAAACAAGGCTAGCATTAATAATCTTCTAGAGAAGTTAACGCAAACCATAACTATTATATAAGGTCTTTAGGCTTCTAATAGACCTAAGGAAGAAAATACTAAGGTTCTAAAAGAAGACCTAGCTACTACTTCTGCAAGCGTACCTTCTAGTAACTTATAAGCTGCCTTTAATATAGGTGCTATAAAGGAACTAAATAAGAAGGTTTACTCTATTCTAAAGGGAGCTAAGCTAAAAGGCCCTAAAAACTATAATTAGTGGAAGCAAGCCCTAAGCATATAATTTAGAGCCCTAGGATTACCTAAATTTATAGATAATCCAAGCCTAGCAAGCTATCTAGCTAACTATAACTAAGCTATTCTTTTAATAATATTAAGAGATAGTTATTAACTAGGACTATAAGCTACTATATATTAGCAAAAATCCCCTAAAGAAGCCTATAAAGTCCTTATTAGGTAGTATTCGCAAAGTGCTAAAATCTAGCGTAGTACACTATACACTAGCTACCACTCCCTAAACTTTTTAAGTTATAAGGGATCTTTAGAGGCTTTTAATGCTAATTTTAATAATTTACTAGCTAGACTATAACTTTATAGTGTAGAGATTGCCCCTATTAATTAAGTAAATTATTATATTAATGCATTAAAGCAAACCTTTCCTAGTTAGGCTAAGAGACAAAGATTTACTATTAGAGCTTCTAGGGCATAAGGACTGCCTATAAATACCCTAAATTTACAGTTCCTTATGGTGGACTTATTAGAAAAACAGAGAGATAAAACCTCCCCTATAGCTAAAGCCCTTAGCTATAAGGCTTCTAATAATAATAAGGGAAATTCTAAGGACTAGGAAAAGAAGTCTTCTAATCCTAACCCTAAGAAGGACTCTAACGCTACTAAAGAGTAGGATAAGAAGGATTTAAACCCTTCTAAGGCCTCTAAAAAGAAGCAGAAGAAGAAAAAGAGTAGTAATAGGGAAAAATAGAAAGGAAAAGAAGCTGCTTTTGCTTTAGGCTATACCCTAGCTACAGGATACGTTAAAGAATTAGATTCTAATAAATCTAGCAGTAATAATAGTAGTGATTCTAATTCTAATTTAGATAGTTCTAGTGCCTCTACCACTAGTAATACTACTAGTAAGCCTACTTTTAGCTACTCTAACAATATAGTTAAAAACTCCCTTTTATATAATATAGGTTCTTCCTATTATATTTGTAATAATAAGGCTTCTTTTAGGGACTTTAAACCTCTAAAGAAAGGTAAAACTAGCGCTATAATTATAGTAGGAGGACCTATTTTTCCTAAAGGAAGAGGCATAGCTATTTTTAACGTTCTAGTTAAGAAAAATCCACTAGAATATAGGCCTTTAGCTCTGCTAGATGCCCTATATTTCCTAGGTATAGATACTAACCTAGTTAGTGGGTTATCCCACTATCTAAAGGGAGGTTATCTAGCTAAAGACTAGCTATTCCTAGCCAATAAAAGCCCCTATGGGTTATTAGAACCTGCTAAACATAGCTTCTTTTTACAGATTAAGGGGCAACCTACTCCCATAATCTGTAAGCATTTAACCTACCTCTCCTTTATAGGCTCTTAATATTGTAACTAATAACGGCAATAATAACCAAGAGCTTATAAGACTAAATTAGGGTTTTCCTACCCTATAGAGGTTTAAATTCTGTAACTAGCTTTTAATCCTAAGGAATATTAACGAATTAAAGAGCTAGAAGACAATGATTTAGCCCTATGTCTTACTAAAGCTCCTCCTAGTTAGGTATCTTCTACAGGGGGTTTAGAAGGTCCATACCCTAATGACTTAGGTGACAATAGTGGCTGTCTACTGCCCCTAGAGGCCTATGATTCTTAAGAGGCCTAGTAACAGAGAGAGCTAGGGGATAATAGCCCTAAATCTAACCTAGATCCTAGTTATAAGAAGTTACTAGATCTAGCCCTTCTTTGGCACATCCGATTAGGCTATATAGGCCTCCCTTTACTAAAGAAATCATCGAAATTAGCTAAAGGGATCCCTAATTTTTCCGCTATTAAAGAAAAGGATTTTAACTACATAGCCTATATGTAATCTAAAGCTATTAGAAGACTAACTAAATAACCTATTTAGAACCCCCCTAGAGTTCTAGATATTCTAGAGGGAGATATAGTTAAAATTAAACCTATACTATATAATAAGAAGGCTATAGTCCTTATACTTATTAATTAAAAATCCTAGTATAAATAGTGTTTTTTATTAGCTAATAAAGAAGGTTTAACCCTTTCTTTAGCTATTAAGGGCTTCTTTAGAGCCTTAAAAAATTGATATAACGCGTATCCTAGGCACCTTCACTTTAACGGAGGTACTAAAATTAATAACGAACTTTAGTTATAGTTATCTTCTAAAGGAATTTATTTTAGCACCTCTTGCCCCTATATTCACGAACAAAATAGGCTAGTTAAGAGGGCTATTAGGGTTATTCTTAACTGGCTTAGGGCTACACTTTAGTGGTCTAAGCTACCCCTATTTCTATAGTCTTATATCCTTCTAGCTATAGTGAAATTAGTTAATATTATAGCTAATATAACTAAACCTTTAACCCCTAAGCAGCTATTTCTAGCTAATTTAGAGCCTAAGACTTCCTATAAGCCTAACTTTTCAAAAATTAGGGCTATAGGGTCTTATTATAAGGTCCTAATACCTCTGGAGCAAAGATCTAAGCTTTAAAAGCTAGCCCCTAGGACTATTCCTAGTTAGTTACTAGCTACTCTAGGTTTTACTATTTATCTTGTTTATATTCCCTCTAAAAGGTTAGTTATAAAGACTAGCTTTATTAAAATTATAGAGGATATAGGCTCTGTAAGGTCCCCTAAGCCTTTAGGGACTAATCCTTTAGAGGGAGAAGCTAATATCTTACGAGATAATCTAGGAGTTTAGGATAGTTACCTAAAGCCTAAAAGCCTAGCGCCCGCAGCACCCGCAGCGCCTATACTAATAGCCCCTAGGGCAACTAATACAGCGCCCACGACAGCGCCTGTAACGCCTCTAGCGCTACCCCTAGAGAGCCCTAGCTCTAGCGCCCCTAATAAGGGTGCTATTAAAAAACCGTTTTTAGATTTAGATTCTTTAATTAATTCTAATTCTATAGATATTAATGATTTTAATATATCTTTATACATTAAGAAGATATGCTTTAAGGCATAATAAAGGGCTAAATTATCCACTAAAAACAACGATTTAAATACCCCTAAGACCTAGAAATAAGCTTTAAAAAGCAAGGATAGTCAAAAATAGATAGATGCAACTTTTAACGAATTTAAATAGCTTCTAGCTACTAGAACCTTTAAATTTATAGGGATAGACTAAATTCCTAAGGGCTAGAGGGTTCTAAAGAATAGGCTTGTTTATAAGCTTAAAAAGGATAAAGAAAATAATCCTCTAAAGTACAAGGCCTAACTCGTTGCTAAAGGGTTTATGCAGATAGAAGGTTAAGATTATATTAAAACCTACGCTATAACTAGCATTCCCCCTAGTTAGCGGATTTTACTAGCCCTAGTAGCTTGTAATAACTAGGAAGTTAAATAGGTTAATTTTATAGGGGCCTTTCTAAATAGTCCACTAAAGGAAGCTATCTATATGCAAATTCCTAATGGATTTACTAAGTTTGCTAAGTCTTTTACACCTAAAGTAGCTAAGTTACTTAAGAAGTATAGCTATAAACCCTCTTAAAAGCAGGTTATTTTCCTATAAAAAGCTTTATATAGATTAAAACAAAGCTCTAGAGAGTAGCAGTAGGTTTTAAAAGACCTTCTTTAGAAGCTAGGCTTTTAACCCCTTATATCTAACCTAGCTGTCTTCTTTAACCTAACTACATCTATATATATAGTGACTTATGTGGATAACTACCTTCTAATAGGACTGGATCTAGCTTATATTAATAGGCTAAAGAAGCTACTTTATAAAGCTTATCCTATAGAAGACTGTGGGCTAGCTGAATTTTTCCTAGGCGTTTAAATCACTAGAAATTAAAAGAAAGAGACCCTAACTATCCACTAGTCCTAGTATATTTCTAAAGCCCTAGAAAGATTTAATATAAAAGATACTAGACCTATTAAAATTCCTCTATAACTAGGAATTATAAAATAGGTAGACCACCTAACTAAACCTCTTTCCCCCCCTAATCACAAGCTATATTAGAGTATTATAGGGACTATTATATACCTAATGCTCCTTACAAGACCTAATATTACCTTTCTAGTTTAGTGGCTTTCTATAGCGCTAGCTAAGCTATTTATAAAGCATCTTAATGCTTCTAAACATTTGCTTAGGTACCTTTTAGGCTCTATAGGTTATTCTATAACTTATAGAAGGTCTAAATCTGCTATTATAGCTTCTGCAACCCTTATTAGCTTCTATAATAGTGACTTCGCGGGTGATAAGTCCTCTAAATTAACCTATGCTTATCTCTATAAGCTAGCTAAAGGACCTATTAGCTAGAAATTAAAGAAAGCAACTATAATAGCTTTATTAATATTAGAGGCTAAATCTAATGCCTTATGTAAAGCTATTAGGGAGCTAGAGTGGCTTTATAGTCTCTTTAAAGAGATAAAGCTACCTATAGCACCTCTAGTACTGATTTTTAGTAATAACTAAGGCGCTATTACAACCGCTAATAACCCTGCTCTTTATAGCAGAACAAAGCATACCCTGCTAAAATTTAACTATACTAGAGAAAAGGTACAGAAGGGTATAGCTAAGGTTATTTATATTAACACTAAAGAGATGCCTGCAGATAGTTTAACTAAGCCCCTGCCCTATGATAAATTTCAACAATTTATCTAACTATTAGGTCTTACGAATACAAAGGCCTAGTTTAAAACCAACTAAAAAGTCAAAAAACCCGAAAAATTAACAAAAACACTGGAATTACGCCTAAAAGTTATTGATTTTACTGTTTTTAGTCTAAAAGTTATTAGATTTATTATTAAATTTATGGTTAACTTAGATATCTATTAAAGAGCTAAGTCTAGGTATTAAATTAGTTACCTTATACTTTTCTAGAGGGAGTGTTAAAATAATGCTATTTATAGCACTATTTTATAGGCCCACTAGTTGCCTTGTTGCGTTATTGCAACGTTAGTTACAAGCGTTGCTTGCAGCGTTGTTTGTTATAACCTGCGTTCCCACAACTAACCCACGGGCTTATATAACTAAGCCAACTACGTTACCCTATAGGGAAGCTAAAATCAACTGTAACTAGGCAACTAGTAGTTATATAAAAGGCTAACGTATACTGTTTGAATCCTTGAATTTTTCTGGATTTAATGGTATATTTTGTAAATAGGGTTGTTTATTAAAGTGCTTAGTTAGTGCACCTAGGCAGCTAGTTTATATAGCTATGAGTCGATTTTTTATTTTTCCTATACAAATGAGTTTTGCGGAAAATAAAAAGTAGCTCCTAAGACCTCTCTAGCGACCTAGATCCTTTAATATAGTTAGTAAGTCTATAAGGGGACTAGAAATCCTCTTATTGCTTATTAGACTATTCGTACTAGCTAGGAATTAACTATATTTAACTATTAAAGCTCTCTATCTTGCAGAATACGCTATAATCTAGTGAATCTAGAAGCCGCCGCATTAGAATCTAGTAGGGAGGTCTTCCTATCCCTCTAGCTAGATTCCCTTCCCATTTTCAATAGATTTATTAAACCTAGAAATTATTTAAGTGAATTTAGAGGAGTTAGCAAATTTGTTTCTTAACTCTCTTTCTCCTTTTCCTTATAATCTAATTAATCATAACTATTAAGAGTTTTAACCTATTAAGGCTAATTAAGTGGTTATTATAGTAATAGTAAGTATGCTATCTATGAAAGCCCTATATTAAAGCTTTTATCCTTATTATTATTAACTAGCTCTTTAAGGAAGCGTTTTTTAACCTCTTTTACACTTAGTAATAGGCCTCTTTCTTAAGCATAGAAGATTAACTTATTAAAGGTAATATAACTTAATAAGAACTAGTAGCTTCTCTTTATTATTAGTACCTAAATTAGGTATTATATAGAGGAGACATATCTAGCTAGGTATCTAATATAAGCTCTCTATGTAAGCTTTAGACTTACCTTATAAAGCCTACTTTGTGTTATTACAAATGCTTTATAACTAAAGGCTTATAGGTAAGTTATAGAGGCTTCTAGATTCTCTAGTAAGTAACTCTATTAAAGCTTGTTCTCTCTTAACTACCTATTTAACGCTTATTAAGGCAATTACTAGTTAAGTAGCTTTTAAGGCGTGTGGTTTAAGATATAAATAGCTACTTTAGTAGCTATAGGCTAGAGGTCTTCTAGGAAGCCTAATTATATTATAAGAGTTATTATAACCCTTATTATTACCCCCCTAGACTATTTAGCGTGCCTGTTTTAATATAGGTAAGCTAGGCTAGACTTTCTAATAATAATGCCTTTATTTATAACCTCTTCTTCCTGTTTTTTAGTCTAGAAGGCAGTCTCCCTATTAGTTATTATAACCGCGATGTAAATGCTATATACCCTTATGTATATAGCTTCTAACTAATTAAAGCAGAATGTAATATCTATCTTTAATAGGATTATAAAGATATAGCATAATCCTATAGCTCTATAGGTAAAAAGAGTAATATATTAGTCTTTATTATACCCTAATAATTAAGCAAAGAGATTAAAAGAGATTACCTAAAGTAGCCTAGAAGGTAATAACCTTACTTATAATGCTTATAATATCTATCTCTATGCCTTAGCTATCTAATAGACCTTATATTTCCTTATGCTCCTTTCATTTAATAGAATTTAAAGCTTTTTAAGCACTTAATATATTATATCCTTACCTAGATACGCTAATCTAGTATGCTATAGGTTTATAGGTATTACTATTATAGCCTTTAGGTCTCTTAAATCTCCCTTAATAGTAAAGATATCTAATAGGCTTAAGCCCTCTATACATAGCTATATACTAATAATCTAAGTTTAAAATATCTCCTAATTACCTCTTACTAGGTCTATAACCCTTCTAGTAAGGTTATCCTACCTTATTCCCTTTTGCGTAAGTAGCTAAAGAGATATAAGGTTTATAAAGAATAATAGTTAGTACTAGGTCTTTAATAAGGTAAGGGTCTAGCTATTTATTAAGACAATCTAAGCTATGCTAACGCTATAAGCCTTAGTAACACTATAACTAGCTTAAATTCTAGGCTATTAACTATAATTAAGGTCTATAAACTAGCGTTTATTATTAAAGATATAGATTAAGGTGCTGCTATTAAGTATAACTTGCGATTTACCCTAGGTAAGGAAAGCCTCTAAAGACTCTAACTTTTCTATAGCTAAAAACACTATATTAACTTCTTTAGGTTCCTTTACACTATTATTCTTAGGTTTCTTTACGCTATTATTCTTTAACTATACGTTATATGCCTTCTTTATATTATTAGGCTAATAATTTATTACTTTCTTTACTTTCTTTAATAGCTTTTTATTAACTTTCTAGTCCTTTATTAGGTAAAGTGCCCTATAGAATTTCTATAAGTCTCTTAACTTCTTTACTTTATACTTCTTATAGTATATATAGTCTTTCTTTACTAACTTCTTTGACTTTCTAGTAACTTTTCCACACCAACCCAAAGGTACGGAATCGCCTCTAAAATACAAACTAAGCTAATATTTAAATTCCTTGTATTGAAAATAGGAAGGGAATCTAGCTAGAGGGATAGGAAGACCTCCCTACTAGATTCTAACGCGGCGGCTTCTAGATTCACTAGATTATAGCTTATTCTTCAAGATTAGGAGCTTTTGATAGTTAAATACAGTTAATTCCTAGCTAACGGATAGTCTAATAAGCAATGAGAGGATTTCTAGTCCCCTTATAGACCTACTAACTATATTAGAGGATCTAGACCGCTAGAGAGGTCTTAGGAGCTACTTTTTATCTTCTGTAAAACCTATTTATATAGGAAAAATAAAAAATCGACTTATAGCTATACAAACTAGCTACCTAGGTGGCCTAACTAAGCACTTTAGTATATAACCCTATTAATAAAATATACTATTAAATCTAGAAAAATTTAAGGATTCGAACAGTATACGTTAGCCTTTTATATGACTACTAGTTGCCTAGTTACAGTTAATTTTAGCTTCCCTATAGGGTAACCTAGTCGGCTTAGTCATACAAGCCCGTGAGTTAGTTATGGGAACGCAGGTCATAACAAACAACGCTGCAAGCAACGCTTGTAACCAACGTTATAACAACGCAACAAGGCAACTAGTGGGCCTATAAAATAGTGCTATAAATAGCATTATTTTAACACCTTGTTATTGATTACCCCCTTCCATAATGTTACATTATAATAGATCTAGAGGTAAGTGTAAGGATAAGGTGCTAATAGTTATTAATAAAGGAGAAAGGGGGCTAGCATAGAGCTACCACTACCCTAACGCTAGTATAGGATAGTTTAATATCTATAGAAGTAATAACAAACCTATAGTAAAATGGATTTAATTTAATTATCCTAAAGAAAAGAAATTCTATAAAGAGATAGCTAGTTTTATCCTAAGCAATAAGGTAGCTAAAGTCTAACGTATTACTAAGGCTATAACTCTCCTAATAGTAAACTATATCTAAGCTAAACTAAAATAGAAAAATAATAATAATAGTAATATCTATATAACTATTGAAAATGGGAAGGGAATCTAGCTAGAGGGATAGGAAGACCTCCCTACTAGATTCTAATGCGGCGGCTTCTAGATTTACTAGATTATAGCGTATTCTGCAAGATAGAGAGCTTTGATAGTTAAATATAGTTAATTCCTAGCTAGTACAGATAGTCTGACAAGCAATGAGAGGATTTCTAGTCCCCTTATAGACCTACTAACTATATCGGAGGATCTAGGTCGCTAGAGAGGTCTTAGGAGCTACTTTTTATTTTCTGCAAAACCTATTTGTATAGGAAAAATAAAAAATCGACTTATAGCCATACAAACTAGCTGCCTAGGTGGCCTAACTAAGCATTTTAGTATATAACCCTATTAATAAAATATACTATTAAATCCAGAAAAATTCAAGGATTCGAACAGTATACATTAGCCTTTTATACAACTACTAGTTGCCTAGTTACAGTTGATTTTAGCTTCCCTATAGGGTAGCCTAGTCGGCTTAGTTATACAAGCCCGTGGGTTAGTTGTGGGAACGCAAGTTATAACAGACGCTGCAAGCAACGCTTGTAACTGTTAAAATAATGCTATTTATAGCACTATTTTATAGGCCCACTAGTTGCCTTGTTGCGTTGTTACAACGTTAGTTACGGGCGTTGCTTGCAGCGTTCTGTTGTGACCCGCGTTGTTCCCACAACCAACCCGCGGGCTTGTATGACTAAGCCGACTAGGTTACCCTATAGGGAAGCTAAAATCGACTGTAACTAGGTAACTAGTAGTCGTATAAAAGGCTGATGTATACTATTTAAATCCTTAAATTTTTCTGGATTTAATAGTATATTTTATTAATAGGGTTGTCTATTAAAAATGCTTAGTTAGACCACCTAGGCAGCTAGTTTGTATAGCTGTGAGTTAATTTTTTATTTTTCCTATATAAATAAGTTTTGCGGAAAATAAAAAGTAGCTCCTAAGACCTCTCTAGCAACCTAGATCCTCTGATATGGTTAGTAGGTCTATGAGGGGACTAGAAATCCTCTCATTACTTGTTAGACTGTCTATACTAGCTAGGAATTAACTATATTTAACCATTAAAGCTCTCTATCTTGCAGAATACGCTATAATCTAGTGAATCTAGAAGCCGCCGCATTAGAATCTAGTAGGGAGGTCTTCCTATCCCTCTAGCTAGATTCCCTTCCTATATTCAATAGGTTATAAGCCTAGAAGGCCTATAGATTACTACATTACTGCGTTATTCTACTGCGATTACTGCTTAATTTTAGGTACTAGTTACCACCTACTATACCTGTGGGCTCTTAAGATTACGAAGGAAACCACTAGAAGTTAAAGCTAAAGCTTTTTATCTACTAGCGCCACGCATCGCAACATCAGACCCTTGGTGTTAAAAATCACTTTATAGCCGCACCCGCAACCACCACATTGCACTCGCAACCACCACATTGCAACCGTAACTATCTAGTTACAACCACAACCTCTTTTTAGTGATTCTATTCACTATTACGACCGTTATATTTGATATTATCTACAATAGTAGATACGCTATATCCTTTAAAATCATTAGACATCTAGTATATCTATACTAGGCTTTTTAACCTATTACACTACGTTACACGCACTATACATTACGTTACGTTGTGTTATAACTACTATAATACCTATTATCTACGATTCCTATTACTTAGTGTTAAGAAAATTTTCTTAGAGACCCCTCTCCGCCATTTTTCTGCCCGCGCATACCGAAGACCCACTTTTTAGACCTAAGGGCTACCCTCTTAAACAGCCCCCCCACACATTTTACGTACGTAACTAGATTGTAACACAAGCAATTTCTAGCGCGCGTTATTTGTAATAGGAATAAATTTAGAGATTTAACATAGGGACTTTTAGAAGATAGCACCACCTAGTTATAAGGGTAAGGCCCCTGCTATAGGGTCTTCTAGCCCCCCTAGGGACCCTAGTAGGATAGATATAGAAGGTTAACTAGCTATTTAGGCTAGTGCTCTATAGCTACAGATACAGAGCTAAATTAAATAACAAGGCAAGACCTTATCTAATTTTATTAGGCATAGCGAGGAAAATTGTATTAAAAACGAGGCTAGCATTAATAACCTTCTAGAGAAATTAATGCAAACTATAACTGTTATGCAAGGTCTTTAGGCTTCTAATAGACCTAAGGAAGAAAATACTAAGGTTCTAGAAGAAGACCTAATAGCTACTACTTCTATAAGCGTACCTTCTAGTAACTTATAAGCTACCTTTAACACAGGTGCTATAAAGGAACTAAATAAGAAGGTTCACTTTATTCTAGAGGGAGCTAAGCTAAAAGGCCCTGAAAATTATAATTAGTGAAAGCAAGCCCTAAGTATATAATTTAGAGCCCTAGGATTACCTAAATTTATAGATAATCTAAGCCTAGTAAGCTATCTAGCTAACTGTGACTAAGCTATTCTTTTAATAATATTAAGAGATAGTTATTAACTAGGACTATAGGCTGCTATATATTAGCAAAAATCCCCTAAAGAAGCCTATAAAGTCCTTATTAGGCAGTATTCGTAAAGTGCTAAAATCCAGTGTGGTACACTATACGCTAGCTACCACTCCCTAAACTTTTTAAGTTATAAGGGATCTTTAGAGGCTTTTAATGCTAATTTTAATAATTTACTAGCTAGACTATAGCTTTGTAGTGTAAAGATTGCCCCTATTAATTAAGTAAATTATTATATTAATGCATTAAAGCAGACCTTTCCTAGTTAGGCTAAGAGACAAAGATTTACTATTAGAGCTTCTAGGGCATAAGGACTGCCTATAAATACCCTAAATTTATAGTTCCTTATAGCGGACTTATTAGAAGAATAGAGGGACAAAACCTCCCCTATAGCTAAAGCCCTTAGTTATAAGGCTTCTAATAATAACAAGGGAAATTCTAAGGACTAGGAAAAGAAGTCTTCTAATCCTAACCCTAAGAAGGACTCTAACGCTACTAAAGAGTAAGATAAGAAGGATTTAAACCCTTCTAAGGCCTCTAAAAAGAAGCAGAAAAAGAAAAAGAGTAGTAATAGGGAAAAATAGAAAGGAAAAGAAGCTGCTTTTGCTTTAGGCTATACCCTAGCTATAGGACACGTTAAAGAATTAGATTCTAATGAATCTAGCAGTGATAATAGTAGTGATTCTAATTCTGATTTAGATAGTTCTAGTGCCTCTACTACTAGTAACACTACTAGCAAGCCTACTTTTAGCTACTCTAACGATATAGTTAAAAACTCCCTTTTGTATAATACAGGTTCTTCCTGTCACATTTGTAATAATAAGGCTTCTTTTAGGGACTTTAAACCTCTAAAGAAAGGTGAAACTAGCGCTATAATTATAGCAGGAGGACCTATTTTTCCTAAAGGAAGAGGCATAGCTGTTTTTAACGTTCTAGTCAAGAAAAATCCACTAGAATATAGGCCCTTAGCTCTGCTAGATACTCTATATTTCCTAGGCATAGATACTAACCTAGTTAGTGGGTTATCTTACTATCTAAAAGGAGGTTATCTAGCTAAAGACTAGCTATTCCTAGCTAATAAAAGCCCCTATAGGTTATTAGAACCTGCTAAACATGGCTTTTTTCTATAGATTAAGGGGCAACCTACTCCTATAATCTGTAAGCATTTAACCCACCTCTCCTTTATAGGCTCTTAATATTGTAACTAATAGCGGCAACGACAACTAAGAGCTTATAAGAACAAATTAGGGTTTTCCTACCCTATAGAGGTTTAAATTCTGTAACTAGCTTTTAATCCTAAGGAATATTAACGAATTAAAGAGCTAGAAGATGATGATTTAGAAGATTTAGCCCTATATCCTACTAAAGCTCCTCCTAGTTAGGCATCTTCTACAGGGGGTTTAGAAGGTCTATACCCTAATGACTTAGGTAACGATAGTGGCCGTCTACTGCCCCTAGAGGCCTGTGATTCTTAAGAGGCCTAGCAACAGAGGGAGCTAGGGGATAATAGCCCTAAATCTAACCTAGATTCTAGTTATAAGAAGTTACTAGATCTAGCCCTTCTTTGGCACATTTGATTAGGCTATATAGGCCTCCCTTTACTAAAGAAGTCATTAAAATTAGCTAAAGGGATCCCTGATTTTTCCGCCGTTAAAGAAAAGGATTTTAACTGCATAGCCTATATGCAATCTAAAGCTATTAGAAGACTAACTAAATAACCTATTTAGGACCCCTCTAGAGTTCTAGATATTCTAGAGGGAGATATAGTTAAAATCGAACCTATACTATATAATAAGAAGGCTATAGTCCTTATTCTTATTGATTAAAAATCCCGGTATAAATGGTGTTTTTTATTAGCTAATAAAGAAGGTTTAACCCTTTCTTTAGCTATTAAGGGCTTCTTTAGAGCCTTAAAAAATTAATATAATGCGTATCCTAGGCACCTTTACTTTAACGGAGGTACTGAAATTAATAATGAACTTTAGTTATAGTTATCTTCTAAAGGAATCTATTTTAGCACCTCTTGCCCCTATATTCACAAACAGAATAGGCTAGTTAAGAGGGCTATTAGGGTTATCCTAGACTAGCTTAGGGCTACACTTTAGTGGTCTAAGCTGCCCTTATATCTATAGTCTTATATCCTTCTAGCTATAGTGGAATTAGTTAATATTATAGCTAATATAACTAAACCTTTAACCCCTAAGTAGCTATTTCTAGCTAATTTAGAGCCTAAGACTTCCTATAAGCCTAACTTTTCAAAAATTAGGGCTATAGGGTCTTATTATAAGGTCCTAATACCTCTGGAGCAAAGATCTAAGCTTTAAAAGCTAGCCCCTAGGACTATTCCTAGTTAGTTACTAGCTACTCTAGGTTTTACTATTTATCTTGTTTATATTCCCTCTAAAAGGTTAGTTATAAAGACTAGCTTTATTAAAATTATAGAGGATATAGGCTCTGTAAGGTCCCCTAAGCCTTTAGGGACTAATCCTTTAGAGGGAGAAGCTAATATCTTACGAGATAATCTAGGAGTTTAGGATAGTTACCTAAAGCCTAAAAGCCTAGCGCCCGCAGCGCCCGCAGCGCCTATACTACAGCCCCTAGGGCAACTAATACAGCGCCACGACAGCGCCTGTAACGCCTCTAGCGCTACCCCTAGAGAGCCCTAGCTCTAGCGCCCCTAATAAGGGTGCTATTAAAAAACCGTTTTTAGATTTAGATTCTTTAATTAATTCTAATTCTATAGATATTAATGATTTTAATATATCTTTATACATTAAGGAGATATGCTTTAAGGCATAATAAAGGGCTAAATTATCCACTAAAAACAACGATTTGGATACCCCTAAGACCTAGAAATAAGCTTTAAAAAGCAAGGATAGTAAAAATAGATAGATGCAACTTTTAACGAATTTAAATAGCTTCTAGCTACTAAAACCTTCAAATTTATAGGGATAGACTAAATTCCTAAGGGCCAGAGGGTTCTAAAGAATAGGCTTGTTTATAAGCTTAAAAAGGATAAAGAAAATAATCCTCTAAAGTACAAGGCCCGACTCGTTGCTAAAGGGTTTATGCAAATAGAAGGTTAAGATTATATTAAAACCTACGCTATAACTAGCATTCCCCCTAGTTAGCGGATTTTACTAGCCCTAGCGGCTTGTAATAACTGGGAAGTTAAATAGGTTAATTTTATAGGGGCCTTTCTAAATAGTCCACTAAAGGAAGCTATCTATATGCAAATTCCTAATGGATTTACTAAGTTTGCTAAGTCTTT
The DNA here is from genome assembly GCA_024072835.1 of Epichloe amarillans. Taxonomy (NCBI): domain Eukaryota; kingdom Fungi; phylum Ascomycota; class Sordariomycetes; order Hypocreales; family Clavicipitaceae; genus Epichloe; species Epichloe amarillans. Next base: position 2,301,071 of record CP099635.1, on the reverse strand, counting down.
ACACCTAAAGTAGCTAAGTTACTTAAGAAGTATAGCTATAAACCCTCTTAAAAGCAGGTTATTTTCCTATAAAAAGCTTTATATAGATTAAAACAAAGCTCTAGAGAGTGCAGTAGGTTTTAAAGACCTTCTTTAGAAGCTAGGCTTTTAACCCCTTATATCTAACCTAGCTGTCTTCTTTAACCTAACTATATCTATATATAGCGACTTATGTGGATAACTGCCTTCTAATAGGACTGATCTAGCTTATATTAATAGGCTAAAGAAGCTACTTTATAAAGCTTATCCTATAGAAGACTGTGGGCTAGCTGAATTTTTCCTAGGCGTTTAAATCACTAGAAATTAAAAGAAAGGGACCCTAACTATCCACTAGTCCTAGTATATTTCTAAAGCCCTAGAAAGATTTAATATAAAAGATACTAGACCTATTAAAATTCCTCTATAACTAGAATTATAAAAAGGTAGACTACCTAACTAAACCTCTTTCCCCCCTAATCACAAGCTATATTAGAGTATTATAGGGACATTATATACCTAATGCTCCTTAAGACCTAATATTGCCTTTCTAGTTTAGTGGCTTTCCATAGCGCTAGCTAAGCTATTTATAGAGCATCTTAATGCTTCTAAACATTTGCTTAGGTACCTTTTAGGCTCTATAGGTTATTCTATAACTTATAGAAGGTCTAAATCTGCTATTATAGCTTCTGCAACCCTTATTAGCTTCTATGATAGTGACTTCGCGGGTGATAAGTCCTCTAAATTAACCTATGCTTATCTCTATAAGCTAGCTAAAGGACCTATTAGCTAGAAATTAAAGAAAGCAACTATAATAGCTTTATTACATTAGAGGCTAAATCTAATGCCTTATGTAAAGCTATTAGGGAGCTAGAGTGGCTTTATAGTCTCTTTAAAGAGATAAAGCTACCTATAGCACCTCTAGTACTAATTTTTAGTAATAACTAAGGCGCTATTACACCGCTAATAACCCTGCTCTTTATAGCAAACAAAGCATACCCTGCTAAAATTTAACTATACTAGAGAAAAGGTACAGAAGGGTATAGCTAAGGTTATTTACATTAACACTAAAGAGATGCTGCAGATAGTTTAACTAAGCCCTGCCTATAATAAATTTCAACAATTTATCTAACTATTAGGTCTTACGAATACAAAGGCCTAGTTTAAAACTAACTAAAAGTCAAAAAAACCCGAAAAATTAACAAAACACTGGAATTACGCCTAAAAGTTATTGATTTTACTGTTTTTAGTCTAAAAGTTATTGATTTATTATTAAATTTATGTTAACTTAGATATCTATTAAAGAGCTAAGTCTAAGGTATTAAATTAGTTACCTTATACTTTTCTAGAGGGAGTGTTAAAATAATGCTATTTATAGCACTATTTTTAGGCCCACTAGTTGCCTTGTTGCGTTATTGCAACGTTAGTTACAGCGTTGCTTGCAGCGTTGTTTGTTATACCCTGCGTTCCCACAACTAACCCACGGGCTTATATAACTAAGCCAACTAGTTACCCTATAGGGAAGCTAAATCAACTGTAACTAGGCAACTAGTAGTTATATAAAAGGCTAACGTATACTGTTTAATCCTTGAATTTTTTCTGGATTTAATGGTATATTTTATAAATAGGGTTGTTTATTAAAGTGCTTAGTTAGGGCCCTAGGCAGCTAGTTTATATAGCTATGAGTCGATTTTTTATTTTTCCTATATAAATGAGTTTTTGCGGAAAATAAAAAGTAGCTCCTAAGACCTCTCTAGCGACCTAGATCCTTTAATATAGTTAGTAGGTCTATAAGGGACTAGAAATCCTCTTATTGCTTATTAGACTATTTGTACTAGCTAGGAATTAACTATATTTTAACTATTAAAGCTCTCTCTATCTTGCAGAATACGCTATAATCTAGTGAATCTAGAAGCCGCCGCATTAGAATCTAGTAGGGAGGTCTTCCCTATCCTCTAGCTAGATTCCCTTCCCATTTTCAATAGATTTATTAAACCTAAAATTATTTAAGTGAATTTAGAGGAGTTAGCAAATTTGTTTCTTAACTCTCTTTCTCCTTTTCCTTATAATCTAATTAATCATAACTATTAAGAGTTTTAACCTATTAAGGCTAATTAAGTGGTTATTATAGTAATAGTAAGTATGCTATCTATGAAAGCCCTATATTAAAGCTTTTATCCTTATTATTATTAACTAGCTCTTTAAGGAAGCGTTTTTTAACCTCTTTTACACTTAGTAATAGGCCTCTTTCTTAAGCATAGAAGATTAACTTATTAAAGGTAATATAACTTAATAAGAACTAGTAGCTTCTCTTTATTATTAGTACCTAAATTAGGTATTATATAGAGGAGACATATCTAGCTAGGTATCTAATATAAGCTCTCTATGTAAGCTTTAGACTTACCTTATAAAGCCTACTTTGTGTTATTACAAATGCTTTATAACTAAAGGCTTATAGGTAAGTTATAGAGGCTTCTAGATTCTCTAGTAAGTAACTCTATTAAAGCTTGTTCTCTCTTAACTACCTATTTAACGCTTATTAAGCAATTACTAGTTAAGTAGCTTTTAAGGCGTGTGGTTTAAGATATAAATAGCTACTTTAGTAGCTATAGGCTAGAGGTCTTCTAGGAAGCCTAATTATATTATAAGAGTTATTATAACCCTTATTATTACCCCCCTAGACTATTTAGCGTGCCTGTTTTAATATAGGTAAGCTAGGCTAGACTTTCTAATAATAATGCCTTTATTTATAACCTCTTCTTCCTGTTTTTTAGTCTAGAAGGCAGTCTCCCTATTAGTTATTATAACCGCGATGTAAATGCTATATACCCTTATGTATATAGCTTCTAACTAATTAAAGCAGAATGTAATATCTATCTTTAATAGGATTATAAAGATATAGCATAATCCTATAGCTCTATAGGTAAAAAGAGTAATATATTAGTCTTTATTATACCCTAATAATTAAGCAAAGAGATTAAAAGAGATTACCTAAAGTAGCCTAGAAGGTAATAACCTTACTTATAATGCTTATAATATCTATCTCTATGCCTTAGCTATCTAATAGACCTTATATTTCCTTATGCTCCTTTCATTTAATAGAATTTAAAGCTTTTTAAGCACTTAATATATATATCCTTACCTAGATACGCTAATCTAGTATGCTATAGGTTTATAGGTATTACTATTATAGCCTTTAGGTCTCTTAAATCTCCCTTAAAGTAAAGATATCTAATAGGCTTAAGCCCTCTATACATAGCTATATACTAATAATCTAAGTTTAAAATATCTCCTAATTACCTCTTACTAGTCTATAACCCTTCTAGTAAGGTTATCCTACCTTATTCCCTTTTGCGTAAGTAGCTAAAGAATATAAGGTTATAAGAATAATAGTTAGTACTAGGTCTTTAATAAGGTAAGGGTCTAGCTATTTATTAAGACAATCTAAGCTATGCTAACGCTATAAGCCTTAGTAACACTATAACTAGCTTAAATTCTAGTATTAACTATAATTAAGGTCTATAAACTAGCGTTTATTATTAAAGATATAGATTAAGTGCTGCTATTAAGTATAACTTGCGATTTACCCTAGGTAAGGAAAGCCTCTAAAGACTCTAACTTTTCTATACTAAAAAACACTATATTAACTTCTTTAGGTTCCTTTACACTATTATTCTTAGGTTTCTTTACGCTATTATTCTTTAACTATATTATATGCCTTCTTTATATTATTAGGCTAATAATTTATTACTTTCTTTACTTTCTTTAATAGCTTTTATTAACTTTCTAGTCTTTATTAGGTAAAGTGCCCTATAGAATTTCTATAAGTCTCTTAACTTCTTTACTTTATACTTCTTTAGTATATATAGTCTTTCTTTACTAACTCTTTGACTTTCTAGTAACTTTTCCACACCAACCCAAAGTACGAATCGCCTCTAAAATACAAACTAAGCAATATTTAAATTCCTTGTATTGAAAATAGGAAGGAATCTAGCTAGAGATAGGAAGACCTCCCTACTAGATTCTAACCGCGGCTTCTAGATTCACTAGATTATAGCTTATTCTTCAAGATTAGGAGCTTTTGATAGTTAAATACAGTTAATTCTAGCTAACGATAGTCTAATAAGCAATGAGAGGATTTCTAGTCCCCTTATAGACTACTAACTATATTAGAGGATCTAGACCGCTAGAGAGGTCTTAGGAGCTACTTTTTATCTTCTGTAAAACCTATTTATATAGGAAAATAAAAAATGACTTATAGCTATAAAACTAGCTACCTAGGGCCTAAACTAAGCACTTTAGTATATAACCCTATTAATAAAATTATACTATTAAATCTAGAAAAATTAAGATTCGAACAGATACGTAGCCTTTTATATGACTACTAGTTGCCTAGTTACAGTTAATTTTAGCTCCCTATAGGGTAACCTAGTCGGCTTAGTCATACAAGCCCGTGAGTAGTTATGGGAACGCAGGTCATAACAAACAACGCTGCAAGCAACGCTTGTAACCAACGTATAAAACGCAACAAGCAACTAGTGGCCTATAAAATAGTCTATAAATAGCATTATTTTAACACCTTGTTATTGATTACCCCCTTCCCATAATGTTACATTATATAGATCTAGAGGTAAGTGTAAGGATAAGGTGCTAATAGTTATTAATAAAGGAGAAAGGGGGCTAGCATAGAGCTACCACTACCCTAACGCTAGTATAGGATAGTTTAATATCTATAGAAGTAATAACAAACCTATAGTAAAATGGATTTAATTTAATTATCCTAAAGAAAAGAAATTCTATAAAGAGATAGCTAGTTTTATCCTAAGCAATAAGGTAGCTAAAGTCTAACGTATTACTAAGGCTATAACTCTCCTAATAGTAAACTATATCTAAGCTAAACTAAAATAGAAAAATAATAATAATAGTAATATCTATATAACTATTGAAAATGGGAAGGGAATCTAGCTAGAGGGATAGGAAGACCTCCCTACTAGATTCTAATGCGGCGGCTTCTAGATTTACTAGATTATAGCGTATTCTGCAAGATAGAGAGCTTTGATAGTTAAATATAGTTAATTCCTAGCTAGTACAGATAGTCTGACAAGCAATGAGAGGATTTCTAGTCCCCTTATAGACCTACTAACTATATCGGAGGATCTAGGTCGCTAGAGAGGTCTTAGGAGCTACTTTTTATTTTCTGCAAAACCTATTTGTATAGGAAAAATAAAAAATCGACTTATAGCCATACAAACTAGCTGCCTAGGTGGCCTAACTAAGCATTTTAGTATATAACCCTATTAATAAAATATACTATTAAATCCAGAAAAATTCAAGGATTCGAACAGTATACATTAGCCTTTTATACAACTACTAGTTGCCTAGTTACAGTTGATTTTAGCTTCCCTATAGGGTAGCCTAGTCGGCTTAGTTATACAAGCCCGTGGGTTAGTTGTGGGAACGCAAGTTATAACAGACGCTGCAAGCAACGCTTGTAACTGTTAAAATAATGCTATTTATAGCACTATTTTATAGGCCCACTAGTTGCCTTGTTGCGTTGTTACAACGTTAGTTACGGGCGTTGCTTGCAGCGTTCTGTTGTGACCCGCGTTGTTCCCACAACCAACCCGCGGGCTTGTATGACTAAGCCGACTAGGTTACCCTATAGGGAAGCTAAAATCGACTGTAACTAGGTAACTAGTAGTCGTATAAAAGGCTGATGTATACTATTTAAATCCTTAAATTTTTCTGGATTTAATAGTATATTTTATTAATAGGGTTGTCTATTAAAAATGCTTAGTTAGACCACCTAGGCAGCTAGTTTGTATAGCTGTGAGTTAATTTTTTATTTTTCCTATATAAATAAGTTTTGCGGAAAATAAAAAGTAGCTCCTAAGACCTCTCTAGCAACCTAGATCCTCTGATATGGTTAGTAGGTCTATGAGGGGACTAGAAATCCTCTCATTACTTGTTAGACTGTCTATACTAGCTAGGAATTAACTATATTTAACCATTAAAGCTCTCTATCTTGCAGAATACGCTATAATCTAGTGAATCTAGAAGCCGCCGCATTAGAATCTAGTAGGGAGGTCTTCCTATCCCTCTAGCTAGATTCCCTTCCTATATTCAATAGGTTATAAGCCTAGAAGGCCTATAGATTACTACATTACTGCGTTATTCTACTGCGATTACTGCTTAATTTTAGGTACTAGTTACCACCTACTATACCTGTGGGCTCTTAAGATTACGAAGGAAACCACTAGAAGTTAAAGCTAAAGCTTTTTATCTACTAGCGCCACGCATCGCAACATCAGACCCTTGGTGTTAAAAATCACTTTATAGCCGCACCCGCAACCACCACATTGCACTCGCAACCACCACATTGCAACCGTAACTATCTAGTTACAACCACAACCTCTTTTTAGTGATTCTATTCACTATTACGACCGTTATATTTGATATTATCTACAATAGTAGATACGCTATATCCTTTAAAATCATTAGACATCTAGTATATCTATACTAGGCTTTTTAACCTATTACACTACGTTACACGCACTATACATTACGTTACGTTGTGTTATAACTACTATAATACCTATTATCTACGATTCCTATTACTTAGTGTTAAGAAAATTTTCTTAGAGACCCCTCTCCGCCATTTTTCTGCCCGCGCATACCGAAGACCCACTTTTTAGACCTAAGGGCTACCCTCTTAAACAGCCCCCCCACACATTTTACGTACGTAACTAGATTGTAACACAAGCAATTTCTAGCGCGCGTTATTTGTAATAGGAATAAATTTAGAGATTTAACATAGGGACTTTTAGAAGATAGCACCACCTAGTTATAAGGGTAAGGCCCCTGCTATAGGGTCTTCTAGCCCCCCTAGGGACCCTAGTAGGATAGATATAGAAGGTTAACTAGCTATTTAGGCTAGTGCTCTATAGCTACAGATACAGAGCTAAATTAAATAACAAGGCAAGACCTTATCTAATTTTATTAGGCATAGCGAGGAAAATTGTATTAAAAACGAGGCTAGCATTAATAACCTTCTAGAGAAATTAATGCAAACTATAACTGTTATGCAAGGTCTTTAGGCTTCTAATAGACCTAAGGAAGAAAATACTAAGGTTCTAGAAGAAGACCTAATAGCTACTACTTCTATAAGCGTACCTTCTAGTAACTTATAAGCTACCTTTAACACAGGTGCTATAAAGGAACTAAATAAGAAGGTTCACTTTATTCTAGAGGGAGCTAAGCTAAAAGGCCCTGAAAATTATAATTAGTGAAAGCAAGCCCTAAGTATATAATTTAGAGCCCTAGGATTACCTAAATTTATAGATAATCTAAGCCTAGTAAGCTATCTAGCTAACTGTGACTAAGCTATTCTTTTAATAATATTAAGAGATAGTTTTAACTAGGACTATAGGCTGCTATATATTAGCAAAATCCCCTAAAGAAGCCTATAAAGTCCTTATTAGGCAGTATTCGTAAAGTGCTAAAATCCAGTGTGGTACACTATACGCTAGCTACCACTCCCTACTTTAAACTTTTTAAGTTATAAGGGATCTTTAGAGGCTTTTAATGCTAATTTTAATAATTTACTAGCTAGACTATAGCTTTGTAGTGTAAAGATTGCCCCTATTAATTAAGTAAATTATTATATTAATGCATTAAAGCAGACCTTTCCTAGTTAGGCTAAGAGACAAAGATTTACTATTAGAGCTTCTAGGGCATAAGGACTGCCTATAAATACCCTAAATTTATAGTTCCTTATAGCGGACTTATTAGAAGAATAGAGGGACAAAACCTCCCCTATAGCTAAAGCCCTTAGTTATAAGGCTTCTAATAATAACAAGGGAAATTCTAAGGACTAGGAAAGAAGTCTTCTAATCCTAACCCTAAGAAGGACTCTAACGCTACTAAAGAGTAAGATAAGAAGGATTTAAACCCTTCTAAGGCCTCTAAAAAGAAGCAGAAAAAGAAAAAGAGTAGTAATAGGGAAAAATAGAAAGGAAAAGAAGCTGCTTTTGCTTTAGGCTATACCCTAGCTATAGGACACGTTAAAGAATTAGATTCTAATGAATCTAGCAGTGATAATAGTAGTGATTCTAATTCTGATTTAGATAGTTCTAGTGCCTCTACTACTAGTAACACTACTAGCAAGCCTACTTTTAGCTACTCTAACGATATAGTTAAAAACTCCCTTTTGTATAATACAGGTTCTTCCTGTCACATTTGTAATAATAAGGCTTCTTTTAGGGACTTTAAACCTCTAAAGAAAGGTGAAACTAGCGCTATAATTATAGCAGGAGGACCTATTTTTCCTAAAGGAAGAGGCATAGCTGTTTTTAACGTTCTAGTCAAGAAAAATCCACTAGAATATAGGCCCTTAGCTCTGCTAGATACTCTATATTTCCTAGGCATAGATACTAACCTAGTTAGTGGGTTATCTTACTATCTAAAAGGAGGTTATCTAGCTAAAGACTAGCTATTCCTAGCTAATAAAAGCCCCTATAGGTTATTAGAACCTGCTAAACATGGCTTTTTTCTATAGATTAAGGGGCAACCTACTCCTATAATCTGTAAGCATTTAACCCACCTCTCCTTTATAGGCTCTTAATATTGTAACTAATAGCGGCAACGACAACTAAGAGCTTATAAGAACAAATTAGGGTTTTCCTACCCTATAGAGGTTTAAATTCTGTAACTAGCTTTTAATCCTAAGGAATATTAACGAATTAAAGAGCTAGAAGATGATGATTTAGAAGATTTAGCCCTATATCCTACTAAAGCTCCTCCTAGTTAGGCATCTTCTACAGGGGGTTTAGAAGGTCTATACCCTAATGACTTAGGTAACGATAGTGGCCGTCTACTGCCCCTAGAGGCCTGTGATTCTTAAGAGGCCTAGCAACAGAGGGAGCTAGGGGATAATAGCCCTAAATCTAACCTAGATTCTAGTTATAAGAAGTTACTAGATCTAGCCCTTCTTTGGCACATTTGATTAGGCTATATAGGCCTCCCTTTACTAAAGAAGTCATTAAAATTAGCTAAAGGGATCCCTGATTTTTCCGCCGTTAAAGAAAAGGATTTTAACTGCATAGCCTATATGCAATCTAAAGCTATTAGAAGACTAACTAAATAACCTATTTAGGACCCCTCTAGAGTTCTAGATATTCTAGAGGGAGATATAGTTAAAATCGAACCTATACTATATAATAAGAAGGCTATAGTCCTTATTCTTATTGATTAAAAATCCCGGTATAAATGGTGTTTTTTATTAGCTAATAAAGAAGGTTTAACCCTTTCTTTAGCTATTAAGGGCTTCTTTAGAGCCTTAAAAAATTAATATAATGCGTATCCTAGGCACCTTTACTTTAACGGAGGTACTGAAATTAATAATGAACTTTAGTTATAGTTATCTTCTAAAGGAATCTATTTTAGCACCTCTTGCCCCTATATTCACAAACAGAATAGGCTAGTTAAGAGGGCTATTAGGGTTATCCTAGACTAGCTTAGGGCTACACTTTAGTGGTCTAAGCTGCCCTTATATCTATAGTCTTATATCCTTCTAGCTATAGTGGAATTAGTTAATATTATAGCTAATATAACTAAACCTTTAACCCCTAAGTAGCTATTTCTAGCTAATTTAGAGCCTAAGACTTCCTATAAGCCTAATTTCTTGAAAATTAGGGCTATAGGGTCTTATTATAAGGTCCTAATACCTTTGGAGCAAAGATCTAAGCTTTAAAAGCTAGCTCCTAGGACTATTCCTAGTTAGTTGCTAGCTACTCTAGGTTTTACTATTTATCTTGTTTATATTCCCTCTAAAAGGTTAGTTATAAAGACTAGCTTTATTAAAATTATAGAGAATATAGGCTTTATAGGGTCCCCTAAGCCTTTAGGGACTAATTCTTTAGAGGGAGAAGCTAATATCTCACGAGATAATCTAGAAGTTTAGGATAGTTACCTAAAGCCTAAAAGCCTAGCGCCTGTAGCGCCCGCAGCGCCTATACTAACAGCCCCTAGGGTAACTAATACAGCGCCTATAACAGCGCTTGTAACGCCTCTAGCGCTACCCCTAGAGAGCCCTAGCTCTAGCGCCCCTAATAAGGGTGCTATTAAAAAACCGTTTTTAGATTTAGATTCTTTAATTAATTCTAATTCTATAGATATTAATGATTTTAATATATCTTTATACATTAAGGAGATATGCTTTAAGGCATAACAAAGGGCTAAATTATCCACTAAAAACAACGATTTGGATACCCCTAAGACCTAGAAATAAGCTTTAAAAAGCAAGGATAGTTAAAAATAGATAGATGCAACTTTTAACGAATTTAAACAGCTTCTAGCTGCTAGAACCTTTAAATTTATAGGGATAGACCAAATTCCTAAGGGCTAGAGGGTTCTAAAGAATAGGCTTGTTTATAAGCTTAAAAAGGATAAAGAAAATAATCCTCTAAAGTATAAGGCCTAACTCGTTACTAAAGGGTTTATGCAGATAGAAGGTTAAGATTATATTGAAACCTACGCTATAACTAGCATTCCCCCTAGTTAGCGGATTTTACTAGCCCTAGCGGCTTGTAATGACTAGGAAGTTAAATAGGTTGATTTTATAGGGGCCTTTCTAAACAGTCCACTAAAGGAAGCTATCTATATGCAAATTCCTAATGGATTTACTGAATTTGCCAAGTCTACACCTAAAGTAGCTAAGTTACTTAAGAAGTATAGCTACAAACCCTCTTAAAAGCAGGTTATCTTCCTATAAAAAGCTTTATATAGATTAAAACAGAGCTTTAGAGAGTGGCAACAGGTTTTAAAGGACCTTCTTCGGAAGCTAGGCTTTTAACCCCTTATATCCAACCTAGCTGTCTTCTTTAACCTAACTATATTTACATATATAGCGACTTATGTGGATAACTGCCTTCTAATAGGACTGTATCTAGCTTATATTAATAGGCTAAAGAAGCTACTTTATAAAGCTTATCCTATAGAAGATCGTGGGCTAGTAGAATTTTTCCTAGGCGTTTAAATCACTAGAAATCAAAAGAAAGGGACCTTAACTATCCACTAGTCCTAGTATATTTCTAAAGCCCTAGAAAGATTTAACATAAAAGATACTAGACCTATTAAAATTCCTCTATAACCTAGAATTATAAAACAGGTAGACTACCTAACTAAACCTCTTTCCCCCCTTAATCACAAGCTATATCAGAGTATTATAGGGACTATTATATACCTAATGCTTCTTACAAGACCTGATATTGCCTTTCTGGTTTAGTGGCTTTCCACAGCGCTAGCTAAGCCATTTATAGAGCATCTTAATGCTTCTAAACATCTGCTTAGGTACCTTTTAGGCTCTATAGGTTATTCTATAACTTATAGAAGGTCTAAAGCTACTACAGCTTCTGCAACCCTTATTAGCTTCTGTGATAGTGACTTCGCGGGTAATAAGTCCTCTAAATCAACCTATGCTTATCTCTATAAGCTAGCTAAAGGACCTATTAGCTAGAAATTAAAGAAAGCAACTATAATAGCTTTATCCATATTAGAGGCTAAATCTAATGCCTTATGTGAAGCTATTAGGGAGCTAGAGTGGCTTTATAGTCTCTTTAAAGAGATAAAGCTACCTATAGCACCTCTAGTACTAATTTTTAGTGATAACTAAGGCGCTATTACAACCGCTAATAACCCTGCTCTTTATAGCAAAACAAAGCATACCCTGCTAAAATTTAACTATACTAGAGAAAAGGTACAGAAGGGTATAGCTAAGGTTATCTATATTAACACTAAAGAGATGCTTGTAGATGGTTTAACTAAGCCCCTGCCTAATGATAAATTTCAACAATTTATCTAACTATTAGGTCTTACGAATACAAAGGCCTAGTTTAAAAATTAACTAAAAAGTTAAAAAACCCGAAAAATCAACAAAAACACTGGAATTACGCCTAAAAGTTATTGATTTTACTGTTTTTAGTCTAAAAGTTATTGGATTTATTATTAGATTTATAGTTAACTTAGATATCTATTAAAGAGCTAAGTCTAGGTATTGAATTAGTTACCTTATACTTTTCTAGAGGGAGTGTTAAAATAATGCTATTTATAGCACTATTTTATAGGCCCACTAGTTGCCTTGTTGCGTTATTGCAACGTTAGTTACAAGCGTTGCTTGCAGCGTCTGTTGTGACTTGCGTTCCCATAACTAACCCACAGGCTTATATGACTAAGCTAACTAGGCTACCCTATAGGGAAGCTAAAATCAACTGTAACTAGGCAACTAGTAGTTGTATAAAAGGCTAATGTATACTGTTTAAATCCTTGAATTTTTCTGGATTTAATGGTATATTTTATTAATAGGGTTGTATACTAAAATGCTTAGTTAGGCTACCTAGGCAGCTAGTTTATATAGCCGTGAGTTAATTTTTTATTTTTCCCATACAAATAGGTTTTGCGGAAAATAAAAAGTAGCTCCTAAGACCTCTCTAGCAACCTAGATCCTCTAATATGGTTAGTAGGTCTATGAGGGGACTAGAAATCCTCTCATTGCTTGTCAAACCGTCCGTTAGCTAGGAATCAACTGTATTTAACTATTAAAAGCTCCTAATCTTGAAGAATAAGCTATAATCTAGTGAATCTAGAAGCCGCTGCATCAGAATCTAGCAGGGAGGTCTTCCTATCCCTCTAGCTAGATTCCCTTCCCATATTCAATAATATTATTAATAATATTTATATAGCTACCTTCTAAATTCCTCCCCTCCTCCCCTTATTATCTACTATTACTATCTTTATACCTCTATACTCTAGTAACTTCCCCTCTCCCCCCCTATAATCCTTCTAGCTCTCTATCGCCCCCCCTATAATCTATCTAGCTCTCTGTTACCCTCCTAGTTATCTACTATAACGGTTTTCCTACCTCTATACTCTATATATATTACACAGAGGCAATAACTACCACGCAAAGGTAAATAATTGCTTCTAAGGGCCTTAAGGGCGTTATATAACGTTAGAAATAATCTCTGGATAACTAGGAGGCTCCTAGTAACTCCTATAAGGCTAAGAGCTATAATAAGGGTAGCTCTTATAAGAACTACCCTATAGGAGTCGCTATTTTTCCTTCTTTTTCTGCCTTTTCTTATTACCTAGGGAGATATCCTCCCCTTCCTCCTCCTAGTAGACTTTTATCTAGGTTAGTTAGGGCCTTAGCCCTAACACTATTACCCACAGTAACTATCCCTATTACCTATAGTGACTATCCCTATTACCTATGCGGGTTACCTACCCCTCTATCCGGATTATTATCCTATTGCTAGAGATAAATTGCTCTAGGGCCTTATTTAGTAATGCCTTTGTAAAGGCATTAGCTAGATTATTAGCTCTATTAATCTATTAGATCTTGTAAAGCTTACAGCGCTTATATAATTATTATAGGGCTATAATATTAATTATTAAGCGCTTCTCTTTAGTTATACTAAGCTTAATAAGGCATTTATATAGGGAGTATAAGTCTATATAAACTATAACTAGGGTTAGAGGGGTATTTAATTAGTTTGTGATTAATCCTAGCGTTATAGCAATTGCGTAAGCTATGTTAACGCTAGTAACTATGCTATAGACTTTAGAGGCTAGCATACTTTATATAACTCTCTTGCTCTTTGTTAAGCTAAAGTGTATAATATTACCTATAATTATAAACTCGCTATCTTTATAGTCTTTATTAGCTAGGATTAGTATATAGCTAAGTTATAAAGTAAGGTCTTAATTATTTATAAAGGACCTATTTATAAAGGCATAGAGCTTTACTTTAGCAAGGTTAATTAGAACAAACGTAAGGCCTCTCTCTAGGTAGTTTATCTACCACTAAATCTAATAATTAAGGGCTTTAACGTTCTTAACCATTAGTTCTTAGTATTATATAGCAATAGATAGGTTATAGTAGGCTTTTAGTTAGCAAATTAAGGCAATATAAGTGCCTTAAGCTTATTACTTAATATACTTTTGCTTTAAGTCTATAAGTAAAATTACTTTAAGTTTACTACTTTACCCCTTTTACTAAAGGGTAATAGCTATATTAGTGGCTATTATAATAATTCCCCTATTAAAGGTAAGGGGACTACTCTTAAGAAGGAATTGCTTTAGCTTTACTATAAAGGCTATAGTAGCTAGCTCTTTTTCCTCCTTCTTAGAGAACTCCTTGTCTAATAGCCCTAGCGTGTTATTAGTTTATATGCCTATATATACGAATTAAGGGCTTTTCTCTATTATTATAAGTAAGCAAGGATTATATATAAAAGTCTCTATTTAGAGCTTCTCTCTATAATACTTATAATACATTACTTACTAGTGTGTTCTAGCCTTTATAATGCTATAGAGAGGCTTAATAACCCTTATAATTATTTCTTTAGGGTATTAGTTATAGATCTAAACTAGAAGTCTAGCTAGGATAACTCTATTTAATAGTGTTCTTAATTAAACATAGGCTTACGTAATATTATAAATCTATAGGATAAAGTCTTTCTTTATTAGTAAGGGAGTAATTATAAGGATAAGGCGTTAACTAGCCTATTAGATCGTTAGGGCTTATATTAAGATATCTTATTTTGCCTTATTACTAAAGCCTTAGATTATAAGCCGCGATTTCTTATATAGCTAGCCTATCTTCCCTTTAACCTTATTAACAATATAGGAGTTAAAGATCCTTACACTACTATACTCTCTTTTATTAAAGACTATAAATTTAAACACGCCTTAGTTAATTAAGGTATTAATTTTAGCCTTAGTAAAGAGCTTAAAGGGCTCTCCTAAGGTTATAATTACGCTTTCCTTATGTAGTCTAATTATAAGGGTAAAGTTAGCTTCCTTCTTAGCTAAGATAAATATATTAGTCTTATTAATAATTACTAGAGGGTTCTTACGTGGTTTGCCTAGCTATCTCTTTAGGGGAACCTCTAGGGGTCTAGCTACTAGCCTTTCTTAGGCCTCTCTCTTTTCTTTAGCTAGCTAAGGTAAGAGGGCCTTTGTATTTAGGTCCTCCTAGTAAGGTCTAATAGAGGTTAACTAGAAGGCCTTTAGGCCTCTTAGAAGGTTAAGTATATAGGTCTCTCTATTAATTAAAAGGAGGTTATATAGGCCTTACTAACTATTGCCTTCTTACTACACTTATACTAGTAATCTAAGTAATAGGCTAAGAGTTAATACTATATCTAGGCTATTCCTTATTATAAGGGCTTTATTAATCTTCTAGATAGCATAGAGGTGTTTAATTTCTTTTATTACCTTTTATATAGTAATTACACACTATAATATCTCTAGTAAAGGAGGGGATTTGCTTGTTATACATAGATATGCCCTAAAGATAAGAAGGGTTAAAATAAGGCTATTTAGTCTTACTATATTATTAAGAGCTTTTATAGCTATCTATAGGGCTATAGGCTTAGGGGTTATTAGGCATTCCTATTATATAATATTATAGGCTTTATAGAGCAGCCTATAATATCTCTTAACCTTTCTAATGCTATAATATGCTTTAATTAAGACCTCCTTAATAGAAATTAATATTAATACCGCAAATTAATAGAATTCTTTACTATAAAAGTTAGTGCTAGCATTAGTAATAACCTAATCTAGGGGTCTAAGGTACGCATTAATCTAGTATACTCTTAGAGCTTCCTATATTATTTTAGCTAAGATATCCTTAAGGAATCTTACTATATTAAAAGCTATAGCTATATCTATAGCATAAAGCATAGGTTAATTTCCGTTAAGATATATAATATTTACTATTACTTTAAAGTTAAAGGTATAGTTATCCTTAAGGGTAAACTTAAAGCAATACGGGCTATTAGCGTTTATTTAATACTAGTAGCATACCTTTATTATCTCTTTAATAGCTTTAATATTAATCTTATACCCTAAATTATATAATAGGTTATAGAGCCTTTAGACTAATAGGTAGCTAAATTAATAATATAATTATTATAGTTTTACCTCTATTAGGTAGTTACTTATAATTAACGCCTTATTCTATAGCAATAGCATCCACGCATACCCCTATTTATATACTAGGGGGACCTTAACACTACCTTACTAGAGGATATTCTTAGTAGTAATAAAGTTAATCTTTAATATAACTATATCCTTAAGGTATAGTAAGAAGGGAGTGTTTATAAGTATTACATAGAAGGTAATATTACTAAAGGGGGTAGGGATATTAATTATTCTAAGGGAGGTGATTTCTATGCTACCTCTAAACCTAATTATTCCCTTACTTACTCTTGCCTTATTAAGTTAAATTTAAGGTATCTTGCTTTATAGCGTAAGGAATTATAAGTAACTTACTATTAAGTACTTAGCTACTCTAGTGTTAGGTATAATGCCTTAGAAGACCTTAGCTAAGTAATAGTCTTTAAGTATAAACATATATAAAGCCTTATTAAAAGCTTTATTGCTAAAGGGGCTCTTCTTACTTAGCCTATGCTATATTACTTAGTTAGTAAGAATTTTAACTATTTTCTTGCTATTAAGTATTACTTCTTATATAAAAAAGCTTATAAGCACTAGGCTATCTTTCCTACTAGTTTTATTATTAAACCCTATACTTACTATATATTAGGTAATATTATTATCTTTAGAAGGCTAGGAGAAAGGGTCTTAACTAGGGGTTTCTTTATACTAGGTAAGGAATAACTTATATAAAGCTTTAGGGGATAGGGAAGAGTTAACTAAGTAGTAGCTCTTATAACATTAGTATACCTTCTTTTGCTTCTCTTTAGAATGCTTTATTAACTAGTATCCTTCCTTACTATATATATAGCACTTCTTTAAGTAAGGGGCTCCCTTAGCACCTTTATACCTCTAGGGAGAGTATTATAACTCTTTACCCTTACTATTATACTGTTAGGGTCGTGGAGGCTACGGAGCGACACAGGCAATAGAGGCAATAGCATTATGTATAGTGGGACCTACTTAGGGCTTGCAGCGCCCTAGCTGCGAGGTTGCCACAAGCTAGTTACGTAAGCGCAGAGGGGGTATTTAGGCAAAGGTCGCATACATAGAATGTGGGAGGCTAGAGATTAAAACCCTTAAGCACCACTACTTACCTTTAGCTATTTAGCTACTACTTATCCATACCATCACCCTGTTCTATCCATTGCGGCCTAGAAGCCTTGACATATACCTTCTATTAGTCTAGAACTACTCCTAAGGTTTAGTATTAGTAAGAAATTAACTTTAACCACTAGATTCTTTTATAATTAGGTAAATAGTTATCTAAACCCGCTTATAGAATTATTAAAGGCTATTAGGGGGGTTAGTAAGGTAGCTTCTATACTCTAGGATTTTATTATAGGTAGTTATAATTTGATTTTAGAGGGCTTGCTCTAATTAACCTATATTAGGGATAGCTTTTTATAATGTAAAGAGCTTCTCTATAATCTTATTAAAGCATTTTACCTTTAACTTATTAGGGTTATTATAGATTATCTTCTAGAGGGATATATTATACCACTTAAGGAGGTATTTTTACCTTATATCCTTAGTCTTAAACCTTTGCTTTATCTTTACTACTAAGGTTATAAGGTCTTAGGGATTCCCTAGCTATAAGAGGTAGTCTAAGTAATACCTAAGGGCTTTCCCTTTTAGTATTACTTCTAGTATATAACCTAATTACTCTTGCTTAATATCTAAGAGCTTACACTTTCTCCTAAATACTAGGAGCTTTAATTTAAAGATATTATAGTCCTTAGTGCTATATTGCTTTTCTAGCGTATATATCTTTATAAGATCTATAATTTGCTTTACTATAGGTTATAAGGGGGTAAGTATATTATTAATAAGCATTATCCTCTCTTAAGGAGAGGGAAACTAGTGCTATTAAGCTAGTTCTAGTTCCTAAGGTAAGGGAGGGGGCTATAAAAAAGGTAGTTATTACTAAATTACTAGTGTAATAGCTAGGGAAGGTTAGCATAAGGCTTAATAAAGAGGGAAGGTAGCCCTTATAGTTTAGGGTTACTAGAAGCTACCTTTATTAAAGAGGTTATTAAGGAAGTCTTTACTTACTATAATTTTCCTTTAGAAGTCTATATACTTCTTATAGGTATTATCCACTTTTTCTTATAACTAGAAGTAAAATTCCTCTTACTTAAGGACTTCTTAAAGGTTTATAATAATAGTTATAATCTAGTTAATTATTATATACACCCTATTAGTTATAAGATAGTTATAGAGGTACTTTACTACTAGGGCTAGTGCTCTTTAAAGTGTTTAGGGTGTTTACTTATAGAAGTCTTTAATAAACTCTATAAAGAGGGTTTTTCTAATTACCTTTCTTACTTTATAATCCTTTACTTTAGTAAGGATATAGGCTATAAGGTTTTCTAGTGTATTATCCTTATTAATATTAAATCCTTTAATCTTATAAAGTAATTTCTCTATAATATAATAGTATAAGGTCTAAGGGATATAGAGGAAAGGAATTATACTAGGTTTTCTCTTTAGTTACCCTTTATAAGCTTCTAAGAAAGTGTCTCCTACTTATAAGCTATTATAACTTACTAGGACTTATATTTACTCCTTCTTATTAACTATTATAACTTATAGGCTTTAGAGAAAATAGAATAAGAAAGAGGGATAATAAATTTCTAAGTAAGGAAATATATAAAGGATTATAAGCTTAGTGGTTAGCTTTATTATATAATAAAACGCACTAAGGAGAAGAATAATAGGATAGGATAAGCTACTAAAGTTAAACTCTTCTTTAAGGTTTAGGCTTTTATTTATTATATTAAGAAAAATAATAGGATAGGTAAGCTACTAGAGTTAAACTCTTCTTTAAGATAATAGGCTTTTTCCTTAGCACTCTTAGGGATCTTATAGTAATATATACACTACTTCTATAAGAATCTCTTCTATAAAGACCTTACTAATCTATAGTTAGCATAATCTATAAGAGAGTGGTTAGCACTTGTAAGTTAGATTATAGTTATTGTAATTTGTAAGAAAGTGGTTACTTAGGGGTTAACCACTAATTAGTGTTAGTTTCGCAGGGATTTATAACGCGTACACAAAGCCTTAAGAATAGTATTATTATTAATAATCTATTTTAGGCTTATTATTCTATCTTATCTAAGAAGAGAAAAGGGAAGCAAAAGAGAGGGCTTTCGTAAGGGATAACAGCTGCCTATTATAGGTCACGTGACTCCACGTGACGCTAGCCCTGCCCTATCACAGGGCCCGCTTACGGGGCGAAAGTGGGGCCCGCGCGCGCGCGCGCGGGCTAACCCTCTTCTGGTTGCAATTGCGGCTGTTAAGCGCGATTAATATCGTGTTGTTCTAACAGCTTTAGAATTAGCTATTAAATACCTAATAATAACTACTAAGAACTATAAACTAAGCACTATCTTTAGTATTATTAGGTTATTAAGGGTACTAAAAATAACTCTCTTTAGCTATATTATAACCTTTAGAAGAGCTTTCCTAGGGTTACTATACGCTACTAACTACTAATCTACTACTTTACAAGCGTGTTTAAACTCCTATAGTATCTATTATAGATAATTAACTTTATATAGCCTTTACTACTTTTCTCTTTACTAGAGTCCTATTTTCTATAATGATTAGAGGCTTAGGAGGGTAGTCTAGCTATATAATTAAATTAGGATTAATAAAGACCTAG
This sequence comes from Epichloe amarillans, assembly GCA_024072835.1. Lineage (NCBI taxonomy): Eukaryota > Fungi > Ascomycota > Sordariomycetes > Hypocreales > Clavicipitaceae > Epichloe > Epichloe amarillans. The sequence goes on along the minus strand of CP099635.1, from coordinate 2,281,384 downwards.
ATTCTATCCTTAATAGCTCTTACCTTAACTATCTTATACTATAGGTCTTAGTAATAGGGCTCCTATAGCTTAATAGCTAGCTTATTACCTTTAGAAGACTCCTTAGATATTATAGGGATGCCTATAGTATTATTATTATTAAACTAATAGATATTAATATTAATCCTAGCGTGCTAAGGTTACCTAATTATAATATTAATAAATTAGGCCTTTCTTTTGCTATGTTTATACTAATTATTTAAAGATTAAATAATAGGTTAATTTAAAGAGAAGAGTACTAATTTAGAAAAAAGGTATAATTATTATAAACACTACATAATTACTACTATATTAGACTATAAAGCTAGGGTTTAATGTAATAACCTCTATTAAGTTATCTAACCCTATAAGAGGGTGTAAACTATAGTCTAAATACCTAAGTACCTATACTATTAGTAAGGTATTAGTATAATAATAAAACATACTATGAAACTACGGAGGCCGTGGAAAATGACTTGCGCAGGTGGATTCCTGTCTTAGCTAGTTAAATAGTGAGACTATCGTGCGGTAGGGTCAATTATGCCCTTGACAATCCGTCTTAACCAGGCCGTCATCAGTTCTTCTGAATTGTGGAGACAATAAGCCAGCTACCACTTCACATTCCACAGCCTACGGAGGGAGTAAGCAGACTCTTCACATTCCAGACAGGGCGGCAGCAGGGCAGGTCTCTCTGGTGCTATAACGAGCTGCCAGCGTGGTGCCCTCCTGTGCCTCCTGTTCGGATTGGATCTCGACGCCGAAAAGCTCCTCATCTTGGCAGACGAGGGGGCAGACGAGGGGGCAGACAGACCTCGATGGATGTGTGGAACGCATCTTGCGGATGCATGTCAGGCAAAATAAGGGTGGAGAAGCGCGCAGCCAAAAGTGCAAAGCACGTCAAGTCAAAGTCCGTTGGCGTGGTCAGTATTACTAATTTAGTTGTATTGACAAGGTCGTCGTCATCTAGACTCTTTGGCGCCAAGTCCTACTACCTACAAACAACACTTCCCAACTTGGCTGTTCCTCCCGCGAAAAAAAAAATTGCCGCTTGATAAAGCATCCCGACTCGTACATCTCTCTCGAATTTCATGCCTGAAAATCAAGTAGCCACCTTTTTCTCACCTCGCAGGCGCGGCTGCAGGACCGATGTAACCACAGGCGTGATACTGATTTGGCAGGCTCTTGGAAGCTGCGGTTCTGTCTCTCTCTCGCATCCTTTTCTGCGTGGCCGTTTTGTTACTGCTTGACCACCACTCCAACCGGACTTGTTGCCACGATCGCAAGCGTGGTTTTCTCTTTTACCGGGCGCAAGATGGTGATGGCTTGACAACATGTAAAGAGGGGGGCATGGGTTGATTGAATACCACCTGTCAATCCGTCCAAAAGCAGCTTCCTCCGACTTTGATCAGAGCATTTACATACAATGCCTGCAATGTTGCATTCAGCTTCGCATTATTTGGGAATTTAAATGGGGCGTCGGGCCCAGCAAATTGCGTTATTTTGGCGTCATTCTGTCAACCTGTTGTATGAATGCTTGGACACGTCACCGGCCCCGACTGCAGAGCTCGGTCAGCGGCGACCATGAAAGAGGCCATCGATCTGGGGCAGCCTTGGGGGAAGAGTGGGAATTGTCCCAAGCCAAAGGACTAAAATTCTATGCACTTCCTCAGTTCCTATCTCCCAGTCGTCATCTCGCATGAGCATTGATAGAACGACATCGTCCAACAGTGTCGAGACTCCTACCTGAGTCCAGGATTTGAAGGTATGAGATCCACGTATGCGACAAGAAGAAACGGGCGTCCACAGCAGAAGATAAAAGTCCTGCTGAGTGGCTGGACGAAAAACAACGCGTTTCTTTTTTGGTTCCTCAAACATGCGGTGCGAAAGCTACGTCGCAGGGTAAACGAAAGGTTGCGCAGAACATCCTCTTTGCGGGGGCAACATCCCGAACCTCGTGTATAGCTACTTCTCCTTCCTTTTCTGCATCTCCCGGCTTGAGCTGAACACCAATCTCGTTGTATATGCGTTGGCAAATATCGTCAAGGGGGGTCGCATCGTCAGCTTTGACGGCGAAGCAGTGCGCATGAATGAGCGGCAACCTGGTTTCTGTGTGTGGCGAAAACAGCTTCTCATGTCCATGGTACAGTCCCTTGAAATTGTGAAGAAACTCGAGCGCCGACGCTGGCAAGTTCATCACGTAGTGGGACACAGTAGGAGGCACGGGGATGCGAATCGGCTCAGGCCGCTTCTCTGGGGGCGCGCTTCGTGAGACTTTGGCGGGTTTGATGATGGCGCAATCGCCTCGCTGGGAGGCTTCAAGAACAAGATGGGCTGCTTGTTTGATGAAGTCGTGACCGTCCTCATTGAAAGGCTTGACGAACTCGGTGACCTTGTTTCTCTTGACAATCTCACTGAGATACTTGTAGCTCTCTGGATTCTTGTCATTCGCCCACACAAACACACCCTTCTTGCCAGCTGGGACAGCAAAAGGCCCAATTCCAGCCATAGCATCAGCGACCACCTCGCCGGGCTTGAACATGGTGCAGATTCTTTGATGCTCGGTCCCAAGCTTGGTGTTCCAGTACACCTTGGAATAATCAAACTTGAACACGCATCCTGCCTCGCTCACTTCCACGAGCATGTCATCGGGACCGGCGAGCACTTCGTAAGAAAAGGTGCGGAATTCACTTTCTGTGCCAACATTGTCAATCTTATTGATGACGGTGCGAATGCTGGGGTTCTTGTCGAGTATCACTTGGGCTATGATATATTTATAAGGCAGATACTGGCCCCTGATGTTCAAATGAGCTGTAGTCAATTTGTATCAGCGCGAGATGTCACGATTGATGTTGAAAAGATTGATACCTACCGACATGTCCGGCCGTGTTGAAGCCGACGGGAATCTCGCCATGCAGGTCCTCTGGAAGAACAGATCTCATCACATCAACTATGCAATGGTGTCGTTAGCAACGATAAGCCCACATCATACAAAAGAGCCAATGTTACAAGAAGGGAAAAAAAAGAACGTGGGACTTGATAATTCTTACGATAACTCCACATGTCATACCCAATCGTCACTTCAAACGGCACCACTCTGACACCTCCCGTCCGTGACGCGTCTTTCAACTCATCACTCCAAGTCTCGGGTACTACAAGATGATCAGCACTCACTCGTCAGTCTCATCTCCCATCGTAAGTCTTTTCTTTTTTTTTATCGTGCCCCGAGCACTGACGGGACCGAGGGTTTTGAGTCATGCCACCAAAAGAAGGAAAATACACACGAACCTGAGGCCTTTAATCCAGGGTTCAAAATGAGACATTTGCGTCCTTGCGCCGCCAAGGAACTGTCCGGATCCGCAGCAATCGGGTCAAGTTTTTCCAGGAGCAAGATCTCCCTGGTCTTCTCCAACTGCTTCCTGTACTTGGAGATGAACTTGTTCTCTTTGACGCACGCGGCACTCGTGGGCAGACTCCGCAGGAACAACGACCTGTCAAGTGTTTTGAGAGCCCTGGCGGCGGCAGGGGCGCGGAAGAGGTTCATTTCCAGTTCAGATCGTTTGCTCTATGCTCGCATCATTAGATGTTGAAGTGGATGTTGGGTTGAGAACAAAACGTGGATAGAAGCGTCTGCTAGTGATGGAAAAACAGGGTGTGTCAGGGTGTGACGACTGACCTCCATGGCTGAGCAAAGAAATCCTGTCGCGACTCGGCTTCGTGTCGAGGACCTCCTAAACAAGTGTATTTTTGACACAAAAATTTTTGCACACTCTCACTGACCGGAGCCCTTGACTGAGGAGCAAGGCTGATTGATGTGAGGTTGTGACAAGGGGCACCACGGTGGGACCCACTGATACCTAGAAAGCTGGTAAGGCTGTCCAATGATGGAGCGGGCGACTTCGTGATGTCACGACTCACCCACTTACATTGTTCTTTTCACATTGGCCAGAACACGCGGCTTCACGCGAACACTCTACGAACCATCATTGACCCATTATTTCTCTCTTCCTATTATCACTCCGAAACTTAGTAGTAGAACCCTCGTTTTCATCCGCTCCCAACCCAAAGAAACGCTCTTCGCACCAGACGCAAAGTCATGTCCAAGCGTACCCTAGACGCCTTCTTCACGTCATCGCCAAAACGAACACGAACGGAACGGGACAGTGCAGACCAAGATCACGTAAGTCATTATCTAGGCTCTTTTCAAAATGAGGATAAATACATGTTGTCCAACTCTGAGCCATCTCCTGGGGAACTGAATCTGATGATATGCAAGCATGATACATCCCAGCACGCCGCGTATCCTCACCCCATCACCAACCTCCCACCCTCACTAAGCAGGGAACTATCCTCCCTCCCCGCACGCCCAGGCAGGCATATCAACGACCAGCCGGATCTAGACCTCCTCTACTTTGAGCCGTATATCCCCTCATACATGGCCAAGGACATGTTTGAGTTTTTGCGCGCCGAGCTCCCGTTCTACAGAGTAGAATACGACATCAAGCGAGGGGGCATCCAAACGCATATAAAAACGCCACGGTGAGCGCAGACCTGGAGCCTCTAGTGATGGGTTTCTTCTTCTCCTCATTATCATTCTCATGAACATATCTGTATACACGTGTGTCTGCGTGCAAGCGTTGGTATTTTACTCCGGGAGATTGACTATTCATACCCCGCCCACTAGATGGACGACGGTATTCGGCCTAGACGACACATCATGCTTCCGGGACGGCATCGTCACCGACAAAGCATCCACCATGGCAGCACGCGATAGGCGGTACGAGCGATATCCTCCGCGCCCCATGCCAAAGTGCCTCGATGACCTGCGCGTGTCCACGGAGGCAGCCACGGGGTGCGTGTTCAACTTCTGCCTCGTGAATTACTATGCCTCGGGGGCAGACAGCATCTCTTTTCACAGCGATGACGAGAGATTCCTGGGGCTGGATCCGGCCATCGCGTCGTTTTCTCTTGGCGCGAGGCGAGATTTCCTCATGAAGCACAAGCCGACTCCTGGGACGGCGTCGGCTGCTGGTGGTGGTGGTGGTGGTGGAAAGGAACAAGCTGGTAAGGAGGGCAAGACGTTGAAGTTGCCGCTCGCGAGTGGTGACATGGTGCTCATGAGGGGCAAGACGCAGTCGAATTGGCTGCATTCGATACCGAAACGCACGGGGAAGAATCAAGACGATGGAGGGCGCATCAACATTACGTTTCGGAGAGCCATGGTCAAAGATGGAACGGAAAACTATTACAACTACAATGTTGGGAACGGCCCTGTGCATAGATGGGACAAGCAGAGTCGGGAAATGATATTGTGGAAGAAGACTTTGCAAGAGGGCGATTAGGTGAGGCTCTCTCCTGACCATATGGATTGAACGATTGACGTCAAGTGCTACTGCAAAAGTAGTGCAAATTTTCCAAAGGAATTACACGGCTATCTATCTATTCGTACACCATGTGTTGCAGCCACAAAGGCTGAATGACACGAACTTCCCTCCTTTCCCTTTATTTGCCATGGCGCATTTGAGCCCTGGAAAACTTGCGCAGAGCCTTCAAAAATACATGGTATCCGAATCCTTCGTTGTCCTGGAGACAGAAGATCTCGGTCAGGCGGATTTGCCACGGCGGATAGCCCGACAGCTCGACGTTGGGGCTGAACAAGATGAGCAAGTCTGGCTCGGGCATGATGCCCTCTGAGAGCTCTGCATCGACTAGCTCTATGGAGATGTCCCGCGGAGATATCTTTCCCCTCTGCGACATTTCCGCCAGGGTTCTCGTCAAGTCGACGATGGATTCCCTGCCATCCTGAGCAGATATGAGATGCAACTTCAGTTGGCCGTGCTTGTTGCCAGCGAAGGCGGGCGATGAACAGGCGTCTTTGTGCGGTGAGGTGAGTGAGAGGCTGGGATGTTGGCCAGCAAAGTAAAAGGTGAACTTCTGCATGACAGCCTCGTACACTCGTGGCATGTGCTTCTTCAAAATACCTGTTCGTAGAACGTTAGCCTTCCTGAGTGCCTCTCGTCTTTGTCCATCGGACGCGGGATCGAGGTTGCGCACCTGTCTTTTCATAAATTGAGAGCGCGGGAATCGCAGCACTGGCACACCAGGCGGCCAGCTCGGCAGTCTCCTCAATTAGGCGGTCGAGATCCGCCTTTGGCCGCTGATTTTCCTCTGCTTTCAAGATGGCGCTGAGATGGTTGGGTTTCCGACCCAGTCCCACCACATCCCGTCGTATGTACTCAGGCGTACCGTGGTGGTAGTACAAAACGGATGATATTTGATAGCTGACAACGTGGAAAGCCTGTCGGATGCGGATGTACAAAGAGAATAGGCCATGTAGGATAGCAAATACGAACACGTATAGCTGGCTCTTCAGAAATCGTCGGATGCCAAGTCTAGAACGGCGTTGTGACTGGCTTTTTGTGGCTGCGACGGTCGGAATTTCGTTTGGACTGGGTAGGTGTGCCTTGAGCGCTTGGTGAGTATATTGATTGATCAAGCCGTTGGGGGTCAACCCGGCTCGTTGGCTTACCATCATGATCTTCTCTCTTGCCTTGGGACTCAAAAATTTATGATCCGACATATCGTCGGCGCGGTAGGCCGCGCGAGCCTTAAACGAGATGGGCATGATGAAGAGTCCCTAACACTGTTTTTGCTGGCGGATAATCGGGTGCCGATTTGGAACGAGGGCGATTAGAAGCAGGTTGTGCGGAGCTTCAGACAGTTTGCGCCTGCTTGCGAGAACACGGGCGAGGAGGTAAGGAAACCTGATTGATGAATTGTAAGAGGTATGAAGACAAGGAAATCAAAGGAAGGAAAGCCCGACTCGATAACCACGACAGGTGGACGACTGTTTGATGCGACCGAGACTTGGCAACGTGGTGATCTCGGACGAAGAGAAGGAGGACAAATTACGTCGCCGCCATAGGCTTTGGCTTAGGTTCGCATGTGGCTTGGCGCTGACCGGTCCCATGGTCCCATCCAGCTTTGACCTTTTTTTCTGCTTTGCTTTGATGCAACTTGAAGACAATATCCACACCAATCAATGCACGTTGGACGTAAGTTACGTACAACTGCGATGGCGAATGACGTTTGCGCGGGACAATATATCAGTAACCTCCACGCAGAGAAACGGAGTGTACGGAGGTCCTCCCTACGGAGTATTGTACTACGGAAAGATGACATTGTGCATAATGTCGGATCTTGCTGTGGCGCGCGTGTCTGGTGGTTGGCGGGGCTTTTGTGGCTTAGCTCAGTGTCCCCTGCGGCCCTTGTACGATCTTTCCTTGACCACTTGACGTTTCTTTCGATGAATCAAGGCGACGGCAGCTTGTCTGACTAGATGAACGAACTCGACCTCAGTGACGGCGGCATCAACCACTGTGCTCTAGCGACTGCTGTGATTCCAGGAGCGAGGCTGATTCTATCCGCCGCCTTCACTGGCAGCTACACACCAGCTACACACATGTAGTACCGCTCTCCCACCATGGAGCGGAACAGCACAGGGCCGCCGCCCAAGAGCCTATACCCGAAAGGACCGAGTTTTACCTTGGAAAACTTCTCCAACAAGGACTTCATCGTCCGTGACTTTGTCGACAGTCTGGCCGATAGCGCTGTGCCTGTCAATCGCCGTTCAGGCCCGGCACCTGCTGCCTTTGACCCGAAGCCATTGATTCGCACCTTTGAAAGTACAGTTGCTGCCGCCTACGCACATGGCCCCAATGTTCTTCTGATCGCTGTGGAAGCTGACCGGCGTTGCCCTCAATTAGATGCCTTGTCGCAATTGGCCTTACTCGGAGACGAGTTGCAAGAAAAAGAATCCGAGCTCCTGTCGCAGGTTCGCCGGGCCGAAATCCAACATGACCAGACCCTCGACAGACTAGGTCGAAAGCTCGACCAGACCATGAGCTCCTTTGAAGCACTTGACGGATCGCTAGGCCAAGACAACCCGGGTGTTGCTCCCGAGACCGGCAGCAGGGCCGACGGTGGAGGCAATGTGGCGGTTCAAATCGGAGAGAAGCTCGAGGAACTGGATCGCAAGCGACGACGCGCCCAGGACGCCATGTTCTTGATCCAATGTTGGACAGAGCTGAGTGAATCGGGCGTCTTGTCATTTCTGGAAGACATTCGGCTCCAGGGCGGAGCCGAAAACAAAATCAGATGCGCCGTCATCGCCCGGCAGTTGATGAGAATGAGCCAGCAGCTTGACCCTTCTTCTTGGGGACACGCCAACGGCCTGCCGAACAGCTCGACTCCTCCAGCGCAGAACGGCTCTCCCAAATCGCACAACACACGCGAGATCCTTGAGAAATTCTGTGAATCGCTAGAACAAGATCTGTTGGAACAATTCAACAACAGCTATCGATTGCAGAATTTCGACGACATGATGGAGTGCTCCAAGGTCCTGTACGACTTCAATGGTGGTGCTAGCGTGATTGCCATCTTTGTCAACCAACATCAGTTCTTCATCGACCGTGACCAGCTCAACGATGAAGCAATAGCAGACGGCGAGACATGGGAAATCCTGGCCGACCCCGACTCAGACCCCCCTGGTGTAGATCCCGGGCTACAGTCCCTCGTCGATGAGGTCAGGATTGTGATGCAAGACGAATCCTTCATCATCAAGCGCGCGTTCCCGTACTACGAAACCGTTCTCATCAAGTTCATCCAGCGTGTATTCCAGCAGTCCATCCAGCAGCGCCTCGAAAAAGTCCTCGACAAGGCAGAAACGGTCTCTACCCTGGCCTTTCTGAGATCACTACACTCCTCGAGGAGCTACATCAGCTCACTGATTGAGGACCTAAAAACACATGGCCTCACCGAACACCCGGACCCCTGCTCGGGGCAAATTGCGCAAACACTTGACCAGCAGGTGGACGAGCTGTTCATCCCATACCTAGTCGGAAGCTCGTACATTGAGCGAGAAAAGAAGAGCCTGGAGGAAATGTACAGTTCACTGCTATTCAAGTTCACCATGTACCATTCGCGGAAGAAAAAGGCCCCCCAGGGATTCATGGCATCATTGGCCCAGCAGGGCACACAGTTTCTGGCGTCTGCAAAGGATGCGTACCTGGACCGATTAGACTCATCGGATCTCACGCCGACGCAGAAACGGATGATGTTGCGTGTTGCCGGCATCAAGGATAAGGAGAACAGGAACGAAATCGAGGTGTCCGAGGAGGATGGCGGACTCGGCGTCGCCAACGCCAAGCGGATGCTCAAGTGGCTGGCCGAGAGCGTCCAACGGACATTGGAGCTGGGATCGCAGATCGAGACGCCCAGAGACGTCAGCACGCTGCTGCAGCTTCTGCTGAGCAATATGGGCCAAGTCTACGTCCAGACGGGGCTCGACGCCGCCCATGCCGAGGCGACGATTGTGGAAAACTCCAAGACGGAACCTGACCTGTCGTTCCTGCCGACCATTCGGCCGGCCGTGACAATCTCGGCCATCATGGACCGTTTCATCACCGTTGTGCTCATCCGCCTCGCCGAGTCCAACACCACGGTCCGAAAGAGCATGGAGGCCCAGAGGAACCTGGCGATTGAGGCGATTGAGAAGAAGACGAATGCCGTCCTGAAGATCACCATTGAAGTCATCACCAACTACATCACCAAGGCGCTCGCCGGCCAGAAGAAGCAAGATTTCCGCCCCAGAGGCGCAGAGCTCGAGTCTCTGCAAACGCCCACGTGCCTCAACGTCTGCAGGTTCCTCGGCCGGGCATCCAAAGAGGCCGGCCGGGCCATCGACGGCCTCAACGCCGAGAAGTTCTTCAGCGAGCTCGCACTCTCCATCCACCAGCTCCTGTTTGACCACTTCAAGAAATTCCAGGTCAACGCGACGGGCGGCCTGATGGTCACGCAGGACATTGCAAAGTACGTCTCCGTGATGCGCGACTGGACCCTCGCCAAGGACGTGTCCGTCATGGTTGAGCTTCTCACCGAGATTGGCTCCCTGTTCATCGTTGGCCCGGAGGCGCTGAGGGAGAAGTCGAGGACGCTGGCGCCGGGACAGGGCGGGGGCAGGGGAAAGTTGTGCAAGGGTGATTTCCGGGCGTTTGTGCAGAAGAGGGACGATGCGGGTTCTGTGGGAATACAGAGCATACTGGCGGGTCTTTGAAATTTGGTCAAGCTTCTACTTTGTTGATAATAATAGCCTTTTCGTTTCCAGTTCTTCTTCCGACATGTTCTTTCCAACGAGCTCTGTGAAGGTGGCGCCATGAGAAAAAGATGCCAAAAGCATGGTGTGATGCCAGTTGTGTGGTGTGTCTCGAATCTCGAACATATTGTCAGTCCCATGTTCGTACTATGTTTGCTCTCTCTATATTTGTGATGATCCTTTGCCTCCCACCCCCCCCCCCCCACCTCGGTACGTACATGTCTCGTCCGGACGTCGAGTCCTGTTCATGTTTTCTCTTAAACATGTTCTCGTTCAGCCATTTTCTACAAGTCTCTTCGCATGCCCCCCACCCTCCCAGCATGCTCCTCGACCTTGCGATCCAGAAAATCAACCAGATCGAGCATGTTCCCCAGCGCATTCAGTTCCGCCCTCTCCTTCTTCGACAACAACGCAGTCTTGTCTGGGCCCATGCCCGGCGCCGTCATCTCCTGCACATGGTGCAACGCGAGCTTGAACGGCAACGGTGCCCGAGCAAGTCTGCACATGAGCGTCTCGACGGCCTCCCAGGGACAGGAGGCGAAGTCCGCGTACAGGGCTGGGTTGGCGAGAAGACCGCGGGCGGACATGAAGCCTGAGAGGTGGGTGGTGCTGGGCCTGGGGTGCGTCGGCTGTTGCTGGCGACGTCTTGCTGCGTCTTGTCCGAGAGTCAATGTCGGGGGGTCGGGCTGTGGCGGCCTGGTAGGGCGGATGGGGAGGGCAGATAGGTCGAATATGTCGCCGGATAGGAGGATGGGCAGGGTACCCGCGTACTTTTGGGTGAGGATCTCGAGGGACTCGGTGAAGATGGGTGTTGTGGAGGGTGTGTGGCGAGTCCGAGGGTGGATGGTGACCCAGTCGACGTTTCTGTTCTGCGGGTGCCCTATTACGGTGTCGAGAAAGTCCATTGTTCTCCTGAGAAGATCATCAAGTCAGTAAGAAAAAGACCCCCCCTAGCCGTCCCTTTGGCGGCGGCGTGGGCGCTCGTTGTCTTTAGGCGCCTGTCGAGGAGCAAGAAACATGCCTTAAATCATCGTGAACTCGAATCTTGACGCTGACACTTCGGCCCCTCGGGTTTTCCACATCCTCCTCCATGAGCACCCCCCATCCGTCCTGCCGCAACCGCTCTCTCGTCTCGACAACCATGTCGCGCACCAGCTCTCTCTTGTCCATGAGCGCCGCGCCAAGGGTCTCCGCGCAGGCCCATGACTGAGGGCACCCGCAGTTGAGGTCAACGCCCGCTACGAACGGCGCGGCGAGAGATGAGGCGCGGGCTAGTTCTACGGGAACGTTGGCGCCGAATTGGAGAATGGTAGGCGGCTGGGGGTGTTTTGTTGACACGGTGAGATCTGGGAATTTGTCAGGTTTTTTTTTTTCTTTTCTTCTAACCCGCATCCTTTCGGTGTTTTTCACCGGTGCAGTGACACGGCATGGGGAGGACATAAGAGACACGTACCACTATCACGGGCAAATTCGTTGCGATTGAACTCCTTGGCTAGTATCATTGGTGTCCAGCATAGATCGGTTCCGTATTGATGAACTGTTTGTCTGAAAGCGAGCTTGTTCATTGTCAACCTCGGGGCCATTTCAGGCACGAGAAACACAAAGTACCGACTGATTGATAAAGAGGGGGGGGGGGCGAAGAGGTCAATGGTACCTTGCTGTATCGCACCATGGGCGCACACGCATACAAAAACTTGTCTTGCCTTCGACAAGTGTCGAATATTTTGAGAGGGCTACGTGACGATGGTCCCTGTTAGCATCTTCTACATATCTTCTATGGCCTGCCTTGCAAGTTGATGCCATCGGTGATTGGCAGGGTCCCTACATGGGCTTGACAACCAACTTACTGAGGCGTGGGGCCGAGAGGGCTCTCCCCTTTGACGGCCATGTCTGGAAGAGAGATTGGGCAATCGATGGAGTGACTGATCTGCTCGTGTGGTTGTTGTTGGCGTGGCCAGCTGTCAGGGTGGGTGTTGAAGTCTTTTGTTTTTCAACTTGGCCAATTGAGCAGAGATGATGAGGATGATGAGTAGTCAGTGTGAGATGGGGAAATTAAGGTTGGCCGTCTATTAGCCAGCCGGACAGATGGAGGAGTCGGCATGCTTGTAATCGTAGCCGATGATGCTATGTTGTCGTTGTCGATTGCCTCTACGAATTGACAGCGACTCATTTCCGTTGACTCCCCTGTATGGGGAAGCTGGCAGCCCCCGCTGATTGAATCCTTTGGTCACTGTATTCGCGGCTTCCTATTGGCCAGACACACCTCGTGTCCCCCCCCCTAATATTCGAGAAGCAACCTGCTGGCTCGGCTTTGTGAATTTCTCTTCCGCATCTTCCCATTTTCACAGATATCGACGGCCACGGGTCTCATCTACTGCCGAGATGCGTCATTCCGGTCTCCAAAAAGAGGTCTTGGGCCTCTACCGCCATTGCCTGCGTGAAAGTCGGAAGAAGCCCGTTGTGAGTCCTCAATTGAAACTTCTCATCTGGTCCCGTGACAACCCGAACCCGAAAACTGACGCGATGCAAGAGCACCCGATCTCATTTTGAGCAGTTCGCCAGGTACGCACGTGGCGTGTTGCATGTGTTCCTACATATGTCTATGTTGAGGGGTGTACACTGTGGGCGGACAACTGTCTAACTCTCTTCTGACAGAGCCGAGTTTGTTCGCAACCTGAGTCTGGACAAACGTGACTTCGCCGCCATTGAGTTTCTGCTGCGTAAAGGGCGTCGCCAGCTCCAAGTGTACTCGGGTCCTGGTATCAAGGACATCAAGTAAAGTCGAAATCCAGATGCAGTAAAACGACTGAGAGGGAAAGCAGAGGTCGCCATCGCCATCGTACAGGCCTACCCAGATGGCCCTGCTTCCTTCCCAACCTGGGGTGAAGAGGGTTTTGGTGAGGATGTTGCTTTACCCGGCTCGCCATCTATCCGCTGCCCACTCCCGATTTATGCCTCACGTTTGTCCTGTCCTGCACTCCTTTGCAAGACCACACCGCAGAAGAGGCATTTCCACCATGTCTTAATTACCACCAAACAACAACAACATTTCGTCCACTCGAATGCCTCATCACCACTACTTGGTCTAAACTTTTCTTGGATAGTCTCAGTCGAAAACAGGTTTGCTTTGGCCATCTCGCTATGCAATCGAGATGGCCCCTCTAGCATCTATCCCTGAGGCAAACACTTCCTTACGCAGCACTTTTGATACTCGTCGTCCACGCTCACGAGTTGTCTTCCTATCCAGGCGACCTAGCCGGCCCCGTTGTTCTGCCCGAAAATTCCTTTCTAAAAGGCGGCCTTGTGGGGATGACCACAGCGACCATAACCCTCGTGGCACAGAGCGCAAATTATCTACATGGATCAAGTTTTCTTCGGACGCTTTATCCGATGTTCCTGAACATTTGCGCAAGTCCGAATCTCCATTCGATCTCGATTCTTTTCCGCATCCTCCTTCAAGTAGTGATATTCATAGCCATCCTGACAATCATCGTCCCGGTATCGTTTCGCGCCCGCACAACAAAGATGCTGCGCCCAAGCCTCCCTTGGCGCTATCCCAACGCAAGCTACTTGTCCCCGGTTCAAAAGAGCCAGCGAATATCCGTCGCAGCTTGACAGACGCTACTGCGGACCTTATAAACCCAGTCAAACGTCAGTCTGTAGATTCTGCCCTCGTGGCAGCTGTATCTCGCAGTATTGCTCAGCAACTTCGGTTATTTTCAACTTCAGTACAGCAGAGCAGCCATACATCTCAGCAACGGTCATTCTTAAAATCGAGTGGATCTTACCCGTCAACACAGAGACATTCAGTGAACCGTTTCACGAAGGACCTCGAGGCCTACGCAGAACAGACGGAGGCAAGAGGCAAAACAGTAAAGGATACACCAACCCCGCCTACCGATGCTGCAACACTACACACAGTGGCTGAACTATTCCCATTCCGGTCACAGCTTCGGGCCGCAGGTTTGGCGGTGACGTCGAAAGAACAGGCTAGCTGCGTTCCAAAATACTTGCGAGACTTGCAGCCTGGATTGCCACCGCCCAGGCCTCTCCGGCAACGCGGCTATGGCTGTGCTCTGCCTGCGCAAGTGGACGGATTCAATGGCTCTGGTAGCTCTGGTCAGACACAGAGCACCAATACGGAAATATCCTTTGCAGAACCGAAGAAAATGGACGAGTTCAGATTGGCACTTATTGATGAAGCTCCGGTCCGCAAGAGAAAAGGCCGCTCCGGGAAGAAACGTCCGGCCCGTCGCTGCTTGCCTTGCTTTCCAGCAGAAGATGACTTCACCACAGACACAGACTGGGCTCATTTCAAGGCCCCGGCCGCCAAACCAAAGAACCATGCCCGGGAAAATTCCACCAAGCAGTTACCAAGAAATTCGCCAGTGAGAAATAAAAAAAGCGCGCCACAAGCTCAAGAGTACATTAACTCCGTTTCACACAGCCCCCACCAGAAGCCGAGTCCACTTGTCCCTGATATGTTTGGCAATAAAGATGGGAGAAGTGACCGAGATCGACCAAACTTCATTACTACCGGCCGCCGACATTCCCTGGCCATGCCGAAGTTGCATCCAGAGAGCATTGATTGCCACATCCAACACCGCCAACAGCCCGGCCAAGAGGGCCAACTCCCGCGAGTGGTAGACTCTCTGGCCAACCAGAGCTATGGACGACAACCCGTCGCGGAGACTGTCAAGTCTCGCACCCAAAAGGATCGCCCTGTGGTGCCCGAATCTCAAGTACGACGACCCCAGCGACGACAAGACTTGGACTCTCGAATAGAGCTGCAAGTAGATGGCCAACGAGGACCGCGTCCACGTCGACCACGACGCCCTCCCTCAGCCAGGAATAAAAGGGTATCTGTGCTGCAGTATGATCCTCATCACATCGGAATATGCTGCCCGAAAAGCCGTGGTGTACCACCAAAGCCGACTGCGCGGCCCAACATTCCCAGAAGGACGTCTTCCATCAAGGGCAGTTATGATTTTACTGAGGTTGACTATGATGATCGCGAAATCTCGGATCGCGATGTGTTGCGCGGCCTGCATGTCGCCGCATCGGCTGCATGCAATGAAGAAATCGACGCCTTTGTTCGCAACAGAACAGGGCTTCGAATCCGCCGGTTTCTTGTTGACTTGATGGCTTTGGAGACTCTGACAGCCGTCCGGCCCGGTGAAGATGAGGAGCAGCACGCCAGAAGAAGGCGAGCCGAGATGAGAAAGCTAAAGCAGCAGGTGAGACGGTCACGGGAAGTTGCCATGACAGGGGGGCTTATTTGAAGACCCTGCCTGGCCTTGGCTGCAGTAATGAGATGCAACGCTACCGTCCTCACATGTTGGAGAGCGCGTTGATGTATTTCTTATGAAAAACATAGTGTATGCTAAGGCAACAATGACTACCAAATTAGATTAGACGTCCGTCAACAAGAAACAGGGTGGCCAAAACCCGTCTGGTCGGTCACGCTACAGCATCATCAGCTACCTTGACGGCCTCTGCCTCTTCACACGTTTTTCCTGTGCCACGCGCACCCACCACCGCCTTGGGTTATATCATTCTCGATCCTGTACCTCTCTGTGTTCCTCTTGATAGAAGTGATTAGCTCCTCCCGCCAACCTCGTTTGGCTTCCTCAGACCAAAGGATAGTCCCCAGTGGTCCATGTAAGGCAAATTTCCGCTCGAGCACCACAAGGCGAGTCCAGCAGGCCGATTACCTACACCCACCATGTCGGGTCGATCATCGGCAGCGTAGAAGACCGAAGCGGAACATGTCGAGCAAAAGTGTCTCTGGACACCAGGCGAACTGGCGTGGAAGCTCTGAACGTGGTCAGGCGCGGATCGCTCTCCTGCAAAACAGCATTCTTCAAGTCAATAAGTATTGCTAGTGAATGAAGCAAGCTGATGATGGAGACGCCGCAGGTGTAGTGCGAACAGAACTCACACCTTTGCAGCGACAATGAAGAGGAATCCGCGCGGGGGGACAGGGCACGGCTCTCTTTCTCATCACGGAGTTTTTTCCCGGAATATCTTTTGCCGGCCACGGAGACGGGAGCAACCGCACTGGGTTTCTTGCCATGGCTTCCAACCGATGAATGGTTGGGTTGGGTCGGTGGTGCCTCGTCGTTCACGGTCAGATTTATCTAGGCAGACCGTTGGGCCGCCATGAAAACTGTATCTGGGGGCGCGTGCCTGCCATTCACTAACTTTTTGGGGGAGACGAGGTCGGTGAACTTGGCAGGTGGTGTGCTGTTGTGGTGCCATCGTGAAGGTAGTGGCACGCCCACTTATGGCTGGCAGTGATTAAATTGGCGCCAGACACATTACGGCCGTAGGTATATTTATATACATATATATATACTGGACTTTGGGGGATTCATTAGACATTACGTATGTACAGATCTGAGCTCGCTGAGGTTTCCCATTTCCATGAATCGTCGGCTTCTTTCCTTTCCTTTCCCTTTGGCCACGTCTCTCTTTCGCTGTTCCCTCTTCGCAACCTGCGTACGCCCGATTCACTTGCCGGGCGAGGCGGCAAGACAGAAAAACTTCCTCCCAACCTGCTTCTCCAACGAGTTCAGCACCAAATTCCACACGTTGAGGTCGTACGCCTCGCCGATGTGGCCCACCGGGTCGAACGGGCAGTAGTCCTGGACGCAGATGTTGTTGACGCCCTGCTCCTGGATAAAGGACGTGGCGGTGGGCGTGACGAGCTCATCGTACTTGGACGTCAGGACCGTGACTGTCGTGCCCGGCTGGACAATGGGCGTCCCGTCGTTCAGCCTGGCGATGGCCGGGCCACCTGTGGTGAGGTCCGAGCAGGCGCCGCACCCGAGCGCGCCGAGAAGCTTCCCGACGCCGTTGCCGACGCCCAGCGTCAGGGCGAGCTCGTACAGCCCTGCGAAGTTTGTGCCATGGGTGGGCGGGGCAATGGCGACGATGTTGTCGACGATGGGGGACACGTCCCCGAACTTGGTCGTGTACAGAGCCTGGAAGGCGCCCTCGGAGTGGCCGACGAGGTCGATCTTGGACGAGGCCGTTTTGGAATGGACCTCTTGGACAAGGGCGGCGATTTCGTGCGAGGATTCGTTGACGGGCTTGAGGCCGCCCACGAGGGGGAACCCGTCGTAGCCGCCGTAGGTGAGGGAGAAGGTGCAGAAGCCCTTGGACTGGAGCCAGAGGTCGAGGAAGTTGATGTCCTCGTAGTAGGTGGCCCCGAGGCCGTGCAGCAGCACGACGGGGTTGCGGGAGGACTTGCAGGAAAAGTCATTGTGCGGGATGGCTCTCGTGTCCTGGGAGGATGGGAGGGCGGATGAGATGGTGCAAAGGGCCAGTGAGGCTGCGAGGTGGGCGTCGAGACGCATGGTGATCTGGATAATGGACAAGAGAAGCTGCGAGGACGTGTTAGTCTATGGTGTCTCTCTCTTTTCTCCCCTTTTCAATCCCTTTCCTCTTTCCGTCATGAATCAGGTATACTTCATATGCCCTCTCTTACATCAATCGCCACTGTCTTTTCAGCTACTCACCCTATGTCTAGAGATATCAAATCAGCAGCAAGAACCCCTTGTGCGAAACATGTCCCCCTCGGCCCAGCTCAAGTCAAGTTTCGAAAGAGGGGAGATGGCAAAGAATGAAGAAGGTTTGTTTAAGAGAGATAGGTCCCGATTTAGAAAAGTTCGGGATTGCAGCAGCATCTCGGTACGGATCACAGCGACAACACCAAGACATGTTTGTTGTTTTGTCTTGGATGCTGGCAACTGGCACCTGGCACCGGGCACCTGGCACCGGGCACCTGGCACCTGGCACGCGGCGAGCTAAAGAGTATGGACAGCTGAGACAGCTGAGTGGAACGGCTCGACAAGTTGAAGACAAGTTGAACGTTCGTTGCCAAGTTGCTTCTGGCAGACAAGACATCAAGGTGACACATTGACAACCGAACTACCTACCTAGGCACACCGCATCCCATTCGAGACTTCACCCAGATCTCACTCCCTCACAGATCACAGATGGGCCAGGAATGTGCCATCGTACAGCCCGTCCCCGCCGTCGGCACAATCCATCGCCACCTCCCCGCGAGCAGCCAACAGAGCTTGAACCTGCCGCCATTCGTCCATGCGTCTGTGTGACCGAGGCTGCTGCGTCGCCGTGGTCCCGCCGGAAGCTCGTCATGTAGAACCGCGCAAAACACTTGAGCCTGTGTTGAGGATCGCCAGCAGAGGTCGTCGCTTCGGGAGCTGGATCGGCTCCTTGGCTGGAGACCAGCTGTCAATCGTTACTTAACTCTCAAGCAATCTGCATTTGTTCTTCATGAACCATCTCAAAAGTTGATCATCTAGTTTGCCCCGGTCCTTTTACCCACCATGGCCTCGTCATATGTACGAGGGCGTGTGGCGGCGATTGTTTCCCCCGGGAGCGAGATCATCTGATCCTCTACTTCCTGGGCAGGAGAGCAACGGCGTTCGGGCCGCTTAGGGTCGGTATTCAGGTACGGAGCACTGAGCACAGCGTAATGCACAAGCACACAGAGTGAGCTTCGTACACACCAACACTTCCCAGCCTGCCGTACCAAACCATGGATACCTCTAGACACTGGTGGCACGACAAGACAAAAGAAAACGTTTCATCTAAATCTCATTGGCTATCCAGAACTGACGGGAGGTATGATAGCGACCTCGTCGGAATTTTGGATCATCAAGCCATTGGCATCACCAGCATCAGGGATATCTACATAATCAAGGTTGATCGTCACCATACACGAGTCCAATATTTTGCCTTTGATACCAGGATACTTAGATTCGAGCTCGACGAACAGCTCAGCTAGTGGTAATGGGGCCGGCCAAGCCTCATGGTCCTTGCCAGTATATGAGCTTGCTCCGGCGAAATAGAGCATGTTGAACTGGCCGCTGGGGGGTCCGCACACGCACCCAGAGCGCCCGCACGCGCAGTGACAGCGTGCGCGAGAAGACGCTGGCATGGTTATACTGCGAGGCCAAAGGAAAACACTACTGCTGTAGTTGCACTGTTAGCGACAGATCGATTGCAGGAAAGTCAATGGGGCAAGAGAAAATGTATGAGGTCTGGGTCAGAGATCTTGGTGATAAAAGGTACATCAAAAAAGTATTCAGGTAATACATGCTATTAAAGCATCATTCCAGGATGGTTGAGAGATAGTTGAGCAGCGCACTGAGCAGTGACTTACCAAAAGTAGCATCATGAAGCTACGTACAGCAGAGATGCAGCTCCACAGACGAGGTTGCGAATGTGAAAAAATTTGAAGAAATTAGAGGTCTGTCCCGCAGAGCTCCGCCACGTGATTGCGGTATGGCGCCGTGTCACATCACGTGACGGTGGGACACACATCTGTGCCCACAATTGATAGCTCACGTTATTGTGTAGGAATCCAGCCTATCTTCCCACACACTCACACGCCGCTATTATGGGTGCGGAACTGCCTGACCAGTGACAATGGGTCCCAAGGGACGAAATATAAGCTGATTGGGTATCATAGTACAAGATCAAGAAACTTTACCAAAAATAGAAAGAGGGAAAAGTCAATTTTCAGTTCAAGACAACTTGGCAGCTCGCGCTTCCAGTTCCTTGATCCAGCCTTCCATCACCTTGACGTTCTCCTTCATCAAAGAATCGCCATCCTTCATGGCATGTTCTACCTTTTCCAAGCCTTCTTTCCACTGCTTCAGCTCTCCAGCCATCTCTGTCTGTTGGGATTCAATGCGCTCCAGGGTCTGGCTGGCAGTTGCAGCATCTGCATGTATGACACGTAGTGATCGCAAGCGGTCCAACAACGGCGGCAACATGGGTGTGAGGCTCTCAATGGTCGGTAAGATTCCGTAGAGGGCATTGATCTTGGAAACCTGCTCTGATTCATCAGCTGGCGCTGGGCCTTGCTTGCCAAGTTCCTCCCTAAGGGTCTTGGCCTTCTCTCGTGAATCGTTGAGTTTGTCCTGCTCCAAGGCCAAGGCGCGCACACGCCGGCTGATTGCGTCCAGACTCGAGGTCGACGCCTGAGAGAGTGTGACAATTTGTTTTTCTAAGCTATCGAGAGTTGGCAGTATTGCCCTCGGTAGCCCGTTCGACCCAGCTTCGGTCGCTGACGACGAACCAAGTCCCAGAGCTCGTTCCAGCATCAGCAATCGACGGTCGAAGTCGGCCGCCTTGGCAAGAGCATGACTTTGTTCGTAGGAGGGGGCATATGTGACCGTGTACGTGGCGCCATCTTCAGTAGGAACACCTTCGGCCTGGTTGATCGATGTGGGAAAGCGAGTCGCAGCTTTGGCAGCTGCG
Organism: Epichloe amarillans; assembly: GCA_024072835.1. Classification (NCBI taxonomy): domain Eukaryota; kingdom Fungi; phylum Ascomycota; class Sordariomycetes; order Hypocreales; family Clavicipitaceae; genus Epichloe; species Epichloe amarillans. The sequence continues at coordinate 2,260,917 of CP099635.1, read as the reverse complement.
AGTGAGGTGTCCAATCCAAGCGGCCTTGTTATATCGTCCAGGACCTGACTCAAAGTGCCCAGTCCCTCATTTGGAAATACTTCCTTTTCAGATTCTGCTCCAGCCGCGGAGGCCGCGGAGCTTCGTTTCTCGTACTCTGACTTGGCCTCTGCCACCTCTCTCTTTAATCTAGCAATCTTTCTCTCTAAACTCTCGTCGTCATCATCGTCGTCCGACAAGTCGCCAAGTTCGTGTGTCCCTTCCTGTAGAATCCGTTGTCGTCGGCTAGACGCCTTGTATGATTTTCGTTTCCCATCAACTCGGTCTGAGAAATCTGCACCGTTCGCGGCCGGTAAGAAACGAGAGCGTGCCTCGTTGATGCGCAGCCTCGTCCTTGAGATCCCATGGTTGTTGTCATCGTCTTCATCTACATCATAAAATTCGTCGTCAGACTGTGCTCTGTTGGTGGTGGTCTATGGTACGTAAGCGCTGGCTCTTTACGGGGGTCAGAATTGAAGCGGCATACGGGTACTGTTGAGTTGTCGTCTGTCAGTTCAGGTGTCTCGTAAATATCAGGTGCCGAGTCCTATCATCTTGCGATTAGCTGTTTGCTTGAGATTCCACGGACTGGGCACTCGAGATGTTACCAGGTCGGGTAGGGCTGCATATTTGCGGTTGAGCGTCGCCATTGCTGTTATGGGTTCTCGACCAAAGGTGTTGAGTAGTTGAAGTAGAGTAGGTAGTTAGTCACGCGTTACAGCGGTGCGGCTGCCACTTTAAGCTCCACGGGCATTGGATCACCAGTGTTTGAGAGGAATGAAATGTAACAGTCGTTAAAAAGCCCGACGACAATAGACGACAATAGGTGACCTTCCTCGGCAGCTAATTGCTTCCAGGTGAGGCGTGTTGGGAATGGGCATTGACTACTCCGTACTTGAAAGGTTCAAAGGGGGCTGCTCCAGCGCCATTGCTTCTTCATGCTTCCAGGCGGGGCTACCCACTGCCCAGCATCGCGTTCGTGCACGTGTCAAGCTTCAAAACCCAAATCAATTCACAGCTGGTTCGACTTGGCGCAGAATGCTTCAAGCCTTCTCCACTCATGCTTCGTCTGACCTCGGAACCTGTCAAACACCTCGTGGAAGTGAGCAAGATTATCTCGCAACGTGAGAACTGCCGGTGCGAGCTAGGAAGCAGTCGCATGTGTTGGGCCTCCGTTTCCGCTCCGGTGTAGTCACATTGCTGGTCTCGCCCTGCAAATCTCGGTATTTTCTCTAGGAAGGGTCGTTATGCCGTTGCTCAATAATCGGAATTCAAGAACGCCTCATAGGAGAGTCGGGCTCAGTTGCCAACAGCGCGCTCCTCATCTCCTGTCGACTTTCCAACACAGCCCCCCAGTGAAGCCTCCTATCAAGAAACTAAAAGTCCCTCAGGCGTTCGACGATCCACCTGTTTCTACCGATGAGGAGGACAGTCAGATACGTTTACAGACGCCTGCGGCCGGCGCCGGGACGCCGCAAAGGAAAAGTCGCGCGATCAACACCCCATCAGAGACACCATTAAGAAAGAGGTCGGAAGTCACGGGGTTTTCACGGCTCAATATTGATGATTCAAGCTCGGGGGATGAGCTAGGCGCGCGCGGTGATATAAAGAGCACAGCATTCACATCATTGACAAAAGCAAAAGGGAGCGAGGCTTTACAACGGAACACTCGAACCAAGAGAAAGTACTCTACCGCCGAATCAACAACGGATGTAAAACCTGTTGAAAGTAAAAGGCAAAGAAAGGGCGAGGTTGCGTCTGCGAAGCGGCGGAAGGAGGCCGTAATCACATCTCCTACCAGCTCGGGTGAACGTCTCACAAACGCGCCAGCATGTACGCAGTTTAAGAGAATAAAGCGTACATACAAGAAGAGGGAGAATAGTTCTCAGGAACTGGAGACCAAGAGAGGTGTGAAAGTCACTGCATCTGCTTTTCTTCTTCCCAGCCCAACGCTAACTTCCAAAACAGACAAGGACAAGAGCAGCTTGCGCAAACTAGAGATCCCAGAAGATTCCGTTCTAAGCCCAGAGAAGCCAAAGGCGAAGAAGCTGCGGCTGCCACCCGATGCTGTTCCCTCATCCTCGCCATCCACAGGCCCAGCGAAGCTGAAACAAGTGCCGGATCTTGAAGACAGTGATGACAAGTCATCGCTCAAGCCGTCGGGATCGCTCGCGTCTTCGCAGGCATCCAGCAACAACAGGAGACGAAGGAATCTCCGGAACATGCCAGAGCTGGAACGAACACCATCACCACCACGGGCGGTATTCAAGATCCCCGCGTCGCCAACTAGGCTCGAAAGCCGGACAATCTCAAGGAAAGAGATAGATCTGTCGTTGTCGAGCGATCTATCAGATGCGGACGGCTCCGCCGGCGAGGATGTGCACTCGCGACGCAAAGACGTAGCAGACGCACCTAGACCTGCGGCAGTGTGTCCGTGGTGTGGTGAAGAAGTTGACGCGAATTTGCTACATGAATTTTCCAAAGGAAAACGGTTGAACGTGCGGCTGCAGACCAAGTTTTGCCAGAAGCACAAGAAGAAAACAGCCGAAGAGGTCTGGCAGCAAAAAGACTACCCCCAAGTAGATTGGGACAGGCTGGAAAGGCGATTCGCTCTGCATAGCGACTTGTTGCTCACAATCATCAACGGAAGCCCCTCCTACTTCCGGACGATTCACGAGAAAAATATCGAATCCGGCAAGGCGAGGTCCATGAAGAAGGAGGGCAACATGAACCCCGGCTATTATGGGCCACGAGGGTTCAACATCATGTGCGACTATCTTGTGGAGGAATATGGCGACTTGCTGAAGAAGAAGGCTGTTGACGACAAAGTGATTGCGGGTCGAGGATCCGCCGCGTTTATCCAAAATGTCCTGGTGGCTGAGCTGGCTGTGCAAATGATAATGGAAGACATGCGTGTGTCTGAGGATGAAGCGATAATCATTCTTGAGGACAGCAAGGCGCTGGGTGAGCTGGTTCACGAGGACGTGTGATTTCGACACGCATTGCGAGTGAATGAGCGTTGCGAACAAAGGGGCATCGTGGGTTCAAGTGGTGTCTGGACCGTGTCTCAGCGAGGTGGTTGCTTCGATAGCTCGTCCATACAGCGGAATCCACACATTGCATGGCTGTCGGATTCCGACAAAGACTATGCTTCCTATCTATCCCCAAAAAAAATTCCTAGACCAGCACCGCAATAGCTTCGCAGGGACCGAGTCTCATTTGGCCCCCAGTCACATCCTCGAGCGTCTTCCCAGCCGAGGTCACCAACACCTCCTTGGGCTTGACCGTCAAGGCGTTCGCCCACGCCACCACATCCTTGGAAAAGTTGCAAACAACAAGCGCCGCTTGTCCATTTGATGCCACCCTTTTGTATGCGAAAACCTTGTCATTTGCCTCATCCACCAATTCAAAGTTGCCGTAAACAAAGACGTCCTTGTGCTCCTTGCGCTTCTCCAGCACCCACCGGTATGTGTGGAACACTGACATTGGGTTCTTGACCTGTGAGGCCGCGTTGATCTGTTTGTAATTGTCATTGACACGCATCCATGGTGTGCTGCTCGTTGTGAAGCCTGCTTGGGGCGAGTCATCCCACTGCATCGGGGTCCGAGCATTATCACGAGATTTTTTTTGGTACTCCTTCTTTAGAAGAGCCTTTGTGTTTTCATCCGCTGAATCTTTGTACATGCTTTGGACAGACGCAAGTTAGCATTTCACTTCTCAACCGGGATAAAGGGTGTGAGAGCCGACGGGACGCCGATAATGTTCAAACCGGTCACGCCAACATACTTCCAGTGATTCAGGCAGTCGATGTCCTTGTACTCATCCATGTTCCATCCAATGGGCACGTTCGTCATGCCAATCTCCTGGCCTTGGTAGATAAAGGGCGTGCCGGCTTGCAAACCGAGAAAGATGGCAATGAGCTTGGCACTTGCTTCTCGATGTTCGGGCTCATCGTGGACAAATCGACTCACGGCGCGGGGTTGGTCGTGGTTCTCCAAGTACAGTGCATTCCAGCCGTTGTTGTCGTACATGAAGCGTTGCCACTTGTTGACTATTGTTTTGAGTTCAGATAACGACCAGGTTCTGGGCGAGAATTTGCCGTCTGCTCCGTGATCGATATCCATGCTGTCCTCATTCTGTCAAAAAGGAAATTGGGGGGAGGGGGGGGAGGTTACTTTGCATTCGAGAGGGAGTTTTCCAAGGGTGTGGTGAATGATGTGACGGCGCAGATGGGGCAACGTACAGCTCAAAATGGAATATCATGCTCAATTCCTCTCGATCAGCAGCAACTGCCTTGAGCAATTCCCTCTCGTCATGCACACAGGGCATTTCGCCCACGCTGAATGCGTCGTATTCCTTGAGAATCGCACCAAGGTCTTTGAGATATTCGTGGCAGCGAGGCCCACAAGCGTAGTACTCTGTTCCGCGTAGAAACCTCTTGTTCGAGTCTGGGAATGACTGGTCCTTGCTTATAAAGTTGATGACGTCGATACGAAAGCCATCCACCCCGCGGTCCAGCCAGAATCGCATAACATCGTGAGCAGCTTTTCGGACATCCGGGTTTTCCCAATTCAGATCGGGCTGCTCTTTGCAAAAGAGGCGAAGGTAGTATTCGTCTGTGGCTTCGTCGTATTCCCAGGCGCTTCCTGATATTTCGGGATTTAGTTGAGCTTTCAAATCGAGAGACAAGAATGGAGGAAGGATGTGTTCAAAGTCATCCCGTCTCACCTTGGAAGTGACTTTGCCAGTTGTTGGGAGGACAGCGGTTCCCGTCTGCATCATAGTTGGCTGGTTTCCAGATGTACCAGTTTCTGTAAGGGTTATCCTTTGACTTTCGAGATTCCTGAAACCATTCATGTTGGTCGCTTGTGTGGTTCATGACCAGATCGAGGACGAGCTTCATGCCGCGCTCGTGGAGCCTATCTCTTAATAGGTCCACATCACCAATGTCTCCGTATGTAGGGTCAACTACTCGGTAGTCACTGATGTCGTATCCCTGATTTCTCAACAGTGTAAGCATGATCAGTCCCTTGGGGGAAGAGAACGTACCATGTCGTGCTGGGGAGTCTGGAAAATCGGCGACAACCAGACGATATCGACGCCCAGATCCTTCAAATAGTCAACCCGTGATATAATCCCCTTCAGATCGCCGACTCCTGACCCAGTAGAGTCTTGGAACGACGCCGGATACACCTGGTATACGGAGCCCTCTTTCCACCAAGCCCGCAATTGCGCGACCTGACTGCCCATCTTGTCCAGCGTGTTCGTGTTCGTGCTCTGTTATCCTAAGGACACGTCAATTGATGATGTTGACAAGTTTACAAACAGCGTTTAGTTTACTCGGATCGGGTGCCATGTCATCGAGCTCGACTTGTTCGAACCGATAAGCGGGGCAACTGGGAGGAGCTGGCACGCGGGTTCGTTCCAGGACACTTCGTTGACGTTATCGACGCGGGGTATCAGGACGGATGTCACAGCTCAAGGTACGGAGTAATGGTAGTACATACGGCGTTGGTGTTCTCATGAACGAATGTATTCACATTATGAGGCGGAGATGGTGGTTCTTTTGGTTTTTCTTTTTTCTTTTTTTGCTCCGGATATACAAAGGAGATGATAGAACACTGATTGAGAATGACGACCGAGACCGAGGGCAGGTTCGCCAATCAGGCAACCCGTCAATCAATAACCCGCCTGCCGCTGCTTGTCGACAGGGTTGCGCTAGGTCTGGGCTGGGCTGCGCCGGGCTGCGCTGGGCTGCGCTGGGCGAATCGATCCGACGCCGCCCACTTGGCCTGTGCTACACCCCGAGCAATTCACTCCAGGACAGACCCAACGCGCCTCCACATCATCTCCGCCCTCTTGCTTGGTCCCTCCATATTCGTTCACACATGTTCTCCCTGGCTCAACACTCTAATTCAGCTCTCCGCTCACTCGCCCTCAACGGCCCGTCACGTCACCTCTAGCACATTCCTATTTCCGTGCGGTGCTTCTCTCCAGCTGCGTCGCCTGCTTCAATTTCCATTCGGGGTATAGAAATAAAACGTGTTGCCAACTCGCAGCTGTCCTCCCTCTGGACTCAAATCTACGAACCCTGCCCAGGCGCCCAGGAATCGAACCCGACAGTAAGCTTTGTCTGCACACCTGCCACGGAAGCAAGTCTCTCTGCCCGGATAGGTTTCTCGACTCCAAGAAGCACCAGCTGTTTCTCACCAAATCTCGGCCGGGACATGAATGCATCTCAATCAGGACACCCCCTCGGAAGGACATGGCCAGCGGCTTCGCGATCAGGGCTGGGAGACAATGAGGGAGAATGAGGCCACTGCCCGCATCAGCTCAATCACGAGCGCGAGCAACAGCACCAACAGCACTCGATCGTCGGCGACCGTGAAGCCTTCGACGTCTTTGACATCCACCAGTGCGCGAAGAGGTCCCAACATGCGCATCACCACGGATCATGCCGCCCAGCGCCGGAGGTAAGTGACCGAGTTTGTGCACAAAAGAACTGCCTCTGTGCCATTTGCCTCAAAGCCAGCTCACTTTGATCTCCCGACCACTTTGGCCACAGAAACAAGGCTGTAACTCCCCGGCATCTTCTGATGAGATCTGGTCTCTCATAAACATCATTCTTTGTTCTTGGCTGACGAGCCCCTACTCTAGAACGTCTAAAGACGATGGCCAAGTGTCTCCCACATCTACCACGGCCACTCGAGGTGCATTGTCACCGTCATCTGCCGTGTCAAATGTCTCTGCCAAAGATCGTCGACTGAGCGACCTAACGAACTACCGCCGCGACCTCTCCGTTCTCGAGCCGACTCGTTCTCAGCCACTCCCATCGCAACCGCATCTATCGCAGCACAGTCATTCCGTTGGCAGTTTAGGTGCACAGATTGCTCCCTGGATGGCTTCCAGTGCGCCTTCTGGCGCTTCGCCTGCTGGCTTGTCCACGAGCTTCTATAATGATTCGAGCGACAGTTTGTCCATGGCGTCGCAAGTTTCTCCTGGCCTCCCCTCCATCACAGGACGATCGGGCACTGGTTCTGGTTCTGTAAGCCAGGACTACGCCGACGCTCTCTATTATAATGCCGACGGCAGACGGCCCTCAGCTGCTAGTATAGTCACAACTGCCAGTAGCCAAGGTTCGAAAACTAGTGTCAACCGTGGTGGGTTTCGTAAGCTTCAAGGATTCTTCGGCGAGGAGTTTCCTGGCCGGGACAGCTCCGAGAGCAGCCTTCCCAATTCGGTCCCTGGGAAGGACCAGCGTTCACGATCGTACAGCCAAGGCCGCCCAACATATCGCGGTCGCAACTACTCTAATGCGACCGATAAGGACCCTTCCCCTTCACCCTCACGACCCAGGACCCCGGTTCCAAACCCGGAGGTTGTGCCTTTCCTCTACCAGGATAATACGGTGAGCCCTGTCCCTGTTTATTATTAGTCTTGCCTCTGGGTGCTCCAGCCCCGTCTCTACCGATCCTCATCTCCTCCCCCAAAAATTCTCCCCCGCCCCTAAAAAGCTCATCGCGCACTTGGCCCTGCTGTCTGGCCCCTGTTCATTATCAATCCACCGGCGCCACTCCTTTTATTGTGACCAAGCAGAAGAAGTAAGGCAGTTGAATTGACGCTTTACCCGTCCCCCCCCGGCCAATTTCTACTCCGCCTTGGTACTTGATAACCATTATTTTTTTTTCTTTTTCTTTGAAGAACCTCCCGCGCTTCCGTACATGTTCACACTTGCAGCTTGACAACTGACTGGCCTTGTTCTTGTAGGACATCGCGCGGTACGGAGAGGCGCCTGTTCGAAATAGCTTGACTGGGCCTGATCGAGAACGATACGTCACGGAAGGCTCAGGCCAAAACCCTCCAACGTCCTCCTCATCTGCCCGATCTGGTCCAGGTTCGCACCACTTGCAAGGCCACCACCATCGACATAACAAAAGCAACGATGACCCTAGGTCTTTGAGGCCGACTGCTAGCAGAGAAGATTCTTTTGGTGCTCCCCATCATTCGAGGGGCCGAGGCCCGCCTGTGGGCATGCTCAACCAACGATCTCGCGCGCAAAGTCCCACGCCTAGCGCAAATAGCGGCCCTCCTGGTTCTCGACCTGGCTACCATGGGGACGGATCAACGTCCCCCGTCCATCACGGGAAGCGCGGCATCTTGGGGCGACTGCGACGACACAAGGACAAAGATGATGGTTCTGGGAAACTAAGAGACCTACCACAGTCAACGCGTTCGTTGCAGGCAAAGCCTTCTAAAGCAGATATGGCTCGACCAGACATATTTCCAGGTCAATATCCTGGTCAAATTCCAGGCACACCCGAACCCGCCGAAAGCCCCGATCCGAGGATTCAAACCCAACGCGCTGCCACATTCAACAACAAATTTCCCTTCTCCAAAAAGAATCGAGGTCAAAGAACATTTGACTGCAGTGATGAGCCGATTGGACCGACTGAACACAAGGACCCTGGCCATGTATACCACCTTGATACCAATTTGAACGACATGGAGGGCATCTTGACAAAACCACCGCCCCTCACGCCCATGGACTCAACATTCATCAATAGCATAGACGGAGATCGAAGAGAGTCAACTGTTGAAGGTCCGAAAGGTCGCTGGGATGCCCCTGATAGTTGGGCTGTCCGAAGAAACACCGAGGACAACTCTGAAGATGTGCCAGATGTTGATGAGATAGGAAGCCCCCCACGGCCCGACGAGAAGATGACTTTATACTTCATTCGGATATTCCGATCGGATGGCACATTTTCCACGCACCAAATGCCCCTCGACTCCATTGTCGCCGATGTCATATCACAAGTTATTAAGAAGACTTACGTGGTAGACGGTCTGGAGAATTATCACATTATCATGAAGAAGCACGATCTGATCAGAGTTCTTGGCCCATCGGAGCGCCCACTTCTCATGCAAAAAAGGTTACTTCAACAAGTTGGCTATGAAGAAAGTGACAAAATCGAGGAGTTGGGAAGAGAAGACAACGGCTATCTTTGCCGATTCATGTTCTTATCTGCCCGGGAAAGCGACTTTCATGCCAAGACTATGGATCTGGGTATATCGCGATCGCAGAAACTCAATTATGTTGACCTCTCTGGCCGCAACTTAGTGACGATTCCTATTTCTCTTTATTCCAAAGCCGCCGATATCATATCCCTGAACCTATCGAGAAACCTGTCTCTTGATGTGCCTCGAGATTTTATACAATCTTGCAAACAGCTTCGAGATATCAAGTTCAACAACAATGAGGCGAGGAGACTACCCCTGAGCCTTGGTCGTGCTGGACGACTCACGTACCTGGATGTATCAAACAACAGGCTTGACCAATTGGAGCATGCTGAATTGAACACGCTTGTTGGGTTACTCAAGATGAACCTGGCGAACAATCGGCTGACCCATCTGCCGTCATATTTCGGAGCGTATCAAGCGCTTCGTAGCTTGAACATTTCGTCAAATTTTCTCGACAAGTTCCCTCCATTCCTGTGCCAGTTACACAGCTTGGTCGACTTGGATCTGAGTTTTAACGCCATCGCAAGCCTACCTGACGAGATTGGCAATCTGAAGAACTTGGAAAAGCTCCTCATTACCAACAACAGATTAGTCGATGAAGTGTCCGAAGGGTTTCGCCAGCTATTGAGTCTACGTGAACTGGACATTAAGTATAACTCTATCACGAGCATCGACATCATATCAGAACTTCCCAAGCTGGAGATTTTGACTGCTGCTCACAACCACATCTCGTCCTTTGTAGGCAAATTTGAAGTGATTAGACAACTGAAACTGAACTCGAACCCGTTGAACAAGTTCGAAATCATTGAGTCGGTGCCTACTCTGAAGAATCTGAATTTATCTCACGCCCAACTGGCAAGTATTGACTCGGCATTTTCCAACATGGTCAATCTGGAAACTTTAGTGTTGGACAAAAATTACTTCGTGTCTCTGCCACAGCAGATTGGAACATTGAGCCGATTGGAGCATTTTAGCATTGCCAACAATTCCGTGGGCGAGTTGCCTCCCCAAATCGGCTGCCTCACCGAACTTCGAGTCTTGGACGTTCGGGGCAATAATATTTCGAAACTGCCCATGGAAATCTGGTGGGCAAACAAGCTCGAGAGCTTTAATGCTTCTTCCAACGTGCTTGACACATTTCCTAAACCTGCATCAAGACCGCCTCGAGTCCCTGGAGAGGATTCGTCGGGACCACCCCCCGTTCCAAACGGCAAACCATTGCCTCCCAATCCATTGCCCTCAACCGCAAGCTCGGAGGAATTCGACGATGACAGGAGACCCAGCCAAGCCTCAAGCACACTCCTCAGCGTTGGACCGTCACCAATACTGGGCGGCGCAGACAGGAAAAGCTCGGTTGTTTCTGTATACGGAAAAGGGGGGCGTAAAACGTCGGTCGTTTCTCGAGCCGCTTCGCAGGCCACCAACTCGACCACGCCCCCCCCGGCGACTATTAGGAAGGATTCTGGCCTTTCTTCGAGGCTCACAAATACTTTTGCAGGATCGTTGCGAAACCTGTCTCTTGCCGACAATCGATTGGACGACGATGTCTTTGACCAAATCACCCTTCTGTCGGAGCTGCGTGTGCTCAATCTTTCGTACAACGATGAAATCAGCGATATGCCTCAGAGATCGATCAAGAATTGGCCCCAGCTGGTTGAACTATATCTGTCAGGAAACGGTCTCACCTCGCTACCGGCTGACGACCTGGAAGAATCCAGCCTTTTGCAGACCCTGTACATCAACGGCAACAAGTTTACCAATCTGCCGGCGGATATCTCGAGAGCTAAGAAGCTCGCGGTGCTGGATTGTGGCAACAACTATCTCAAGTACAACATATCAAATGTTCCATATGACTGGAACTGGAATCTGAACCCCAACTTGCGATATCTCAACTTGTCTGGCAACAAGCGATTGGAAATCAAACAAACCGCGTGGGGTGGACCAGATGGCCCTGGTGCTGTCAACCGGGAGCAGTACACGGATTTCAGCAGGCTGTTGAACCTAAGAATATTGGGTCTCATGGATGTCACCTTGACACAGCCCAGCATTCCTGATCAAAGCGAGGATCGACGAGTGCGAACTTCAGGCTCTCTAGCTGGTCATCTCCCCTATGGTATGGCTGATACACTGGGGAAGAACGAGCATTTGTCCACGGTTGATCTCGTCGTGCCGAGATTCAACTCTTCCGAGACAGAAATGCTTCTTGGCCTGTTTGACGGACAGGCTTTGTCGAGTGGTGGCTCCAAGATTGCCAAATACCTGCATGAAAATTTTGGCCATATCTTTGCCGTGGAACTAAAGGCACTGAAGAATCGGCCAGACGACAGCCCGGCTGACGCACTCCGACGAGCTTTTCTGGCTTTGAACAAGGACCTCGTCACCATCGCCGTGCAGCATACTGAAGAAAGACCCAAGACGTCTCCTAGGGGTTCAGCGCAGCCGGTCGTTCTCAGTAAGGAAGATTTGAATTCCGGCGGCGTGGCTACCGTCGCTTACCTCCAGGGCACAGAGCTCTACGTTGCCAACGTCGGTGACGTTCAGGCAATGGTAATCAAGACCGATGGTAAACATGAAATCCTGACCAGGAAGCATGATCCAGCCGAACCCTCTGAGCGGTCGAGAATCAGAGAAGCTGGGGGTTGGGTGTCACGCAACGGCAGACTCAATGATTTACTGCAGGTTTCTCGCGCATTCGGCTACGTCGACCTGATGCCAGCCGTCCTCGCCGCGCCGCACGTGAGTAACATGACGATAAAGGAACAGGACGAAATCATTCTGCTGGCTACGAGCGAACTCTGGGAGTATTTGTCGCCTGGTCTCATCACAGACATCGCCCGATCCGAGCGTCAGGATCTCATGAGGGCCGCGCAGAAGCTTCGCGACCTCGCCATGGCTTACGGCGCGTCAGGCAAGATTATGGTCATGATGATTAGTGTCGCAGACCTCAAGCGACGAGTTGAGCGATCCCGACTACATCGTGGTACGAGCATGTCTCTGTATCCGTCTGGTATACCCGACGAGACTCAGGTTCTATCTACAAGAAGGAGAGGTAAAGCAAAGGGAGATGTGCTGGACTCCTCGCTGAACCGACTCGAAGCTGAGATTCCGGCCCCCACCGACAATGTGTCTATCGCGTTTACTGACATCAAAAACTCCACGACTCTATGGGAAATGTATCCAAGTGCTATGAGATCCGCCATCAAGCTGCACAACGAAGTCATGCGGCGGCAACTGCGAAGAATCGGTGGATACGAGGTCAAGACGGAAGGTGACGCTTTCATGGTGTCGTTTCCCACGGCTACGTCGGCTCTGCTGTGGTGCTTTGCAGTCCAGATGGAGCTGCTCGAAGTCAGTTGGCCTTCGGAGGTTTTGAGCTCTGTCTCATGCCAACCCATCTTCGACAAAGACGGGGTCTTGGTTTTCAAGGGACTGTCAGTGAGAATGGGCATCCACTTTGGAGATTGTGTGAGTGAAACCGACCCTGTCACCCGGCGCATGGACTACTTTGGCCCCATGGTGAACAAGGCATCAAGAATCTCAGCCGTGGCCGATGGCGGTCAAATAACAGTGTCGTCCGATTTCATTTCCGAGATCCAAAGATGCCTGGAAAATTACCAAGACACGGAGCGTAATAGCTCGGCTGGGTCGGACGACGCCTTTGAGGATGAATCGTTCGCAACTGCCATTCGAAAGGACTTGAGGTCTCTCACTTCTCAAGGGTTTGAGGTGAAGGAAATGGGAGAGAAGAAGCTCAAGGGCCTCGAAAATCCCGAAGTCGTGTATTCGCTGTACCCCCACGCGTTGGCTGGGCGAATCGAGCAGCACCTGCAACATGAGCGCCGAGACGAAGGTCCTGACAAGCCTGTCATCATGGCCCCCGGAGGAGAACTTTCTTTTGATCCTGAAAGCATCTGGGCACTCTGGAGAGTCAGTTTACGCCTCGAAATGCTGTGCAGCACGCTTGAGAGTGCGAGAGGACCGGGTCTCCAGCCTCCAGAAACAGAGCTCCTTGAACGCATGAAGTCCAGAGGAGGGCAAGTCACGGAGCGATTCTTGATGAACTTCATGGAACACCAGGTTAGCAGGATCGAGGCAAGTAACATGACAACCTATGAAGCACAACTCTATACTCTAGTTTATTAACATTATGCTCAGACTTGCGTTTCGACGCTGACAATGCGTCATCTCGCCTCTGGAAGCGGAGCACTTCGCGAGCTGAACGACTTGCGCGGGCCCATGTCTTTGGTTTTAGAATTCTTTGTTCAACAGCAGCAAGAACTCGCACGATACAAACAAAAGTACGGAGAACTTCCACCCCTGGAGGGAGATCAAAATACCACCACATCCAAAGCCAGAACGTTGGAAGATGCCGATAGTGCCAAGTAGGCCACGTACCAGTCCTTCCGCCCCTTGCGAAATTCAGTTTAGACCTGTTGTGAAATGATGTTTTTTTTTTTTGCATCCTTTTTTTTAACATCTTTCGGCATTCGCGGCGATAAAACCATTTAGCACAATGGATCATGTGTGGGCTGAGGATGGTACACGAATTGTCCCATTTCGCTCGAAGGTGTACTCTCAATAAGAGCAGCTGTATTCTTGGGCCAGGATTGGAAATTGGGAATGGATTTTGCCTAGTGTTTCAGGGTACGCACATATTGGGGGCTGTGCTTTTTGGAGCGACTTTTGGGATTAGTGCCATGGTGGGTTGGCAGACGACCATGAGGCGGCGTTTGATTTTATCGTGACGTCCTTTGTTCAGCCTTGGTCTTTTGTACATGGGCGTTTCAAGTACTTGTTTTGGCAGGCGTGGTCACGAAGAAGCAGCCCTGCAACCTGCTCTTCTTTTAAATCAATAATAGTACCTGTTATGCCCCGGACTGCAGGGCTCGGGTGAATATTGAACGAGAACGCATCCTTTTCTTCTTTTTAAATTGACCAAGTCGTACTTTACTTTGGGACTTTCCAGAATTAAGCAGATGTCAAATGATGATGATCAAAATGAAAACAACAACAACAATAATAATAATAAAATAATAATAATAATAACAATGTGCTGGATTCTACTCAGACAAGAATCCTCTGCTTCATAACGTGTATGCGAGGGGACATTCTGGGTCCAGCCCACCAGCCTCCCGTCAACTTCCTCACAAGTTCCCTCAGCGCCGCAATCTGGGCGCCTAGTCCAAGAGCCTTGTACTGTCCCTGACTCGGCTCCGGCTGCCCAGGTCGCAACACCTCGATGCCGCTGTAGCCATGTACGGCCCCGATGACCTCCCACTCGCCGATTGCCTGCGCCGTATCTTCCAACAGAGCATAGTCAAATTTCTGCCAGAAGACAGGCCAGCCCAGTTGCTCGCTCTTTTCCGTCCTGTCGATCAAGTAAACGGGCGCGTCGGCAACTTTTGTATTCCAAGAATCGCCGAGTGCCAGTGGAAGACCTTGTTTGTTCTGGTTGAACAGGGTCAAGCCCGTCATGCAGGTGAGGACGTCGGCGTGCGCGGTGACTGGGGCGGCAGTGTAGTTGCCCACATGGTTGTACAGCTGGATGAGGGCGTCGCCGCCGGGGTAGTTCAGCGAGGAGAGCAAGAGCATTCCCGTGCTGGCGGCGAGGGTCGCGAGCACGGAAAGAAGGATTGTCAACGAGAGGACTTTGCACCAGGGGGATTTGGAGACGCGGTTGGAGACGAAGGCTGCGGAGAGGGCGGCAGCAAGAGTCAGTGAGGGGATGGTGTAGAAGATGAATCGAGCCTCCTTGTGAGGCTGGATGGAGTAGATGGCGATGTAGGAGAGGCTGGGGATGAGGAACGCTCTGGTCTGCGGGGACAGAGAAGGATGGATGAGGGAGAAGGCGACGAGAGGAAAGGAGACGGGGTTGAGGAGGAGACGGGGCAGGGCCGACGTCAAGTAGTAATGCCATGGGGATGTGCCCCAGCTGGACGATCCCCCCTGGATGGCGTTGAAGTAGAAGCCCCAGAGTTCGGGCCACACCGGTTTCTGCCAAAAGTACGAGTCTATGGGGACGGAGATGGCGAGGGAGCCGGCGAGGGAGACGAGGCCGACGGTGATGAGGGCTCGCGGGGAGACTTGTCGCGTGAGGAGGAGGTAGAGTGATGTGGTGGCGAGGAGGATGGCGATTTCAGAGCGGAAGACGACGCCGGAGAAGGTGAGCATGCTCAGGGCTTGCTTTTGACGAGTCCTGGTTAGATGGAGTGTCTTCTGGGGGAGCAAGAATGCTAGCGAGAGAGTTGCTGGGGCATCGTGCATGTCAGCTGTGATACTGTGGTGGATTACGAAACGAGGCAAAGATCGGGGGCATCAGGGTTCATCGTACTCAAACCAAATGCAAACATGTTAGGCAATGTCCTCCCCAGATAATACACCACGTGGAACTGGCTCATGAGCAAGGCGGTCCACCACCTGGCCGTAGCGCGGCCAAAGGACCTCTCCACGGCCCTCTTAAAGACGGCCAGACACGAGGCATTGAACAAAGCTAGCACGGCACGAACGACGATTTGCGCGTGGTGGAAGCCCAGCAGCGCGATGATGGGCTGTGAGACACCCGCCAGGACGACGGAGCCAACGAACGTGCGGGGCACGGCGCCGGGAAAGGTCAAGTGGTCGTAGGTTTGGAGGAAGCGCGCGTGGACGGACGACACGGGTGTCCCGTAGGTGAGGATGTCGTGGGTGGCTTGGAGGTTGAAGGATTCCTCGACCTTGGTGTGGGGGGAGAGGAGGATGTGCAGTAGTGGGAGAAGGTAGATTGTGGATGTGAGGAGGGCGTCTGGTTTGAGGAGAAAATTAGTCAGATTTTTTCTATTTTTATTTTTTTTTTGTAAAGTTGGTGCCCGGGATATCTGGGCATGGTGTTTTCGAGAGGACGAGAAGGGTGCTTGCCTATGAGCGCCATGGTGGCATTTGCAATGAATGGGTGAGAACACTAGGCTCGATTGGAGTCAGGTTTGTATCATCCACGAAAAAAAAAAAGAAGGAACTACATCGAATTATAATGGTACCATGTGTCACATCATAGCCTCCATGCACTCATTGATTTAGTGAAAAAAAGGGTTTCAGCGAGATGAAGAAGTACAGGAGGGGGGGGGATGAAGTTCCTGCCAGGGCGTCTCCCTATAACCATTTCCTTCATTCATCCATCCACCCCTCGGAACGGCGCAACCATCCCCCGCCAAAAAGAGATGCGGCCAGCGCAACACCCACCTACCTCACTCAATCCACGACGCGCATAAACAGATTACAACGTCCTGCCCTCGGCTCTCCAACCGCCCAGCAGAGGACCATCCGTCCGCCAAAATGTTATTCTTCGGTTCCTTTCTCTACATCACCGTTCTCCTCATCAATGCAGTCGCCATCTTGAGCGAAGATCGGTTCCTCGCGCGCAGTACGTCACTACCCCCCCCCCCCCTCTTTTCTCCATACAAGATCCTCGACAACCTTTCTACTCTCACAGAGACGCCATCGACTAATCAGACCATTTTTCTTCACCACAAATAGTCAACTTGTCACCGGCATCGTACGACCCCGCATTCGGTTCCGGCGCAGACGCCAGCGTGAAAGCCAAGACCATCCATTTGATCGCAAGCATCCGAACAATCATGCGAAGTACGTGCCTCGTCCTTCCACACCACGCCGAACCAGAAGGGGGCAGGGTGTGCATCCCCTTCGTGGAACACGTAGGAACTAATACTTGCCGCAGTGCCCTTGATATTTGTCAATTCCGTCGTTATTCTGTACGAGCTGGTACTGGGATGAGCTGCGACGAGACGAAAAGGGGGGCCTTGTTGCCGCAGTTCAACTGGCTGGGCGTTTATTCTCTGGTCTGGGATAGGGACACAATAGGACGGCATCGAGCACGCTGTGTGAGAGATTGGGCTGTTGCATTTGCTGCAGCTTTGTGACGAGCTCAAAAGGTCATCTTTGAATCGAGGCTTGTCTGTCCTGTTACGCGGAATGGTGTTAAATGGTTGGGACGTAGCGGGGCGCATAAAAAACATTTGTTTGGGCACATGGAGATCTGGTGAGAAACATATTTGGACGTTTTTGTCTACTGACTCCCTTTAACAACGTTTCTGTGCATGTTCTCGTTGCTGCAATGTGCTGCTCCTGTATCCTACAGACTCCACCCACGACATGAATAGACGCCATGTTCGATATTCGTCCAGAAAATGCACGCAAAATGCACGCTGCTCTTGCGGTGCTGCAGTGCTGCTCTTAAAACCCTACACCAGCCTCTCTCGACTATGAGGATGGAGAGTCTGCTCCCCCTTTTCCCCATTTCTACCCCAATGCTATATTTGCTCCTTATTTACCGCGTCTGAACCAACGGGCCCTCTCTGAGTACCTGAAACATCGTCATCGAATCATGCAGGCTAAAATCCACATTCAGGTGATCAACAAACAATGCCCCTTTTGGCAGGGTCCTGTCGTGGTAAAACGCAACGCCGTCAAATGTCATTGTTACACCCAACATCTACGAAAGTAGATTGCTGCTCTTCTTCCGACCTAATCCGATGCTAAGTCGTCCCTTCGTCTTTTCGGGTTTCTCGGGGGTTTCGCCATTCTCACCCCCATCTGGCAAGGTATTGTCATTGCTCATCTTGTCTTTGTGGAAGAAGTTGAAGCTCTTGCGGGACATGGACTTGCTGCCACGCTTAGGTCGATCGAGAAATGCCAGTGTCCCGAACGCTGTGACGTTGTCCTTCTTCATCGCCACATCCTCGTGCGCTGGGCTATTTTTGCTGGTATCAAGCACCCCTTGAGGCTTGCCTTGTTCGTTCCGCCTTGCTTGCATTCGCTGAACCTGGTCCTCTCTTCGTTTTCTTTCCTCTTCCCTGGCCTGTCTCTCCCTGGCCTTTTCCTCTTCCTTGGCGGCCGCTTTGGCTTGCTTCTCCTTCTCCTTCTCCGCTTGCTTAGCGGCCTTTTCTGCAGCTTCGCGTTCCTTCCTTTCACGCTTCCTGTCTTCCTTACTGAACCCATCTTGCTTCGCTGTTGGCATTCTCGCCATAGCAGCAGTCGGTGCGGCTGACGCTGTGTCGAGAACGGCAGGCATTTCGCCCCGGGCCAGGGTTGGGGTGGGCATGTCCGGCGCGGTTTGAGCATGAGCGAGACTCGGCAATGAACCGTGCTTGGGTATGGGAGGAACGGGCTGTGTCGCTTGTCGTTTCAATGGCGCGGAATCTAGCTTTTCGCTGTCCTCGTGGGCAACATTGGCTGCTTGTGTTGCTAGTTTGACCTCTTCCATGCCTTCCTTTTCCTGCTCTTGCCTTACCTTCTCAAAGGTAGTCTCCTGGTAGAAGAGTACGTAGGCGGTGGCCATACCAGGCTTGTCGCCGAAGAAGTTGCGCACGAAATGCTTATCCACTGGCTCAACCATTTCGTCATCGAACAAAAGCCAGCCTCTGTCCGAGGTCTTGATGATTGATACGTAGTGACCGTGGTAAGCGTTGCCGCCAATGTGCACAACGACGGCGTAAAGTTCGTATAACCGATCGGGATCTTCAGCATCGTCTGTGGTGTTGAACATGCGAAGATGGTATGGATATACCACACGGTGGAACAGCTTCTGCAGGCGACTATAGTCCTCGGTATACTTGAACCGCTTCAGATGCAACGTCAAAATCTTTGGTAGTCGCTTCACCTTCATGCGCTTCTCAGCCTCCTGGAGACCACCACAATGGTCGCAGTGGAACTTATTCCGTTCACACAGCATTTCCTCCGCGGAAAACTTGCGCAAGCACGATGTGACGGATGCATGCTCTTCGAGGTCGATGGAGAGGTCAAGGAAGGTTTCGTCGCGCTGCGATGCGGTTTCACAAGTAAGACATCTGGTCTCCGACGTTAGAACGCCTTCAAAAATGTCGTGAACCCAGCCGATTCCCGGCGACTGGTACCCGTTCGCGTGGTTCAAGACAGTAGATTCAACGACATTCCCCACCGACTGGGCAAGATTGTCCTCTTCTTTCGACCCCTCGGGCTCCTGACTTCTACGTGCGTTCTTCTCCACGTTCGAAATGACATCGTTCAGGACCAGCCCATAGAACTCATGTGCATCTTGATGCATCGAGTTTCGAAACAACTCATTGTCGCGTTTGAAAATTTCAAGAAATCGTTGTGGGCTCAAGACTCCAGTCCGGGAAGAACTATCCAGCAGCGCAAGGAATATATCTTTCAGCCCAGTAAAGGTGCATTCATCCATGCCGTATGCGATGGCATTCTCCTGGGCGAGCTCCAGAATCGGACCTTTCAACATGGCTTGCTTCTTTTTGTACTCGGGAGTATCAGGCTTGTCCTCGGGCTTGATGAGTTGACCAGGTGGGGTCTGGCCTGAGTTGATGGTCTGTCGCTGTTTGAGCATCTGCGATGTGCTTCCATTCTTGTGTTTCTGTTGTGGTGTGGTCCCATTTGAATTCATGGGTGGTCGAAGAGTCACATTGACTTTCGGACGGGTGCCATTCGGTGTGTCTGGCGGTGAATAGGAGGGATAATTGATGACCCTTTGTCGGAACAGGTCTGAATAAAACAGCGCTTGCACTATGGAGTTGCAATAGCTATGACGGAGTCATGTCAGCTCGAAGGCGGGTGGCGCACGAAGGGGCCGTGACACAGCAAGTCATACCATGTATTTCCAAACTATAGACAATAGAGCGTTAGAACCGTTGGCTGGCGCATTGGTGGACATTGGCCCGGGAGGGCATGCCTGCGACAGAGCAGCACTTACGTTCTCAAAACCAAAGAATCTGTCATTGCCGTCTTCACGCAGGGGTCCCGCATTTTGTAGCATTCTTTCCAGGGGAGTGACTTCGAAAAAAACCTCGTCCTTCCTCTTCGCTTGCGTATCTTTCAGCGTTTGATTTTGCGATGCCTGAAAAGAGGCATTTTGTCAGCAGGTGGTCGAAGAACGAGGCTTGGCAGACATCCCAGACAGCGTTGCTGGGGGCAAGAAGACGAATGACAGCAGTTCGTTCGCTGAGCGAGGACACTACATGACGAGGTCGCAAGAGGGATGACATACCGAGCTGGCGCTCTTTATCTTGGTGAGAAACCCAGCCATGACTGCGCCGTTTGTCGTCGTCGTCGTCGTCGTCGTAGTCTACCAAGCACGAGCGCGTCGTCGTTTCGTCTCAGCAGCTGGGTGGAATTGGCAGCCCCAGCTGCGCGGCACCCGCGATGCACCGACAATGGCAAGTAGAGCTGATTGTCATTCGCATGGAAGCAGTTGCGAGGCGGCGTCGGGTCGAGTAGCGAGCGGGTTGATGAAGAGCTCAAACCGTAGCCAAGGGGAGAGTTGACGAAGCCGAGAGACGGGGGCGCAGGTTGGCCTGATTGCGCCCAAAGCGGAGGGATGGTGTGGCGTGGAACGCAACCAACAAGAGGGACAAGAGGGACAAGAGGCAAAAGGAACAAGAGAGGAGGAGGGGGGGGGGGGAAGGGGCCTTCCTTGTTCCATCTGCTGACGCCCAGGAAAAATCCGACTCACCAGCGTTTCCAACGTTTCCAACTTTCCACGGCCGGCCTTGTTCGCTCGGGTTCGCCAAGCCCAAAGCTATCTCGGGTCATCTGCCTCACTCTGCCTCACTCGCATTTCCAATGGGACCCAACAAGTGCGCAAGTGCGCGCATTGGCGGGGCTTCCTTTAACGGGTCGATACCGCGCGGCATGGCTCTCTGCACGATAATGCCCGCGGGATTCAATCCAGACAAGGTTCTTCTTTTCTTCTTGACTAGTCCGTATCCATCCACCTTTACTCCGTACAATACTCCGTACAACAACTGAGGAGCTGCGCTGGTCCGACGGGATCATTCTCGGGGATATTTATTCCCTGACGCCCCCAACCCCCAAAACCAGACTGTGTTTGGTCCTGGTCAGAGGCACGAGAGGCGTTCGTCTCATCGCTTTTGAGTGCGCCAAGGCCCCGGTAAGCCGTGTCGCAACCTACTACATGTACATACGGACGTATGTGGGCTAGGATATGCGATATGCCAATCATGGGAAATTGTGCTCCAGTCTCCGCCCCGCCAAGACCAGCTCCATCCTGTTCTGTCCCGCCGGCCAACACGGCGCATGCATGCAAAATGGATCCAGTCACGGACTTGTCACGGACTTGATACCAGCTGCCTGACATATTATGCACCGTGTGCAATGTTAAGGTAGGCCATCTTGCGGCCATCATTGCCGTCCTGATAGCTCACAGCCCCATTCATGTCAACATCATCTCAGGTGAACGATATCATCAGATTATAATTGCAAAAGAAGAATGCGTGTGTGTGTGTGTGTGTAATTCGGTCGAGCATCGAAACGGTATCATCATTACCATGTAGGGCAAATTACAGGAAAACCAGACAAAAAATCAATTCAACCCCGTCTGTGGTACAAGATGGGGCCGCAAAAGAACATCACATTTGTTGCCACCAGTTACCCTGGCTAACATGACTTGAACCCTACTTCTTCTCCGAGGGAGGAGGGCCACCCGTCGTCGGCAGACCCATGAAAATTTTGAAGTAATCCTTCAAGAGTAGTTAGCATGAAACTTGAGTAACTCCCGCTGATGGAGAGAAACTTACATAGATCATCCACTGAAGGCCAGTCAAGGTACCAATCATGACAATTCGAACGGGGAGACCATTCCAAAGTCCTCCAAAACCGATGTCCTTGTAAATGCGGCCTAGAGCGGACCCGAATGCCTCTCCAGATGCTCGATTGGTGTTGAGCTTGCTGACCATAACATCTGCGGGGTGTGAGACGATGGCGCATAAAATACCAGCCAGGTAGCCACCGGTGAAGGACACTCCTGTCTGAGCAGCTTTACTATAGTCGCTCTTTTGTCCTGGGAGTCGATCATAGATTATTTCCACAATAGTCTCGAACGATGCAAATTTCATCATGGTGTAAGGGATTTGGCGGCCCCACAAAGGATACAATCCCTTGTACAAGCCTGAGAACCCTTCCTTTGCTGTAACAGCACCGATTCCATTGATTGTGCCCGTATAAGGGTTGGGGATAGTTCCCTGCATTCGCACCTTGACTGCTTCAAAAGGGCACAGAGCAAGGTCGGCCAAGAACTCGGCCGAGGCGGAGGCTGCAAGGTACAGGCCAGTTTTGTACTTGTACGCAGCCTCTGGGCCTGCCATATCACTGTACGTCCTTTTGAAATACTCATACCATCCATACTTGAAAGCACCCTGGGCACTATAGCCGAAAAAGGTAGGGCTCCATCCAGTCATGATACCACGAAACCCTTCGGCACGGAATATCTTGCCCCATGCCTGAAAGTTGCCTTTGTACAGTTTCGAATCAACCTGGCGGCGAGTCTTGACAAGATCGAGCGGAGTCACAATAGTATGGGTGAGACCCTAGTCAATTGAGAGCAATGAGTCAAAGATCTCCAACGAGACAGAATAAGGAAACGCAACCATAGACACTTACGCAGGCAAGTAATCCACCGAAAGTACAAGCAGCATAATACTTGCCAGAGTATGACTCGATGTTTCCCGCTTTGGCTTGAGCAGCAGAACTTGCTTTTTCGAACTCTTTGGTAGCTTCAGCACTGAGTTTCTTGGCCTTGCCTTTCGCATCCTCCACTACGGAGTAGACACCGTAGAACTCAGGTCGAGCTTGGAATGGCGTGGGCTTGGAGGGCTTCCTTTCTGTTGCCGAGTAGAAGGAGCCCAGAAGGGTTTCAGGGCGTGGGAAAGGGTGCGACATGATGACTGGGAGCTGGAAAGCGAGAGTGTGTTAAATCTGAGTTTCGTTGAGAGCGCTTGTATTCTGGCGACTAAATTCTCACCAGATGGAGTCTGGGCGGATAGACACGAAGGGCCGGACTTAACGGGAGT
The DNA here is from genome assembly GCA_024072835.1 of Epichloe amarillans. Taxonomy (NCBI): domain Eukaryota; kingdom Fungi; phylum Ascomycota; class Sordariomycetes; order Hypocreales; family Clavicipitaceae; genus Epichloe; species Epichloe amarillans. The sequence continues at coordinate 2,238,034 of CP099635.1, read as the reverse complement.
GGGCGCCGGCCATGACACTCGTCTAGCTGCCAGCAACCTTCCGGTCGCACCTGCCCTGCTGCAATATGGTGACGTTACCTGTCGCCGTCATATCCCGGGATCCGCTCCGCTCATCCTGTGGCCATAGGAGTTATTTATGTTTATTTCATTTCGTTCAATGTGGCTATTTTTCTATTATTCCAAGATATACCTAGCCATATCAATGAAATGCCGTCCGTCCCTGCAACTCGTACCAGACTCCGCAGTTTGTCCAGCTCTGGTTTACAGGCAAGTTGTACCTCCTGTTATTGGGTAAGCCAGCCCGCACAGTGAGGCTCAAGCCAAGGAAGGACGGACTGAGCGATCCGCCGAGTCGCCCCCACCATTTCATGCTCCACCAGCAAGAAATTTCGACAACGTCGTGATACCATCTGGTTCCCGGCGTAAAAGCTCCAACTCTGCCGGACCGTTCATCGCCGGAACAACGTCTCATCTTATTGCCACAACCCAACCGAGTTCCCAGCTATCGCAATTGACTTTCCGAGGCGAACCAGGTCATCATGGCTGCACAAGTCGGGACCTCGCCGGTGGTCAACAGCCTCGGCAAATCCTTTGAGTCAAAATGGTCCTCAAGGTATCGCGGGGTACGTCCGTCTCGATCGCCTTGTTCTTTCCAATGTGCTGTGCGCGCAGCAACGTCCGGCGTCACATCTCCCATGACACGTCCACTCTCCAAACATGAGCGCTGACAGAGTCACTGTCTATCGCAGGCTACCGTCGAAGACCTGGATCCCCCAGCGGCCCTGTCTCTGAACCCCTCTGATGCCATCTCACTCGCTCTCCTCTCTGCCTTCGAGCGCGAATACACCCACCTGACCATTGTCGATTCCGACACGCGCGCACTTCTTGGGTACATTTCAATGCCTCATCTTCAAGCCCAAATAGACAGCGGCAACGTCAAGCCCGACGACCCTCTCTCTGCGGCAATGACCCGCTTCAAGAGAAAAGGCCAAAGATATCAAGTCATTACCATGGAGACGCCGCTGGAGCACTTGGAGGCGTTCTTCCGAGGCGGTGAGGCGGATGGTCCTTGGAAACAAGAATTCGCCGTCATCACGGATGAGAACAGAAGATTTGTGCTGGGCGTTGCCACGGCCCAAGACCTAGAAGAATTTATCAAAAGACGTCCTGCCTGAATGACGACTGTTGAACGACGAGTTGGACATACTACATCACGGGCCTAGACATTTATTTACCAGAGACTCTTGAGCGTGAGGGCGATTTGTAATCCGCGCATAGGCGGCTAATTTCCACAGCTCCGGGGCTTGTGACGACAAATCCACAATAACCTTGCAGGATCGACACCAGTGATCACACATGGCTCTACGAGCCAGTACCTAATTTATTCAAAATGAGTTGTAGCCGCGAATCAAATCCTCTACATGTAAACACCTCCCGCGTTTCTTCATATGGACAGCAAGATATCAGCTGTTCTTCACTCGATGTAATGCCCAGAGAGCAGCGTAGCTGATAAGTTGTAACAAGACGACAGGCGGCCACTGGCAGGCATATTATTTTGCGCTTTGCGATGTCCGAAAGCGTGTCAATCCGAAAGCCCAAAAGCAGTTCAGCGTTGATTTGTAGTCTTGTAAGTGGGGGGGGGGGCGAGGCATGTGCGGGGAGGTGTAAGGAGGAACGGTGTCGAAAACTGCACGGTTGGTGTAATCATCGTTACATGAATTGCAGTTGGACAAAGAGTTTGTGAATATCAGCAAGTGCGCTCCACGTCTAAACCAGACCACCCGGCAGTTTCTGTGGTCATCTTCGTTCAGACACTGTTTGAGGGCTTGAAGATCAGTTTTCAGGAGTCCCTCAAGTAAGATCCCCGCCGACCCTATTTCCTCATTGCTCCCCTGCGTAGCTGTAGACAAGGCGGAATTCAGCGCGCTGATCACCCTTGGCGACAACAATATTGCGGCAGTAACGGCGCTCGCCATTGACAATCTGGAAACCCCAGAGCTGATCAGCCGTCCACCCACTATCCTGGTTCTCGACGTGGCCCAGGATGAACTTGCCGTCGCCCTCAACCTCCCAACCGTTCTTCAAATAGGTGTCTTCTACTTCGTCCAGTGAGACCCATTTGGTACGACCCTTGACTGTTCCAAACAGCCAGTCGGTGTGTTCGCGCTCCGTGTCGTCGACGCAACGATTCTCTTGGGTGCTGGTCAAACCAGACGCGGACTGGTTGATATCGATGTGGGTAAATGTCTCGGTAGACTCGTTAGGAGGCTTTGGAGGAGCTTCATACTGGTTGACGGTAATGGTGATGGTGGCATAGCTGATTGCCGTACGAATCACGTACCCAATACCCTGGATGACCAAGGCGGGGTCGACGGACTCGGACAGTTGCGAATCCTGTTCATACTCCTTGTTAGTCGTCGCTCCAGGAGTATGGGGTCGCGATCGGGGCGTCGCGTTGCTGGCGCCATGGGAGGGAGGGAAAATGCTGATCAGGGCCTACCCTAGGGCAGAAGATAAAAAAGGGCAAAGACGCATATAAGCACCAGAAGGGCAATAATGTGTACATGATGATGACGCAACCCCCTCCTCACGAGCGCGACTAGCGAGTGTGTCGCATAGCATAGCCCACGCATATTATCCTTGCCAAGGTGGAGTGAAGTCTTTAGCAACATACCACAGTCCACCGTCCGTTGAGGTTCTTCAAGGTCTTTTCCGGCGGGGCAGCCATGGTGTCAAAAAGTAATCGAAGTGGTTGATTTGAGAGAACTGCGAGGAGGGGCGAGGAGGGGGCAAGGGAGGGGGGGCAGGCTTGACGGTCGGTCGGGAGTGCCTTTTTGCGTCGGCCGTGGCTTTCAAGAATATGGGGAACGGAGAATGGAGCAAGTAAGAAAGAGGGGAGAGGAAGGAGAGATTGTGGACCTTTATAGAAATTGGGATGGTCTGTCTTACTCCGTAGTCCGTAGTCTGTGAAGACATCCACGCGTTGCAGGGACGATGATGTGTATTAATTATTAATTATGCCGGGGCCTGGTGAGTAATAATAGGCTGTCACAAGCGCTGAGCTCCCCAACAACTTGCAAGAGAACGTGACGACTCCGCCAGCACCGAGTGGTCGGAGTGGTCGGAGTGGTCGGAGTGGTCGGAGTGGTCGGAGTGGTCGGAGTGGTCAGAGTGGCATGCAGATCAGATGTCCTCCTCCTGGAACGGCGCGGACAACGGGCCGCAGAGGCTGGGCTCGCAAGGCTGGCCAGGTTGGCACCGTCGAGCCCATTTTGATTCAACAAGCTCGCGCATAAATTGGATCTGTGATGTTGAATGATGAGGGCACCACCTCCCCACCACCTCCCCACCACCTCCCCACCCAGCGAGTCGGATCTCGCGCTCCCCGCCACTTTGAATATTCAGATTCATTAGTCGCCCTTGCCTGCAAGCATGATTGTGGGCTTCAAGGACGACCATTGCACAAATAGCATTGCGATTTCTGGTGTCATAGGAGGTAAGCACCGGCCATCTCATAGATCAGATCAGACATATATTCCTTCGCTCCTGCTACCATCCTCAATTATTATGGGCATGTAATGACGTGATGGAAATGGAATGCATCTTCCTGGCGTGTTGACGTACTCATGTACTGGGGTTGTTGCCGTCTGTGGTCTATTACTCCCGATGTAAACGGAATCCATTCATCCATCCATAATGCCATACTAACGAAGGACCGGCGTCACATGATCAGATACAGGGGCTAATACTTTGGGATGGGATGGTTGGGGGTTTTTTTTTTCTCTTTTTGCCACTACCGCAAAGACCAATCATTTGCATGTGTCAAGTGAGAAAGGACAAACCGAGGTCTCAATGCTATGGAATACTTTGATCATGTTCATGCGCCTAATTCGTCGTCTCTTCCATGCTTGGCCAAACCATCTGTACCCGTACAATGCCAAGCTTTCCCTGCTCGACCTATTTGATTAAGGGGGGAATAAAAATTCCAACAACTGCCACCTTTGCCTCCGTATGGGAATGCACGCCAAGCCCTGTGATAGTATCTGTCTTGTCTGTCCGAGCTCCTGCTGCTGCCATCAACCATTTTATTGTAACCCCTACTCTCTGCAGCGAAGGGCGATTGACAAAGGACAAAACATCCATATCAGGTCGAAATTTATGCTCGCAAAATCGGAAGACTCACCGCAGCATCATGGCCACCATTTCATCGTCTTGTAACTTTCGATCACCTCCTCTATGAGTTCCTTGGTCAGCACCGGTTTCTCGTACTTGAAGTCGAGCAATTTGTCTAATCGACTGCCGTCCATGCTGAGATCTGTGTCCTTGAGAAGCTCCTTCTCCATAAACGGAGTGAGAGGGCCGGGTCGCGTGATGCCGGCGTCTGCAAGCAATTCAGCCCAAGGGCCAAGAATCTCGTCATTGACGTCGTCCACCACACTATCAAGGTTCATGCGAGCAAATGTGCTGATCAGCTGGCCTTGGAAACCTGTCTCGATCTTGAAGATCTCTCCAATGATAGCAGCCATTTTTCCTTGATTTGTCTCACCCTTGTCGACAACGTTGAAAGTTGGGACTTGGCCCATTTCAGACGAGTTCCAATTAGCCTTGCCGGCATCGTACCATGCAGCAATGTCCCAGAGCGCCCGCGCCGCATCGTGGATATGGACTGTGTTGGTTCGAAGATCTTTCGTCCAAAGCCATTTCATCTCCCCTCCCAGGTGCTGATAAACACGAGCCATACACAGTGCTGTGGCCACCCACTGTGATGCGTACGGGCCATACACGTGTGGCAAGCGAACGACAATCAATTGAAGTCTGCAACAGATGCAACAACGATTGGTGGTCAGCCTGGTGTCATCTCTCAACAAAAGGGGGGTGGGCAGCGAACTCACCCTTCTATCTTGGCCAGTTCTTCCTCAGCCTGCAACTTGAAAACCGCAATTTTACTCCATGGCTTCAACTTGTCGGTCTCTTTGCTAGGCGATGAGTCCGACTTATACACCATGCCGGTGCTAAGCTCAACAAACGCCTTCACTTTGCGTTTCGCGGCTTCTTTGCCCACCGCCAACGAGAGGTTTAGAGATCTCAACTTGTAGACCTCATATTCTTGCGAGTACCTTGTTTCACCACCACAGTTGAAAACATAGTCCCATTCCTTGCCATTTTCCCGGTCAAATATTCTGGCCAGTCCTTCTAAAATGGGCAGCTCATCGTCAGCGAGTTCTTTTTCGGTCGATTGTCAAGCCCTCCTAATGTAGTGGAAAAAGAAGTGCCATGCCAGATGAATCAAGAGTTTAAACTCACCAGGTCTGCTGGCATCTGCTTGCATAAACTTGTCTTGAGAGCATGCCTCGGAAAATTCGGGTCCAAGCCAGGCAAGCTGTGGCAGCACCTTGTCCACTAATCGCACTTCTGAGGCCAATTTGTTCTGGTGGATGTGGAGGGCCAAGAATCGGCCAACATAACCCAACCCTCCAATAATCAGAACCGACGGCTTGTCGTCAGCCATTGCGAGTGGGGTTTCGGATGAAGAAGGGATTCCGCGATGTGTTTGTGGCGTCAAGTCTTTGATACGGAGAGGTATGGTGTCGTTGAGGCTCCCAGCAGGTGGCAGAGCCAATTGTATGCCTTGCTCTGTTTGGGGCCAACGACTCGAAAATGTGCAGTGACAGACGAAGAGAAAAAGATGGGCTGTTTGTACCCACGAAACAATGTGAAGTTTATCGGATTGATGCAGTCAAGTAATACCGAGCCAACCATGTGTTGGTGGCTTGCTCCTGAAAATTGCTAGAGAATCTGAAGTAGCTGCGTGCGCCTAGCTAGATAGATGAAAGCATTTAGCTGGCCAAGGTGCAACAACGTCGCAAAAAGGGCTGGATGTGGCCCGGCCAGGTATGATGGGACGGAGGGGCTCAGTTTTAATGCAGGTGCAGGCTGGGGGAGGAGCAACGACCGAGATGGAGGCGGCACTCCTTACTTGTCCACGTCCAAGTCTGGGTGACGATTGTTACTCTGTCAGGAGTAGCCCACAGCAGGGACTGGGAGAGGGGACAGGGACTAATAAGTGACAAGAACTTTAGGCAGGTCAAAGAGGGTGTGGTCCACCTTCCAAGACAACCCTCGTCTGTGCTTTCCCCCAACAACAACTTGCAAATCGTGCTCGTCTGTTGTTTGCAGAGCCTCAGCTGCCAGTCGACAGTGACCCCTGCAGACCGAGGTCTTTGGCTGTCTTGTTGATCGATTGTTGACAGTCCGAGTTACGAGGCGATGGATCATGTCTGCGAGAGAGCCGGCGTGCGTTATGAGTATGTACTCGTCAATTGGCAAGTGTCGAAACAGGCGTCACCGTTGTCTGCAAGTCACCTCGCGGGCCGCAAGGGGAGCCAACAAGGCATCTGCACTTGCACTTGCACTTGCGCTTGCACTTGTCGGGGCGACATCGAATGGCCCACGGGATGGTGAGACGTTGCCAATTGCTTACCATACGCGGAAGGTACGACCCTTTTCGAAATGCACATGTGGTTGGCCAAACAGCCACTCAGAAAAATACATACTATCAATTAATGGCCTGAACCGGGCTTTTGAACCATATGTATTAAGCGTAATCCGTAAAGCAAGACTTCTCCAAGCAAGAGGGGAGAAGTGTCTCTGTCTCACAATCATGCATACCCTTGACCCTTGTCACCTCCAAGAGAGGGGAGGCGGCCAACAGCTCTGGCCAACCACACCAGCCACCAGCCACCGCCAGTTTGCAGTCGTGCGGGCGCCGTTCTTCCTGTCACTGTATCCAAATGTATCGCATCGTTTGGGTCGTTTGTTCCCCTCAGGTCACCTATTTATTTATTTACCAACAATCACCGGCCGAGCCACGGATTTCTATTCGTCTTTCAACGAGAAAATGGATGGCCAAGCACTGAACACCATGTTTGAGCAAGCTGGACAGTCACAGGGTTTGGAATGGAAGTGAAGATGGGTCGCCACGATCGACTTCATCATGCCTGTCTCGCCCCCCCCCCCCCCCCCCCGATACTCGCCAACTAGCAGGCCATTGAAGGGCCACTAAGTCTCCGGCGGCCCGCATCAGAGTGATATTAGTAAGTGCTCAGTAAAAGTCTGGTGCTAAGATTGATTCTCTGATGTTCGGGGAAACTGCTGGTAGTCAAATGCTTGATATTATTATGACATAGCATGGAGTCGGGAGTCGGGGGCTACTCCATGCCACTGTGCGAATACATGGTGGCGACATTGCAATCACAAACCATTGCCAACAAGGCCCGACGTCTTCCCTCGCGCATGAACGACCCGACCCGTCCGCCGCCATGTAGCCCATAAAAGGTAGGGCTTGGCCAAAGGGGATATCTGGTAGGCCACTGGATTACCAACGACCAGTGCTAATCAATCTGTAGTCAGACAGGCGGCCGGAGGTGGCTAATATCCTGCGGCCTCCCCAAACATGTCAGGGTTGATGAGGGGGATACCCGCACCCAACAAAAGTGCCATTGCTTGCGAGGAAGAAGACGCAGAAGGAGGGGCATCCCGGAGTTGCGCTTGCGGAACATTTCAACGCGGTGACATGGAACGTTTTGTAGAACTATGGACGGTTGATTCTTGTGATTCGTCCTAGTCCTGGCTGGGGGTTTTGGGCGGGGTTTGCAAGGAACATTGAACTGTTGGGATTGATTGATTCTACGGACTACGGAGCACGGCGTACAGGATTTCTTGTCAAAAACACCTCCACCACAATTCCGACGTTGCAGCCGGCCAACACATGCAAACTCCTATTCTCGAGTAGGCTCGAGGTAATATGTTGCTTTCCAAATTCACCGCTATCAGATCCTAGGAGAACGCTGGTGGCGAAGAATTTGCTCAGTCTTCATGAGCGATTGGTCATCCATGTCTCAGCCATGCGCCGGTTGATAAGTCGCATGAACGTGGATGCTCGATTCCAACGATACGATGGATTTTGACACTTTCAAATTTGTGACTTCCAGCAAGGATGGCGAACCCCATTTTGACGCCATGACAAATTACGACACAGAGAGTTTCCCGCGAAGTGCTCCGTATAGTCATTGCAGCGTGTCATTTGGCATTTTTATTTTAATTCTCTGTCCCAGGTAATATTCCAAGTTCTTACTCACACCTCACCACCGTATCAGTGCAAAGCGCGCCAAACAGCCCGCGGTCGTTGTCGCGGACGGCATCGGCAGAAGACAGACATGTTGCGGTACTATTACGGATTACTCCGTGGAGCAATCCATCCCCCCCGAATCTAATCCGTAATCCGCCGGTAATTTCAATCATCTCAAAGCGCCAATCATGGAATATTGAGCCCGGCCCGAGGGAGTCGATATCCACCGCTGTGCAGCAGGTCCATGGCGGAACTAGGCCATCCTGCCAAATGCAAAAAAGACAAAATACGGGAGTAGTCCGTAGTGACAGGCGTATTAATCCCCGACGAGAATAATCCATACTGACCGCCGCTGTTGTTCAGCCCGGTGGGTTTCCCCTGTCAGCCGCATAGACGGGCGCCATTGTTCATGATGCCCATGTCAACACTCGTCGCTGAGCACCATATTAATATGGCGGCTTATGAAGGCGTCTGGGACGGACGGGAAAAGGAAGGAGTCCCGTTACCCGTCTGACGTCTGAAACACCTGGCACTGTAACATCATCTGTGGTGTAATGTAACAGGGAAGGGTTGACAATGACATCTGACGATGAGGAATATGGCCGACGTTTTCCATCAATCAACCAACAACAGCGTCCCAAGCACCTGGATTCTCGTCTACGGACGATCCGAGCCCAGGTGAAGCCGGACCAAAACACCACACACACAAAGATCAACTCTCACCACTCCAATCCCAGGTCACCCACCTGAAGCTGAGCTGGATGGCCAAGCTCATTGGCCTCGTTTGGTCGTGCCGTTTCAGGACACAATCTTGGCGGTGGCTAGTGCATGAGAATACGATGCAACCCCCTGTATGTATTATTTGACAAAACAGCCAATTGGCGTAATTTCCCCTGTCAAGTAATCCGTAGTAGATTTGTGAAATCATTCAGGGGTTGCATTGATGTCGTCGGTTCCGGAACGTTGACGTGGAAAGCAATCTGACCTGCATGTTTCAATCTATGCAAGTCATAATCCGTATGTACAAACAACGACACCAAACATGCATGTGGTGGTTTCACAACCCCTCCTCAACCCCTCCTCAACCCCTCCTCCACCCCTCTTACCGACCTGGGCAGTGGAGGGAGGTGCTCGAGCAGGCTTTCCGCGTTTGCTCTTGCAAGTTGGCGACAACTTTTCCCGGGCTGGCCATCATTAGCACTTGCAGTTCGAGCAATTATTATCAATCTGTTTCGTCATGGCGGTCCAGGTTCTCTCGGATCTCCACCTGGAGGCCCCCAAAGCCTATGACATATTCGACATCGTCCCAAAAGCGCCGTACCTGGCACTGCTAGGAGACATTGGCAATGTCGTGCCACACAAGCATGATTATCTGGGCTTCCTGAAGCGACAGCTCAAATTGTTCCGAGCCGTGCTTTTCGTGCCTGGGAACCATGAGGCCTACCACTCCAGCTGGCCAGATGCAGTCCAGGTTCTTCGTGCTTTCGCGCAGGAAGTCGGCCATGATTCCTCGTCAGGCGAGTTCGTTCTGCTCAATCGCTCAGACTTCCGCCTGCCAGACACAAACATTGTCATCCTGGGATGCAGCCTCTTTTCTTTCATTCCACCCGAAAGTCAAAGGACCGTCAGTGCCGGGATCAATGACTTTTACCAGATCAGCGACTGGGATGTCGACGCACACAACAAGGCGCACCAGCAGGATCTTTCCTGGCTCAATGAGCAGGTCACCGGCCTGGAAAAGTCCGATGTCGAAATCGTCATCCTCTCTCACTGGAGCCCGTCGGACGATCCTCGTTCAATGGATCCCAGGCACGCCGGGAGCCCGATCGTGAGCGGATTCTCGACAAATCTACGCGAGGAGGCGTGCTTCAAGAGTAGGAAAGTCAAGGTCTGGGCATTCGGACACACACACTACAACTGCGACTTTTTACTTGCGCGTGAAGAGGGCGATGAACCACTGAGGCTGGTTGCCAATCAGAGAGGGTACTACTTTGCTCAAGCTGATGGGTATGATGGGGAGAAGACGGTCAGGGTCTGATCCAGCAACAATCTACATGTACAAATGTTTATACGCCGGGAGTCGGGGGATATTCTCCGATGGACACAAAACCGATTGGACAATATTTTTTGGGAAGGGGTAGGGGCTCATGTTGAGGGCATGCCCTTCGATCTGGGATATTGGATTGACCATCATATAAGGTAGGGTACATGCCTCAGCGCTCGATTACGCAAGTGAAGAGAACAGAAAACGGTGACAAACAAAACATACCATTTGTGAGTCCTAGTAGCATAATGTTGCAGTCTTTAGCGAAGCATTGCACCTATACTAATTACCCAAGTACGAGCTAAACACTACACATTAAGTGGGATACTGCCACAGGAGTGAGTGCCGCAATATAGTATGAAAAGTACACTAGTGAATGACACTACCTGCTCAGGTAGTGTCGAAAGTTTGGGTTCGTGTTGAAAATCTGGAAGCGCCAGCAGGCAGACAGCATCCTGTTGCCAACGCAGCAAACGCAATCATTTTTTCACAGGGAGTCCAAGTTGCTCCCTCCACCACTTGTCATCCTTACTGCCATGTGCCACCATATCCGCGATACAAGGTTCAACAATGACTCGTTGAGCACTGGTAAGGTTGAGTGATGAATGCTCGGTCATCATTGTCAACACTTGTTCGGCATCGGTAGCATCGGTACGTTTCTTAACGGCGTGAGCACGCAAACCACAAGAGAAGATCTTGAAGACCATGAGATCTGTTGGGGAGATATATGGAACACCGCCCCCACTGGGATATCTTTAAGCTTTGTCGCGGCAGCCAGCATGTACGGTGACTTTTTAGAGGTTAGATAGATGACAGGGTAAGTTGAGATGCAGAGGAAAGAAATACACAAGACGAGTCCTTCAAGGATCCGCCACCATGTCATGACGAGCTGTTGGCCGTGTCTGTGCCAATGAAATGTAGCCTGAGAGGCGAATCGCCGAAGTACTCAAGGAGAAGCGCCCGAAGATGTTTGATGTCCAGCTTCACGTTTGTCGAATCAGGCCCGTTGTTTTCGACAATTGTTGTGAAGTTGGAGGCTGTCTTCGGGTCCAACTCCACATCAACGGCGACGTTGGTCGTAGCCTTGATCTCGCATCTTTGAACAATGATGGTACGAAGAGAGGGGCATTTTTTTCGCTAACGCTGGCAAGTTCTGGCAAGCCCGCCCCAATGATTCTGACACCACCGTAGAGCCACATGCTCAACCCCCGACAGATGATCATCACAAGAGCCGCCCAACGTGGCGGCTGATTCAGCAGAGTCGCCCAAGTAGATGACTGTTTTGTCAAGATTGACCCAATAGGTGTCGGCGTTTGGGCCATGTAAGCGCTTGCAGATCTGTGTCAGCAGCCGCCGGGCTTCTCTAGAGGACAGGCCTGCTAAATACGGCGCCGGTCCAACATGCTTCATGGTCAAGGGTGCATGTTTCGCGCTGAGGTCGCGTTCTGTTGGACCATCCCCAACAGTAGCCCAGACTGACCAGACAGATAATGCCTCGGTCCAAATTTGGAAGCGGAGCTCTGGGGGCAGAGAGGCAAATTGCGTAAAACTGGTTGGGTTAGACATTGCCAAGTGTAGTCATGTGGATGGGGGAATGCCGAAGAAAACAAGTCGAACAAGACGACCAGTTTTCGAAAGCGATGCGATGCAAGCGCCCCTTCCCTCTCCACCTCCACCAATTAGCGCTAGGCTGAATGTTCACAAGCATCTATCTCAACCTCGATCTCAACCTGTACCTGTACATGTAGGTGCTTCTGTGCGCGCTAAGAGCAGAAGTCCGGTTGATTCACTCACTCGCCTTGCAAGTAAACGCAATAGCAGCATGGCGGAGCTTTCCGAATCGTTTGTTGCTTCCATTGCACGAGCTCTCAATTCAGCCCGGATCCCCTGCGTTCTTTGGGGCCATTACCTTCTCGTCGTCCACGGCGTTCCATCCATCGTCGCTGCAAGTGTCCTTGATCGCCACTAGAATGAAAGTAGATGTCATATACAGAACTGACGCTTCGGCAAGTCAATCGACTTTGTTATTCCGGACCACGATATAGATACTGGGGCCAAGGTCCTCAGTCGGCTCGCGCGCCTCACACCATGCCACGACACCGAGGTTTGCATCTTCAGCCACAGCAAACGACTGACACCGCCACCATCACGCCATTTCCATATCGAGAGCTCCGACATAGTAGTAGGTCTCTATCTGCAGTCCGAGACGCTGTGGTTCTTGCCGCCCTTGGACAGGTCTCTCGCGTCGCCGAGCGATGTCGAGCTGCCCTCGCCCTTCGTCCTTGCGTCCGACCAGACTATTCTCCCACCATGGCGACCAGGTCGCGGAGCAGGTGTCTTCAAGCCCGGTCAGCCACCGGTTGTCGTCCCCAGATCCCATGTTTTGCTCGAGGCGTTTCTGCGCCTGTATGCGCGGGATCTGGGCCGGTGGATGGGTGCCTTTGCCATGGCCATGATCGGGTACGTGGAGCTGTACATCGACGAGGACGGGCTCCTGGACGCGGGCCGTCTCCCGGAGCCGCTTCGTACTTTCTACAGAGACCTGAGGGATGGCAAAAAGCCGGTTCGGCAATGGGGCCTCGACTTGCAAGAGGCTCTCGGGGTGCCTCACTATGAACCTGCACCGGGACCAGGGGCCGTATGAACGATTGGTCGTAGAGGCGTTGTCGATTCATGTACCGATGAAAGCATGCGTGCGTGATTCCCTGCCAGGCACTTGAGTCTAGCAGAGAAACCAGGCTTACACTTTTTGAACCGCCATCATTACCAAGTTGGATTCAATGGTGGAAAGTCCTTGTCCACAAAAGAGATGCTATTCACTGCCGGAGGCATTGGACAAAGTAAAGAAGAGGGCCCGTGTGTCTCTTTCGGCATTTCCTCTTTCCAGACTTCTTATACAGGGTACTGGGGGCGCAAGTTCCTTGGCGATGCCAACTTGAGATATCGTTGCTTAGACTTTACGGCATTGATGGTCACGATACTTTCCCATCTGAAGCGAGGGTGTGCACATTCAGTCTGACACCCGGAGATGACAAGACACAACAAAAAAAAAAAAAAGCAGTATAACAAGTGAAGCTCGTATGGAAATGCATGTGGTTACCGGGTCGAGGGCACTCTGTCTCGTGTGCCGATACGCTCGTGGTACAACTGTCTTTGTCTTAGAAGAAGCGAGATTCCAAACATCGGCCCTCCTGGTCCCCTAGTCCATCGAAATCGCGCGTAGCCATCATCATCATCATCATCATCATCTCCGCATACTGCCAATAAGCTCCCGCTGTGCCTCACGATCCCGCGCCCCGTCACTCAAGCTCCCCACACTCCGCAGGTCACCTACCACATCCTTGGCCTTGCCAAAGTACACCTCCTGCAGTAGATTCCGCATCTTGAGCTCCATGTCCTCGACCAGGCGGCCTACATTGGCAATGTGGCTGTCGTCGTTATCCACCGGCAGGTCCTGCTCCACCTGGCGAGTCATGTTGCCGCTGAGGTCCATGTCGCCGAGACTGTTGTCAGCCGTCGCGAGCGACAATATCACCGTCGACGTGAGCTTGTAGTGCGTGGTTCGGCCGCGCTCAATGGCCTCGAACACGTGGATCGAGTCCCAGACACCTTCTGTGGTGCCGCCGGGTGTAGCCGCTGTATTCGGCCGCGGGCGTTAGCATCGTCGTGTGTTTCATCATTCCCACTCTTCGGGGACGAGGAAAGCAGCAAGGAAAGCACTTTTTGTCCAAAACAGAACCCCCCCCCCCCAAAAAAAAAAAAAAGATTGGGGAGGAAGGGGAGAGGTAAAGAAAAGCACTGACATTTCTTCAGAAGAACCACTCCCGCGAACCCATCGTCCAAGTTCCAAAAGTAAACACTGCTGACACCGCCCTCGTAGTATAGATCTCTGTAGATATCAAACGCATCGTTGGCCTTGATCTCCATCTTTCGTACTCTCTCGCTCGGGATAGCCCCCTCGCCCGCCCCTTCACTTCCGCCAGCACTCACGCCGCCTACGCCGCCCTCGTCCAGCGGCGGATCGAACTCGTTCGACCATGGGGAGCGATAACTATCGCCGTCGCGGTTGTAGTCGCATAGTAGATATTCACGACCGGTCTGCTTGCACCGCCGAATGCTAAGGGGCTGGTCGACAGAAGAGAGAAGGTCTTCGGTCAGGTCGGGAGCGAGCGAGATGATGGCGTTGAGATGGTCGGCTGTGTGTTTGGGGTTGAGGCGCCGGAGGAGGTCACTTTGGACAACGAAATGGGGTTAGTTGGATTGGTTTGATTGACTCCGTGGAGATTTGGAAAGGTGGTTAGGGGGAAGAAAAGGTCGGGGTCTGGAAGGAATTGCCATTGCGTTTTACGTACAGCGCCGAGTCAAAGGGGTCTACGTCAGCCATCGTGACGGGGATTGGCTTCGAACGTTGGTGAGGATGGCCGGTGACGATGCGAAGTCAAGTTGATGCAAGGCAGACCCATTCTGGAGTCCGACGCGGCGGGGTCGAATGACCCCACTTGAGCTTGGTTGGTTGGTACATACATAACTTGCTGCTGAACAAGACAACAAGTTGCATCGTGAGAGAAACATTCCATGGATATGCACAGAAGTTTCTATAACTTCCAGGGACTAACTACCTAGGGGTTTACCCAAGACCATAGCAATAGCAGATCGAATACGACCGCAAGCGAAGTAGATTCGAGAAAAGACAGTCGATGGCCCCACCAAACCGATAGCTCAACGCCTTGCCTGCACCCAAAATATGCATCCAGCACTGTAACAGCAACGCCCCCAAGCCCTCCACGAACGATACATGAAACTCTGAAAGAGGCAGAAAAAACGTAAAAATGGGAGAGAAAAAAAAACAGGAAAAGACAAAAAAAGACAAAAACCCCGATTCATGGACGATGGCGACGGCGGATCTGCGCCATGTGCTGTCTCCGCATCTCACCAATATAGCTGCCCCTTGCTTGCAAATGCTCGCTTCCTTTCGGCCGACCATTTGCCATGAGTAATGCTCCCGGACCAAATATATACTGCTTCAGAAAAGGGAAAAAGAACTAAAAGTCGGAACATGTCGTGAAGAAGTGCGACGCAATAAGCGTCGATGGTGCTGTCGGCGCGTCTCTCAGGTCCGGGTGTTCTTCGAATCCAGGCAGCACGAACCAGACAATCGAAGCACCCACCCGGCGACAGCATCGGGAATGGGCTCAGTCAATCAAGTGTTTGCAAACCAGACAAGCCGCTCGTTCTGTCCATGTGCGGTCACCCCCTTGAATGTTTGGCCGCAAATCGGCAATCTGCCAAACCATCGGCCCTTCGTTCATCCTTAAGCCTGCCTGGAACAGACCCTCGTACGGCTTTTCTCCCGCCGCCTTCTTTCCGCCGCGCTTCCTCGTAGATGCCGACTTGGCACTCCTTTGGCTCATGGCGCTGCGGGGTCTACGTGTTGGAGTTTGTGTGGTTGCTTTGGGCGTGCTCTCGAATCTCTTGGCCAGCGAAATATGCTCCCCGTTCTCCCCAGAACCCTTGACAACGATGGCAGAGGGCGTGCGCTCTTCGACTTTGTTTTCGCTTGGCGTCAGCGGTCGGTGTGGCAGCTCGGTGTCGTTTTCTTCCAGCTTGATGGCTGACTCTTCTGTCTTGTCTGGCTTGTGTGGTTTGTCTTTGCCCAGTCGTTCGTACACCTGTGTTAGCACGTCGTGCAGAAGACATTCGTAGTGTAGCCAAGTGTCGCACTCCGAATTGGTGCAGCCGATCAGGGTCTTGTCTGGATTTGCAGGGGTTTGACATTTACACGTCAACTCAACAGACTGTTGCAAAACAACTTGTCAGCGTGGAGGGAACGTGGATGGCAAGGGACCATCGTCACCTACGGAGACCTGAGCAGTTCGACAATTGAAAGCTTGCCTCCAGTATAAAGCATCATGTACCTCCTCATCATCTGACTCGATCCAATGGTGCACAGTTGCCTTCATGGCGACACTGACAACGTTGATCACGTCCACTGTAAATTCCAGATCAGCACCGAGACGCAAACACAAGCAGCAGCCTTGGGGGGGGGGGAACGCGATTCGCGCCTTACTGTGATTAGATGCTATGAGCTCGTTCTGTCCGTGATATGGCTGACGGCCGGTGATGGTCTTCTTTCCATCCACTGTACCAGCCGGCAGCTCGTCTGGGGAGTACATCCAATATATACGCGCGTATACATGATGCTCGTCCGATGCCCTGACTTCAAGGATCCTCGCGACCCAGTAGTCTGCAGACTGGAGCAAGCTTGCGCCGTCGGCGTTTTTCCCTGTCGCCTTTTGAAGCTCAATGGTATCGTCGTTTGCGATATGAACAAACTCGTCATGGTTGTACTTGTAGCCGTTTACTGACCGGAGGTGTTAGACTGAGGAGCAACAATTCAAGTGTGTGCGCACGCGGGCGATGGCGACCGGAAAGTCCGGGGATGGAGACGACGAAAGAATCCTATCACCGGGTGATGCACTCACGGACAAAGCTGTTGTACCGCGTCATTTCCAGCCATT
Organism: Epichloe amarillans; assembly: GCA_024072835.1. NCBI lineage: Eukaryota > Fungi > Ascomycota > Sordariomycetes > Hypocreales > Clavicipitaceae > Epichloe > Epichloe amarillans. The sequence continues at coordinate 2,221,344 of CP099635.1, read as the reverse complement.
GCTTCCGTGGCTCAACAGTATAGGCTAGATTCATGGACTGGTTGGACTTGAATTTGCCCCGGGGTTGGAACGGCGACATTTGAACCAGCTCTCTTTTGCCGTTGCTGACAGACGCACCGTCCTCCTCGTCATCACGCTTCCTTTTCTTCGTTATGTGATCGCGCTCCTCGGAGCTTGGAGCGGCGACCAAGGCCACGGTGAAAGGACAGTCGGCGCGGTTCTCGTCCGTCACAGGACGGGACCGCTTTCGAGGTTTTGAGCTCATGTCGAGTGTATCGAGTGGGTTGGTATCAAGGAAACGTCGGCAGGATGGAGACGAAGCGAGAAAAGATGCGCTCTCTAGGCGCTCGCCTCGATGGATAACGGTCGCGCGTCGTGAGGGGGAAAAAGAAGAAGAAGACGAAGTGTGGAGTGTGAGGGAGAGGGAGAGGGAGAGGGAGAGAGGTTGGGAAAGCGGGATGCTATTCGCGACAAGCGGTTGGGCGAAGCTGCCCACACTCTGCGGCCGGCGGACGAGTTGGCAAAAGAGTCCAACGGGTTTGGTGCAGCCAGCAATAAAGGTGCATCATGCCACAAGTATCATGCCACAAGTATCATGCCACAAGTATCATGCCACCAGTACGGAGTACAGTACTTCGTAATAAACTTCAAAGGCCGAAACTCGAGGGCGAAGGGCGCTAATCGGGTGCTGCAACCCACTGTGACTGACAACGCACGGGGCGGCGCGGGCGGAGTCACCGGAACCTCGCTATCAATCCGCACATCTTTTTGATCTTGCATTGTTGATCAATAGTGTCAAAATGTCAAAATGCATGTCTGTCACTAGACAAAGAAACGTGGTTTGATTTTACATGTATCTTGTTGTCAGTGACCAAACACCAGCGCTATAATTACAGCATGTGAATCGCCTTTGCATAATGTTCCCCCCCCTCTTGCTTGGGAATTAAGACTTTAATCATCATCTTCCATCAAGTTATCGCCATGTGTTGCGCAAACTTCGATGCCCGCAATCTTGGCGGCCAGTTTCCCTCCCTCCTCTTTACCCCTCTCTACATCAATCAACCAGATCAACGGTGCGGGCAACCCAACCAACGCTCCCAGAAACCAGAACGCGGGACGAATGCTCCCTGTCCGATCAATGATGGCACCCACAATGGTTGGTCCGAACACGCTTGAGCCTTTGTCTGTTATGGCGTACAGAGCGTAGAATGCTGCCTCAGACCCTGGAGGGATAAGCTCGCCGTACAAGGAACGGCAGTAGCTACTCAACCCGCCCATAACAAGGCCATAAATGGCGGCGAGAGGGAACATCTCCCAGGGTTGCTGAAGACCAATTACCCCCCGGTTCTTGACAAACGGCAGATAGCCCAACAATCCATAGAGCGGAATGAGCTCGAACAGCGCAATGCACACCAAAATGGTCTGGTGTGCCTTCAAACCCAGAGCTCGAGATAACCTCGGCCAGCCGAATGCGCCCATGATTCCTGCTATTGTTGTGATAACGTTGATCATACCGAGTGCCCAGGGACGCATGTGTAGCTGAGTTTTGGCAAAGAGGATCGCGGTGGACGACGTTGTGGCAATCGCGTCAGAAAGCAGAAACCAGCCAGCCAGGAATAGCATGATGTCTGCCAACCGCCTTGCCTGTTGGGCAGTGCGAAACAAGGACTTCCAAGCATATGTCAAATAAGGTATCCAACCAAGGGGTCCTTGGCGGCCACTGTTGACGAGTGGTGGGCCTGGCCTCGGGCGCAAGAAAAACGCGGATGGTATGGTGAAAATAGCCCACCAGGAACCAATAACCAGAAGGACGACCCTCTGAGACCACGTCGTGTTTTTCATCGAAACAAGGATGCCGATTGCTAAACATTGCACAAATAGCGCCGCGATATAGCCAACGCCCATGCCTTTTGCGGACATTCGAGATGATAGTTGCAGCTCCGTTGAGGTTATTTCTTCATGAGTTGGTGTTTTGTGTAGACGTAGTCCAGCCGTAAAATCTTCTCCCGGTAGAAGGGGTGAAGCAGGATTCGCACTGTCGTCTTCCAACGTTGCAACAGAGTCTTCTAGGGCACGCGATTCGGATGCGGTATTTGACATATCAGGAGTCGTGCCTCGCCTCGCATTCAACACCTCGGGATGGTTGCGCACGAGTAAAGGCAAGAAAGAGTTCAGCAAGACAAATGATGCCCCAAACGAAGTATTGGAGAGAATCGTGAGCAGAGCACCCAAGAGATATGTCTCCTTGCTGATGAAGACGTAGGCCATGACCGACAAGGCCCCGGTCCACGCAAAATAGAGAAGGAGCTTTTTCCTGTAGTGTCCGTGGTCGGCGGCGCAGCTGATACTTACCACTAGTAAGGCTTGCAGTAAGACGCTGACCGAGAACGTGTACATGGCAAAGCTTGCGGTGTTGATCTCGATCCCAACAACATAAATAACGCACTGCCCATCGTCTTCACTTTTGCTATCGCTTGATCCGCAAGGCTTGGTCGGATCCGAAAGGAGGACGCCATTCTCTCTGGCCAAAGTTTCCAGGAGGATGGGAATGAAGGAGCCTAATAGTAAAGTAAGCTTTGTCAATCATCAACACGGCGAGTTGTTGTTCAGAAACCGTCGCCGTCAAACAAAGTCCCTTCAAGCAGACTTGAGTTCAGTCGCCCGAAACCGAAAAGACGCCAGAAACAGGGTCCAACGTACCAATTCCGCACACAACGTACACTTCTGCTGCGAAGCCATACATGTACCAGCCGAGCAGTTCCTTGGGGCTAGTGGGCCGGGCATCGTGGCCAGCGTAATGCGGCACGCCCAAGCGCCTCAAGTCGCTCTCGCTGCTGTGAGAACTCATGGTGCCGTCGGAAGAAGATCGTTCATCGTCTGCTTCGAATGAGGAAGTTGCAAAAGAGCGAAGCGACCTTTTTGAGAGAACAGAGAGTCCCGACCAATGTCGATGACCTTGAAGCTCGGGACGGTTGAGCTGGCTGGTCTGGGGTGGCATGCTGAGAGGTCTGGAGCTGCTATGGGGCTCGCGCCTGCCAAGTTGCTCTCCCGCGGTGGCTCGTGATTGGTGAGAAAATGTGACCACTTGAGTAATCCGGCTGAAGTCGTCCTCCCTGGTATCAAAGGTATTAATTATGTCCTCCGTCCTCCGTAGCTAAAAGCCCTTGCCTGGGCCACAGGCCAAGAAATGAGCTCGCTCCTGAATTTTGCGCGCTTATATGACTGACTGATGATGCGCGTTCGAACTGACGTCCAGTTTCTTTTTTTCAAGATGTCAATGTCGAGTACGGAACCTTGGTCCAACTAGGTTCCCTAGTGGTGGTGATCCCTAGTGGTGGTGATGGGTAATGTGCGAAGTCGTGTGTGATGCTCATACAGGAAAATGGGATTGAACTGATAGCTTCTGCTCTACGGATCCGTACGGATTATGTACACATGTACAAGATGACTCCGCCAACAAGGTTCATTCCCCTCTTTGACCCCAATCGAAGGATTTGCAAACCCGTCTCCAAAAGAAGATGTAGGCGTGACCTCCCTCACAGGCGCCATTTAGCCCAACGCGAACCAGCGGCCAATTCGTTCAATCTCGGGTCCTTCCCTCTCTTAGCGGACCCCTCCCAGCGCAGAGTGGGGCTAGGGCCTAGTCCTCGTGGACTTATGTACATGTATGTACGGATGCCATAAGATGATGACACGATTGGGATGATGGATTGAATTGGAAACAAGACTTTTGATTAATGAGCTTCTACTGAGCTTCGTGATGATGATTCTGAGAGGAAAGGAAAAAGGAAAACTCTGCACCTTTGGTCGAGGGAGATATTTGGTGTGGTGGGGCTAGGGACAAGGTAGGTGCAAAGCATCACCTGCCCTAACAGCCATGGCGAATCGACCCGCTCGTCACTTCACTTATGCAAAGCTGGGATGTCTGCTGCATACACATACTCCGGAATAAAATAAAAAAATCAGCTCAAAGGAGAAAAGCGGGAACCAGACTCTCACTCGCGCATCCAGAAAGGTCAATCGCAGTAATAATAATACCCCGTGCGGAGTACACACACGAAGGTCCAAGCTATTATTGTTTAGCTGCAAGAGGCAGCAGAATCTGAAGGCGGTGTCCAACATCATGAAGGCTGCCCATAATGACGAGCCTGTCTGATATTTCCGTCAAACACCCAGTTTGGTAAACGATTGGATTTGCTGAAAACGAGAATATCATGGCGATACTGCGAGAAAACCATGTACACCCCTACACCCCACTCACTGTACAACAGTCTTGAGACGAGAAATCCCGTTGGTCACTGTCACTGGCTATTTCCTGATGATGCCAAAAAGCTTCTTCTTCAGCCTGTCCGCCAGCCCCACCGGCGTGCCAGTTTCTTCATCTGACTTCTGTGAAGCCTTCTGCCGATGACACGGCGCGACATGCTCGTTCCCTGCACCGCCTCGACCGGTATGGTAGTCCTGGTTGTCCTGGCTCGCGCGGTACGCCACCTCGGGAACGATGTCTTGGTCCTTGCGCGGTGTGGGTGACCGGCCGACGTCACCAATGTTTCCAGCACCTGTCTAGGTCAGAATCAATTTGCCATTTCAGTGTCGCTGATTTCAAAGCATGGATTCTCGATTGACGTCTGCGACTGGACGAGTCTCGCTTGAGCTCGTGGTTCAAACTGAAGCAGGAAGTTGTCAATTCCGTGACACGGAGTATTCGACCGCGCCGCCAACAAGACTGATAAGAAAGGCCACAGACAGCAACGCGCCAAGCCAAGCATGTTTGATAATGAGACCACCACAGGCATTCATTCACACGCTGGGGGGGCAAATCCCAAGTCGCAATGTTTCGGGTACTTTACCTCCTCGCCCGGCGCTGTACGCTCCATCGCCATGACTTCCCTCACCACCAGCGCGAACGACTTCGCCATCCACGTAGGTGGTCTTGTCTTCGTTGATGTTTCCGGCCCCACCTCGGCCGTGGGATACCTCAACAGCCATGCTCTTGACGTGCTCGTGACGTGCTCGTGACGTGCTCGTGGTTCTTGCAGTCAGGCAAATTTGGGTTCTTACTCTGCGTATCGTCGCACAGAGATGTATGTCGAAAGCAGTCAAGAATTGATTCGTGACAAGAAGAGAAGAAAGAGGATCGAGCGGTCGCAAGGATGTTGGATTCGTGGCAGCATTTAATCACTCCACCATCACGGTTCCGATAAGACAAAACACTCCATGGCGTATTCTATGTATGGCCACATGGCGGGCCGACGCCACTTCCAGCCTTCAGTTTCAGATACAAACGGATTATTCATATTCATATTTCCACTTGCGAGCCCCTCTTGAAGAATTGGGTTCGCGGATACTTATCAGCAGACATCGCACTTCCACTTATCGCAATGTGGATGCAAGTTTTTCGGCGAGGTGAAACGCGGTTGGTGGGCTGGTTGCGTTCCCGTTTTACGTGGCAAAATCGAGAATCGACAATCGAGAATCGAGAAAGGAATGGCGCTAGACGCCAGCCCAGCTATTATTGTGCGAGCTTATCTAGTCCGCTTGAAGGCTGACACGGCACCACGGGCTCGGAAGGTCATCAGCAGCCGCGCTTTCAGCATTTGCGCAAAAATGAGTTGCGGCGGTTCGGACCAAGGGTGCTGAGCACGTCGCCGTTGACCGCTTAGCTGTTGACCCGTCTCGTAACTCACATCCCCATCACCCATGCAACAACCAGAAACTCCTGCCTCTTGTTTATTCCTTTGCACCATGAACCCAATTCTATTTACGCTCGTCCTGCACGTCCAACTTGCAATATTTCTCCAGTCAAAGCCTCGTCGCCTCTAAGGACAGGCCACGATGCCCCGTCTGCTTTTGCCATGGACACCTCCAGCTTCGTTCCTAGAATCTTGGACGTCGACTTGGCTGCGTCAATGACCCCGTACAGGGGGAACTTCCGCCCTGTACCGCTTGGGTGGAGAATCGGTTGTGACTAAATCGAGCACGATCTGCTTGTCTTTGAATTCCACTTTGGCCGTCTCCTTGTTGATTTTCTTGAGAAAGAATGACGCGATGACGTCCGTGGCAGTTTGGTAAAAATCGTGCCTAATCAATGCAATGCTTGTGTAAGCGGCTCATTCAACCGAACCTAGAGCGATTTCGTGGGATGTGTCTTTTTTTTTTTTTTTTTTTGCTTTGGGGAAGAGAGAGGGAGGGGGAGCTACATACCTAACCGTAGTCAAAACCTCCTCTCCTGCAGGACCTGCCTTTTTCTGCTTCCCGCTCCCAATGAAAAGGTGTCTGTCCTTTGTCTTGCACCCTTCAATCTTCATGAACTGCTCAAACTCCAATACCCTCCTCTTGCAGCATGTGTACCCCTTTGCTGCCCTCATGAAAGATGGGCACACCAGGGTGATGAACGCACTTCTCGTCATCTCGCGAACCACCCTTCGTGAATTTCTGTCCACATGTTCGTCGTCTACATGTTGAACCATCGGCGATCTCCAGGCTGGGGTCGTCGTTTTCGGTTTCGGGGGCGGGTGGAGGGGGTGTCGGCGCTGACTGAGCAGGTTGCACGGGCACTCGGGCCGGCACGGCAGCGGTATTCAATGCTTCAATTTTCCTGGCGAGCGTTGAGTCGTCTTCTTTGGGCTTTTCCTCCACAGGCGGCGGCAGGTCGGTGGTGGAATGTACGCCCGTGGTACAGGGTGGGATGGTCATGAATTCGTCTAAGGTGAGGACGCGGGGCTTGCAACATTTCCATCCTACAGGTCGCAGGTGAGTGCTTGAAAATTGAAACTATTGTGAAGGGGAGACGAGGAAGACATTTGTTCTTGATACCTTTCTGTCCTTCGTGGAAAATGGGAGGACCAGGGTGGTATTCACACCTCTCGGTCGGATCGCTGAACTCCTTGTCACAGCCTTGGTGGACACACTTTTGCGTCGTCGTAGCCATGACTGCGTGCGCAACTTACTCGAGGAACAGAGGTGTGCAAGCGACGAGATCTCAATTTCCAGATAAGCTACTTCTCAAATAGTCAAATATGTCACCGCGTTAAAGAATTGAACGTAACAACTAGTCACTGATGAGAAGACTAGGGAGAGGAGGAGGGGGGAAAAGGCAAAAACGCAATCGCAGCTTTCGAGCCCATTCCGTTAGTGGGGTGGGATGTTCTAGAAATAAAGGCGCCACCAGCGCTGAAGATGCTCCAGACTGAAAAATGACCGCTTTCCTATTCGGATGCGGCGGGGTCGGGGTTAACTTAGCTCTACGCTTAATACGGAGTAATTTTAAAATGTCTCCTCCCTTGCGCAACGGTTTGTTCCACCACACAAAAGCTTGACTTGACAACCTCCCGTGTGTCTGTCTGCCAAGCAAGCAAGCAAGCAAGCAAGCAAGCAAGCTTCTTCTCCGACCATGTTCGCTTCGCGGCGTCTTTTGCAAGCCTGTCGCATCACCCTTTTCAGCCGTGACAACTGCGACCTCTGCGCACAAGCAAAGGGTGTGCTGTCGGATGTATGGGATAAGAGACCATTTGCCTACAAGGAAGTCAACTTGGCTTTTCCCGAGTCGAATGCATGGAGGGAGCTGTATGATTTTGATATTCCAGTGGTAAGGAACAGAAATTCCCCTTGTCACGACATTTAGTTTGCCTCGAAAACTTGTAGACTGCATTCTGATGGAAAGCAGTAATCAAACTGTCATCAAAACTGTCGTTAACATTGGGTGAAATAACTAGATACACATTAGCAAGTCCTCGACAGCCGAAGAGCAAGTCTCGTCTGCAGGCAAAGCAGTCAAGCTGATGCATCGTTTCACAGTCGACCAGGTTCAGGTCAAAATGAACCAGGTGGAAAGCCAATCATGACATTTGCTTCTTTCTCGGTTGGGTGCCATGCGCCATGCGAACAATTTCCTGCTTGCTTCCTCCTTCGCACGAGTTAGTATGAACCGCTTTTATCAGGAGCAGGGCCTCCCATGGAAGCATTGAACTGCTGCTTCAAAACGAACTCCAAGGCTGTGTAATCGGCCGACACGCTGATCATGTCAAAGCCCTGATCGGCACAGAGCTTGGCCTGCTCACCGCTCGTGGCGTATATGCCACATTTCTTGCCGGCTTTGCGACATGCTGTGAGGATTCTGGCAATGGCTTCTTCGAGTTCTGGTGACATGACACCGTTGAGGACCGGGTGGCCAATATTGTTTCCTATTTTCACAGTAGTTCAGCGACGTGAGCTGTTTTGGTTTACCGGGACACTCTGGGCCTAGATTGTAGTACACGGGAGGGTGGTGGAAAGTCATCTGAAAGGAGTTTCAAGATGGCAGCATCATACCTAGATCAAACGGTCCCACAAACAGCACGTCGATTCCCTTTACGGCAGCGATATCTTCCACCTCATTCAATGCCTCTTGCGTCTCGATCTGCACCATGGTAAGGAGCGCATCGTTGGCTTGCTGCAGATACTCTGTAAAAGAGGGCACAGGGTTGAAACGTTCAGGGGCAATGGGTGAGCCGAAGCCTCGCTTGCCCCAGGGCGGGAACTTGGCTGCTTGGACGAGTTCTCGGGCTTGGTCAGCGGAACGGAGCAATGGTACGAGAACCTAACATTTCATGTCAGCAAGGTCTTGGTACTCCTTGGGGGGGGGGGGGGGGGAATGTTCCACATAGTTCTGTGAGGAGATTGATAATGGTACCTACCCCGTGAGCGCCAGCGTCCAAAGCACCTAGTGTAGAATGTCAATACCCATATCGTATTTAAAGAAGAAAAAATCATGACAAGTTTTGGCATTACGTTTTACCATCCAGGACTGCACATCTGGCAATCTGACGAGGGGCGTCACACCCAGAGCAGCAATGGCAGGGACGGCATCGTGCATGGCCCCATCTACACGTCCAGATTAGTTACTCGACATAACGTACAACAAAGAGGCCGTGTCTTTTTCATCTTTGGCACGAAAGAGCGAGTGTAAAGCAAATTGGAACAGTCCATGCCAAACTCACCGTCAATGTTGCCATGCTCACAATCCACCATGACCCAGTCCACGCCAGACCTCGCTAGCAATCTGGACACATTCGCTCCAGGAAGCATCTGCCACATTCCCATGGACTGCTTGTTCTGCGCAAACGCCGCTTTCAATCTATTACAGCTCTCCATGTTTGCTCGTCGAAGATGTGTTGATCTTGGGGATCGAAACTTGTTGGGGTTGCTTTTGAAATGACGTGTCGGGAATGATACAAGTCTTGCTCCGAGCAAGGCGTGCATGTTCATATGTCATGGACGACTTTCAGCGAATCCATGCGATGGGAAAGGGTTCAATACCTCGACTGCGGGGAGTCGCTGGTCTGTGGATCTCTCCTCCCGAGACCCGAGTGAACCACTTGTCGTAGGGCAACGATGAGTTTGCGTTTTTTTATTGATTAAACTGGCGGCAAGTTCTGGGCTCTCGGCAAGTGTGATGACTGATGAAATGATGCCCAGCTTGACACCTGCCAGCAGCTTTATTACAAAAGGGTCAAACGTCTTGGCGCCTGCCATGCCTGCCATGCCTGCCATGCGGACTGGGCCAGGTCTGAAAGTACCCAACCGCATAACCCTGAGAAGTTGGCGTTCTTGTACAACGGTCGGGGTGCCATGCGTGGATTGAACACCAAGTCTTGAGACAGTATGCGCCAGAAAAGCAGATGCACTATATTTGGTTGCAGTTCTGTCCTTTCACCTCTCTCCTCATTCTGTCCTAAGTCTGTCTAATAAGCACATGTTGTTCCCGACATATACGATCACCTGGGCAATTACGCCAAATGTCAAGTCTATTCGTTACAGGTAGGCAATTGACCTCGCCAGGCCTTGAGCAGTCGTGCCTGCATTTTCATCATCGTCTCGAGTCTGCCTTTTTATTTGAATTTTTTTTTCCTCAAATGCCGAAAAGTCTGGCATGATGCAGATAAGGATTCTTTTTCCTTTTTCTGGTTCACCTCGGCACCTCGGGGGTGATTGATATTCCAGGAAATATATTTTTTCATATCATAACTCGTTAATCCTGAAGACAGCTGTTGAAACGGTTAGAGAACGGCAACAGCAATCCAGGGCGCCTAGATTGGAAACAATGACAGCATTTACGTACCCCAAATAGTCTTCTTTAATGCTTCCAATGGCCCACATCTCTCCGACCTCCGTTCTTGTTCCGATAATCTTGACGCGGACATGTGTGCCAGGCTCAATGACAGTGTCCTCGTTGTTCGTAAACTGAGGTGGCGTGGCATTAGGATCCCATCTGATGTCGCTTGGTATCAGCTATACTTTGAATATTAGCTCACACCCCTCTCCGTACACCGAAATCCCTCTTCAGCTTTGGATCTGTCCTACATGTGCAGAAACGAACAGCCTCAAAGGTCCGGCTTGCGCAAAAAAACCTTGGGGATTAATGGAGTAGACAACGGCGTCGACCTGCTTCAGAATTAGACGCCTGATTCAAATTCAAATTGTGGAGCAGCAGCCTCCGCCGTCGTACCGTCTCGCCCTTGAATGGTCGCCAAACGACAGCACGGTATCCAACGGTGAATTCTGCTAGGCCATTGCCGGGGAGGATGCGCCCCTCGGATATATCAAACGTGTCCATGATGGAGATGATGTAGTAACTGCCAGCACAGGTGCCTTCCACGTCTTTCAAAAGCTTGCTCGTCACAAGATCATGCATATTGCGACCGAAATAGGATGGATGCAGAGTCACCCTTCGTTCCATGTTGTAGAGAAAGAACATGATGGGCAAAAAGTAATAGGCCACGAGAACGACCCGACTATGAATCGCTAGAGTGAATGGGCTCGAAGGCTAGTGGGAAGCGGATTGGGAAGCGGCTTAGGCGCCGTATGCCGCGCGGGCTCGGTTCGACGCGATGGGCAAGTTCAGTCGTGATGTGATGGTGATGGTGATGGTGACCAGTCGAGACCAGATGATGGAGGCGCGCCGCGGTCGACGGGGCGGCGAGGGGTGCAGAAGAGCCGAGAGTCGATAAAGTTGCGTTGAGATACTCTCCACACCCCTAGAACGAGCGCGACCAACTACCCAGTGGGAGATGTACGGGTAGTCGGTGGAGGAGGCAAGGACTTACAAGGCGAGGCTGAAGAAGTAATTGCGACGCCGTCACTGGTGGTTGAAATCTCGGCCAGTGAAGGAAGAAGATGTGGGCATGGGCGATGGGCAAGTGGTCTGTGCGTCACAGCCTTTGTGCTTTTGTAGCTTGCTTCGCGAGGTAGAACGAAGCTCGAGCTTGTTGCTTCTAGCACTTGATTGATGGCTCGGTCTTCTTTTCCTTAACTGTAATGCAATTTCTCGGCCCCGTCACCAGCTTCCTATAGCTGCTGTTGTTCTTGGTTCTTCACACCAGCTATGTAGCTGGTCAATGTTCGTCCATTGTATTCATATCCCACAGTGACCAATGAGAAGCTGCCGCTTTCTTGGCAGCCAGCCAAGACTCGACTCCAGACTGCCAGCGGAAGGAAGGACCCATCTGGGCTCCGACCCGACAGGGCAGAGGCAGAGGTGACACGAGGCAGGCACATGATTCGGAATGGACGATTTCGAGCCAGGCTGGCATGCAGCAAAACTGTCCACATCACTTCCTTCACATCGCTTACACATCGCTTCAACAACATCGCAGTCGCGCGCTTCCCCATTCTCCTTCACTCTCTCCATCCTCCTCATTCTTGCTCTCTCGCTCAACCGGGTCATTGGGAGGCGTCGTTGTCGGCTTCATTTTTTCCACACTCGACTCCCTGCGCATCTGCCTCCGCCCGCGCCTCGCCGCTTGTTCGGCCGTGGTCCCGCATCATCCGGCGGCCATCTCATTTTTTTTTTCCCTTCTCCCTCTCTCCTTGTGTTGTGTGCCTGCCCACCATGTCGCTGGACCTGGAGCACCACCTTACCTTTGTTAGTATCATGACGTTGGGAGCGAACCCCTTCTGTCCAGCTCTCGAACGCTCTTAGGGCCACAAGCTAACAGGCACATTTGCAGTACGGTGCCTATCACCATAACACCGTCAATAAAATTATTCATATAATATGCGTTCCCGCTATTCTAATTTCCGCCTTCTGTATGGTACGATAGGAATCTCCCCTACTCGCCCACTAATCATGTACCGTCTCATCCCTATTGACCGTCTCCTAGGCCACCTACACGGGACCTCTTGTTGAGACTCCAAGCTGGGCCACTGTTCCTTATCTTGACCTGAACCTCGGCACTATTGCTGCCCTGCTGTATACGGCTCTGTACTTACTCCTTGAGCCTGTCGCCGGCTTTGCCTTGTCCGCCTTCTGCTTGGCGGGCACCGCTTACTCCAATTACCTCAAGACCCAGGATTCAACTACCACTTTCCAGGTCGCACTCGGAGTTCATGTCGTAGCATGGATTGCTCAGTTTATTGGACATGGAGCCTTTGAGCACCGAGCACCCGCTTTACTGGATAATCTCATCCAGGCCATCTTCCTTGCCCCTCTTTTCGTCTGGCTTGAGCTCCTCTTCCAACTAGGTTACCGCCCCGAGCTTCAGGCTCGGGTTGAGAAGAGGGTGCAGCAAGAAGTTGCCAAGTTCAGAGCTGCGACCAAAAATGACAAAGCTAGATAAGGGCTGATTCCACTTTGAACGCATCTCCTACCGGGCGCATCACTAAATCAAGATGAAAAAAAAACGGCCACATATATGCTTCAGTACGAGACAGATGCTTCTGAAGTGTAGCCTCTCTGCAACAATCACACTTCGTTCGGCCAGCATTCATCAAGGCCAATTTGTTCACACACACATACATGTCACATGACGGGAATTCGCACATGGTGGGCAAGCAGTGTGCCACAAAACCACGATGACAGCAACCACAAAATAGTTAGCCCATTCAACTACTCAAGTTGTAAATATCGCCTCCCAATCAGCGACGTGCATTTGAACGATTGTCAAGGTCTCCTGATACATCCTGCGAGTATCAGAACAAGGCAAGTGTACGATGATAATGTTGGGTGGTTAGACAAGCAGAGACCTCAAAATTTGTCTGCACAGCCAGCCGGCCAGCCCCCGACTGCGCTGGTCATCGACTTTTGGCATAATCTCAAAACCAGTGTCCTCTCATTGTCCAAGACCAATTCGCCCGCATTTCTATGCTCACGTGCATGTGTGACAGAGCCTGGAGTCTTATTCAAACCTCTCTGCTTTCCATCCATGTTAATGAGCTTCACCCCGGACTGCCTCCTCTGGAACTTGTATCCTCCTCGCCCTATCTCAGATTCTCTATCTGCCATGCTGTCTTACAAACGAATGAGTTATCTGAATCGACGGACTTGTTCCTTGATAATATTGCCTTCCAGCGCTTTCTTGTTTGTTTCTCAGGCGATGTACCTTTCGGCTCGGACTCGGGATCTTGTTGCTCCGAGGGCTTTGTTTGTTTCCATCCCAAGAATTTTGCGAAGATTTGTCGATGATGACTGAGTACTGGCGAGCTTGAATTGAGTGACGTTGGCGACTTGCGAGTTTTATAGTCGCGGCCCAGTGACAAAGCCGACGGTACCGCTGACAGCGAACAGGAAACTATGGTAGGGGTTAAATCGCCGACCGCGAAGTCTGCCTGCAACGCGTTTGGTGAAGAGGGCACGACTATCATCCTTTGCTTCTCGCAAACGCTGCTTGCGAAATCTGTGCTACTCCTTGATGACCGGAGGTCCATGGACACAACTGCGCTATTTATCCAAGTACTCAGACTATCTCTGTTCAGCGATGACACATCGTCGAACTGGGCGGCTTCACGCGAGTAAAGTATTTCCAGAGCGTTCATATTGATCGGGAACTCTACATATGATCGACCAGGGGAATTCCGGGCCTGAGTGCTTCCAGAGGCGTCGGCATCGCACTGCGGACAGTCCTCGCCCTGCCAGTTTTGTTGCCGCAAATAGGCCTGTGGACATGGCACCTTCACAAAAGACATATCCGGCGTGGTCGCAACGAAGCCATCTATCTCGTGCGGTGGCGGACGCCCGCATTTGACGCGCTCTGTTGTCTTCAACGGATGGCCGCAACGGTATGTGCGAATGGCGTTGCACATGCTGCTGTCCCGTTTCGTTTGATTCCTGTAACGGGTTGGACTCTGTCAATAAGAAAAGGGGAAGAAAGGGGGAGACAGAGAGAATGATATGCAAAGAAGTGCGAGGATACAAAGACGCTTTAAGAGCCTCTTTTGCCTGGATGGTCTGTGGCTGAATCCGCCCCATGGTCAGTGGGAAACAGTGAAGTGAAGGTGAAACGTGGCAAAGACATCACTCGTCGGTCACATGGCTTTAGCATGAACAAAGTGAACAAAGGGGAAGCCGGAAGGGAAACATGCTGCATCTGTTCCTGCGCGAAGTGACGATTTGGCAATAGTGTTATAATTGGGCCATAGGGATCCCACATGTCGAGCAACTCATCATCAACTCTGACTTTTCAACGCCGTACAGTCCCCGACTTCCGCTGAAGTTCTCGCTGAAGTTAAGTTTCCGCCGAGTTCTCAGTCTGACTGCTTCCTTTGGGCTTTCCAGTCATACTGTAGTCCCGCCCCCTAAGCAGCTGTTGTAGCAGCCAAAGCCGGAGAAACCGCCTCGGCCCTTGGCGCTGCCAGAACCTTTATTGGGTTGAAGGTTACCGCTACGCTGTTGCAGGAGCTCAGAAGCAGAGGCATCACTGCCAACTGTGCCGTTGTCGGGGCTGACAAGCACTCCATCAAGGGAACCAGCGTCGCGTCCATTATTCGTCGCTAGGGATTTTGGGAAGACCGTCGACATTGCTTGACGGTTTCCCAGACTTGATGGCAACCCTCATCGAAACCAGTCTGTTCATATTCCCATGTACTCCGTACAGCTCTACACACAAGGACAATGAATCGAATAAGAAACAGCCCTAACAAACAACTAACTACCTCATCCAAGAAGGGCGGACGCTAATTCTCAACTATATAGGCAATGATCTCGAAACCGGCATAAGCCGCCATGTGAGGCATATAGAAATGCACTGCCGAATGCGCGGGGACCGCCAAGGTTCGAATGTGTCGATGGGTAAGAGCTTCATAAAGATACACTGTAACATCGCGAAGGGCATTGTGATTACTAAATCTCAGTGATACACAGAGCCATCCGATATACCTATAACCTCCATGCTGCCAATTATTAATCATCACGAAGCTTAGAGTGGTGTGGAGAGCCTGGTAAGCGGCCGGCCACTGCTGACCAAATGGAATTTGAAACCTGAACCTGGCGTTCTGGCGTTTGTCAAGGGATATATGCTGTGCGGCTTCTAGCTCTTGACTATGAGAGATGAGAGAACTATGCATGTGAGCGATGGAATCTAAAAAAATTAGACTTTTCACGCGTTTGACGAACCTAGTAGTTGCATCAGAAACCTCATTATTAAATTCCTTAACAACAGGTGGGGTTGCGAGCGCCATAGTTGCGCTGGCAAAGAAGCAGAGGATAACAAGGAATTTCATTTTGATTAATGATGTCAAACAAGACTTCGCTCGCATGGGCTAGGATAATATGTAAGATCAGAGTAGGAACAAACGAATTTACGTGCGTGAGAAAAGGCTTGCATATATACACTTCTTGCATGAGCAAAAACAAGGCAATTGTGTTCAACTCAGCAGTTGACGACTTTTATACCTAGGATTAACGGCAAACATGAGCGTTGCTATTTCCTTGCTTGCGCAATGATAAGGAAGCAGTTATTCAGTTATTTTCTGACTTGCGAGAGCGGTGTTCTAGTAGACTCATAATTTAGGGTGTGATCCAAGAGCACGTGAGCTATAATAAAAGACTTGATTAGTGCTACGGATCCGTGCAAAAGGCACATACCCCTTTACATATCTCTTGCTCTATAATATGTAAGATAAGAGAAGTATATCCCTGTAGAAAAAGATGTGCAAAGGTACCTCTTCTTTCTGAGGCTTCATTGCTACTGCATCATGAAAAATTCGTTGCTGCATGTTCGTATCTGCCGCAAATTCCAAAAAGAAAGATGGTGCATTTCCGCGCATCTGTAGCATGATTTAGCCTGTTGTTGCACGGAGTATTATAATATAATGTTACGGATTACGTCCGTACAATATGAATTTGAGCCCGTTGAATACGTTGAATACGTTGAATACGTTGAATACTCACCCTTATCTTATCGGTGACTCGTCCAACCCACCCCCGGACCCGGACCTGGGGCCCCATCCATCCACTTTTTTTTTTTTTTTTTCCCTTGTCACTCGCGGACTTTTTTGTCCCACACCGATGCCATCTTCCAACAATCTATCTCCCTTTTCCCTCACCTCTTGTTCTTGTTCGCTTTATCATCACCACCTGCTCAATTGGCACACCCACATTCAGGCTATTCGAGGGTCGGTGCCATTGAAGCATTGATCCCCCTGGGAGTCCCCTGCAGTGCCGCCCACCATGCCTTCCTCCCTCGCCGGCCGGGCTCCGACTTTGCTCCGACACGGCCGTCGCATTCCTCGAGCTTTTACCACCCCCCCCAGGACGCTTACAACTGCCTCATTGAGGTCATTCAGCCGCGCTCTGCTTTCGAACAAGCAACAGCCCAAGAGAATCGGTACAATCTCCATTGTTCGGCCTTATAGCGCCTCAGCCGCTGAATCAGCCCCCAACCCCAAGGCTTATCTCGACGGTGTCATCAAGCCCAAACAAAATGTTCATGTCAAGAAGGTGCTTGTCATTGGCAGTGGTGGTCTAGCCATTGGCCAGGCTGGCGAGTTCGATTATTCAGGTTTGTTTGCGACCCATGTCCCATTATTGATCACCCTGAGATGTCTGTTCCAGCGCTCGACGTGTGACTGTGACTCCCGGGATGGATGCTATGATGAAGAATAAAGAAAAAAAGAAGAAAGAAGAAAGAAGAAGAAAAAAAAAAAGCACCAGCGTATGCTAACATGTAGATACTCTCTATAGGCTCGCAAGCGCTAAAGGCACTAAAAGAGGCTGGAGTCGCCTCAGTACTCATCAACCCCAACATCGCAACTGTCCAAACCAACCACTCCCTCGCCGACGAGGTTTATTACCTGCCTGTCACCCCTGAGTATGTCAGCTATGTTATTGAGAAAGAGAAGCCCGACGGTATCTTCTTGTCCTTTGGTGGGCAGACTGCCCTGAACTTGGGTGTTCAGATGCAGCGCTTGGGCTTGTTCGAGAAGTACGGCGTCAAGGTGCTGGGAACTAGCGTCAGAACCCTGGAAGTTTCCGAGGACCGAGATCTATTTGCCAAGGCTCTCGAGGAGATCGACATTCCCATCGCCAAATCCATCGCCGTTGGTACCGTCGAAGAGGCTCTTGACGCCGCCGAAAAGGTCGGCTATCCCATCATCGTCCGTGCTGCTTATGCTCTGGGAGGTCTGGGCTCCGGTTTCGCCAACAATGAGGAGGAGCTACGCAACATGGCCGCCCGCTCGCTTACTCTGTCGCCTCAAATTCTAGTCGAGAAGTCCCTCAAGGGATGGAAGGAAGTCGAATACGAAGTTGTGCGCGATGCGAACAACAACTGCATCACTGTTTGCAACATGGAGAACTTTGACCCCCTTGGTATCCACACTGGTGACTCCATCGTCGTGGCTCCCTCTCAGACCTTGAGCGACGAAGAGTACCACATGCTCCGCTCTGCTGCTATCAAAATCGTGCGCCATCTTGGTGTCGTTGGTGAATGCAACGTGCAGTACGCACTACAACCCAATGGCCTGGACTACCGTGTCATCGAGGTCAACGCCCGTCTCTCGCGATCGTCTGCTCTAGCCTCGAAAGCTACTGGTTACCCTCTCGCTTACACCGCCGCCAAGATTGGTCTCGGCCATAGCCTGCCTGAGCTCCCCAACGCTGTTACCAAGACTACCACCGCCAACTTCGAACCCTCTCTCGATTACATCGTCACCAAGATTCCCCGATGGGATTTGTCCAAGTTCCAGCACGTCAAGCGCGACATCGGCAGCGCCATGAAGTCGGTCGGTGAAGTCATGGCCATTGGCAGAACATTTGAGGAGTCTTTCCAGAAAGCTATCCGTCAGGTCGACCCTCGATTCGTTGGCTTCCAGGGTGACAGGTTTGAAGATCTGGATTTTGAGTTGCAGAACCCCACCGACCGCCGATGGCTCGCCGTCGGTCAGGCCATGCTCCACGAGAACTACACCGTCGACAAGATTCATGACTTGACCAAGATTGACAAGTGGTTCCTGTACAAGCTTCAGAACATTGTCAACTGCACCCGTGAGCTGCAGTCAGTCGGTGACCTGAAGGCCCTGAAGAAGGACCAAGTTCTCAAGGCCAAGAAGATGGGTTTCTCTGATCGCCAAATCGCCATGGCTGTGAACAGCACCGAGGACGAGGTCCGCACCTACCGATTGAGCTTTAACATCCGTCCTTGGGTCAAGAAAATCGATACCCTGGCCGCCGAGTTCCCCGCTGATACTAACTACCTGTATACCACCTATAACGGCTCTTCTCACGACGTTACCTTTGAGGACAACGGCAAGATCATCCTCGGAAGCGGTGTCTACCGTATCGGCTCCTCTGTGGAGTTTGATTGGTGTGCTGTTGGTGCTACCCAGGCTCTCGGCAAGATGGGAGAGAAGACTGTCATGATTAACGTAAGTCAACTGATATTTTTCTGTTGTTTCCCCCCGTTTTTCACGTCCTAGTACAGAGGCGGCTCCCGTGTGCTGTGTGCTGCTAGACAGCAACTTTTGGGGGTACCCTCCAAGTTGATGTTTGGTATGCCTTGCAAAATACCCCCCGCACAATTGTCGACTTTTTCAAGCCATCTCAACTGACTAACCGGTCAACTAATAAATATATAGTACAACCCGGAGACATTCAGCACTGATTTCGACACTGCTGATAAACTGTATTTTGAAGAGTTGAGCTATGAGCGTGTTATGGACATATACGAGCTTGAGAATGCTTCTGGTGTTGTCGTTTCTGTTGGGGGTCAACTGCCCCAAAATATCGCTTTGCGTTTGCAGGAAACTGGTGGGGCGAAAGTCCTGGGAACTGACCCCAAGGACATTGATAAGGCCGAGGACCGTCAGAAATTCTCCGAGATTCTGGACAGCATTGGCGTCGATCAACCCGCTTGGAATGAACTCACCTCGGTCAAGGATGCTGAAAAGTTTGCAGAGGAAGTTGGCTATCCCGTTCTTGTCCGTCCCAGTTATGTTCTCTCTGGTGCTGCCATGACCGTCATTCGCAGCCAGGATGACCTCAAGGAAAAGCTCGAAGCCGCCAGCAACGTCTCCCCTGACCACCCTGTTGTCATCACGAAGTTCATCGAGGGCGCTCAGGAGCTCGATGTTGATGCCGTCGCCTCCAAGGGCGAACTCATCGTCCACGCCGTCTCCGAGCACGTCGAACAGGCAGGTGTCCACTCTGGCGATGCTACTCTGGTTCTCCCTCCCGCTAACCTCGATGCCGCCGTTATGGAACGTGTCAAGGATATTGCTAAGAAGGTGGCCAAGGCCTGGAGCATCACCGGACCCTTTAACATGCAAATCATCAAGGCCGATGACCCCGAGGGTGGCGAGCCCGCCCTGAAGGTCATTGAGTGCAATCTCCGAGCTTCTCGCTCATTCCCCTTCGTCAGCAAGGTCCTTGGCCTGAACTTCATTGACGTTGCTACCAAGGCCCTTGTTGGAAGGGATGTGCCCGAACCCACCGACCTCATGGCTGTCAAGCGTGACTACCTCGCCACCAAGGTCCCCCAGTTCTCCTGGACCCGCCTCGCCGGCGCAGACCCATTCCTCGGCGTTGAGATGGCGTCCACTGGTGAGATTGCCTGTTTCGGAAAGGACCTTGTTGAGGCATACTGGGCCTCGCTCCAGTCCACCATGAACTTCCGCGTGCCAGAACCCGGTGAAGGCCTTCTCTTTGGTGGCGATGTCAGCAAGACCTGGCTGACCCAGGTTGTTGACTATGTTGCTCCTCTTGGTTACAAGTTGTACGCCGCTGGTCATGATGTCAAGGAGTTCATCGAGTCCACGGCCAAGGGTAACGTCTCTGTCGAGGTGATTGAATTCCCCAAGGAAGACAAACGCGCCCTCCGAGAAGTATTCAAGAAGTATGATATCCGCGGATGCTTCAACTTGGCCCTTGCTCGCGGTAAAACCACCCTGGATGTCGACTACGTCATGCGTCGAAATGCCGTCGACTTTGGCGTCCCTCTCTTCATGGAACCTCAGGTAAGATTTGGTAGAAGGCCCCTTCAACTTTTGCGACTAACGTTGTGATTGCCAGACGGCCATTCTCTTCGCTCGATGCATGAGCGAGAAGCTTCCTCGCAAGGAAGGTATCCCGCCTGAAGTTCGCCGGTGGTCCGACTTCATCGGTGGCAAGCCTCTGTAAATGTACACCCGCCAAGAAAACATAAGATGGGGGGGCCGGGGCAGAAGAGCAGCATGCCCCTTCTCTGCCAATATACAGCTATATATGCGCATGTTTCCATGTCTTCCCACACTACACCATGAAAACTTGGAGAGAAATGCAATATATGCAAATATGCCCCAATGTATCCCTACACTCAATATGTTTAAGTACATCATTTTTATCGTCAAAGCTGCGATGAGAAAACGCTCAGAGCTCACATCGTTTTGGGAAAATGGCGCGATGTGCCTGTATTGCAGGGAGCGGAGGAGACGACATGGGAACCTGGGGGTGGAGGCGCGGCAAAGAGTGCATAATAGCCCTAGGTGGGTGTCCTAGCCCAAGTTGTTTCTTTCTAATACGATTTTGTAGATATTTGGAGTCTGGATAGGTTTGGGAAACAAGTACAAAATTTTGCCCTGAATTCATCATACACACTGCTGGTTTGTGAGCCGCAGCATTCAAGTCGTCTCCTCAAGAGACGTATTGTTAGTGGTTGTCCTTCCAGCATGGTACAGCTGGGCTTATCGTTCACCATCAAAATTCAACAAGTAGCAGAATGCCAGATACATCAACATTGGTCTTCTTCATTTGAAGCCAAGAAATGCAATGAATTGTACCCATTTCTTCTTCAATGGCCTCTAATTTGAGCAGTCACAAATGCCGCCACACATTGTATCACATGCCTTCTTCGTCCCGCCCAAGCTCTAAAAGAGGTCTGTACAAGTTCCGCCATTGTCCCGCAATAGATAGCCCCCACGCCATGCCACAATTCCTCATAATCAAGATCAGCCCTGTTTAAGTCGGCGTTCGTCGCTCATTCAGCCTGAAGGCAGCAAAACGTTTAGTAAGTGGCTCACCCGGGTCGCGAGCCCTCAAATAGGGCGATGAAAAATCATAGGCAGAGGAGTCTGTAGCAGTGGTGGCGTCATCGCAATCTCGCGGACGCTTGGGGAGTCGCTCACCAGTCGATTGAAGGATGGCTTGTAGAGTCTGCCAACCTTCCGTTGAACGGAGCTGGAACGAGTCGGCGAGGTCGTGTTGGCTCGCGACTCGACAGAGCAATGCTTCCTCATCCTATTCGAATAGAAACACATATTAGTGGATGAAAAAGGGGGGGGGGGGGACAAGCACACGACAGAGAGATGAATGATGGGCCACACAAACCTTGGACAGTATACCCATCTGGTGGAGGAAACATAGCAGATGAAAGTTGGAAACTTCTTGCCCATCTCCGTCAGGCCTCTGGCCAGGAGCTGGCTTCAGTGCCTTGGCAAGAGCAGAGTGCTCTTGGCTCTCTCCAATGTATTCTCGGTTTTCGATAGGGAACCCTAGTTTGGTAAAGATCGGTTTCGTCTCAGTAGGAAATCCGTCGGTCAAGGTGACAAAGAGGTATTCAACGGGGAAAGAAGGCTTGGCGTTTTCTTGAACATTGGCGCCGTATTCGTTTTTTTTGCGGTAAAAAATCTCGGGTATATATCGTGTTCGGCTGACGGATCCATCGTCTTCCTCCTCATCTCGAACCAGCATCACTGTGGGATCCGCCGATGGTTCAACAATGTCAGCTCGCACCATCTCCACCGCCTCGTTCGACATTTGATAGGATGAAATTCCGATTTCGCCTTCCTCATTACCTGTGATGATGCAAGTCACGAAATTTGACCCAAATCGACCAGTATCGCTCCATTTTGAGGCCTTGGGGTACTGTGCTTGTAATCTGGAAGAGAAACAAATCTCCAGAGATGACAGAAAGTAAGAATCAGCATGACGCTTGCAGATTACCGAGCCGTCGCCACGACCAGCGTCCAACAAGTCGGTCCATATAACACCCACAGGCTCTAGACCGCAAGATCGGGCCACGTGCTCCACGTCCCTCTGGTTCTCCCAGGCATTCAGGGTGATGCCGTCCAACTCGTCTATTTGAGGTGGCTCGTAGATGGCCTCGACAACGGCCTTGATGCCCAACGGAACCTCGATGTATTCGGAGTATTGTCCATAGAGAAATCCAATGCGCTGGGACCCAGTCTTTCGCCAAGCGTCAATGAAGTTGTCGATGATTGACGGTGATGCAAACTCCACATGGTCAACCATGCGAAACTGTTGCGGATTCAGTGTGATGGCACTGGGTTGACATTTCGTGCATACGCCCTCCGGCCACGCAGGGTGGCCAGTAGGACAATCCCGTTTCACTCGGTAAAATGGTTCGACAAGCGGCGGAATATAAGAGCTACCCAGCTCAGGTTTGTTTGTAGAAGCGTTGATTTTTCTTACATGCGAGTGGAATGACTGATACTTTATTTTCTTCTCGGCTAGATAGGCAGCATCGAATGGATCAAGAGGCTGGCAGTAATCACACATGCCCTTTGGACCATGACGACACATCTTATCGCGGGGTCTGGGAATCTTCCCATCGAGTTTATCTAGTCGATCGTCGAGAGCGGATTGTCGTACCACCTCCCAGGGCTTGGAAATCCTCTCAGGTCTGGGGTTGATAGGGACATCCTCGGTTGGTAACACTGGCTTGCCATTCAGCCTCGCGGATGTAATTTTGGACGGTTCGCCGCCGTTGATCGATCCATCGGACGCGTGGGTATGCTTGTAGTCTATGAATATCAAGTCGCCATGCCTAAGGTTCCGAGTTAGCTTCATGATTAGACGGTGAAAACTCGTGCGAAGCAAAGCTTGTACTGACTTGAGGCCGATTTGTCCAACCTTGAACTTGTTGATTTCGACAAGTACTTTGGCGTCACCTCCGTTGGGCGAATTTGAGAATGTGATTGTCTTAGGATCGACAGTGTTTGGGAGTTGTGGTAACAGCTACCATCATCTCATAAGTAACTAACCAGAAAGCCGTGGCAAACAGGGAAGATTTACCTGATCACCCAGCTCACCAAAGGTCGTTGACTGCTCTACCGTCAAGCGAATCATGCCATCCGGCCCACGAAGCCGGAGCAGCATGGCGGTCAAGTAAACAGTGTTCTGTTGCTAATGTTGATGATCGGTGCACGATGATGGTGGTGGGATTTCCTGTTGCCAGATCAGTGCCGTGCTTCGTATAAACCGAAGCTGCTCGATAATAAAACTGCCGTCAGCATACGAGTACAGTAGCTCAATTGGAAGTAGAGCTATTTCACGGCTCAGAAGAAAGAAGGAATTACGGTCAACAAGCAGATGTTGTAGTTCCAGAATGATGTGATGTGGATGGATTGGCGGCGTGGAAGCTCATCGACGTTGATGACAAGAGGTGGGGCCGGAGCTTGCGTTTTGCCCATGACTTGCTGGAGGTGCCTGCCTGCAGCTCTGATAAATCGGGAGAAACATCGGGCCGCCCGCACAAGCCGTGCATGCAAGTAATAAAAGTGGACGCCTTGCCGACACGCGCCAACAAGGCGCCCTGGTGCTGGCTGGGCTTGGCGCCAACCTAATCTGCTATCTGGCCAGAACATGTCTCCAACCGTTCGTCAAAATAATACATAAAATACCAGCTGCCCAGTCATTGTGCGAACGTCGTTGGGAACCTTTTCTTGCCCCACGCTCTTTTCCCTCTTCCTCGCCACGCACAAAAGTGCGGATTCGCAATCGGCAAGTCGAAATCTTTATTTGATCCATCCTCGCCACAATGCTCGATATCGATTGGAAGGGCCTTGCCCTTCCCTTTGCCTACCTTTTGGTCCTTGGCGGAGCATTGATGACTTTTTCCACAATCTACCGAAAGAGAAAGGCCGGTATGTCATGCTCAATCGATTGATCATCTTTCGACACAAGAATGCTACTGTGGAATTTGTTCTGACTGAGTTACCTATGCAATAGCCGAGAGCGCCAACCTCGCCCCTTGGTTCGGCCCAAATCTCCAACGCAACGTCTATCTTTCCCTACTGCACATGGACCCCGAAGACGGCAAGGAGAAATCACCCAGAGTCCCCGAGAGCGTTTTCAAAGCAGCACTCCTACGGCGCGCAGTCGAGGACATTGACCGCTTGATACAAATCAAGTCCGCCAAGCAGGCTTGCAGCTCACTACTACTGAGGGGCAGCGTGGGTGACGATTTGTGGCAGAGATTCCAGCGGGCCGAGAAAGAGATGGAGGAAGAGCTGCGAGATGTTGTCACGGAGGTATGTATTCCGTCCCGGGCGTAATCGAGTGAGAACAGAGAACTAATCTCATGTAAAGGCAAACGCTCTTGCACCGAATTGGGGCCCTACTATCTTCCAATCTGCTCACGAAATTGCCGCCAACACGAAACTCCGAGAGCGACTAAACGAAATTGAGGCCCAGAAGGATGTCGAGAAGCAATGGTGGGAAAAGCGACGTGGTCAGATCTCATCGGAATTCATGAAAGAACTTGACGATACGGTCAAGGGGGGGGCTAGTGAGGAAGATGCCGTACTTGTTGACACCCCTTCCAAGAGCAAAGGCAAAAAGGGCAAGAAATAAGCAATTCTGAAGACACGAACTGATCGCCGTCATTGGATCTCCTCGTGACCGAACGAGCCGGGTAGATCGTCCTCGATTCCTCGATACCCTAAACTCATACATACACGGGACAATTTATCTGTAAGGAAAGTTGGGGGGGGCGCCAAGGGCCCTGACGGGAATTTTTCAAACTCCTTGACCTCATAATGAAAAGTTAGAGTGGCTCTTACACATTACGGACGATACAAGCTGCGCTGTTGGGATTTCACAAAAGACGGCGTAATGGCGGGCTTATGATTCAGGACTTTGTTGGTAGTGAATAAGCGTTTTATTGTGGTCCTACGCTTGTTTCTAGCTGTGCATGCCTGATGCTTGGATTCAAGCCAAGACAACGGAACGCAGTTGACCTCGGAGTTTGTGCTGGTATGGCCGCACTCTCCCGCGAACGCTTGGTTCCGACACGTGTACCACGCGACAACTACAGGGGATGAAGAGATGCAAGCATGAAGTATTTCGTTTCCATTGCTAGCACTGAATAGCAATGCGATCGATCTCTGAATGACAAATCATCTTCGCCGATATCAAAACTCCATTCCTTGAGCCTCGAATGGAGCAAGTCCCCCCAAACCTACGTAGAGGCCCAAAAGGATTGCCTTCCCAGAAACCAGGGGAAAGGAACAAAAACCTCAAATATTGCTGCCCAATCGCTGATGGTGTAGATACTATGTACATGGTGGTGAAAATGAAGATTGTTTCATGGTCGTGAACGTGAGGCGGCATTGTGGCGCGACGCTCGTCGTGGCATGTGGCATTGCTGCCGATGTCTCCTTTCGCGGCGTATGAGTCGATTTGACCCAACCCATATGTTCTTCCTTTGGTAGTTTCGTTCGTCCTTTGTGGATAACAATTGTTCACCAAGGATTCAGCTTCCTCCTCCACATATCTTCTTGATGAGCGACCATACTAGCCAGTCTGGCCTCCGCCGCGATTTCATCCTCCGACTTGAGCCATGATGGGGAATCACATCCTCTCAAGCCAATGAACTTGCCCATTCTGCGACGCTTTTCCTCAAGAGATACATCTGACCGCCATACAACGGGACATGGGTATTGTGACGTCCAAGGGGATGGTGATTTTTGGTGGTAAAAATGGGCAAGTCCCTCCAGTTGTGCGTCTGTGAGAAGCCAAAACTGAAGCACTGTTCGAGGGAAGTCAGGATGCACAGCACCCGTCGTGAGCTGAACTAGAGGGGATAAGGGCAGGGCCATCTGATGCAGTTTGTATGCTAGACCTGGACTGTGTTTTAGGCGGCGTTGGATAAACGTGTCGCACTGAGGCTGTTGAGAGGGGACCATCTCGCGGTGCATCATTTTGAAAAATTGAGCCGGCGTTTGTTGGAGATTTTCTTGTCCAGAACAGGTTATGTGAAAGAGTAATGGTAGTAGAAGCCTCCTTTGCGTTCGCTTTTGCTCTTGACAGGCAGTGGGATGACTTCAGGGAACTGTGATCGAGTATATATGTACTTCCTCCACTTGCCCTTCCCGCTGCGCTTTCAGAAGAAAACGCACCAGAGTCAGTTTGTCGGAATGGGAACAAACTTTGCGTATTTGTCCGAAATCGAACACGGCGATGTCAAATGAATCAAGACTGCGGGTTTTGTGATGCTTTTGGTGGTGACGGGAAAGTTTGGAATGCGGTGGTGGTGGGTTACCGAATCCGTGTATGGACTGGTATGCGGCACCGCCTGAACAGCCCGTTTTCGCTCGTCTCAGAGAAACCTTGACAGCGGACTATCACAACCCGGCTCCTCAGCCGCGAAACTTGTCTTCCTGGGATGACGGAAATGGAGGACGCTTGGCGCAGATCACAGATATTCCCCAAGTTGACTTGTCTGTCTGTTTTCTGTGACGAATCCGGACGTCAGGCAAGGCTACAAATGGAGAATTAAGAGGCAGACAGGAGCAATGGAGCGGGTGCAAAAAGCCAGGCAAGAACGAAGAGGGGAGCAAGGGTGGTTAAGAAGGAATAATGAAGATGATGATGTACGGAGTAACAGTAGCAGCTTCGCAAGCCTTTGTTGCATGCAAGTTGAAGACATCCCAGCCCTCTTGTATTTTCTACTCACCGACCATGAGAGCCGTCATATGGCCCCTTTAGGCGGCACCCTGCGGCGCCAATTGAAGTCGATTAGGAAAAACACCAGTCCTTGATTTCAGCTATTCTCCATCCTGGATGAACCAAAACACCCCATAACACCCCATGGCCATCAGGATGGCGAAGGGGGGGGGTTCCTGTGCTCCACCTAGTTGGTTGTCTCAACCACGCTGTGCGCCGAATCTTGTGGCCCTAATCATTGGGAGTGAGAAGCGTTCCCTGGCCCTTGTACCGAGGTAGTGTCAATGTCTTTCCGTCCGAGTGATGTGTGAGCTAGGACTTGGCAAATGGGGGGCGCAAGCGGAAGCGGCCAACACACAAAGACATGCCGTCAGGGCCCTCTGTACATACATGGCCACAGAGGTGAGAGGCAGACGGGAGACGGCTGTAATAGCAGTTCGTTAGCGGGCACTCTGAGTGGGCATCGAACAATAAAGCCAGCCGTCGGGATAATGGTGCTGGTATAGGCATGGCGCGAACCTTTTTGTCTCGCTTGCTGGGGGTGGCGGGTGCAGCAAGTCGGAGTCGAGGATCGCAAGTGGGGACGGCACCGATGTTGATTCTGGAAACCCATCGTCATCATCATCATCATCAACATACCATCAATCATCATCATCATCATCATCATCATCATCATGCTTTGATAGGGCCCGTCAAGAACCACGAGGGGAGGTCTTGGCCATTGTTCCCTTGCAGACTGGGATCGTGCTATAGCTGTGTGCGCGTGCGTGAGAGCGAGCCAACAGAGAGAGGGTGGCATGGTGGGCGACCGAACGAAGGCGGGTGATCCTAGCCAAGTTCCTCTATAGCATCATGTTATGCAAAGTGGACGATGGAGTCGAGATCGAGACTACATGCATAGAAGAAAAAGAAGGCAAATTAACCGTCTCGTGGTTTGTTGTATGTATGCATGCGACGGACGCAGAGTAGTGAGACATGAAAGCCCGACATGGGGGTCGGACAACGTGTGGTTCGCTGGAGCACGGAGACGAAGACAATGCGAATGCGTCCGCTTGTTGGGAAAATGGCAAGATGGCAAGATGGCAAGATGGCAT
Source organism: Epichloe amarillans (assembly GCA_024072835.1). Lineage (NCBI taxonomy): Eukaryota > Fungi > Ascomycota > Sordariomycetes > Hypocreales > Clavicipitaceae > Epichloe > Epichloe amarillans. Next base: position 2,193,336 of record CP099635.1, on the reverse strand, counting down.
GAGCAAACATGGACAGGTTTGGTGTCCCTGGGTCGTTCTTGCTCCCCCGAAGACGGCGGGCAGGGTGTGAGGGGTGGGGCCTGGCCCATGGACATGGAGTCAGCGGCGAACGCAGGAGAGCGACTGGCCAGCAATCAGAGACAAGCACAGAAACAGAAACCAAGCAACGTCTAAGCATCGCATCCATGGCAAGCGACAAGCCCATAAGAAGCCCAGCGGTAAGCGGTAAGCGGTCAGCGGTAAGCAAGCTTCAAGTGGTTGCAGCTCATGTCACGTCATCTGTTCTGTATCAGTTCAGTTCGACGCCGTCGCTGTCGGCTGAACGAAGCATCTGGGCCAGTCTACGGAGTACTCCGTACATATGCAACCCCAGACTCCAGATTTATTATCATGTATGTACGGCATCTCACTTCCACGCCCACAAACAAACGGCAGCGGCGAGCTTGCCGCCCATTCACCACCGAGCAAGGAATCGTCTCTGACAGTGAAATCAGTCTCTCAATGAGAAAGCACCCAGCCCAACACTGCAAACAGCCCCAAACGTGCCAAACGTGGTCGCCATCTTTTTCCAAGACATTGTGCCTCATTCGGGCTTGTCCTCCGCTCGCATCGACACGGATTGCACCCACACATCTAACAAATCATCATCAGCTCCACGATTCGACATGTCCACGCACCAGAGTCATCCATCCACATGCCATGCTTGTCTCGCTCATCTCTGCTGACTCGGCTTGCCTGCCTAGCAGCTGACAGCCCAGAAAGACGACGGGACGCCCGACGGACGGACTTGTTCTTGTGGGTCCATCGATCCTCAATGTCTCTCCCTCACACAACAACTCATCTCATTCAATGCTTAATGCTTGTTCAAGTCGTCAGATCCTAGAACCCGTCTTCCCAGTGCACTTCTTTTTTTAGTTACTTCAAATTTCACCATCTCCGCCCAAAATGTCTCAAACCTTCCATCACACACACTTTGCTTTCTCACACCGCGCGTGCACGCTCGCTCGCACACGCCAGGCCGTCAGAGAAAAAGGACGATGAATAATAATCATGAAATGGACGAATCTTTGTCGCACGGACGAAGATCGTCACGGGATCCCCCAACAGCGAAAAGCCGACGTTTGTTTTCTATCATTCATTCATTTGCTCAACTCACACCGTGGACCCCCCCCCCCCCTTTTGCCGGCCTCTCTCTTATCGATACTGGATCCCTGGATCCCCGCGAGCCCACCAGATCCATGCCTTGGCAAATCGGAAACCCGTTGACGAAACAATTTGTTCCGTAGTAATTCAAGTTACGGACTACGAATGCGTGCTGTTGCCGAGAACAAGTGTCTTGACAAGTTGAATTGCGTGGGGCTACGACAAGGGAGACAGATTGTATTGCCTTATCACATAATAAGACTCTTTTGATGATCTTCTTTCGCTCGTTGGCGAAGAAAGCAAGAGCCGAGACATGTTCAACATGTTTTACCAATCCCGCCTCCACCGTCGCGCTGTCTTCGGGACACTAATGAATGCACTACGGAGTGCAAGACAAGGCAATTAATTAGATTCATGTTAATGTCGCTGACTATCTTTTGATGAGGGACGGCCCAACAAGTCATGTGCAAGGAAGGGTGCTAAAGCCATTTCACCTTGGCAATGTGGTCAACTTTCTTCTTGCTGCTCTTCACGAAGCCTAGAGCTCGCATTTCCGCAAGCCCGCGGTAGAACATGACCAGTGCCTTGCGTTCGTCGCCTTCCTCATGACTGACAAGTGCGTGAAAGGCTGACCACAAGTCGGCAACATTGATCAAGCTGCCCGTTTCAAGGTACAGCTGGTATACAATGGACGTAGCAGGCAGCGTTGCTTGCAGCCCGTCATTGTCTGGCTTGCAGCATGCGCAATTGAGATAGTCATGGGGGCGGCCCAGACTTCGCTCAAACGCGATTCTTGGACGAGGCACGAATACTTCCCGCGAAGGTGACTTTGACTCGTAGAGCCAGCATTCTGAAAACAGCACAGCGTCGGGTCGGGTGTCCGGGTAGTGCGTGGACAGTAGCGACGTGAGCTCGTCAACGATTTCCGTCAGCCTCTTGTCTTCCTCTCGGAGGGCCGCCGAGTCTTGACTGAGCTGGACTTTCTGAGCAACGACTGTGGTTCGCATGACTTTGCCGTGGCCGCTGTATTTGCTTCTCAAAGCGATGCCAGCCTCGTCGGCTTTCGTCTTGAGTTGTTCAAGCTCCTCGAGGTTTGACCGAAGCGACTCGACCAGGTTTGCATCTCTCTGGCCCGCAGCCTCGCCCAGATTGAGAAGTGAATCCCCGACTTCAAAGATGACAATTACGCGGCGCAGGAGCGTACACAGAGCGTCTGCATCCATGCGACGCACAAACTGCGCCAGACCTGAACGCTCCGAGGACAACTGAGCCCCATCTGCCATGCTGTCCACGTACGCTCTGGAAAATGGACCTCGTTGTACACCAGCTGCTTGCAATATGAGAAGAGACCGAAGGAACTGATCTTCCCACGAATGTCGATTGCTGTAGCCCTTGTTGACTTGGGCAAGAAGATACGCATCATCCTCGATCAAGGATTTGGCATTTTGCAACGAGGATTGCGTACTGTTGTCCACTTCGCGTTCCACGGTTTGTCGAAAAGACGGCAGATTGCGCACTGCCTCCATATGCTCTTGATGCAAGGTTTCGGTGGTATTATCCGAAGAGCACAGAACACTCAATGGATTTGCATAAAAGTGGCACATGTACGCATACTGCGATGCGGACCTGTTAGTGTCGGGGAAAAAAACGAAAAAAAAAAAACGTAGACTTGATATTGCATCAAGAACTGACCTTTAACGAACTGATGAAGGACTGAATGCCCGCTACTTGCTCATGCTGTCTATCCAACATACTTTGTAGGAGAGGAGCACCAAGGCGAAGTGGCACATCAGCAGCAGCAACGGCCCCCTTGAACACTGATTCCAAAATGCTAGCTGTCTGGACGCCGTCAAACTGCCCGCCATAGATCAGACGGCAAGCCGACTTCAACAAGCGTGCTTGCAGGAGCTCCACCGACGTGGCAATACCAAACAAAAGAGTGAATGGAATGCGCGGCCGCCAAGAGCTTCGGGGGAGAAGAAGGTCAGAAGTGAGTTGGGTCCATCAATGGGGTCCAGGGTTCTCAACTCACTGGAAGAGAGTAATCAGATCAGACAGCAAGCTGCTTTCGAAGCCCTCGCTATCTTGAAAAGCCACAAATACATGTTCGCACTTGAGGGGCTTAACGTACGCCTCCAAGGCCTCTAGATCGTAATCGAGATAGCGACGACCCTGTTCGAACAAGCACATTAGTACATTACTCTTTTTCTTTCCCCCGTACACAAAGACACAATTCTACCCCAGGATCCTTTTCACATCTTGAGAACTCTAGATGAATCAACTCACATCCTGCGCGCTCTCAATCTGCAAATCGTGCTTGTCCGTGTCCCCCACATCCGCCAAGGCATCACGAATCGTCTTCTTCAGCGCAGCTTTGAGCGTCACCACCTCGGGGGACTTCAATCTCACAAACTTGCTGGCAGCGCTCTGCTGCAACGACTCCGAGAGCTGCTCGAACAGTAGATCCTGAGACGCAATGTTCGGGCCGGTAATGATGAAGGCCGAAGGAATCTGGTCAATGCTGTTCCCAAACCATGTTAGTTAGTTACCCCGATGTCCCGTCCACAGCTTTCCAATAGCATATTTTTTTTCAAGTCCACACAAGGCCACAAGTAGACAAAGAAGAGAGGTTGAGAGAAGGGGAAAAAAAAAAAAAAAAAAAAGGGTCTCCCCACCAGTCTGTCTTCGAAGATGCCACGAAGCGAGATACATCCTCCAATGTAGCTGAATTCGACTCCCTGAGAATAGTCTTGACTGACATTTCAGCCTCCCTTCTCACGCCCGATCCGACCGAGAATCACGGGAAGAAAACCATCTGTCCTCGCACACCACAAGAACGTACCTGAATCCTATCATCCACCAAGCCCCACGACTCCTCGAACCTCCTCTGTCGCAGCCTCACGAACTGCTCCCCCTCCGCCCCATTGAGCAACGGCACGAACATGGGCGCCTCGTCGACCGATTTACCGTTCTTCCCGGATCCCTTTCCCACTCTGCGCTTCTTGGACGGCCGCCCATGCGCACCGTCTTGCTCCGGGTCAAATATGTAGGCGACCTGTGATAGATCAGCGAGGCTCCCTTCACTTTTTTTTTTTTTTTTCAAGGCCTGTCCACATCCTCTCTTGTCCGGGGGATGGCGGCACGGGATGTAGCACGGGAAGTACGTACCTGGTAATCTTCCTGGGTGAAAGCATCGGGCGACACTTTGTCGTCCATCGCGGAGCCTGAACGCGAATGTCATGTCACTCGTTGGTGGGCGTTCGGGCATCTTACTGATGGGCCTAGGGGGAGACGCGTTGAGTGAGGCGAGTGAGGGATGGAGAACGCGGCGTACAGTTTTCACACTGTGTGTACACTGTACGACCTCCTTCCACCACAGAAGACAAAGGAAGATAGCATCAAACATCAAATATCTGGAACCCGTCTCACAAGGAGCAACCAGGTCTCACCCCGTACTTTTTGCAAACCCACATCTCAAAGATAAAGCAGATTCCATCGTGAACTTCATAAGCTAAGTAGATAGATAGGTACCCTTGGAACTTTTTAGCCAGACACCAAGGCAAAAGAGAAACACCTTCGTCCTTTATACCTATGACTAAACCGATTCGTGCGCAACAGACAAGACCGAGCACAGCATCATCGCCGCCCCCGCTCTGTATAAAAGTAAAAGCTCGGTGTGAAGAGCACCAAAGCTCGAGTAAATGAGGGGGGATGCACTCCGGGGAAGGTATTCCGAGTGTTTCGTTCCCTTCATGGCACCCTGCCTGCCCTTCCTCGCCCGTCCTTCTTCTCCTTCTTCGTCTTTCTTCCATCAGAGGACCTTTCCGCTCTGCCTTCGTGGCCGTCATACCCTACTTGTGGTTTCCCCCCTCATTTCATCTTGCAGCTTCGCAAAGTAGGTGTGATTATTAGTCCCATCCTCGAAGCGCTCTTGTTACGTTTTCGCCATTTCTTTCTCCGTCTTGGGATGAACTTCCAAGGATATCACCAGGTTATGGCACTTCCAATGGAGGCAATAGACAAATGATCATACACCCGCCACCCACCCAGGTTCCTTTCCCTTCCCTCCCTGACCATATTGGAGACGCGGACATACTGCAAAAGCAAAATACTCCTGCGCCCAGAACAAAACGAAAAGCAAACTAGGAAGACAGATTGAAGACTAGAGCTCAACATGTATTCCTTGGGATGGTTTCTGTAGATACGATGGAAACCAGCGTATATGCTGCGAAAATGTATTTCACTCGTTTGGGGGAAAAAACACCCCCATTTGGCTCGGTGAAGTGCCGTGCGCGTGATGAGATAGGCTACTGGGAGCTTACTGCAATGATGGTCAGCAGCAATAACGTATCATATCCATTCTGGGTTTTCTGGGTCGCGTCATACCTCATCGTTTTTTTCGTCAGATTTGACGGCGGCAGCTTCCGCGCTCTCGGCCTTGGACTCTGCGCTGGGTTCTGCAGATTTGGACTCGCTCTCTGGCTTCACACCGTTGGATTCCGACTTCTTGCTGTCGCCATGCGAACTGGTGTTGCCATTTACTCCGTTGGCGGACGCGTCGCCAGCCAGCAGCTTGTTCCACTTATCGAGGAGTGTTTGCGAGCGCTTCTTAAACTGAAACTCCTCTTCACGTGGAATGGCATCAAGCTTGAGGATCGCCTTAAGAACCTTGTTGATCTTGGTCTCGCGGATGATTGATACCTCTAGGTTGCCAAACTTTTCAAGCAAGGCAATGAAATCAGACATGGATTGCATTTCCTCCTCTTTGGGCTTCTGCTCTCTGGTTAAAAGACCCTTCTGAAGCTTGTGGCGGAGAAACAAGACTTCTTTCTGCACAAAGCGAATTAGCAGCAGCACTGGACCGGAATCACAACACCCTTGTAACTTGTTTTGAACGCACCACTTTTCGCTTGTGTCGAGCTTCGGGAGACAGCTTGGCCTCTGCAGGCTCAACCTTCTTCTCGGCGGCGTCTTTGGTCTCCTTGGTCTTCTTAGGCTTAACCTTGGTGATTTTGGCGGCCGACCCACCAGCGGCGGACTTGGGCGTAGCGGAAGCGGCGGCACCGTTCGTTGCCTTGGGTGTAGATGACGTGGTGAGCTTAATCTTGGGCTTCTTGACAGAGTCTGGGCGTTGAGGTGTCTGTAGAATCCGTCGCTGTTAGTCCAAACTTGCTTCCATCGAGCTCGTCTTCCTGGACCGGAAATCAAAACTTACGGCGACCTCATCTTCAGCCTTTCTTTTTTTGGATTTCTTCGCTGAAGCGTCAGCATTGACCATCTCGGCATCTTCGTCGTCAGCTGCCTTGCTCTTGTTCTTTTTGCCCTTCTTGGGAGTGGCGGCAGCTTCTCGACGAGCCTCTTCTTGAGCCAATAGTTCGTCCTGGAAGCTTTGCAGAATATCCTTGTAGTAGTCAACCGGATGCTGCTTTATAGCCAGTTCGAAGGCGGCTTTGAGATCCTTTCGCATCTTCTCGTTGATTGTGTCCTTGGCCTTCTCAGCGCTAAGCTCTGAGAGGTTTGTGTTCTTCTCCCAACCACTGCAGTCCACACATGTTAGCGCAATGGCAACGAAGCTGGAGGCGAGGAAAACTTACAACTCATTCGTGTGCAGGTACATTACAGGGAACGTCCTGTCATTGATGCGCTTGCCGCCGTCGGCGAAGGCTTCAGAGTAGGTACCATCAGGTCGAGCCGCAGATACTGGTCGGCTGGTAACAAGTGCGTGAGGCAGCATATCCTCGTCGCAAATGATTGCGGGCCAAGCGGGGAAACCCTTGAGCTTGACCAGGAAATGGTCACCAGGCTTCGCATCGGTATGGGTCAAGCGGGCCTTTGATCCCTTTCTGCTAAGGCCACCGCCAGCGGATTTGCGATGACCGCCCTTGTTCTTAGCCGTTGGGGTCTCAGCAATCGTGACTGTAGTAGCGTCCGCATCGACTGCAGTCGTGTCTGCGACATCTCCCGTATCGACGTCCGCGTCAACCGCATTGTCGTCCCTCTTTGGCTCTACTGTCTCGGTCGCGGCGTCACCAGCAGCGTCCAATGTTTCGGGCTCTATTCGCACAATCACGTTAGCGCGCCTATCCTGGGACAGAGAATAAAAAGGGCTCTGAGAGCTACGCGACAGCACATCTTCGTGCGACTTTCTTCCCAGGGGGCAGTATCGCCTGCAAGTCGAATCATGCAAGACTTACCATTTGAACTGTTTGCGACGGCTGTGGCAGCTTCGCCTTCAGGCTCATTAGCTCGGTCAGATTTGGCCTCAGGAGCCTCAGGAGCTGTAGCTGGTGCGTCAGCAGCAACTGGCGCTGCGACGTCTGCTGTGGGTTCGGGTTGTTTTTCGGCCATTGCGGCACAGGAAAGAGAACACAGAAGAATGCGCGATTCGCTGCGGAGAGAACGAAGGTTTGATGAAGATCAGCTCCGTGTGGCTAGCTACACGAGCAGCCAGGCGAGCTTCAAGTGGGTGGACGAACGCGTAGCGAGTCGCGTATGGACGAGTGATGAGCTGATTCCGGGCGCAAAAGCGTGTTTGCGCGATACAGACGAGAGTTTTGCAGTTGGATTGCGCAATTGCCAAAAGTCACAGCCACTCCCGCGTCTTGCCTTGGATTGGGGGGTTGATGAAGGGGGAAACAGCATTAGCTGGGCACGGCTGGCCAAAGGAAGCACTTCAAACGTCACCAGCAGGCGCGTCACGTGATCGCGGGAGCGTGGGAGTTGTGCCTGGAGGAGGTGTGGATGGTGTGGATGACTTTGGGAGTGGCCCAGTGGGTGGCCGAGTCTCGTGATCCTGGCCCATGGGCCATGTGGCTGACCTGGTTGGCCGGGACTTCGGCCAGCATCCACCCCCCATCCCCATGTCTTGTTCACAAGCAATCACACGGTCTTCCGTGGATCGTTCAAGTAGTGATGAATATTATATTTGACATCGACGTGATATGCCCTTTCCCTAGGAGCTCGTAGTTGGAAGAAATGTACACCATTATTCTTCTTCTTCTTCTTCTTCTTGAACACTTTTCAATCACAAATAAATCACCTACTCATCGTCGTCTTCCTCGTCGTCATCCTCGTCCACCTCCATCCCTTCGGCTGCCGAGACTGTAAACTCCCGTTCTTGGTCAACTCCGACATAACTGTCACTCATGAGGAAGAGTTTCAGATTGTGTTCTCCGGCTGCTGGCACAGTGTACTCGAGTCGCACATCCAACTCTCGGCCGATTGTCACGCGCTTGATGGCAAGAAGATTGCAAGTCTTGTCATCACCAACCACTAGCCACCAATTCTCCATCTTCTTGGTCGGATAGAACGGAGCGTGAACCGTGGAATCAACCTCTTCGTCCTCCTCCACGTTGCGAGTGATCTTAATTTTGAGGTAAGAAGGTTCGCCAGCCTGGATCTCGTCTTGGTCAAGGATTTCGTGCTCCAACTCAAGATCAGGATACTTGTTGTTGGTGAAGTTGGCGGCCTGAGCAAGCTGGTTCTGGGAAAGTCCAAGGCGCTTGACCAGATTGTTGTACTCTGAGTTCTCATCGGGGTTCATGGCTTCCATAAAATCGAAAATATCTTTGACACTATTGGAACAAATATCGGTCAGTAATTTGACACCCCATCACGGCCGTCATGAGAAATACGAAAAGTAGCCCCGCAACTTACCCAAAGTCATTCGCAACCTTAACCACCTCAGGTGCGAAGTGAGGAATCTGTTTAAGCGGACTGTCTCGGTCCCACATCGCTTGAACCACCATCTGCGACATCTCCATGGCGTTCATTGCATTGAGATGCCCATCTGAAGACAGGATATCTACCATTGCGCTCAAGAGACTCAACACTCTCGACAACACAGTCTCTTGGTCTTTGGCCAAGTCTATTGGAAGCTGCATTCTTGAGAAATGCGCCTGCAGGAGCACAAAGGCTTTAAAGTGAGGCGAGTCGTGCACCGGCTGGGACATCTTGACGGGAATTCTGTCGTAAATGCGACGAAGAAGGCCTTCTTCGTGTCTGCGTACTTGAATGGATTCGAACTCAGTAGCCGATGTGACAATCTCCAGAATGCCCTTGAGCTTGGTTCGAGCGCTCAAGGAAAGCAGCAAGGTCTGCATGGTTATGTATGAAATATTGTAGTAGGCTCCAATCATGGCGGCATTCTGTGGCGAGACACTTCCATCTTCGTCATCAAATTCAATGATCTTGGACTCGCTCAATTCTCGCAACGTTGTCTCCACGAGGTCAGACATGTAATTGCTCAGTCCTTCGTGTGTTGTGCTGGTCAAGCTGTAGTAACTGGGGTTGGCCAGCAGCCGGCGATAAAAGTAGGTGAATGTAGTCCAATTGATGGCGTCATCTCCAGATTCAATCATCTTGGTGCTGATCTCCGTCACGAAAGCGTCGTGGAGGTAATTGTGCAGATGTGACTCAACGGGCAGGGCTTCGTTCAAAAACTTCTTATAGTACTCGCGCTTGACCGAAGGAACCATAAGAACACCACGGCCCCTGCCATCCTTGGACGGCTTCAATGACTTGCCAAACATTTGCAGTACCTCGCTGAGAGGGTAGTCGACGTATCGGTGCTCTCTACCCTCAAAATACTGGGTGCCCATAACGATGACAAGATGCGCCGTGCTCGTTAGCTCCCAACAGACGTCTTTCGAGGCAACAAGTACCTGGATGGCACCGTTGTCATAAAGATGTTTCACGATACGCTTATCGTTCTGGCTAAGAGCTTCATGATAGTACCCAACTCCATGGGACAGCGCCTCGGCCAGCGCCTCTTCGTGGATCCGCTCGAGAAGTGGTCGCATTTGTTCGACTTCGGCGTGAAGAAAGCGATCTTCGTCGTCGTCAGCTACACAGGCTGCCAGGAGATCTCTGGCTGTCTGTCTTGTTTGCTTTCTGCTGGCGACAAATATCATTGCAGGTTGATCTGCTGACATCTGAGTGATGGCGAGGTAGGCGGGTTTGGCCATGGCCAACATTAGAGACGGGAAATGAGGATTGGAGTAAGTCTGAACATGAAGCTCCAGTGGTACAGGTCGAACATGTGGGCTGAAGTTGTAGATGTCGTGCTTCTTTGCATCAATCCACTCGCCAATGTCCCGAGCATTCGCCAGCGAGACACTGAGTGCAACGATGCGGAGAGGCAATTCAGTCTGCGTTCGAATATAATGCATACGTGAAACGATGATCTCGTAAACGTATCCCATATAACCTCCGAGAAGGTGAACATCGTCGGCAATGAACAGCTGGACAGTCTGTACATTCTTGCGTCTCTTCCATTGTCTCGAAAGTACGTCCCATTGCGTTGGTGTCGCGAGAATGAGATCGCCTTTCTCAAGAAGCTTCAAATCGGTCGCAGTCTCCCCAGTTAGCTTGACGATCTCCTTCCCACCGTAAAGGTGCGCGAGTCGCTTCTGCCAGTCGTGCAACCTAGCGTCAACGACCTCTTGGTACGGGGCAATATAAACGGCCCTACCAGCCTCCCCTAGGGTCCAGTGACGAAGAATAGCAAACTCCGCGCAAACCGTCTTGCCACTGCCTGTTGGCGCGCCAATAAAGACATTCTGGTCGGTCTTATACAGCGAGTTAAAGGTCTGTGTTTGAATTCTGTTGAACTGTCTCCAAGCGGGATACAGCTCAATATGACTGGGGACTTTTAAAGCAGAGACGGGGAGAGGTTGAAGTTCCAGCAGTTCCGTGTGGGGAGGGAACTTCTCTGGGAGTATGAGCTTGTGGAATGGGATGGCCAGTCTGGTTTCCGAATGCATCCATCTATCCGAAATCACAGACACAAAGTAGTTTGGAGGCATCGGGTCAGTAATGGGAACCGTAAAGTCGACAATGTGCTCATTGGACTCGGACTCGGCGTAGTCCTTCCGCAGAAGGAAGGTGTCGTGGAAAAGGATATCCTCGCCGTCGCAATCCTCCACAATGATCCAGAAGCTCTCAGCACCACCATGGAGATCGTCGTCCCACTCGAAGTTGGGGGTTATGCTGAGTTCCACTCTAAGCATTGAGCGTGTCATGGGCTGGACCTGAGCTTGGACGTCGACTCTCGGAAATTTAGCGACGAATCCGCAAACAGGCCGACCAGCCTTGGGCATACCCAGCAGTTCGCCCATCCGAGGAGGGTCCAGGTCGAAATAACTACTCCATGAAACATCAATTCTCTCCGCCTTTTGAACAATGTCCTTGGAACATGTGGGAAACTGGCGCAAGGGGGACATTGTTGGCCACATTCGCTTCTCGGCCATCTTGCATAGATCCAGTGCTGTCTTGGCAACAGACGCCCAGCCTTTCTTGAGGGCAATTTCAAACACCGCGCGCAAGATACGACCTGCGCTTTGCGTCACATATACCATATCGGCCATGAGTGCAAGTCCATCCAGCTTCAGTCGCGAGATGTACGCTTGGAGAAGCACGTTGATCTTGGCGTGGGGCTCTTCTATGCTTTCCTTCACAGGAATAGGCACTCGTCCCATCAGCTTGGCCAGCTCTAGTTTCTCGTCTTGCCTTACTGGGATGTATTTGAATTCAGCACTGAGTGCGAAAACTCGGAAGAGCTCAATAGTGGTGATAGATGGCTGAATCAAGTTGTTGTAGGTATCCATGGAGCCAGATGTAATGTAGTAGTGCGAAGCAATGCGGCCAAGCTCTGTCGATTGCAGCTTGCCAGACTTCTCATCGTAGCGGATGAGGTTAGACCTCTTCAGTAACAATGCAGCAGAATGAACGAGATCGACTCGTTTCTGCTCCAATGCGTCATCATTTTCATACTCGGCACCGACTTGGTATAGGCCCGGGGATCGAAGCATTCGAACAAATAGGTACGTGTAGCCAAGCCACTCGACACCTTCATCGCGAGTGCGAACATTACCGAGCACAATTTCAGCGTTCAGATTGTCGACCAATTTGCTGACAAACTGGCTTTCAATGGGTAGTTGCTGGTTAAGCAGAGAGAGATAGTACTGGATTTCGGTTTGAGTTGTGATGATGATACCCTCACCGTAGGTGTCGAACTGAGGTCGACCAGCACGACCAAGCATTTGTAAAACATCTTGTGGGCTGAGCTCAACCCAGCTACCCTTTTCAGGCGAGTACACTTGAGTGCCTTTGATGACAACAGTATGGGCGGGTAAATTGACACCCCAGGCCAAGGTAGCCGTCGAAACGAGTACCTGGATAGCACCGCTGGCGAAAAGATCCTCCACGTCCGCTCTGTCCACTCGATTCATACCAGCATGATGAATTCCAAACCCATATGGCAGGATATCTTTGAGGTCTTTGTCGGTAGCCTGGCTAGCCGCTTCGTTGAGTACCTCACGGCTTCCAGCATCATGTCGTAAGACTTGATTGACTGTGTCAAGCTCCAATGCCTTGTCGCGGATATACTTGGCTGTCTTGGCTGTCTCTTTTCTGGAATGGACGAAGATGATCATCTGGTTTCTGTTGGAGCCAACGTGCTCCATTACTTTGTTGTACGTCACATCGTTCATCGTCTTGAGTTGCTTGATTGCTTTGCGGTCTGTGACACCAATGAACTCTTGTCGCAACGGGCAAGGCCTGAAGGTGCTGTCGAAATGAAACAGATCCTTATTCACATCCACGCGTAGGAAGCTCGCCACGTCCTTGTAGTTGGGCAGCGTAGCGGACAAGCCCACAATCCGAACAGGCTCGCCGCTTTGCTCAGTCTTCCTGATGATTCTGGCCACAATGCTCTCCAATACAGGTCCTCGATCATCGTGGAGCAAGTGAATCTCGTCAATAATGATGAGCCTAACAAGATTTGTGTAGGTCAGGTCGTTTGACTTTCTCGTGATGACATCCCACTTCTCTGGCGTGGTCACAATGATTTGCGTCTCGGCGATTTGCTGCTTGGTGAGTTGGCGGTCACCGGTCAGCTCAGATACGCGGATACCGTACGGCTCCAGTCTCTTTCCAAAGTTGCCAACCTGTTCTTGAACCAACGCTTTCAAAGGAGCAATGTAGACAATTTTGAATGCATCCAGGTCAATCTCGCCAGTCTCGGTGTTTCGGTTTTTGCCGATTTCGCGCAATATCGTCAACATAGCGACGTTTGTCTTACCACTGCCAGTGGGGGCACAAATGAGCATGTTACCGTCATCTTGAAATGCGGAAGGGTAGCATTTTGACTGGATTCTGTTGAGCGACTTGGCCGTACTGAAAGGCCCGCGTGACCACTCAGGCATGTCAGTGATGGGGATGAGAACATCGGTAGGGTCGTTACGCTTCTTTGGAGGAGGAACATGAATTTCCTCATAACCCTTGAACGATCTTTTGGTGGATCCTTCGGGCAATCTGACTTTGGCGTTCGTCATGAGATGATTGCCCTGGTCGAAGACCAGATTATCAAGGTTAATGACTTTCTTTGGCTGTAAACCTCCTACCAAATACCCCTCCTGGCGCTCTTGCTTCGACGCTGCCTCGTTGAAGGACGCTGGTACGTCAATGTCCATCTTGATGTCCATTTTTCTTTTTTTATCAGCGCCATCAGCGATCTTGCCACGAAGCTCGTTGAGTATCCATTGAAGACCTTCGGAGGCCATTTCACGTTCGACATCAGCCCGACTCTCTGCCGACTCTGCTCGTGCCAGTTTAGTGAGCCAGAAGACCTTTTCCCTGTTTTCGACCAGCTTCTGGACAAGCTCGTGATGCTCAAAGTCAAACAACTCCATCAAGTCGTTCTCAATTTCCCTGAGCGACTTCTCCTCTCCTTCAGGCTCTTTTGGCTCACCAGACAGAATGCGGAGAGCATCCTTCGTCTTGGTAGCTTGCTCATGAGCATCTGGATACAGAGTGCCAATCTGACGTTGCAACCAAAAGGCATCGATATCTCTGGCAGATATACTTTTCTTCTCTTCGTCTTTGCTTTTGCTTGCAGAAGGGCCAGAATCCAGAATCACTTCCTCACCACCCGCGCCATCTTCAGCGGGCTTTGAAGTAGAGGGATCGTCAGCCTCATCTTCTTCGTCATCTTCAGAAGATTCGTCTCGGACTTCATGAACAATCTCGTCTTCACCTTCATCTTCGTCGAAGGCTACAGCAACACCCTGGCGCTCATCGATCTCGGCATCATCACCATTGGCATCACCCATGTCAATATCTTCGTCATCATCCTGCGCGTCGTAGTCGGTAATCTTCTTTCCGAGATTTACTAATTCGTTGAATTGCTTTGGGTTCAAAGTCGAACCAATAATGTCGTCAATTTCCTTCTTCTTGTCCATGTCTTTCAAGTCATCATCCTTCAAGTATTCGAGCACGGCATCAGCTGCGCTACGGACAACTTCGTGAGGTACATCTCCCAAGTTCGTAGCCACGAGTGTGAGGATGAGATCAAAAGTCGCGCGCGTCGCTGGTGTCCGGGGTCGATATGTGATGCCTTCGATCAGGGCATCGTTTGCGCCGAGGACTCCTGTTCCTCGTTGTCGTGAGGCTTCCGCTTTTCGTCTCGTTTGTTCCCTAAGCAAGACATCCTGGCCTTCTTGAAGGGCGCCTCTCTCTATACTTGGCATACCAGATTGCTTCTTCTGCTTCGGGGCCTCGTCCCGCCCAACTCTAGCGCCCATGTCTTTGATGCTTAGTCTGCCAGCAAGAGACTCGGGATCGCCCGTAGCCTCGTCAGTTCGCCGCGTGACGAACCGACGGTCTGCCTGAAGGACCAGGTTGGACATTGCCGAGTACTTGTACTGCGAGACATCGCGATGAGGGTCCGCCATCTTGAAGGCGCTGTATAAGTGTTCTTGATGGTCTCGCGAGGGAGAACGCCGATACGCTCGACGACAGCTCGACGACAGCTCGTGGGAGCTTGGCCTCTAAATCACCATGAGTGTAGCGAATGATCCACAGCTTTTGATTCGCGCGCCTTCAGAGAGGTAGATTGCCCGAGCGGCGCCGCCTGTTGCGAGTATTGAGGGTTGGGTTAGTGTGCCACTGCAACATTTAACATTTATTAACATGTTTGATGCTTCCATCTGTTGGTGTCTGATAAATTTCAAACCTCAGCCGTCCAGGCTGCCACACTAGTCCACAAAGGGGTTGATGTGGAGACACTTACTCCACCGACCCCCTACTACATACATGCCAGCATTATCAAGGCCAACGACGGGAAACTCCAAACCGCAACACGATGACATACATATCTTCGAGATGCCTGCTACGAAAATGATCAATATGGCATCATGGCATCTCTAACAGAATCAACCATCACAAACCTTCAAAAGAAATTTGAGCCTTACGTCAAACCTCGCGAACAAATCAATTACATCAGACGTGTTTTGGCCCTCGAGCTAGGCTCATACACCGGCGACGGTCCCATACAACAGCCCCTGTCTCTCAACAATGATTCCATTCACAAAGAAATCGGGCCAGAACTAAAAGGCCTTCACAAAGAATACCTTGAGGCTTTGCGAGTCAATATTTCAGCTCGCCAAAAGTTTGAGGAAGCCGTTCACGGGCAGGACAGATCTTCATCCCTGGATCCAAAGCGCGGGAAGAATACATCCCTAGTAGAAGACCACCTAACAGTCTCAAGACTACGCAAGAAACGCGACAGCCTTTTCACTGTAAATCTTCATCTCGAACGTCTAGCTGAAATGCCAATCGCATCTCAAGCAGCCCGAGATATAGAGCAAATTCTCAAAGATGGAAACCCTCAGCCCAAGGTGCCAGCAGATGTCTTAAACAGCTTCGTGGTAGAGCAGACTTCGGCGGAAGTTGACTTGCAAAGTCGCATATCTCAGCTTGAGAAGACGGTCCTCAGAGCAAAGCTTGTTTTAAAAAGGGAAGAGTCTCTATTGGCTGATGCGAAAGCACGATGCAAGCTTAAGCCGGAGCTCGTAAGTAATGGAGCGAAGATGGAGGCCTTGAACTGCACTCGAAATGAGTTGATCAATTGGATCGAGACAGAGCTCAGTAAAGCGTCTACTGAAGAGAAGAAAAACGGGGGGGCCTCCCAACGAAAACAAACCCAAGCGGTAGCGATTGATCAGTCTGGAATCCTGGGTCAAGTGCACCATATTCAAAGTGCATACAAGGCCTATGTGGTTGCAAGAAGAGGCATGTTGGCCCTCACCTCATGCTCCCCTCAGCCATTGATGGCTCCTCCGGAGAAATTCAACAGAGCCATGAGATCTGCCGAAACCAACGAATCCCGGTCTATGGACTACCTCCTGATTCCTCATATCGAAGCACTTCTATCGCAGTCCAGACGGCAAAAGGGTCTCATCTTTCATAAATCCCACTTCGCCACAACACTAAATGATCAGAGACGGGAATCGTGCCAGGCGATAGGTCGCCTGGCCGAGGAAAGCCAATTGTTGCCGGCTTATCCGATGGTAGACTCCACGCGACGGCGATCAGGAGTACCGGAAATCATGGCAGCCAAGCATTCGGACTGTCCCGATCTGACTCGTGGCATCAACCCATGGATATTCGCTGTTGATGCTGCAAAGATTGGGACGCTGGAAGCAGTAGCTGAAAAGGTTGAGGTCGGTCAGATAGCATTAGAGAACTCAATGGAGGCCCTTCATGAGATGGAATCCCTGTTGGGTGTACGAGACGAACCGGAAGAATGTGCAGGTGCCACATTGGATACTACGGAAGGTGACCTGTGGCTTGATGATGGAGTAGGAAAAGGAGCTGGCGTCAAGGCATCCCATAAGAAGCCTCTCAAGGCGAAGCCCATTGCTTCTCAGAATAAGGCTGACCCCTGGGCTAGACTTCACGGGAATGTAGGTCTCATCGGCCACGACGATGTGCCCTGACGAAGAGTCTTCTCTCGCGGAATCGTTCAAATATAATCACTCTGATATCATGTCACCGCCTTTGTGTCATTCATTGCTCGGTAGAGAAACCACACCAACCCATCCATGTATGTGCCAATGCTGCTCCAGACCTGGGTCAATTACCTGAGAATTTTAAAAGGCCACTATTTTCCCGCTTGGATTGCGGATATCCTCATTGCCAGATCCAGAATAGACAAGTGCTCATCTGCACCATCAACTAATCTTTTGTCGATTTCGGAGAAGACAAGGACAATTCTGTTCTTATGAACGTCTGATATCGTCTCATCCGTGGTCAAATATTGGTAGAGCTGTCCAAGAGATCAGTCCAAAGGGGCTTTTATTGAGCAGTGTCAAGGGGGTGGGTGTATCACCTGAGAGACCACTTGGGTCGCACTCCATCCGTCTGCTACCATGTCTTCCACAATTTTCGATACCGAGCGATAAGTCTGTCCTGCACCGCGCGGGCGCATGGCATCTACCAGCTCGGACACAGTTTGATCCGGGATGACTCCAGCAATGTCCTCCACAATCTTGACTGTAACTGGCTTGTTGTCAACGTCCATCTCTTCATCGCCGTCGCCGTCGCCGTCCTTATCCAGAGCGCTGGCTCCGACTAGTCGCGCAGCACTCTGTAGGAACGTGATTGCTTTACGCAAATCACCTTCACTACAGCGTATAAGTGCATCGAGAGCCCCCTCTTCCAGAGACACGCCTTCTGCAGCCGCGATACTTTCTAGCCTCTTCTTTGCGTTGCCTTGATCGAGGCTTTTGAATCGGAACTTGCTGCAGCGACTGGCTAGCGGGTCGATAATGCGGGTGACGTAGTTACAGATCAAGCAGAAGCGGGTGATTTTGCTGTATGTTTCCATCGTTCGTCGTAGTGCGCTCTGGGCATCCTGAGTCATCGAATCGGCTTCGTCGAGGATAATAATCTTGAACGGTGGGCACGGGTACTTCAACTTGTACCCGGGAGTGGGATTGGTCAATTGCATGCGTGCAAAGTTTTTGACCTTTTCTCTAACGATAGAAATACCGCGCTCGTCAGAGGCATTCAGTTCGAGAACTCGAGACTTTGTCATTTCGGGGCCAAAGAGCTCCTTGGCCAGGGCGAGCACAGTTGAGGTTTTGCCCGTCCCTGGAGGGCCGTAAAAGAGCATATGAGGGAGCTTAAATCAGAGTTCAGTATCAGTCTGAACGATTGTTTGGGCGTTGTGAGCGGAGAGGTCGTACATTAGAAGCCTGCAATGTGCGTTGCAGGACCGCGACGGTGTGGTCTTGAGCGGCAACATCGTCGAGGCTTTTGGGTCGGCTGAAATTGAATTGTTAGAGGAACAGCTCTGATTGCAAACATCAATTGACTACGGAAGCTCACTATTTCTCTACCCATGGCTGGTTTCTGACCTCGGTCGGCTTCTGATTTTTTTGATCTGAAGATCCATTGGTCGCAGCAGCGGCCTTCCGGGCCTTGAGATCGAAGAAACTGGCCATGTTGCAAACTGCTTAGTGCGCGATACGTGCCAGTCACTTGTTGAGTATCCTCAGGGGGTATCTATGCCTGTCCAGAAAGGAGAAGATTGGGAGAAGCACAGGTCCGTGTTACAGGTTGCTTGAAAAATGACGGCGGCGATTCTTCGCGGAGCGTCAGCGGAGCGTTGCAGCTGTGCGCAGTGGAATATAATATCGATTAACGCGTCGACCCGGTCCACGTGAAATGTTGAGAGGTGGTGGACGCGTCTGGTGAGTCCCCACTGTCAGCTGCTAAATAAAGCCTGGGCGACCAGACGGTCTGGGGGGGTTTATCACTGGAAATAGTGCAGCGGGCGCCACGCAGGTACAGTGGGGTGTACAACACCCACTGGAAGGCTGCGGCTGCGGCAGACAGAATTCGTCCCGGCAGCACCAGGCGGCACCAGGCGGCACCAGGCCGTTCAGCCCTCGACGTCGCCTTGGCCTGGCAACCTTGCCTGATAGTTACATGTACATGTACAATAGCATCAATTGATCGTCGATGGCGCCGGGCCAAGGGAACCCACAAGTGAGCCCAAACGGCCTACAATCCGCGTAGGACCCGGCGGGAGACTACACATGATGCATCGCACCGTTCAAGTTGATGATGGTTTATTCGCATTATCATGTCGGGTCCTGCTGGAAGCGGATGGTCATTACCACAGACTGCCAGGCTGCATGTGCCGCCCCACTTCGCGAAGAAACATGCAGCACCCTGGTGGCTGGCTGGCTGGCTGGCCTACATGTTATGCACTGGCCCATGCACTGGCTTATGGCCTATGCACTGGCCCATGCACTGGCCCATGCACTGCACTGAATCATTGCGTTCAAATGTTTATCAAGTTTTAATGTGAACATGACTGGAGCCACCTGCAACGAACAGCCAAATCCAACACATCCATCCACCAGAGCTCACATCACTTTTGCTTTGCTTTGCTTTTTTTTTGCTTTGCTTTGCTTTCCAGTGCTTGACTTCACTTGACGTCGCTACTCCCTTCTAAATATACCCGGTTTTGCATCCATCTCGATATTGATGCCGCACTTGTTTTTGATTGGTCGGTCACCTTCATGAGACACGCCTACATCAGTAGGCCCAGCCATCATGGATCAGTCTATCATCCGCATCTCCAAAGTTCGTAGCTCAAGTGCCCCGCATCACTCGATAAGTTCCAATACCATCGTGGGTTTCTATCGTGAGGCTGACCAAAACATTTCCATTACAGGAGCTCAGTGACATCCAGAGAGGCTCTGATCTTGGTTCGTGGCATTAATTCACCCTTTGGCGTGGTCCACAAACTTCATGGTCCCCTAACACCCTGCCGTCACAGCCATCGCCGTTGCTTGTCGCGATATCGATGTCCGCAATGTGAGGGCAATAATCATGGGTCCCCACGAGACCCCTTACGAATATGGGTTTTTCGAGGTACGGCCCTTGAAAACAGGCCCATCTGGACCTACTTGTTTCTCATCATCATAACTAAACTTCATTCTGCATGTTCAGTTTGCCATTCGTTTCAGCAAGGGTACTTTTGGACCGCATCTCCGTCTGCTACCTGCGACTGTTTGACTCATCGCTCACGTGCCATAGATTATCCTTCCAAGTCACCCAGCGTACAGTGTGTCACGACAAATGGAGGGCGCTGTCGGTTTCATCCCAACATATACTCAAGCGGTAAAGTGTGTTTGTAAGTTGCCCGAATTGACAACATGACACTGAGGTTGTTCTAGTACTGATTGGATAGGTCAATATTGGGGTATGAATATCTTTCTCTCCCCGAGGACTTCACCAGTACACTCCATTAAACGTTGATTAATTTTGCTGTCGAACAGAACCTGGCGTGGAGAGCGGGGTGAGGAATGGTCATCGGCTCAAGGACTCGAGTCCATTCTTTTGTCTATACAAAGTCTCATGTCAGCCAACCCGTATGAGAACGAACCCGGGTTCGAAGATGCCAATGAAGAGTCGGACAAGATTGCACAAAAGCATTACGTTCAAAAGGTTCTTCTTTTTTTTCTTTTTCTTTTTGGTTCTTGCCCTAATCTTTTTTTTCCCACCGCGTATCATACTCTAATGCTCAACAGATTCGTCACGAGAGTCTTAGAATAAGCGTTATCCAGCGATTGGAGAATTATCTCGGGATGAACGCGACCGATAAGTCCCCGGAAACGGTCCCCAGTAGAAGTGAAGATATCGACGAAGAGGATCCCATTGCCTTCGAGCCATTCAGAGATCTGTGCAAGCGTCGATTTCTTTGGTATTACCAATCTTACCTAGCTTCAATAGAAACAGGCAAGTCAGAGGTGAAGGAACTGGACCCATTTGTCCGAATGCCCTTCGAATCACCCGGTAGCAATTCCATGGATGGCAAATTCAACTATCCAAATCTAGAACGGCGACTTCACAAAATCAAAGCTGTCCTCGACGCAGAACCAGATGCATGGGCCAAAGAAGGTCTCGAAGCCGTCGCCAAAGAATCCACTGTGGCCGTCAATCTGCAGCACCAGTACGAACAGGCCGTGTCTTACTTCAAGCAAGGTGATATGCCGCACGACGTGGCCATGGAAGACGGCAATCCTTTTGTCTGGATCATCACCTACTTCGGACGCCCAATGACCAATTTCGACGGCGGCCTGTTCCGCATCAAGATGAATTTCAGCACTCGCTTTCCAGACGAACAGCCCCGAGTCAGGTTCGAAACCAAGATATTCCACCACCATGTTGCCCCCGATGGAACCGCTTGTTACGTCCCGAACCCGCTAAAACGGGAGGATATCAAGTCCCACATCGAGGCTATCATTTCCACTCTAGAAGAAGATGAACCGGCATATGATCCAAGGAAAATAATAAACCCCGAGGCCACCAAGTTGCTCTGGGGAAGCAGCAAAGATGACAAGAAGCAGTATAACCGCCGCCTTCGGCGATCCGTTCAGCAAAGCATGGAGTAAGCACATTCTCATCACTTCCGGTTCGTCCGTCACTTGCAACCTAGCGCCCTATTCCAACAGAGATTTTCCAATGTGACTGTGATACAAGAATAGCAACTAGCGGAGCCTGAAGCGCCCGTGTCACATCACGTCAGAAGTGACACCCTACAGGTCATGATTTGAAGAGCAGAAAGGCATGACAAGCCCACGTTTGATCAAGGTACAAAAAGGGAATGAGAGAAGAAGATGGTTATGCTGCGTTGGCAGATAAAGAAGGGCTATTGGATGCTGGTACCCCGTGTTCCAATGAAACACTTGCCGGCGCACTGTCGCTGCTTTATCACCTCTGGTAGGGCACAAGGCCAATGATACACTATACGTTTGCGAGGGATAACACTGCATGGATGTGGAAAAGAACAAATCCCGGGCCTTGTTGCCCTTTTAAAGTGCATGTGTCATCTTTAATGAAAACACATCCTTCAATGCACGGGGAACATAGGTTTACCACGCAATGAAAATTGATATTCACAACCCATCTCTTTTCCACACCTGATTCCCAGTACAAGGTTATGCTGGAATGTCCAAAGTTTCATGCCGCAGCCAACGCCCATTAAAAACATGCATAAACGCCAAGAAATCACTCGTTGCAATTCCATTCGTGACGTGTTGCCAATTTCTTGGTATTCTCGTAAACCGATGGCGATTCATACCGTATGCTAAATGGCCAAATACTTCATGTTTTCCGTCACTTCTTGTTGGAATCACGGTCAATCGCATCCCGCCCAGGATCGTACGGTGCCGCAACGCCGTTATACGTCTCCTGCTTTCCATCCATCTTCACATCGTACAGCCCACTAGACCCAAAGACAGCTGGGTTCCCTTGTGACGGGCGGCTCACTTGCTCGGCATGGAGTTTGTCAAGGGATTCGCCAACGACGGCATATTGAGCCCAATTTATTGGAGGGCAGCGAACCACATCTTGCGGCTTTGGCAAGGAGGACCAAGCTCTTGGCTTGTCACTCTGCCCCTGAGAGAAACGCTTGCCGTCATCTTCCTCGCCGTCTTCATCACTGTCACCAGCTCCAAAGACGAAGTCGTCTCTTGGCTTGACTTTCCCAGCAGCCAGGTCTTTTATGAAAGCTTCGGGCTCTGCCAGGGCCTCTCCCCTGACCCTATTTAGAGTTTGAATGTCTCCAGTGGCTCGGCTTTGCTGGACTTGGAGTACCGAGATGGCAGACTTCAGGGCGATGACGTCTGGATTTGACTCAAAGTCTATGGGCTCAGGAGGTGGTGGCGGAATCCCTATCTGCTGTGACGGCTGTGATGAATGTGTCAACGGCTGTCTTGGTGGTAGCAGATTCCTTGGTGACGGAGCGGTAATATCTGGTGGCAGCGTCGGAGCCAGGGGAGGCGTTATAGGGGACATGGGCGGACGGACTGGGGATGTTGAGCGTGACGACCGTGACCGTGAACGTGAACGTGACCGTGACCGTGACCGTGACCGCGACCGCGTGGCCTTGTCGATCGATATAGTCAAGGCAGGCATGGCGAAGATGTGGGGTTATGAAGATACGGCCAACGCGATTTGTTGGGGGAGTGAATGGTCTGGAATTCTTCTGCGTGCAGGACAAACTTGTCTCCTATTGCAGAGCAAGGATAGAGTACAGTATATGTCTCATTCTCTTTCTCTTTGTGCTCGGCGCGTGAAACAACCATCCACGGCGAGGAGCTTTGTACCGTGCACTTGGTCTGCTTGCTTGCTTTATGTTTTATGCAGGCACAGCTTTTCGTGGCAAGCCGGTGTACTCCTATCTTGTTCGCCAAGTTCCCTGGGGTACACAGCGCTATACGATTTGGCTGTTGTTGGGGGCACACTTCGAGTTTTCTAACAGCCGAATAGTTAATATGACGGCCACGAGTTTCGGTGTTGTGACGAAGAACGAGGCAGCTCGTCGATTTGTGGCGGGGGCGGTTCCGACCAACCCTGTGAACAAGTGGATCCGTGACGGTTTAATGCTGGCGCAGCCCTGTTCTTTCTTCTGTTGTTTGTGCCCGTCTCCACTCCACCTTCCATGTTCGACTCACAAGCCACATCCTGACGCTACCCTATTGCGAATAAACCTAGGAAAAGAGGAAGGAAGGAAGGAATGGCAAGCGTTGCCAACTTGCATCTAACCAGATACGCCCACTACCTTTGCCTGCCGAGTTAAGAATGATGTATAGTAAAGTATCTCTTGATTGATACCCTAGTCAGTCACCAACTAGCATAATCCAAGACACATGACTAACATCCGCTCGGGCCACGATGTTTTTGCAAAAATCAAGGAAATAGCCAGACACCACCTAGTAGGGACCGCTCCCGGACGCCCAGTTCTCTGTAGATTTTCATTAGCACAAACTCTCAGCAGTGACGCGTTGAGAAAGGGACAGGCTGGAAACGGTCCAACCTCTTTCGGGGGGGGGGGATATTCAGAGACAATAGGACCCGCTGCAGGCCACTAGCTCGCCACCTGATTGGCCCATATCGAGTCGACCTCTATGACGTAGGCTTTCCTTATATGGAAATCGACCAGTCGGCACTTGCGAAGCTGCATTGGGAGCAGTCTTTAAAAATGGGGTATTTCTTGGAGCATACCCTCGGCCTTGTAGGCCTGTTCCTTCATCTGCACCCATCTGGACGGCAGAGTAAGGTGATCAAGGTGATCAGAGCAAAGCAGACACGATGCCTTTGTTTAGCAAAAAGAGCGACGACGACGACGACTGTCAAAATGGCCACGGCCATCGGAGCTCCGTCGATGGACCTGAGCAGGCACCGCCCGATGAGCACACTCGTCTGCTCCCGAATCGTGTGGATTCCCCCAGGGATTCGAATCGAGTGCTGCTCACGCCAGATGACCCAGCTGTATCGCCCTACAATCTTTGGAGTATCCGTGTTCTTCGCTACTTGACGCTCCTCTTCACCATCATCACATTCGCGTGGTGGATCATTCTTCTTGTGTCAACATTTGCGACCCCTCCAGGATTTCACACAAGAGGAAGCGGATACCTTGCGTTCGGCTTTACTACGTTGACATTTGCCAATATGTTGATCGTTCTCATCTTCTTTGGCGTGCCGGCAAAGGCAGTTCGAATTCTATCCTTCGTCATGGCTGTACGTGCTATCACATGATCTTGCGTCGGGACTGTTTACATGATGCGGGTTTTGCTAACTTGACTGGGCTGTAGTTCCTTCTCATGCTTGATATGATCATTCTCCTTGCCGTCCAGCAAACAAGATATGAGGAAGGCTGGGTTGGCACCGTCAGCGTGGTTTGGGCTCTGCTGATGAGTCTGTGGACGTTGCTCACAGACAGGATGGTCAAATGGGGCAAGGAGGAGGAGGAAGAACGACTGACAGGCCGTGCTGAGACGAGACGAACCCTCACGGAATGGACTGCTGTCATGGTGTCAGCCATTGGCTATGTTATTATGGTTGTTGCTGTCGTTCTGATTACACTAACGATTATTCTGCGGGCATTGGACGCTGGCTTCGCTGCACCGGGAAAACTTTACGGCGTTGACGGAGACAAGTACCGTATTCATGTGTACTGCAACGGGAATAAAACCGACACTCTTGGACATGAATTGCCGACGGTACTCTTCGAAGGGGGCGAATGGCCTGTTGAGCAAGGATTGTGGAGTTTTGCAGACAACGCCATTAAGAATGGCTCCATTTCTCGGTATTGCTTCGCTGATCGTCCTGGCATGGCGTGGTCTGATACAGCGCCGTCTCCCCTGTCAGCTGGTTTTGCCGTCGATGTTCTGAGTGAGGCCCTCGTCAAGGCCGGCGAGAAGGGACCTTGGGTTATTGCCAGCGCGGGTATTGGATCTCTCTATTCGAGGGTATTTTCGTCCCGTCATGGCCGAGACGTCAAGGGCCTGCTGTTCATAGATCCCCTTCATGAAGACCTCCTCCACCCTTGGGCATCACCTGGACGAGGGTTCCTTCTCTGGTCGCGTGGTGTTATATCTCCTCTCGGACTTGACCGCCTCCCTGGCGCTATCTTCAGAGGCCGCAATTCACGAGACCGCGTCTACGGCCGATCGTCATACCAAAGTAGCAAGTTTATCTTTTCCCAGCTGCAAGAGAGTTTGGTTCTCGAGTCATTCACGAAGCGAGATGTGCAAAGCAGTCGTCAGATTCAGGATAAGGACACCCCATTGGTAGTTGTCAGCTCCGGGAAGGAAATCAAGCGAAGCAAGCAGTGGGAGCAGAAACAGAGAGACTTGACAACATTAACCAAGAACTTGAAGGAGTGGGATATTGTTAATGGCGCACCGCATGAGGTATGGGAAACATTGGAGGGAAGGGACCAAATTGAGCGCAGACTTAAGGCACTGGTCAAGGGAAAGTGGTGAACACATTATCAGCCGACAATTATGAACAGAGAGAGGATCTTGAAGTGCCGGTGGTATGAATGCATGGGAATTCTTGGATTCGTATTTAGTATTACAAAATTGCAGCTTTACTTATCTTTTTTTTTAGCTCACGAGGGCGGCGGTATCAAGTCGAAGCCGCATAAAGATTTTCTTGCGCATATGGTTTTTATTTCATTTTTTCTTATCGCTGAAGTTCTCTTAAACCATGATAAAAAAGTTGTCGGTTAGTCAGTCACGATGAGAAAGGGGGGGGGGGGTTTGTGGTTCACCGGATGTACAAAATTAGCATGTCACATAAGACACATTCAGGTGCGACGAAAACACCCTTGCTCGTCTTGCGCTTACTTGGAGTACGGAGCAATCAGTAGCACTTCATGATGGCGGTGGCGATGACGATGGCGATTGTGAGCTTGACTGTGAGACGACTGATGGAGCAAAATATGAAGAGAGAGAGAGTGGACTAGGACTTTTGGTCACCCCATGTTTTTCGAGCCGCAAACACGAAGGGGAGCGAAGCGAGTAATAGTGAAGTGATGTTGCTTCCTGCTCGAGGAGAAAAGGAGACTACGGGTTTAATGGCCCCTCTACTCTATGACTGTCAGTTCGTACATGTATGGTCGAGGTGTAGTCAGTCCGAACGGGGTGTTGACTTCCAAAGTGTGTAGATTGTTTTCTGCTCGTATTGCGCGTGCTTCACGCCGACTTCTAGACCTGACTGACGAATAGAACATGTACACCACTGTACCCTGAAGCAGACTCTTACAGGCAGAAGAAGTCGTCGTGTTCGTATTATTATTAGCCTGTGTTACGTGCGTTGCGTGCGTTGCGTGCCTGGCGTCTTCTGCTTGCCCATCCTCGTCTCCTCCACCTCTGACCCCTGGTCTGACCCCCCCCTGGTCTGGTCTGGTCGTGCAGACGCAGACGCAGACGCAGACGCAGACGCAGGCCCCTGAGGGACTCGTTGCTATTATTGGGATTTGTCTCTTGACTCTGGCGGCGGTGGTCATCCTGATGGTCACACGAAAGAGTACTCCGTGCCGTGTGCGAGTGTGCGAGTCTGCTGCCGTGGACTTGGACTTGTTGGGCGTTCTGTTCCTGCCAGTCGAGCAATTTGATTTGGTTCCTCCAATCAGTCTCTCGCAAACGCTTCTGCCAGCAGGCGCTTCCCTTCCCACTACCGCCTGGCGTAACGGCAGCCCCCCCCCCCCCGAGTTGCTCAAGAAGTGGCCCTGCGCTTCAGTGGACCATCGGCTCCACGGCTCAAAGTACACCCACTGTACAGTGGGGTGTACCTCGCTGCAGGGCCAAAGTCTCGTCTCTACTTCCTCGACGTCAACTTGCAAAGCCAAACCCAGGAGGTTTGCCCGTGCTCTCTCTCGCCCAGCCAACGCCAGCCAACCAACCTCATCAGCACCCACCACCAAAGCTATCACTACCACCCGTCATTTCTGCAACTGTATCGTCAACGTCTCCGTCGTCGTCACGGTTGTTCCACTGTTCCACCCCCGCCGCTTTTCGACCAATTTCTTGCCTTATCCTGCATGCTTTCGCCCAGCGAACGATTATCGCATAGCATACTCACTGTTTCCAGCCGCCGCCCAATATCGCTACGCCGTTGTTCAGCCCGCCAGTCATTCCCCTCAACCCCCCCCCCCGACTTACCGACTTGCCGACGCGGACCCTTCGACTCTGAACTCTTGATACCGTTGGGGCGGTCACGCGAACATCCCGACCTTGTTTCTCTACGACGCCAGCTTACGGCCAAGTTGTGCCTCGTATCGATTCACTTTCGTTGCATCTCCAATTGGCGCCTCTGTTGCTTTTGAAGATTGTCGTAGCTGATGCCGACCGCCAGTCCTACCCCTCGTCCACTCTTGTTGCATACCTGGCGCTGAGACGGCATCACGCCTGGACGCACCCCGTTTCGATCTGCTAGTATTGCGTTGTCGATATTTTGATTGGGCCAAGTGAAGTCGCAAGCGTCTCGTCATCATAGGTAGCTCTTGCTGCACCGTCAGTCCGCCATGGCGTCGGAGCACGGACGACCTTCTACCGACCGTCCTCGCGGCGACTTTTCGGGCTCCGAGTCTGGCTACCCAATTGATAGGAACTGGCAGAATGGGTGCTCAAGGACTCGAACGCCAGATAGCACCTACCGTCTTAAACCTACCACCTCTGGCTCTAGTATGCCTGGTGCTTTCCCCGGAGCCTGGAACGACGAAGCACCTCCCCGAAAGAGCGGAGAGAGAAACCGATCACGACCAAGAAATGGGCGAACTACAAGCGGTCAGATGAGGATATGTAAAAAGTGCGGAGAGCCATTGACTGGCCAGTTCGTCCGAGCCCTGGATGGCACTTTTCACTTGGACTGCTTCAAGTGCCGAGTACGTATGGTGTTGGTGTGATGACTTGGTACCCAGGACCATACCGATCGCCCAATCATCCCCAACTCCCCAACTTTAAATCCAACCAACTCTTGATGGTTCAATCCCCGCTAACCTTGCTATCGTAGGACTGTGGTGAAATCGTGGCATCCAAATTCTTCCCCGCAGACGACGAAAATGGTGGAGGACCGTATCCGCTTTGCGAGACAGACTACTTTCGACGGCTAGGTTTGCTCTGCTATCAGTGCGGAGGCGCATTGCGAGGATCATACATCACTGCTTTGGACCGAAAGTATCATGTTGATCATTTCACATGCTCACTCTGTCCCACCGTTTTCGGAGCCCAAGACAGTTATTACGAACACGATGGGAACGTCTATTGTCACTACCATTATTCAACACAGTTTGCTCAGCGATGCAATGGTTGCCAAACCGCCATCTTGAAGCAATTTGTCGAGATCTTCCGTAACGGCCAGAATCAACACTGGCATCCAGAATGTTACATGATCC
The DNA here is from genome assembly GCA_024072835.1 of Epichloe amarillans. Classification (NCBI taxonomy): domain Eukaryota; kingdom Fungi; phylum Ascomycota; class Sordariomycetes; order Hypocreales; family Clavicipitaceae; genus Epichloe; species Epichloe amarillans. The sequence goes on along the minus strand of CP099635.1, from coordinate 2,164,649 downwards.
ACAAATTCTGGAATGTCCGACTTGGTCAACCTAGCGACTCGCCCGAGGAGGAGGTACCGCCAGAACCAAAGGATGATGCCGCCAGGGAGTTGATTCGAACCGAGGAAGAACGGATGGAGGAGAAAGTTTATCGTATCTGGAGCGTGCTGTCAACATTCGAAGAGTCCTCTGCTGCGTGTATTTCGGATATGCTCCTCCACGTCAGCAATGGCGCCTATGTTGACGGTGTGCTCGTCGCCAAGCGCTTCATTTGGCATGTAGAGGTTCTCTTCCTGTCAGCGGACAGGTTAGACCGATTAGTGAGCGCAAAAAACGGAAAAGGTAAGTTTTGATGCACATCGTGAGTCTAAAAAAAGACGAGAACCTGAATTCACGTCGCTGACTTTGTATGCCGCGGGAAGGTTTATCCTATGGACGCGAAGCCAAACTTCTCTGCAAAAAAGTCGTCTCCTTCTTCTCATTACTCTCCAAAACTCAAGACACGACTGTGAGAAAGCTCGGCGTCACTCAAGAACTTCTGTCCTTGGTCACCGGCTTGGCACATTATCTCAAATTGTTGATCAGGATTTGCTTGCAGGGAGCTTTGCGTCTAGAAAGAGACTCAGGCTTGAACAAGGGACTGGATCACTTTTTGGACGATCTGAACGACTTTGAAACATACAAGACTGACGAAAGCCTGTTGCAGCTCACCATGGGCGGCGCAAATCTCTCGGGCAAAGACTCGGATCACTGCCTCTTGTGTAAGCGGTCCGTCGAGGATGAATGTGCCAAGAATGGCGACTTTCGGTGGCATCTTGCGTGTGTCAAGTGTGGTCGGTGTGGGAGAGACTTGGGTCGCTGTCTTACAGAGGCTCAACATAACGCCTTTGATGGCAAAATTTATTGCACTCAATGTGTTGCCGTAAACACGGAGGGGGCTCTACCCTTTGAGCACGTTACCAAACTTAGCCAATATGTCTTCCTGCTCAAGGTTGCGTTGGCTCGATTACTGGATATACTTCGCAGCAATGGGACGTTGCCTTATACCAACAACAGCACACTAGGCACGTCATCCAATATCAAGCAAGGCGCGCCGCCGTTCCTTGCGTCAGACTCAAGATCCAAGTCGTACGCGGGCACCAGTGAACCAAAGGAAAGCAATCGCGAATCGACGTACGAAAACACCCTGAATGAAGTTCGGAGACTGCGCAGCACCCGGCTTGACCGTCATTTGTCCACGAGTGTTCGCCAAGCGCGATCCTCCCGCGTTATGGACGCAGATGGCCGAGGCCCACGCCCAAGCTCTGCTGGCGGCGACGAGAATCGAAACGACTTGCAAGGCTCGACTGACTTGATGTTCGGACAAAATGACGCCATAACACTCGACGATATCCCTCGAATCGTCGCCGTGGAGCAGTCTCGAGAACAGCAGCAAAAGCGTGAGCAAGACGCTCGCCGAGATCTCTTCCGTAATCCTGGCCCAGACGGAATGCGCCCTCCTGGCCATCAGCGAACGCAATCAGCTGGTAGAGACCCTGACATGCGTTCTGCAGAGGCCATCCCTACGCGCATGGTACGCAAGTTCTTCCCCGAACTCTCCGGCCTCGAATACTTTAACGTCCGTCACCTGGCCGTGTTGACCATGCACCCGCTGGTTGAGCAAGAATTCAGTCTTGAAGAACTTTTGAACTTTATTGAGTCACGGAAGCAACCGACATTTTGGAAAAACCTGGGCAAAGCTTTCAAGAACGATAAGAGTAAGAATGTGAAGAAGAAGGGCGTATTTGGAGTCCCACTCGAGGTGATTATTGAACGAGACGGCGCTGATTCAACGGACGGTGTTGGCCCCGGAACCTTGCGCATCCCGGCAGTTGTGGACGACATAATTGCCTCAATGCGAAAGATGGATCTGTCAGTTGAGGGCGTGTTTCGAAAGAATGGCAATATCAAGAAACAGCAGGAGATGGTCGAAAAGATTAATCAGGAAGGTTGTGACGTTGTTAACTTCATGGAACAGCCAGTTGTGCAATTGGCGGCGCTTCTCAAACGCTATCTCCGGGATCTCCCTGATCCTCTCATGACGCACAAGCTGTACAGACTCTGGATCAGTGCAGCAAAACTTGCCGACGCAGAGAGGAGAAAGCAGTGCTTGCATCTGACGTGCTGTCTTTTACCAAAGAGTCACCGAGACAGTCTTGAAATACTGTTCACGTTTCTGAAGTGGGCCGGGTCTTTTCACCAGCTTGATGAAGAGGTGGGATCCAAGATGGACATCAGGAACCTCGCGACCGTCATTGCTCCCAACATTTTGACCAATGCGTCAAAAGCTCCGGCCCTTGACAGTGAGGCCATCTACGTCATTGACGCGGTGGAAATACTCATAAACAATATTGAAGAGATGTGCCAGGTAGGTTTCCACCCCCCCCCCCCCCCCCCTTTCCTCAGCGGCGCATGCACAAGATTCCTAACACGACGCTAACACGACGACTTCTTCACAGGTCCCTGATGAGCTATTGAATTTTCTCAATGATCCTTACATTTTTAGCAACAGTGGCGAGATTACAACCAAAGAGATCCTCAAGCGATTCCAGGACCGCCGAGGTCAAGCGCCTGCAGGGGAGGTTAGCGAAGTTTTCAATAGGCAGGATGTGTCCACTCGATCCCCTCCCAAGCGTGTAGAGACGGATCCCTCGGTTTGGCAAGGCGAGCGGACGGTACGACGTGTTCAAGAATCATCATCGACCTCCATCAATCAAGGGCAAGGCTCGCCACCTCCAAAATGGCCACAGGGGACTGAAAATCACCCACGGGGTCCTTACGATCCCCGCTTCAATCATTCGGATAGTCAACTGAGCAGTTCTGATGGACAGCGCGGCGAGTGGCGCAACTCAGCCTGGGGTCGTCGAGGTGGTGGTCTAGGTGTCGGCGGGGACTCATGATCAGCGTTGTCATAGCTTGCCCTGTTTCTTTTTTCTTTTTTTTTCCAAAGGGCTCTTCCCATCTTCTAGGTCTTCTCGGCCGATACGTTTCATGACAAAAGCTGGACAACAACCATCTGCTCTTGCCCGAGCGCCCTTTGCTATACGCAAAACGGAGATGTGATGTTGGGTTTGGCCTGATGCATTATTCACGGCGTTTTATGCCTGACTTTGGTCACGTCACGAAGAAACACCAAAATGCCCACGACGGTGCCACTTGGTATTGCTGTTACTCGTCCACTCTTCTACACACGTGCCTCTCATCGTCCGCTCATGTTGCGGCGTGGCGATGTCGTCTGGGCAGTCAAAGTGCAACATGTGCCTTTGATGACGCATCATAAAGCGGGTGGTTGTATGAATCACATGGCCTTTTACTTCCTCATCGACGAGTCCTCCTTTGATCTTTGGTTCTTCATATACAGACGGAAAGTGCCTTACGATCCCAGGAGGAGCTGGCCATTTTGCTTCCAAGTCCTTCCCTGGCCCCCGTTAATTACCATGGAGAAAAGCTTCCCATGAGACAGCACTGGAGAAGAGTTTTTATCTTTACTTTTTCAAAAGTGATAAACCTCTTGGTCTTACTCTCATTTTCCTTTCATTGCTTTCTTACCTTTCCACCTTTTTTGTCCTTTTTAGACTTTATGGAGCGGTCCCTGTCGTCAGTGACTGTCGGACCTAGAGGCACTCCGTTTAAGCATGGCTTGTTGTGGAGATAAAGTGCTGCGTTGATGCCGAGCAGGGAGTTGCAGATCGGGGGGGCACAGGGGATGGATGCAATCAGACAATGGCCGATATGAAGGCTGGCGGCTACTGCTGCTGCTATGACTGGAGTTTTTTTTTTTTTTTTTCCTTTTTTTTTCCTGTTCTTGCCTATTATTCCTCAATTATCCTTTTGTATAAAGGATCGGGGTGTTTGACTCATTTTTTTTACAACGACGGAGAGGGTCACATGTTGCAAGGGGGGGAGAGACGGACGTCCGGGTTGTAAAACTTTAAAGCGACGAGCATTGGCGATAGGTAGCTTAAGCAGGTCTTGTGATCTGAATACGAGGCAGAGTTGCTCTCCATGAAGACGTTTCTATGTGCTATGTGCTTGTGACCCCTTGAGCTGATGGCGATGATGAAATAAACAACGTTATTATTATACAGAGTATTGGAACCCGCCCTGGTGTTTTCCACTTTCGACTCCCCCCCCATGCTTGCTGACAATAATGACTATAGGCCTAGCCGAGCATTATTAGTACCCTACTTGTGTCCCGAATGTATATACCGAAGCCACGTGTACAATATGACTAACTTTATATCCTTTTCCTTTTTTTGTAAAAAAAGGAAACTAGTAATAAAAGAGGGGAAGAAGAAAACATGTTCTTCTCCCTTCTTTTCTTCCCTAGTGGGAAGAATGAAAGAGATCCATGTCCCCTCCCCCCCCCAAAAAAAACCCCCCGTCACTTCTTCTCCTGCTCCAAAAACCAAGCAACGCCTCTATCCACACCCTCCTGCAACGTCCACAGCGGCTCATAGCCCAGCACAGTCTTGGCCTTTGTGATGTTGTAGTACCTCGTCATGGTGGCCATGACGGCCCTCACTCTTGTAAAGGTAGGGGGCTTCCCAATGATGCCGAAGAAGATGTCGCTCAGGGAGCCCACGGCCAGGCTCGTGCCTTTTCCCAGTGTCCAGACGCCCTGCGTGCCGGCCTTGTCCCCCGGCGGCTTTCCAGACGGCGCGGGCAAAGTCCCAGAAGTAGCAGGGGGAGTCGTTTGTGATGATGAAGACCTCTCCGTCGATCTTCTCGTGGTCGAGCGGCGCGGTGGTGGCATTTGCGGTGAGGATGAGGGCCTGCGCGGCGAGGAGGTGTGCGTGGGCGACGTTGCCGACGTATGTGAAGTCAAAGATGTTTGTGTTGTCGCCGAGCTGGATGTGGGATTTGCCCGTGCGGTAGGCCTTGAGGAAGCCCGCCAGGGTCTGGACGTCGCCCTCGCCGAAGATGCCGGCGGGACGGAGGGCGGTGGTCAGGAGGAGGGCGTGGGTGTCGCGGTTGTCGAGGCGGTTGGCTTCGAGGACGAGCTGCTCGGCGGCGGCCTTTGTCTCGGAGTAGTACTCCCTCTGCTGGGCGCCGCGGACGACGGGCCACCGCTCGTCGGCGTTGCGCAGGTCGTTGTCGTTGTCGGAGATGACGCTCGCCGAGGACGTGTAGACGAGGGCCTTGACGGAGCTCGCGGCCCGGCATGCCCGGATGACGGAGGCGGTGCCGTCGACGTTGACCCGCCTGAAGAGGTCCCTGGCGACTTTGGCCTCGCTGCTGGCGGCGGGGCTGGCGGTGTGGATGACGGCGTCGGGCTTGATCTGCTCGAGGAGGGATTGCAGCTTGCTGGTGTCGGTGATGTCGCACTCGTGGTAGCTGGCGCGGGGGTTGCGGTTCTTGTCGCATCGCAGGTCGATGGAGGACACGGCCGTCGTGGTCCAGTCGGCGACGGCTTGGTTGACTATGTGGTGGCCAAGGAAGCCGTTGCCGCCGATGACGAGGACCCGGCCGAGGGTGCCGCGGGTCTTGGGAGCCATGATTGCGAGGATCGGGGTGGTGTGGTGGCGGATGGATTTTTTTTTTTTATATTGTTGTTGTTGTTGGTGATGGTCTGATCGGCGTGGTGGGTTTTTTTTTTTGGTGGTGTGTGATGTTGCAACGAATCGTTCAGGGGTCTGTCTGTCTGTAGATTTGCTTGGCGGGGGGTAGTAGGGGGGGGCTTACGGGTGCCTACCGAGCATTAATAATACGTCTGTATGTCCGTACAACACAATATGTTCTACACGAACTGAATGCAGACAGCCAATCAGTCATGGCCCCGCGTGCCGCTTCTGTCGGTCACTCCTTCCTGCTGCTGCATGACACTTGCCCCTTCCTCACCCCTTCACTTGTGCATAGACAAACTGCCCTGGAATACGAGTCATCTAGTCCGTCCGTAATCCGTACTCCCTTCCAACTATTTTCACCCTTCCACCATCCATCCCATCCAGACGCGCTGCCCGGTTTCTGTGTTTACTATTTATTTGGGCACTTCACCTCACCTCCCGCACGCGACCTAGGTTTGGGCGTTTGGGCCAAGCTCCGGTCCCCGCCGTGAATATACATACTCTTACTATTACGTAGCTTTCACAAACCCGCCGCCAGCAGCTTTTCGTGCGCCACTAGCCTGCATACTTCTCCCTTCGCCGTGGTTGCGCAAACCTTACCTCTCGGCTCTCAGCTCTCACGATACGACGCCGCCATGAGCCATTTCCCACTCCAACTGACGGCATTGGCAACCAAGGGTTCACTGGGATGGCAAGCCAGTCCCCCGACGTCGAGATTCTGGTTCACGTAACGGCCCCAAGCAGAGTCGCAGATGATGCTTCCTACAGACAGCTTGCCAGGGCATATCTTGCCTTCCAGCCAGACGCAAGAGTGCGGATAGCCCGAGCGAGACTACCAGTACCGCATGGAGGACATGGGCCGAAGACGGGACCAACATCCAAGACATTGCGTAGCCTTGCTACCGACGCCTGCTCTGCCTGCCAAAATTTCGTGACGCCTGATACGGAGCAGGCATTCGGAACAGAGTCGCAGGAGTTGAGTTTTCAAAGCGCGATTGACAACCGGTCGTCTCCGCGCCTTCGGCCTGCGAGACCGTCTACATATCAGCGAAATGTTTCATCGGCGGCAAGTCCCATGTCGCAAGCTCTGACTCCTTCCCAGTCGTCGTGGAAAGCACCCCCAAGCGAGATCGATGACTCGTATCCTCTCCCTGGCGCTGGTATAATCAATGTGACACCCACCAGAGTGCTTCAGCGCTACCTCCAGCAACAAGCCCCTTCCACTACTTCGTCCTCGAGCAGGGACCATGGTCAGAAGAGGTCACCGACAGCCAGCTTTGAGGCTGTTGATGTCCCATCTTCTATACCTGTCCCCAATAGCGAGGAACTCTCAAGCCAGAGGCAGAGGAAAAGGAGGCCAAAAGACACCATCCCTGTTACTCCCGTTCCCCCGGGAGATTTACGCAAAAGACACGCACGAGCAGACCAATATGACGAGCATGCCGAGCTGGGGATTGATGTAACGCACATTTCCAGCAGCTTTGCCAGCGTGAACTCTTCTACTCCCGCAGCAAGGGCCGAGTCAGAACCGCCACGAACCAAGATATCTAAACGAGTCGACAACAGTGACCACCATCAGCAACAGCCAGATCACATTCAACTAGCCCGAACGACGAGAGATGCCGGCCCGGTCCGGTCATCTGATCCGTCGGCGATCGAAGTCATCGCCAATACTTTGGATATACGGCCTCCATCACCGCCTGTCTCGGTTGACAACCTTGATCCGGCATCGCTCGTCTCGTCAAAGCTGGACAAGTTAGCTCGAGACCTCTCTTCTCGCTATAACCCACTTATTGTCCGCCAGATAGAGCCCTTTGAAAGGGGTTACTGGCTCGTGGACTGTACGTCCTGGCCAGACGCTGTGCGTCTCAATACATGGGTGTTCCTCACGAATTACCTGCACAGCGGCTTGGCGGGATGGGGTGTCTGGTGTCGCCGGGATAGATCGCACGACTGGATTCGCTTCTACTGCTGGGGCTATGTGGCGAAGCACACGTATCTGTTGCTATATTTGGCGAGTGGTCGGCAGATCAAACTCACAGGTGCCCAGTGGCATGATGCGGCGGGCGATGCTGTGCTCACGATAGCTGGCGCAGAGAAGCGATGACGGCAGGTGTGGTTTTTGCGGCCATGAATGGTGTTGATTGGATATTTAGGACTTTCTTCTTCAAATTAGTTACCTCGGGCTCCTAATGATGAGTTTTGGAGTGGATAGGGAGGGTGCCCAGTCGAGTAAAAAAAAAAAAAAGACAAACTTGCAAGTTGGATGTACCAAATTGAGAACAATCGACTACACCCTGCCAGGTGCAAAGCGAGAAGAACCACACGAGATTTTTTTTCTTTTTGGGAGTCGCTCCCATGCTAGTGATGAGGCTTATCAATGATTAAGCACAAGGCATTTTATATTCATAAACGCACGGAAACTAGAATACACTCGTCGTCCCCAACAACCACTCGTTCGTTGTACAGGGATCACGTAGTCAAAGCTTGCAGAAAAATATAATTATCCCGGAGGCTTCCTCATTGTTGCCTTGCTTGTAAAACAAATAGTATTACGTCACTCCTAGTAGTATAGTACCTTGAACGTAGGAAGTACAAGACCCATATCACCTCAATACTTGGCCTCCTTTTAACCCGGCCAAGTAGAATAAATTCCATTCCCTTTGAGCCGCCAAGTTCAGACAACATCAGAAGTGGATCCAAAGTCCTCCCCGGACTTCATCGTTACCACCGCTTTACGAGGGAACCTGGCTAGGAGAACCTTTCTGAGCCTTGCAGTACGCCCTAGCCTTCTCCTTGATGTCCTTCAACAGCACCTGCGACGTCTCCGCCTCCTTGGCCGCCTCGTCCTTGAACGACTGCTTGTCCGACTCGGACAAGGAACGCCACTCCTCGCTCATGGCACGGAAAGCATCCTGCGCGGTACCGCTGGCCATGCCGCTGTTGACCTGTGAGAAGCGGGACTTGATGAACAGAGTATACGGGGTTCTGGCGCGCTTGGGCTGGCGGTCATCGTGGATGAGATAGATGCGTGACTTGTCGAGTTTGCGGGCGATGCGGCGACGGGCAATGTTGGCCATGTAGATGGCCTCGGGCGGGTACGATTCGATCCACTTCTGACGATTCTCCTTGTTGGCCGTATTGTTGGTTGCCGCGATGGCTTTGAGGCGCTGCGCCGAGGAAGACTATATTAGCATTCTCGTCTTTGGCAGAGGGATGTTTTTTTTTTTTTTTCGTCACCGTAGCCACTGTGCTGTTGCCCAACGTACCTCTTTTTCCGGCTCGGAAAGTCTGGTAAACTTCTCTGCAATCTGCTTGATCTGGTCCGTCGCTTTGCCCTGTCCGGCAGCAACGTTATCCGCGACATAAACGGACCATCCTGAATCGGGCAGCAACGCCGGGCCCTTCAACAAGGCCATCTTCTTTAGTTCTTTCAGATCAGCCTTGTCCTTCTCCTCGGGCGTCAGCTCCTTCTTGGGTTTCTTGGTCGCCTTGGCCGCGGGCTTCTTGGCCTTCTTCTTCGTCGCGGGTTTCTTGGCCTTCTTCTTCGTCGCGGGCTTCGTCTTCTTCTTCTCGGTTGCAGCAGCGGTCTTCTTTGCCTTGCTGCCTGTGGGCGGGGCTCCCTTTTCCGGCGAGCGCATCCACGTGGAAATAACTAGGGGCCGCGCGGCAGCGAAGGGGAGAGCATTGGGTCGGTTTGCAGGCCCTCGGAGCAGACGTGTAGTGAGTTTGGGTACGGGGGCTCGGCGAGCGGCGACTCTGCCGATTGCTGTCAACATTGTTTAATGCTTCTGGGTGGGATACGGGCTTGGCTCTGTTGCTGGGCTGCGTGAGGGTTCGGCACCGTGGGAAATTGGCCTCGAGGAATTGTCCAGATGGAATATCGATGGGATCGATGGGGTGGTGTTGACGTCGCGTACGAGTCGGGGGCGTACGTGTTCTGGTGAAACGAACGAGAGCTTGGGGTCGCTTGTCTGTTGCCCTGCAACTGCATAGCTGCATAACTGCATAGCTGCATAGCTGCAACTGCAGGGCGCAGGATCAAGTATTGACTACCTGGCTTCACGCCAGGCATTGTACCCATAATAAGTACATTCTACCCCTCAGGCTATGATCCCCCTTTTTGCCCAATCAGAACTACATAACAATCTGCTTATGTAAAGCACTCAATAACATAAGCTCAGGCTAGCAGGCTCCCGTACGACGCGCGACCTCACAGCTGGAGACAAACCGCAGCTCACATCATCACCAGCTCGCCAGCCATCGACGAGCGCATCCCCATCACTCTCACCAGGTCTTCTCCAGGTCTTCTCCAGGTCTTCTCTCCTTCAATCGAGCACCTCTCTCGTCATCTTACTTGTCTCCAATTCCACGTCTCACCCCTGCCCTCCGCAACTCACATCACCAGCTATGGACCACCGGCCACAAGCCTGGGGCAGAGTACGTTCCAACAGCCCTTCTCCCAGGCGTTTACAGACCATGTGCATACTAACAGTCCCCATAACAGCCCAGAGACGATGTATACGGCGCATATGATGCCTCATTCATGCAGAACAACGCCCCCACGGCACATACACAGCAGCCCATTGTCACAGGAACCTCCGTCGTGGCCATCAAATTCAAGGACGGCGTCGTCATAGCCGCCGACAACCTTGGTATGGCACTCTGCTTCACATACCCGCTCCAGCAGGCATTCAATACTAATCCATCTCCTCCTCAACAACAACAGCATCATACGGCTCTCTGGCCCGCTTCACCGACGTCAAGCGTCTCCGTCCATTTGCCAATGCCTCCGTTGTCGGTTTCAGTGGTGACATTTCTGACATGCAATACCTCGACCGACATCTCACAGACCTTGCTCTGGCCGAGGCCTACGACTCTCCCGACTCGGCTCGCCTGAGCGCCTCCAACCTCCATCGGTACCTGTCCAAACTCCTGTACCGCCGCCGATCCAAGTTCGACCCTTTGTGGAACCACCTCCTCGTGGCAGGCCTCGACGACCAGGGCGCGCCTTTTCTCGCTGCTGCCGATCTATTGGGAACGACCTACTCGTCTCCCAGTCTAGCCACCGGGTTTGGCGCCATGTTGGCCCAGCCCGTGATGCGCCGTTACGCACCCGATGAGGAATCCGCTGCGAAGCTTACCCGTGAGGAGGCCGTCAACGTGATCAAAGAGTGCATGAAGGTTTTATTCTACAGAGACGCCAGAAGCTTGGATAGCTACTCTCTGGCTGTCGTGACCAAAGATGGTGTGGAGATGAAAGAAAACGAGAAGCTGGAGGACCAGAGCTGGGCTTTTGCCGAGAGAATCAAGGGCTATGGAACGCAAACAGTGTAAAGTACTCTGGTAGAGGAAATGCGTCATCTTCTTATTTTGGCCATAGAATCTGACAGGCTGGAGCAGTCTCGTATGTGACTACGGTGACACAAGGGGTTGTGTTTGTTGAAACATGTCCAGGAGATTGAGGGGCCGAACACCTTCAGAGCATGATGTGATGGCTTGGGTCTGGTCTACACACACAAAGTAGTGTTGCCAACCTCACGGCCGGCGTGGCTTTTGTCAGCGACGCGTCGCCTATAGAAGTGAAACCAAGTCACTGTGTAATAGTAACAAACTGTTTCCCTTTTCTTCCCTACATACCGTCACATCCAATATTCTTTCGTCATGGCATTCATGGGGACTTCAGTTGCTACAAGGATTACTCGCTTGATTTTGAATTTGCTACATGTTCGTAATTCGCAAGCTGTCGAAAAAGAAGGCTTGCTAACACGCGTATTTTGTTCCCTCCGAAAACCGACCTAACTTTGTGCACCCCAGGGGCATCCATTATCAAATCGCAGGCAAACTCTGCAACCAAATCGCTTTTCATTCCCGACAGTGACACAATTAAAAAAAAAAAAAAACCAGTGAAAATGAAATAAAAAAAACTCCCATGATCCGCCCAATGTCGCTGCCAAGTACATGCATCTGCAGTCATCGTACCACCAAACATCCGTATGCAAACGGCACTTCACACCAGCCGCAACATGGTGACACGCCAGCGAGACACGCCAGTACAGCTAGTGCATGGACAACTTCTGGCTTGGCCAGTTTACTCGACAGTGACAGACTTGGCTAGGTTGCGAGGGAAATCCACGTTAAGGCCCTCAAGCACGGCAAGCCAGTAAGCAATCAGCTGCAAGGGAACGACGTTGAGAAGACCCTGGAGACAGTCAACAGTCTTGGGTATTTCAATCTTCTGCGCCTCGGACGTCTTAAATTCAGGGTCAGCAGGATTGCAAAGAACAATGGGCTTTCCACCACGAGCAATGACTATTTCAAAAATCGTGTTAGTAATGGCCGACACGGAGGGTGGGACCAAGGCGAAGAATTTCAGGAATAAGAGGGAACTTACCTTGCTGGTAGGCATTAAGCGACTTCTTGAAGATCTCATCACGGGTGAGAATCATGATGATTGGCATGTTCTCGTCGACTAAAGCCAACACACCGTGCTTCAGTTCTCCAGACATGACGGCCTCGCAGTGCAGATAGGAAATTTCCTTGATCTTGAGAGCACCTTCGAGAGCAGTGGAAAATTGACTTCCACGGCCGAGCACGAGCAGAGACTTCTGGTTCTTAAAAACCTTCTCGCACATTTCTTTGATGGGCTGATCCAAGTCCAGAATGGTCTTGATCTGGCCAGAGATATTGGCAAGACCCTCCATGATCTCCTCACGCCGAATCTTCTTGGAAGCTCGATCCTCACTAAGAGACAGAGCAAACATGACCATGGCGATGAATTGAGAGGTGTAAGCCTTGGTGGAGGCGACGCCGATTTCGGGACCGGCGTTGACGTGAACACCACAGTGGGTGAGCAAAGAAATGGATGAACCGACGACGTTCACAACACCCACAGTCAATGCGCCACGCTCCAGGCAATATCGAAGAGCCATCAGTGAGTCGGCAGTCTCACCAGACTGGGAAACAAACACGCAAGTATCATCACGGAACACGGGAGCTTCTCTGTCGAGGAAGTCAGAGGCCAACTCAACTGAGATGGGGATCTCTGCAAGCTCCTCGAATATACCACGGACAGCCATACAAGAGTGGTAACTCGTGCCACAAGCGATGAAAATTATGCGTCGAGAGCGGCGAATCGTGGAGATGTATGATCGCAGACCACCCAGAGTGACATTCTTCTCCTTAATGTCGAGACGGCCACGCATGGTGTTGACGACGGACTCGGGCTGCTCAAAGATTTCCTTTTGCATGAAGTGATCAAACTTGCCCTTCATGATCTCCTGGAGCTCGAGCTCAAGGGTCTGAATGGCACGAACGTTGGAGCTGCCGTCGGCCTTCTTCAGTCTGTGAATGTTCAGGGAACCTTCGTGGATATGAGCAATGTCGTCATCCTCGAGGTACAAGACCTTTTTGGTGTGCTCGACAATGGCAGACGGGTCCGAGGACAGGAAGAACTCGGTTGGCATGGGCATGCCGTCATCGGTCATGAACGCACGGGACTGAGAGCGGTGCAGAAGGGACTTGTCGGGTGCACCGAGCAAGTTGTTGGATGGTGAGAGAAAGTCGGTTGCGTTCTTCTTGAGGGCAACATTCTGAGAAGCAGCCTCGGCGGGCAAAGCGGTATCATCAGCGTACTCAACATCAACAAAGTCGACCTTCATGCGTCGCTGAGTCTTGACACCAATGACAAGAGGAGATCCCTTTCGGGCAGCAATGACCTCGTGAGGGTAGTGGACAGATTTGATCAATAAGCCGTAGGCGCCCTCAAGCTCCTGAATGACGGCCTTGATCAGATCAGTGAAGCCGATTTGAGGGTTTTGATCGTGAATGTACTTGGTGAGCTTGGCGATGCATTCTGTGTCGGTCTCGGTCTCAAACTTGAAGCCCTTGGCTACCAAGAGCGTCTTCAGCTCCTTGTAGTTGGTGATGATGCCGTTATGCACAATGCTGAATTCCCAGGTAGGATCAGATCTACAATGGAGAAGAGGTCAAGTCAGCCAATGAAGTTTCAGTGAAAAAAGATACGTAGCTGTTGTGGCTTGAGCTGTAAAATACAAAGCGAGACAGTGCCAACGGCAGCGCAGAGCAAATGCCCGATTATGCGGGTCAGACGATTGCTTCTTACCGATGAGGGTGGCAGTTAACGGTGGAGGGGGGGCCGTGTGTAGCCCATCTGGTGTGTGCAATGCCAGCATGTGAATCAAAGACCTTTTCGAGATCGACTTCGGACTCATCAATCAGCTTCCTCAGCTTGGCAACCTTGCCAACCTCTTTGAAAGCGAAGACCTCGTTCTTCTTATCGCCATCGATGGCAATACCACTAGAGTCGTATCCTCGGTACTCAAGACGGGAGAGGCCTGATTGGAGAAACGGCCAATGTCAGTCAGCCTCTGGGTATTGCGATTACGGCTCAAGACGACGAGGGTGACGTGCAAGGCTACTCACCATTGATCAGGGTGTCGAGAATGAACTTGCGATCCTTCTCCACCAAGTAGTTGATGTATCCAAAGATGCCGCTATTACAGACGGTATGATGTCAGCTTCTGATTTTCAATTTTTATCTTGAGAATTGCCATTGCCACCATTCTCTTGTTCGGGTTTGAGGGCCAAGAAGGCGGGGCAGTAAGTACCTGGCGGTGTCGGCGGGGAGAGTACGAGGGAGCTTACTTACCACATTGTCAATATGCCACTTGTGCTCAGATAATATGTAATGCTAGAACGGAGGCTGCAGTGAGGTCAAAAGAAGGAACAGCGAGAGATGAAATGAAACGCCTGCATCAACGGAGGAGGGGGCTGAATGATTTATGTATGGGGTGGGGGTGAGGAAGCAGTAATAAGATGATGTTGTGTCTGGGTCAGCGACAGCAGCAGCAACAGCAACAGCAACAGCAACAGCAACAAGGCCAGCAACAAGGCCAGCAACAAGGCCAGCAACCCAGGAGTCGTTTGAGGCTTGGGGCTCAGCTCCAATCAGTGGGGCTCCAGGGGTGGAGGGGGTGGAGGGGGTGGAGGGGGTGGAGTGGTCAACAGGTCCAAAGAAAGAAGCAGCGGCAGGCAGGCCGACACGGTGCCGGGACCAGGATTGAATCGTGATGTTTTTTACGTCCGTAGTTACTAGTCCGTAATATCTGTGAAAGCCGAGCCACTGCCCCGTTGCCGTTGCGCTGTTTGGCGAGTCTGAATGTTGCCGCAACGACGAATGCGGCAGAAGCCAACAAACGCCATGCGCCCTTGTCCCCGACACAGGGGGCGGGCTGGCCATCAAATTTCAATTGAATTAATAATTAATTGATCCGACTGCTACCATTGTTCAAGAGAGCTTCACCATGGCCCTGACGTCGGTGGACCCTCTTTTCCAACTATGCCCCCGGCAACAAAGTTGACCTGGATTGACCTGGACACAACGAGGCTCAGGCACCCATCACTGGGCCATCAGCACCCAGTAATTTTTACTGGTCAATTGGCGTCCATCTGGTGTCTCAACTTCTCAAGTTCTCAACCTCGACGTCATTTGCTCGTATTCACAGGGCGCCAATCCACGCGCACTGTCGGTCGTGCCCATGATATTTTGCCCCGACTTTTTTTTTTCCGTCAGTCTCTCTTCTTTTTTTTTCGTGTGGCCCCGGCCACGTCTCCCTTTCGGAGCGCCACATGCAAGATCGCGCTCATGCCGTCTTCACAGCCTCGTTTTGTGGCACCTGCGCCAAGTGTCCCAGAATAGCACCCGCCAGCACGTCAGTAATAATATGTAAGGAACTTTAGCCCTCTGCACTACATACATACATATGTAATGCCGTTCGCATATATTATCGTCCTGGGGCCCACCTGGCTCTCGGTCAGCCGCCGCGGATCCTATCACGAGAAAATCAACGTGTAACGACGGTCTTGGTGTCTCATTTTTCAACCCGATAGGTTATCTCTTCAGTCAGAAATCTTACATGAAGTGTTCTCGTAAAAAGATGTTTCCCTGATCCTGAGGTTGACATGTCCACCCAACCTCCAATTCCTTCATAGCTGCCAACCAACTTTCTGATTCAGCTTCCGACACACGTCTGCCTCGCGAGACGGCCTTCTCAATATATCTGCAGCTATGCCAAGGCTGTCACCAAACACGTGGACTTTTGTCTTGTCACGTTCACCTCTTGGAGCGGGGAATTTCCGGGCCTCCAGCAACACCGCATATTTTTACTGTCCGCATAATGATTCGGCTTTGCAAGTTTTTCGTTCTCAAGGACGCACTTTCCAATATACTGTCAACGGATAATACAGCTTAAGAGCCCCACGTGGGATGTGATGCGTGTGTTTACCAAACCGCGTCCTGGACCACAGTCATCTTGCCATGGGACCAAGGGTTATTATCCTCGGCTCTACACACTATGGCATACACATGAAGCTACAACGGCCATTCGAATAATGCATTATCCTGTTTTCTCAGTCGTGACGTGGACCATCTTTGGACTCACATCTGTCCGGAACAGAGGAGAGTTCAATTTGCGGGATGTGTTGTCCTTGTACACGAAAACGTCATGAAAAGTGGCATGCCTTCGTTTTCGTAACGAGACAGAAGCAGGTGCGCAATTGTGTGAATGTAACGATCTATTCAAAAGAATTAGTTCTCTTTATAATCACAAGGCTCACGAGAAAACTTGAATCATCCTATAGCTCATTGCTCTCATATTGACAAAAGGCACCCAGGAGTCACCACACCAGCCTTCTCCATCATATCTTATGCGCAATTATAAATTGAATTACCCCCTCTGCTCATCACATACGACCACAGCCGCTAGCCAAAATCTGGATCCCGTCCGATCTCCCAAGATAACCTAGCGAGCGCCGGAGTAGTAGTTGGGTCGGTGACGACCAGCGAATTCCCGGTGTTGTATGTTTCTTAGTATCTTTTTTGGCAAATAACGAAGTCTTTCATGCATCTTGTCTCTTGATATCGTTGTGCAGGAGGAGACTAATAATTAATATAGCCAGTAGCGTTGTTGACGCGCATCTGGGTTCTACTTCAGGGGGCGGGCGGTCCAACACAAACGAATTCACGATAAAAGTAGATGTATCTACCTAGTCAGCATTTGGTAGACGTTTTTGGGGCATTTCTGCGTCTTATTTTGCCTGCAGACCGTTAGGGCGCTCCTGAAGAATACTATACTCAAAAAAACTCAAGGAATAAAACGCAGGCTTCGCTATAAGTGCTGGTACCCTGAAGCTTACTTTTTAAGTTGGTAGAACAGCTGAGTTCTTGATACAGTATACATGGTGCAGCAAGTTGGCTCAGCCCAACTACTGATCTGTTGGTTGGCATATGTGTCTTTTTGTAGTGCGTGTGGAAGCCTTTTTTTTTTGTCATGAACTGGATGGGTCGTCATCGATTACCATGGTGGTTCAGCGTGTAGAGTTGAAAGAAGAATAAGCAGGACAAAGGTAGTCGAGGTGAAGTATTCGAAGTCCAGAGCAATACCTGGTAGTCACATAATCCCAAGCACCCTTGACTTCACGGTCGAGACCAGGCAGAAATTGCAAGATGCTGACCAATTATTGTACACGCTTACAGGACCATTTCTATACGGCTGTGACGCTCTCTGACTAGACTTCTAATTTGCATCAAGTCCTCTCAAATATTTGCGTATCCCATCCTCTTCATTACAATCTTACAGCTTCTTGTACTCCAGCTTGCCTTCCAGTTTCTTGGCCTCGGACATCTTGCGCACCGCCTTGTTGAAATCGTCCTGGTTGATTGAATCTCTGTAGTCCTTGATGGCGAACAAACCACTGTAGATGCGGATTAGTCCAAATTCACGACGCTACGGTAAGCAATTCTTCTTGGCGTTTAACTCACGCTTCTGTCACCACGTTTCTCAGATCAGCTCCGTTCAAGCCGTCACTCATCTTCACCACGCTCTCGAAGTCAATGTCGCCATCCGTCACTACGCTTTGGGCGTGAATCTTGAGAATCTCTAATCGTCCAACCTCGTTTGGCAGAGGGATCTCTATCTTTCGATCCAGACGACCAGCACGCAGCAGGGCAGGGTCCAGAGTGTCGGGTCGGTTGGTGGCCATGATAATTTTCGTCTTTCCCAGGTAGTCGAAGCCATCCAGCTGGTTGAGAAGCTCCATCAGGGTTCGCTGGATTTCTCGATCCGCGCTGGTGCCCTCGGAGAAACGGCGGCCACCAATAGCATCGATTTCGTCCATGAAGATGATGCAAGGCTCGTGCTCTTTGGCATAGCCAAACATTTCTCGAATCAGTCGGGCGGATTCACCGATATATTTGTCCACAATGGCCGAGGAAACGACTGGTTTGGATTGATTAGTCTCGAATGCAGCCTGCCGTCATTTCGTGACAGGTCTTAACATACCCTTGAGGAAGTTTGTCTCCAAACTGCTGGCTACCGCTCTTGCCAGGAGAGTCTTCCCAGTACCAGGGGGTCCGTATAGCAAAACACCCTTGGGAGGCTTGATGCCAACTCGAAGGAAAAGCTCGGGGTTCTTCAGTGGTAGTTCAATGACTTCTCTCAGCTCTCGAATTTGATCGTTCAAGCCACCAATGCCAGCAAAACTGACTTGCCCGGGGTCTTCTAGTGACATGTTATATACCAAGGGGTCGACTTCACGGGGTAGCATGCGCATGATGGTGAGGGTCGTCATGTCCAGGGCAACACGAGTGCCTTGCTTCAGCTTCTCCTTGTCCACCTTCGATCTGCAGCCGACGACATATCGAGGTCCTGATGAAGCCTTTACAATAACTTTTGTTTCCAAGTGTTAGCAAATCCGCTGACTTAGAATACCGCGCCTTACAAAAAAGTGGGATGATGAAGCACGCGTGCAGGGAGAATCATACATCTCTCATCATCCAGCTGCTTCAAAACCTCGCCGATGATTTGTCCCACGCTTTGCAGGGCTTTGATGTTGTCTTCGGTTCTGTCAAACTCTTTTTGCAGGTCCTTGATCTCTAGACGGAGATTTTTGAGCTTTGCCTCCCACTCTCGAGACTCAATAAGCTTCGCTCGGTACGAGTCAAGGGCGGACTGGCGCTCTTCTTCGGGTGTCATGATAGCAAAGGTCGACGGGGACTACCGACCGTTGTCTGTGGAGGGTGGTTTCTCTCGGTGGTTTGAAAAAGAAAAAAAGGGTTGTAATCGCTTTCACAGATACACAGGTGTCTAGAGAGCGAGGGCCGGGTCAATGACAGGATAGGTGAAAGTTGCTTAGGTGCGTCAATGGTGAGAGCTTACCTCACGCACTGGAGCCTTCAACGGACCCACGGCAAGCGCAAACGCTACGCGATCGGCAGAAGGTCGGAGTCCTCAGAGGTGAACGAGATTATGTGCTTGCTACCCTAAAGTTGAATGCTCAACTTTGCATTTTGATTTCTTTGCATCCTGCCTGGGGCGGGAAGGTTGTGTTCGGGTGTAACCTCTCTTTTCTGTAGTTTTCAAGTATGGGATTGTCACAGTCGAAAGCCTTTGTATCATTGCATCGAATGTCTCAATACAGTCAGTCGCAGTGGTGGTTCAAGCACTGGGGCATTCGTAGACCCAGTGGGCTTAATCACGGAGTTAATTGTACATACAGCAACGCCTCAATATTGGTTAAGATGATACAACCACATCGTCGTCGAGCGCAAACGTCTACAGTACAGCCCTTCGCAATAGATGCAATACTAAGATGGCCTCATCTACCTCCCCACAGCTCCGATGCCCTCACGGCCTCGGCTTGTCTTGAGCAGTCTAGAGTCACCTTGCTGTCAAATACTTTTGCTGCATTGCGAATGCAACCTATGCGGTCGCATGCTACCGGATTGTGGATGCGATGTGTCAGTACCGACTCCAAAGATGATTTCCCTGATGCAAATACATCAATAGCGTTCCACTGTACTTCGTCGTCACCACAGCCCGAACAGAATCTGAGAACAGTAGACCGTCTTCAGTCTACTATAAAATCCCGAGCCAAGCTCACTCTTTATCATCCGTCGTAACCTTTGAAGAGCTGTCGGAAGACTTGGGCTTAGATTCACTCTCGGCGTCGAAGCCAAGCGCATCGAGCTCACGGATAAGCTCGTTGATCTTGATGACTTTTGCAATTTGCTCGGGCAGAAGTGCTTCACCATCATCCTTCTTGCTTTTGAGCTCCTTAGCCTGCTTCAGTTTCTTCCTAAGGTTACGGGCCTTCCTTTCACGCTCAACCTCAGGGTCCACTTCATCGGCTTTTGGCACCTCGACAGGCGCCTGCTTGTCATCATTCGTGGTTCCGTTGTCCGCAGTAGCCTTCGCCTTTTTACGAGCCTCTCGTCGCTTGGCGTTCTTATTACTAGCAGCAGAGGAGCTTTGCTCTGGTGTTTCTTCTTTCAGCCCACCGGCTCCTGGTATTCCGATCCTTCGACCTCGCTCGCGAAACGATTCGGCTGTTCGGTTCTTATACACTTCGACATCTTCGGGTGGGCGATACCCAGGACGAATCTTGATGGCTTTGCGGGTGCTTCCATCAGGGCGAACTGACTCGGGGATGTGGCGCTCTCCGCTACCTGCGTTCGTGACAATTCCTGCGTTCGTGACCTCGGAAGGCATTTTGGAGGACCAGTCCGGGTGCAGCGCTAGCCAGCCAGCCTTGGGAGAGAACGTAAGCGGGGGTAGCGAAGGCGAAGAAGAATATAGTCGTAACTGAGGCAAGGACAGAAGACTCGGATGCTCGCAGCGCACCTGAGTGCGCTAGAAGGAGCAGATGCGCCCGTGAGAATCGCACATTAAAAGGTAGAGCCTGGTGGGAATTCGCGCGGGGCGCAGGTTTGGCTGTGCTGTGGCATACAAGAGGACAGACCCCCACTTCAGTGTCGACGACCCCTAGGAGGAGTTCTGCTTGCCACCCGCCTGAGATCTTCGCACACTGAAAGTAATCCTCGGATTTTTGCTCCGAATAGCTTCGATCCTGACAATTGAGGAAATCCAAATCAGGTGCACTTGAAGATTGCCCTGAGCAGTTTTACCTAATCCAGTGCTACACGTTTCTGCGACTCTCTCTGTACGGAGTACTCCGTAAGCGTCGCCGAAGTTAGGTGGCGCTGCACAAAGCCGACGCAGCCAATCAGATCGCATGCAAAGGCTGCCTCAGTCCATCGCGAATTTCCCCGGCATCGTTTCGAGGTTCCGAGCCATACCTTCAAACTTCGAGACGAATTCAACCGACGACCGCTTCACGACCCCATCGCCCCCTGTTACTGTACACCGCAGTGCTCAATTGCAAAATCAGTCACAATGGTAAGCTCCCGCGGCGACCGCGCACTGCTCAGGCAAAACCCCAAACCCCAAACTAATCCCGCTTCCGACAGTCCTTCGCCAACTCCCTCTACAGGCAAGTCCCTCGAAGAAGCCGAACCGCCGACCGCAACCACGAACTTGAGACTAATGAAGGGACGATAGTGCTCTCTTCCGAAAGAACTACGCCATGCTGGCGGCAGTCTTCGGCGCTGGCTTCGCCTTCGAAGTGTATGGCTCCCTTGTGGCAAGAAATCAATATTTGACTGACTGACTTCACCCCCAGTGGCTTCAACAACGGCATCAACAAGTGGTGGGACAACCACAATCGCGGCGTGAGTTCTTGCATGGGAAGTAGTATGCACAGGGAAGCGATACTAACGGCTCACATAGCGACAATGGAAGGACATCCGAAACAAATATGTTAAGGGTGGCGACGAGGACGAGGAGTAAGGGTTGGGATGGAATGTGTATCTGATGGCCGGGTAGTGTAAAACAGCTTGCGGTCTCGTTGTCTATTAGACTTGTACAATTCACAAAAGAATAGAGGTCATTTCACGCATTGCTTCGGAATAGGAGATGATCTTGTGTCCTGTTGCTGTGAAAGTGGCTCGTCTGCATAGCACTTCCTCGGCGGCCCTGTGCGGGCACTGATTTGCTCTGCTGAGACGCGATTTCCCCCCTGATGATGCTACCCATTCTTCTCAGCCCGAATCGTGTAGTAGCAGGCGAATTTGAAGAGTTGAACACAGTCGAGGCTGCCTGTTGCCAAACGGGCAGTGACGGGGTCTCCTCGGAGCAGGACAACCAACCAACGAAGCTTGCGCAGCGCTTCCAGCTCGTAGCCAACTGACGTCGGTGGTGCCTCAGAGGGGCAAAACCTCCCACCAAGCCCCAAACCACGCCAGAACCAGAACAAAGCACCAGACGGCTCGAAACTTGTACTGAGATCATCAAGAGCTGAACTGCCGCATACCGCGCTCTTTTGGCAAGGCAGAAGCTCATTGCTATCTTCTTCCCTACGCACAAGATATCCAGTTCCTTTTCTACTGAGCCCCGTTGCCTTGACGTGTCGTATCCATGGCCGTCGTAATTGTCAGCAACCTTACCGACTAAGCTGCTCCCACCTCCCCCACTCCAACAAGAAGACGGTTCTCCCCGAATCTCTCGGTCGATGACAACGCGGCGGGAATGACAGGATGATGAGCATGGAAACACCTATGTCTACACAAGAGCAGCAGCTCTGCCAGCTACTGGCAGATTTGCCAGCTCGTTTTGGCTATCGCTATACTGAGGAGGCTGCACAAGAGCTTCTGCGAAGCTTGTTTTGGTCTCTGGCTGGTGGCAATAATGATTATATGCGACTCTTGTTCCCCGACGGAAAACTGACTGAAACTTTGAAACTAAGCGATGCTCAAGGGGCGGTCGAGGGTGCTGAATACACAGAAGCGGCTCGCGGAAAACGATGCGGGCATATCTTCAAGCCGGGAGAGGCATCTTATATGTGTCGCACATGCGGGACTGACGAGACATGCTGTCTATGCAGCCGATGCTTCGATTCGACAGATCACACTGGTCACATGGTCCGCATACAGATCTCCGTCGGAAACAGCGGATGTTGCGACTGTGGCGATGACGAAGCTTGGAACACACCACTATTCTGCACGATCCATTCTGACATGCAAACGGGCCCAGAGAAAGGCAAGGGGAAACAGGCGGCTGCTTTGCCGGATGATCTTGTTAAGAGCCTTCGTATGACGATAGGCCGCGTCTTCGACTACATTTGCGACGTTATTTCCTGCTCGCCGGAACAGCTACGGCAGGCGAAAACAAAAGAATTGATAGAAAAAGATGAGGAGTCATCGCGCTTATCGTCCAAGTACTACGGAGCGGAAGTAGAACCTTGCAACGACTTCGCTCTCATTTTATGGAATGACGAGAAACACACAGTCCAAGAGGTACAAGATCAGGTTGCTCGAGCTTGTCGAAAAAATCGTCGTCAGGCTGCTCGCGACGCATGGGAAACGGATGCTATCGGGAGGAGTATTCTCACTTATCTATCTGATATTGAACGACTACTGCAGATGGCAAAAATAATGGAAGCCATTAGAGTTACCGTCACAATCAGGTCAGCTCGAGATACTTTTCGTGAGCAGATGTGTGGCACCCTCGTTGAATGGCTAAGCGATATCTCCGGTTGCTCTGTCGGCCACGACAATCATATCTTGAGGAGATTGGTCTGCGATGAGTCAATGAAACCGTGGCGTCAAGGTAGTCCTGCTACACATACATCGGGCCTGATTGATGACGAGGATGAGGACGATCAGGACCTGGAGTCAAGAACCAGAATACACGGGGCGAATGTACGCTTTCTAATGGCCTTGCAAGCTGCTGCTGGCCCTGGCGATGAACTGGAACCTGATATTGATGCGCAGGACGAAGATGACGAAGGTGAAGGCGAAGATGACGATGCTGACATGGGTGAAAACGGCGAAGAAAACCATTCACCGACAAGCTCTGTAGCAGGAGGTGATGAGGACGAGGATGACGACGTCATGATGGTCGATGCGAGGGGAGATGTCGGTGACCTCGGTATGAACTGGTCGCAATCAGATCAAGCTCTAGAAGAGGATGAGGCCACCATGGCAGGGTATCCCCCTCCGCCTCCTCCACCACCAGCCGTCCAGGCAGCTGCAGTTGCGCCTCGAGAGCGAGACGGCACTCCTTCAGACTCTGACGCAGCAGAGCCTCTGATCGCCCCCGCTATATATGCCAAAGCGAACGTTGATGTGCCCAAAACCCCTGGAAGGACCGAAAAAGTCACCCCACGACCTGGTAGATACTGGATCGAAACACCGCAGGTTTATACTCAGCGAGACAATGTGCCAGCCGCAGAGGATGTGTTTCAGCGTGTCCGTCTCGACTGGCTTCTGCTTTTCGATTTGCGCATGTGGAAAAAGGTCAGAAATGACCTCCGATCCCTTTATATCTCGACTGTTGTCTCGATACCCGAATTCAAACGTGTTTTGGCTTTGAGATTCGCCAGCCTCTACACAATACTAGCTCAGCTGTACCTTGTTGGTGACAGAGAACCAGATCACTCAATCATCAATCTCTCACTCCAAATGTTAACCACTCCTTCTATCACTGCAGAAATTGTCGAGCGTGGCAACTTCATGAGCAGCTTGCTCGCCATACTGTACACATTCTTGACAACTAGACAGGTTGGTCACCCCTGGGATGTGTCTCCAGATGCAGTTCTTGCCTTTGAAAGTGGCTCTGTCACCAATCGCCGCATGTATCACTTTTACCAAGATTTGAAGTACTTGTTTGGCTCGCCCCATGTCCAAGAACGAGTGAGGTCGGAGCCCAGGTATTTGATGCAATTTTTGGACCTGGTCAAACTTCATCAATGCATTGGGCCAAATGTGCGAGCGGTGGTTGAGCACGTAGAATACGAAGCAGATTCTTGGATAACGGCGTCGTTGGTAACGAGGCAAATCAATCTTCAAGCCAGAAACCTGGCCGAGGCCTTCCGGGACTGCCCCTCCGATGAGACTCATTACCTCCAACGAGCCATCCGCTTCACTGCAAAGACAGTAATTTTACATTCAATTGGCGCAGAGCGTCACCGTTTCAAGCAAGGGGAGATCAAGGATGAAGTTAAGTTCAAGTCCTTGGGCGACTTTGAGTTTGATCCGGACAATGCCTCCTACCATGTGGTCAAATTTGTGGTGGAAAAGGATTCCATCAGCTTTCATCATGCACTGCACTACACATTATCTTGGTTGATAGAATGTGGACGCTCCCTCCCCGCATCCAATATTCGAACGTTGATGAGTTTTACTGCCCAGGAGCTTCGTTCAAAACCAAAGTTAATGGGGCGGCCGCAGATTCCACGAAAAGACTACGATCCTGAGGATTATCTGATGGCAGTCTTTGACTTTCCCTTGCGAGTCTGCGCCTGGCTAGCCCAGATCAAAGCCAACATGTGGGTAAGGAACGGTATCAGTCTGCGGCATCAAGCAAGCACTTATCGAGGTGTCGGGCAAAGAGACGTTTCTCATCACCGGGACATCTTCCTATTGCAAACCGCCATGGTCGTGTGCAACCCAAGTCGGGTGCTTGCTTCCATCATCGATCGATTTGGGATGGACGGATGGGTTAAAGGCTTGTTTGAGCTCAAATCAGAAGCCCAAGATGATGCCCAGCACCTGGATATTGTCGAGGACATGATTCATCTGTTGATCATTCTTCTGAGCGACCGGACCTCACTTATCGCTCCTGAAGACGAAACAAACTCCCGCATACTAGCCATGCGGCGCGATATCACGCATGTTTTGTGCTTCAAGCCATTGTCTTTCAACGAGATCTGCAACAAACTACCAGAGAAGTATCAAGAGCAAGAGGACTTCCACCGCGTTTTAGACGAAATGGCGACTTTCAAGCCACCTGAGGGTGTGTCCGATGTTGGCACCTTCGAGCTTCGTCCGGAGTTCATCGAAGAGATTGACCCTTACATTGCACATTACAACAAGAATCAGCGCGAGGAGTCCGAGATGGCTTATCGGAAGAAGATGGCCAAGAAGACTGGGAAAACAGTCGAGGAGATCGTTTACGAACCTAAGCATCGAGCCGTACCATCAGGCCTTTTTGAGAACTTGGGGCAGTTCACTGGAACGGGCATGTTCTCGCAAATAATCTACTACTCACTGCTGTATCCCCTTGTCGCTCAAAAGTTTACGCCGTCAATACCTGTCACACGTCTGGAAACCTTTCTTCAGGTGGTTCTGCATCTGATCCTCATCGCTATTCTGGAAGATAAGAGCAATGAGCTGGACCCAGCTGGGCAAGTACCCAACTCTTTTGTTCAAATTGCTCTCACAACATTTGCTCGAAGCAACTTCATGCCAGAGGCCAACAATTCTCGAACTATTGTATCACTGTTGAACATGATGGCGACCAAGGACGAATTCAAATCAGTTCACCCAAAGATAGCTTTGGTATTGAGGCGCCTAAAGCAGAAGCGGCCCCAAGCATTCGAGACCTCGTTTGTTCATCTTGGAATCACTGTGGATCGTGTTGATACTGCCTCTCCCGCCAACACATCAGCAGAGGAGGAGTGCGAAAGACGAAAGAAGGCTGCCTTGAGCCGCCAAGCAAAAGTCATGGCGCAGTTCCAGCAACAGCAAAAAAGCTTTCTTGAGACTCAAGGTGGCATTGATTGGGGATCTGACTTGGACGAGGACGACGAGGAAATGGATCAATCCGAAGATCGAAAACATAATTGGAAATACCCCATGGGAACATGCATATTGTGTCAGGAAGAAGCGGATGACAGAAGACTCTATGGCACATTTGCCCTCCTAAACGAGAGCCGTGTACTCCGGCAAACCGACTTCCAAGATCCCGATGTTGTAAGAGAGGCTTCTCAGACACCGTGCAGTCTCGATCGATCTGCTGAAGACATTCGGCCATTTGGCATTGCCCACGAGAATCGAAAAATGGTGGAAAAGCTCAACGCGAATGGCGAGACTTTTCTGGCTGAACGACAGACCATTGGCAAAGGATACAAAGCCAATCGCTCAAGACCAGGTCCGGTAGCGAGCAGTTGCGGCCATATGATGCACTATCGTTGCTTCGAGCTGTATTACGAAGCGACAAATCGTCGACACGCTCATCAAATTGCGCGACATCACCCTGAAGACACTCGGCGCAATGAGTTTGTGTGCCCTCTGTGTAAGGCGCTCGGCAACGCATTTCTTCCCATCATATGGAAGGGCCTGGAAGAGTCGTATCCTGGATATCTTCAGCCGCAAAGCCCATTCGAAAAATTCTTGGAAAAGCAAATGGGATCGGCGTACTGGCTTGGTGGAAGCAAAGCGCGAGAAGTGGACGAGCCCGGACTTTCCACCATTTTCACCCCCAGCGTACCGGGAAGCTTGGTTGAGACATTGACCAACCCACAGCCCAGCAGCGAAGCACTATGGGGAAGAGATGATGCGGATGCGCAGTCATCTGTCCTCGGGACACCCGCCAGCTCATCGTTCTCGACTGCTGGCACTCCAGAGCCCAGCAACTCACAGACACCGCCTGCAGCCCACAGTCAGATTGTTGGAGACCTGCTCTCAGCTTATCGGCGCCTCAGAGACACTTTGCGTGTGAACGGGCTACACACCAAGCACATCATGGATAGCAAACGCGGTGGGGGCGACGACCTTTGCTCAAGCGACACCCTGGTTCAGGTGATTGGTTTCACCATTTCGTCCGTAGAGATCCAGCAGCGAGGTATCGAAGCCTTACCTGGCATGACGCTGCTGAGCAAGATTCCGGATCAAGTACTCGTGCACCTGCGAGTCTTGTCAGAGACTGCATCCTCCTACATATCCGTGGGAGCTCGCCACTCTGATTCTTCAGACAACCGCATCGAGACCGAGTTTCGCAAAGATAGTGAGAGACAGCATTGTCAGCTGTTCATGTCACGATATTTTGGAGCTGGTACGCCATATGCTAGGAGATCATTGGATGTATACCCGCCTCTTTTGAGCCTAGACGTGTTTATATTCTTGGTCGAATGTGCCTACGGTCTCGTGCCTACTCACAAGGCAGAGGTTTCCCATCTGCTCCGGTTGTGCTACCTTGCCGAGGTCGTCAAGGTTGTGTATCACATGGGGCGAAATATGCCCGTCAGTATGTGGGTTGGTGGCCTTGCTGGCAGACACACTCAGGATCCGTCCATGACCAACTTCGCCCAGTTTGCCCTCGCAATTACGCAGACCGCCATGGAGTTTGAGGCTGCCAACGCGACGGAGCCCAGTCCCGAAGAAGCGGAAAACAAAGGTTTCCAACAGCCAGGTGTTGATACATTGGAAGGGTGGTATACCTTTGTGAAGAAGTATGCACTGACTTTCTTGCGAAAGAGCGTGGTGTTCTTGTACGTCAAGTATGGGGTCGATTTCAAAAGCTACATCTCTTCAAATCAAGATGCAGATGCAGACGAGCTTGACAGATTGACGGAGGCACTCCGAGTACCGACATTTGACGAAATGTGTGCTGCCATGACAGATACAGCAGCTGCCTGTGGCTGGCCAGCGACTACCCGCGCCCTCGTCACAGGATGGGTTAAGCATCAAGTTATGTGGCCTCGAGGGTACGGTGATATGAGCCGTTCATCCCTAGTCAGCCATCCAGGTATTTTTGAATTGGTTGGCCTACCCAAAACATACGATACCTTGATAGAGGCGGCGACGAGAAGAAAATGCCCGACGACGGGTCAAGACCTCACAGACCCTGTCATTTGCCTATTCTGTGGTGAGCTCTTGTGCAGTCAGAGCACCTGTTGCCAAAAATCCGAGACTACTGGCCGGGACACAACCAGGATCGGCGGCGCACAGCAACATATGCGCAAGTAAGTGTCTTTTTTAAAGGCCGCGTACTGTCTGAACACTGCCTTGCTTTTGAAGCGGTTGCTGACAAAAAAACTTCAGGTGCCAACAAAATATTGGTGTTTATTTGAACGTTCGCAAATGCTCAACGGTCTACCTTTTCCGCCAGTCTGGATCATACACCCCAGCTCCTTACACCGACAAGTATGGCGAGACTGATCCTCAGCTCCGTCACGGAAGACAGTTGTTCCTCAATCAAAAACGGTATGATCTCATGATACGAAACACAGTACTGAATCACGGGGTGCCCAGTGTCATCAGCCGCAGGTTGGAGGCCGAGATCAATAGTGGCGGCTGGGACACCTTGTAGACGAGGATATAAAAATACAGGGAAGCATTCATAGAAGGGTGAATTCTGGAAATGAGGAGTTGGAGTTCATTTATGGATTACGTATCTTCTAGCTAGCAAACTACCTTCCAACCTGGAATATGGCCATGAAGGCGCGCATATCATGATTATTCTACTCCGTACAGAAGATATAATTATCTACGGGTTGCACGAGACGATTACCCGTGTAGATGGGCTGCGTGGTGGATACAGTGCGCGTGGTGTTCACACTGTGCCTCCGTGCATGCAATGCACCACGGGTTGAGGCGGGCCCGACTAGGCCAATCAGACGCAGAGGATGCGACCAGGCGCGTCCCCAATCGTGCGTCTTGCGACTTGTCAATCCCAATGGCAAGGGCAGAGAGGGCAGAGAGGGCAGAGAGGGCAAAAAAAAGGGCAGCGTTTGCATCCAAGCCCAGCTTTCATCACCACTTGCAGTTCTTTTCCTTTTTTTGTCCAGCACAGATCTTTTTTCACGCAGCATTTTCCCCCTCCCCATTCCGTTTACCAAGCAAGGCTTCTCGAGTAGGGGCTCTGCTCTTATCGGACCATGGGGCGAAGGTCTAGTCGCGCCGCTGCTAGGAAGGCATCCGCAGCACTGGGTATGGATGGGCCTCTCTTTCCCTTTCTTCTCTTCGCTATGCATCTTGCGCCAACCCCGTTGCCCGGCCACATGACCACCTTGAGCGAGCAGAAACTTGCGCGATAGCATTTCACGGGCTCTCCTGAGCCCTACCATCGCTTCCTGACGCTCGTCGTCTTTTTTTTTTTCTGCCGTCTTGTATTTGCCCTGGCAACTCGTCCTCTCATCACCCAACCGTATTTTCCAAGATTGCGGCGGCGACATGGCACCGAAAGCGAGGATCCGATTGAGGCTAACACGTAATTCTAATGCTACAGAGAGCGCTCCGAAAGGCTTTGCTGATGTCGAAGATGAGCCTATGCCTGACGTTGGCGCTGGTGACGACGGTTCTGAACACGAAGAGCCACCCGCGCAGGAAGACGGAGATGAGCAAGAAGAGACCAAGATAGACGAGGAGGAAGATGAGGAGGATGATGGAGGAGAAGCCGAAGCAGAAGCCGAAGCAGAAACCGAAGCAGAAGCCGAAGCCGCAGCAGAAGCAGAAGCAGAAGCAGAAGACGACACCGCCGCTGCAAAGGACGAAGGGTCGGCCAAAGAACCTAGCCCACCACCACAACCTGTGATTCGGAGAAAGCGGCTGGGTCGGCCACCCAAGAACAAGCCCCCAGACTGGGACCCCATGATCACGGTCACAGAGGACACTCCTCGACGCCGTGGACGAGGAGGCTGGCGAGGTCGCGGTGGACGCAAAGGCGGGCCGGCGGCACCCAAAGCAGAGCAAGTTATTGATTCCAAAGGTACTATTGCCGAAATTGTGGATGACGAGTGTGTGCTTCCAGAGGACCCTGAGGGTCAAGCAAAGGTCGACATGTCGGGGAACCTCGAGGGCGGCCGCGAATACCGCTGCCGTACGTTTACCGTCCTAGGAAGAGGAGATCGACTGTACATGTTGTCGACAGAACCTGCGCGTTGTGTCGGTTTCAGAGACAGCTACCTGTTCTTCACAAAACATCGAAAACTACACAAGATTATCGTCGACGATGACGAGAAGAGAGACATGATTGAGCGCGAGATTATCCCGCACTCATACAAGGGCCGATCGATAGGTATAGTCACAGCCCGATCAGTCTTTCGAGAGTTCGGGGCGAGAATCGTTGTCGGTGGCAAGCGCATCATTGATGACTTCAATGTGACCCAGCTCCGCGAAGAGGGTGCTGTGGAGGGCCAACTGGCCGATCCTGACGACCACTTTGTCCCTGGCCAGCCGTACAACAAGAACCAATATGTTGCCTGGCACGGTGCAAGTGCTGTATACCACACGAATGTGCCGACAGTGCCAGTTCCAAACGGGAAGCCGGAGTACAAGAAGCGCAAGGTCAACGTCAATGACACAAATTGGATGCTAGAACACGCCCGAGAAGCGAGGCATGTGACGCAGACCCTGACGTGGTTGATTACTACACAAAACATTTGGATGAGAACTAATCTGGGACTTGTAGTATATTCAATGCTGGCATCAACGCCATTCGAAGATTCAACAATGCTGGAGTATACGATGTGCACACAAATGTGATGCAGTATCCCGCCATGATGCAGCCCACGCGCGTGCGCATAGAGCAGGCAGCTGCCAGTGACGAGGGGGCTTCCAAGGGGAGTGCAAAGTTCCCGCCTGTGCCGTTGAGAATGGCGAGAAACTTTATTGTGATGGACACATACTGCGAGAACGCGCCTAGTAACGGAGCATCTTGGCCTTGCAGCAAGGAAACGTCGGCGGACTTTGTGGCTTCTTTCAACGGGCTGGAAGCCCTTTCGGACGACATCAAGGATCTACTTCCTCCTGAGTGCCGGAAGGCCTTGGACACGGCACTGGAGGCAAACAGCGAGTTCCGGTCAAGATGGGGCACGGAGAAGGAAACCATGTCACGACGAGACCCAGTGATTGACAAGGCCATTGTGCCTTATAGCATGTCATAGAGCGTGGGGACAGGGGGGCTGTTGTCGCAAGGAGAAGTTGTTGGCGTGAGAGCTCACATGTACGGTAAGGAAGGCTACAGTAAGGAAGGCTGGGGCAATTGACACGAGCCATGGTTGTTGTTTGGGGTTGAAGGAAGGAGGGTGTTTGGAATCGGGGGAAAAAGGCGTTCGGCGCGGCAAGGCAGAAATAGTAAGATGGCTCGAGGCTTTCTGTCCTCGGTTCAATCGAGGGTTACCCAAGGGCCAAGAGAGAGCCATTCACTTGTTCATTTGTCCAGCTGTGGTTGGTTGGTTGGTTGTGCCCATTTTGAGGCCCAGCCGCTCCAGGCGTAAAACGTAAAATGGCATGTGATGAATGCAAACAGCTAACAACTTGACACGAACAACATGTGAGGAACAAGGGCGTAATACAACGTAGTCCAAGTCTGTGCCGCACTGACCGCCGAACCTTGGACCCGAGCATGCAACAGCACAGCTTCTTCTGGTTGAGGTCCATGCGAAACCAGGAGACGAGCGTGTTTGACAACGTGACTCCAGGGTGTCTTGTTCGCTGCGTGCCACTTCGAATTGAGGCTCTGCGGATCTGTGCATGAAGCACGAATCCTTAAAACATCTACGACGAACGCCGCCCGCGTGTCCCTATCCCCAGAAATTTCCTGCCCCAAAAAAAAAAAAAAAAAAAGGGGGTGCCCCGTCCGTCTCAGCTTCCTCCGACATCTCGGTATCAAGTTCTCGGCCCCCCTCTCTCCGCACGCCACCATGTCGAAACATCCACCGGTGCCGGCTACCAAGATAGCCTGTTGATCTGTGTCGCTTCCCAGCGTTCACGTCCAACAAATGAAACCGAAAAAGATTCAGTTCGTTTCCTTCCAACCGGGTGGACGGACACGGACGCAGATGGATCAAATGTTGGGCGTCTCGAGGTCCATCCAGGCCTCACGAGTCCACGACGGACGAGCGCCCTGGAGCTTCTCTAGGCCGACTCGAAATGCTTCACCCGCTGCTTCTCACCTCGATACCCTTGCTTCGGGGCCCAAGGAGTATCATCGTCTCAGATGCGTCCCCCTTTTCGCAAGAAATCCAACCCCGACATTACCGTCCGTCCACAGAGCACAAATCGGATATAAACAACAAGAATAGCCTCTCTCTTCCATTCTCTCACTCTGGTTTCCCAATCGTTTTTTTTTTCTTTTTTTCCTTAACTACTTCCACACTTTGTTCCAATTCGTCAGGCTGGTCCTCGTAATTTTAATTCCAACCTTCTCTCTCTCCTTTTGAAGACGCTCAGCTCAGCTGCTGTGCGGTGCAGGTTGTCCCGCCTCCGTTCTACAATTATATACCAGGTTCATCGGACTCAAATCAGGCACAAGCATTCACTATGAGGTCTGTCGCCGTAACTCTCCTCCTGGCCGCCGTGGCCTCTGTTTCTGCCGCTCCCATTGGCACGCCTTCTCGTCGTGGTATGTTTGGGAAACCAACTTCCTTGTCCATTCCCTGGGTGGGGGAAATGATAATCTGGCCTACTGTGACTGACATTGACATGACGGGGTTGTTCGTCAAGATCTTGCAGGAGGTCTTGCCGATGCCTTCCAGGGGGCCGCCGGCGGGGCTGGTACCGTGGCCGGAGACGCCGTCAATACCCCGTTGGATATGGCCGGCAAGTTGATTGGTGCTCGGGCTGCTGAGGCAGAGGCTGCTGCGGCTCAGGATGATGATGACGAGGAGGAAGATGACGTTGCCAAGAGGGCCGTCCAGGATGATGACGAGGAAGATGAAGTCGCTAAGCGAGCTGTTCAAGACGACGATGAAGAGGAAGAGGAAGAGGACGACCCCGCCAAGAGAGCTGTCGAGGACGACGAAGAGGAAGAGGAAGAGGAAGAGGATACCCCCGCCAAGAGAGCTGTTGAGGACGACGAGGAAGAGGAAGAGGAAGAGGAAGAGGATATTCCCGCAAAGAGAGCTGTCAAGGACGACAAAGAGGAAGAGGAAGAGGAAGAGGAAGAGGATACCCCCGCCAAGAGAGCTGTCGAGGACGACGAAGAGGAAGAGGAAGAGGAAGAGCAACAAGATGTTCCCGCCAAGGTCGTCGCCCGCGCTGCCGCCGGAGAGGAATGCGAAGTTGAGGATGATTAAACACAGAGCAACACCGACAACTCGAGTCTAATCCAACCTGTGATGGTGTGACAAATCTGTCTACCCTGTTCAAGCTCTTTGAATGCTGGACTATGAACTTTATGTAGCGGCGAGGTGATTACACTTTGCAATATGAATTACAAATTTCTTATTTTTTTTTTTACTTTTTTTGACCGCCGCGACGGCCTAGTGTGAGTCTCACGGATGCTTCTATGTGAATGACGGATTGGGTGTCGGATACCTCTGGTTGAGGGTTGAGTGTGTATTCGCGATGCATCGCGCTGTCATGCGAATTCCTGGTTCTACTCCGCACACTCGCTGGCTTTGGTGTATGAAGAAGTGGTAGAAGTGGGTTTCACGGCCCAAGCATCATCCATTTCTGGCAGGAACACACACAGCTTCCTTCCGCAGTATTGCATGCAGGTCGAAAGGTCACGCTTCACTTTTTTGCCGCCCCGCCTTGGCGCAAGCTCATGGCTGAGGTGGATGAATTCATCGACGAACCAGTCAGTCAGTCAGTCTAATCCGCACATACAGCTCACTGCTCACCGACGACGGGGTTCATGTGAACGTGAAGGAACGTGTATTCCAGGCAATCCTTACTGTATGTACGTACCTGTGTGTTAGCAAGCCCTCCTCGCCACTGGCTGGCCTTCTCTGCGACTTGTTGTTACGCTCCAACAGTCTCGTTTGAAGGCTACGTGGGTGACGAGTCGAAAGAGAAAGAGCTTCTCTACGTATACGTTATGGACCGAATCAAGGGGGTGACCCATCTAGACTTCATTCTTGCGCATTATTGTCCCGACAATACGCCAGAAAACTTGGCTCGGCGCCAGAGACTGATGATAGATGTGGCACGGTAAGAGGTCCACCATCCGATTGATAGGATCACTTCCAGCACTGACTGACCGGTAGGTACTTTGCTCTTTTTGAGGGCATCGATTAAACCTATCACTGGGGTGATCAGTTGTCCATGGCAAAAATAGTGGCTTGTATGAAGCCTAGCATGAACAAACATTCAATATGAAGTGATAGATAGGTGTGACAAAGTTCTTGAGGGCGAGTCAGAGCACACCCGCCTCAGTAAGAGCAGACTCAAGGTCATCGACCTTGTCCAGCTTCGAAAGAGGCTTTCCAACATGACCGTTCCCTGGTCTAGAACAAGCTCTCACATTGACTGGTCGTTACACTTGCCGAGAACCTGAAGGCCGATGAGACAGACCCCCGGGACCACCAACCCAACCCCTACACAAAATTAGCGCGCCCCATCAACTACACGAGGCGGAGTGCACAATGTACATATAAAATCGGTTTCAAGCCCCCGACATGTTGCTTGTGGAGAAGCCATCGCTCCTCCTCCCACTATTACTGCGCAAAGGCGAGCTCGTCGGTCGGCTACGCACGGTTTGCAGATATAAATGAAGCGAAAACAGCCGACATCGTCTCCACGCCGTGATCATCACACGAGGGAACTCCCGGCATGGTACCGTCGCTTAGTCACTCTCACCATCATAGAGGACCGTGACATAGAACCCTACGACTTTGACGAAGACATCTCAGAACTAGGAGAGGGTGAAGGCGACAGTGACCGGGATAGTCTGGGTGTTGCATGCGAATGTGGGAGCGAGGATGAATGCGACTGTGGGAGCGAGGATGAATGCGACTGTGGGAGCGAGGATGAATGCGAATGCGACCTCTTGGACGAGGACGAGGACGAGGACGAGGACGACGAGGAATCAGAACATTCGTACACGGGGTCAGATGCTGATTACTACTATGAGCTAAAGGACCAACGCACAGACCGGAAGATGGAGTTGCGAGATGAAAAGAAACGCCTGCAAGAAGACAAAACTTTCACACGGGAGCTTGAGAGCCACAAGGAACAAGAAGTGTACGCAGCCTATGAAGCCATGCTGGAGGCTCAGAAAGGGAGAGACTGCCCTCGCCGTCGCCTGGAGTCTATCGCTGGCAAAACTTTTTACCTATATTCCGTGGATCATGTCGACCATTGCTACGACCATGAACTCTACCCCTCAAAGTATGTCGAGTTTTATCACATCAACTCTGATGATGGTGAAGTTGGGAATCCCCCAGACCAAAATGCCAAAATCTCTGGCCATGCTTATATGAATGTCCGTTCGGGGTGCAGTTTTGTACCTTTCTGTCCTCCAGAAAGTGCTGGCAGCCAGGGGACACGATTGAAAGTTCACGGCTCAGATGATGAGCCTGTTTTTCAATTCATCAGCGAAAAGTACTTGATCATGACTGTTGGAGCGGATTCGGAAATGATTCGAAAAGACATTCGCGAGTCCGAGCCTGCAGACGTGCCGGATGCCTTCACGTTTGTGGGCGTTCACATGGATTTGGAGGAGCGCAAGCAGCAAATGCGACGGAACATGGAGGAAAGGCGTTCTAGAAGACCGCCATCCCCTCCATCGCCACGCGACACCTTTTTCGAGAGGTGTCATCCGATGGGAGCGTGGAAGTCGGGATGGCCATGAATTAATAGTGCCTAGGTTGAGTGCGGCCTCAGCTCCTGCTGTCCAAAACACATGTGCACATACGGAGTACATATTAATACATGCCCGCGTTTTTTTTTTTTTTCAGTGTCCAGGAATGATGTTCACCTGACCATGAAACAGTACCAAAATGATTGGGGTAACGATGATGGTTGTATTATCTCGTAATTCTAGCTACCAAGAGTCCATAATAATATTACCTCCGATTACCTAAGCCATTCCCCACCTCAACACCTGGCAAGAATGGCCCCACCCACCAGGTTGTCATTAGCTTTTTTTTTGGCCAAAAAAAAAAAAAAAAAAGGCGCTGAGCGTCCGGGCATTTTCTCCAGCATCCGTCGCCATGGCACGGGTGTTACGGGCTGCTGAATCGATGCCAGTACATAATACGTCCGTACATGGGAGACTCAAACACTAGTAAGTAGGTGGAGATAGATGTTCCAGCAACGGATATCGGTTTCTCACACAGCGCCCCCCCCCCGTTGCTCTATTCTGCGAAAGGACTTTGACAAAAGCCTCCCGTCCCTTGTGAGCAAGAATTCCTCGATATCGGGTATGATCTCCTTCACGAACGATCGGACGTTGATACTGATGACTCACTGACAGTGAGGGCTGCATCCCCGCCTCATGGCCCTCGTTGAAAGGCCATTGACAACTCTACGAGTTTCTTCCAACATGCCAATGAAATGAGCCAATGAGCTAACCACTCCGCGGCGTCTCGATCAAGCCGTCATGATGATCCGTGGTGCGTGCTTCCTGCACAATGTTGTAATAAATGATCATGCGGCAAAGGTGCACCAGCGCGCGCTCTCCACATGAGAGAACCAGAAACAAGGCGCCCAGACAGGATCGCTCACGAGAATTGGCAGTAGCCCCTCATTGTCTCCAAATTTTCACTTCACCACCGTGGACCGCCCGCCTCTTCCTTGACTTCCACGACGTCGCCTTTCTGGCGGTCTGGCCACTAGCTGCATTGCCATGGCGGTGATCCACTTCATTCCTGTCCTTCTGCTTCTCCAGAGCCGCGACCCCATCCCAACAACGACAACAACAACAAGTACACTAGATCGATGTGGTTCATCAAGCTCAACAAAAAAAAAAAGCCCGCAAGACCCCGAAACTGAATTTAAAAAAAAATTCAATCCGAGCTTGCACTAGGACCAAGGTGGAAAAGGGGGACCACGATCTTTACCCAGGGTGGATTAAGCCCGACGGAGAAGTACAACGGAGGACACACGACGCAGGCCCGTATTCCACTCTCGCAGGATGAAGAGATGTCTGCTTCATTCACGGACTTCTTTGCTATGGACGGGATGCGCCATGTAAGCTCTCTCAATTTCTCTTAAGCTTGCTTGCAGAGACTCCTCATGGTCAGCCTGTCAAGACCCACGATGAAGCAAAGGAGTAAAGGATAACTCGCATTCCCAAAACACGTCTTGCGTTGTTGTCATGGCTAGGGGGTGCAAACCTCATTTCCCCTCGCAGAGTTACCGAGTACACTTGGCGGCGTTGCTGCAGTAGCTGTGGATCAAAGACTTTGCCAGCTTATGACAGCTAATTGGTCCGATGATCTGCACCCCATGTGACCAAGTTGGAGCTAACTGCCATGCAGAATCATCTGGAGGCGAAACCCTCCCACATGCGGAGTAGTCCGTACATAATTGAAGTCAGTTCAATTGCTACGGATTCGGAGTACTGTTCACCTATTCAAGCAGTCTGCCGATGAGTCGTCGCTGTCGACGTGTTCCGGCTGGAACAACATCGTGATTGTACTGTCAGAAGGACCAGGTTGATCGCCCACACGTGTAAATTGAATCAATAGAACCCCTAAAACGGGAGGCGGCATGCAGGCGACGACCCCGGATCTTATGAGATTTGGTCCCGCCGTAATCCGTACGGAGTACTGTCATTCTTCACATCCAAACAAACGCTTGCGCTCTCATCAAAGGGCAGAAACAACAGGACAAGGGTCCTACTGTTCATTTCACACGGAGTACGGACGACCGTGGAGGAAGTCGACCATTATCAGGCACCGTCTCGACATTTCTGCAACTGCTGTCTGTTGCTGCAGAAGAACTTGGGGCTGCCTCGACGAGCCGGCTTTTCCCTTGTTGGCACAGCGAGTGCATTATTAGTAGGTTGTGCATCTGTCGTCATGCGCTGTCC
Source organism: Epichloe amarillans (assembly GCA_024072835.1). NCBI lineage: Eukaryota > Fungi > Ascomycota > Sordariomycetes > Hypocreales > Clavicipitaceae > Epichloe > Epichloe amarillans. The sequence goes on along the minus strand of CP099635.1, from coordinate 2,126,662 downwards.
GTACGGAGCAAATGACCATGACGATCAGTGTACAGCTATTATTGACGCAGCTGGCTGGACCCGGTTCTTCACGCGCTGTTGTACGGAGTATTACTGGACCAACAAACCTACAAACCTGGTGATATTGCCATTATGTGGTTTGTACGGAGTACCTGATAAGATGAATTGTCCTGCCTCATGACATGCCAAACAGCGAAAGCTCTTTATTGTTAGTGTCACGAGGCCCAGAATGCCAGATTGCCCTCCAGGGGCTGACACATACTTCTCCGTAGTTTCCACCAATGCAGTGGGTGATTGACTCGCGAACTTTCTTCCATCCCCATGATAGCCTTTGGTGGTCTCGTTCTCGAACGATGCAATCAATGGCTGGGACGACAGGGGAGCGAGGATGCGAAGTCAGCACTTTGGCGTGTTGGCATCGGAAATGGGGACCACTGGTGCCTTTCTGCATAAAATGATGCTGTACTCCGTACAATGATGCTGTATGTACTCCGTAATTCGTAATAACTCCGTACGGAGTTTTTCAAGTGGGCTCCAGTGCTTTCTCTCACCTTCGTCCAAAAGCTGCCCACCCATCCATCCCCAGTTATCCCACCCAGTGGGCCTCGAAGAGTTTCTCGACAATGCTGGTCCCTTGTTGGTGTTCAACAACAAGCCCGCCATTGACTTTCTGAGAAAGAGGACGGTGGCTCAAGCTCCAGCACCTTTGGAAAGGCAAGTTTTGCTCACCCACTGACGCAACTCTAGGCAAACACGCCGAGAGGTCGCAGTCGGACAGTAGTACTCCCTAACACTCTGTGGCCTGGTGGTGGTGGCTGATTCGGCGAGGCGTTCCAAGTGTCAAGTGCTAATACATATGTATAACAAGAGGTCGGTCAAGTGGTGTGTCAGTGTGTCTTGTAATCTTGTTCCCGGCGCCTGGCTGTGCTGGGTTGTTCGATGTTCGATGTGCTGATCAGCCAGTGCGAGCGCTCCAAATGGGGTGTGGCAAGTTGGCAACACAAATTTTCTCTTGATGTGGAGTGACACCCGCTGGAGCACCAACGCCGCTGTGGCAAAAAAAGTCTGACTGGAAGCTCGGTTGGCTCCTGCACACCACACACAACCTTTGAGGGTAGCAAGTGCACCACCAGGCGGCATGCACATCCCGAATCAAGGGTTTTATGGAATGTGTTCAGGGAAAGTTGGCAAGTGCGTACAATGACGTCCGTACATATTACGTCTGAGGTTGGCAGGAGGCGACATTGAATCCTCCTCATGGCATCCTGCCACCTGGTTTGCATGTTCAACAACTTTGGGCTGGGGGGAGCCAGACTGTCCGAATACCTGTCACCGTCCCTGTCACCGTCCCCGTCAGAGGCGACCCACCCCTGAGCCCCGAGACTCCGTACCTTAGGTGAGCATTATGCCCGCTGACGCACCCCCGGCAGCACTTGCGCTCACAACACCCTTGCCCTCCTGCCTTCCTTCCACGCCTTCAGCTGCCCGCTACATAGAGACCTGCACCAATCGGCACCAATCAGCACCGACGGCCTGCAGGCTTGGTGGAGCATGTCCCATTTTGCGCCAAATATGTAATATGTACGCGCATCAGCCTAGCAGAAGCCAAAAGGTGGCGCCTGTGGGTTGGCCAAGCAAAAGAGAAGACGGGAAGGGGCATCATGGCTCAGAAGTATGGCCAGTCAGGGCGCAGCGACAGGACCCATCACAAATGAGATTGAGAGGCATGAGGGAAAAAAAAAAATCCCCCAAAAAACCAGAGCAACCTACCACGGTACATCGACGGCCAACCGTATCGCACAGCACGGACATGTATCCGCCAGGTGCCATCAACGAAGCTATCCCGGCTGTGCCGCCCGTAGCGTTTCTTCGAAGTCGTCCACCGTCACTCACTGTCGTGCTCTTGGCTGGCAGGCACAGGCAAAGTACTCCACCATCCACGTACCCGCTGCCCAGCCATATACAACCAACCCTCAGGTGGACTGGGGCCAGTTTCTCGCACACCTGGGAACCACCACCACCAGGGTCAACACATCTTAGCACACCCCATCCGCTCTTTTCCTTCTCATCAACCTCTCTTCCTCTGGGCTCTTCCTCAATTTCCTCTACTCCCGCCCTTCTCCTCTACGATTCCTCGAATCCGCCGATACTGCGACAACTTTCGTCACGGACCCCGTCACCGTTCGTCGACCCTCGGATTCAGGTCTCTCAGTTCCATCAGCCTTCCCACTTCGCTGTGTAGGCTGCTGTCTTTCGAGTACCCAACGATTGTCTGAAGTGGCCAGTTGACTCTCGGCTGCAACCCAGCACTCCCAGGGCTCATCACCCTTCTTATTCTTTGGGACAAATCATCGGACCTGAGGTTAGTTACATGGGAAGTTGTACGTTCCTGTCGGCTGCGAGAATTGCACACGGTGTTTGGATCATGTTTTATGCTCCTCAAGGCCAGTGCATCTAGGTGTTGTGTCTTGCGTGTGAACCGCTCTAGAAATTGCCAAAATGACTGTTGTCTAATGCATCGAGGCGTAAGTCGAATGGTGGCTTCAGTCTTTCATGGATTGGGCTCGGCGTTTGTTCGACATCTTCAAAAACATACGTCTGCATTGCATCCACACATCCCGTGCATTCGTCAAGCACTTCTCGCATCGATTACGCATGAAAGCAAAGACTAACTCGGAGCTAGACAATTTTCTCGCTTCAACTTTGTCGGTCGGACTCGTGGGTTCGCGTCACCAGCTACGCTCTGTCGCATGTGTTGAATCTTGCCCAACTTCTTCCATTTGTCATATGATCAGAATACGGTCAAAAAACCTTATTTCGCGCAGCAAACTCACGACCATTCTTCCCATCATCACCGTCCGAAGTGCATTGTCATCGAATACGAAGATAGTGAGCAAGCATTAATGGCTAGACGGACCTGATACCGGAAAAGTTTCAGTTTTCTTTTTTCTTTCTTTTCTTGTCTCTCCCAACAACATATTCACCTGAACCGCCAGCTCAGAGTCAACACAATTTGGGCCTTGTTGCGGATCATTCTCGCAGTTGCGTCTGCCAGAATTGGCCTGTCCGACCAAGGTCTCTACTGATCTTAGTCGGATCCACGTTCCAAAACCGCCATCATGCCGGGTGGTGTGTGCGCCGTCCTCGACTATGAGGTTGACATGATGGCTGAGTATGTTTCTGAGATGGCTGTTCGCGTCGTGACCCCTGATGGGGCGGTCACTTCTGCGTTTCGCAAGTTCGTTACTCAGATTCTTACCTCGACTCGTCTTCCCAGCACCACGATTCTCTTGGGCATGAACTACTTGGCCAAGAGAATCAACGCGATGAGGGGACAAGGCCCTTGCAAAACATCCGAGGGCCAAGTTTGGCGGTATCTTACTGTTTCTCTCTTACTGGGCAGCAAGTTTTTGGATGACAACACTTTTCAAAATCGGTCTTGGTCCGAAGTCAGTGGCATTGCTGTTACAGAGCTCAACTCGTTGGAATTCGAGTGGGTTCAAGCCATGAGCTGGAGACTGTACGTGAATCTGGACCTCAGCAAGGACTACCAGGCTTGGCTTGAGAATTGGCGCGAATGGCAGCAGATGAAGAAGCGACAAGCAGCACAAGCCAGTCGTGATAGACTGGCTACCCTGACACCCGCCATCGACACAGACCTGGCACGGCACAGTGACAAACGCCAGTCACCACACTCGCGTTATTTGCAGGAACAGGTGGCCGAGTACGAGCGTTATCAGGCTATGAAAGGCCAGCAACATGCCTACCGAGCTCGTGATGCTGCTTGGGCTCATAACCCGTGGAGTGCACCTCTCACCCCTCCAGACTCGGGCTACGGCACTCCGGAATACGACATGTCCGCCCCATCGAGCAACGCCCGCTATAATGAGTGGTTTGCGCAAGCTACTGCTCAATACAGCGGCCGTTATCCTCAACCTGCTGTTCAGAACACTCTCTACCAACACCGCCAGACACCCTACGCTCCGCAATACGCGTATAATCATGGCTCATGGGATCATGGCGTTGCTGGATGCGATGGCACTGGTTGTGTGGCAACCATGAAACAAACTCCTTACTTCATGTCCCACGGATACGGCCAGCCCGTGGTGGGCTAAACGGATATTGTTTGCCTTGTTGTTACTGTGCAGCTGCGGCGATGGCAGTTTTACATCTATCCCCCGGATTTCAGTTTCATGGGGGCATGGATGATGAGAGAAAACCCTGCAAAGACCACGAATTTTTTTTATACGTTTCTTGAGAACGAGATTTTTTTTCTTCAATTTTCATTCAGATACCCCGGCACGACAAAAGACACAACAAGGTGATGTGATCAGCTTGCGGTATATCATTTTTTTTATCACGATTTTTTTTTTTGGGAGTTGGTCTGGAGGACTAGGCTCGAGCTATGCACACCCGCCCGAGGTTGATCACTTCTAATCTCGGGCCCACGTGTGATGAAGTCACTGCGATTTCTAGCTCGACCTCTCTTTTCATCAGTACACGCTATTAATCAGCACATTCGGCGTTTGGTTTTGGCAACAACACGTTATGGGACACGAGTCCCTATAGATCATGCATCTTCGCAGCTTGTTGGGTGTGGAGCGAATTGTCATGGTTCTGATGGGGATGCTGAGTATTTCCCTATCAGTACCACGACTGGTGGAGATGCCTCGGACAGAAGGCCTCCATGATGTGCTTAAATACAGCACTTCTCGCACAACCTATACTTTGATATGGCATACAAGTTCGGGCGATAAACATGTTATACATTGCGCGAAAGCCACGTGTTGCTTTTTCTTCTTTTTCCGATTTCCATTTGTCTATCAATTTGGGAGCATGCATGCATTCGTCAGCAGACAACGATAATCCGAAGTCAACTACCCTGACATCGCGTCTTCGCTTTGGCGTGAACTTATTCTTCAGCTTGCTGGACTGCTGTGGCAATTATGGCGCCTTCACGATGCAGCAAGAGGCAATTCAAAAGTTTGTATTTTCGAAACAGTATATATTTGCATCATGCGTTTCGACCGAAGGAATCAGGACGGCGAGGGATTACAATTTGACTTTTTTTCATGAGACGATTCATGCATCGCGTTTAGCGGGGGGACAACGGTATTTTTTTCTTTTTTTGGGGGCGGACAGGTCGGTTAGTGCATGTTATTGCGCTTGGGGGGTACTCGGTCTTATTTTTACGCCTTTCTATTCCACTCGCGTCATCCATCGGCCTGGGAGCTTGAGGACTCGTCGACTTGTGCGTTGGTTCTCACCCGCCCAGTCGACCAAGCACACCTCCGCATGGTTGACATTATATTGATGACATTAGACGTGTTTTCTGATTTCCCTTATCTTTCTTTCTTTTTCCCCCTTCGTTGGCTGGCATTTAGTGGACATGGGCCGGATGTTCTTGTTATTTTTCTTTTCTTTACTCCCGTCTCTATCTCTAGAGACGGATAGCGGATGGATCGTGTGTCAAGGTTTTAGATGAGGACACTGTATGATGCTGGATCATTCACGATTGAACCACATCAGTTGATTTCCATTCATGACTCGAAGAGCATCCGACTCGGGACAGTATTTTGTGACCTGAATTGTTCTTGGTTTGCGAGGTGGATGGTCACTCACTTGGGTAGACCGGTTATAGGAGCTGATACTTGGTTCTTATCCGAAGCAGTTGATTCAAAAAGCGATGGGCGTGAGATTGCCGCGAATGCTCCCAAACTCCGCAAAATTTCGTCGGGATAGTCGGAGAGTTGAAGACAAGCACCTAGGACCACCTCTCAACTCGGTAAAGAGTATGCTTTTTTTTTTCTTTTAAATAAACAAGAATCAAGAAAATAAATTGTCACTAGTCAACCCTGGTGTGAATAATGGGGAAGAACTGATTTGTCAGGTGATGAAGTGGAAGATGATGATCATTCTCTACAATCTACAGCTATCGCCTCATCAGCGTTCATAGCTGTTTCTTCTCGTATGGACGTGTTGATCCTCTGTAAGAAGCTCATAAATTGAGATGCGATAATAACGTAGCTATCTTCCACGTGGTTCTTTGTTTTGTAGATGATCTCACTGGTCTTTGCTACCTCCAACCCCAGCGCAGCTGCCGACACTCGCACCATTTCCATGCCACTGTTGTAGCTTATCGCCTCATTGCATGTCCTCGCTCCCATATCGTGAGCTCTGACCCCCGTGCTCGCAAGTCTTATCATGGCGTAGCCATGATCACGTTGGTATGTTGACACATCTCTGTTTTGAACCACGGCGGCCCCTCTTTGGGTCACTGCAATGTCCGCACTTGCCATACCAAAACAGTGTGATTCTATGATGCTCACCAAACCTTCTACCACGTTTTCACCCAATGCTTCGCTTTCAGCGCTCAGTTCCAAGTGGTTTGCCTGGTTGTCATTCATGACTATGTCGTCGAGGATCGGTTCGCAATTTGGGTGTGTGATTTTGGCGATACCGGCCCCAATGGTGGCGGACGCGTCATGGTGGGATTGCGCCGCATTTCGGAACAAGCTGGCTATCGCGTAGTTATTCGCAACACAATTATCTTGGGCGCTATTCCAGTGCCTCTGTGGCATGTAGCCCATCAATTGTAACAGCTCGCGCTTGCCAAAAGGTATCGTTTCTTCCCATGCTTTATCGAGTTTATCCGCAGACGCGCCTACTCCATCAATGTAGCATGTGCCCCCTGGCACGTGATATGCTGGGTAAAAAGCTTGTCAACGCCTTGGCTGCAGCAGTTAGTTTGTGAGTGTCAACTCTCCTTGTCGGGATAGTCAAAAGGTACCACCCCTGATTGGTGGATGGTTTCCTGCTCCTGTTTGCTCTGTCAGCACAATCAGCGTACTTCATGGTCGTGTACAAAGCACCATTGTGCGCAACTTCAATAACTAATTGCTGGTCGCCAAATTGCGCCATCCTAGCTCTATTTGCATCAATCCTTGTCAGACCGCTGATTAAGTCTTTATAACCATACCCTCTAACTGCCACCTTCGTCTGCTCCTCAGCCCATTGATTCGCCGTCTTTTCCACTCATGTGCATCAACCAACCCATGCATGTAGCCATCATGATAGTGCCAGCAGCTTGGGGGGTGCTAACGCTATCCTCTTCCAAATACTTGAGCGCATTCACTTCCCCCCAACTATCACTAACGCCTCTGCCTATGTCGCCAGTGAGCGCTCTACCATGTCGTAATTGTGCTATAATGGCATTCTCACTAAGGGCTTTCCCTTCTGTTTCGCTTTTGATGATCACCTGGTTAGTGATAGTGATATCTGTTACCTCATATAGAAGTTCCATCACGAGCTTTGTTTTCTCAGATGCCTTGTTCCGTCCCGCTGCCTTGGTGTTTGCAGCCTCCAAAGAATTGGAGGTGCTCACGTTTGTCAGAAGCCTGCCAGCGTCGACGTATGACTGCATACCTTTAGCCCTCATTAATTCGTTAATTTGAGCCTTAGCCTGGTCCGCCATCGCATTGAGCTCCTCCTCGGCTGCTTGCTCATAATTCATTGGGGTTTCGCCTGGGAACCTTATATTGTCAATTTCATTAATGGCATTGCCTCCATGTCTTGACAATGTAGGCCCATATGTAATTGCTTCCCCATTGCTTTTCCCTTTTGAGTAGGTAATGATTTCATCTCTAATAATTGAACGCATCTTGTCAACAATCGGGCCTGGCAGGTTGACTACTTCACCATCTGCCTTAGTCTCTGTCGCGGTAAGAAAGTTGTTCGTGATGTTGTTGGCTGTCTCTTTAATAACTCTTTTGAAGTTGTCTAGTTCTTTGTTTTTATCGAGGCTGACCTGTTTAAGACCGCTCTTCCGCATTTCTGCCGCTTTACCACCTGGGAGTAAAGCATCTCCAAACCCTTCCTTCACTTCCTCACTCAGAGTGTTGAAACCCTGAGCCCAATCTTCACGTGTATACTTCATATACGCCATGGTGTCTGGCCGTTGTTCATTGCGAAATACATCCGGATCGCTGACTCAATTGTCTGTATAGTTCGTTCTGTCTGCCCGTCTGTCTGCGGGTGATATGCCGTCGAATGTAATAGTCTTGTTCCGACCAGATCCCAAAATGTCTTCCATATGACTCAATCAGTGTAGGCCCGTTCCTTCCCCACTCAGGAGATGACGTCAGCGATTGCCGACTTAATGTGGGCAATTTGACGCGAGGGGTCTCGTCTATTTCTGGTTCTGCTGCATTAATGTAGCGGAACAGTCGTTGTGCATCCGTGATCAGTTTCTTATCCGGTGTATGCTTTGACATTTAAAACTTTGTAACGATTTGTTAAAAAAACGCTGTAACGATGTTGCTGGTCTGGTTCTGGTTTTGTGCAATTGCTACCAATTGTCAGGTGATGAAGTGGAAGATGATGATCATTCTCTAGTCTCTGTGGAAGAGGGGATGGCAAAGAGCGATGAGAAGAGAGGATGATGTAGAATTGCTATCTAGGAATTCGGAATCTAGCAGAGAAAAGAGAAGCTTATAAGCTTCAAATCTACTGATCCGATGAATCTAGGTCTGAACAGAATCTCTGAACAGAGCCTGCGATGAATCGTAATAGCAAACGCGATACGGGAGGCTGCATCGTCGGATGACGAGGCTGATGCCTGAGGCTGCGATGTGAGGCTGTGAATATCCTCAACAGTCTCGTACTAGCTAGCTATTTATATACCCCGTGGCATCACGTGATGTGACATGGTTCCTATCAACTACTCACTACACAACTCCGTACACACGGCGGGTCGGGGGCGGGTCGGGGATGTGACGTTTATCTCTTCACCGTCGGCTAATCATCGGGGAAAATGGTCAACGTCTCTGAACTCGACTTGACGCTAAACCCACCCTGACAGCTGGAAGAAGTGGACGCTGGGCTCTTGCAGGAACTCATCCACACTAGTTAAACAATTTGTTGGTTGGCAACTTCTCTACGGAAAGGGGTGAATTCAATTTTATGTGTTTCTCATAGAAGAAGAATAAAACCACCCGAGTTCCGGCAGCCACCTTTCAAACACGACGGCTTCCTCTCACCGGAGCGGCGCATACAGTTCCAATTTGTGAAAAAAGAAAAAAAAAAAAGCGCCCTGTGCCGATCAGATTTGCGCTTGCGCCGCCATGTCCAATCGTTTCGTGTCCGGAGGCACGATAGGACCTCCTCCCGGCGGCCAGGCCATCCCGCAGGACGACACTCAGCCAGCCCGGCCGCACATGGCCGATACAACGACGGAATGGGCGGCGGTCCAGCAAGAGCTGGAGAATGCTCGGAAGGCGAGGGCCGAGCAGAGGGTCAAGGCGGCGTCGGGGGAGGAGAGGAGCTTATATGATGTTTTGCAAGCGAATAAAGGTTTGTCTTGTGGTTGTGTCCCCCCTTTTTTTTTGTTACCATGTTTGTTTACTTGCCGAGGGTCGTGTCTGTTTTCTTCTTCTTTTGTCGTGGACGGGAGGCGGTTTAATGGGAAATTGGGGACACTGTAGCCCCCCTCTTCCCCCTTTTTCTAAAAAAAATGATAATGATGGGGTTTTCTGGGGGGGGGGGGGGCCGGAACCAGAGCTAATGTGCTATTATAGCTGCCAAACAGGCTGCGTTTGAGGAACAAAACAGGATCAAGAACCAATTTCGAGCATTGGACGAAGACGAGATTGACTTCCTGGACGAGGTCAAGGCCGCGAAGAGGATGGAGGAGGAGAGAGTGAGGAGGGAGACGGAGGACGGTCTGAGGGCGTTCCGGGAGCAGCAGAGGAGGAGCAGCGGCGGGGGGGAAGGGGCAGAGGGAAGTGGTGGATTGGGGCTCGTAGATCAGATGGCTGGGGAATGGAGCGCGGGGAGAAAGAGGAAGAGGGGGAGGGGGAGGGAGAAGATGGGATTGGTGAAGAGGAAGGCTGGGGAGGATGAGAAGAAGAAGTCTGATGGGGATGACGCTGATGAGGACGGCGGGACTGCGGCGGAGTCCGGTGAGGAGAGGAAGAAGACTGAGGTCGTGGACGACGGGGGAGTTGGCTCAATAGCACGGGGAACGGTGGGAACGGGATCGAAGCTGAAAAGCGTGGGACTAGTAAGCTATGGGTCGGATGACAGCAATGATGAGTAATAATAAGCGGTCTGGTAACGAAGGAATGAATGTACGGGACACGGAATCATTGACAGAAGAGAAGAGAGGGGGGGGGACGTAGGTCTGGGATGGTTCGTGATATACATTGAGTAGATGATGTCTGCGGAATGACCCGTTTCTAAGCTAACCCTTACCTCCTCCATCTAGATATCTTCCAAAACATGTACACGGGGCCGCCCCTTTTCTTCTTCCGTCTGTATTACCCCCAGAAAGAAGTATAGTATACAGAAAAATAATAGTACAGTCGCATCCAAGCGCTTTGGGGGGAAAAAAAGGGGGTGATTCTTCCCCTCCCATTTCATTGCATAGATAGAAGGGGGGGGTTACTCCTTATTCATCATCCAGATTGCCGACATTAGGACCCCTAGGTTTGCTCCTGAATGAGCTGGCGCCCCATCGCCACATACTCCTCAAACTGCCCTTGATCCAGCCCTCTACCTCTTCCTCAGGGACGGCTATTTTGGCAGCGCGCGCCTCGTCCTCGGGGGTGATTTCGAAGCGGCGCATGCGCTGGGCGATGCGGGGGTCAATCACCATGCTAGATGTCCAGATTCGCTCCTTGGGCGGTTCTGCAGCAGCTTTCGTCTTTTCTTCCTCGGTCTTGGGCTTTTCCTCTTTCCACACGCTCTTGGGCCAGTCCCGCTCTTCTTGCTCCAGGGCACGCTGTTGCTCGTATTGACCATCGGCTTCGCGCCAGTCCCGAGCGGCGGCGAAGCAGACGGCCGCTACCTCGCGGCCAATATCGTCGGCGAGATAGCGGCGGTTGAGGAAACGTCCGAGGCGAACAAGTGTCTGCGTGAAGCCAAGACGGTGCGGGAATGGAATGGCGGTCGAAGGGGAGAATTCGGCGGGGATACGCGGTGGAAGAGCGGCAGATTCATAGTCATGGGGAGTGTTGTGTGGGCGAGGCTGGGGTGGTCTTGACGGCTTCTCTTCCTTCTTCTCCTCGGGCTTCTTGCCCTCTTCGGGCTTTGCTTCGGTTTTGTCGTCAGCGGTGGCCGTGGCAGACGGTGTTTCTGGGTCTGACGTGGTTTCCACGACGGGCTTAGGGGCGGGCTCCGGTAGAGGAGGTGCATCCAAAGGGCCGAGCCAGCCCTCGTGCACACCTCGCACGTATTCTTTCCACGCGTGACGACCGATGACAATGTCACCTTTGATGCCCTCGTACTCCTTCACACCCATTCTCTTTCTCAAATCCTCGACGATGGAGTCGTCCGTCTGAGGGACCTGCTCTCCCGGGCGCTCATCTGCCAGCCTAGATCTGCGAATCTTCTCGGCCACGGCAGCTCTCACATCGCCTTGTTGCCTGCCCTGTATGAAATCCCAGTCCAGGCCGGACGCTGCGAGAACCGGTTTGACGTACTCGATGAAATGGTCTTGCGCCACACGCAAACCGTCACCAGGCGGAGCCTCCAGGTACACGGTCAGCTTTCGGGGAAGGGCATTGGCAGGGCCGATGAGCTCTCGGGACAAAGGTTCCACGGCGCGGCGCCATTTTGCCGTAGCGCGGTTCTTCTCGCGCTTGTCATAGATTATGGCGGCGGTGAAGGCTCCGGTGACGGCCCAGAAGATCATCCAGTTTCGGGAAGGGAGCTTGCGAGGCAGAGCAGGGAGACCGAGCATTTTCAGGGCCGGATTACGAGGCTTCGGGGGTGTCGTGGTCGAGGCAACGGGACTGGGACTGGGACTGGGACTGGAGCTGGCTGCGCCAGCGCTCGCTGGGGGCGTCGAGGAATCTGACATGATGGCGACACCGAGATCTGGTCAAGATCAAAGGGAAACAATGAGAGGAAACAAGGTAGAACAACAGACTCGTGGCGCTTGCAATGCGCGCGCCGCCGACATAGAAGTCGAGTTGCTGGCCGTGGCCCTGGATGGATACGGGGGAAAAAATAGGCGCGATAAGAAATTGATAAGGAATTCAGGCTCCGATAACTCTGATAAGGGCCAGCCACAGCCATGTTAGGTTAGGGGGGTGCTGGCTGCTGCTGCTGGATGGGTCGGGGTCGGCTGGTGGCCCACTGCCTGACATCCCGCAATTGACCCTGGTCCCAACCAAGCAGCCAAGGCGACCCCCCTTCCAGGCCAGGCGACCCCCTCTGTTTCATCCCCTTCCTACACAGACAGCTCGGCATCGTCGTGGTGTCACTCTTTGATTGACTTATTGTCTGCTTGACTGCATCAGTTCTCACATCCAAGATGGATCCCAACGGCAATCGGTTACATCTGAACTTTGGCAACAATGACCATCTGCCAGCAAACGACCGAACGTACCCCACGACGCCGTCTACCTTCCCGCAACCCGTCTTCCCCCTCCCCAACGCACAACAGCAGCAGCAGCAGCAGCAGCAGCAGCCGCAGCAACAGGCCCAAGGTGGACTCCAGCCGCAGCAACAGCAGCAACCTTATGGTGCTGGCTACACTCCTCAGGGTTACTTTGCGCCACCTGGGGCCGCATATCCTGCTGCGTATCCTGCCCAGGCAGTCAATAACGACTTTGCCCACGCTCAGAACGGCTATTACCAAGCCCGTTCCAACACTCCGGGTACCAACGATCCTAACACCGGCCTTGCCCACCAGTTTTCTCATCAGAATCTAGGCGGTGCCACGCGGGCTGCTCCTCGAGGACCTCCGCCCTCTCAGCGTCCGCGAACGGCTGGTAGTCAATCCGGCGGTTATGCCAAATACTCCAACGCACCTCCATTGCCCACGCAGGGCGCACCAGCTGGGAACGAGTTTCAGGCCGCCCCGGAAAGGAACCCCGATCGCTATGGCCCCAACGCCAACAGCAATCAGAAGAAGTGCTCGCAGCTGGCTGCCGACTTCTTCAAGGACAGTGTCAAGAGAGCGCGTGAGCGAAACCAGAGGTATGGTCTTTTTCTATATTCGTCTCATCCTGTCATCATGACATTTTTATTCTGCGATCCCAATCTCATTCATGTATCGATTGCTTCCTTTTACTAACATAATCACCCCTCAAACAGGCAAAGCGAGCTCGAGCAGAAACTCCAAGACCCCTCACAGAGTGCCGCCAGGAAAGAGCAGTTGTGGTCAACAGCTGGTCGTAAGGAGGGCCAATATTTGCGATTCTTGCGAACAAAAGACAAGCCCGAGAACTACAACACTGTCAAAATCATCGGCAAAGGTGCTTTCGGCGAAGTGAAGCTGGTTCAAAAGAGGGGCGATGGCAAAGTCTATGCCATGAAATCTCTGATCAAGACGGAAATGTTTAAAAAGGATCAGCTAGCGCACGTCCGATCTGAGCGTGATATCTTGGCCGAGTCAGACAGTCCGTGGGTTGTCAAGCTTTACACTACATTCCAGGATGCTTATTTCCTGTACATGTTGATGGAGTTTTTGCCAGGAGGCGACTTGATGACTATGCTCATCAAGTACGAGATCTTTTCGGAAGACATAACCCGATTTTACATTGCCGAAATCGTCTTGGCCATCGAAGCTGTTCATAAGCTTGGCTTTATTCATCGGTTTGTACTAGGCCTCGAATCGTGCTCCCCTTTGGCCTTTCTGTGTTTTGCCCTGCTGACACCAGACAGTGATATCAAACCTGACAACATCCTGCTGGACCGAGGTGGTCACGTCAAGTTGACCGACTTTGGTCTTTCTACCGGCTTTCATCGTCTTCACGACAATAACTACTACCAGCAGCTGTTGCAGGGTCGCTCCAATCGACCTCGTGACAGAAGCTCTGTGGCCATTGATCAGATTAACCTGACCGTCAGCAATCGTTCGCAGATCAATGACTGGAGGCGGTCAAGAAGGCTCATGGCCTACTCCACCGTTGGTACCCCGGATTACATTGCCCCCGAGATCTTCACCGGCCACGGCTACTCATTTGACTGTGATTGGTGGTCCCTCGGCACCATCATGTTTGAATGTTTGGTAGGCTGGCCGCCGTTCTGCGCCGAGGATAGCCATGATACCTATCGCAAGATTGTCAACTGGAGACAGACTCTGTACTTCCCGGACGACATCACGCTGGGTGTGGAGGCTGAGAACTTGATTAGGAGGTGAGCTGAGCATTCATCCTTGGGAGGACGTCATAACTCCGTGGCCGATCGCTAATGTGATGTTCCAGCATGGTTTGCAATACGGAGAACCGCCTCGGCCGCGGAGGCGCTCATGAGCTCAAGAGCCACCCCTTCTTCCGCGGTGTCGAGTTTGACAGCCTGCGTCGCATCCGAGCGCCATTTGAGCCTCGCCTGACGTCCAACATTGACACGACGTACTTCCCTACCGACGAGATTGACCAGACTGACAACGCCACCGTCTTGAAGGCACAGGCGCTGCAGCATGGCCGCCCGACTGAAGAGTCGCCAGAGATGAGCTTGCCATTCATTGGCTACACCTTCAAGCGATTCGATAACAACTTTCGATAGGTGATATTCAGGGGTCATCTGATCTGAGAGCGCTTGACATTGCGCGTTTTGGCATCATGACAAACGAGCAGAGAAAGATTCTAGTAAGTAGAGAAGGGAAGGGGGGAATAGGTGCAACGTGTGAAGGAAAGGAGAGACCCTAGGCTTCTTAAAGCTTGGCGAAATCTGTAGTGTGGGAAAATCATCTATGCATGAATATGCCGTATTAATCCAATCAACACAAGTTGCCATGTACAAGCAGAAAGTCGCTGTGACGCCTGCCTTTTGAAGAATGCAACATGATGCGCGAAGAGGATCAAGAGTCTGTCTACACTATAGTACACAAGTCTGCTATTGTAGAAAAGGGGTATATATATATATGTGTGTGCCGAGCCCATGCATGCCCTGACAGTTGACCGAGGAGAGAAAGCAAAGATGAAGAAGAAAAGAAGAAGAAGAAAAATAAGTTTGTGTTGGTAACATTGCGCGTGATTGATCAAAAATCATTTCCTGGCCGCCAACCCCGGCGCAGCATTAAACCTCTCCTCTCTCTCCGTCATGAACATGACCTGTATCCAAAATTCCTTGGCATCCGGGTCCCAGAAGCAGAACTGCCTCTCCTCCCTCTTGTCCAGCTCCCTGGCAGGGATCTTGAAGCCGACCGTCTCGTACGGGTCCGCGGCAACGAGCAGGTACTGGTACCTCTTGTCCGGGTCCTCGACCCTCTGGGCAAAGGCATTCATGACCTGCCACTTTGGCGCCATGCCGGCCCCGGCGTCGGGGTACTGGAGCTGGAACAGCAGCCCCTGCTGCCTGGTGACGGGGTCGCGGATCTTTGTGATCTTGTAGCCCGGGCGGCCGATCTTGAGGGCGGCGGCGCGCTTGGCGGCGGCGGCGGCGGCGCCGAAGCTGGCGGCGACGCTCGAGGGGAGGCCGGTCGCGGGGTCGATGTTCTGCCTGCCCTCCTTCTGGTCGCGCGCGGCGCGGCGGGCGAGGTTGGTCTGGTGCTTCTTGCCCTGGGTGTGGGCGAGGTACGACCCGTCGTTCTGGTGGACCGTCAGGCAGAGGCGGCACTCGAAGGAGCCGACGTGGTTCTTGAAGAAGTAGGGGTCCTTGTCGAGATCGATGGTTTCGAGGGCGAGCTTGCGGAGTCGCTCGCGGCGGTCGGCGTTGCTGGCGGAGTGGGAGGCTACGCCGCCGCCTCCGAATTTGGAGCCCGCGCGGTTTTGGTAGTCCATTTTTTTTTTAATGTTTTTTTATATGTGTATATATATGTGTATTGTTGCGATGGGCTGCTTCCTGCCCGAGTCTCGATCGAGCCTCTTGTTTTGATATCGGGAGTCGTCGGGTCGAGGTTGGATGACCAAGGACGTGCGGACTTGAGTGTAGTTGGTGATGGGTTCTGGAGTTGAGAAAAAAAAAAAAAAAAGCCGTCATTATGGCTTGCCGCGATGGAATACTTACTTACCCTAGGGGGGGGGGAGCGCCTTGCAACACCTCCAAAATCCCTTGGCTACCGCTGACACTCTATACCCTGAATTATTTTGCAAATTTTACTCCGTACATAACCTGGTTTTTCGTTCCTCCCTAACGGCTATTTGTAAGGTGCAGTGTTAGCAGCGGCTAGCATTGACGCATCTTTTGGTCTATTGGGGAATTCCAGTACGCGTTTTGAGTTCTCACAACATCTATTTCTATCTAGAGATTACTTGTAATAAAAGGTACCTTTGATGCTAGCCCCTGTCTTCCTTATCTCCTCGCTAATACTAGCTAATTGGCTCAAGAAATCGATAACCTAGATCTATCTCAACCTCGCCAACAAAAGGCAAGCCAAAAACACTTGGCTGCGGGGTCACACTTGTAGCTGATTCCGTTTCCGTTTCCGTTTCCGTTTCCGTTTCTTCGAATCTTTGACAAGAACTTGTCAAGGACTTGTCGGACCATCTAACGACCCCTTCTGTGGCAATAATATACCATTCCAATGAGAGCCCCAGAAGTACTTGATTGAGATTGACCCATCCGTCATGTACAAGAACAATTTTCTTTCCGACGAGGAGGTCAATTATATTCTGCAATTCAGGTAGGTCCAACAATCAGTTCCGATGCGGAGGCCAAATTGTCGAAACAAGTTCCTCAAGCCATGATCGCCCCCGAGCCCTTGAAAGGAAAAGAAATGTCCGACTCCCAGACGATCTCGGCCGACGAGCTCGCTCCCGGGTCTGGCTTCCATGGCGAGATCCGGTACACGTATGCCTCTTTTCTCAGAGAATCAAGGCGCTCCTTGGTAACGTGCAGCATATTGGGACGGAAACCTGTCCGCGTCGCCGAGTACGCAGGCCAGGATCATCAACTTCAAGTTCACCAGGACTGGGGGGGGGGGGGGTTTGCAGAGAAGACGCAACGAGACGGGGTCATCCAGATATGTCGACACGGCCAAGAAAAAATCTGGAAATAATCTGCACTGCACGCCGAATGGAATCTGGGCGACAACTCGGACAGCACAGCGCACGCAGGGGTAATTACGCCGGTCACGAGAGGGACAAGGATCGGCTATCAACATCTGGAGCTACTACTTTTTTGATTCCCCAGCTCTCGGATGACACGGGAAGGGGAAATCCACTTTGCCAACGGGGGGTTGCGTTTAGTTAGTATTACGGACGGTGATTTGACGTACTTGACAAGTCTCCCAATCAACTTACCCAACGACATCCTTCATCATGCCAACAACGACGGGGCCTCGCAGCCAAGCCAAAGGACTTTGAAAGCCAACGGAATGGAACCTTGCTGCTGACGCAAGAGGATGACAGCCAATGGGCAGTGACATGGTCCGTAGAAAAAAAAAAAAATCGGCAAGACGGAAGTGTGTACGGGATCCGTAATCCGTACACAACTGCAGCTCTCGTTCACGCTCAATCCCAACCCCAAGCATAATCTGTACAACGCCTTGTTCGACTGAGGGGGCAAAATCTTTGACGGGCTCAGGAAGGATCCGTGCTATTCTCGTCTAGCCATGCATTGGTTTTGACGGGTCCGGCCGGCCCTCGAGTCGCAACGGGAAGGCAGCACCGCAAAGATTTTCACAAAGTCACCCTGTCATGGAACAATCCGTACATCTACGGACCGAAGGGCATGGCCCCCCTCTCTCGGCAGGGTCGCCGAACCAAGGTTACATTGTAGTTTCGTGCCGACGGTACGGATTATTACCGTGAACAAGGCTTTTTTCCCACGACGTTTGCTGCAAGGATTTGGAAGGACGGCGGCTTCGCAGATCGTATTGCATGGATACGCGCGGCGCGGCTGCTAAATCGCGGCCCCGGGATGGACCTATGCCGCGTGGGCGTGTTAAGGGAGCTTAGCTTGGTTGCCGGTGAGCTGGATGGACGACATTGTCGATCCAGCCATGATGCTACGTTCTTGCGGATGCCCTGATTGAGGCAGACAAGGACTTAAACGACATGATGTTTGTGCCGGGGCCGGACGGAGATGATTGTGCCTCCGAGATGCCATTCGTACAGCGAAAGCAATGTTATAGGAAGAGTCCCTTGAACAACTTCCTTCTAGGCTCATGACTGTTAACTCTTGCACGGGGGAAAAAAAAAAAAAACGAGGCGCAGCCGACTGGCTACTTATCTCTGCCTTGCAAACAGGGAGCGACGGAAGTCATGAGGGGATATGAGTTCGTTTTTATTTTTATTATGCTCGTCTATGAATCGCGATCAATAGCACATGTCAACAGAGCCAGCGTATCTATCGACTGGCTTTACGACGACCCAATGTGGTCACGTTCGACGGAAAGGCGCCTCTTCCGGATCG
Organism: Epichloe amarillans; assembly: GCA_024072835.1. Taxonomy (NCBI): domain Eukaryota; kingdom Fungi; phylum Ascomycota; class Sordariomycetes; order Hypocreales; family Clavicipitaceae; genus Epichloe; species Epichloe amarillans. The sequence goes on along the minus strand of CP099635.1, from coordinate 2,108,356 downwards.
TAGTAAGAACATGGATGTGCTTCTCAAGTATCCAAGAATTGCACGGCATGCTGGTCACAGAAAGTGGCAATTCTGCTCGAGACGCCCGGCTACGCAAGCATGGAACATGGAACATGGAACATGGAACATGGAACATGGAACATGGATACCGCACCGAAGAAGTCATCTCTTCATGTGAGACTTTGTGAATCTCCTGGACTTGGACACGGAAGGTGCCGCATCTTGAGCCTTGTTGGACAGGTCACCATGTACTTGTCCCCGCCCCCATGTCAATGACATGATAATTTCATCTGCCTTGAGGACTGGGATGCCCCAATCACGATGGCGAGACCGCCCAGCGGACGTTGGCTCCATTACGATGCAAGCCTTTGACGAAGCCATTGAACTTTTTTCAATGGACTACATGTAAGTTGTGTGGCCGCCGGGCCGTTGATTCGTCAAGGACCGAGGTTCTCTGACCAATCGCCAATCCGAGACACCACTGAATTGTTTCCTTTTGGGAATCAAGAGGCACGGAGATGCACCCGAATCGTCTCGTATCTCCTGTGCTCCTCCTGTTGGTTCGCACTGCTTCTCGCGACTTGATGGATTCAAGCGGCGTGACTGGCATCATCGGCAGGTCTGGCATCTCCCACGTATGTAGTCGCTTCCCCCGGCAGTTGGCAGGCTTGCTCTTCCTGTCTTCTGCTGTCAGATTGGCGCACTGCATGCATGTTGACCATGGATGGACCATTCCCTTGGGTTTCGTTGGGGTTCGTTGGGGTTCGTTGGGTGATGTTGACATGTGCCGTCAGCAGCCAATACTTGGGGGCAGGCTACTAGTTAATTAATACTCATGGTGATGGCTCAATGCAAGGGAACAGAACATTGATCATGTTATATCTGCGCCGACTTCTTCATGCTGAGTTGCTAGACTAGCGTGTTCGTTTTCCGCCACACACACGGAGGCATATACAAAGGCATATGCAAAGGCATATACGGAGGCAATGTCCGTGACAAGATAGACAAGTCAGCGAATGCCAGTCCATCTGCTCCAACCCTCCTCACCTGAGACCTGAGACCTCAGATGCAGAGGTCCAGCAATGCCAATGTCAGCCAAGTTGAGCTTTTTGGGGGCCGTGTTTCCGTATGATCAATAGAGTGAGCATAAGCCACATACGCATTGAGGCCCGATGGGAATGGCCCTTAGAGTCCGCCTGCATGAGGCTGAGGTCACGGCATGGTCTACTGAGTGAGACCGTCTGCCAAGATGCCCTCTAGTCAGGGAAGAACTCATATTCATGACGAAGAAACTACCCCCCTAATACTTACTGCAGTCGAATAACGCATCTCGGTCAGCAATGGAAACCCTCATCCATATGAGGTTTCACTCGTCTGCAATGTCACGTCGCTCGGTCCAACTCACACGAAACGGATCGGCAAGAGTCGCATTATGCGGATGCAAGGCTGTAATGATTCGTGATCGTGATCAACATGTCTCATTCGCGAGACAACAAGGCTGACAGTAAGTAAGGACAGTGAGGTTCGAATAGGGGCCCCCAAACAACAATTCGCCCTGGGTCGGTGTCCCGGGTCGGTGTCCCGGGTCGGTGTCTGTCGCATCTGCTCGGTGTATGAGGTTGACTAATAGAAAGGTTGACGGAGTAAAGCAGCCGTAATACGTACATATTAGCCAAATGGCGCTGTCACTTTTGAGAGGCACTCGCAACTGGTTCAGATTGGCACTCACCTCACACCACACGCAGGCTTCGTGGACGGATCGCACACCCAATCGACGTCGACCTGAACTGGGTGGCTTCCCACGGGGGGGGGGATCTGTGCGGACATGCATGGCGTGGTATTTGACGTATTAGACTATTAGTCCATCTTTTGCGGGAAGGTTGGTGGATTCGTTCATTGACGATCCGAAGAAACGACGCGACCGTGCCTTGTTCTGGTCCAACATCCATCTTGATCTGCACCAGACCCCAAACCAAACCCCAGACCCGACTAATGACACTCATGACTCGGTTGGCCTCGGTTGGCCTCGTTCGGCCTCGTTTCATGGTCACGAGGAATGCCAAGGAATGCCAAGGAATGCCAATCCTAGGCATGGGGTCGTCGATAGCCTTGCATAGCGCAGCCACTTACGGAGAAGTCGAACCAGACGACGGCCAATGGCCCCCTCCCCCCTCTCCTCTGGCGGCCCCGCGCGGGACGTGGGAACGTTGATGAACGACCAGAACTCTATCTCCCATTTCCCATTTCTCATTTCCATTTTCCATTTCCCAGTCTCCTTTCTCTGTTCCGCTGGTTCCTGGTTCCTGGTTCCTGGCCCTTGCAGCAGAACCTTCGTCCTCCTGGCATGCATGACTTACATAAGAAAGGAGCGGTGAACATGCCTATACCCCTCTTCTATTTTAACTCGGACCCCATCCCACAACTCAACAACTCAACTCGTTCGTCTTTGTTTCGTTCGATCTGGACGACGGGACTCCATATGGATAGACCATGCACCGCAACGACACGATAGCTATCAGCAGCATACATAATGGGCATCGCTTGCGTTGTGAGGCTCCATTTTCTTTTCCGTACACGGAGGAATCTGGGAATCCCATGATTTGAAACCGTGCACCTACATGTAAAATTTGATCAAGATGGTGAAAGATGTTCATGGCCATCTCCAGTGCTCCGGTGCTCCACCACGAACGAAACAGCCAAATCGGTTCAGCGAGAGCGGCTAATCTTCTTGGTTGTCTGAAGCAAAGTCGGCGTGGCCAACCACATTGCGAGGAGAGGCGGGAAGCGCCGTCTTGCCCGTTGCAATAACAATAAGCCGTGTCCAGGGTCAGGCTAAATAACGGCTGCATCATGCAGGGCGCACGCAATAGTTGTTGTTGTTATCGTCTAGGAAAGGTGTTGATGCCATGAATGGAATGTGCGCCCGAACTATGAAACAGGTCCATTGATAATATTGCCATGTTTACGGAGTACTTTCCGCTATTATTACCCGTGCTTCCTTCCATCTGTATCCGTTCTGCTTGCATCTGCCTTGCTGTTTGATAGCAGAAACAGAAGGAGCGGATTATTAACATGCGCCACGCAGTCATGTAGTGGGGTCGGGTCAGAAAGAGGGGGGGGGGGGCTGTGGCTGGTAGCGTATGTATGTAAGTAATAATACGTGTGCACGTGTGGTGCGTCCTATTCTTAGTCCAACAAGCTTCATCGTGTGTGGAGCAAAAGGTCTCAGTGCTCAGCTGCCCGCTACCTCGCAGTTTCCTTAGAATACTCCGTAGTTATGTCGGCCACGAGAACAATCCTTTTTGTCTTGACCGAAATAGCAAGTCTCACCTATTCTGGTTTGTTCTGTTCAGCTCTGTTCTGCACGGAATCGGTGGGCGTGAGTGAGTGCGGCAGACTACAGTGTGTAGACTTTTCACTTTTCATCTGTTGGAGAGAGCGTGGCGAGAGCGTGGCAAGAGCGTGGCAAGAGCGTGGCGAGAGGAGCAGCCTGTCGATCATCGCGCCTGCCTTATTACTAATTACATGCATTTATTACTGCTACTCCGTACGGACTACGGACTACGGACTACCTACTGCACGAGAATAAGATGGATGGTGCATTGGTGCGGCAGGCGGTGTGGGTGTGGTCAGTGGTAGTGGTCAGGTACGAAGCAACTTCTGCAGCCCGATACCATCCACGTTGAATGATGATGAGGCTCACAACGTAACGTGCTCAACGTGCTCAACGTGCTAACGCGCTCAATATGTAGCTCGATGTGCTGTCAAGCTCTGCTCCAATGCTCATGATTCTGCAAAGCACTCTGGAACAAGCCATGCATGAATAGGCATCCACCCTGATTCATCGATTCATCATTCATCATCCCTCGCGAGACCTTGACCGCCCCGCCACTCTGGGCCCCCCCCTGCCTCCCCTGCCTCCCCTGCTGCCACAGCTGCCGCGGCTGCCATGCCACGTTGTTCCTTCTCGTGGCCCTGATGCCCTGATGTTACCGGCCCTGGCTCGGCCCTGGTGGGACACCGCAACCACCACCACGGCCGCGTTTCTTCTTGTCGCCTTCTCGTCGAGTTGTTGATCGAATGCCGCACTGTACCGACTTGTGACTATTTGTCGTATTGTGCAAAGGAGTACGGCGTCATGCCTCAGCCAGAATCGGGCCCATGCCCAAGTGCAGGTTTGCTCGGCTCGGCCATCATCGCTGATGCATGCGGGGTTGGGGTTGGTTGTCTGACAGTGAGTGCCATGAAAAATACTCCGTACACGGATCCGTGAGAAAGCTGTTTTCTGCCATCACTAATAAATAGCATGCAGTAACAAAGCTCGTACGGACTACTCCGTACAGTTCATCCGTACAGTTCAGGACGAATTACATACGACATGGCGCAAAGATGACTGGCAGGTCTCGACGACGACCGCCAAGTCTGCAAGTTGGTCAGGCCATTATTCACCAGTCACCCGGCAGCAGCAGCAGCAGTCGATACGGATCTTCATCCATTATCCGAGGGGCCATCCGAGAGACCGGTGATCATGGTACGGATTATTACGGGCAGTCCGTCATGACGACCCATGCATGTCCAGACTGTTGACTGCTGACTCCCATCGTTCGTTGCCCGGTCTTTCCACCCCCTCGCACCTCACACACCCCCCCCCCCCTGGTTCCCGTAGCGGTGCACTGCAAGTCCACACACACCTTCTCCATCTCTCACGCACTCACACCACCGACTCGTTCTCGGTGGCTTTTATTAACGCCAGACGGTTCCGTGCGCAGCCTTTCAGCGTATTATATATATCATCTCCGTCTCCCCTCCCGATAAATCCCAATCTACTACCCCGGCCCTGCTTTCGCAGGGCGTGTGTGCCTGGCCATATTATCTTCTGTGCGTTTGAGTCTGGCATTTCCCATATCCATATGCAAGTGGCGCCTGCTTCATGCCCATGATGCTCTTCAAAGTTACAGCCAAGTGACGAGTTTTGCCCGCCAGCAACATTCATCTCGTTCACTGACTGAATGACGATCGCTTCCTGTATTTGCACTTCGACCACGCCCCTCTTGAACAAGAAACATAGCCCCTCATTTCATCTCTATTGGTCAAATTTACACCACTCGAGCCAGCATTATTTTGAGCTATTAGTCGTCCCCATCACGAAAAGCCGGTGCCTGAGTCTTGACACAGCGCCGTCCGACTTGGTTTACTTCGGGCTCGCTGAATGGAGAGTGGCGACGACGACAAGTACGGAAGACCGCCATAGCACGGGAGTCAAGAGTCAAGATGGCCGGCCGGGTCTCGACGCGGGCTCTGATCATTATCCTGACAACAATCATTCCATCCGCTTTACTCATTGCATTGGCGGCTGCCCTGTGCTGCCGAGCGCGAAGGCGGAGAGCAAGACCTTTCAAGCGAGGTATTACGCCAATTGACGATGAAGAAATCCAGTCCTGGAAAGTAGATCGAAGAGCAAGCGAGAAGCCGTCTGAGAACGAAACCACGCATGATCAACAATCGCGAACAGGGAGCTACCAGGGTCACAGACCGAGCGCCTCCCTCGGTTCTATTCCAAAACCAGCCGGCGTCATTATATATCACAATTCCTTACACCACAGCTCTCGGTTGTCTGAAGATAGGCCCATGATGCCGCCCACTCCGAGTCAAGACAGCATGAGCATGCACTTGCCTCCGGTTCCGGTCCTTGCCCGAGCGCCAAACTCCAGACCGGGCCTTACCGATGAGACCGTCCAAGGAGAAGATGCTTTCATTTCACAGCCAAAGCGCCATACCGCGCGCCTGGCCAAGTCGCCGCCCTCCCCCCTCCACGCCCGATCCAAAAGCACGCGAGCCACAATGTCGCCCCGTGATCCCTGGTACGGCCAAAGTGTGGACCATCATCTACCTCCTCGGCGATCAGCCGATACGTTCTTTCCCACAACACAGCCAGCCGACCGAGACGTATATTCGTCTCACTCTACCCCCCCTCGACGGGGTTCCACGGATGAAGATATCCTCCTCGGCGGCCTGTCTCCCCGTCCTCTGATACACAAGTCAGAAATCGGCCGAGCCATAGGCTGAGCAATCTACCCCCTACGGAGTACTGACTGAGCGGCAAACAAACCACGTTTCTTCTCGCCCCCTCGCCCCCTCGCCCCCTCGCCCTTGCCTTCCACCGACCGGAATAGAGAGTACAAAATAACACACCCGGAAAAATAATGCACGGCATGTATCGATTGGGTGTGTGGATCAACACTCAACAGACGTTTCACCGACAGCTCCGCTTGCGCAGCAACATTCTGTCACTTTTGAAAAGAGAACAGAACAGAAATTACATGCCACTCGAGGCGCAGCGCGGGCAGCACATTTCGCTTCCACAATCGACGGGCAAACTCCCCACGTGGACTCCCACTCGTCTCATTTCTTTTCTCATTTGTGCCTTTTCATGACGACAGAGTGGACGAGGTCCTCTCAGGTGTGACCATTACCACTCGTACCGTGACTTCCATCAAACATTAGCCCACCCTTTGTTCTATTTATTTCCCTTGTTTTATTTCCCCAGCAGAGACACATATAATGGTCAAGGGTCTCGGATGATGAGATTATATACCCTGATGAGATATCATCATGATGGCGGCGGGTTTTTGTGCAGACATGAGTTTTACCATGGCTGGCTGGGGGATGTATGTGCCCCCCTGCCTGGCATGGCGTTCTTGGAAGCCCACGAGGCGGTTCAATGACCAGCTAGCTGGCTGTTAGTACAGATGAAATATGAATTGAAGAAGCAAAATGCATGCCGGCTGCGATGCTGCACAAGTGAAAGTCGTTTGATGTCAACGTTGTCCTCGGAACGCACTCGTGCTACTTACTTGACTGACTGTCTGGCGCGAACCACTCTACGCGCTTTTCTTTTTTCTCCTTTTCTCCTCGGATTACGGGGCAGGTGAAGTGAGTGGGGCACGCGTCAAGTCGCGGGGTTCCCAGCCCCCAGCCCCCAGCCCCATCTTGTATGTACCATCACCATCACCATCACCATCACCATCACCATCACCATCACGATTCACCGACCACCGACCACCGAACACAGATGTCGAGGCAAGGCTGCTTCTCCTACAGCAACAGCGCCCATCATCAATTGCTCTGTTCAGAGCATTTCCGCTACGAGTCGAGCTTCGGTACAAGACACGCCACCACTCAACCAGCAGCCGACCAGCCGACCATCCATCCCATCCATCCCAGCCATCCAGCAAATAAATCCCACGGAATAGCCAACTTCCCATTAACCCGAGGCGCCAAGCCACGTTGCGCAGCCCTACGAAACCTTCAGACATGTCCCCTCGGAAATCAGACTCGGCGCCCCCGCGCAAAAGCGACATTGACGACAGCGCAATCAGCATCCCCGCCGCCGCAGACGAGTCGCAACTCTCCACAACGACCGAGAAGAGGGACAAAGACAAGGAATGCAAAGATGCCGTCACCATCGAAGTGCGAGAATAATCCCCCCAACCCAACCCAACCCAACCCACCCGTCCATCAGCCGGAGCGCCCCAGGAGCTGACAGCAATTCAACTCGTTAGGACGTGGCGCTCCCCAAGTCGATAATCGCAAGGCTCGCAAAGGGTGTCCTGCCGCCGAATACGCAAATACAAGCGAATGCCATTATTGCCATGAGCAAGAGCGTCACAGTGTTCATCAACTACCTTGCCTCACAGTCAGTCAGTTTTTTTTTTTACAACTTTATCTTCTTGTGTCCCGAGTAAACCCGCGTTTGCTAAACACGACACAACGACCGCCCGCAGTGCAAATGAGCACACCATCGCTGCCAACAAGAAGACGGTTTCTCCCGCGGATGTATTCAGGGCTCTCGACGACGTCGAGTTTTCCTTTTTGAAAGAGCCTCTCGAGGCGGAATTCGCGAGTATGTACACCTTGCTCACCCCCTGCCTCCCCGACAGACAAGATCGATGGCATGCATCAGAAGAAAAAGGAGCTGACCAAAGTTGGGGGGAAAAAAAAAAAAAAAAGAGTTCAACCAGATACAGACACGGAAGCGCACCAATTACCGCCAAAAAGTCAAGACGAAGCCCGACGGAGACGGAGACGATGCAGAAATGGCGGACGCGACTGTGGCAGACACGACCATCTCCGAGGAGAGAGATGCCGGGCCGAGGACCAAGAAGGCGAGAGTGGATGACGATGCTGCGGAGGAAGATGACGCCGAGACCGAAGAGGAAGGCGATGTTCAGGAGGAGGATGAGGATGAGGACGAGGACGAGGACGATGAGGACGATGAGGACGAGGGGGAGGAGGAAGACGAAGAGGAGCATCATGATGGCGATGCCGCCGCACAGGCTAGTGGCGATGAGACGCAGGATGCCTTGGAAGAGAGGGTTGCTCGAGAGGAAGGCGATGAGGCCTTGGATGGAGATGAGAGTGACTAGGGGCAGACTCATTTTGCATCATACTTTGACATGTTCTACTTCATCCATGGGCAAAACAACACAAACAAACACTGCACATGGTCCCGTACGCGCATGGTATTCAAATTGACACGAGACATCTCGCTCGCATAAATATATGTTCAAAGTCGGCATGAAAGCCCCCCTTTCTTTTTCTTTCAGCAAACTGGCATGGCAGAAGTTCCCCCTTGCAATCCCACATACTATAGGTTGAAACCCAAAAATCCGGAACAGCAAGTTAAAAATCAGATACGGCGGATCCAAGGGGAAAAAAAAAAAAAAAAACCGCATTTACCCAAAGTCGCCTAGCCAAGCAAGCATTCATTCCCACGCTCCCCTCTGATGCACATGACGGTACCGACGGGATGGAGGACATGGCCGTTACAAAAAGAAGCCATTGGCAGAGCCAGAACGAAAAAAAAAACCAAACATCAATCAGCGAAAATAATGACATGAAAACAGCCCCAAGTCCAATCTCGCCCCGGGTATTATGTTATGTCTCAAGCGTCCCTTGGAAAACCCCCCATGAACCCAAATCCGGCAGCGAGAAAATTCGAAAATTCAAGAGACGAGCATCGATGAAGAGAAACGAGAGCAAGCACAAAGCGTACTTGTCCTGGCGAGCAATAAATAGCACTAGTGAGTTGGAACAGAAAGAAAGGCGACGGAGGAAGAAGAAAGGCAAAAAGCCCGCTGGTTGCGTTTGAAATCGTGGTGTGTACGCAAGATATCGTCCAATCATCCATGAAAAGTAGGAAAATCGTTCCCTTCGAAAAAGACGTAGAAACTACCTCGACCAGGCCTGCAAGTCCGTGTCTCGACAGTTCTGTGCAGTGCATGGACAGTCATCCAGGCAACTTTTAAACAGAGGACCAGACTGAATCCAGATTCCTGTACGTCGGGCAGCGCGAAATAATAATAATAGTGGTTGGCGCGAATGTGGTTGACGGGGAAGAAAGAACGTTGTGGTGTCAATCAATGGCTTGTCGACTTGTCGAAATCGAACCCAGCGAATCGAGGGACGGCGAAGAGAATCCGGAGCAACGTATCCTCGGACAAGAACAGAACTAACAAACAGGGAGTATGAGAAGTAAGTGTACCAGTACCAGCCGCCCGACTCCGCCATCCAGTCCTGGCCAAAATGCTGTACACAATTTCGAAGGGCTGCAGAGCCCCAAAGCACATAGCCTCCCAATCCGGTCTGTATACTTGGGGTATCCTGGAATCCTGTGACAAGAAACGTCACATGAGAGAAAATAGAAAGTCGACCAAGGAAAAAGAGAAAAGAAAGGGAAAAAAAAGGAAAAAAACATCCCAAGCAGAGGAAAATCCCCCACAGCCAGCCAGCCCTGCATAGAGCTATTCCTTCTTGCTCGCAACAAAAAAAGGATCACTCAAGAGCTTCCGAAACCGCAACGAAGGCGACTTTTACTGAGGCTGTTGGGGCGGTGCCCACCACTGAGGAGGTGGCGAGTGCTGCTGGCCAGACCAAGGTTGTGATACCTGTGGTCCACCAGGAGGACCGCTCTGAGGCAGGTACTGCCGCGGCGTCTGGTCCGCAGAGTACATGCCCTGGCTGCCGCCGTACTGCATGCTCCCCATGCCTGGGAAGGGCATGTTTGGTTGAATCTGGCCTGCGCTTGGCTGCCGGAGATGGGAGGCTGGAGACTGGGAGGGATGAGGTGCCTGGGACTGCGTGGTATAACTGCCATAGCTGTGGTGAGGACCGTGGTTGTTCTGTGACCACATGGCCTGGCTGGGTTGATAATTATATCCACCGGGTGGTCCTTGGCTCATGCTTCCGCCGCCGCCTGCAGAGCCTATATTATACGATCGAGCGTTACATGTCAATTTCTTTCCCGTGAACCGTCTAGTTGCAACAAGGAATCGGTAAAGGGGGGGGGGGCAGGGGACTGACTAACCTATCGTGTTTTGAGCGTGAATGGACTGTGAGTAAGGAGCTGCAGTCATCATCATCTGGGGGCTTTGAGATGACACGACTGGCTGCTGAGAAGCACCAGCAGCCGTAGTGTGTGGCGAGCTTGACGGTCTAGTAGTCGCGGTCGTCGTGTCTGCGGACCCTGCCGCGGGATTCAACGTCGATGAGGCTGGTTGTTCGTGTGGGCGGCGCCAAATCCCTTGCAGATAATCACCTCTCATGTCGCGCTGCTGATTGACAGACCTGTTGAAGTCCGCAGCATGGTGAGCCTGGGAATGAATCTCGGCCAGTGGCGATGGCCTAGTTTGGTCCTGGTAGGCTGGGCCGGTAATCTCCTGGCGAGGGCCGCCTTTGATGATTCCGCTGAAATCCCTGGGGCGAGTGTCGCCCAACTCTGCCCCAACAGTTAATCCCGGCATTCTTGCCATGTTTCCGGGTGGCGCTCCCATCATACCTGCTTGGACCAGATGTGTTGGAGGAGCACCAGGGTAGGGTCCAGGAGTGTTATTGTACACGATTTCCGTGTGGGGTCCGCTCATGAGAAGATTGTTCTGCGCCTCGGCAGCCTCCCGGGCTTTGGCGGCGCCTGGCCTCTTCTCGCCAGCTGGATCTGCTTCCGTGAAGCCTTGTTTGCGGGCCTTGGTCTCCCAGTAGTCGTCCCTTACCCGGCGGCCATTCTCGATCACTCGGCTTCCAAACTGTCGAAACATGGACCTGGCCGTCACAATGGCAATCTGTCTCGAACGGTACGAAAACGGCAATATTTCCTGCTGGACAAGGTCATCCTTTTCGGCCTGGCTGGCAATGATTTTGAACAGCGACCTATTCTTGTTGAATAACAGGTAAGAGTCACGGTAGCCCAGTACTCTCGCACATTCAGTGGCAAGCATGAAGAGCTTATCCCCTCTGTTTGGCACGAGAAAGGTCCGGCATCGGTAAGTGCGGTTTCCGAGGAGTTGGCCATTGAGCATGACCTTTTTCTCGCCGAACTCATCACTCTCCCTTGGCACATATTCATCTCCGGCCGGATTCAGCTGGTCCGTGGTGTGATCTCTGACCGTTGGCAGAGCCTTGACCGTGGATTTGGTAGGCGTCGTCTTGGGAGGTGCGCCTGCCGGGGCCGGGGCCGGGGCCGAGCTGTAGGCGGGTGTGCTGCTCTGACCTGGCAGTGCCGAGCTTTGAGATTGAGGAGTCTGAGGCGGCGCTCCGGTGTGGTTAGCACCAGATGCGGGCGGCTGCCCAGAAGTCTCGGATGACTTCATTGGCTTTATTCGCTTCGGTTGAGACGAGGAATCGGCTATGATGCAAAAGAGCAAGAGAGGTCAGCACATGTGTTTCTCGGGCCGAAACCGCCAGGACAAATAAGAGGAATAATTCAAAAAAAAAAAAAAAAAAAAAAAAAGCCGACGCTGCTAGCTCGCCGTCGCTCGTGCACGTGGTGTCGGGATCATCCTTCTTCAAGTCACGCGGCTCGGGAAGATGGAAGCCAAAAGATTGCGTTCCCGCTCCCCAAGATTATGTATGGTGGCGCACAGCAGCACAGCAGCACTGCGCGTGGTAGCGCAAGCCAAGGTGAAGGTCGAGTTACGCGAGACCAGCCACGACATACCGTCATCACCACCGGGCTGCAGAATGGTATGAGAGTCCGAGGGCCGGCTCCGCTTCAGGCCACGAAGCGTCGAGTCAGACAGGGCTGTCAAGAAATCATGGTCAGCATCGCACTCAACGCGACGACCCAGAGAGAATCTTGCGCCAAGTTGGTCGGACAGCGGTTTATCGCGAGAGCGCGATGGCGATTCTTCAGACGGACAAGACAGTCAGGACAGACAAGACAGCTCGGACCGTGGCGAGTTGCATGCGACCAGAGCTGGCGCGTGCATGATGGTTGAGAAGACGCGCGCGGCATTGTCGATAATTGTCGGTATTGTCCAAGCTTTCCATCATGTAAGCAGGAGGAAAGCTCACCTGAAGAACTGAGAGCGGCAGGGTTGATGGTCGCACTGTCCGCGCTGTTTGGCTGTCCGGCGTACATGTCAAGCAGACTGGGCCACCGGCAATGGCAAGCGCAACAGTCGAGGGCGACGAGGGCGGCGAGGGCGGCGAGGGCGGCGACGAGGGCGACGATTCGTGAAGCAGTTGTTGGGGCTGGGAGGGGCTCAAGCGTGGAGGAGGGTGCGGAGGGGAAGCCAGCGCGTTGCCCATGCAGATAAGAGATGAGATATGAGATAGATGCATCGGCTGGGCTTGGGTGGTACTGAGAAGGTCGACTGACAGGCGGTGGCGGAGGCGTTGCCAGGCGTTGCCAGGCGTTCCCAGGCCTGCTGCTGTCCGGGGCCACAGACAGACAGACAGACACAAGATACGGGGTAGTGCGGCCAGGACCAGCCAAGGCACCAGGCCCGACACAGCTGCTGCTGCTCCAGCCAGCTCCAGTCCAGCACAGCTTCAGCGGCGGCAGGACAGACAGACAAGACAATACGGTTGGGGCGGGCGCTGGGGCGGGCGCGGGCTCGGGCGACGATAGTCCCGCCAGGCAACAACAGACAGGAGGCCCCCCCCCCCCCGCCGCAGACACAAAAGATGATGATGATGATGATGATGAGAGCCAGAGAGAGTGGGTGAGTGAAGGAGATGAGAGGAACAATAATTCTTGATTACCTTTTGGGCGACGGCGCTGGCGCTGGCGCGGCAGAGCGCGTGTGCGACAACGGCGGTGGTCGCAACGGGATGCGCAACAGAAGCGAAGTCGAAGCGTTCGTCCGTCTAATAGCTGCAACCAACTTTCAGGCAACGGCGGCCTCCGACTTGCAGACGCAACGACGATGGCGACGAGCGCGCGACGAGTGGAGCAGAGTCACAAATGGGTGACAAAGGCGTGCCGCAACTGATCGATATGCTTGGATCGATTGACAGCTTGACAGCTTGACAGCTTGCAGAGGCGCGACACGAAGCGAATGCGAAAGCAAGTGACCGCTGGGGCCTTGGCTGGGTGGGAGTGAGTGAGTGAGTGAGTGGTGGGCGCGCGCGACCGTGAAGAAGGTGGTGGTGGTGTGGTGGTGGTGGTGGGTGTTTGCAAGTTGGTGGTGTCGCAAGTGGGTGGTGGAGGTGGAGGAGGAGGGATGCGAGCGAAACACTGGGGTCGACAGGTATTACATGTAGAGATGTCGAGACGCAGAGGCGCAGAGGCGCAGAGGCGCAGAGACGCAGCAGGATGGGGCTGTATTGTAATCCGTAATCATGCAACGTATTCAACGGTGGAGGTCAAGGTGGAGGTCAAGGAGGTGGAGGTGGAGGCGACAGACAGATGGAGAGTTGCAGGAGGAGGGGGAACGGCTGCAAGTGCGCAAGTGCGGGCGAGCCGGGGTTCGGGGGTGGGTGGGTGTGGGAGGAAGTCGAGTCAAGGATCGAGAAACGGATATCCCAGGCCTTTTCTTGTTTGTTGCGTTTTTTTTTACTCTCGCCGAGTCGTTGGGCTAGTGCGAACAAGGGAGACGGATGACGACGCATGGTTGGCTGAGATGGCGCGGCCCCCCAGGCTAAAAAAGAACGAGTTCTTGCGTATCACTACAATTGAGTCTTGCGTGTGTGTGTCTTGCTCGAGTTTTGGCGGGGCCAACGACGGCGGCGGCGGCGGCGGCGGCGCAGGGAACATGGACTGAACCAGGGAGGGGCGAGGGGGGGAGAGTCAGGAAAGCAGGAAAGCAGGGAGTGGGCGCATAGAGCAGTTGATGAATGCGCGCGGCCACGCCGTTGTGAAAGTCTGTTGCGTTGCACTGCCATGATGAATGATGGTACGCACGGAGCACAATGATCATGCTGTCACTACATAACTTATTAGTGGAGTTTTGCTCTGGCGAAAGCCGAGAACTCAGAATAGCAGCCAGCCGAAATCATCTCCGTAAAAAGAGAGTGACATGATGGATGTTTCGAGGGCAGGTAGAGAGAGGGCGGCATGTATTACGTATTACCCCGTGCTCCGTACTCGGTGCAGTACATGCATGCATTAATCAAATCATGTTATGCACGGAGCAGTCTGGCGATCGTGCAAGGACAAGCAAGACCGAGATCGAACTACGCATCTTTAGTTCTGGCCCAACAAGAGAAGCAAATACATAGCTAGCACACGCCATGCTGGGCGCTGGTGGCCATCAGTTATCAATGCTCCAACTCAATAGGCAGGCTGGACAGAAGCTTGCGAAAAGCAGTCAAACCATCAGACGCAGGACCAGACTTGACATGTACGTTTGCTGCCAAAAAATAACATGTCTCGATCAGTCGGGCAAATAAGAGCGGAGCTGATGATGGAACAAGGATACCAGGATACCTTACGGAGTAATCGCTAGGCCATCCGCTGCTGCCAAAAGGACTCAACGGAACTTTACTCCGCAAATACAGTACATTATCTTATTGCAGTCAGCCCGCCGAGTACGGAGTGTGCGGATCACGGCGTAGGAACGCATGAATCGGTTCCTTTCTCCTGCGAGTTGCGCAGATATGTATTGCCGGTCAGGAAAAGAACAGGTCAAAATGCACGAACGAGATGGCTACCCGGGTAAGAGCCAGCGCAGGGTTTGAAAGCCTTGAAACGATGCAGTTGGGAAGGTCTTCCATCATCATCATCATCATCATCATCAATGAAAAGACGTTGTTGGGTTGTTAATTTCGCGCAGCTGCGGGCGAAGCTTCAACAGTCTGGCACAATTAACCCGTGCCCGTGCCAGCTGTATGTATGTATGTATGTATGTATGTATGTAGGGGACAGGGCTATAAAAAATGCGCGCGTCGATTGGTCAGGATAACAACGGCAGCTAGCAGCTTTAATAAACCTTGATTCAAGGAAGGAGCATGCGGTCCGATGACATGATGGGCACAATGGAAGGCACATACGAGCATGTAAGCACAGGGGGGGGGAGTCACCGAGCCCCAAAAGCTGCGGGGAAGGAGCCACAACTGCGCATCTGCTCATCTTTCGAGTACGGACTACGGATTACGGAGTACTTGCCTGATCATATCGTCCGTAGCCAGAAAACAACAATCAGCGCGCCAAAGAGGCAAGATCCTGTCCTGCCACTTCGCCATGTCCTAGCCTCTTTTCATGGCGTTCCTGCGGTAGCAACACGGAAGTGCCGAAGCTGACAGGAACGTCGCTTCCCGCTTTTCTCTTTTTCCACGAACAATTGAACATGGTAGACGCTGGGTTCCGCGCTAATAAAAGACCAGCCACGGCTTGAAATGCCCCTCCCCCCCCCCCCCAAAAAAAAAAAAAAAAAAAAAAAACCTTTGGCCCTCCAGTTCCCTATGTAGCCATCAACCTTGTCAACCTCTCAAGTGGAGAGCAATGGGGCAAACGAGACCGACAACGACCCATGTCGAGCCTCCGGGGGCCATGCCCATCATTTCCATGTTCCATGCCCTGTGAGTCGTGGCCTTCTTTAGGAGGGAGGTGCGGGAACGATACGATCGCCTCTTACCCCATGGTTCGCCAAAGCCACTCACTCAGACCAGGTTGCGGCAGCCACATACATATCGATGGTGCGGGGTGCTTCCCTCCTGTTCATTAATACCGTTGCCATCTCCCAACGAATTGTCTATCGCCCTCCAAGCGAGACGTGAGACACCATGTCAACATGTATCATCACGAATCATGCTTTTCACACGGATTCGACAACACAACGAAAACTTGTAGAAAATCCCGGGAAAGAAAACACAATTGATTTTCAAGCTCCCATCATTGTCCTCACGACAGGTGATTCAGCCCTTGCTCTCTTTGGCTCAAATCTGCGGCATTGATGCCTACCCTCCGAACTCGGCTTCGTACTGCAACAAGACTACGCATCATCTTCTACTAACATCTGGCGTTGCAGCCTCCAAGGCGGACAAAAGAGAAGCCGTTTTATATGCTTGTCTACTAGAATGGTCCCCGTGGCGTAGAGGAAGGATGGCCACAAAGATCACGAGGATAGTAAATTCAACCCAGTCTTACTCCGTACAGACTGTGCAACCGCAAGCCTGCACAGGCCTACCCATGCAGCCCCAGCATGTTGAACCCGCCCTGTCAGAAGCAGTCACTAATCCGTACGATGATAATACGTTTGTTTCGGCTTGGACTGCATCACGGCTGTCCACTGTCCACTGTCCACTGTCCACTGTCCACTGTCCACTGTCGTGCATCCCAGATCGTGTGCCAACGGGGCAAAGACAAAGTCGCCGTTTGGTCAATGAGTCGAAGCAAAAATGGGGTTATAAAACACCTGAAACGCATGCAACGCTGCTGCGAACAGTCCATATCATATCTTTGGTCACGTCAATGGTCTTTTCCTGGCGCATGCGTTTCCACTTTACACTTTTTTTTACCCAGGTGCATTGTTTGCCTGTCAGCAAAAGCATCAAGTCGTTGCGCTCGTGTGGCGTCAAAGTTGACACGACTCTCTCTCTTATCATTCTTCTGTGAAGTCTCATCACCAATTGTTCTTCCCCCTCCCCCCCCCTCCCCCCCCACATCCCTCTTGTTCCTTCTCAGGCGGCTAGCGTGCACCTGCCCTTTTGGACGCAGCCATTCAGAGCACATGTTCGCACTACTACCAAACATGACCATCATCTGCACGTCCCAGGGGTTGACTGCCGAGCCATCATGAGCGGAACATTCTTGCCAAGATTCTAGTTTTGCCCGTCTCAAAGTAACCCGTCCATTTAGCAGGGCGTGTTAGAGGTTGCTGAGCGGCTTGCCCGTCTGTGGTCCAACGTCGGGCTCAGCTCATCCTTCCTTTCACAGAGCATTCAAGAAGGAATACAGGAAGTTGCCGAGTCACGAACCAATGCCATCAGGAGCATTCCATCCCCTCTTACTTTTGATGTGCCGTTGACAAGCTTTTCGGGAATTTGATGGAAAACAAAACCGTCTGTCACTGGGCTCGTGTCACGTATCATACGTGGGGAATCCATCTCCAACAACCAGAAACAATGCTCTCAAACTTGATCGTCACACGCGCAGTCATCTGCAGTGCAACATGAAAAAAAAAAAACGGCGCATTCAGATGCGAGATAAACCCCGTCGTTGTGTCGCGGTGTGGCATTATACCTTGATCTGGAATCGATGAGTTCATGTTGTGTTGGTGGATTCGCCTTTTTTGACCAACGAGCCTACGACGGCACAAGAACACGCGACATCATGGTGTTTGGCTGCAAAGTTTGTGGTGCAAAACACGAGCTGAGTTGAGCATTTACAACACACGGGCAATGAGCGTTCTTGCATTTCGTGACATGCGGGTCGCCTGAGCCTGATATCAGCATCGGTAGTATGTGCAGTGGTAGTGGTATAGACAAAATGGTACCAAGGAATTCTCCTACGTAAAAGCTTGGAAACCAACGTTATTCAAAGCTCCAAACGCGTTTACAGATCATTGGTGCCATCACGAGCAACCTATATCATGCACCTTTCGTCATAAAACAACAGTGTAGAGTAGACGTGCGATCTTGACTGGCAAGTGACAAGTGACGGCATTACTCGACAATGCGGTCGGGCCATCGTCCTCCCTTGACATAGATTGTTCTTGGGTTCCAAAAAAGACATCGTCATTTACAGGGCACGCAATAAGATGATTGTGTGACTGGAATGTCATTGACCCGCTCGGAAAGAGGCTGAAGAAACAAAAAAGACTGGCTGCCTCCATTGAATTCAGCGCCCAGAATCTTTTTCTGTCTTATTTGTCAGACAAGAAGATGTGGGAAGTCCAGGCCTCCGCCAACTAGATGTTTTCAAGATAGGACTCGCCGAGACCTAGCCGAGACAAAACGACGACGGAGCAGGGACGCTCGAGACGACCACCTGCTGCGAGACATTTCGGTCTCTCGGATGGCTCGTTATCAGACAGAAAGCAGTTGGCCTGAAAAAAGATCACGTCGGCCATGTTTGCCCGGATCAGTGGCAAATGCGAGAGAAACAAGGTCACTAAATACCCCATCGTAGTTTCTGATCCTTTCACGCAAGTGGCGTCACTAGGACGGATTCTCGCTCAGCTCCGTTCGCTAGCTCCGTAAAATGGAGACGCGTGATCGATTTCCCCTCGTGCGTTTATACGCGACGGTCTAGCGCTTTCTTTTCGCCGGCGCGACTGGCGCTAGTCGGAGAAATCGGGTTTCTTTTCTTCTTCTTCTTTCTTACACCCCCCCTTCTTTTCCTTCTTTTCCTTCTTTCCATTTGCTTCGGGGTCTTATTGGTCACCACACGACCAGTAGCGGCAACAAGTTCAGTCCGTGATTCTACTTGTCGGACCGGTTTGATCATTCCATCAGCCCTTGTGGATTCCGAGACAGCCGCTAGGTCGATGCGGAAAAGCAGATCCGGGAATGGGAAACCCCCTCCGGTCGTCCGGTCCGAGTTGTCGTTCACGAGACACTGAACTTGTGCATGACATGACGTTTTTCCTAACCTTTGTCGTCCGACGCCTGGGACGGAGGGGGGTTCACGGGAACTACTGCTGCAATGATGGTCGGAAACACTCGGGCCGTTGTGGGAAAGGGTCAAACTAGGCCCGCAGCCTGTTGCCTCTTTCCTAGTCTCGATCTTCACTGCTCTTCCTGACCAGACCATTGGCTGGAGAGAGTTGCATGCATCCGTGAGGGAAAAGTAGACCGTGACCTGCGGCCCACCGAGGCGCCAAGTCATTAGTAGTGAGGTGGAATACCGTCTTTTTCTTTTTCTGGTCTTGACGTCGGAGCCTGCTCGCCAGCCCGGGGGCTCGCGTTGATCAGGATGCAAATAATCAGCATGGCACGTCGCATCGGATCTGCCCAGATGCGGTATTTGTCTTCTAGCCCTGACCTCAGCACGGATGATGAGTTGTCACTCGCCCGTTCACGTTGCGTAAGCGTCGCAAATTCATGTCATCTCGTCGTATTTAGTTGAGCCAACCCGCTGCCCAATATCTTATCTACCTTGCCTGCTTGGTTTCTCATCCGCATCATTCTGAGTCGGTCACATGAAAAGAGTCAGTGATTCGCTGCAGGGTCGGTCAAGCAGCGCGTTCAGCGCGGACCGTCCACAAGCAGACATTCGCCATCCCCGTCACTACGAGAAAATATGGGTAAGAAAGATGCAGGAGAGAGCCAATGATAAGCGTAACGTCAACGCGGGTGCCTTTGAAGGGAGGGGGGCATGGCAACAAAAAAAAAAAAAAAAAAAGTGATGGTCATCTGGCCCTCTCGTATCCAAGGCATCCAGGCTGTGCCATTCACCATTTGAATCTTTCCGCAATGCATAATCCTGGTCTCCCGGACAAACAGTAAGCAGTAAACACTTTGTGAAGTAAAGAACACAATCTCCGGACACATCGGTTTCATGGGAGTTCTATCTTCAGAAATGTCTTGGTTATCTGATTCTGCGCAGAATGCTGATTCTTACTCGTGGCTTGTGTAAGCAGTAGACTAGTGGCCGTGTTGAGCCGTGGTAGAGACTCGTCACAATAGAAAAGGCGACGGCTGGCGCTTTCACGTTACATCGTGTTGATGAGACGGACGGTTAGGTGATGAGGGTGCAACAAGGCGGCAGAATATGTCCGAGGAGACGGCGGCCTCATCTTGACCCATATCCTTGAATTTCGCAGCAAATTTTCGAACAGTCTTGAATCGATGGAGTCCGCAAGAGTTATATGAAACCAAGCCCTTTCATGGAGTCTGATCACGTGATGGGTCACAGAGCCTAGTCATGTGATGTACGTCGTGACAAGTTTCTGTTCGCGGTAATAATTCACGAGCTGACAGATGTTAGGATCTGAGCAGACTATAGCAGTAGATGAATATCTGAAGTGCATAAAATCGTGAAATATGCACTCCGTCTCGTGAACCGACATCCATCATTGCTGCTCAAAGCTTTGTTTGTAATGGGGATTGCTCACGTCGTCACCACGACCGTATCGATAAACAAGCGAGCAAGCGCAACCAGGACTCTGATTCGCCCTCTAAACGCCCCATAGACCTCTTTTCACCATCCGAGGTTCGCAACGACGTTGAGGCAAGGCAGGCTTATTTTTTTTAAAAATGACGAGCTTGAAACGATCCCACGAGGGCGATCCTCTGGCGGCCAACATTTCCAGCAAAGTATACGTCCGCTCTACGCGCAGTGGCAAGGTTCAGAAGATCGTCAGGGAGGTGTATCTGAGGACAGACATTCCTTGCTCGTCCAAGATCTGCAAGGATTGCCTTGATGGCGCTCCTAGAAATGCATCCCAGCAAGGCAAGTCGACTGAAGAAGCCCGTTCCGAGGGGTTTCCTGCCAACTGACAACAACAAAAAAAACTAGTTCAACCGTTTGTCTTGTCTGAGAAACCTGCTGGGACCAAGGCTTTCCCCCAGGGGCATTATCTGGTGCCCGATACAAATGCACTTCTTAATGCCATGGACCTTTTCGAGCAGGGCTCTGCATTCTATGATGTCATCATTCTCCAGACCGTGCTGGAAGAGCTTCGGAATAGGTCCCTGCCGCTTTACAACCGCATGATTGCACTCACCAAGAGCGAGGACAAGCGCTTCTACGTCTTCTTTAACGATTTCAGATTGGAGACGTACATCAACCGTGAGCCAAATGAGACTGTCAATGATCGAAATGACCGAGCTGTCCGTCGGGCCGTCGAGTGGTATGGCGAGCATCTCAGTCGCACCAAGGCAGTAAAGGTACCGGCCATCGTCATGCTAAGTGACGACCAAGAGAACCTACGCAAAGCGCGAGAGCAAAATCTCCATGCAGTGTCGTTAAGGGACTACGTCGGAAGTTTAGAAGATGGTGATAGGTTGCTCGACATGGTTGCGGAATCACAGAGCCAAGGAGGATTTAAGAAGCCTTCGCAGATGCTATATCCCGAGTATCAGAGCTTGTCGAAGATGATGACGGGTGTCAGGGCAGGACTGATGCATCAAGGCATCTTCAACGTGTCGCCATACAATTACCTCGAAGGGTCCATCAAAGTGCCGGCCTTCCCGAAGTCCCTTCTTGTGCTGGGCCGAGAGAGCATCAACAGAGCCGTTGATGGAGATGTCGTTGTCGTGGAGATTCTTCCACAAGACAAGTGGAAGAAGCCGTCTACAAAGATCATTGAAGAGGAAAACATCACCAAGAATGAAAACGCGGATGCAGAGGCACGAGACGATTTGGTGTCCGACAAGGAGCGAAAAGCACTGCAGGAAGAAGCCAAGAGGACACACAAGTCATCGTCCGAAGGTCAGCCCCAGCCAACGGCGCGAGTGGTTGGAGTCATCAAACGCAACTGGCGTCAATATGTCGGTCATATTGACCCATCGTCGGCGAGCAAAGCAGCTTCGTCACAGGGCCGTAAACAAGACAGTGTCTTCCTCATTCCAATGGACAAGAAGATTCCCAAGATTCGTCTACGGACCAGACAGGTTTCCGAACTCCTGGGCAAAAGACTTTTGGTAACGATTGACGCCTGGGAAAGAGATTCGAGGCATCCGGTGGGGCATTTTGTCCGCTCGCTGGGTGAGCTGGAGACGAAAGCAGCGGAGACTGAGGCATTGCTTCTAGAATGGGATGTGCAGTACCGGCCGTTCCCCAAAACGGTCCTGGACTGTCTGCCCAAGGAAGGCCATGACTGGAAGGTGCCCGAAAGTACAGAAGACCCTGGATGGAAAGATAGAGAGGATCTCCGAGGATTACTCATCTGCAGTATTGATCCAGTAGGCTGCCAAGATATTGACGATGCGCTTCATGCGCGCAAACTGCCCAACGGCAACTTCGAAGTCGGTGTTCACATTGCCGACGTATCGCACTTTGTCAAACCGGCCAACGCCATGGACACGGAAGCCAGCATCCGCGGCACAACTGTGTATCTCGTGGATAAGCGCATCGACATGCTTCCCCCGCTTCTAGGTACGGATCTATGCTCCCTCAAGCCCTACGTAGAGCGGTTCGCTTTCTCTGTGCTTTGGGAAATCGACTCCAACGCAGACGTGGTCAATGCCCGCTTCACCAAATCCGTCATCAAGTCCCGCGAGGCGTTCAGCTACGAACAGGCTCAGCTCCGCATCGACGACTCCTCCCAGCAAGATGAGCTGACACGGGGAATGCGTACGCTCCTCATGCTCTCCAAGAAGCTCAAGAAGAAGCGCATGGATGCCGGCGCCCTGAGCTTGTCGTCGCCCGAGGTCAAGGTCCAGATGGAGAGCGAGACCTCGGACCCCATCGACGTCAAGACCAAGCAACTCCTCGACACCAACTCCCTTGTTGAGGAATTCATGCTCTTCGCCAACATCAGCGTCGCCGCCAAGATATACGATGCGTTCCCGCAAACCGCCATCTTGCGCCGCCACGGCGCCCCTCCCAAGACCAACTTCGACGAACTCGCCGACCAGCTCCGCGTCAAGCGAGGCTTTGAGCTGCGCACCGACACCTCCAAGGCCCTCGCCGACTCGCTCGACGCCTGCGTCGACGCCGAGGACCCCTTCTTCAACACCCTCGTCCGCATCATGGCCACCCGGTGCATGATGTCGGCCGAGTACTTCTGCTCCGGCACCCAGGCCTATCCCGAGTTCAGACACTACGGTCTCGCGTCCGAAATCTACACGCATTTCACGTCCCCCATCCGCCGGTACGCCGATCTCCTCGCCCATCGCCAGCTCGCCGCCGCCATCGGGTACGAGGCCGTCCACCCTTCTGTCCGCAGCAGAGGCCGCCTCGAAGCCGTGTGCAAAAACATCAACGTCCGCCATCGCAACGCCCAAATGGCCGGCCGCGCAAGCATAGCCTACTACGTCGGCCAGGCGCTAAGGGGCAAGACAGCCGAGGAGGACGCCTTCGTCATGAAGATTTTCAGCAACGGATTCGTCGTGCTCGTCCCCAGATTCGGCATCGAAGGTCTCATCCGGCTGAGGGACCTGGCCGAGCCCGAGCCCGAGCCCGAGCCCGAGCCCGAGAGCGAGTTCGACGCCGAGTCCTACACCCTTGTCATACGAGGTAGCAGGACGCTCAAGGTCGAGCTGTTCCAAAAGGTCAAGGTCAAGGTGTCGGATGAGAAGGACGAGAGAACAGGCAAGAGAGGTGTCAAGATGGAGTTGATAAGTGCCTGATTGATTTTGCAAGTCATGATACGACCGATCGTGCGGTTGATCAGTAATAGGGTGAGATAGAGAAGTTCGGGGGGTGTGGGGGGGGGGGGTGTCCTTGATCATGAATGGATAGAATGGTACAAAACCCATGGTGAGAAAAGGGCTCATGATGATGACGAAATACGAAGCAATGCCTAGTCATACGCACATGTGGTTGGACATATTGTGTAGCTCTCTGCTCGTTGGCACACAAAAAAATGGGCACCTTTATTCGAGTTGAATCCGACGAGTATTCCCTTTCTTTTTTTTTTTATGATAAAACCCAGTCCTGGAATGAACGCCATGCAAATCAAGTCTCACGGCACAATAGAAAAGTACTTGTGTTCACCAAATGACTGTCACGCTCACATCCACGTAAAGTTTTGACCTTCTTTATTCCTCCATGGCATCTCCCTCTGCACCAGCGGCATCGCCATCCCCCCATAAGCCATCAAGCTTGAACTCGGCAGCCCACTCGGTGACAATCTCCTTCTGATCAGGCGTGACTTCTTCGTCTCCTGCAGTCTTGACCTTGTTGCCTGCAGGGGCGTCGCCCGAAGAAGCTACGGCCAAAACGGGCGGCTCAACCCATCCCTGGATGCGGCCGTCGCGCCAATCCGTCACGACAGCCATGCCGGCAGCCTTGATGTTGGGAACACCGCCTTTGCCAAGTCTGCCGCGCTTCCGGGCAACCTGGACGAGGAAATCGGTGGTCATGTCGCCGTCCGCTCGGTTCGGCAACAGGGCAGGAATATCGTAGACATCCGTGAGTTTCTGAATCAGGTCGGGCGACGACGAGAGACGACGAATGAGTAGGGTCACTGCGGGGACGGGGTCGTCAATCTGCTTGGGAGGCACGGCGTTGAGAAGAATCAAGTGGGCATGTGCCTCGATGGCGTTCTTCAAATTGACGAGACCGCCGGACTGGGTGGACGACGAGGAAGGGAACACAACACCAGGGGAGTCGAGCAGGGTCAACTTGCTGTCGATTTTGACGCTGCGGATACTGGTCGTGACGCCGGCTTCGGCACCAGCAGGGCATGCTTTCGAGGCACTGCTGCCCTTGCCGCTCATCCTGCTCAGCAGGGCATTGATGACGGAGCTCTTGCCCACGTTTGGGTAGCCGATTACACCGACGGACACGGCGCGCTTCAACTGGCGGCTTGCGGCGTAGCTCTTGAGCGCTTTGAACAAGGTGGCCGATGTGCTTTGGACGGTGAGGTCGCGGTGGTTGAAGACGTGGGCATTAGGTGCCGCACCGGATGCCCGCAGCGGCAGAGTCGGGAAGTATCGCCGCAAGTAGACAAGCCAGTCTCGTAGAACCTTGGGAGGGATCAGATCGACCTTGTTGAGGACTAGAATAAGGCGCTTGCCGTCCGCGGCAGCAGCCATGATGCTGCGCTCGACTTCTCTTGACCGAGTGCCCTCTGGATCACGCGCATCCAGTACGTACAGGACCACATCGGCCTGCTCAACCACCTGCTTGAAGACCTTGTCGTATGTTTTTCTCGATGAGGCCTGGCCAACTGACATTTCGTTGCCGCCTCCATTGTCCGAGTCGTCGCTATCGTCATCGTCGTCCATGCCATCGCTATCCGCCAAGTCCTGGTCGTACTTGGCGGCCGCAGCTCTCGCGCTCGCCAGCAACGCTGCCATGGGATTTGACTCGTCCACATCCTCATCCATGGATTCATCATCATCATCCATCTGCTCAGCGCCATCTTCGCCGACATCCACATCATCCATGGCGTCCTCTTCTTTCTCCTGAAAAACGTCACCGGTTCTGGCTGCCTTTGCCGTTTCTCGCTTCTTCTGTGCCTCGGCCGCCTTTCGCATGCGCTTCTCTTCAATCTCCTGAAGGAGCTTCTCCTTATACGGGAACAAGTTGGGAATGCCAGGGTCCTTCTTTAATTTGGAGCGCCATTCTGGGTTCTTTTTGGCCTTCTTGCGATCCTTCCTCTGCTTGGCTGCTGACGCCTTTTCGATCTTGTGTCGGAGGCGAGTCGTGCCTCTCTTGGACTTGGGTTCTGCAAACGAGGTCGTGTTAGCTTTTCTGTCAAATTGAGTGAGGGGTTTTCACTGCTGAAGGGTGATTGGTGCGAGCTATACTCTTTGGTTTATTGACTGTGCCCGCCATTTTTTTTTGATGATTCAATGAGGATTGGCACAGTAGTGTGAAGAAAATCCGACATCACACAATGGTCGGATTCTCCAGCCCAGAGGCGGTCGGTCTCCAGCCAAATAGAAAAAAATTAAGTGGGATGCGGATTCTGCCAGCCGTCTGGGACTTGACCGCCCTTGTGTCCCACCGGTACCACCACGCCACATTTTCAATAAATACATGAATATACTCTCGAGGAAGAAGGAGAAGACTTTGGTAATGTCCGCCAGATCAAAGCCGTACACCTGCATAGCCTTATTGTTCGCCACGTTGCAGGCGGATGTTTTCACTCACATGATTATGAGCTGCATTCTTGTCATCACGTCCCGCGTCTTTATAACACCAGGTATTCCTTCATTGAACTGTACGAGAGCCAAGAATCCAGTAACGTGTGCCCGCCATGCAGCTGTGGTACATACGTTCTGGTCTGAGTAGGAGAAGCAGGCTTTGAGGCTCCTGCGCGGTCTACTACAGTCTGGAGCACAATCCGGGATTCGAGATCCAGCTTACAATTGGGAGTAGCACGGTGATGGAGGCGCTTGGGGGCCGACTATCCTGAATAACACAATGATGAACCGCGTCGTCCCCCGGGATGGACTGGTATTGCCGTGTTTCTTTCTAATATCAAAAAAGGCTATCATGTTCCTCCTGCTGCTCCATTTCGCCTCTTGCTATGATGCATCTCGAATTAAAATCCTTGCCCAAACGGCATCTCTCTCTTTGTTCCTCCATCAAGATCAATGTTGTTGCCTCTTCCCGTTTCCATCCTTGACTGCCGCAAACATCGGTATCGTCATATTAAATACACAAGTACCCTTCGTTCGGAGTTTGTTCGTCAGGCACCAGGTCGAGGGGTCGTAAGTGAGCGTTTGGAAAATCACAAAAACGTAGTACTATGGATAAAAAAAATGGGTACAGAGAATCGAAAGCGACCCGCCCAGACAACTTGAATCCCGTTGCCGCAGCAGACGACGTTCTGATTATGCCCGTTCCATTCAAAGCACATAAGCCATCAAGCCCATGGCGGCAGCAAATGCACCGGGCGCCATGGTAGCGCCAGCAAAGGCGCGAGAAGAGGTAGTAGTAACCTTGGTGTCGCCAGAACCGCTGGCGCTGGGGGCAGTAGTCGTGGTGGCACTGCTAGTGGAGGAATCGCCACTGCCACTGTCCGACACCGGGGCCTTAGGAGGGTCGTGCTTGGCGCAGAGGGCATTGATGTTCTTGGTGCAAACATCTTGACCGCGGGAGTCGCCAATATTGGCCGTGATGCACTGGCTGAAAAGCTCCGCGCAAATGTAGAAGGGCATGGTCTGCTTGTAGTACTGGATGCCAGGCATCGAGGAGTTGGAGGCACAAGTACATTTCCATTTCAGGTCCGTCTATAGTAACGATCAGCATAAACCCGACGCTAAAGACGTTCGAAGAAAACCAGCAGAATAATCTGCTCGTCTCGATCGGTTTCGCAATGACATACCTCTGAGCAAGTGTTGCTTTCGGCATTGTTGTTGCAAAGAAGACCGCAGGTATTGGTCTGGCCCTGGCACCAAATGGCTGCATAAAAGATGAGTCCACATTAGCTTTTGCTCTCCGCGCATACAAGGATGGAAGTTGCACGGCTGCTTCAAGGATTAGAGCGCAAATGTAGCTCCCAATGCAGAAGCAATAGCTTGCATACCTCGCTGGGTCTGGGGCACCGTGTTAGGGTCAATAACCATATCCAGCTCGCTGGTAAAGGTGTAGTTGCTGTTGGTCTGGGCGTGAGCCGTGGCGACAGCCAGGGCGACGAAAGCTGCAGCAGCAGTGCGCATCGTGAAAGAGAAAGCCCAAAAAGTGAGGAAGCTGTGGGTATTTTGTTTTCCTGTGTTGTCGGTGGTGGTTGTCGAAGCCGTTGAGATCAGACACGTAAGAAAAAAACAGTAGAGCAAATGGTTAGGCACGACCAGTAGCTAGAGATGCGAGTGGCGCCTCAGGATCTGTCAGACGTGCGTCCTAGAGTAGCGGATAGCTGAAGATGCTTGGATGGTATGATTACGCGGTGGTGAGAGAGAGAGCAGGGAGAGGGAAAAGAAGAGGACGGAGGACGAGGCAAATGGGGCAGCGAGAGGTAGAAAAAGGCTGGGCTCGCTTCGCAGGTAGGCAGGAGGCTCCGGGCCAAAAAAAAAAAAAAAGCACGAGAAGTGAGCAACTTGGCAGCCAGGCCAGGCCGGGCCAGACCAGACCGGGCCTGCACTGATGAGGGCTCCAGAAATGGAGCTAATGCTGGGGCAGAAATGGGCCAGAAATGGGCCAGAAATGAGCCAGAAATGAGCCAGAAATGCGGCTTGGCATCACGGCAACCCGGCACACCTGCTGTATCATGTATCATGTAATCATGTATCTATCATCTATCATGCATGCGTGTTGTGCGCCTCATCCTCCAGAGGTTACATGTAGAAAGCAACATTAATAAGAACGACAGTCACGAGTCACGGTCGTGGGGTCTGTTGTCTCTCCGATTCCGCATCCAAGCAAGGTCAATCAGCTCCTCTTGCCCTGCCCTCTCATCTCCCATCTAGCAGGCCAGCAAGTCGCAACAGCTGCCCCAAAATCAAAATACCCCCAAACCCGGGCAATCGTCATGGGGAACGGCTGGAAATCGATGGCAAAAGCCCCCTTCAAAACGGCAATCGCATCCATGCATCCATCCATCCCAGCAGTAATGAGGTAATGAGGTAAGCAGGCCATCTGGTCTGGTCTGCTCTCTCACTGATCAGGTAAGGTAGCTCGGCGCTAATCCGTATTAAAACTGAACTCTCAAGTTCCACACGCGTGGATAAACAAGCCATGGGCGGCGCCATCCGACAGGCTATTCTCGATAACTCGCCGTCTCCACTGCCTCCACTGCTAGGCGTTGGCCGTTGTATGATTTGTTGCCATGGTGTTGGTGTTCGCGACGAGCAGCCAATTTATTACCAACGGCACTGGTCCTGCGCGGCATGCAAACGGGAAATGTTTCGGTGGAAACCTACGGTCCGTAATTCGTAATGTACATCCATCTGTTATTTATTACGACGCCCACCTCGAACGACTCGGCGATGGACCTTCCTGGTGGGCTTCCGATCACATGGCCTGGTTCTGTTGCCGGGGTATCATTTACTTTCGAGACAGCATGCATCCAGTTCATAACCCTCTACTCCGTTGTAGGGACAGGGCATGGTTTCACCAAATAGTGAAATTCAACTCCGTACTCCCTAGCATGCACCACTATGTAATTAGTCGGCCCCAGCAGTGCAATCTGGGACTCCTCATCCGATGCCGCAGCCGCAGCCGCAGCCGCAGCCTTGCATGTGCGGTTGCTCGTGTATCAAGACCAGACGATGGACGTGTGAAGAGAGTTCCTATCCTAGTATCCCTACATCTCTACGAAACGGAAGCGAGCCGTTCTGCTGGAGCCATGTGATAGCGGGTTGACAATGGGTCTGCATACAACAGCCACGGCAGCGGGCTATCTCAGGGGCCCTTGAGGTGGCGCAGGGAGGGAAGACGGGATGGAGCGCCAGAAATGAGGTCGCCGCGACAAGATCGTGGAGTCGTGACGGCGGACAACCAGACTCTGTACAATGTACTCCGTGCTCCGTACATACATACATACGTACATACATACATACATGGAGTCCTGATATTATTATTATGGGACGACGTGACGCAAGGGAGCAGGGCATGCCATGCCATGGCCCGGGGCTTTTGTTCCTTTCCTCGAGCGACCCACAACCGGGCCAGTTCGAAGCTCCGGCCAATGGCAGGCTCCAATTGGCTTCGAAGTCGTTCCTCGAGTTGCCATAGCACCAGCACCACCAAGACCGTAAACTTGGATGGTCCCCTGAGCAAAATGGCCAACACACCCTCCTACCAGTGAGATGACACATATGACACACACACACGGGGGACATGGAACAGGGCGCTTTTATCGTAGTCAACTTTTTCATGATTGACCAGAAACGTGCCTCGCAACAAGGAACCTCAGACGCCCCAATCCATCCTGATGACTCGTTTCCCCAAGCTAGCCAACGCGCCCATCTGTTGAACAACAGCATACTCGAAAAACAGGCGCGACGACTCGCTCTCGGGGTCGCTCCTCCACGCATCTACAAGGGACAACTCCTTCTGACGGCCATCCAGCCCCATGATGTCATCATGTAGCTCTCTTGCCTGCACGCTGAGATTCCATTCGTCAAGACACCCCTCTGGACTCGCGTTCAAGACCACCATCAAGAGCATCTGGCTGAGCGAAACCTGATCAATGTCGGCGAGCGTCTCGAGGATGTTGGTCTCGAGGCCTGCCTTGGCAGCCATTCCGCCGAGTGATGCTCGCAGGGCAGCCGAACTTTCCGCCGTCAACACAAGCAGTTTGACCACCATGAGGAGATTCTTGAGCCGAACAACGTGGAACGGCGCTGGGTATCTGTAGGGATCGCACTCAACTGCCACCAGGGCTGCCACCACCACCGCGTACGTGTACATCTGCTCGCGAGTGTAGAACAAGCTGACTTCTGCGAGGATCTGGGGCACGGGCGACACGGCCCAGAGCTCGTTCTCGACAAGTGGTCTGTACCCGGCCAGAAAGACGCTCAACACGCGCTTCGCTTCGGGCGAGAGCCCCGACACTTGGGCATCGGGCTCGGTGCAGTACTTGGCGGCCACCTGCATCTTCTGCGGGTCTGTCGCTCCAGGATGGTGCTGCAGCCCGGACGCATTGCTGCCGACCACGCTCGAGGTGTTGAGGGCCATCATGTTGGCCGACTGCGCGCAGACTTGGTACACGTTCAGGTCGTCTGCGCACCGGGGACACCGGCACAAGAAGCCATATTCCTCGAGGGCCATTTCCCGTTGCGAAACGGGGTTTGTGTAATCTGTCATTTGTTGCGCAAAGAGCCCCGTCAGTTGTCTCTATATACCCATGTCTTTTTTTTAAAAAAAAAAACAAAAAAAAAAAAAATCCTCTGTTTATTGTGTGTGCCAGCGCTCAGCACCTTGCGACGATGGAAACGAGCTTGTCACAGTTCTGTTCAGTAGTGTCTGATGTTGCGGAAACGCACCTGTGTAGGAGATTTCAATCTCATCACCCGCGCGGACGGGCCGCTCTGCTCGGAGAACCGCCTTTCTACCCATGAACAGAACCGTGGCATTCGGGATACAGGAGTGATTGGCCATGGCCAGCGTTGGTTCGAGGAAAATGCCAACCTGGTCCGCTAGATCTGCGTCGAATCTGTGAAACGCATTCGTCTGGATCTGCTTTCCGCGTAACGCGCATCACATACGTTAGGAAATCCAAGCTCCCACATCTGACAAAGTCGAACAAGGACAAATTCCCGCCCCCCTCCCCCCCCTCCTAAAAAAGAGAAGGAAAGAAAGAGACAAGGAAACTATGCATGTGTCTGCAGAATTACCTTGCAAAGCAACTCCACTGCCTCCTTCATATCCTCCTCTCTCTGCTTTCCTGCGAATGCACACGCCGCCATGGCCATCATCTCCAGATCCGCCCAGCCTTTGCGACCCCTCCTCGCCTCCAAGTTGCTCTCCAGCCCTGCCAGCCCATCCCGGATGTCCTCGCTCAGAAGAGCCTGCAGAAGAGCCCTGACGGGCGTGGGAAGCGCAGCCCCAGACTTGCGCGTCCGAAGCGGCTTGCACTCCTTGGAGTGAACGGCCGTCCACCCGGCCTTTTGGCACGCCGCGTCGCAGTAGTACGCGGCGTGGCATCGGGAACACGCGCGCGGGCTGCCGGGACGCAGGCAGTGCGTGCAGATGGAGCCGAGGTGCGCGAGCGTAGGGTGAAGGATGAGCGGCTTGGTGAAGGTGTGGATCGTTTGGCCGGCGCGGAAGGACTGGCTTGCGTGGAGGGCGCGGCGTCTGGAGGCGTGGTTGCGTGTTTCTATGGTGCAAGACATGTCTTGGTCGTGTGTCTCGTCGACGTTTTGTGTTCTGGCGGCGCCCATCTATCTACGTGGCAGGTTGTTGGGTCGGGTTGGGTCGGGTTGGGCTGGGGTTGAGTTTGAGTTTATGTTTGTTGTAGAAAGTGGGAGTGCAAAAAAAAAAACGGTGCAAAACGTGGGGTTGATCAAGTAAAGCGGATACGAAAACCACGGTTAAAAGTGGGAGACTTGAACAGAGGGAAAAAGGTTGTATTCCATCTCCAGCTCACAGAGGTTGATGTTCGACTCTGTCATGGCAAGTGCTGCCACGAGCTGTTTTATCATCTTATGTGACGCCCTGGAGTATCTTCATGGGGGAATATCCTGCGACAGGGTATCGTGCTCATGTTTTATACGTTTTATACCGGGCCATACATCTTTTAAATGTCCTCTACAACCCACAACGGCAGAGCAGAGCACTTCTACAGCTCTTTATGTTCCTCTTCCGTACTTTGACTTTGCTGCTTTCTCACTGCCGCCAGTCTATCGGCCAACTCTCGACTCCAATCGCCCTTGGCGGCCTTGGTGGCCTTCGCAATACGGGCGACGTGGTAATCCCAACAACCCTCTCCGCTCTGTGCCTCGTCCGCCGTGCACTCCTCATCAGCCAATTTGCGAGTCTTGGGCCACTGCCCCAGAACGGCACCCATATCCTCATCCAAGAAATTGTCCAGCACGAGTTGACCGACTTTGCGCTGCGCGCCTGTCCACTCCTCATCGTGGGGCACCAGAATGCTTAACAGCGATGACATGCCGCCCTCCTTCAAGAACTCAGCCCTGATCGCGCTGTCCTTGATTAGACCGTTGATCACGGCAACCTTGGACTTGACGCGGGCGGCCGCTTGATGTGCAGTTCCGTCGCCGTTCTTGGACGGGACAACGCTCGAGTAGACACTTGCGCGCAAAGCCTCGCCGGTATTGGGACATTCGACCTCGACGAGTGTCTGCCATACCTTGGTCACTTCCTTCAGGGCAGTCGGATTGTTCTGCAGAGTGCCGGCTAAAATAGCAGCGGCTTGCTGATCTCGTGGGATACTGCCTTCGGTAGTCGGGCTTTGCGGGCTGGACATGAGGCAGAGCAGTGCTTTGACAGCATCCGAGTCCTCTGCGATCTTTAGACCATAGTATAAATCGTGAGACAAATCCTCAAGCCCCTCCATGGCGTCGTCTAATGCCTGACCATTTTTACCGGCTCCCTTTTTCAGCATTTTGAGCCCCTCATGGAAGGCTACGGATTCGTGTTCAGGCCCTTTGACCTTACCAACCGGCTCATATTCCGGAGCCCCCTTGGGGATTTTGGGTTGGTCTTGATGCTGCTCAGCATCGACCACGACCATGGCGCGGTCCACCGGTAACCCCTCCAACGAAGGGTCATTCTCATCAGGGACGTTTATCTTGGCCTCCTTCTGTCCAGTCCAGATGTTCATGCGAACATGCAATCCCTTGGGGAGATCTTGGTCTTCGTGAATTGTCTGGAACTCATCCGTTGGCTGGAAGACTCTGGGGTAACATTCACCAGATTCACCAGGGTTGGTTGTGTGACAGATGAGGTCTGATTTGGAGGGCTTTGATGAAGCAGAATGTTGGGCGACGGCTGGTGCGGCAAAGACGCAGACCATGAGACAGAACATCATGGCTAGCATCATTTGCAGACGCAGAGATTTTGAGCGCGACCGCGTCATATTGTATGTGCGTATTCCGTATGTGTATGAATGTTTGCGTTGTGGTGAATCAGTCAAGGCACGTTGATGGAGGGCCGTCAAGATCAGGAATCCCCCGTCTGCCAAGAGGGTCAGACTGGCTCAATGATGATCTTCAAGATGACTGTCGTCCACTTGAATGTACGTAGGGAATTGATGAGAGGACTCAAGCGCGATCACGGTGCTTAAAAATAGAGGATGGCAAACTAATATACTGACAGACATGGATGAGTCAAACGTCCCAAAAGGACACCTTCACAAAATGAAAGCATCTCCAGTTGAGTGTGGGTGGATAACATGGAAGTCTGTAGAAAGCCACTTGCCGCAAACTACATGCATAGGCTGGCTGTTCAGTGTTCATGGAAAGGCCCACCAAAATGCTTAGTCAGCGTCTGCGACAGCGTCGGGCAAGACAAGTTTCTTGTATGTAAGCTCTTCCCGTCATTTCACCTGACAGCATGGCGTAATGACATGAACATGATACGAGTACATCGAAGTCGCAAAACACATACTTTGCAGCACTTTCACCCGTTGGATTATCATTGCCGCGGGTGGTGAAATGACCGAACGTGAGCGCAACTCCCCTGGGCCGTTCCTTCCATTCCACGGTGGCGGGGTTGGGGACATTGCATAGACGAGCCATAGAAAATGCATACCATGGCGCGGCCCGCGAGAAAGAAAAGCTCACCGAGCTGAAGCACTCTACGCGGCAGGCCACTGTCTGAAGCAAACTTGCATTCCTCACGGCCTCACGGGCAAAAGAAGGCTCTGCAGTCAAGATGGCCTAGGTCTGTCTTGTCTGGCCCGTCCATGCCGTCATCTCAAATCCAGGAACGAGGCTGGTTCAAGGCATCTTGCAGATATAAGAGCTGCACCGGCCCGGCAATAGCAAACTATCCAGGGTCCCCAACACTTCAAGCCTTTATTCAACCAAGACGGAAGGAAACAAAGCTTCCTGAATTTCCTCAAAGTCTGAAATTCTCACTTCCAACATATTCAAAGGAAAAAAAAAAAAAAAAAAAAAAGTCCGGCGTCTTTCTTCCTTGAAGCTTCCAAAGCTTACATCAGATACCCTGGGCCAGAGACGAACAATTCACAGCCGACCACATCATGCTCTCCTACATCATCTTGCTTTGCCTTGCGCTAGGTATCAATGCTGCACCTGCGAATCCCGACAAGCACGCCCACCAAGCTATCCATCTAAAGCGAATGGACAGGCATAGGCATCACGCTCACGCCCACGTCGCTTCAGCTCAAGAAGGCGATTTCAAAACGGTATACAGCAAGAGAGATAACGTTGCGCCAAAGGTCGTCTATGCCACGTCGGTCCATACACAAAGTGAATCTCGACCAGAGTGGGTTCGCAAGCGCTTCTAGATGGACCAAGCTTCTGGCTTGTACGGATCGTTCTGGCAATATCTGGGTTGCATATTTTTTTTTCAAATTTTCCCCCACTCCTTCCACTCCTTCCCTTGCTCTGCAAGGTCACAGGGTTAGGGATAGACAGAAAATGAATGGCTGGTATTGAGTAGCGTTGATTTCTTTTGCTTTACGCTCAAGGCTCGGTACGACTTGTTCAAGACAGGAACCTGACCATGACTGCCCTGGAGGTATGATGGTTGGGGAGAATATAACATTCGGACGCCTGCTGCGCAAGATATGGCCACTTTTTGAAGAATTTCCGGTCGACTCATGTGTATATAGACTTGGTCGCTTTTTTCAATGGCAATTTTTTTCATCAATCGCAGCCATCTGGAAGATGTTCGCATATGAGACCCAAAGCTCTGCCATGTCTACGGGAGTATGTAACTCCGTACGGATTAACATCGAGATCTGAAGGGCCGAAAGAGCCAATCAGCAAGATGGAAGCTAGCAAGCCGCAGCGCTATGACCCACATGGATCGGCAACCAGAGACATTGCGTTGCCCGTTGCCCGTTGTCCGTTGCCCCCCCCCTAGTCAGCTCGTCTCCTGAGGCTAGATAGTTCGTGCCTGGTAATCCGTGCATTTCCCAAATCTTCAATGTTCTGGGAACTTTTCTCGATACTAGCATCCCCATGCCGCCGCGAACTCGACTCCCAGTCGCTCATTCATCAGCTGCGTACCGAAGACATCTCTCCCACGTCGCATATCATCTCGGAGAAAGAGGTCAGCAGTGAAGTTGCATCTCCATCAACCGACCGGAAGCGCGAAGCGCCTCGAAACCGCCATCGCCATCGCTTTGTGGAAACATTTTCTGGGTGCCACCGCCTGGAGCACCAAGCTTTCCCAGCCGGCGTCGAGCACCTCGAACCTAGTGCGAGCCTCAAGGATATCTCTTATTGGGAAAAAAAAAAAAAAAAAAAACAGGGCAGCGAGGACTACAGCATGATGCCTTCACCACGTCGAATGCGCCTGGTTTTCCTGGCTGCCGTCGTCACCGTCGTCTTGGTCATGTTCTACTCATCTCGGCCGAGCCCCGATGCCCGCACGATGCAGGACTTTTACCACAAAACCATGGACGGCATGAAGAAGGATGCGCCGCCCGGGCAGGCCATCATCCATGCGAAAACGGGACAGAAGGCGGGATACATACCCGCGGACAAAGACGGCGACGGCGACGTCGACGAGGACGACAAGAAGGCGGCCGCGGTAAGACAGATGGCGCTGAAGCAGGCTGAGCAAAAGGCCAAGGACAACGCCAACACCAAAGGCGGCTTGAAGCCCGATGTCCCAATTGAGGTCGTTGGCAAGGGGAGCTCAGCCGTCGGCCAGCCGAAGAAGGGAAAGATGCAAGTGGTCAACGTGCCGGGCAAGTCGACGGAGAAGACGCAGGTCAAGGCCAAGGAAACCAAGAAGGAGCACCGTGCCGAGCTTGAGCTAGATGCCATTCTCAACAAGTCGCCTGGTAAGTCTTGTCTTGCACGTCGTCTAGAACGCGTTATTTTCCATTCTTCTTTCGACGGTCCGACGGGGCCAATGCTGACGTGTCCCGAAATAAGTCGTCATCTTCTCCAAGACGTACTGCCCCCACTCCAAGAGAGCCAAAGGCGTTCTCCTCGAAAAGTACATCATCACGCCGGATCCTTTTGTTGTTGAGCTTGACGAGCACCCCTTCGGGCCTGCCTTGCAAGATGCGCTGTACGAGAAGACGGGCCGCAAGACGGTGCCCAACGTTCTGATCAATGGCATCAGCATTGGCGGCGGCGACGATGTCGTGGACCTCGATAACAACAACAAGCTTGCTGGCAAGATGAAGATGCTCGGAAACAAGCGCGTTCAGGTTTCTGAAAGATTTACCTCGGGCGAGAGGGTTTTGTGAACGAGCAAGGAAATGAATGCGAACGAATGATGGCTACTTGTCACTGCTTTTGCGTCGCGTCGCGCTGATGAGAAGTTTGGCTGATTTTCAAAGGCTGTGGAAGCGTGGAGCTGAGGCAGTTCATCTCGGTTGGCAATGAAAATGCCATTTCTCGAGTCGAGCTTGCACGAGGCCATCCGCTATTTATCATGATGCACGGGATTTTACGAGCGGGGGTTTTTCGGCGTCATTGCTGTATGTATCATACGTATGTGCTCCGTATTGTGGGGTTACATCGAGCAGGGTAAAAGATTATGCATCGGAGGAACAAGGTTCATCATTACAAGGGACTTTCAAGGGCCAGAATATGTCATTCATTTTACACCTAACCTGCCGCAGTGGTATTCCAACATCAAATTTGAAAAACATTCGATACCAAAAAACTGCAAAAACTCGCGTTTCTCGTCGCAGTGTTGTATATATACCTGGCAGAGCACACGGGTGGATGGAGAATTGAGTTCTTGCTTCTTGTTCATTTTACATGCCATTCGTTACCCGACGAGACGGTGCCTCTTTCTTTTGCACCATCTTATTCCCTCTCGGCTTTTGCGGATCCGACTTGAGAATACGGAAATTACAAACGCTCAAATGTGGACTTCAAAGCAAGCGGCGGGACGGGTGCGGAATCATTGTTGGATACGAACATGTCTTTCGGCCTCCCAACCTCCCAACCTCCCAACCTCCCAAATGGTGGCAGTAGCCATGCCCGGCAAGCGCCAGAAAGCTCACATCCATGCGCGTGCCCGTCCCCAGGGGGCCGATTCCGACGAGGCCGCCGCGACGGTCAACGTCAGCCTCTGCACCGTCTTCCACACCGCGGCGGCGGACCTGGGGCTCGAAGCTGCCGTGGCCGATTCCCGGCAGCTCGCCGCCCGCGGCATAAAGCTGGCTCCAACATACTAGTATCGTCTGGGGCGCCAGCTCGAGCGTGGGCATTCACGCCGTGGCAGGTCCTTCCTTGGCCGTTGGGGCTGCTGCAGGTCTGTTCTCGCCGTCGCGAGCGTCAGCCACGAGGCGTATCTTCGTGAGCGCCAAGGACCTCATGATTTTTGGCACCCGTCTCTCAGTCCTCGTACGTTCAAGGAACCCTCCCAGGATTCACCGGAATAGCAACATCCCCGTTCATAAAATGGTCCACGGTATCAACTCCAACTTGGCTGTTCCACATATCGTCAGTACGACCCAGCACGTGCCCGCAAAACCTGCATCAGGACAAACTCACGAAGTAAGCATGAGTCTCGTAAAATCATCACAGTCGCCCGGCCGCGCATAGATCCAGAATTCCTTGAAGTTCAGGCCCGTAATCGTGAACTGCGGCTTCTCGCGCCATGCGCGGAAGAAGTCCACCGAGCTGTTGGCGTCCCAGAGGTGGCGGGAGGCAGTATAGGTGATATTCTCGCACCACATCTCCTCATCGGCTTGTTGCCCCCATGTTAGTCGGGACTCGGGACTCGGGATTGGACTCACCCCCGCAGAACAAGGAGGGGGGCGGGTTGCTTACGAAGTTCTGATTTGAGCAGAAAAGAGAGACAGATGATGGCGTAGGAGATGAGGATTGTGCGGCGAGCGCTTTCGAGAAAGACCCAGGCCTGCATATGTTGTCTAAGAATCAGCACTGTGCATCGAAAACATGCCCACTTTGGGAGGACCGAGGACCGCTGCGAGTTGTAGATACTGACCTCCCAGGATTTTGGTGGCATCTTCTCCTCCCTGACCAAGCCGGCGTTGCTGCCCCCGCGACGTGCCTCTTCCAGTTCAATGTCATCCCGCACCTTCTTCAGGTCCTTCAGCCAGTCCAGCATGACAGCGAATTCCCTCTCGGCGGCAGCTCGCAGGCCGAGGTCTCCGTCAAAGATCCTCATGGAGTTCAAAATCAGCAGGGCCTGCACACGAGATAGTTTATCCGCGTGGCTGACAGCACGTTCGCCCTCGCGGTGAATGTCCCGACCAGCATCCATCAGCAGCCTCACGGTCCAACCTTTGTTTGAAGGGGTGCTCGCCGCGTACGCCGCTGATGCAGAAAACGCGGCGAGAATGGCCTTGGGTAGCTGGCCCGTCCAGAGACGAGGATGCATAAAAGGGAGCGCTCTCGTCTGGGCAAAAGTCCTGTGCATGGTGGTCAGGAAGTTGACGGTGTGTCCGACGCAGGTATTCGGGTCGTGAACGGCCAGCGGGTCAAAATCCAGGCAGTTTCTCTCGCAGTCCTTGATGAGGGACAGGTCACGAATGGGCTGAAGCTGTTGATGAGGCAGCTGCTGATGATGCATGGACGGAGACGCCATGGCAGCAGCAGCCAGAGCAGTAGGCAAGGGCGGTATGTTCAGCTTGTCCGTCGTCTCGGTGGCGAAAGGGTGCAGGTTCCAAAAGTCGTCATCGTCGGGGCCAGTCGCTTGTGCCATGAAGTCCACGATGGAGAAATCAAGTCCGCTGCTTCCATGGGTGCCGGATCCAAGAGGGACACCAATATCGGGCTGCAGACTCTCAGGGCTAGTATCCGCACCCGTCGTGCCCGTGCCCGAGCTTTCCAGGTCGAAGCTCATGTCAAAGTCTGGCACGTCAGAAGCACTCGCGGACGAGGGCCAGGGGCCGGACATGGAGGAAACCAGGGACGGCCTCGCGGACGGCCTCGCGGACTCGCCGGAGGAAGAAGTGGAAGTGCCATGGGACGATGAGGCCCCAGGAGGTAGTTTCTGATAGACACAGTCCAGTCCCTTGGCAGAGCAGCGAGTGCACCGAGGCGTTCGTTTGTCGCAGCGCCGCTTGCCCCTC
This sequence comes from Epichloe amarillans, assembly GCA_024072835.1. Classification (NCBI taxonomy): domain Eukaryota; kingdom Fungi; phylum Ascomycota; class Sordariomycetes; order Hypocreales; family Clavicipitaceae; genus Epichloe; species Epichloe amarillans. The sequence goes on along the minus strand of CP099635.1, from coordinate 2,068,964 downwards.
ACACAGGCGTTGCAGTTCTTTTGGCGAGACGCTGCCGATGCTTTGTCGTCGAGCTTTGCGACGCCCTCGTGTGTATTCATGGCGGTGGCGGTGGCATGTGTTTATTGCTGAGGGAGGTGGGGGAAGGAAGGGCGAAGAGAAGTTGGCATCGAGTCGAATCAAGGCGTGAGGCGTGAGGCGTGAGGCGTGAGGCGTGAGGCGTGAGGCGTGAGGCGAAATGGTCCCGACTCCCCCCCCCCAAGGTCCGTGCCATGCCATGCCATTGTCAGCAACGGGATCGAAAAGCCAAACGGAAACGGACACATAATCATGTCCTGACTCCCACTCCCGGATGCCTCCAAAGCAGCTGACGTCAGATTCCACAGAAAATCCCATCTGCAACTTGCTGACTTGCACCAGCGACCAATTCTCGGGCGCCGCAACTGTCCCGCAGGGGGCTGCTGACGGGCGCCGAAAGTTCCGCAACTCCGCAACTCCGCAACTCCGCAACTCCAAACGCAACGTACGTACCAGAGACAATAGCCATGATCAACTTTTATACATTTCTTGAATCCGCGCGGGGGGGGACTATTCTAATCATACCCTGGCACGGCCGTGCACATTCTGTAGGCGACGCTGCGACAGACAAACACGGGTCACGTCACGTCACGTCGCACTGACATCGTCATCACCAACGTTTTATAACACATCTACCGAGTACCCCGTACGGAATACCGGTCAATCGCTCCATCAAACAAACTGACTGATGTCAAGGCAGTCAATTCACCCCTGCTACGGCCGTACTACTCTGTACATCACATCAAAAGCTCCCTCGTACGCCTGCCCATAGGGTCTTCCATAGCCCTGGTTCAGATCCCCTGGGGGGTTCCTCGCAATCCAAATAGAAAAAAGAACCAAAGATGGGGAAATAAAGCAATTCAGCTCCTCTGATGATGCAAGGGCCCTTTTTCCTTGTCGAGGGGGTTCCACCCCTCCCGTTCTAGATGTTCTTTTGGGTATATACATCCATACATCCACCCCGACCTGTGCCATTGTAGGCGTCTCGCTGTGACCTGGCCGCCACAGCAGTCACATTATATTCCTTGCAAAACGCAGCAATCCCGCGCCTGCTTCTCTATGGCATATCCGGCTTCGCCGTCAAGTCGGCCCTCTCGACGATCGCATTCGTCGTGGTGGTGATGCCAACTTTACGCATCGCGGACCGCCCGGGTCCTTCACATCGTCGTGCCCTTTTTTTTTTTTTCGTAGCATCAGCAGGCGGCCGTCATCGAAACCCAAGCTCCTGGAGGTTGGAAGACCTCGGTCAGAACCATAAACTCGGGCAACGTGAATGCGAAGTTGCCGACCGCTCGGTAAGCTGGCGTCAGCAGTAATGATACACTAGTCCTCGGCTCACCGAAGCTATGAGAGTATTCCCAGCATAAATGCAGGGATATGAGAAGGAAGATCACTCAGAAGATGACGACGAGGAGAACAAGATTGAGAAAGAGAAAAAGTCCCCGAACCAAAAGAAAGAAAGTAGTCTAGTAACACACACAAAGAAGCTGAGCAGATTTCGAATAGAGGCTGATACTCAGGCGCAGCTCTGTTTCTGATTGTCTCCCAGTTGCGGCTGGTGACGGTGATTTGTGAGGTCATCATCTTTTACGCCTGTCGTCAAGTCGTCAAATCGTGCATCTTTTTTGTGTTCTCTTTTCAATAACTCGTACAGACATTAGAGATTAAGAAAAAGAGAGGGTGGGACTGGCTCCGTAAAATGAGCGGCAGACAAGGACGAGATTGCGCATGCAAGATGACAGAAGCCGGCATCATGTTCAGTATTCCTAGTATCTCTCTTGTCGGTAGCCATTGACTCGGGGAGCATCGTATTGAACGCCAGTCATGGAATCTGGCCCATTGTGAATGGATCGAAGTGGCGGCAGCTCGGTTCGGTTGGTGCTGACGTATGCATCGTTTCCATATGTCGTGGGTTGTGAATTTTGGGACGGTGGTGCCGGCGCGGGGGCCGCTGGGGGCGGTGCCGGCGGACCCTGTTGAGTATGTCCTGTCGAGCTCAGATCCCCTCGAAGTTGAGAGCTTTCCATGCGCATCTTCTGAAGCTCGCGGCGCAGCATTTCATTCTCGGAGGCGGCGGTGTTGTAATGCGCCTGAAGCACACGAATGTGATCAGTCTGCCGTTGGTGTTCGGCAATGGCTGTGTTGGACACACGAGTTAGCGCATCAGTCATCTTCTTCTTCCCTTCTTCTCGGTTCCCTGCAGGCCCCCAAACTGTCCAACTATTTTTACCTTTGGTGAGGATTTCCCATTTTGATGCCTTGGACCCGCGCTCTTGTGGCATCAAATCTCTCAATTGGTCGAAAAGCTCCTTCATTTCTGTTCGCCTCTTTCGCTCGGCGAGCTTGTGGCTGACTCTTAGTTCAGGAGTTCGACTGTAGGGCTGTGAGCCTGGTGGTCCATTGCCTTCTTCAGCTTGCAAGTCGCTCAACTGTTTATGCTGCATGGTATGGTGATGGACTGGGGGAAATTCGTTGGAGATGCTGGACATGTGCGCGTACTCGGGGCAGTCCTCGAGTCTGCGCTGGCCAGGAGGAAGCCTTGACTCGGTCGTGAACTGGCTGCTCGCGATTGATTCTGTAACGCTGCTGCGACGAGAGTCATCGTAGTGACCAGGAGGCCCGACTCGTTGGATCTCTTCCTCGGGGAAAGCCCAAGCTTGACCCTTTGTTGGCTCAGCAGCTCGGGCTATATGGCTGGTGGCGGGCCCAGTGATGGCTGGTGCAGTCTTGACTACCTTTGGTTCGACCGGGTTTCGTTCAGCACTTGGTTGGTAGCCATTGGAAATCCGGTGTACCGAAAGAGACTCCAGGCCAGATCGGGGATTCCGTTGCGAGTGGAGGGTATTTTGGATGGATGACGTGGATTGGTTGTTGCTGACGTATGGGGAGGAACCCAGGCGCATGTCGCTGATTCCCTGGTTGATCCTGCCATCTACGCTCTCGCGCCTGAGTCCTCCGGCAGCCGCAAGATGCTCTCCCAGAGTGGCCCCGTTGTACATTTGGGAATCGGTGGATATCGGCCGATCAAACCGACGGTCGTTTTTGGCGGACGTGGGGGAAACCATGGAAGCGACGCTCATGTTACTAGTTGAAGGAGAAACAAGTGCTTGGGGAACCACGTTGATCGCAATCGGAGAGGGAGTCTTATCTGCCAGCGAGGACTGATATCCAGACCCTGCTGGACTGAGTCCATTCACATTGAAGGACGCAGTTGAAGTATCTGCAGACATACACGTCTCGTTAGTCAATTGCCCTCGAGACGTATCAAATTCCGCTGTGCATAGGCGGGTGTTTATGCAGGCAAGTTGGGGAGGGAAAGAGGAAGAGAAGACCATTGACAAGCTCAAGAAAGAGACATGACGTACGTTTGCTGGACATTTCTGCGGTCGAGTAGAAGCCGGAATCCCGTAGATATTGGGGGGGGTGGCCATTGATCGGTGGCTGATCATCATTGTTCAAGATGTTGTTCAATCCGGCCACCTTGGGCGGCACGTTTGACTGTGAATTTTGAGTCTCCATAGTTGTTGGAAACGGGTTTTGCGTCAATCAAGCTTGGTCGCGAAGCAGCTACTGCTTCCGTTGAGTCACTTCTCATTCACTCTGGTCTGCTCCCTACGAAAGATTGTGAACGACCAGGTGGGCGCAGCTGCTCGAGTTGCAAATGTTTCGAGAGGTCCGTATTTGAGGGAGGACCGAATCGGAAGGCCAATGCTGGAACGCGAGGCGGATGGTAATGACCGACGACTTGCCAGCTGTGATATTGGTGACTCTGGTATGATTTTCTTCGGTAGGTGAGGAGGTCGAAGGTCGAATGCTGTACAGTCGCTGGGCTTGAGCAACGAGCCGAGACGTTGCCAGAGGGAAAGCACCAACGTAAGAGGCAGGCAGACAGACGACGGTCGAGGGGATTGACAGCAACGGTTCGAAGGGGGGGAGGAGGGGGGGGGGATACGGAGATGACTATTCGCGAGAAGGCATGTCACAATCGAGGCGGCGGATCTGCTGGCTTTGGTAAACGTCGAAAGATGAGCCGTGCGAGACTGGGGAGGTGCTGGCGCAGAACGAAGTCGGCGAATGATTCAGTGTTGAGGCGCGCACTCGAGGCGTGTCGACGGAAGTGATGAGAAAGGGATACACAAAGGTGCATCACCCACGAAGGCGTGTTGCAGGTCAACGAGCGAAGAAGGTGAATTCGAACCAACACAGGACAGGCTAGGCGTACAGGCGAGTTTGTGACGGTAGTAAAGAAAGAGAGAGGAGGATGAAGCGAGGAGACTTTTGGCATGGAGCAAGTCGAGGACGTCCAGTCTGCACTGTAAGTGGTCCGTCCAGTCTTTGACAAGCGGATGGGCAGTGGAACATCCCAGTTGAGCCGACTTTTTAGTGCAGGTGACGCCGCTAGTGAGCTAGGCGCCGCTGGACGAGGGCATGTACAGTGCCAGTGTGTGTACGTCGTGGACGTCCGTATGCTCCGTAGCGTGGCACAAGATGCTACATGCATGACATGTACCGGACCAGGACCAGACATGTACCAGGTGCCAAGGGTGCGCACGCTCTCGCTCACTTACTACCTACTACGGACACTACCACGGACACTACCACGGACACTACCACTGCCGCTGAATAATTACCACTACATATGTACGGAGTACCTGCATGCGATAAGATGTGGGCAAGACGGAGCGGAGCCATGGGTAGGTAATCTGAGAGAACTTCCGTCCTGGCCGCCTGGGTCGGGTCGGAGAAGGGCCATGGCTCCCCAGTACATACCGTACATACCTGTCCTTGCAATTGGTGCACTGTTCCACGCGATACCACCAGGCAGGGACATTTCAGCGTGCTAACGGGGGAAGGTGGGCGGGACACGGGTGTTGGGGGGGGGGGGGAGATGAGTGTGGATTATTAGCGGGAACGCCACGCCACGAGTGTCAGCTGCGCTAGGGCCAGTGCTTGCTGCACTAATGATGATAAATTTCAACCAGCATGAGGAGCACTGCTACACAATCTTCGACATGCTGTGCAAAGCATCAATCTGTATGTACTGCATCATGTATGCCAACCACGTTGTGCACCTGCCGCATGCACTAGTTCCCTCCAAGACTCCAACTTCCTCATCACCAACCCCATCCCGTCCAGCCGTTGGCATGCACGGAAGACCGTGATCTGATCAGCAGATCAGCAGATAAGCAGTCGCAGTCGCAGTCACAGTCGCAGTCAGGCGAGCACTCCCCCCCCCTCCGCTATTACAAGAGGCCGATACGACCACACATCTACCAACATCACTCTGCAGACAACAAATCGCGTCCATCACTTATCCATCCAATCTTTTTCTCAAAAAGCCTACATATGTGCGGCCTACGGACTGCGAACTGATCCTTTCAGAAGACGCTACCGTGCCTGCATGAGCGTGGCACGATGCATGGCAGCATGGGTCACGGAGCTTGACATGGAGCTTTTTGGGGCCTGGGACAAACGCCAAGTTCCACGGCACTCGGCTGACTTTTTAACTGAGACCTGACGGTCCACCCACCTACACTAGAAGGAAAAACGCCGTCTTTGTTACTTCTTTGATTGCCCCTGAAGCCAGATTTGTAGCTAATCAAGAACGCTTAAAGCGTTGTAATGAATCATGTTGAAAAAAAAAGCCACATTGCACAAAAGAGCTCGTGGAAGAAGGTTAGAGTTCCTTGTTGCAAGAGACTATTGTTCATAGTTGAACCAAATCTATGACTATCCATATATCTTATATCTTGAATATATTGATGGATTGATTCTTTGATTTTGCTCATTGGTTGTGGCTAATTCAATTTCGTTGTGATCGAGGGGGGGTTGTGTTGTGGGGTCTCGATTAAAAGGTCAGGCGGGGGTGCACGGCCAATCCATCAGAAAACGACAAGAAAAATCCATGCGCGCCATTCATTGTACGGATGCAAACCCCGGCGGCGAACATGGACTTGCCCAAGGGGGCCGGTCAGTTCGTGCGATTGCGACGTTTGACCAGCAAGTGACACAGCGCACAACCGAAAGACTTCGGGGAGTGCTCATTACCCATGTCCATACTACCATGCGTGACCCGTATTATTGCCGTACTGGGACTGCCAGGGAGGGGGGTTGTTTGGCTTTCAAACCTTTCGAGGGTGCGAGGCATGGGCCCAGGCATGGATGGGCGGGCAAATGGGTTCAATGTTCCTCTGTGGCGTCGCAGTTCTCAGTTCACGGCGTGGCACTCGTGCTACACGTACAAGAAAAGTGAAAAGAAATTAGGACCGGAAGCTGGACATGGGACATCCAACACATCCAACACATCCAACGACCGATACAGGCAATGCCTTGCACGCGAGTAGAATTGCTGCGTTCCATAACCGAGCAGAGACAAGAAGATGGAGAGGAACGCAAGACAAGGCGTGGATCGTGGATTCGTGGTATTAGCAAGAGGGAGGAGGGCGGCGCGGGCGGGGGGACGGCGAAGAGCGAAGAGGGGAGAACGTCAGTCAGTGTCCGCAGCGAAAACGGAAGGATTTCCGGCGCAGATTCATGCTCCATATCCATAATATCCATAATACGACCAGACGGCCAAACTAACAACAGCAAGTAGGCCTCGCTACTCCGTGCTCCGCGCCGCTCTCGGGTCAGGAAAGTATCCGGATACTCCGTCTCATAACATAACATATAACATACGGATTACTCTGTACAACCAGAAAAGATCCTCCCCGGAAGGCAAGCCGCACCCCCCCCCCTTCTTCACCCCGCCCGAGGTGTGAATGAACGAGTGGTGCGAGTAGGGATGAAAATCGGCAAAGGGGCCAAGAACGAGCCGCAGGCCACATGGGAGCGGAAGGCAGCCTTTTCTTGGCTTGTATGCAATCCGGACTACATGTAATAGTCTCGTACGAAATAAAACAGGCAGCCGCGACTCGGATATGGAGATTCTGGCTGCGGTCATTATTCGTTGATGCTGGGGGGGGGGAGGGGGGGCGAGGCGGGGGCACCATTGACGAACGATGACTTTGGTTGGGCCGCAGTGCTTCCGAACCAACCCTGTTTCCGGCAACGCAAGCTCGAGAGGATCCACCAGCCGGGCTTTCAATGGTCAAGATGCTCTGGGCCAGGTGGGCGCTCCATCCAACACCACCAACAACGATTTGATGAGGAGTTCGGTCCACGGAGCACAGGCCGGCCTGGGCTGACCAGGTACGTGTCTCCCAGGCGTGATCCTTTGGGGAAGAAAACCCAGAAAAACCCCCCATCGGAGCAGGGGACACCACTCGAGCCAATCAAGAGGTCGTTGAATCATCCAAGGAGCCGAGCTCGGGGAGTTTTCCGCGAAATGTTTCGAAAAACAACCAGGCGCTCGAATCATGTCCCATTTTCGGCACATGATGATCCGTATGCTTCGTCTGGGAACAATACTCCGTAACTAGCTCCGGATAAACGCAAACAGCTTTGTCGAGGCGGCTCGTGCGTAATCCGTATAACGCTTCTTTTTGTTGGTGACGGTATCGAGCTCCAGGTCGAATCGAAACTGGAGCATGGCGAGTAAAGAGTAACTGCGTACCAGTACAAAGGCTTCCGCGGGTCAGCCTGCTGATGGCATGCCTCATGTTGCACCGACACTGCTGGCTTATTATTTGGGCAGGAAACAAGTCTCGGTTGACCAAGGTGCTGGACCACATGTGGAGCGGTGCGGCGCATCGCGGCAGCCTCCGTCTGTCCTTTGGCCATGTGCTCACTTGTAAGATATGACGAGAGTGTTGGCTCCGGCGGGCCGACAACCAAGATCTCAAGTGGCTGAATTAGACGTTTTCCCCACTCCTGAGCTCGAGGATGATTTCGGAGCTTCCCCGAGCTGTTCTGATTTGTCTGCGTCTGATCCAACGTTCCTGGTTAGAGTGTTCATCCTGTCACACGCGCCCCGTTGTCGTCCATTTGCGCGACCCCCCAGCACGACCGACCCGTGCCTGCATTTGAGCCAAGGATTCGCGGGAAAGCGGCAGATTTTCGGCTGCGGATCGTCGGACTACAGACTAACTTAACCCCCTGAATGACTTTACACTCGCTACAAGCCCCACGCGGGGCAGCTACTATCAGCTGTGAGTGGCTATAGTGAGTGGAGCTATTAGGGATATTTTAGGGGTAGAAAGGTACTAAATAATCCAAGTAAATACACGTAATACAAGGTACCTTCTATCCCACCTAGTAATTTGTCATTGGCCTGCTGCCCCTGGTCATGTACCTCGTGTAAAATCATACAGGGGTTAGACTGTATGTAGAGCAGAGACCCGGGCAGGACAGCCTGCATATATGTACGTATGTACATGTGCGCAAGCAACCCAGCTTAACAGACATGTGACTTGTCGTGTTCAGCCCGCATGGGTTTGTCGCAGGAAGCCAATCATTTTGGATGGTATGGTTTGTGGCGCAGGATCTTGGTTCCGATATTGTTTATTGTCGATTTCTTCATAAAAGTATTGGGTTGGTTCCATGGACGCGATACGCAGCAAGAGAGAGGCGTGAAGGGCTCTCAGGTGCATTCACCATGCTTGGCTGGCCAGATCAAACAACATAGCCGTGGTAAAGGTGTTTTCCGTGGTGAACGAACCAGATACAGATAGTGGGCGGCTGAGTTACGTCGGGTTGTGGAGGGCGGCAACCAAGCCCATGCAATTTGGCTTGGCGTTTGGCGCCATAACGCGTGTGAGAAAATTGGTGCCAGGGATCGGGGCTGGCCAATCGGAGAAGCGAATCATTAAATGATTGAAACGCACGTGTTCAGGCAGTGCACGCGTCCCATCTGTGGGGGCAGGAGGAGAACGCAAGCCCTGAACCATTCTGCTCAACTGTGAACAAAATCTTTATGTGTCCGGTGGCTTTATTGGTCGTCTAGTTGTGGAAGGTGCTTGTCAGGCACCGTCGCAAACGAAACGCTCCTTCCTCCTCTCAGGTCACGCTGCACTGAGCAACGAATCATGGGTTAACATGAGCCAGTAAATTGCGGAGTACACGAGGCAGGTGCTTTTTTTTGCTGCGTAGGTACCTATAGGTAGGAGGGTAGGTTATAATAGGTACATTTCTCTCCGCCGCTGACCAAAGACGTTAGTAACGGAAATACCGAGTAATACGGAGTAGTGTGCAATTCTCTATGTACTGTAGGCTTGAACATGAACTGGGGCATCGAACCAGGGTCCCTCGTGCTGTGAGCCGACTAGGTACGGCGCCACGTCCCGTATCGGTCTTGGCTAATGTGCTACCCAGCTAATCAGCTAATACCCAGGTACCTAGATAGGCCGAAGTCGGCCAACAAAGCTGGCGCGCAACTTGTGGAGATGGAACACAACAACGGCAAATGTTCTCATACATGTACAACGTCCGTACCATCCACTAAACGGGGCACGTGTGTACCAGCCAACAATTGTGCAGAACGGTCGGGTTTTGATGATTCAAAACAACAGATCCTGGAAGAATAGCATGACCCTCTTATTGAAGGTGTTTTTTTTTTCACAAGTTCTTATCATGTACAGCCTCCCCCGCTTGCAGCTATTCACATGTTTGTGCTCCGTACATGTCTGGGTACCTGGGCACGTACCTGATGCGAGCTGACGGCTTCCTGCCACGTGAAGTTCGTCTCCGCCTTCCCTTCGACAGCTTTGCCCCACCTGCCACAACTGTGTGTTTCGTGCATGTGCACCAACTTGCCAATTCGTTATCATTTCAACGGGGCAGGTCAAAAGGCGGAAGTCCAACCATCACGAAATGGCGTTTATTTTGGCCATGCTGTTCAACACCAATTTTTTGGACTACATATTGCTGGACCATTGCCGACAGATGTCGAAAATTGCACATGGCCATCCATGGCTAGACTGCCACACTGCCACACTGCCACACTGCTTCATGGGTTCGACTCAGCAGGCTTCACCCGGCCGAGTAAGACACGGGTGAAGAGTGTTCAGCAGGCTGCGCAAACTGCAACGTCGTCGCGATCGGATCGGCCCCTGCAGCGCAAAGGGACCTTGCAGAATTCAACCCAGCCGCTCACTCACCTTCCCACTGAGTAAGATTGTCGAGATCCGTGAGATCCGTGAGATCCATTCAACGTCACCAATCACGGCACTTGCCCACTAAACTGCTGTTCGAAACTGGAGGCATTCCAGGTCATCTTCTTGAGGCGCAGCACCAAAGCCTGCAATTGCTTCTTTGAATATTACGCCGATGGCCTGAGTCGTGCTTTTTTTTTTTTTTCCCCCGAGAAAACGTTTCCCCGTCGGCAGTCTCAGACAAGATTTGTGTCTCGGCCTCCGAGCTCATCCCTCTCTTGTGTGGTTGGCATGTTTCGACGACTCGTCACTTTCCGCGCCCCAAGTCACAGGCCGAGGCCCGTAAAAAGACGAATTAACAGTCGTTCTTCAGCTCCCATGTGAGACTAGGGCAGGTCAGCAACGTTTTGCCATGTTGGGAATGCTCAACCGTTTGACTTGTTAGCCTCGGGTGGGTTCCGTCTTCGTCTCAGTCTCAGTCTTGTGGTGACGCAACCCACTGTGTCACTCGGGTATCTGACAAACACTTGACAAAACACGAGGCCATTCGCCAAGAGCTCGTACGCCATGGATTATTCCCCCGAGGCAAGCCACATACCCGGACATATGGGTCGCTTGTTGTGAGGCCATCGCCATCGTCTTGAGCAGCTGCCACTGCTGTCTTGCACATCAGCGCCGCGCTTTTGCATTGGCATGGCATGACATGGCATGATACTGTTTGCCACAAAGACACGCTCCACTTCACGAGCCTCAACATGCCAACGTGATTGCAAAGATCCACGTGAAACAATGGACTGGTCGGAGCTGCGTTCTCAAATACCTAACGAGAGCCGGTGCCCGACGGCAAGCGGCCACAGGATGATATATCTCGTCTGTTTCAAGCTGTTCAACGATTGACACCAGAACACAGGTCGAATCATGTTTCAGCTCGACATTAAGTCTTCCCGAGATCTGTGACGAGAAGCCGAGACGATGCCGCTCAGGGCCCTCTAAGGCCCAGGGCCCAAATGTCATGCATCTGAGCTACTAGTGCGTGCTGCGCAACACTGATATCCATCTGAACAGAGGCAGCTCATGGCGCAGGCATGGGGTGATTTTCGGTGCTTCTGATGCTCCCGTCCTGTTCCCGCCCCGGTAGGAATGATCTGGAGCTATCATTCCGTACCATGATCGGTTGTCGCAGAAAAAAAAAAGTCATCGACGGCGCCACCCTCTCCACCAAATAGGGATGGACGTGCTTAAAGAGAAAGGGGAAATAAAATCATGATAGCACTTCGGAGGCATAGCATTCCTCGAGCGGGGAATTGCAGTAAGGATCTTTTTGTGTTCAGTGTCATCGGAGGACAGCCATTGGCAGCGTGCATTGGGAAACGCACTCGTCCAGCACAGTAAAAGAATTACACGGCGAGTTGTGTCTCCGCGTAATTGTCAAAGGGCCTGGTCTAATTCATGACAATTCTGTGCCCCATAAGCATGCGAGTTGTCGTCTTCGTCTGTCCGGGACTCAACATGGCCAAAGTCCAGGGTATGTTCACCCAAGGAATCTGACTCGAAAGTCAACAACTACTCTCATCATCCACACGACGATCCAATAATTACCCCCTTCGCACCAATACGAACCAGACATGGCAAAGCAAAAAAAAGGGTCTAATAATCTCCCATATAACATGCAGCCACCAACGCCACCCACGTAGATTCCACACAACATGTCCAAGAACACTTCGTGACTGCAACCCACCTGTTTGTTCTCCCTTTGAAAAGAAGCAAGTCTCATCACCATCACTCGTCCAACGACCCACGCCACAGCGCTTCAGAGAAAAGAAGAAAAAAAGACAAAATTAAACCCATGCACCCTTACGAGACTCAATCCTTTGTGATTTCTCTTTGCAAGAAGCGAAAACAAAAAAGAAAGAAAACAAGCGGCTAGTCCCGAGACACACGGGCTGTAGTCAATTTGCGGAGGACACTAGAGCGTGCGTATCGGGGCTAAGCCTTTTCCAGACAAGATTTCGATGACAATCCGTCCGGGCAAAACACACGAGCTTGGCGATGTCGCGCAGGACGATCGATCCGGGTTCGTGAGGCGCAATCGGACAATCTTCTGGTATCCTACAAAGGGTGAGGACCTATGGTTGGAATTGAAAAATGTCACCTCATGGACAATCACATACCGGTTTACAGAACCACTGCCTCATTGTTGGATTCCTTTGTCCGCTTAAACTCTTGGCGTGCAAGGCATTCAAAATGCCCCGTCCCGAGCATCCTGCCGCCCAACATTCAAACCATCTTTCATGGTATTCCGCAATCAATGCCATCGTCCCAATACGTAAATTCATGTCAAGTCCTGTCTTTCCCTCTCCCTCTCAGAAATCGAATTCCGGTCGGAAGATGTCAGGATCCACGCCGGCAACTGTCTTCTCAGCCAGATCCCTGCGACCCATTTGTGTGAACACCCGTCGTAGAGTGTCATATAGGGTAGTGCTACGGTTCTGGGCCGACATTCGATCAATCACCTCGTCGACATCGCCGCCGGCACTATCGCCCAGAATCTCATATGCCTTGTTGCGGCCGGACTTCTCAATCGACTTGTGCATCTCGAGAGCAGCCAGGAAGTGGCTGGCGGCTTCCTGGTGGCAGTTGATGTTGATACAGCTGACGCCGAGGTTGTATCGAGCGCGAACAAAGTTGGGGGATAAGGAAAGAGCCTGCTCATATGCTGCAATGGCTTCTTCTGATCGTCCGCTGTTGGCCAACGTCGCACCCAGCCGGTTCCAGAGAAGATGAACTTGCTCCCGCTGGTTTGATGTGCCCAACTCGGATGAGTGCAGAGCCGATTGAAAGCAGTCGACCGCCTTGCCGTACTCTTCTGCGCCATAGAACAACACACCTAGGCCAACTTGCACATCAGGGTCCATGTGCTCTCCATCAGGACTGAGCTGGGCAGCCTTGATGAACAGGTTTGTTACCTTTTCATGCAGGAGCTGCCGGTCAGTAAATCCCATCTCAGCTGCAGGATGTAGGTCCTTGGGGTCCAAAATGCTGGGATACTTTACTGAAAGCCAGCGCTCAAGCGTCCGGTAAGCTGTGCTGTCGTATCCTTCGTTGGTATATGAAACTGCAAGCCCCATCAAAGCTTCCAGATTGTTAGAGTCCAATTTCAATGCCTGCTCCATTGCACGGATGGCGGCAGTTTCCTTTTCGTTTTGGGCCTGTGCTTTTCCCAGGTATACCCACGCCTCAATATGCTCCGGATTCTGCTGAACAGCAGCCTCAAAAGCCAGAGCGGCGAGCGATAGGTTGCCACCTTCCTTCATAACACGAACACCTTCGTCGAATGCGTTGTTCTCGTTTTTGAACAAGTTTTCTTCCTCAAACAGGTAGTTCTCGACGACGGGATCGCCGAACCGGCCCCAATCTCCCATGGAGAAGTCGGTGGGCATGTTCTCGTTGCTCCATTCGGCATCGAATTGATCGAAGAAAGTATCGTCGTTGACCATGGATCTAGCAGCGGCCGTCTCAGCTTGGATTCCTTTCCAGAGGGATTCGAAGTCACCAAACTCATTAGTTTCAGATTGCATCGCCCTGTCCATCTCATCCAGCTCTCGCTCAGCAGCGTTGGCCTCATCGTGTTGTTCCTGAATTTTCTCTGCTTCCTGGTCCTGGAGCTCGAGCTGAGCGAATTGCTCCTCCCATTTGCTGTCATCCAACTCCACCAACTTGCCCTTACCTTTACCCTCAAGCGGTTGCTGTTGTTGCGGTTGATGAAGTCCTTGCTGGTTCTGATACATGGGTTGGAACATGGTTTGGCCATATCCCATGCCCATGTTTGACATCATACCGACTCCCATCATCGGCCGTTGGGGCATCTGGCTGGACATGTTGGTGGACTGCATGGGGCTGGACCTAGCCGATGAAGCTTGGCCATTCAGCTGGTGGTATCGAGAGAATTCGTCAGCAGAAAAGTGAGCCCCAGGGGGAGGCTTGAGAGCTGACTCCATGCCGGGCGCGCTGTTGAAGTCTTGGGCCCACGATGGAGATGCTGAGCTGGCACGCATGGGAGCATGTTGTGCTGGGTTGAGAGCAGGACCGGCTTGCACGGGGAATTCTTGCTGGAGGCTCGAGGCGCCATTGAGGAAACCGTTCATCATCTAAATCGGTAGACAATCACTAGTTAGTAAGTCTGAGGCTCACATGCAGAGGCGCTCGGAAGGTGCGAAAAATCTGGCCCTAGAGCCAGTCCATCTCATCTGTTCGTTTTACCTCGTCTTGTGGCGCATTGGCAGCCTGACTTCGAAAGCCGCCACCCATTTGGCCACCTGGCCCTCTTCCGACGAGTCGGTCTCGCTGCAGAGTCTTGTCATCTTGGACGTGCTTTTGGAACTGGCTGAGGGGATTCCCCGCCGTGGAGCACTCGGCTCCTCCCATGAACGACATGATGCTGGAGTCTCTTCAACGGCGTTGGCGGGGACGTATGGCTGATTAAAAGGGAAAAGAAATAAGAAACGCTTATTTCGGTTCGGTGCCAATGGCTCGTGCTGAATGAACCAACCAAACGGCGACGCCAACGATCTTGGGATGTGTGGAAGGAAGGGGAGGCAAAATTGTTCACAGGCGGCAGAGGAAGTTGACACTTTTTGAGCAGACTTGCGTTTGTCAGAACGTCACCTGCGGCTCGGTCGGTTTGTCTGTGGGGTAAAGTACCGAGGCAGTCCGACCCCGGCCTGGTGGGAGTCTTCCGGTCCGACTTTTCTCCGCGCACCTTCTTTTGGCCTACAAGAGCGAAAGGATCACGTGACTGCATCGTGGGCAACGCCGTCGGGTGTGCTGATGAAGACGAGGCGTGCTTATCGATAAACATGACCGGGGACTTTTCATCTTTTTTTTTCTTTTTTAGACTGCTACTCCGGGCTGCCAGCATCCGAACTACCACGGATCAAAAGAATTGCCAGCGACCACAGGCAAGAATCCTCTCAAAGTTCCCTCAAGATGCTTCGTCAAGTGTACGTCACGAACCAAGACTTATTTTGCGTCAAGAGTCTGGCCCCTTTCAATCATTGAACAGAGCAAATGAACTGATTCATTTCTCAGGAAACCTCGCAACGCCCGCTCGAAGCGAGCCCTCGAGAAGCGGGAACCAAAAGCAATCGAGAACCCCAAGCAATGTCTCTTTCTCCGCGGAACCTCCTGCTCGCAAGTAGTCCAGGATGCCCTAAACGACCTCTACTCCCTCCGCCTCCCTCTCGCCAAGAAGTTCACCAAGAAGAATGCGATCCACCCCTTTGAAGACGCCGGCTCTCTCGAGTTCTTCTCGGAGAAGAACGACGCCAGTCTCCTCGTCTTTGGCAGCAGTCAGAAGAAGCGACCCCATGCCATGACCTTTATACGCACCTTTGGCTACAAAATCCTCGACATGTTGGAGCTGTACCTCGACGCGGAGACGTTCCGGACCATGGCGCAGTTCAAGAACAAGAAGTTTGCTGTTGGGCTGCGGCCCATGCTTCTCTTCGCGGGGACTGCGTTCGAGAGCCCCGTGACGAACGAGTTCACGCTGGCCAAGAGCATGCTCGTCGACTTCTTCAAGGGCGAGCCCTCGGACAAGATCGACGTGGAGGGCCTGCAGTACATCATATCAGTGACGGCGGAGGACATTTCTGGCGATGGAGATGCAAAACCTGCTATCCACTTGCGCGCGTACATGATCAACACGAAGCGCAGTGGCCAGAAGCTCCCGCGCGTGGAGGTGGAGGAGATTGGGCCTAGGATGGACTTCCGCGTCGGCAGAGTCAAGGAAGCGGATGAGTCTATGCTCAAGGATGCCATGAAGAAGGCACGCGGCCTGGAGGAGAGGCCCAAGAAGAACATTGTTACAGATTCTATGGGCGACAAGATTGGTCGGGTGCACTTGGGCCGACAAGATCTCAGCGAGTTGCAATTGAGAAAGATGAAGGCTCTCAAGAGGTCAAGAAATGTGCAGGAGGACTCGGTGGAGGATGTCATTGCCGAAGATGTGAAGAGAGCGAAGCACTGAGGTGAAATTTAGGAAGAGGACGATAGGAAAATCGGGGATTGTTAACTTTCGTGGTCATTATGCATATTGTATGGAACTATTTTTCTGGAGTTTATTATGGCGTTCTTTTGCACACACACACACACACACACGCACGCACGCACGCATCATGATAGATCATAGAGCATATATTCAAGTTTGTCGCTACCGTGTCCATGACTACTGCCACGAAAACGCCCTTCAAATTAGCCGCGTAACCAAAACTAGTCGTGTGAAACAACATCTCATTTTCTCATCACCGTCTAGATACCTCTCTGCGCCAAGATGATGCCCGTTCGCCATGTTGATGCCATCAGATAATATACAGTAAGGGCGAGAAAAAGCCAATATGTAACAGAACAAAATCGCTGCACGTGAAAATCAATCCAGGGGCGCCGTCATGAGTTCCAGCTCTGCCTGCAAGGAAGTTGAAGGAGACGCGGCTGGTGGATTGCTGGTGAGTTTGGAAAACAGTTCAATATGGCTCATCATTGATTCCGAAAACCCCTTGCTCGCTTGTGCTTCCTTTTTGTAATCTACCCCCCAGACATCGGGCGGTATTGCTCCCCCTTCCCAGAGGGCGATCCTGATGGGCCATTCCAGATGTCGCCACCAGCTTGACCCAGTTTTGAATAAGCTGACTAGGCCCATGACCTCACGGCGGGACACACCCTCCAGCCACCATACAGGATCCATGCGTTGAAAGAGAGCGAAAAAGCAAGCGAGAATGGCAAGAGCCCGTGGCCGCTCTTCCTCGACCACCTCGACAAACCTTCGGGACACACTGGCAGGGAAGGCGAGCGCGGCGGGCGCAAAGGGATTCTTATGTGCCCAATTCAGAACACTAACGGCGTGAAAGTATGCCTGGTGCGTGGCAGTGATCTTGTCGTTGGGCTCTCTTGCTAGCTCCTCTTCTAGGTTCTCCAGCAGATGGCCGAAGAAGGAATTCGGGTTCAAGGGGTTCAGGTCCAGCTGAAAGCTGGGCTGCGAATCAATGACGGCCTGTACAATGCTGCTGTTTCGTATCCACTGCCACGAGGATGCAACGACCGTCTTGACGCCTTGGAATGCGTGGAACCATGCCATGGGTAAGGTGTAGCGATTTGTGCCATCGCTGCCGCTTGTTTGCGCATCATCCTTGATGAATATTCGCGATGCTGTGGCCTGAAAGGCAATAAGGGAGGCAGTCAAGAACAAGGCCTCTGCGTTATCAGACGTGATGCCATTGTTGAGAGTTGTGACGTATGCGGCCAAAGTTGATGCCGTGTACGCGTGTGAGGCCTGCACCAAGGATGTATCAGTAGGCTTTTGTGAGCGCAGGTGCAGGGCGGCGACGGACAGCATCGCATCTGCGAGATATGTCTTGCCTTGAAAAGCCATGTCGGGCACTTGTCGCTGCCACATTTCATCAGTGGCAGGGGAGTTTGTGAGCAGGGTCTTGCAAGTGCTGGTGGTGTACTGATGCAAGAGCCGCAACTCCAGTAACCTGTCCACAGGGCGAAGTGTCTCTGGTTCTGGCGACACCGTCGCTTGAGAAAGGACGGGTGTCGCGTGCTTTTGTGTAGGCGAGGCCACAGAAGGCGATGTCCTCGATGCGTTCAAACTCATGGCCAGCGTGGACGCCGTAGGACTCGAGGGCCCTGACATGGCCGGGGAGGCAAGCTCACCGACGACATGACGGCTCTCGAAATCACAGAGAACACCATGTTTGGAGCAGTTGCCACAGCGTGGGTGGACTTCGTCGCACTGGTATCGCCACAGGGGAGCGAGAGGTCAGCCGTTGAAGATGGCGTCATGTTACGAAAACGAGCCCGGCACGTTGATGTTTTGAAACCTGTTTGCACGACAGGCCCTTCGCCTGCGGTAATGTCTTTCATGTCTCAAGCGTCCGACTCACCTTGATCTTCCTATTCTTACACCGGCGACAACCAGCGCGAGACTTTTTGTGAGAACGCCTGGGCGGCATTATGAGATGGAACACGGCCAGTCAAAAACTCGACGAGCGCGGGCGGGTATAGGTTAGGCGCCTAACCTAGTCCAGAATGGAGGACCTGGCAAGCGACCATGCCAATAGCATGGCCGCCGAAAGGGTTTCAACGGCTGATGGACACTCAAGGGACCTCCAGATGTATGCGGGCATGTGATGGTGAGTTCGAAGCTGGTTGACAAAAGGGAGTCTCTTCATAATAGGCGCAGATCAATCAATATGGAGTTCCGAGTGAGGCACCAATGACCAATGGCGGTGAACTTCGCAGGACGGCAAAGAGCATGTGATCAGGCGGGGGGGGTCAACGGGGGACCGACTTATTATGTAATAGACCGACCCACTGCCCATTTCTTCGCTGCTGCCGATTTGAACGACACGATCTGATTACGGCATGAGCCGGTGCTGCCGGTCCTCCAGAGTCCACGCACACACAGCCTCCACGGCCAGCCTCTGCGCCGATGTCCGTGTGTTCGAGTCTGCTCTGTCAAGCACACGGCTGCACACCCATTCATTACCAATCCAACCATTACAGCAAGGGCGGGCTGGGCTGGATGACACAATGACACAATTTTAAACGCGATTGACGGCAGAGCCAGGCTTGACTCAGCCGAGCGCCGCCCGGACTTGCGCATCGTGTGACTCTGTTACACGTTTTTCGCCCCCTCTCGTTCCCAGCTCGAGTTGAAACCGAACCCCCACCCCCCTCCCTCCATCGCCCCTCACCTTATCATATCAGCTTGCCGGAAGTGGGCCAACAAAAAAAAAAAAAAAAAAAAGTCCAAAACATCTTTGTTAGTATCACAGGATACCTACTAGCAGGATCGAATTGGTGAGACCGAAGAATAGTAATATCTTATTCCTATTCTAGTCGACTTTATAATGAAGGAAAAGGGGGCTAGAAAGAGGCTAGAAAGAGAGCGTATTCTGTATTCTATGCCGTCTTTATAGGAAGAGGGGGTTGCGGGTAGCCACGTGATGAGGGGCCACGCTGACCCCCTCCATTATTAATTAATTAAAGCCGCGCAACGCGATTGATATCATGCTTGTTCCAACAATCTTCTTTCCCTTGTTTTCAAATCAAATCAATCCACACAAGGACAACGGCAAACATGTCTCCCCTGGTGAATCCTGACCCTGGGTCGACGCCCTCTCGTCCACCGACTTCCGTCCACGGCTTCGGTACGCTCGCCGTCCACGCCGGCTCACCTCACGATCCTCACACCGGCGCTGTCATCGAGCCCATCTCACTGTCCACCACCTTTGCCCAAACAGCTGTCGGCAAGCCAGTCGGCGCGTACGAGTATTCGCGTTCCGAAAATCCCAACCGCACCAATTTTGAGGCCGCCGTCGCCGCTCTGGAGCACGCCCGCTACGCCCTCGCCTTCTCTAGTGGCAGCGCAACCACAGCCAACATCTTGCAGAGCCTGGCCGCCGGCAGCCACGTCATCTCCGTCGCGGACGTCTATGGAGGAACCCATCGTTACTTTACGCAGGTTGCCAAGGCGCACGGCGTAAAAGTCACCTTCACCACCGACATCGAGGTCGACATCAGCGAGCACATCAACGACCAAACCCGTCTCATCTGGATCGAGTCTCCCTCCAACCCTACCCTCCGTCTCGTCGATATTCGTGCCGTCGTCACCGAGGCCCACAAGCACGGCATCCTCGTCGTGGTCGACAACACCTTCCTGTCCCCATATGTCCAGAACCCCCTCGACCATGGAGCCGACATCGTCGTCCACAGCGTCACCAAGTACATCAACGGACACAGCGACGTCGTCATGGGCGTCGCCGCCTTCAACAGCGACGAGCTCAAGGCCCGCCTGAGCTTCCTCCAGAATGCCATTGGCGCTGTCCCCTCGGCCTTTGACTCATGGCTCGCCCACCGTGGCCTCAAGACGCTGCATCTCCGCGCCCGCGAAGCCACCCGCAACGCCACGGCCGTCGCCACCGCCCTCGAGGCCTCCTCCCACGTCATCTCCGTCAACTACCCCGGCCTTGAATCCCACCCTCACCGTGCCATCGCCCTGAAGCAGCACCGCGACGGCATGGGCGGCGGCATGCTGTCCTTCCGCATCAACGGCGGCCACGCCGCTGCCGAGCGCTTCTGCCAAGCCACAAACATCTTCACCCTTGCCGAGTCCCTAGGTGGTGTCGAGTCCCTCGTCGAACTGCCCAGCAGCATGACCCACGCTGGTATCCCAAGTGATCAGAGAGAAGCAGCGGGCGTCTTTGACGACCTCGTCCGCCTGAGCTGCGGTGTCGAAGACGCAGAGGACTTGAAGAACGATGTTCTCCAGGCCCTGGAGCGTGCAGTCAAGGACACGGCCAAGAATGCCGTCTCCAATGGTGTCGTCAATGAACAATAAAGCCATGGAAAAATTGAATATCTGATGTGGGATGACGTTGCAATAACGTGGTTTCATGATGCATTCTTCTTTTTTTTTCTTTTAGACTCTAGGGGCGAATGCCAATTCACGGGAGAAAGATACTTTACGTGACGCAAAAAAGCATTGCTCATCCAGGATAATTTCCGGGACAAAAAAAAAAAAAGAGGAATACATAATAAGGGGACCAAAAAAATATGGAAACAAGGATCGACTACGGACGTAGTATTTTAACATATATACAACGTTGGGCCGCGATGACATTGAGTCATCTTCTGCTGCTTTGTCTCATTCGAGGTACTTGATGGTATATCAATGAAAACGCAGCGTGTACACGTGTACAGCGTGTCCACTCCTTTTCTATCTGCTGAAAGAGAAAGACCGAGAGAGAGAGAGAGAGACGCAGGAAATTTCCTTGCAGTCCAATGTTTTCGTACAGGACAAGTCCGTGAATTTTTTTTAATTTTTTTTTAAAAAAAAAAGTGCCCCAGAAGTAAAATGAGTGAAAACGAACAGAACAAATTAGGAAGGCGCCATTGCTCCGAGCTTGACATGATGATTCATTCATTCCGAAACCCCCTTCTCTACGTTGCCAGGTGAAGACCTCGTTGCCTTTCAAATTTTTTATTTCAGAGCGGATCTTGCTGTGTGTCATCCATGGCAGGAGGGATGTGAAATAGATTATCCGCGTATTCGTTAGCCATACTGTTACCAGCGGTCCACTCGCTTCTCCTCCTGTGAATCTCGTTCATTCCCTGACAAGCCGTCTCTGCAATGTAGTGCAGCTCGTCGAGCGTGCCGGAATTGCAATTGTGGAAAATGCCGTCGATGCTCTTCTGCCACTCTGACGTGGTATTGTCCACGGTCGTCTGGTGAGCATTGGTATCGTACTCTTCGACACGTGGCGCTCTTGTCCTTGGCTTGAGAGTGTGGATGAGCGCATCATGCTTGGGATCTTGGGGGAAGAACTCGACGGGTTCGCCGGACGACGTGTTGGGCTGGTGAATGCCCATGACGACTTCGACGAAGCGCTGTGAGACACTTCGACCCAGGCCACAGGGGTCGATGAGATCGAAGTCTGGTTGCACCGACATGTCTTCGTGGAGGTAGTGATCGTAGGCGAGGAACGATGCTCGACAGATTCGTAGCTTGGGGGCAGCGGCCCGGAGGGACAGGGCCATCCATTGACAGTCCTCGGCGGGGCGCTGGTTCGGGACGCCTATCCAGAGGACTTTTCGGGAATCCTGGTTCCAGTCGCGGGATTGCTCTGTCTTGAGGTAGACCTCGTTGAGGTAAAGCTCCTGGATGGTTTCGCCAAATACGTCGGCCGCTTTGAGGAACGACTCGGGCAGGACCTCAACGCGCTTCAGCTCGAGGCAGGTGAGGTTGGAGAAGTGCACGCGCGGCGCGGGCAAAGAGCGTGCCCTCCAGTCTTCCGCGGGGATCTGCCAGAAGCGAGTCTGCTTGAGGCCCCGAGGCGGTCGGTCGTCGTGGTCCATGCCGACCAGACATAGCGTCTTGAGGTGGTCAGCATGTTCGATCACGTCCCAGAGACAGGAGCCAAACAAGCCCGCCCGTTGCGGATCCACGTCGTGCCGGCGCAGGGTCATGACCAAGTTGTCCAGGACGGCAACGACAGACATGATGTTCATGACGTCGCTTGGATTCATCCACAGACTGTAGATGGTCACGTCGGTAACGTTTTCGAGGACCAGCGTTTTGAGATCGGCGGAATCCTCCTCGGGACGGGCTGCAAACGCCTTGAGAGTGTTGGCAAGGATCATGGTCGCGGCGTTGCAATGCCTGCCGACGAGCTGGAAGGGGAGGTTAAGACGAAGACTATCGACTTCACGGCAGTTGAATAGTATGGTTTCCACCATGTCACAATACTCTGTCTCGGTAAAAGAGCCTTCGTTCATGCAGTATTTTTTATGCATCGCTTGGCAAAATTCCGTCATGGAGGGAACTCGAGCGAAGACGGTTTCGAGGAACTCGACTTCCACTAGAGCGACAGTGTTAGTATTTTATACACATGATTCTTCTCCCCCCCCCCCCCCCCCCCGGGGTCGTGTTTCCGGGCTGGCAACACGTACTCTCATCTCGAAGAACCATCAAGTCTATATATAGACTCTTGCAATGAAAACCAATTGTCTGAAGAGCATCAACGTCTGGCCGACGTACGTGGCTAGCCCTGCTCATGCGAGAAAAGTCCAAGCCGAGCGTGCAGCAGGTGGATGGCTTGAGAATCCTGTCAAACAGGCGGCAGACAAGCCGGAGTTTCAGAACCGTGTTCTTGGGGCCGTGGGCGACGCATTGCTGCAAGATGGCGTCGATCAGCTCTCGCGGGAGACGATCCATGGTGTATGCGCGAAATACAGAGATGAGGTAGATGCCACAGGGCAGAAGGCAGGTGCAGCGAGCAAGCGGCCGAGGAAGCCTGCTAGCCCCTCATGTGGTCGAGACGACGGATTCAAACTCCGAAATCGATTTTGGACTGTAGTATCGATGAACTACGTCGTCCAAGGAAATGGGGAGACGGAGGGGGAAGCAACACGATTGAAAGATGGGATGTCGAGGCAAGGAGTGGTGGTGGTGGTGACTAAGGTACGGCCCGGTCATGCACCCGCCCAAATGCACCAAATGCAGCGCCGCGAACGAACCGGTTCATGCACGACCTTTCTCTCGCGACCTTTCCACTGTTGATGCAAATAAACTTGATCATTGACGTGCAAAAATACTTTCCGAAATGCTTGACAAGTGCGCCTTGGGCGAGCAATGGCAACGGACGGATGTACGAAGTACATACTACATGTCTAGGTCGGCGCTAAGCCATTTCGAGCGCAGACATGGGCCCCGCAAAGTTGTGCCGACTGCCGCTAGACCGCTAGACCGGATCGATCTGAGCTGGCAGATCTTATCAGAGGCTTCAATGTATTTATTTTTCTGTACGGATTTACTCACATCTGAAATTCAAAATCCCCAACGCGTCGCAAACCCGATTGCCTCTTTCTCCGCCGCCCCGTAGAGCATGGTCGCAGGCTTGAGAGACAAGTTCCAACGCGCCAAAAGTTTTGCACGCTCGTTGCTAGGCGGCAAAACCTCTGTGCAAGAGTCAATCGAGCAACCACAGGTTCGGGAACCAAAACAAGCATCGGATGCTGAAGCCTCGGCTCTAGCCCTCTCGGCAAGCAAAATAATGGCCGACTCGGCCAAGGACCCGGCGGAGACGGCTTCCCAGAACAGCCTGAAGCGAACGAGCCCTCACGATGAGCACGACGGCGGCGCCGAGTGGCAGGTCGTGTCGCGGCCGACCAAGAAATCCAAGAAGGTGCCTCGTCCGGGCAAGGGGGGCTATCCAGCGCTGGTGTTCTCGCCCAACGCCCGACTACAATCCAAGATTAATCTGAACAACCTCCGCGACCTGATCACCTACATCTTCGCCGATGGCACCGGTCCCCAATGGATCGGGGTCTCTCACAGGCCGCAGTTCAGAAAGATTGTTGCCATCATGGTTCCGGGCCTGGAAGAGGCCATGTTCAAGGCGAATGTGGACTACACAACCTACAACAAGAACAACGACAACGATGAAGAGGGGCCGAGGATCTCGACTTCACCAGACGACTACTACCCGCGCGCATTGAAAAAGGAAAAGCTGCCCGAGCCGTTGAAGCCATTCGCAGACATGTTCCCGCATCTGTGGCCGGTACGGACACCAGGAGACGACAAGCACGGGAAAATGCACTCGCCCATGGCTGCTTTCTTGACGGCACCTGCGCCCAAGGAGAAGACGTCCAAGCAAGGAGGCGTGAAGCCTGCGTCGGAACCTCGAGGGTGGCGGAACGACCGAATGCCCATTACCGAATTCTTGGCATCAGCCGAGGAGCTAGCCGACAACGGATATTTCGTCCACCCAGCTCTCCTCCCCGAGGGCGAGCGGAAAGACAGCTTCACCGTTCCCGACGGTTGGGTCATCACCAAGGTCGACAAGTTGGAGGACGGAGACGTGCCCGACAGCGAGATCGAAGAAGGCAGCATCACCGCAGGCCGACAGATCCTCGCGCTCGATTGCGAAATGTGCCTGACGGGCGAGAACGAACTCGCCCTCACGCGCATCAGCATCATCGACTGGGACGGCCAGACCGTCCTGGACGAGCTCGTCAAGCCCGACAAGCCCATCACCGACTACGTCACGCGCTTCTCCGGCATCACGGAGGAGATGCTCGCCCCCGTCACCACCACCCTCGCCGACATCCAAGCCAAGCTCGTCGAGCTCCTCCACCCTCGCACCATCCTCATCGGCCACTCCCTCGAATCCGACACCAAAGCCATGCAGCTCGCGCACCCGTTCATCGTCGACACATCCATCCTCTACCCTCACCCGCGCGGACCCCCGCTCAAGTCGTCCCTCAAATACCTCGCCCAGAAATACCTCTCTCGCGAGATCCAAAAGGGCGGCGCAGACGGCCACAACAGCATCGAGGACGCCAAGACGTGCCTCGACCTCGTCAAGCAAAAGTGCGAAAAGGGCAAGCTCTGGGGCACATCCGACGCCCAAGGCGAGAACCTGTTCCGACGACTCGCCCGCGCAGGAACAGCCTACAAAGCCCAAGGCGGCGACGCAGCAACCGGAGGCATCGAGACGGGCAAGACCAGCGCCGCCATCGACTGGGGCGACCCGTCCAAGGGCCTCGGCGCCGGCGCAACCTACCAGCTCGGCTGCAAATCCGACCAAGACGTCACCGACAACATCCTCCGCGCCGTCAACGGCGACCCAGGCGGGCTGGAGATCAAGGGCACAGGCGTCGACTTCACATGGGCTCGCATGCGCGAGCTGGAAGCCCTCCAGGGGTGGTGGAACAAGAACCGCGTCGACAAGACAAACTCTGACGGCGGGCCACCACCATCCGCATCACCCTCTTCTTCCCCTTCCCCTTCCTCTTCGTCTCCCTCTCCCTCTCCCTCTCCCTCTCCACCACCGCCACTGCAGCAAGCCCTCTCCCGCCTCACACAGCGCCTCGTTCGCATCCACGACGCGCTCCCCCCCTGCACAGCACTCATCCTGTACTCCGGCTCAGGCGACCCCAGGAGGATGGCCCAGCTACAGCAGATGCAAGCCCAGTGGAGAAAGGAGTACAACACGCCCGGCAAGAAATGGGATGACCTGAGCGTCAAGTGGACGGATGTGGAGGACCAGGCCCTGAGGAGGGCTGCGCAAAGGGCTCGTTCGGGAATCGCATTCATAGGAGTCAAGTAGAGGCATCAATCACAAAACCCGAGCCCATTTAAAAAAGGACGAGAAGAAGAAGAAGAAGGAGGAGGAGCAAAAATTCGTGACCTTTTTTTTTTCAGGCACGGACTAGGTAAGGCCCGCACAAACTCGCTCGAAACAAGACAAAAACAGCCGAGTAAGTTGAGAGCCATGAAATGAATGGCACGAGTCTCGGGAGATGCGATGAATACTTGTCAGAGGTAAATGGGGAAAAAAAAAGGGGCGACTTGGGTACATCGGGGAATAATCACTCAACTTGGACCCGGGTGCATGTATAGTCATCATTATATAATATAGGCTGAAGCTCGAGACAAACTATCTAAAACTAGTCACATGGAAAACTCGGGCGCTTAGAAGATGGAATTTCTTGTATCCCTCGCACGTGCGCCAACTTGCTTTATCCGATCCAGTCCTTCTGCTGTCGTCACTCTTTTGGTACGCAAACACGGTATTTGGAACATGAAGACACATTACCGAAGCAGCCTTGTTGCTCGCATTACTGCATCGTTTGGTTGCATTGCACACTCGCCCGGTACAGTCAGTATACAACAGTATGCAGGAGACACTTGTCGCCAACGACGCAGCTTCATGAAATGTACGTCTCGTCCCGCCGCCAGAGCCCCTCCCTCCTGTTGGAGCGACACCATTGTAGGGCCAGACTGACCAGAAACGGCGCTTGGATGCAGTCTTGTTCAGACAGACTTGGTCCTTCACTTTCAAATCGCCCCTTGTACATGTGAGAATGATTCAAGTATGCGTGAGATATGTAAACTCATCTACCAACTCGGCTGAGCTGCCGAGCAGATCCAAAGGCGGCAGCTGTGGGGGGTCAACGCGGTTGATGCCGTGCTGGTGCACGTGTCCATAACTGGCAGGTCTTTCTTCCTCTCGGCCGCGTCGTGAATCGATGTCGCTAAGCTCACCAGGGAAGTCCATGGATGATGACTTGGATGAAAGCCGCCTCTGTGATGTCGTGCGCTCGAATGGTAAAGCAGAAACCACAGACAAGTCTTTTCCATGGCCTCTGGTAGAGCCGCTGTCGTGGGAAAGCCGGCCAGAAGGAGCAGGGGATCGAGAATCGACCGCAGGTAACACAGGCTTATGCCGGAGATCCACTGAGCCTGAGTTTCTCTTAGAACTCTTGAGGGGGATCTCCGGCAAATCGAAGCCAATTAGGTCATCTCGACCTCCTGAAATTGTTCTGCCTCTGGGCAGATTCAGTTGCTCACTCTCGCTCTCACTCTCATCCTGGCTTACCTGGCTTGCCGGGCTGACGGGGCTGACGGGGCTGACGAGGTCCTCTGCATCAGAGTCCCGAGGCTCGCCATTATCGGTAAGAAGGTCGTCAGGTTTACGCAAAGGAGACTTTGGAGGGCGCTTCACGGGAGTTTCGTCGTCGTCATCATCAGAGTCGATTGGGCCATTTCTCAAGACGCCCATAGCGACGGGAATGCCCTCTGGCGGCGTCTCATCCCCGAAGCCTCCGTTTCGCACCATGTCTGGAGGCATTCTTGAGCTCCGGACGACCTCAAATCCTTTGCCCTTCTCCTTGCTCTTGCCACCAAACCAGTTCCTGAACCAGCCCGTGGCAGTAGCAACTGGGCCAGTTGGGTCTGCCGGCCCTGTCCCGAGTCTTCGCCCAGGGTTGTCCGAATTAAGGGCAGGGCCGCGAACTCCGTAGTAAAAGTCCACCTCGCGAGTTGCGTAATCCGTTTGGTTTACCGGCAAGTTCACGGCACCACCGCCTGGAGGAGCAGGTGTTGCTCCACGGGGTATTTCTTCGGGCCCTGCCTCTGGAACCTCTCCTGCAGCTCCCGGGGTTCCATTTGCCGGTTTCGTCTCGATTCCCAGAGCATTGAGCGGAGTATCAGAGTACATGGAATCCCTCAAATTGGAATTGGTTGCTCGTCGGGGCGGCCGATAATACGGATCGGACGGCTCCACGTGAGCAGGCACCATCGGACGCCCGACTGTGGGTGATGCAATGAAAGAGAAGGTGCTCGTTTCCCCTGGTGTGCCGGGAGTGTACGAGCTATTCGTATCGCCATGGCGATGATCGGCCGAGAAAACGTCGATGTTTTCGAGGGTAGAGCTGCTGCGCTGCTGATTCTGCGCAGCAATACCCCCGTAGCCCACTGCCGATGTGCTGCGCAGTCTTCCGCTGCCCGGCATCGAATAGCCCGTCCTGACCCCTTCTTCAGCATGCAGCATTGCCGTGGTCGAAAGTTGGCTGGCCCTGGAAGGCGCTGTGCGGTGCGTTTCTCGCCGGGAGAGCTGCCGCATGCCGAATATCTTGGATAGACCTCCCCTCGTGAGCCCAACTACGTTGTCTCCCCCGGCACCCAGCAAGCGTGCTGCAACTTCGACTATGGTTTGCAAAGCACTGAGGAAGAAGCCCAGAGCCAGGACGCTTCCATGAATGAGCAAAATGGCATATCCAATCCATCCTTTGGGCCCCTCGGTGACTCCCAGGCTTGGGGCAAAAGCGACCATCAAAAGCACACACACAAGGCGAAGGACGGAGAACAGCGTATGGTATGCGTTCATCGAGGTGGGCGACTGGAAGGGCTTGAATGCATGCAAGGTAAAAATCTGGATGACCTCGCAGATGGCAAGCAGGACGACCTGGGAGATGCCACTCGGTTGGACGGCGCCGATGGCAACACCTCGCACAAAAGTTAGCAGGACGGGTATGAGCGCGAACGCGGCAGCTTCGTCGGAATAGGTGTTGTAAAGAGGGCCATATCGCAAGACTGTGGGCAAGTCGTCAAACAGACACGATTTGGGTCTTGTGCGTACGATCAGCAGGAGCACGTAAACGGCAAAACCGAGAAGAACGGCCAATGTGATGGCAGCCAGAGCAATGGCGTAGGCTGGGGACTCGCCAGCTGCGACCAACTGGAAACATGATAGGGCCACGATGGGCATGAGTAGAAAGTTGAAGACGATGCGAATGACGTTTCCGGTGCTGAACGGCAGGTTCTTGGCGCGGAGATCCTCCTCGGGAATCCTGCGAATCTTTCGGTAAAGCCACTGCGCCAGGAATCCGGCCTGTGTCAGAATAAACACTGCGGCAATGATGGCGCAGAGCCAAACCATCATGCCAGCCCAAATATCAGCGCTCTCCTTCACGCCAATCAGTTGACCGAGAGCATGAAGACCATATCCGTCGGGAACGTCGGTGAAGTATACGCCATCTCGCACGCTCTGCCACCCAGGAGACTGCGTGACAAAACTCTCGTTGAACATGAGTGCAGACCATCCGACTTGGCTCACTACTGGTTGGAAGAAGCCAGGGTAGCTAAGCGAAAGCGCGCCAGATAACGCAATGAACTGCAGGTAATGCAAACAGTCTCCGAAACCAGGAGTGACGAGTCGAAGCAAGTCTGCGTCTCGGCCGTAATTCGAGGTCCACTGAAAGACGTTGGAGCTTCCCCAGGGACTGAAGATGCTAGCGAAAACGACGGCGGACCCAACAAAGAGAAGGACTATTAAAGGCACAATTTTGAGCACCCATGCGAGATGTCCGAGATCTGGTGTAATGACAGACGAAACACAACCTATGTTTGTGCCGCCGGCATTGCCGAAAATGATCAACATTGTGACGGCGAAAGATGCAAAAGAATAAGATGAGTACATGTCGTTGGTGATGTTCATAGACGGAAGGTCGTATACGGAGCTGTAATGACGTGGTTAGCATTTGGGTGCTCTTCCATCCGAGACATTCACTGCCCATCAAATGGTAAGCCACCGGCACGGAGTACATTGCAGGAGATTCTCAACACGTCCACTTACACATTTCCCGTTGTGTTAAAGACTGGCGGTAGGGGGCATGTCCCATTGACCAGGGCTTCGCCGCAGAAGAAGCTGCGATGGCTCCAGGGTACGTATGTGAGCATACTGATTGAACTTTTGACCGTGGTGCCATTTTCAGAATTGTCCGAGTTGATAATCTTGCCATTTGTTTTATCAGGATTAGTCCAGTACTCTCTATCGTCAGGCTTTGGGAGGTCAACTCGCTGGAGGGACCCCTTGACGTTGCCCCAAACTATGTACTGAAAGTTGTGTTTGTCGCTCTTGGTGTCAAACTTGGCATCGGCTTCGATTGGGACCCATTGTATGAATGGAGGGTTCTGGTTTTGAAAGGACTCGGGAAGACAATTTGTCGGTTTGATTCGCACCGCGGAAACAGGCGTCAAGGCGAGGAGAGCAAGAAGAGCGACGGTGATGAGCCTGCTCATGGCTGCTGCGCCTGTTAGGATGGACGTGTGCCATGATCGGTTTCTCCACGACTCATGTCTCGTCAGATCCGGAGACGCTGCAGCGTAGATGGGAGCTGGGAATCGGCGACGACCAGTGGCATGACGTGTGTATTTCGAATCCGAAGAGGTCAACGGTTTTCGTCTCGGATGGGAGCTCCGATGCTCATTAGTCGACGATGAAGCTTTGCAACTGGAGGAGAAGGGCCAACCGATCTGGCGATTCTCAGAGCCCATCCTGCCAGCCGTGCTAGGCCGCGTGTGATTTGACGTCTTTGGCATTCAGAAGCAGCGCATCTTGAATGATTCTGTGGCCTTGTTTATGACGAAGAGAATGACAAGGAGAGCTATTGTCGTGAATATCGTCGAGGTCAAAATCGAAATCGAGGTCGAAATAGATGGTTTTTTGGGGGGGCGGAAGTCGGCCGCCAGTCAAGTCGTAGATTGACGGCCAACCCAACGCTCTACTGCGTGATAAACGATCTACCAGGTTGTCGTGCGTGGCTCGTCGTTCACTGAGTGATAAAATGTAGAGGTCCCTCGGTCGGACGAAAAAAAAAAGGGGGGCTGAATTGAATACTGGATATGAAGCGAGAGGTAGAATTGAAAGTGGCGATGACAATAGGAGAAAGGGGACAAAAAAAAAAAAAAAAAGGTTTGGCTGCGCGGGACAAACAAGACGGGGCGGGGCGCGTGGAGACAATAAGGCGGCGCAATCGAATGGCTCGCAGGATTATGACATGTAGACCGACATGGGATTGGACCGACATGGGTGTGTGCGGCGGGCCGGGTGAAGATGGGTGAAGATGGGTGAAGATGGGTGAAGATGAAGTTGGGTGGAGGTTGGAGTTGGTTGGAGGAAGGCCACGGCGCCACACGCACAGCGGAACACGTTGAAGCTAGCAAAGCTAATAACTTATAAATTTATATATACGGACGGAACTTGTCGGCCAGCAGTTGGACGCCGCGTTGTTCTAACCGTCAGTCAGCACGCGTCAACAATCACCGCCGACCCGCCGGCTGAGTGACACTGTTGCTTGGATAACATGGCACATAATGTTGGGAGTAATCCGTATGTACATGTACATAATACTCCTTAGTAACCCCGCCCTGCCCCGCCCCGCCCTGCCCTGCCCTTCCGGAAGATCCGAAGCAAGGTCGAAGTGGTCGAAGTGAGGCAAAAACGGCGCGGCCAGCGGCCAGCACCCGAAACCCTCAGCACTTGTTTTGACAAACTAACTGAAGCACCACTGAAGCACCACTGAAGCACCACTTTTGTATTACAGAGGCAGGGTACGCTAGGCACATCACTTTTATATAAAAGTCCCCCCCCGCCCTGAAACCCCAGCCAGTGCTTAAAGTATTTTCTCCTTCGTGCCTTCACAACCGCAGGGCGGCCACAAGGCCACAAGGATCCCCGGTGTATTCCGTAATACCGATGCCAATCAAGTCTGTTTTCCAACGCCAGCATCATCATGTAACTAACCATGACTGCTGACATCGTCCTTGTCAAAATCGCTCCTCCCCTGCTTGGCATTCCTCTCGGACCGCTGTACCTGGCTCGACCGACAGCCATGCTCAATCACCCAAAATGAGCGGCCGCCGAACAAAGACTCCGTAGAAAGTCGCTCGGAGCGCTGGACTTGTTGGACTGCATTTGCATGTCAAGTAAAGACCAAGTACGTACGGATTACGGGCCACGCTACGCCCAACGAATAAATAGCGTTGTGAAATTTTCTTGAATCTTGACTTGGCACCTCGTACCTCGTACCTCGTACACGCCACACGGCCAGCTCGAGCAGATACGAGTTCACTTCTTGTGCTTGGCGCCCTAGTCTAGTTTAGCCAGCCCCCTCTTTCATAACTTGATTTTACGTACACTTCTTCATCTCCTGTAACCTCCACTGCCCAACAACAAACTACATCATGTAGTCGACTTGGCTGCGCATCTTGTTTTGTTGCATCCATGAGTCAACACACAGTTGCAGCCGTTTTTGAACCGACTGAACACTGCCAAGGTTCGCAGACAATAGGGTCACTGCAATATCGCCAGGTAATTCATATTGGTCCACCTTTGCGTGTTGGCGAACCAGACGTTCGATATCGCCGTGCCCACATTCGATGGTTGTGCAGAGACAATGTGCATTCGCCATGCCTTGGGACTGGAATAGAAGTCTCCCGGATACTTCTGAGCGGGAAATGCCATTCCTTTCTGGGCTGCTTCGCTTGTTAAAGTTGACAAGGGAAGAAGAGTAACAACCATCTGCCTCAGGCAGTCCAATGGGGCTCGCAGCATCAGCTATTCTATTTTGGCTTTTGGTGCCCTTAAGCTCCGTGTCTTCTAATCTTCTAGTCCAAGTATTGCCGGTATTCGCATCAAACCTAGACATCGGGGCTGGTGTTCGTGCGAGATTGATCTGTAATACATGAGAGTATCCCACTGGCGCACTTGGAATCTCTTCTGCTGCCTTTTTTGCCAACATCGACGTGGATTCTGGCAGAGATTCTGAGAACGATAATGGTTGGAAAGGCGCCATAGTCTTCTCTGCAGGCCTGCCAAGCAGTGCCATGTTCCTGCTGACCACTTTGTAACATGATTTCTCTGCGACATGGGTGGTCCTTCCGCGTCCTCGACCACGAGCAGAAGGTCCGCTACCATTTCCGCGCATCCTCGCCGCGGCAAATGTGTCTTGGTGGCCTTTGTAGCCTGTATTACCACTCAGTAACCCTCCACTCCGCTTACTCGACGAAGCAACGTTTGCAAGAGCTATGCGATGGCCGTTGAACCGATTTGTTATACTCGTTCTGGTGGGGGACGCATCTAATGATCGCGAACGGGATCCGAGTGGAGGGCTCTCAGGATCAAGTCTGTACCTAGGGTCAGAAGGCGGAGGCGTAAGAATTAGTTGCGAGTGTCCGACGAATGGTGGATCGACTGCAGCTCCTTGGTTGACTCGGATACTTCGAGTTGGTGCAGTCAGCTGCTGAGAACTTCTTCCTAGTCCGCCGGTCCATGGTTCGCGACGAGTTACATTGTTGAACCCTGGCGATGAAGCCACTCCAATGGAAGAACTCAAACTAGTTTCAGGTCTCTCAATGTGTGAAATCGTAGAGGTTGATCCTGGTTGTTCTGGGCTGGACTCCGCTTCATCTCGCATCCTGTTTAGATCACTCGCCGTCAGAGGCCTCAACCGAGTGCGGCCCGCAGAATGAGAATCAGCCAGTTGCCTTTCTTCTTCTACTTCTAATTTGTCTGTGGTTTCTACAGTGCTATCGCAAGCAATGTCAAAGTCTTGTGTCGGGACTGGGTGGAAATAGTGACGAATCTTGTCTTTGCGACTGTGATCACCTACTTGAACCGGCGTTGGTCGTCGCGGTATTTCGACCTCAATGGCCTCCAAATTATCTTCATCATCCGACTGATCATCTTCCCTATTACTCATGTTGACTGTGAAAGATGTTTTCAGAACGGTCTTGATGGCGGGCCGTTTGGTAGCTGAGAGATCAGCGTAATGATGCTTCTCTTGACCGAAGAGATTCTGACCTTCGGCCTCATTATTCTTGTTCTCACATGGAGGAGAGGGATCGCCTTTCACTTCGACTTCGACCTCGTGAAGTGGCTGTTTCTTGCCTGTTCCACTGGTATCGCGTCCTGGGCCAGTCAGGGGAGCGACAGTAGGGTGACATTGCAGATCGTGGTTCAGTTTATTCCGGCAGATCAAATCAAGCTTCTCCAGCAGAAAATTTTCATCGGCAAACAACACTTCGTCCTTTTGAGCTGTGATGTTTGGGTCGTAGCTCCCGGGGGGGCATTGAACGTTCAACTGTGCGAACAAGTGCCCTTTGAACGGCGAGGTCTTGCTCTGTTCCTCAGTGCTAATTATATATAATTTTAAAATTCTTGCAAACGCCTTCGAGATATGCCATGAGCTGGACATTGGTCGTCCATCGATCGATATAAATACGGCTTGACTATTGAAATGTGTCGAGTGTTGAGCGCCAACGTAGCCTGTGAAGATCCAGGCACTGGACTTGGAAGAATTTCCCATGTTCAAGTTGCAGCGCTGTGGTAGTTCTTCGTTGATTTCAGTGCAGTTCTTCAAAATATTTGACCCAAAGAACTGTAAGATGGCTTCACGTCCCGATGCTGCCCTAGCTGGCGAGTACGACCACATCGGCTTGGTATTACCCACCATTTTCAGCGACCATTTGATGTGTGGTCGAGCTAGAGCATAGGCCTTTACAGTGTTTTGGATCTTCAACATGGTCCTGTTCTTCTCTTTCAACATGTACTGTTTTCGCGGAGGCATGTTCTCGAATAACCTGGTCGCTGCAACAGTAGTCCCGACTGTTGCCGAAACAGGTTGTTTGGCCTTGACACCGCCGACCGCATGTGCCAGTTCTATCCTCCAAGCGACAGGGTTTCCTGATTTCTTGGTAATAATGACGATGTTGGAAAGAGCATTAGCGCTTGCCAACGCCTCCCCACGAAATCCCAGGCTTCCCCCCCCAATAGTTGTCAGCTCTTCGAAAGCTCTAAGCTTGCTGGTATGTGCGGGCCGACCCAACGAGTTGAAGTCGTCTATATCAATGCCTGTCCCATTATCTTTAACTGTCACTCGGTCTATAGTGTTAGAAGATATGGTGATTTCGATTGCGGTCGCTTTGGCATCGATGGCATTGTCAATAAGCTCTTTGACCAGATCGCAAGGAGAGGCAATATTCATAGATGATCCCAAAAGCTGAACGGTAGATGCAGATAGAGCTTGGATAGACATGGTGGAAGATCTTTGTGAGATTTAATAATGAGGAGCGCGATGCGTTTATATGGTATAGTAACGAAATAGCTCTCGAATATGTATGGGGACGTCAAGTCAAGGAAGAATCGAACAAGAAAAGAAATTCGGTTTGACGTGGAATTCCTTAGAAAGCCTCCTGGCAATCTCCCTACTTGTACAGCTCCTTCCCTCCTTCCTGTGTTAGATCCAGAGAAGATACTAAGGCAGGAGCAATGCTCGCTCTCCTGGCTCCTGAGTCTCCTCCGTAGAATTCCCTAGCTGGTCCTGCATCATTCTATCATCGACACTAGTAGCAAAATGGCCAATAATACAGCGCACGCCTTTATCGCCTGATTGCAATGGGCTACCGAGTCAATGGTTCATTCATCCTTAGCAACTTGACCGCGATCTGAGAAAGTGGTATTGAAGAACAAACGAGCAAGGAAAAAAACATACAACAGCCGGTGTTCGCTGGTCGTCACCGACCCAACTACTAATCTGCCCCTTACCAGCTTGTCTATGGGAGAGCAGACGGGATCCCGAATTTTCTGGTAGGTATGGTCGTATGTGTCAACTAAGAGAATAATTTCAAAATATATAACAAAAATTATAACCCAGATCAGATCCCTACTATTACACCTACCTGATTGGCTGGCCCATCGCCCATGTCACAAGCTACCTACCCACCCCCGCTCCATCCCGCTGATCAACTAACTTAGTTTACCTCTTCTCTCATAATTAACACGCACCACCAAATCACCTCGTCATGTCTCTGAAAGGCCCAACCCCCCAGCAGCATGATGGCTCCGGCCTCCGCATCGGCATCGTCCATGCCCGCTGGAACGAATCCGTGATTGCGCCCCTCGTGGCCGGCGCCAGAGAGAAGCTTCTTGCCTGCGGCGTAAAGGAATCCAACATTGCTGTGCAGTCCTGCCCCGGATCGTGGGAACTTCCCTTCGCCGCTCAGCGGTAGGTAGAAATTGGTCACTCCGTGACATGCGCTCGGTGCATGCAAGGCGCGGCAAAGTTGACAGGCATTTTCTCTAGTCTTTTGTCTGCCTCACAGGTCCAATCCAGCTCCTCCGGCGGCCCGTCGGCGACAGATCTCCTCGCCTCATCAACTACGGACCTTGCGTCTCTCCCGAGCGGCGCCGCCTCCGGCGCCTTTGATGCTGTCATCGCCGTGGGTGTTCTTATCAAGGGCGAGACCATGCACTTTGAGTATATTGCAGATGCCGTGTCCCACGGCCTCATGCGCGTGCAACTCGATACGGGCGTCCCAGTCATCTTCGGCGTACTGACTGTTCTGAATGACCATCAGGCCAAGGCTCGTGCTGGTATTGACAAGCAGGGCCACAACCACGGGGAGGATTGGGGCCTTGCCGCCGTGGAGATGGGTGTGAAGAGAAAGGAGTGGGCTGCTGGGAAAATCGAGGGATAGAATGACTGAACAGTGTGTCACTTTTAATGATGACGAGAAAAAGAGAAAAGGTAAGAGTCTTGAACCTTGAGCCATCACGTTTGGAATTGCCCCATGAATTACTCGACAAATCAGTCAATTTTCTGCGCAAGGTGGTGTTGTATTAGATTAATAAGATCAGATGCAAGACGGCTGGCGGGGAAGAATATGCAAGTGCCGAAACTGTTGGCAGAACTTCGCAAATAATCCAACATTCGCAGCCATCAAGTGGACCATCTATCTTCCCCGTCCTGTCTCCCTAGAAGCATGATGAGCTCGCGCAAGTCGTCCCCAATCCAGTAATGATGGTAATGGAAATGAAAATGGAAATGAAACGAACAGCTTCGCCTCAATCAAGTGTAATTACTCGATTAACACATAATACCCATGTCTATCATACGTGGCTTGATGCAACAACCGCCAACCTCCGTTGCTAAACGACAAAAAAAGATGAAAGAGAAGAAATGCCTTTGATTCCACAAATGCGGCGCGAAGAGATGGATAACTGATACCTACCGTTCCTACTCCTTGTTAAGGCGCTCCGGGATATCGGAGGGGTTGAAATGTCAATCATGTATGAGAAACAGCGGGTGCCAAATTCCAAAACATGGTAGATATAGGAGGGAACGTGCAACCAATCAAATATACATCTGAAGAGCCCGAGGCGGGCACATGACGAATGATATGCGGCGGCTGACATCCCCGTCCACCACTTTTTGTCCATGCTTCTGGGCGTGCAATGCTGCAGAAAACGCGCGTAATCAATATCAGAATGCTGTATTCAGTTCGCCTGCTGTGCTCCTTTGGTTCCTCCAAAGAGATCGCTTCTTTTCTTTCTTTGCTTTCATAGCTTCCCAACCTTGCTCCTCGTCGTCGTCATCAGACCCCTCCCTTGAGTTGCTCATGAGTTTCACTGTGGATTTGCTCTTGTCATCGCTCCAGTTAGAGAGGTCTCCGAACATGGTGTTAGATCGAATGTGTTGTCCAAGGATGGGAGAAGCTACTGCGGGCGCTTGCGATACGGGCCTGTATCGTCCCGGAAGTCCCACGTTGCTTCGCTCTGACGGTGCGATAGAGGGCGTGTACGCGCCGCTTGCACCGCGGATAGACGGGGCTCCTTGTCGGAATGGGCCCATGAACGAAGCTGAGCTGGGCTGCACCATACTCATGGTTCGCACATGGTGATCCATTTGACGAGGGGGTTCTATCATTGGGTCCATCATCACAGACCGGCGGTTCAGGTCTCCCATGGAGTGATTGCCCGGCATGCCCCCGTAGGGAGGTTGCGTTGCAGGTTGATGTGGCATCTGAGCCCCATGCTGATTTGTAGCCATCATCTGCATGAACTGCATTTGCATCTGCATAAACTGTTGCATCTGCTGGGTCATTTGAATCTGGGCCTGGTCGCCCGCGGTAAGAGTTGGAGGGGGCATCTGGTGCATCGAAGGCATTCCTGGCATGCCGCCCGCATTGTACATCATTTGAGGTGGAATGGTGGCAAACTGATCTTGGCCAGAATGTCTGTTCAAGTTGGCCGCAGCACCGATCAGCTTGTTTGGATCGACACTGGGGCTGCCACGTCGCATGGCCCTCGATCGCTCTTCACTGACAATGACCCCGACAAGGCCGCCGGGTGGGAGAGGTCCTTGTGGCTGAGGCGAAGGTTGCCTGGCATCACCAAAAGCGAGCGATTCCCGTATCGCGGGTCGTGCTATGCTCGCCCCGACAAAGGGATCCTGGGGCAAGTTGCGAGCAAATGCCGGAAGATTCTTCTGGCGCCGGCCACTGTTTGGTGCAACATCGCCCACGACGGAGGCAGGTCTCGCCAACGATGAGCCAACTACCGACGCACGCAAGTTGGGGTTCGATCCAGACGTGCTGAGATGGGTCGGTGGCCGGGTCTTGTGGGGGAAACCATGGGCTTGAAGAATGGCCAGGGGGACATCTTCGTCGTCTTCCTCGGATGAGAAGTTGGTAGCGGCAGGATCGGGGGACGGGGTCTTCAAGTGACCCAGGACCGGTGCAGTCGACGACGAAGAGAGTGTGGGTCGAGCTGGCTGTCTCGTTGGAAAGGGAGCTGAGTTCGTTTCTCCAGTGACTTTCATCATCTGTTGTCTGTAAACGGCCATATGAGCCTCCTGCTTCCGTCGCTGCTTGGCTTGTTGTTTAGACTTCTCCTGTTCGTCTTCTTCATCGTCGTAGTTGATGTCATCGTCGTCGTCGTCGTCTTTGGCCGTGGGCTTGGCATTGCTGTGAGGCGGTTGAGCAGCAGTCCCTGAACCCTCTTTATCCTGCCGGTATTTCTCAAACTCTGCAGGCGTCATGACCTTGTTTTTGGGAGGATTTGAGCTTCGAGGAGCATATCTATAAGACGTTCGGTTGATCCTCGACATGCTGCCCTCAAACATGTTGTCTTCTTTCTGAAAGTTGGAAGCGATCGGTTTTGCGGGTGCCGAATGTTCATCGCCGTAGCGAGGGCGGGAGGATTGGGCTGGTGCATCGTACGGCTCTGCTAAAAACTTCATGGCAGACATGGACTCACGCAAGAACTTGGCGTCTTCGTCTTCCATAATATTGGCCGGCCGACTAGAGTATTTGAAGGAGTTCAAGTGCTCATGACGAGGGACCGGAGGTGGCCCATAGTTGTGCGGAGATGTTGGAGAGGTGGACGAGGAATCGCCATACGTCGGGCTGTGCCGTTGACTCAGGAGAGGCTCTGTTGGTGTGATACTATCGGGGCTGATTGGTCCAGGTGTCCCATAGCGATTACCCGTCAACGATCTCGGCGCCGCATTGTCTTGAACAGCCAGAGTCAGTGTCGCTGTGCTCGCCCTCTTATCGAAGCTCTTGAACATAGATCCAAAGTCGCCGCCAAGGTCAAGGGCACTGCCGTCGGGATTCGCTGGGGTTGCAGTGCTCGCTGTAGATGCAGTCATACCTCTGGAAGCCCTGGGTCCCGGGTTTTCTCCGCCGAGGCTTAGGACAGGGGGCAGGTCGGGAATGGGATCTTCTACTGCTGGTGGCGGAATACTTTGTTTCTTCTGTCCTCCAAACGAAAAGGTGCGGGTGGCTCGATCGAGGAAGCCAGAGCCAACCGACTTGGAGTTTGTCTGAATAGGCTGCTCCTGGGGGGCTGATTTTTGTGGCGATCGATTGTCGTCATGGCCCTGAGGAACGGCCATATCCGCAGACGATGGGGCTGTTGAAGCATTACTGTGTCTGGAGGAGTTATCGGTCGAAGTACCTGGAGTGGTGTTGGAAATATTGCTTCCTCTGCCGGAACTATTAGCTTGGGGGAGAAGTCTTGGCCCGCATTACGAGCCCCACGATCCATCCGGGATTTGATGGCCAGTGACAACATCGGAGTGTATAAAAAAAAAGGTGAATTAGATCCGACTTACCGGTTGACTTTGAGATCGGCAAACATGTTGTCTTCGGCGCCCAAGTCGAGAAGATTGGTCTTGGGGGGAAATGACTTGGATGTCCTCGCCATCCTCGCACCACCATCGAAGGATCGTCCGCTCTCTATCTCTGATCGTTCGATGACACGGAATGATGGAGTATCGGGAGATGTCGTTGGCACATTGTCGAGGGCATCCGAAGCGGATTTCCGCTTGGCGAAAGCGACCGAGAATCTAGGCATGTAGAATGCCGGAAAAGCCGTGGCTTATGGGAGCCTTTTTTCGAGTATACCTCCACCACGGACCAAAACTTGAAATGGTCAAGACAGACGGACTGTTGCCTTCCCGAGTCAGGGTGCAAGCGAGCGCGTCTGGGAGACTGTTGATCTGGAGCTCGGAGGGTTTGCGATATGAGTGAACACGGTGCGCAGCCCCTGAAGCAAATTGGGGCGGGCGATTTTGACGACGATTCCTTTGACGACGATTCCTTTGAAGACTACTCCTAGTATGCAAGGACGAAGGAAGAATAATGCTAGTGCGAGGGCTGCAAGGTCAGTGACGAGAACTCGGGGACACCCAATAAGTGCATTTGTTGGGCTACTAGTTATCCAACCCAACCTGCGAGTATGCCAGCAAGTGCAAAGAAAGAAAGACACAATACGTCGACCGAGAGTCCACTAGCCCAAATAGCGCCCTCGTACCTCGTGCCTCGTGGGAGCAGAAATCTCAAAAGTCGAGAATGGACGTCGTGCCGTGTAGGGGGGGGGGGCAAGGGATGGGCTTGGGGTGGTTCAAAAACGGGTGTGAGACTCACATTAATCTCCAGAAAAATGAAATTAAATAAAACGACAAAGTTGGAATCAAGTAACCAGGTGCGGGATGGCTCAGCTCAGGAACGAATAACGAATAGCAGATTCGAAAATTAGAAAAACGAGGATGAGTGAAGAAAAGACGAGGAGAAGGGCAAAAGGCGTCAAGCAGAGAAGAGACCAACGGCCGGGCCACAAAGACGGTCGACGGGTGCCCAGGGCTAGCAGACGTTTCGACGTTTTCGATGTGGGCCTCGACAGGCTGATGGGCCGGGGTGCTGCTGAATGGACCAGGCCCGTCGCCCGGTCGCCCCTTCTCCCTTCGCCTGGACGGCCACTGCACAACCAACCGCCCAACCAATCAACAGCTTTGCTGGGGTTGCCCTCGTCCTCTCGGCCCCCTCTGCTTCTGGCCCCACAATACAGCAACGCCTTTTTTCCACCTAATAATCCGTAAAATGTCGATGTGATGAGCAAAGCGCCTCACGCAGGCGCGGGATGCCACAGCGCGCACATTTTCCCGCGCTGACTCAGAATGGTGGCATATCATGACTGGAAATGGCAGCAAGCATGAGGCATGGAATCAGTCACCAGCGGCTGATCCGTAAACGAACATGTTGTGACGGGTCTTGTCTTTTTTTTTGTTCTCTGGCCCTGCTTCATGCACGACAGCAAGCAGCTTGTATGCGGAGTATGTGCAGTCTAACCCCTGAATGATTTTACAATGACAGCAAGCCCCATACGGGTGAGCCACTATCAGCTCTAAGTGTTTATGGCGACTGAAGCTATTAGGGAATATGTAGGGGTACTCACGCCAGTAAGAAGTACTACATAGTCCGAGTAAAGTACACGTAATTCAAGGTACTTATTACCCCACTTAATGCCACACTAAGCCACGGAAAGATCTGTCATTGGCCTGCTGCCCCTAGCTCTGTACCTCCTTGGAAAACAAACAGGGATTAGACTGTGGGCAATAACGGCGGAGTACGGAGTATTAAAAGGAAGGCATAACTCCGCATTGTGGATATCACGGTCCAAACAGGCCAAGACTGAAAAAGAAGACCAAGCAAGCCAGCCAAAGACTGTTAGACGATGTGACCAACTAGCTAGCCAACTCGCCTAATGCTCGACTTAACTCAGAGACTACAATACATAGCTTGGTCGAGTGCACCTTCGCTCACACGCGGTCTTTTCCTCCTTGACCAAATGGGGCAGCTGAGAAAGAGGCGGGGCCCGATTCTGTGCCATTGCCTTTTTAAACCCATCGCCGGGCTGGGCCAGGAGGGCGGCTCCACACCATTATTACAAGTTTGTTATTCTGGCCAGGGATCTACATAGAGACGTCTGCTGAGGGGCAAAGGGATGGACGCGATTGCTGATAATAGGAATGGGGATTCGTCTAGTTCGAGTACGAATTATTATCGCCATCGCCATCGACATCGACATCGGTCCCGGAGACGGACAAGGGAGGCCAACACGTGGAGCAACAACCCAATGTACGTATCAACATGCTGCGGCTCTGCTCTGCGCGCCGAATAGGGGGGAGCACAAATGATATGAATCAACGAAGCGACTCCATGTCCCGCATCCCGTACTTGTAGCCCCGAAATCCTGAACTAGCAGAAGAATACTAGACAGACTGAATGCCCCGTTCGTGCTTCCCAACTGCGATGCTGTTCAAGACAACAACCCTATCCGTGCGGCTGTTCACGTATGTAGTACTGGGATGCACTGTACGCTGTTGTCCGTGGGATGGGGAAACAACGGTCCGAAGGGAAACATGATGCCCAACACCACCGGACGACGGGGGGGCCGAGGCTTGGACTGACTGCTGGCTGCCTGGTGCCTGGTGCCTGGTTGCCTGGTTGCCTGCGCGGGCCCCCCGAGCAGCAAAGTCTTGGCGACAACTCTTCGTACGCAAGCGAACAAAGAAAGGCAGGCAAATCATGACGCTGGGAAAGTTTCGTCATGAATGAAGAGAAGGCATGCTGGCGACCCGAGCTTTCGGTAAGACATAGGACAGCATGCACACGGTCGTCGGAACGAGGCGGCCCCCGCCCGCATTGCTGTGAGGTGAAGACGAAGACGCGCCTGCCCCGCTGGATACGATGGTTGTGGCAATGCGCGTCGTGTCATGCGAACACTGAAGACGCAGTCCTCCTCAGAAAGGCTCATGCCCTCTGAATTCCTGCTCTCACGGCGACGAGCTGGATTGGCTGGATTGGCTGGACGACCGCCTTTGTTCGTCATCCATGATGGCCAACGTGAGATGCCACTGTGGCATCGCGCATCTCATGGCTACCAAGCGCGGTACGCACAAATTGGCAAGCTGTCATGGCACCATGGATCGATCCATCGTCATGCAGAAGACTTGTTGCCAAGGCATGTCTCACCCTTCTGCATCACATTTTTCGCGACCATTCGTTAGGATCTGCAACAACAAGCTTTCCAGTCTTCGAGATGACTGGCAGAGATAGCAGACTGATCCACCAGCCTGCTTAACATGTTCGTTCAAAGGGGGCTATCAAAGCTTGGCTTGTGCCGAGCCGCATTATTCTACGTGGAGTTAAAGCCGCGTTATTGGCAGTTCGACCGGCCGCATAGCTGTGCTGTAACAAACAGTGCAGCAATGAGTTCAAATACGGATTACAATCTGGTATTTCTTGGCTCAAAGAAGGGTCTGGTTTGGCTTTTTTTGGGAGAAACTCCCATGGCTCCGCTTCTCTGCTCCTTTAATTGGGTGTTGTC
This sequence comes from Epichloe amarillans, assembly GCA_024072835.1. NCBI lineage: Eukaryota > Fungi > Ascomycota > Sordariomycetes > Hypocreales > Clavicipitaceae > Epichloe > Epichloe amarillans. The sequence continues at coordinate 2,025,733 of CP099635.1, read as the reverse complement.
CGACCGAATTCGATCTGACTTTAGTAATGAATAGTAAAGAAGTACTTGCATACCGTCAAGCTGGCCACAAAGTCGTCAACTAATGGCTGGGAGGTGTTCGGGAGCCTGCTCATCATGCGTCTGCCTGGTCGCGCAAGGCGTTATTTCTGTGCGTGATGATCAATGGTGAGTGTCGTCTTACATTACCAGCCCAGGGTTCCTTTGAGAAAAAGAGATTCGTCTTGCTCGGCACAACACAACATCAACAGCGGTTTGGGAAGAGCACAATGGCAAGTTCTCATTGTAGGTTGCCGATGGTGAACAAAACCGGTAGCTTGAGGTCAAATGTCGTGTGGCAGAAACACCACAGGTTCGTAGCAAGTCGATAATGGCTAGGCACGGCTAATATTCCCATCGTCGGGGAAAAAAAAAGAGAGTTGGCGTGCTTGAAGTTGCGTGGCAGGCAGTATCCAATGCGAGCAGCATGCATGAGCATAAAGTCCGACGACGGGGCCTTTGCTGCACGGCATCACGACACTTCGCGCAACCGCAGTGTGCGTCGGAAAGAGTTTGGGTGTCATGGGCTCATGGTGGCGCTCCGTCCTCGGTCGCTTGACCCATCAAGGTCATCATCAAGAAGTGCAGCAAGCAAGCAAGCAAGCAAGCAATAGGGGAGCTTCAGGGGCCAGGGGCTCGGGGCCCTGTGCGCACGGCCAGCCTGCTGCAGCTTTGACCTTGCCTGCATCCGGGGTCCAGTCCAGGCGGCCGCGGCCACGCCCAATCACAAGCCCTCAATCCCCGGCGCGGCTTTCACTCATGCATGTGCTCCTTCCTGCAGTCAAGTCAATGGCAAGAGTCTCGCTCGGCCGGTTTTACCTTTTTTCCCCAGCTTGCCGTCTCTGAACTTTGATTTCTCTCATCATCATCGGGTATCCCTCACCACGATACCCCGTCGCTGCTCATCTTCCTGATCTTGACGTTTGTCTATCTGTAGCAAGAGGCTCGATCCGTTGCGCCATTTAGCTCGAGCCTACGGACCGCCAGACAGACGGACATACAAACGCCTCACCATCACGTCAACCCGCATTGAGGCAGCTCGGCGCCTTCCCGACAGAGAGGATTATCTCACAAGTCCATCCCTGTCTCGAAACCCCCCCAGTGCGAATGAGTTCTCCAGGTCACCGCCAGAGCCCGGCTCGCCGGCCGTCACTTCTGTCTCTCGAGGACAACCACCACCACTATCCATTGGCCACCCGAACTGGCACTCTCGCCTCGTTGATCAGGAGCCGGTCCCACCAGAGCTTGGCGGGATCCTGGCCACCACATCCCCATCGGCATGGAAGCGATGAGGAGGATGCTCGCGTGTGGATGCGTCACGATGAGGACGAAGCCATTGAACGACTTCTCAAGGACGAGAATCGCTTGACTCAGATTCTCCAAGGGCCCTTGGCCCGCAGCATGAATCTCATTGGCAAAAGCAATCCGAGATACCGGTGGGAGCGCTATTGGAAGAGTGAGGACGAGCTGAAGACGATGAAGAAGCCCATGTGCGTGAGATGCCACCATCATACAATATGCTTGTTCCCTTTTCCCCTCCTTCTACCCGACTTTGAACACAAATTTCCATCCAGATCATGGAATAGCCACGTGTTTGTGTTGCTGACCCCTACCATAGACGCGAGTATTATGAGCGTACAAATGAGCTCATCGAGCAATACTTGTACATTGACTGCCTCCTAGACTCGTCAATTCCTCACGACTTGTTGAACGAATACAATGCCGAGCTCGAAGCATCCGCCTTCAAGCCCATTGATGTCCCAGCAACCATTGCAGAGGAAACCAGCGCTGCGCATTCCCTGTCTGTGTCCCCGTCTGCTTCGAATTTGGCCTCATTGGAGCAAAACCAACAGATCGCGGGCTCGTACGGCACCATGAATGGTGATGGCAACGGCAATGGGAACGGAGACGCCGGCAGTCCACCTGTCGAGTCCGGCAGCAAGCAAGCTCAGCTTCCGCCAAAACGCACCCCAAAGGATATTTTCCGGTCCTCGGAGAACCTACCTCTATTGAAGCATCATGATGATAGCGAGGATGACGAGAACCACGCCGCCGCCCCACCTGTGACGTCCGCCTCCAGCGACACTGGCCCCCGACCCAATTTGCCATGGCTCGAAGAGGCCGATATCGACAGTGATGATCCCATCGTCACTCTTGCTATATGGATCAACATGATTGCTAATTTCATTCTTCTTGCTGGAAAGCTCGCCGTCATCATTTCTGTTCCTTCCATGTCGGTGTTGGCCAGTTTGGTCGATGCTGTGCTGGATCTCCTCAGTACTGCCATTGTCTGGACCACGACCAAGCTCATCTCCAAGGGTCAGCAAGATCAACATCATTATCCAGTCGGTCGTCGCCGGTATGTCCATCCCATTCTTCACAATGCCCCAGAAATGCCAGTCACGTCATTTTGGTCCCCCACATATGCTCATGCCAACTCGGCCACTTAGACTGGAACCCGTAGGCGTCCTAGTCTTTTCTGTCATTATGGTTACTTCATTCGTCCAGGTTGGATTAGAATGTGTTCAACGCCTTGCCAGACCAGATCATGAGATTCTTCAGCTCGGCCTGCCAGCCATCATCATCATGGTCAGCACCATTGTCATCAAGGGCGGATGCTGGGTCTGGTGTCGACTAGTCAAGAACTCCAGCGTTCGTGCTCTGTACGTTCAATCCTCTGTTTCTCTCTCGCACCGCATTGTCGTCCAGCCTTGCTCTAACATTATTCCCTAGAGCCGAAGACGCCAAAACCGACGTCATCTTCAACATGGGTTCCATCTTCTTCCCCATTGGTGAATACATGTCCTCCTTTCTCTTTCCCTTCCAGTGTAACGCGGCTCTAACACGTTTCGTCGTCCAGTCGGTTTCTACGGCCGCGTCTGGTGGCTAGACGCAGCAGGCGGTCTTCTGCTGTCCCTCGTGGTCATTATCACATGGAGCCAAACCTCTGCTCACCATGTGCGTAACCTCACTGGTTTCTCTGCCCAACCCGACGAGCGTAATCTCCTTCTGTACTTGACCATGCGCTTCGCCACCGCTATCCGCCAGATCCAGAACCTCCGCGCCTACCACGCCGGCGACAAGCTGTTTGTCGAAGTCGACATTGTTCTCTCGGCAGTCACGCCACTCAAAGACTCCCACGATCTAAGCGAGGTGCTGACGTACTTTCTGGAGTCGGTACCCATCGTCGACAGGGCCTTTGTGCACGTCGATTATACTAGTTACAATGCACCAACGCACATGTTGAAACAAAGTTCTTCATGATGTGTCACGCACCACTATTCAGTCAAATAATTCGTTCGTTCTTTGCAGTACCAAAAGATGCTAAGCATTTTGGAAAGACTGAGTTTCCGACATTTCACACCTCCACCACGGCTGGCTGGCCCGCCTCATGGAGCGAGAGAGAAGCCAGCCATACATGGAGCCGGCTCAATCTTTACCAGCTATTGTCACGGCCACGACGCAATCTATATCCTCTCAAATATGAAAACCACCCTATATAAAATCTCATATTATAGATACTACCCCCCTTGTATAGCAGACGAAAACGTAATGGACGTTTCAAAGAATCTTGGGTTTTATTCAAAGAGCCTCTTGGCATTATCAAAACTCTTCAGGCTAGAATATCAGAGTGCTTTGAAATTTTTCATACTCTTCACGATACTGCAATAGCCGTGTTTCTAAATGCACAAAAATGAGAACAATATCTTTGATTTGTGCCTAGTCTTGGAAGTAATGCTCAAGAGTGTTGACGCATTTTATTGCTACAGACTAGAAAATGTGTACACAAAGGGGTGTATCGATATACGATTCTCGAGCAGTATTCACTTGACAAGAACAGGTGTCCACATAGAAATAAAGAGGAGGTAACTTTGAAAAAGAAGAAGAAGAAAAAAAGGGGGGGGCAGGAAAAGGTCCGAACCCCTCCCTAATAGGGAATACCGTTCGTCAAGAGCTGGAACTGGTCATACACACCAGTGCTATAGCTCGAATAACTCGTCTTGATGAGACCCTTCATAAAGTCAGCGGCCTCGCGCTCCGTCTTGCCCAGCACGAATCGCTCCTTGAAGTGCTTTACGCTTTCGGGCTTGAAGCACGGCAGGCCGCTGTCCATCATCAGCAGCACAATCTGGCTTAGCTTCTCGCAGTACTGCCTACTGGCGAGGAAGGACTTGACGCAGAGTTCCTCGAACCACTTGAAGCTCTGGTGGTCTGTGGAGCCGCCCATGACAGCCATCATCTCGCCGGTCAGTTTGAAGGGGGCGCGCTCGAACTTGATGCCGCCGGGGGCGATGTCGAAGCAGAAGCCGAAATCGATGTGGAGAATGTGTCCGGCGTCGTCGATCATGATGTTGCCGTTGTGGCGATCCTTGAACTGGAGGAGGAAGGAGATGACGGAGTAGGCGGCCATGGATTTGACAAAGTTGTTGCGGGCGCGCTGGAAGCGGAGGGAATCTTCGTTGCCGTACTTGGAGACGAAGTAGTCGTAGAGACCGTTGACGGCTTCTCGGCCGACCATGTCGCGGGAGATGGAGTTGGGGAGCACATCAATCACGCCGCATCCCGGGGCCGTGGCCGTGACGCGGTAGGGGAAGACGTACACATCTAGACCGACGCTGTGGAAGATGCCCCGGAAGGCTGAGATCATCTGCAGCGCCAACACATCCTGTCTGCAGTCGTCGCCGACCTTGAAAATGGCAGACTGCCATACCTCAATGGTGTTGTCCTGGTGGTCCTGCATCTTCTTCTGCGTCTCTCCGACAGAATCTGCCGTTATGACGTCGTCGTCGTCGTCGTCGTCGGCGGCGGCGGCCTTGTTCTTGCGAATACGGAACGTCGCCATGTAAGGGGCCTTGGCGTGACTCTGGAGAGGCTTGCCTGACTTTCGATCAATGCCAATGACCACGCCATCCGGGTTACTGGGGAGATACACGCCGACCTCGACTTTGATTTTGCGAAGCTCTTCCTCGATTTTTTGCTTCTTTTCCGGCTTGGGTCGCTTGATGAGAGGCTTCAGCTTGCCGGAAATTCCCGTCACTTCGTCGAAGAAGGCGAACTCTCGTTCATAAAAATCTTTGTCGACGGCAGCAAAGCTATCCACCATCTTGCCCATGACTGTATCGAGGGTGGGCTTGATTTCGTCGGGCACTTGGGCGTCATCGTCCTTGTACGAGTTGGCCTTCATGTTCCAAATGATTTGATGCGCGAAAAGCTGAGAGAACTGCGCTGTCTCGAGGATATACCGCTCAACGTAGCCGAGGCTGTCATATCGAAGCGTCTGCACAATTTGAGGGACATAAAAAAAGGTCACATCAACAGAGTGGCTTTCCAGAGCCCTCATGGCATACTGGATTATAAACGGATGGTCCTTGTACGCAGGCAAGAACAGGGTTACAGCCGTGAGAGGATTTACTGGCTCCCAGACAAGGAGATACTAAAGCTACGTTAGAGTCTGGAACTTCCCATGGGTGTGCGCGATTCATTCGGAAGAGAGCGAAAGATGAGGAGGTACTTGCCTTGAGCTGTGAGTTTACATCATCGGGAAGATGCCCACCAAACATGAGAGGCAAGGCCTCTGGATCTGCAATCGCCTCGTCTGGGAAAGACAACAACAGCTGCCTGACTTCCCTGTGAAGTCGCGGGAATTGAAACCTGCTAGTAAGCTCGATTGCAATCGAAGGATCCTGCTGCCAAGCGGTTTTCACGAGAGGCAGCAGTGCATTCTCAACTAAGGCCTTGGAACTGTTTTGCGCGGATAGTTGCAGTCCCTGTTGGCTCATCGGGCTGATCCATACTGCCAATCTAGACTGTTCGTTCTCGAGAAGCAACTGAAGCAGCTGCTCCTTTGCTTGCAAGGACTTGACATTACCAGCAGTGTGCGCTCCAATGAATGAGACCATCTTCATGGCGGCCAATACGTCGGCAATGAGCTTGAACTCGGTCTTCAACTGCAGGATGTTGCTCCCGAAGGACCACTTGGGAGCGTTTCTGAACCAACCCAATCCTGCAGATAGAATCTTCTCCTTGAACCTCCACTGCGCGGTCGCTCCGATTGCGGTGCTTGACCGTAGTACCTTGAGGCCCAGCAAAACGACCTGGAACCGCAGTTCTCGCGCCATGGGGTGAGAATGCCCGTCCTTGAGCGCGGTCAGCGTGAGGTCCAGCATACGCATGAACACCCTCTCCGTATCACTGCTGCCCAGGCGAGTAGCGCTGAAGTGGCTGTTGAAAAAATGCAAAAGCCTCGTGTGCGGAGACAATAGGTCGTGGATTGCTTGTCGCTTTTTTGCCATCAGTTCGAGATCGCTGGGGCTAAACTCTTTCTTGAGGAAGAAGGGATCCGGATGCGCCAGCGCCGGACTGAAAAGACCGACTTTTCGAGCAATCGTGAACTCCCACTGCTGGGCAATGCTATTCAGCAACTTCGCCTCGAGTCGCGGGTTCTCATTCATAACGCCAAGCCACAACGAAGTACCAAGTTTGATGGATTGCTTCGTGAACAATGCGAAGGGAATGCTGACGAGGTATCGAGCGACAGAAGCCTCGTCTCGATGGCTACGGCAGAGCAAAGCTGCGGCTCTCCTCAACATATCCCGTACCTCATTCAAAGAGGTTGCCTTCTTGCTCAGAATGCGAGCTTCTACGTGAGCCAACGCCGTGGCGGCATTGGCACTCTCCGTTACATTGGTTTGAGAGAAGGATGATCGCTGATTCACAGCCATGAAGCTCATGAGCTCGGTTCCGCGATCTGGTAAAGTTTCACCATATCGGTATTCCTGTCTCGTGGTGTACTGCGCGATGAAATCCGAGCCTGTGTTGATGTTACAGTCTCCAACCCTTTCAAGAGATTGAAGACGGTTGTCGGTAGATGGAATCATGGAACCAAGCTCAAGAGCGAACGATCTGCCGAGCGAGATGTGCCCATATGTTCCTTCATCATCAAAGTCCGAGAGGTAAGTCTGCAACAAGCCCTTGACGTCCATTGGAGCGAGATTGATGGCTGCATTGACCCAAACCCTTGCTTTACGGTTGAGTGTATCTAGAGTCCATCGGCGGAAGTCGTAGTCATCAGAGAGCTCAACCGCCACCTGACCAATGTCAGATTTGAATAGAGACCTTGGCGCATACAGGTCCGTTTCGGCTTCAAGGCAGCTTGACCACATTAGAGAGAGCAATTCGAGCAAGGCAAACAGCGACTTCCTCTGGCACAGGACTGAAGGTACGTCTCGAATAATTCGATCAGCGCATGCAAATGCGGCTTGCTGGACTCGCTCAATGCGATGGCAGCAAACGCAAAAAATGGTAGCAAGCTGCTCAGCAACATACTGAGCCGAGAAAATTGGCTCAGAGACACTAAGAGTCTTTCTTAGATACTTTTCAACTACGGCAGAAGCGATGCCTTCCATTGTGCTGCTTACTTCTCCTTTTCGCATGCTCGGCTCCAGGAAATAGGACAAGACTTTTGTGCAGTCTCCAGCATCGGCGCGCAAACTTTCAACCAGATAGGCTGCTTGAAAGAAGATGACCTTTCGATAGCTGAGACTCTTAATATCGGCAGCTTTGGCTGGGATAAGCTCGATCAGAAGCTTTTTCTGGTTTGCTTCTCGCTCCCCACTGTTCGCACGTCTCAAGACTGTGTTGAGTTCAATGTCACTTTCAACCTGCTCAGTTCGCTCGCCAGTGACGAGAGGTGGCGAATGAACAGCAATGGTCCGAAGCTCATTGAGATACTTCTGGCCACGGTCGGTAGAAGCGGTGAATCCATGGACGACAATATTGAACCACGCATCTTTAACAAGCGAAGACCCCTCGTCATCGTCGATTGGGTTCGACGCAAGGTCATTGCTGGACATGAAAACAGCTAGAGGATGTATAAGCTCTGCGATTTCCTGGGCTGCAAGTTGCACGTCAGACTCCTTTGTGTGGTGAGGAGATTCGGCATCGCCCAAGGAAATGACAGCATCCAGGAGGTGCTCCCAATATATGGTGAAGAGGGGCGAATCGCGAGGCAAATTGGCAGATATGTACGTGCGCGCGTTCATCACTGCAGTCGAGAGGAAGTCCTTGCGGTCGAGAACACCAATGTGACACAGTCTACTGTACATCTTGAGCAGTGAACGAAACTCAAGCTGTCCGCCGTGGAGAGAAAGCTTGGCCGCACCAGTGATGACCTTGGTGTCGACACTGGCATTCACTTTGTCGAGCTTCTGTAGGAGCATAGATTGAGCCAAGGCGACTATCTTCTCGTCATCGCAAGATGTGGCGATGGTACAAATGGCCTGCACTACATTGCCATAGACAACAGCAGTCTCCTGCTCGCCGTTGATCAGAAGTGACATGGAACTTCCAGTCGAATGACGGCGGCTGTATTCTGGCGCCGTGTATTCACCATTTCCGAGATTCGTATTCGCGGGGGCATTGAGAATTCCAGCCTCTGTGTCTGGGCTAAGAACATTCCCAAGGGAATAAAGAGTACTAATGACTGCATCCTTTGAAAGCATTTTCAGTACATATGCCAGGCTCTTCGATGCCACCTTGGCAGTATCACCGTAAGGGGTGGCTTGGACCAAGAAGCGAGGAAGTGCCAGACTAACAGTGGCCGTATAGGTGGGTGAAACTCGACAGATCAACGCCATGCATCGCAAAACAACAGCGGCCAAGCCAGGGTCAGACATTTGTGATGGGTCCTCAAGAGACTCTTGCAGCCAGTTCATCAAAACATCAGCATCAGCTGTGTCCTCGTTGAGAAATGAGCAGTTCACGTGGGCAATCATGGCCGCAGCCTTCACATCAAATGCCAATTTCTGCTGATCCGGAGACCCCAGGCGAACAAAATCTGCACCGGCTTCCAGGTACTCCATTTGCTCAGCAGCAATATCTGCATACACCTCAATTGATCTCAGGTCGCCGTCCAGGAGCTGACGCTGGTCATTCAAGGCAAGATTTTCTCCGGACATGAGTAAATCCAGAATGTGGCTCTTACGAAGATCAGATCCATCAGCAACCATCAAGGACGTACTCGAGAGGACAAGCCACATGAAGCTACGCTGGAGAAGCATGGCACCAAGTGGTCGTCTGTGGGATGTATAGTGACGGAGCAATCGCTTCCATTCTCGAACCTCATTGCCCTGGGAGTGCGTATTTCGAATGGTCGACAACGATGTCTCCACTGCGACAAGAAATGGCTCGGATAGAAGCTGGTTGATCTTTTGGATCAAACCCAACCTGCCCCCTGCCTTCCAAAAATCTGCTTGAGCCGACGCCGCGTCTAGGAACCCCAGGATAGCTAGGGCAATGGTAGCAGTCCGGATCGCATCGTCAATAGGAAGACTACCCAAGTCTGTGGATTGTGGTGAGAGAACGCTTTCGATCGCTCGCCCGCATGCATTCATGAAAGCCCAGATTCCGTCAGTGACGGTCTCCTTGAGATCGATGTAATTGATGCCGAGAGACAGAAGGGCCGCCGTCAAATGAAAGGCAAGGGATTCAGTGGGCGACGGTTCGATTTTGCGGAAGAACGGAGACGGAGCAAACACTTGGATATGCGCTTCGAGTAAGTAAGGGATCAGACGGTACGAAAGCTTCTGTGCGCTCAGGTTGGACCGGATATTAGGGGCGGTTTTGCACAGGGCTAGGAGAACTTCGAATTCGCGAATTGACTATAGTTCCGTTAACCATACATTTCACTCTCCGAAACGTAGCAGAAGAACAAAATTAAGAACAAACCATGGGAATTCGGCCCAACGCTCCGGCCTGTTTCGTGCTATATCCTCCATGGTTGCATTCTCGACCTCGTGCTGAATGGCACGCTCGACACAGCTTGTCAAGGTCGGACTTGTCGAAGGACGTGGTGGAGCTTGCTGCCGAAAGGGCAGCAATGCGCTGGAGCGCTTTTGCGCGTATATCACGCATCGCGGCGCTCTTTTAGCGATCAATCACAGCTTAAAGGAGCATCTGAAGCACCAGGATCAAGGACAAAGGAGACGACTTTGGATGTGGAATTGAGCCTAGGACTATCAGGGGCCTCGGCTTCCTGATCGGGGGAACGTGCATTTCTGCTCCAATTTTCTTAGTCAGCCAAAGCTCCTCCAGCTGGACTCCTAAGCAGCAGTACGGCGAGGCTGCAGACCTGACGACGCGTGCAAGCTGGCAGCATCCAACGAAACGTCCTTCCCATCGAACAATCGAACAACTCATCCCATCATCTCGAACTGTTGGCAGTATCTTGAATTCGAACAACAAGGAGCCCGCAACGTCGATTTTGTCTCCATCATGGCAGCCATGTTCAGCCAAAATCCGGTCATGAATGGCCCCAACTACTCCTTCTCGGATAGCCCCAGAACCAAAGGAGAGCCACGAGAGCGTCGATTCAATCCGTTAGTCACTACAATTTCATGTGCCGATTTCCTTGACGTCCCCTCCTGCAGATTACTGATTCTTAGACCAGCTACACTGACAATGGTGGCTCAACATTGGGGATCGCCGGCGCCGATTTCACCATCATGGCTGGAGATACCAGACACACGAGCGGTTACAGCATCAACTCGCGCATGGCCCCCAAAGTATTCAAGATTGGTGGCTCAAACTCTTCACAAGACGATGCCACTATTGTGCTTTCAGTGTGTGGCTTTGCTGCCGACGGGGCTGCCCTGAGAGACCAGCTCGACACCATCTGCAAGATCTACCGCTACCGCCATGGCAAGCCAATGACCCTGAATGCGTGCGCTAAGCGCCTTTCGACGATTCTATATGGAAAGCGATTCTTCCCTTACTATGTCACCGCGATGCTGGGAGGTCTTGATGAGGAAGGCAAGGGTGCTGTCTACTCGTACGATCCGGTTGGCAGCTACGAGCGTGAGCAGTGCAGAGCTGGTGGTGCTGCAGGTAGCTTGATCATGCCATTTCTAGACAATCAGGTCAATTTCAAGAATCAGTACGTACCTGGAAGTGGGGAGGGTCACGATCTAAAGGAGAGGGAGCGTCATCCTCTGTCCCGCTCCCAGGTCGAAACCATCATCAAAGATGCATTTGACGGTGCAGTTGAGCGCCACATTGAGGTGGGTGACGCATTGCAGATGCTCATCATTACCAAAGACGGAATCGAGGAGTCCATTCTGCCAATGAAACAGGATTAGACGGGAGGAGTTGCTGTCGTCATCCGCTTTGTATAACAGCTCCGCTCTAGAAGTAGTTGAAATGGATGGGATATTACGAATGCAGGATTGTGTCAGGAGATGTTTGTTCTAAGTCCGGTCTGCCTTTGTGCACGGTTTACTTGTCGCTGTTGGGGGATCTCTAACATGCAATTGCATACCAGAGGTACCGAGAGAAATTGACTCGTCTTATAAGGTGGACAGTGATCCGTGGTTTTGGAGTTGTCTATCTTTTTTCCAGATGATTTCTCTGGTTGAGAGCCGACAATGTGAAGCTCGTGCTTCCGTTCTCTGTCCCACGATCACGGGTGCCCGTCTCTCCCTACAATATGCCCCGGGAAACGAGAATAACGTGCAGCGACGTTAGTCGTCATGTTGGCGATCTGTGCAATTGCGATGGCTTCTTCTGAGCGCTGCAGGACCACGTCGATTCGTCAACTCGTCGATTCAGAATATTGGTATCGGCCAGGTCAGACTGACGGGGCCTGCGATTTACATGCACGATCACTTTCTTCTCTCAGCGAGCGAGTTGTGGTTGCTGTCGAAGATGTAGGGTAGTGGGCGCGGGGAAAGATAATTGCCACAACGTGACTTACCCTGGGAGACTGAAGCAAAGCATCCTGCAATGAATGGTCTGAATTCCTTTCCGGGTACCAAATTCGAAAAAAGAGAACCCCCCATTTGTTTCCATGTGTGATGACGTGGTCGAAAGGCCGACTTCCGGGCAATTTCCGCCGACCCTGATGCAAAACTATGCTCACGTCCGAGAAATGCCATGGTATCGCGGCAAGCGGTTCATTGGCTGCACCGACGTCATGACTGGAGCAGGCCAGACACGGGAACGAACACTTGCGCTAGCCACCTCAATGATGGTGTCTCCAATGTACAAGCATTATTAGACGCATCATACAAGCATTTGCACCTCGGCTTACATAAACCAGGATGATGACGACAGGAACCAGGGACGGGTTTGTGCCCGTGTTGCGCTAACGCTAATGATAACACAATAACAAGTCGGGAGAAGAGAAGAGCAAAGCAGAGCAAAGCAGAGCTACGTCATTCCGCCAGACCCAGAAAGGCACTGCCGCCGTGGAGCCAAGGTCAGCCAGCTGGCGGCTGGCGGCCAGCAAAGCGAGGACGGAACGCTCCCTGCTCTCATCGCAATGCGGGTGGCAAATCGCGATACGGAAATACATACGGACATGCTCAATCGCGCGGGCGAGAGATTGGACCCTGCGGGTGGGCGTGGCTTTCTGGACACAGTTTATGCCGAATGACCTCATCTTTTTTTTTTTTTTCACGACCGCTGCCAGACAGACCAGACCAGACCAGTGATTCCATCTGACTGACACCTGGCTGTGTTCTGTTTGATCTGCTTCATCCGCTTGCCGTCAAACTAGCGATCCTGGGATGCTGGGTTGGTTATTCAGCAGGTAGCACTCACCACACACCACCCACCCACCACACACCACCCACCACACACCACCCACCACACACCACACACCACCCATCACCCACCACCCATCACCCATCACCCATGTGAGTTCCTGCACCCGCGCAAAGCCCTCAGAATAGCACTAGGCATGGCACTACGTCCGTACGCACTAGGCGAACCTTGCACTGCCGAGGGTTATCGGCAATATGGAGTCGTGGGCTTGCAAAGAAGTAATTTGGCTGTGCGATGCACGCCTGCGCCGGAATCCTACACATCGGGTATTACACAAGGATAATAATATGTGGGCTCTCGTACGGATCCGTAGTCGGATCGATAACGGCAGCGCGGCACGACTGTCGAGAGTATCATCAGAATAATAAGTCTTTTTCTGCCATCATATTCCAAAGCGATGATGGGAATTTTTCTTCAATCTGCATGGCAGCCTTGAAAATGACTGATTTCTGCCGCCCTGGAGAGGCATCAGGAGAGGCATCAGGAGACGGAGGATTCCCCACATTCATCAGCGATGGCAAAGTTGAGAAATCCCATGGCTTTGTTCAGCTGGGCTTGCTCATGGCCCCAGTTATACATCCCCGGTTCACACCACCCGCTCAGACAAGGGCAGTACGGATCCGTACGGCCGGCAGGTAATAAAGGTAATAATACCCTGGCACTAGTCCGTAGTCCGTACTAAAATGTATGTACATGCGCATCCTGTGATGGTGGGCAAATGCCGTCTCGAGCTCCCTTGGGCAGTAGCGTACTGAGCCCTGTCATCGAGTCTCGACAATGCGCATGCTCGGCCGCGAAAAGAGACAAGTCTTTCATGTTTGGGTCATCCGTCGATATAGCCATTGACTGGATTTTCAGGGTCCTGCTCCATCTTTTCTTTGCATTCGTCGAATCAAGGCGGCCGTCAGTCGAGCTTGATATGGGCACACCTCCGAGTGTCTGGCCGGCCAATTTTGGCCCATTACGGTGCTGTGCCAGGAAAAGTGTCATGACCGTTGGCATCGAGCATTGGCACATGTAACGAACGCTCTTACAAAGAAGAAGCGATTTGTAGCAAGCATGCCTCCCAGTCTCTACGTTGTACTTGCATTCGGGAAAGCGCCAAGGCTGCTGGCTTAGACAACGGGGAAGGCACAACCGTCTGAGACTCATCCGTCTGGCACCAAAATCGTTCGCTAGCATTCAAATACACCCCCCCCCCTTCTTCTTGCCCTCACGCCCTCTCCGAAAAGACCGTGTTTTGCATGAAAGCTCATCACTTCTTGAATCCGAAAATTCGAAACCCACAGCTTGGGTGGCAAATCGATACCGACAGGTTGCTCTTGTTCCTGACCGGAGCCTTTTGACTACATACGTGCTGCTAGTCCCCCCGGTCACCATCCCAAAAAAATCGTCTATTGCTAGTGATAACCACGGGACATTTCCTCTCCAACGCGCTCTCTGCATTGACAGACCTGGCTTGTTGCAATTTGATGCCTGGATATCTCACCACATTTTCCCCTCACACCTCCCCAGCTCATCTGGTCTGAGTCCTGTTACTTGACAGATCTGCTGTAATGTCTCCTTTCAGCCCTGTCCTCCGCTGAACACTCCTGCCCCATCAAGTTACGAGGGTGGCTCTTTCAAGCCATTTGAAACTACACAGGATCGATTTCTGAAAATTCGCCCCCCCCCCAATCCCAATTGTGGTTGCGACCCAAACGACTCAAGACCGATAGGACCTATCAGGCCTAGGTAATACCTAGCTTCACCATCTGCGTCTTTCACCACTCACGGCTTTTCACACTTTCATTGTTCCTCTTGCCTGAGGATTTCCGCACACTCATCATTTATTTATCCTTGCCCTTTACTGTACTCGACTGAGACCTTCTCTTCATCGACTTTTGCACCTTTGCTCACTGCCTTTAAGCCCAGTTCTGTATGTCACGTCGACATTGGGGATCTCAATTTGGAAACTTTGGTCATCCTCGCTGCGAATAAAGCGCTTCACGTCTTGGCATCTTGGTACTCAGGGCTGTACTCCTTGGATCATTATCTCTGCCAGCCCAGCCAGCCCAGCCAACTCACTTCGCCTCTCTTCCCCGAGATCTTTTCCCGCTTCTCCGATCTGATAATATAAATCATCGATCCATTCCGATATTGTCGACTTGCTGAAGTGTTTCCCGCCATTATTTCAGTTTTCAATCATCTCAAACACTTGCGAACAAGACTTGTTGCAAACAGAAAAGCGTTTCATCTCTTCATCGATAGCGCAAAGGAAAGCTCTACTGAGCCTCGAAGCTCATCTAGGTTGACGAGACTAGTCCGTACTGGTAAGCTGAAATTGACCATCATCTTGCCGTCGCCATCGAGTTTTACATTTATTTGAAAATATTCAAACCTACACGAAAAATTGAGGGAATACTTGCAAAAATCTGCAGCTGGGTTTCTGGCGTTTTACCTGTGGCCAAGATCACGACGACACATCGCTGTCGCTGGTTAAACTTGGAGCGGCTTCATCAATTTCTGGACGCAGAGCGAATCTCCAGATGCAAGAATCAGCCAACAAAGGTCATGAAAGTCGACTGGACCCTTCAGGCCAGTCGCCAACACCTGCAGCTCCGTTGCGAGGGAACAAGGTGCCGTCAGCAGCGGGTTTTGGGAATCAAGATCAAACAAACATGCTTCAAAACAATTACGGCGCTGCCTCGCAACAACCGTTCGCTGAATTGGGCATGGCTTCACCAACGACCCAGCAGGCTTATCAAGGTGTCTTCGATTTGTTGACACCCATGGGCAACGCATTGCCTCCCATGAATCATCGTCCGCACCAGACTGCTCATTATATGCACGGGTCAGGTCAGCCATACAACCCGGCAACGTCTCCAATGACCCATCAACTACCCCCAACGACTGCATTTGGAGTACCATCGATGTCAATGCCAATTCATCCATACTACATTGGGCAGACCCAATTGCCTCCTTTCTATCATGGTGGCCACTCATCTCATCCGCACAGTCAACCAGAAATGCACGGCCGCTCGAATATGGTATACTATCCGAATCAAATGATTATGAATCATGCTCAGTCAAATTTCTTTCATCAGCAGGGAGGCCATTTTTCTCAACATGCGTCCATGATGCCTGCAAATGTCTCGTCAAGGTCATACATGGTTGGAGCATCGAAATCAGACGTTCGGATCTCTCAATACAGAGGAGGAAATACGAACAGGAGTAGTCGCAATGAAGGTAATACACACATCCATATAATTTCAACTCTATATTAACCACGTACTTAGATGTTTCGTCAGCTGAACAAAGAATCGTTCGTGGCCCACCTCGGAAGCCACGCCAAAGTGGTAAGATGACGATGTGAAACTTGAAACCCCCCCCCCCCCCATAAAGAAATAACTAGCTGACCAATAACTGACAGGCCATGCCCTTTGGATCGGAAACCTTCCACCGCAGACGGATCTCATGGCCTTGGTTCAACACATCTGCCAAGAAGCTCCTGGCATGGAATCTCTGTTCCTGATTTCCAAGAGCAATTGTGCATTCGCCAATTACAAAGACGAAGCCACCTGTTCTACAGCACAGCCGAAGCTTCATGATTCCAAATTCCAATCCGTCCGTCTGGTTAGCCGTCTGCGGAGAAACACCGAAGGTTCTTCAGGGACCACTGCTCCGATTCCTCCAGCAGCAGAAGCAGTCTCGGGCGCCACATCTGAACAGCCCGACGTGGAAGACGAGGCTTCGACGGGTGAGGAGAAAACCACAGCTACCGGAAATACTGAGGTCACAAACCCCGTAGTTGAACCTACGAAGGACGTGCAAACACGGTCCAATGGTGACAAATTCTTCATTCTGAAAAGTTTGACCACTGAGGATTTAGATCTCAGTGTAAGGACTGGGCTTTGGGCGACTCAGTCTCATAACGAAGAAAGCTTGAACCGAGCGTTTCAGGTAAGTAGCGATCTGATAGTGTTCCGCGTCCTGCGAGCTGATTTAAATTAGGATGCGGACAACGTCTACTTGATTTTCTCAGCGAATAAATCTGGCGAATATTTCGGATACGCGCGCATGCAATCGCAGATGAACGATGATCCCGCAGCTGCGATTGAATTTGCGCCAAAGGTTATGATAGCATCTGAAGTAGACATGCTGAAAGCGATTCCTACCGATGCGACTGAATATGCTCCAAGAGGCAAAATTATCGATGACTCTGCAAGGGGGACGATTTTTTGGGAAGCAGAACGGGACGAATCCGAAGCGGGTTCAGATGTCGAGAGCGAGACGACGAGTGAGAAGAGCGTTGCCACAGAGGAAGAGGTCAAGACTTGGGGTAAACCGTTCAAGTTGGAATGGTTGTCGACAACCCGCTTGCCCTTCTTCCGCACGAGGGGCTTGCGCAACCCCTGGAACTCGAATCGAGAAGTCAAAATCGCTCGAGACGGTACTGAAATAGAACCATCAGTTGGTCGCAGACTGATAGGACTGTTCAACAGAGTACCAAATTCAACATCATTTGCACCTGCGGACCGAGCGCCAATGAATTTTGCTCCCGTATATCTACCAATGCGGCCATTTCAATGACGGATGAATCATACTGGCAATTTTTTTTTTGACGCATTCATACGATCACTCAAGACTTGATTAGCAGAATACGGAACGATACATGGTTGATACGCACGGGGTCGTCAGCTGATTGAACAAGGCTTGACAGCCATAGCATAGCTGTGTCTCTGCTTCTATGCATGATTTGGTCGCAATTACAAATTCTCGATGACACGATGACACGATGAGCTTACGAATGCTTACTCGGCTGGCAGCTTCCAGTTCGGGCGGTGTCTTGGGATTTAGGGCTCGAGGTGCATTGCATTCTTGTTCGTAGTCATGTGAGGATTACTATGAAAAGGCGGGACAATGGCGGAATCATTCTTAGATGGGTTCTGTGGAGTTATTGGATAAAAGAGGTTGTCACTTTTAACCACCAAAGGTGGTGCTCATTAATATGTTGGCGCATGCAGGACGTAATCCGTATAACCGATGGAAATGCAAAAGCCAAAAGTTCTACTTAAATTTTTTTATTCTCAGGAGAGCACGATCATGTCAGTAATAAGATATTTTTACGATGACGTCTGCGTACGCAGGCAACGAAATCTCGCTTGGTTGTCTAAGTGAAGTCTTGAAAAGAAACGCGCGATGAACCATTTCTGAACTTACTGCACGAGGTATACGAATTATGTAGAGGGGGATAATCTTCAACGATGGACAAAGTGTGACGTCATGACTGCATGGAGTTCGGAACTGTGTCAGGAACCGGGGGGCACTGGCGCAGTGCTCCGTACTCGCGCTTGCAACCAGAACTTTCTTCCTTGGCCCCACAAGGCCATCCCCCCCCCCCCCCCCCAAAGATTCCCCAGAAGCTTCCAGCACCACCCATCCGCTTCTCGACGTGTCACGATGAACCGGTGTCAGCAACAGTCTGCCGAATGGCGAGCTCTAGCACATTCATTGCCATTCCACAGCTGTTCCACGACAACTATATAACAAGCCGTCAAGTCCTTTCGAGGCCGAATGGAATTTGTCACTCGACAGACAACTACGACACCAATTACAGCAACAATCCCAACGCCCCCCATCTTCGGCCATTCTCGTTTCATCACATCACATCCACTTCTTAAATGCAAACACGACACATCCTGATCCTTCCAAGTATCTGAACATCACTCCGCACAACATGGCGTTCTTCCCTCAAGCCTTATACAACCAGGACAAGTCCTTTACTCCTCTCTTCCGCCTCCTCGACGACTATAACAACTACTCTCGCCAAAGCGACGACAAGACTAGCCGTCCATACACTCGCGCTAGCAGTCTACCACAGTGGCAGCCCAGTTTTGATGTGCGCGAGACTGCCGAGACGTACGAGCTCCACGGTGAACTTCCCGGGGTGAACAAGGAAGATGTCAGCATTGACTTCACTGAACCTCAAACTCTCCATATTCGCGGCAAATCAGAGCGCAGATACACCACTGGCACTTCACCTGCTGGCCAGGCCGAACTTTCCGACGGCAAGAGAACAACAAAGAATGCAAGACAAGCTACCGTTGAAGATGAGGACGGTGAGGAATCCGCTCCCGGAACCCCGGCCTCTACCACAGTTGAAGTCGATCAACCCGCTCAAGCACAGAAGCCCGCAGACAGTGCCAAGTACTGGCTGACCGAACGCAAGATTGGCGAGTTCTCCCGAAGCTTCAACTTCCCCAATCGTGTTGATCAGGATGGAGTGTCTGCCAGTTTCCAGGATGGTATCCTGAGCATTATCGTGCCCAAGGCTAAGAAGCACGAGTCTCGTCGCATTGTCATTAGCTAGATGAGCAGCGATATCATTACGTCATGGAGTTCTTTTTTCTTATTTTACCCCTTTTTTGATTTTTCCATTTGTCAGCCTCGGACCTGCATCATGGTGTTATTGGATTGCAATTTGACTTTTGCGCTTGCTTGGCATGGCTTGGCATGTAAATTGCAGACGGAGAATAAATCACGCACGACACGAAGTAGCTATTGTATCATAACTTTATATCGCAAATAAACGAAGACGGATACAAACACATATGCTGTCCCTTTTTTTTTTCGCATGACAAGTCATCACAGATTTACTTATAGCTTGTAATCCGCAAAACACTTCCTGGAGTGTGCGTCCACGTGACTTGGCGTCGCCTGGTGGCGTTGGTGCCTGGCCAAGACGCGTTCCGCCGCGATTGACACATCAACACCCCATTCCCAATTTTTAATTTCTTCGGTCCATAGCCTAATTGTCCTCGGTTGCGAAGAATTCGACCCTAGTGGACAATCTTGGAAAATTTCGACTTGCGATTTCGATATTACGATACAAAGAAATGTCGGAGGAGTACGATGAAGCCCAAGCGGGCGAGGACGGAGGCATGACTGGCCCTGGGGCTCCAACCCCTCTCACAGCGTTGGAGGTACTTCACGCGCAAGTCCTACAAAACTTCGAAATATGGAGCTGATGGGTATTTCTTTTAGGGAATTGCTGGTCTGACGAAACGCGATATCCAACTCGTCATGGACGGAGGTTTCAATACGGTCGAGTCCGTAGCATATACCCCTCGCAGAACGCTGGAACAGCTCAAAGGCATCTCTGAGCAAAAGGCAACCAAGATTTTAGCAGAAGGTATGAACCAGTGTATATCAAGCCCTTTCGCGGGTCTTTATAAGCTAATTTTCCCTTCCCTAGCCTCGAAACTGGTCCCCATGGGGTTCACGACGGCTACCGAAATGCACCAGCGTCGCAGTGAACTTATTTCTATCACAACCGGCTCCAAGAACTTAGACACCCTCCTCGCAGGTGGGGTTGAGACCGGTTCAGTCACAGAACTCTTTGGAGAGTTTCGCACAGGGAAGAGCCAGATTTGTCATACATTAGCTGTAACATGCCAGCTCCCATTTGACATGGGAGGCGGTGAAGGCAAATGTCTATACATTGACACTGAAGGTACCTTTAGGCCTGTTCGACTGCTTGCCGTTGCGAATCGCTTTGGGTTGTCAGGTGAGGAAGTGCTGGATAATGTTGCCTATGCCCGTGCATACAACTCGGATCATCAGCTGCAATTGCTGAATCAAGCAGCCGCCATGATGTGCGAGACACGATTCTCTCTTCTCATTGTCGATAGTGCCACATCCCTTTATCGAACAGACTTCTGTGGCCGAGGAGAACTCTCGAATCGACAGACACATTTAGCCAAATTCATGAGAAGCCTACAAAGGCTGGCAGACGAGTTCGGGATTGCTGTTGTGATAACGAATCAGGTTGTTGCCCAGGTGGATGGGGGACCAAGTGCAATGTTCAACCCTGACCCGAAGAAGCCTATCGGCGGTAATATCATCGCACACGCAAGTACGACTCGCATCAGCTTGAAGAAGGGACGTGCAGAGACAAGGATCGCCAAGATCTATGATAGTCCATGTCTACCTGAGAGCGATACCCTATTCGCCATTAATGAGGATGGCATTGGTGATCCCGCGCCTAAGGATATGGAAAAGGATTAGATTAGAGACTTCAATTGTTTTCAGGATGAGATAACAAATGGGATCCTCATGAGGAGTCGCATAATTTCTGGCGTTGTATGGCTTGATTCGTTGCTTTTCAATTTAGCTACCTTATTGACATTATATCTAGTTGCTTCAAATTAAGAGATACCTTGACAATTTTGTTTTTGTGGTGATTCGTAAGTGTCGAAACATGACATCGTCCGTTGGAGCTGCGCTAGGTCTTTGGGTCAATCGCAGGGAATTATTCAACTTAAAACATAGAATGGAGCGGCGAAGTACAACTTGATCCAAGTATCTTTGGAAATCGACATGAAGTGTAGGGTACGCCAAGCCCGAGCTGGTTTCCTCTTTCGGTTAGCGCGGTCGCGACCCTTGAGACGCTCGGGACTGAAATCTGCCAACCAACGCGATCGCAATTCCTCTCTCCCAGCAGTTAACGACGACGACTGGGCATAAAACTTCAACCCCCTGCTTTCAAGTAAAAACTGTCTACAGTTTGCTTTATGGAGGCGAGATGGATTCAGGCGAGATCCAGTATCTCTTCAAAGAGACACGCTTGAACCTCGAGCCTCCCGCTGCCACATCAGTCGTCAACATCCGAGTACCTTCAAAAAATGGCAACAACCGCAGCCAACGACGCATTGCGCATGATTCATCGCCCGAGGACGAGACGACATTTCGAATCAAGAATCTGGCATCTGCCTCTTCAATCTACAACCGTAAATGGCATGACACGCCGCGTAGCTTCCTGTGGCGGGTTCTCGAGGATGGCTCTGTGCTGAGCATCAGGGCAGTGGATGTGTACAAAAAGGATAAAACAGTCGACACGCCACTGGTACTGAACTTCCATTTCGGCGTACCTATACAAGCGAGCTGTGTGGCCTTTTCCGACCCGGAAGAACATGACGCACTTTGTGTCTTCGTCCTGGATCAATCGTCGCATTTGTATACGTTTACCCTACGACCAGACTTTTTCAGGAAAAGGACTGCGCTTGACGCAGTTCTGTCGGAGCTATGCAAGGTTCAGTCGCCCGCTGGGTTGAGTTTCAAGAGTCCGCATCGCTTGGTTGCAGTGACGGCCAACACATTGCTCGTCACGGTGAGCGACGGCGGCATGATTCGCTTTGATAAAACGAAAAGTGACGACAGTGAGTGGCGTGAACTCCTATGTTGATGTCTCGTGCTAACAAGAGTCTGTAGCATCTCTGGGTGTCTGGAAGGAGTCATTTTTCAACGTCCAGGGCTGGGCACAGAACTTACGAAGCTTGTTACCGTTCCAAGGCAGTCACAATATCAAATATGGAAAGGTCAATATGGATTACAGTGCCGCCACATCTGTGCAAGTTACAAATTTCGGACTTGAGGAGTGCTTGTTCGCCATCACCGTCTGCCTAGACCACCGAATTCGCATCTGGAATGTCGATGATGGCCATATTCTATTCACCGGAGATCTCTTGAACGTGGAGAGAGCGACACATGAAGTTGGGAAATGGGTAATCGATCCATCCCAGGCGAACCTGGTGCAGATTGTCGGCCGAAGTCGAGGACAGAGGATTTGCGCGACCTATTCACCCATCGGGGTAGGGGAGTTCAAGTTCTGGAAGGTGATTGCCAAGGATGCTCACACCATTATTGTGGAGGATCTGTTCCCCAAAGACACGCTGATACCCTCCACGCCATCATCATCAGATATATGGACACTAGCCGATTTCGTTCTTGCGTCACCTGCAGAAGGATCTATCAGCTTGTGGACACTGTGGAAGAACAATATGACCTACAGAGTAAAGAGGCTAGAGCTTGATAGGAAAAACATGAAGCAGTCATGGGAGGAGAATTGGGATGGCGTACATCCCGACGCGGGGATCATGCCAGTCCAGACATCCGGGCCATGTGACCCTACGGATGTAACTGAGAAATGGCTGCAGTGTATTCTGCAACCCGGGCGATTCACCAAGGCTACACTGGAAACCGCTTTATGCATATACGAACGAGGCTTGGGGTCATCAAAAGACAGCAGCAAGGGCCGTGGCCTGGCCGAGTCTATTTGCTCCGTACTGGGCGCCACTGCAACCCTGGACCGAGGCTCTTCCGGAGCCATGGACTACGAACAATTCCGGGCATCAAGTGAAACACAATGGCGACGATTCTTCCGACTCTTGATGGAACTTGACCGGCAACGTGGAGAGGCGATTGGATTAGCTTTTGACACCGAAGCTGACGTAACGTGGGTTGTTTGCACCGACCTCGTCTCGGCCATTAGACAATGCGGCGACCTGGAACGACTGTACCATAACCTATCCTCGGCGGACGAGGAAAACGCCCAAAAAGCAGCCCTCATCAGCGCAGGGTTATCATTTGTGGACGGATTTTCTGACAATTATAGCCAACTTGCCCGGGCTGCATTGAGACATGAGATATTCGAAGAATCATCGAAGACCGATTTAGAGCGCATTCAATACTTTTCAGACAAGGCTGGGTTCTGGCGTGGAATCACGGATGATGACTGCGCCCAGATTGTTGAGGTGCTGGGCACAAACTTTGCTGTTGTCGATGATGACCTCTACGCAAATATTTTGGATCTAATTGCGGCACCAGTGGAAGCTAGAAGGCGACATCTTCGACACCCTTTGACCGAATTCGGCCAAAAACTGATCACAAAGGGAGTCCAGGATGATATTGCCCTGCAATGGAACATTTGCTTCAGCCAGCTCATTCTCTTGGTGCACATGGAGTTCGAATTCGACAACGAGGAGGATGCTCTGCACAATAGAGTTGATATAGGGCCCGTCTTCCGAAAACTACTCGCAGCTCTCAAGAGACTGGAGATGCTGAAGTGGCTTGCCCATACAGAGGTCTCGGTACCCATTGGTCACGTCGACCGAGCCCTGCCACAATCGAAGAAGAGTAGTGACGAGTCGCAAACAGTAACCGCACTTGAGGCCAATGTCGGACACCTACTGGGTTTTGATGATGTCCGGAAAGAACCTCTCTCTGGCAGCATCACAGACCTCATAAACAACCTATGCGCACCTGACAGTGATATCGAGGTCTCACCAGCATTGATTCAATGTGCACTCATCAAACAGGGTCGAGCCGATCTGGCCATGGAGCTTGTCCCGTTCAGTGACCAAAATCCCTTCTCTGTTTATGTTCTTGGCCGGGTTCATTTATCGCTCAATGACTTTGAATCGGCAGCAATCAGCTTCAGAAGGGCGGCTGTCGGAATGGGTATGCAGACTTTGGCCCTTGCCCACCCCCCCCCCCCCCTCCCAACGTCCTTCCTTGACACTAATCTGTGATTGTAGGTACTGAAAGCATGCCAACTGACAGACATAGTTGTGGACTCCTAGGAGACACCGAATGGAACCTTCTCAACAGTGGTCAAGCAATGTACTATTCGCATATCGTGGCACTCTACGAGTCACAAAAAGCGTACTCCTACGTTGTAGACTTTGCTAGACTCGCCATACAATTTTTGGGGATTGCCAAAGAAAACTCGTTGGCCAAAGTAGAAATGCTGAGCCGTCTATTCAATGCCGCGCTGGCAACGTCGCAATACGAGCTGGCGCACACGAGCCTCTTGTCCATCAGAGACGACGCATTGAGGCAGTCAAGCCTTGGAAAGCTCGTCACCAAGATGTGCGAAACGTATCATAACATCGAGCTTGTTTCCCTGCCCTTCCCAGGCATGCAGCAAGATGTGGACGATATCCTGGCAGCCAGATGCAGAAATACCACAGATGTCGTCCAGGGATTTCCATATCACCAAGTTCTTTACTCATGGCGTATCAAGCGCAACAACTACCGCGGCGCTGCGTCCGTTCTCCTAGATCGCATCCAGAAACTCAAGCTGGCGGGCGAAGGGGACAAGATTACCGGCGACGATGTTTTAGACACTCCCGTGACGAGACAGTACTTGTTACTGATCAACGCTCTCAGCTGTGTGGACCCCAAGCAGGCATGGATCTTTGACGAAGGCTCGCCGGCGTTGCATCAGAATGGTGATGGAGCCAATAAACGCAAGGTTGTCTCACTTGCGAATATTCGCAAACAATATCAAGAAGAGTTGGATAGGATCGCGGCCATCCAGAACAATCAGTTCGGGTTTGAAGCAACTGATGTAATGGAGCTGTAATGTGGCTCATTTTGAAAAGCAAGGGCTGAGCGCGGTTCACGCAATTGAAAAAAAAAAAAGGATCCATGGTTTCATGAAACCCGTTTTTGTAGACGAAACTTTTTCAACTGTTGTTTTACATTTTTTAGTTCATCATAGGGATTCACGGGCTAGATACCTTGGGCACAGACACTGGCACATGGGGCATTGATTGATTTCATGGAAGACGAGATGAAGAAGAGATTATGTCTGCGAAATACGTCTCCCACTCCTTGCCTTCTACCGTGCGAAGCCTCTAGGTGCACAATCACATCTCACACCGCGGTCAATTGATTTATGGAGAGGCAGAAAAGAAAGCTTCGTTGGAAACCCAGTAACGCCGAGCCTTATGCTAAGTAAGATGAGAAAAGACAAGAGGGAAAGAAGCCTTAATAAAGAACAATGAACAGGAGGATGGGAATCTTTACAAAATAGGGCATGAGGAAGAATGAAACGAGTCTACGGGAGGGGGCCCTTAAGAAGAAGAAGAAGAAGAAGAAGAAGAAATTTAGGCTTTTGCAGCGGCTATCTTGGCTTCGTTGGGGGCGGGGAGGGGTTGCAGGCCGCCGAGGGTGTTTTCGGGGATTCCATCGGGGGCTTGGCGGTAGAGAATGATTTCAGATTGTTTGAAATATCGGCGGGCATCTGGGGATGTGTTTGTCAGTGACGGAGCAGGCTTTGCGACGCGCAAAGAGGAAGAAACTTCTGTCTCGGGGGGTGGACGCTGACGAGAAACTACCTGGCAGCAGGTCCCAGGAGAAGAATAGAAAAGTGAAAAGAAAAAAGAGAAGAGCAAGAGAAAAAGAAACACACACACACACACGCACACACGCACACACACAAAAAAAAAAAACAAACCTTCGTCAATGAGGACCAAACTGAGGTAGTATCTCGTTGAAAACTTCTTGTTCACGTCGCGGAACGTGGGCGTCAGATCGAAACCACCCAGGAACAAACGAATGGGAATGGTCTCGCCCCTGGATGGCGAGCCGTCCATGATTTCAAAGCGAACAAGGGTCTCGCTCTCGTTGTACTGATTCGGCGCAGCACCGGTGGTTTCCCTGCGGATAATGGACAGCTCCATGTGCTTGATCTTGAGGCGGACGAGCAGGAAGTAGATCCTGCCGACGATGACATCCTTGAGATGGTACTTGCTCTTGCTGTACTCAAACTCGATGTGCAGGCAGTCCTCTATGCCGACGTCCATCTTGATGCTGCTGTTCATCTCGGGGGGGATCCGGTAGCTGTAGACCCAGATGTCCTTTTCGCGAATCACGTCGGCCATGCGGCGGGAGACGGTGACGCGCACAAAGTACCGCAGCTTGACGTTGATGCCGTTGTACGACTCGTACTGCTTCTCGACGTTCTTGAAGTTGAAGTCGTACGTCTGCGGGTGCTGCAGCTCCCCCGGGGCGGCGAGCTCCTGGTTCAGGGAGAGGAATTCGTAGTGGTTGCCTCGGTCGAAGAACATTTCGATGGTGCCGATGAACTGCACCTTGATGCCCGTGTGCTCGAGGCGCTTGCCGTCCTTGGGGCGAACCGTCACGGCGCCCTTGACGGACTCGCCGTCCATGTAGAGGGGGGCCTTTTCGCGGCGGTTCTTGTCGAGCTTGACGTCGACCATGGACCGGTCGTCGGCATCTTCGAGGACGACGTCGATGTCGACGGGGGTGGAGAAGAAGTAGGACATGGTGGCTTGGGGGAAAGGGGCGCGCTCTCTCGGAATCGAACTGCTTCTGCAGCAGATGCGGGACACGGTGATGGGGATTGTTGTGTTGATTGTTGATTGTCGCGGCAGACGGGGCGCTAACGTGTGTACTTGTAGTCGGGCTTGGAGGTTCATTCGGACATGGGCGTTTTGCGCGGGTTCTGCTGGGCGGCGTGGACGTGGAGCTCCCCACTTGAGTTCATCGAGCTCCAAGTCGGGCCGGGCTTGTCATGCAACTTAGAACATTGCTTCTTGACTTGACGAGACGACGACGACTGAGAGCGCACTAGATGGGAATCTCGTGCGCGAATTCCGAAGCCTAGCTCGCAGTATTGTGAAACAGCTTGCCAATTCCTTCTCGGGCAAGGCGCTCAATCGCTCGGTGCTCTGCATCTGCATCTGCATCTGCATCTGCATAGCTCTAGTGAGCTGATGGAGAACGGGTTAGAGCAAAAGAGGGCATCACGTGACCCGTCACCACCCGACCCGTCACCACCCGACCTGCCCTGCTCGTCGGCTCGCTCAAGTCGACGCAGGCCCCACCACGTTTTTTTTTTTTTTTTTTTGCAAACACTTTGGCCGCTACCCGGATGAATGTCGGCGGCACTAATCTTGCCCTCACGTGCAGCGAGCCCTAGAACTTTTTCCCGCCCACACGGTTTCGCCAAACAATTCCCGTCGTGATCCGCCGCCGCCCGCCGCCCGACGAACCTACGACAACCTCACCCACCGACATCCCTAATCCACAACCGGCAGGATGAAGTACATTCATTCTCAGGAGCTTCTTGAAATCCCTGAGGGGGGTACGTGAAACGCCTCGCTCCTGTCAGACTTAACAATTTCCCCCAGCATGTTGCCGCACGCCGCACGCCGCACGTTCTCGAAGAAGGGGAGGAGGGGAAGTGTTTTTTTTTTCTTCCCTGTCTTGTCTTATCGCCCGCCAGAGCCTACGATGCAGTGAACGAAACCTGAGTGAATACGAATGACGAGGACGGAAAGAGGGGGGGGGGGAGGGGAAAGGGGACACGCTCGACTTCACTGGCTACAACAACATCGAGAGGCTACAGACAGAAGAGAAAAGCAAACTCCCCTCCAAACTAAACCTCGGAATTCGGCGCAACATTCGGGTGGAATTGAAGATTTGACGTGACCTCGCATTCTGGGAGGCCAGAAGAAGAAAAAAAAAAACTAACGTATCTGCGTGCACAGTCAAGGTCGCCATCAAGACCAGAATCGTCACCGTCGAGGGTCCCCGAGGCAAGCTCACCAAGGACCTCGGCCACTTGGCCGTCAACTTCGGCCACCCCAAGAAGAACACCATCTCGATCGAGATCCACCATGGCAACCGTAAGAATGTTGCCACCCTGCGCACCGTCCGATCCATCATCCAAAACATGGTCATCGGCGTGACCAAGGGCTTCAAATACAAAATGCGTTATGTTTACGCACATTTCCCCATCAACGTGAACCTGGACCAGAGCAAAGAGACCGGTCTGTGGGAGGTGGAGATCCGAAACTTCATCGGCGAGAAGATTGTCCGCCGAGTCGTTATGCAGGAAGGCGTTGATGTCGAGTTGTCGAAGAACCAGAAGGATGAGCTTGTCCTGTCTGGTAACTCTCTGGAGCGTGTGTCTCAAAGCGCTGCCGATATCCAGCAGATTTGCAAGGTCCGCAACAAGGACATCCGAAAGGTATGGGGGTTTTTTTTCTTTCTTCTTTATCTTCTTCTCAACAAATTGTCCCTCGTCTTCAATTCGGTTAATTCACCGGGGGATATGACCGTCCCCCCCCCCCCCCCGCCCTTTCTATATCCTCCCAGAGAAAGAAGGGGGGCGCGGGGGGGGGGGAGAATCTTTGCTATCTCCATCTCCTTGTTCAACAGAAAGCTAACATGCCTCGCAGTTCTTGGACGGTCTGTACGTTTCCGAGAAGGGTCACGTTGTTGAGAACTAAGAAGAGGAAAATGGTCATCGGGCACCGGACATATTGTTTCTTTTGCGTTTCTGGGTCTCTGGAGTGGCGACGGTTAAACCATTTGCATGTCACGTAGCAAAAGGGCTACAAAAGAAACTGATTAAGAAGCAACGATTTAACCTTCCATGTCCCGTTGTGCTTGAGATGTTGTCCAGTGCTGTTCCGCCGTGATGATGGGAATGCTTGTCGACAAGGCTTGCCCAGCCAGACCCAACGAGTATGAAACGAGTACGAATCGTTCAGAAAAAAAAAAAAAGGTCGACTCGATTGAAACACCCACCATATAGCTACATCTCACGAATGATGCAAAGCCAAAGGGACATGTTTCGTCGTTATTACAAGAAGGCGGGCGGTGCGCGCCCTAAAGTCTCGTATTACCATCGTCTAATCGTGTCCAGAATCTTGGTCTAATCTAACCATGCCTTCGTCATCTCATCCTGTCAGTCAAGCTACCTGCCAAAGCGACCCTATTCTTGAGAAGAACGAAAGAAAAATTCCCTCATTCCATTCCATTCTTTTCAATTCTCATGCTCTCATACCTCCGAATGGGAGAGTCAAGAAAAATCTCTCTCTCTCTTTTTTTTTTTTTTTTTTTTTTGAAAATGAGTGAAAAGTATACACAACAGTGATATCTCACAGAGGCCAGCCATATGCCGAAATGCAACAACCACCGCAACGCCGGAGCCAGTAAAAAGAAGAAGAAAGGCGAACAAATTGTTATATGCATATGCACAAGAAGAGAAGAAGACGAGAACCATTACATGCTCATGGGGTGGTGTCAATAAACAGGTCTTGGAAGAGTACTTGGAGAAGTATCCCACATACACATGGCAAGAACATCTTGAGCATCTATTGATTTTCTGCTCTGTTCATGTTATGGTCGATGTTCAAGATGTTCCCACCATGTGTATGAGGGATACTTTTCATGCAAGTAATCTCCAAGACTTGTTTATTGAGCACCCACTCATGCAATAGCAGAGACGAGATGCACCGTCGGACGCGAAGTGTAGGATGGAGCGTACACGGAATTCGTCTCGGTAGAACAGCAGCCACTCTATGGTCGGCGCGAAGGGGCACGGGAGTAGTATGACGCTCCGCCGCGGGAGTCTCGAGAACGGTAGCTGCGGCCGGTTCGTCCGGTGCGGTGGCTTCGTCCTCCTGAGCTTGAGCTGCCTGCTTGAGAAGAAAGAAGGAGAAGGAGGTCCTGGGTCAGCACGTTTCACTCGATTGGGGGGGGGGGGGGGGAATGGGTGTGGGAGAGGGGTTTTGAAAGCAAGAACTTACTTGTCATGTCCGTGGCATCAGAATAGGTGTAGTATGAGTCGCTGTACCGCGATGACGGAGCAGGCTTGCGAGCAGGCTTGTCCTTCTTCTTGAGGTTGAGCAGGGTGAGGAGGGTAGCGGCGCCGCCTGCGATGCCCAACCACCACTTGCCGTCCGACTTCTTCTCACGACGATCGCTGGCCGAGGCAGGGCGGCCGCCGAACCAGCCCGAGTGACGATCCCGTCGGGAGTATGCCGAGGGCACGCGGCTGCCGTGACGAGAGTAGCGCTCCTCGTCAACGACGACTTTCTCGTCCTTCTTCTTGCCGCCGAACATGGCGTTCCAGATGCCGCGGGCGACGCAGCAGAAGCAGAGGAGCATGAGGAGAGCGACACCGGCCAGGGTGCCGATGACGATGCCGGCGATGGCTCCGGGACTCAGACCGGCTCCGGTGCCGCCCTTGTTGCTCCCATCGGCGCCAATCGTGTTTCCATCACGAGTGGAGGTGGGGTTGGCGGCGGTCGAGGTGGCCAGCGAGGAGGGCTGCGAGGAGGGCTGCGGGGAGGGCTGCGGGGAGGGCAGGCCGCTGTCGACGATGACGGTGGTGCCGATGACGCGGTAAGGCGCAGCGAATCGCGTCGTTGTCTGCCCGTTGGAGGTGACGACGACGGCGGTTGGCTCAGGGAAGCCGGCTCGGGGCGTGCACTGGCCGCCGTTGGTCTTGTAGGCGCATTGCTGCCAGCCCGCGCAGCAGATGCGGCCGCAGGCTTCCTGCTCGGGGGCCTGGGGCACGCAGTCCACGCCGGGCGTTGGTGCCGGGGCGGGAATCCAGTTCGTCATGATGATGCTCGTGTAGGTCACCGTCCAGGTCGTCGTGTAGGAACCGCCCCAGGTGCCGGGCAGGCACGTCGCCACATTACCCTCGAGCGTTGTGCAGGCTTGGCCTTGTTCGCAGCAGAATTGGTTGTCGGCGCCGCAGTAGGACGCGCAGTTCCGTGGCATGAGGAAGGAGGAGGCGACATGGTGAAGGTCGTCTCTGGGAAGGTCGTCTCTGGGAAGGTCGTCTCTGGGAAAGTCGTCTCTGGGAAGGTCGTCTCTGGGAAGGTCGTCTCTGGGAAGGTCGTCTCTGGGATATGGCGTTGCGCCCACCATGGTGGTAGCGGTGGCGCCGACCCAGACGAGCCAGACGAGCCATCGCATCGCCCACGGTAACGACGACGGTAACGACGGCGAGCTTGGAGCTGGAGCTGGAGCTGGAGCTGGAGCTGCAGCTGGAGCTGGAATTGGAATGTGATGATGCCGCATGGTTCTGGCGGGCTCGGCAAGAGCAGTCTGGTCTGGAATGGAATGCGGCAAGTCGGCCAGACGGAGCACGCCCCCAACTCCAATTTCTAAAGTTCGTTGAAACGTCGCGGGTGGGGGGGGAGAGAGAGGTGCAATCCGTAAAGGTGAGGTGGAGGTGAGATGAGACAGATGAGACGAGATGGCTAGGAAGAGCACTATGAAAAAAAAAAAAAAAAAAAAAAGACGCTCAAGTTTGAGTTTGCACAGAGGAACGAAAAGGGCCCGGCGCGCCTTGTCTGATGGATGTTTATTTGTGATCCCAAGATTCCCAACCTCCCAACCTCCCACTCAGACGCTTCGCCCAGCCCCTCCATTTCGCATCTCGACCCGGGTCCGCATCACGGCACCAGCCTGAAAAAAAAAAAACATGGTAACAGGCAGGGTTTACTCCGTACCAGTTTGGTGCAAGGGACTGACTGCCAGTGCCTGGGAACTTGAGACCTGCCAACTCATCAGCACCCAACCAACCAACCAACCAGCCCAGCCCAGCCCAGCCCATGCATGGGTTCGATCTGCTCGCAATCAATCACGAATCAACGGCGGAAGAAGGTCAGTCACTGTGTCATAGTCCCTAGTCCACACATTGTTGAGCGGACAGCCGTGACAATAACATGTATCTCATAACGGCTGCCGCCACACACGTATGAATAATTAGAGATAGAGAGATAGAGATCCGTCAGGAACAACCGTTTGCCGAGCATCTGCACAATCTGGTGGCTGGGCAGTCGGGACCGACCCGGCATGTCACTTGGCAGCGGGTGATCCCCGGATAATGATTAATTGGTGTAAATCTGTGGAGTGTTCAACGGTGGGGCGGCCAGCTGTTTGTGACTGACAGACACACACACCACACACACTGGGCGGGCCGCGAACCTGTGACGCTTTTCATCTTGCATCAGCCGCAACCTCATCTCGTCCCAGGGCGGGCCAACAGCTCTCTACTCCATCCGCATCACCCCCCAATCCGTGCGCGCGAAAAAAACCTACCCCACGGCTACGCATCTTCTCTCCTTGCACCTCTTTCTTGTTCCTCTCCGTCTTCGGTCGGTCAACAATAAGGCGTCGCCTCGCGACGACGACTACGACGCTACCGCCGCCGCCGCCGCCGCCGCCACCATGTCGCTCGATCCGCCCACGTACCTAGCTTCTCTCCAGAGCAACATCCGGCAACGACCAATTCCATGGGACGGCGCCGTCAGAGCCGGCACGCTGACCGAAGAGCAATATGCCAAGATTCGTGCCGTAGACAAGGCAAAGAAGCCCGAACAGCGCAAGGAAATCGTTGAGGGGGACATTGACGGGTACCGACTGCTTTTCGTTGGCGGCTCCGGCAAGGCGAGTGTTCTGGAAACTGCCGGCAAACATGCCAATGTAGTTCAGTACATCCTCGTTCTTTTGGCCGACCTCCTTGACGGTATGTAATACCCAGACTCGTCGAGACTCTTCTGTCAACTTGCCGACAATAAGCTTTGTTGACGGCAGAATGCCCACTCATGCATTCTTACAACATCCCGCAAGCAAGCTCAGAGGCTGATACTTCTTGTCTTTCATTCAAAGCTGTTCCATCCTTGGCGAAAGCTCTGTGCAAGGGCAGCGACCCGTATAAGCATTTTCTACCACTGCTACACTCCAACACGACCGAGGATCCAATTCCGCTGCTCACATCGAATGCTCTGACGAACCTCGTGTCTTTGGCCCGGGATGAGTCCAAGGCTACTGACCAGGCTTTACCCGTCATGCTCACATATCTTTCCGGCCTGGCCAAGAGCGCAGACGCAGGTCTCCAGGACATCGCCGTGCAGGAGTATTCTGCCCTTCTCTTCGGCCGCGCATCTCGAGAGAAGTTTTGGAACCAGAGGAGCGAGACGGTCGAGCCTCTGATCAAGATTCTTCAGACTGCTGCCGGTATTGGAAATGGTGCCAACTCAGCTGCCAGTCTGTGGAGTGGAAATGCCAATGTCCGTAATAACGGTTTTGAGGGATCTCTGGGCGGCGGTGTTGGTCTGCAGCTGCTATACCACGTTCTGCTGGTCATTTGGCAGCTGACCTTTGAGGCGGGAGACGTTGGTGATGATTTGAATGAGTAAGCCTGCTCTCTTGACGGCGGATGATGCACCCCCATGCTGATGATTTGAATGGACAGCGAGTATGACATCATCTTACTATACACGCATCTCTTGCGATTGTCACAGAAGGAGAAGACCACGAGGCTCATCCTCTCCACGCTTTACAATCTACTCGAGAAGAGTCCAACCTCGCTCCTCCCAACCGCCGTACTTGCCCGTTTGCCAGCACACCTTGAAAACCTGACGAGCCGCCACATGACAGACCCTGATCTACTAGAGGACTTGCAGAGCCTCAAAGACTTGCTTGAGGACTACACCAAGACCAAGACAACCTTTGATGAGTACATTGCCGAAGTGAACTCTGGACATCTGCGCTGGTCCCCGCCCCATCGAAGCCAAGCGTTCTGGGCCGAGAACGCCCGAAAGATCCTGGATTTTGAGAATGGGGAGGTGCCTCGCAAGCTTGCGGAAATCATGCAGAAGCCCTGGGAAAACGATAAGCAAGTTCTCGCCATTGCTTGCAACGATATTGGTTGCCTTGTCAAGGAGGTCCCGGAGAAGCGATATCAGTTGGAGAAAGCTGGGCTCAAGACCAGAGTCATGGAGCTGATGCAGAGCGAAGACGAGAATGTGCGATGGGAGAGTCTGAGGGCGCTGGGCGGTTGGCTCAAGTATAGTTTTGAGCAAAAGTAGGCGAATAGCATGACCACACCGAAAGGTCTGGTGGTGGCGGTGGTTGTTGTTGTTGTTGTTGTTGCCATTGTCGTCGTCGTTGTGAGGTTGTATCATTAGCACACCTGTGCGCGTCGAGACATTCAGCTCGTTCATTATTATTAGACGCCCTTCATATATGTATGTAGCAAGCACCTATACTCCAACCAAGGGACTGTAGTTTTCTTCTCTCTCGGGGCTTCAGATGCGTAGTGAAACGACGTAATCCGTACCGGTTCATACACTATGTATAACACTGTAGCGAAGATTGGCTCAACACATTGGCAAAAAGCCAATTCAGGGCCCCGTGTCGATGTCAGTCTGGGGTAAATGTCGGCCAATGGTGTATTAGAGGCAGCGCGCTTCGATATCGGAGAGGATCCCAGTGCCATCCATATCCGTGGCTACCCGAGCCCCACCATTGGCCAGTCATGAAATTCGACTTCGCTTCTATGTAGATAATAGTTGGACAGGACTCTTTAGCTCCTCTCCTCCTAATCCCCCCAGTCTCTGCCTCGGTTGGATTTTTCATTTTTTTCTCGATAAATGCAATCAATTGAGCTCACCATGAAGGGTCTTGGGAACGCCGCACGGGCTGCACCCCGGGTTCAGGCCTCGCTCACCAAGAGCCGCTTGAGTGCCTCCATCGCGGCAATGCCCGCACTTACAATTCACCAGCAGCGCGGCGACGTCCGATATGCCTCCGACGCCGCCAATTCCCATCTCAAGAAGACGCCTTTATACGACCTACATATTGCACAGGGAGGAAAGATGGTGCCATTTGCCGGCCACAGCATGCCCGTTCAGTACTCCAATGCCTCGCTTGCCGATTCTCACCACTTTACCCGCACCCATGCGTCGCTTTTCGACGTCAGCCACATGGTCCAGCATATTTTCAAGGGTCCTCATGCTGCCGCGTTTCTCGAGAGGGTCACACCCTCTGGCTGGGGTAGCCAGGGCATCATGCAGAGCAAGCTGACGACCTTCTTGTGGCCCGGAACCGGTGGCATTGTTGACGACTCCGTCATTACCCGCATCGGCGAAGACGAGTACTACGTGGTCACCAACGGTGCATGTTTCGAAAAGGACTGCAAGTACCTGGACGAGGAGCTGGGCAGGTTCGGCGCGGGCGTTGAGTGGACGAGACTGGACCGCTCTGGCCTGGTTGCCCTCCAGGGCCCACAGGCCGCCGAGATTCTCAAGGAAGCTCTGGCGAGCGAGGTCAGCTTGGACAAGCTCTACTTTGGCAATGCGGTGTACGCCGACCTCAAGCTTCCCGGCGGCAACAAGACCCATCCCGTGCTGATCAGCCGGGGTGGATATACTGGCGAAGATGGTTTCGAGATCTCCTTCAACGGCAAGCTGTATCCTGCCCTGGAGACGACCACCCCGGCGGTCGAGTCCCTGCTCAGGATTGCTGGCGCTGAGCGTTTGCAGCTAGCCGGGCTCGGAGCTCGTGACTCACTTCGTCTCGAGGCCGGCATGTGCTTGTACGGCAACGACCTGGACGACACGACCACGCCCGTCGAAGCCGGCCTTGCTTGGGTCATTCCCAAGGATCGCCGTGAGACGGGAGGGTTCCACGGTGCTGAGGTCATCATTCCCCAGCTGACACCCAGGAGCAAAGGTGGTGCTGGAGTCGAGCGCCGCCGTGTCGGCTTCGTTGTTGACGGTGCTCCCGCCCGTGAAGGCGCTGACGTTCAGGAGGACGGCGGACAGAGCATCGGGAAGATCACCAGCGGTGTCCCCAGTCCCACACTTGGCAAGAACATTGCCATGGGCTACGTCAAAGATGGTCTGCACAAGGCCGGCACCGAGTTGGACATTGTCGTTCGTGGACGCAAGAGAAAGGGTGTTGTGACCAAGATGCCTTTTGTGCCTTCACGCTACCACAAAGCTACCTAGTGGATTGATCAAGCACCAAACAAAGACAAAACCGAATGAATGAAAAAAAAAAGAACAGACTGGGACATTGACGGAGGATTCTGGACTTTTACGGCGATTCGTTTCCCTGACATAGTTTTGTGCATAATTTTTTCCCCTATTTATCATTCCCTCACAAATAGGGATGGTTCAACGTGTTTCAAGGTGTGGGCTGACAGGACGGGATACCATTTTATATCTGGGGCTTCACCCGGCGGTGGTGTATTTTTATATTTTTATATTTTTTTGTTTTTCATTGGTGTGAACTTGGGTATCGTCAAATTCGACTGGGACACTGGTTGAGAAATGGAATCTGAAACACTTACGTTTACTAACTCCCTTGGACCCTTCCAGAACACCCCGATTGAAGAACTGCCCCCCCCCCCCCTTCTCCTTCCGGTAGCGGGGGTAAGGAACTCTTGCGTATTCCGTACAGATCTGAGCTGACTAACCAAATGGGCCCCATCACCAAGTCCATCAAAAACATGCGCCAACCCCCAACTTTTCCTTTCTCTCCTCTTCTCTCCCAACGCAACAGCGTCCTCAACATGAGCGTCATGTTTCAAAATGACGCCAGACCTTCTTCCGAGTAGAAACGTCGCCTACAGAGGTACTATCAATGTTGCTAGACTGACACATGGCCACTCGTTTGAGGGTTTCCGTACGCTTAAAATTTTCTCTGTGACGGCTTCCCATGGTAATCGTGGCGACATGGTTTTTTTTTATTCTTGTTTCTATCTTTGGGGGGTTCTCCCCCCCGCCCCGCCCCCTTTTTGTGTGTGTGTGTGTGTGCGTGTGCGTGTGTGTGCACGAACTAATTGAGATGGATGAGTGCTAGTGCGGTGCATTTTATTAGCTTTTCATGGCCGGCATGCTGTCCGATGGAGTACTCGTTAGAAAGAAAACAATTAAATGGAACGAAAATGAATCCCGGGGTGTCGAAGTTTTCTTTCTGCATCATGTAGTGAAAGCAAGTCACCAGAGAGTGCCCAGGTTATCGATGCTCGATTTGCTTGCACGGAGTTGTCGAAATGAGTCACATCTCGATTGCCCTCGCTAAACTGCTCGCAACAAGTCAGGTGGGCAACCCATGCGTGTTGGGTTCGAGGCAATGAGACAATGAGGCAATGAGGATTTCAGACGTGAGGCCGAGTCGTTGCCGCACGTGTGGAGGGGCGACGGGTCGAGATTGGCTGATCTGCAGGTGCCCGACGGGTCTGCCCGCTGTGCGCCAGCTGCGCCAGCTGCGCCAGCTGCGTCAGCTGCGTCAGCATTTGATTCTCACTCATCACTCAACTCAACATCATGTCTGGCTGATGACCCTTTTTTTTCCCCTTTCTTTTTTTCCCAGTATTCGGAGTACGGAGGGGGTATCGGTCAGTCCGTCTCTGTCGAAATGCAGGTTCCATTACTACGTGTACCAAGTACCAATAGTAAGTGCTCCGGCGACACTGATGATGTCTGATCGTCAAGAAAAGTAGCATTAAGCTTCAACCTTACGACCTTACAATCTGACAAACCCGTCACCTGCACCTGGACGG
Organism: Epichloe amarillans; assembly: GCA_024072835.1. Classification (NCBI taxonomy): domain Eukaryota; kingdom Fungi; phylum Ascomycota; class Sordariomycetes; order Hypocreales; family Clavicipitaceae; genus Epichloe; species Epichloe amarillans. Next base: position 1,988,361 of record CP099635.1, on the reverse strand, counting down.
GGACATGGGACGCTAACTACGTCAGAGGCTTCGTTGGCCAACAAGCAGACCCTGGCCGTGTCAACAAACCAGAAGGTCACATCCTTCACTCTTCCTCGTCCATCACCTGCCCACGCGCTTGCCACCATTCGAGGTTTATTCCACAATACTACCTTTACCACTGGAAGATCGATCCTTTTCACACTTCCCCATCCCCCCCCCCATCCTGCTGCAGCGGCATGTGCCTGCATGACCTCACTGCTGGGAGCTGGGAGCTGGGACCCCCGATCCGATTTTGTCGCTGCCTGTTGATCCTCGAGGCTGAGGCTGGGGCTGGACTTGCTGGGGCACTCTGCGCGCTCACTCGGCCGAGCTCTTCCAGGGAAATATAATTACTCGCTGGACGACCCGCTGGACGACCTCAGCAAATCGCGCCTGGTCTGGTGCACCCGATGCTGTTGCGCCAGCTTGGGCCGACTTCCTTATTCGCATTGTGCTCAGGAACCGTATACCGCAATGCCTCGACTGGCAACTTGGCTGCAGGTTCAAGCCGCTTTGGCTCTGAGCCGTAGCGTCATTGCATCGCCAATTTTACCCGACTCGCAGCAACAGACCTTGCAGGACAACTCACAAGTGCACACTGATCCGCAGTCGCGCAAGTTACACGGTCGCTTTCTGCATATAACAGGTTCATTTTCTTTCCCCCCTCCCCCCTGTAGGACTTTTCTCTCTTCGTTATTAACTCTCAACCCCCCATCAAAACTGACTGCGTTTGCAAAGACTTTCACCCCGACGAGTTTTACAAACCGCACACCTCGACCGAAGATGGCGTCGCCTGTCACAGGGGCAAGGGCATGGCTGGCACGTTTGGCGCCGAGAAGACGGACTGCGACTCCCCATACTCTCTTGTAGATGCCACACTAAAATGGGTCAAGGAGAACGTCAAGGACACCATCGATTTCGTGGTGTGGACGGGTGATTCCGCCAGACACGACAGTGATGAAGACCATCCACGGACGGATGAAATGGTTCTCGACAGTAATCGCGCGGTTGCAAACAAGATGATCAAGACCTTTAGCTCACCCAACGGGAAGCTCGATGTACCAATCATACCGTCTTTTGGAAACAATGACTTTCTTCCACATAATATCATGTATCCTGGGCCTAATTTCTGGTTCAGGGCATACGCAGACATTTGGAGTCGTTTCATTCCCGAGGAACAGCGCCATTCATTTCAGTTTGGAGGCTGGTTCCATGTCGATGTAATCCCCGGCAAACTTGCAGTTTTCAGCCTCAACACCATGTACTTCTTTGACCGAAACGCTGCCGTAGATGGCTGTGCGCAGCCATCGGAGCCAGGTTACAAGCACATGGAATGGCTTCGCGTGCAATTAGATATTATGCGACAAACAGGTGTCAAGGCCATCCTAATCGGACACGTACCGCCGGCAAGAACCAATAGCAAGCAAAATTGGGATGAGACTTGCTGGCAACGCTACACATTATGGCTGCAAAAATACCGTGACGTCGTGGTAGCTTCACTCTATGGTCACATGAATATCGATCATTTCCTGCTGAGCGACACCAAGCAGATTGATTTGAACATCGGCGCTTCCCGTCCCGAGGTCCAAGGACGATCGGTGAATGAAAGTGATTTTTCAGCGCAGAGCAAAGAGAACTACCTACAGGAGCTGCGTGACCTGTGGGGAGATCTTCCCAATTCAGCCATCAAATTGCTTGAAGAGATGGAGGACGACGAAAATGACCCAATCAGCGCTGAGAGAAAGAAGCACAGGAGGAAGAACAATGGAAAATTCAGCAAGATTGGAGGCAAATACGCAGAGCGATATCAACTTGCCTTGGTCAGCCCTAGCGTTGTACCCAACTACTTCCCTACCATGAGAGTCTACGAGTACAACATGACTGGGCTTGAAAACGCGACGATTTGGGAAGACAAATCTCACACCCTGGAGAATGGCGCACCGCGGATAGACCTTGTCTACAATGACGACGATGATGATGACTACACCTCAATGGAGTTACGATCTATAGATATAGAGAAGGAAAAGAGGAAGAAGAAGAAGAAGAAGAAGGGAAGGAACAAGCCCAAAGACCCAAACCTGATTATCCCAGCGGATCCTCCAAAAAATTCGCTCCCTGGCCCTGCATACTATCCTCAGCAATTCACTCTGATGGGCTACACGCAGTATTTTGCCAATCTCACGCATATCAACAACGACCATCCTGGTCGCGGAGACGATGCCGATGGATCGAAGTGGCGTGACGGAAATCATGGCGGCAAAAAGCCAAAACACTCCCCTGCTCGACCACGTACATTTCAATTCGAAGTCGAGTATAGCACGTTTGAAGACGAGGGTTTTAAGCTGAAGGACCTGACTGTCAGAAACTACCTACACTTGGCGTACCGCATGGGGCAGCGTGGCAAAGCCAACGATAAGACCATGAGCGGAATCAATGAATTGGGCGATTTCGAAGACGACGAAGAGTCGTGCGATGAGATGACGAGCAATGAAGTAGATGCCAACAAAGGCAAGAAGCACAAGAAGAAGAAGCATAAGAAGAAGAAGAAGAAGAAGAAGAAGAAGGGCAAGCACGAGAAGAACAAGACATGGCTACGATGGCTTAGCTATGCATTTGTGCAGACCATTCCTACGGACGAGCTGGAGGAGATGTTCAGGACAGAACAAACAGACGTGCAGTAAAGAGACGGGGACATATTGCATACACATGCCACGTCGCTGGACATGTTTGGTGTTTTTATGGCGTGCGTTCTTCTCATAGTTGGAACATGATTGATATTTCGCCTTGGCATGCATTTAGATTTGGGGATAGGGTTGTACGTATGTACACGGCTGGCCACCTAGGACTGCAGTTTCAAAGATGTCATGGGACAGACACGATGAAGATGTTTATATACCGGATGAACTAAACATTGACCGGTGATTTGAAGGACAAGCTGTGACTATATGGTTTTTCCTTTTCCTCCCTTTAGAAATGGAATGAAATTTCCATGAATCGATTGGCTTATCCGCTCTTCAAAACGTGTTGTCTCGACACACACACACACACCACGTTCGTCATCATCCGACTAGCAGGTCATGCTCTCGAATCACACGTCATCACCCGTGCTTACAAGTATCACAATGCATAGCAATTTTTTCTTCATTAGATCCTGACAGCGTAAAAAATGCCGTAGCAAGAAGTCATGTTTGCTCTGCAAACACGGGTATATATGCGAGGCCGATGGCCCGTTCCCAAAACAATGATACAAGATGCCATTTCCAGATCCTTCCTCCAGCCATTCCATGACAGACTGTACCATGTTGATCCCAGTCTTTGAGTATTAGCGAGTTGTGGTATGTATGTGAAAGATGCGGCACTGCGGGTGCCGCATTGCAATGTAAATTTCAAGCAAGAGAAAGAAAGAAAAAAAAAAAAAGAGGGTCACCATTGAAAACGAAAGTGAATCAACGCCGTCCGTAGTTGTGTGCATATTTTGAATATGTATACAGCGAATGGAATGCGATTTTGATGCCAATGTGAGAGAACGAAGTACACACACACACACACTGCCCTGCAGCGTAAGCAGAAGAGGCCTCTCTCGTTGCAGATTCAGACAATTGGCGATCTTGCACAGAAGCCAGAATCCGGCGTCGGGATCCAAGACGTTCCTGGTTCGACGCAGTTCCCCTCACTGTCGCAAAGGGGCATGTGTGGAGTAAACAGCAGCGCTGCCACCCAAGTACTTATCGTCGATGGGCACTTGCGACACAGTCAGGTCGTCGAGGCCCAGCTCCTTGAAGACGGAGACTCGGTCCTTTCGGATGTTGCTGCTGGGGGTTCTGAACAAGGACGGCAGGTAAAGACCGGCTCCTTCACGGAGACGATCGGATGTGACATGAGAGTTGAACTTGGGTCGCGCGGGACCCGACGGCGAGGCACCGAGTACTTGGAGACGAGGGCCAGGAGCGGCGGTCGAGGGAGCAAGCGAAGCCATGGATGGACGTGGAGTCAAGACGTCTGCTGTTTGAAAAAAAACACGCGCACAAAGTACGGAGTAAAGGGTCGAGTTCCCAATGCCAGTCAAGACCCAACTCCAACTCTGGGCAACAGGACAGGACCCCCTGACGACGAGTTGAAGGGCGAGAAGGAGCGTGTTGATCTTTCAGAAGAAGAAACCGAACGGTGAGTGCCGTAGCTATATGAAGTTGGGAAATGACAGGGAAAAATATATCAATCACGGAGAAACAAGTTGTCAAGGGTGGTAGACCATGGCGCAGATAAATACAACCAGAACGAGAAGGAGCGGCACGAAAAAAGGTGGAAAAAAAAAAAGGTGAAAAAAAGGTGCCCATTTCGGCTCCAAGAGCACCGACCCGCTCAAAGCTTTGAGCGTGTCTCTCGGCCGCCGATACCGTCCAAGCTGCCCCATATTATTCTGTGGACCGGCGCCATGGCCAAGACGTGCTTGCTTGCTGGCCACGACTGATAGATAGACAGTGATAAGTACAGTGGCCCAGTGGCCCAGTGGGTGTACTCGGTACAATTGGCCCTCCCGGGTGATGTCCGGGTGATGATAGACGGCGGAGAATCCTCTGTTTCGTCCACTATTCATTCCCCTTCTCTTCGGCCCTTTACGGAGGCATAACACCGGGCAGCTGGGGCTCATGCCCATGCTCACTGGCACCGCTGGCACCGCCCCCCACCCGTCTGGTCTCGCACGTCTCGCACTGGCCTTGGCCTGCCTTGCCCAGCTCGGATTTTCGCCTCTGGACCGACCTGGTCAGCTTATTTTGTGTGGGAATTTTTTTTTTTTTTTCCCCAAGCACTTTGCATCTCGTCCCCTCTGTGTAACGTTCATCGTCTACTCGGGTTGGTCAGTGGCTGTGCCTCCTCCGTAACATTGTACCTACATAGGTAGATAGATCTGTCGATCGTCTACTCCGAGCGTCGTCGTGTAACGCTGCCCTGATTACACTGTATGTACCGTGACCTCACCGAATTGCCGGGGGACCCCATGTTTCGATGTGCAAAATGATACGAGAATGACATTTTCAATGTGCTCGAGAGGCTTGGCAAAGGAAAAAGGGTCCTTGCCCTCGGCTTGATGCTCCACCAAGACTAGAGCGAATCGAGATGCGATCGACCACGAAGACGAGAGAATCCCAATTCGAGGCGAGGCGAGGCGAGGCGAGGCGCCCTTTCTGCAAGATCAGAGTGCCGTCTCGTGCAAACTCCATGGGGACTTTGAAGGACCAGACGAGGGTCGCTCATCGCCGGCAAAGCTCGTGTTGGATATCGCGTCGGACAGCTTGTGGCCCAAGAAGGGAAAAACTGGAAAAAAAGAAAAAAACTGATCGGGAGATGCACGACGTGGCACCCACTGGTGCGACTCAGTCACCAATGCAGGTTGCACATCAGTTGACTCCTCTGTCAAGACAGTCATACATTGTACAATATACAATGTAGTGTCTTGGCCGTGCCCGAGAAACACCATCGTTGCTGTCCTGCGACGTCACGGACACGGCGAGAAAGATACATACATACATACATACATATGTACGATCAGTCTCGCAGAATGTCCTTGCAGAATGTCCTTGCAGAATGTCCTGCAGCGAAACCCACCAACTAGAATAATAGAGCGAGCGAGCTCCGCGCTTGGTTGGCAGACGGCATAGCTTCGCGTCGCTGCAAGAGCCCCACTGTAGACGCGACGCGGGCCCATGCGCCAATGAAAAATGCCCCTCTCGCCATCCATGGTTCCATGGTGCCACATCTTCTTTGCCAGCACTGCCCAGCAGCCGCCGGAGCTCCCTCTTGCAAGTGACAATTGACTTCGAGCGAACAAAAGCAACTCACTCTCATTTCAGGGGACGCCCTTTTCAACGCCGAAAATTAGGTACATGGCCATGTCACGTCCAATCTTCGCCATCGTCAATTGTGACAACTTCAACGAGCCAGCATATAGCGCATGTATTATGACGTCCTGACCAGCAGCTGCAGCACAGCTCATCCTACTGCACATGCGACCATATATCTGGGGAGGAGAGGCAATAGTAGAGTCAATTCTTCATTGCGAAAATGCAGGCGTGGCATCATCACCTGCCGGCTCCATTTCCAGAGGCAGCCGGGCTTCGAGCGGGAGCGGCAGTCCGTCAGGATATGTATGCAGCGCTTGTCTCACTCCGAATTCCTTTCCGATGAAAACCAGTGCCACTTCGGCCTGATCCCTTTGTTCGGCCAAGGCTGAATCAGAAACGTACACGGATTTGAGCGGCCATACCATCTTCATGGCGTCAAACAAGACTCGGGGCGACTTATCCTTTGCAGCTATCAGAGTGCTCAACGCCACCGTGATGCTATCAATGATGAACTGCGCTCCAGCTCGTATCATTTGTATACAGTTGGCACGCTGGGCCCTCAGCTTGGCCAATGGCAACCTGCAATTTGCGTAATGGGTCAGAAAATTGGTCAGAAACAAAATGCAGCTATACCCTTTGATGATTGCCGAGAAGTACAGGTTGCGCATGTAAAAGTCCCACTCGCGGTGGTATCCATTTGTCGTGGTGGCGTGTTGGTTGACTTCCTCTTCTGCCGCCTCTAATTGTTGTGTCAATGCCTCATACTGCTCCTCGGCAGCCGCGAAGTCGTGCCGGCGAAGCAAGCCGAGAATAGTGGCCTGGACGTGTGTGCATTTGGTGATGAAGACAGAGACGTAGAAACCGTAACCTCCTCCGTCGTGGAGGTGATTTTTGATGATGCCCAGCCATGTATCAGATTCCGGTGGGCATTCGGTATTGCTTACGAGGGCTTGAACTTGCTGTTGGCCTATCAGACGGTAATTTTCTACGGAGCTGGCCACCACCGGTCAAGGAGGGTTGGGGGGGTATACTCACCACCATATTGTAACAGGGCCAGAAAGCAGTTCGGCCCTCTGCTGTATATAGAGGCTCGACCCCTCTGGTTTGCAGCATGCTGTACAGACCTCGTGTATGAAGATGCCAGGGGCTTAATGGTTCCACGTGGATCAGTGAGCCTACCAGCAGCTAGATGAAATATCAATACACGCAACACGATCACCGTGGTTGTTGTGAGAGAGACTTGTCCAAATACTGACCTCATAGCTCGCGAGGATCCAGACCGTGGCCAGCACATCGTCTCGGAATGCACCGCCTGGTTCTCTAAGAGCCGCGTTGACAGAGCTCAGGGTCTTCCCCAAATATGTGCCGAGTTCGCGCTGCGTCTCGACCGTTGATTCCTTGTGTACGTGAACTGGGTAACGCATGTTCGTGACGTATGTTCGGGAGAAAAGATGGGCCGCCCAGATCAAGGGTCCATTGCGGGCATTTATTCGGTAAATATTGTGGAGGAAGCTCAGCGTAGAGTACACGTTGAGAAGGATCGGAATCGAGTGGTTTGTCCAATGTTCCATCAACGGTCTCGGCAGAGAAGTAAGAGAAGATGCCATGTCGTCGCGTGGTGTTGATGATGATGATGACGACGACGACGACGACGACGACGACAACGACAGATCTGTGTTCGAGTCGAACACAAAAATAGTGGTACCAGTGCTGTTTTGAGAATTCGGTATAGTCGATCTGCTACCGCCTGATTCGGACGACGCATTTGTACCATCTTGTTCAGTCCCCTTGGCCGAGGCCCTTTTCTTGCGCTTTTTGATAGCCAAGGGGCTCGCGTTGCGGAAGACGAGTTCATGTTGCTCTCGGTAGCCCGGGCAGTCGACGCCGTACTTGAAGCATCTCTGGCATCCGGGGCGGGCAAGATCGCACTGCAGATGGAAAACTATTAGCAAATCGTCGTGACTCCAACAGGCAGGCTGGCCAAGCCGTAGGTACTTGCATGTCCCTGACTAACCTTGACACGCCGCCGCCGGCAGAGATGACAATCTTGGCTCGGTCGCCCAGTGTTAGGCATGGCGCATGCCGCTTCTTGTGTGTTATCGCCGTTTCAACGATGAACCCGCCTGCGATGACCGAGTCTGGGTGGCCGCGTTCGAGAAGAGAGAAGAGACGAGCGGTTTTATTGTATTGCATTCGAGGTGTGCGGGTGGAGGTGTCACCGTTGTACCTTGCCCGCAAGTCAGTCAGTCGATTCTTCAGTAAAAGTGGGACAAAGCTGCCTTGATGATACGAGCATCCTGGGGCGGCAAACAAAATTTCGCTGCATATATTATTGCGATGCAAAGAAAATTACCATGGGCCATCTTCCGGCAAGGTCCTTGAGGCTCCAACTTGCCATCACACCTGTGAAGGGATGTCTTCTGATGTATTTGACAGGTGGTCGCACCTGTTTACAGTCTACATCAGTCACTCGTCAACAGCTGCCAAGCAACCACCCGACCCGCAGATTCTTGTCTCATCTGTCCTTTCTTTCTTAATATCACTTCCTCATTGTAGGGAAATCTGGCGAAGCTCGACTCTCTGCCCGTCGCAAATCATCGCGATAATCTCCTCGCCTCACGTGTGCTGCTCGTCGGAGCACGCACACTATGGACGCGCCAGACTGGGTTTTGGATCAAGACGGAGATCTGACCTTAGTTGTCGGTACCGAGCCAAGCCGGAAGATGAAAGTCGACTCCCGCACGCTGTGTAGGGCGTCGCCCATTTTTCGTCAGATGCTGAGCGGACTGTGCCGGGAGTCTAAACCTCCCTCCGGGGCGTGGGAGGTAAGGCTTGCCGAGGACGACCCTGCGGCGCTCTTGATCATCATGGACATCATTCATGGCCAATACGAATACACAACGGTTGAGATAGCCGTGGGAACTCTGTGCCGAGTTCTCCGCCTCGCCAGCAAGTACCACGTAGCGAAAGCTTTAAGACCAGTTTCCAGCGCGTGGTTAGGCTACGCGAACGAGGACGCGAGGAAACAGCTGAGCGGAAGAGAGGCTTATTTGTTTGTTGCCTACGAGCTCGGTGATGCTCAGCTTTTCGACTATGTTGGCATGAGAATCGTAAAGGAGTGCGTGTTGGACAATCTAGGGTACATGTTGACTGCAAATGGTCGCCACCGACTCATGGACGTTGAATACGTTGGCAGGCCTGACTTTGTGTGTAAGTTCCAACTTTCATTTAGGCTCGACTCTGATTCTGTACTCCGTACCTCCAGATCTAAAAAAAAAATTTGTTTCCCAGATGAAATCAAGCGTTGCCGGCTCGATATTCTGTTCAAGATCAAAGAAACTTGCCAGTATTACATCCATTCGCTCGCCACAGACAATCTCGCCGGTTTGAGGAACCCGCCACTGGCCCTTGAATCTCGAAACATGGTGATTCGTCTAATTCTGAAAGAGGCTCACGACCATGGTATTTCCGCAATCTTTCTCGACGCCGTGGATGACCAGAATGATAAGTTCAGCATCCGCGATATCATCAGTAAGCTCATGCACCTGAGCGATGCCATCACGAAAGACATGCGCCATCGATGCGAGAAATTCCAAGTTCTAATCGACGAGGTCAACGATGCAATCGTGGACTTTGATTCTGTCAGTAATGACGACGGCGTCGCTTACATGGCGACCCAAGCAGCAGCAGCACAGCTGCTCCCCAACTCCCAGTCATCCGTCAAGGACGAAAGCTACTCGTAATTTTGTATAAAGGGTTGCAGACCCCCGTTGTCGGATCATTTGTTCCTTTCTTCGATACCAAAAATGCCAAATAGACGAAATAAAGAATACGTTGGAGCAACTAGCCTGCAACGGCTTCGTATGAGAGCCATCAAACCAGTAGCAATGCTTCCCGAACACGATACAAATTGATCCGTCCTTGCGCAAAATTCAAGGACCAAGATGAAAATGAATGAATGGAATCAAAAACCCGTCACCTCCACCTACAAATACCGTGCGCCAAGCCTTCCACGCCACTCGAATTTCCCAATTTGGCCATCTCCCGTCCTCCCAGTGGCCAGTCGGCCCCTAGGCCCCCCCCACCTTGCCGCTCGTAGTTAACGTTAGTAGGGGACGGACCAAGCTCACCGCATCTTCGCATCTTCGCATCCTCGCATCCACCATCGGCATCACCCGCAGCCCACGCCGACGCTGGCCCGCACATGGCCTACCTACGTTCTCCCCCCCTCGATGCTGGACACCAAGTCGATCCGGATGTTGCACATATTTACGCGGTCCAAGAGGGATTTCGTGGCGCTGGCAGACAATAAGCCCCGGTTTGAAGAGTATTATTATGAGCATCGGGCGGTTTTCATCAGACGGGACTGTAGATAGAATGTTTGAGACCAAGGTGAAGAAGAAGAAGAAGACGGATGGGTACATGGTCGAGTTGAAGCAGCTTGGTTACTCCTTGATCGGGCAGAGAGCCACGGTGGTCAGTCATCACTACGCAACACAATCCAAAAGTCATGCATGATGCATGGCAGGCCCATTCACAATCAAATCTTCCGGCTTCATCCACAGTAATTCATTCTGGGTATCTATCCAAATAACACTCCCTTCCTCTCACCGCCTTACTTCGCGCAGTGATGTGGTAGCTGAGACCATGTTCGAGAGCCTTCAAAACAAGAGAAACAAAAACAAAAAGAAGACTGAAGATCAAAGGCCTGCTAAATCCATCTCGAAACGTCCAACTTCACGTCGCCCGTAAAAGTTCCCTTTTGCGACAAACCTAAATTAACGGACCAGCATGTCAGACTGTCATGCTGACAGACAACCACAACACACATTTTCGGCTTATTAAATCAGTACCCCATCCCTTCCGGAACGCCTTTCAACCTATGTGCCATATATGTGACCAGATGCAACGAATTGCCCCCCCCCCTCCCAAAAAAAAGACGATGAAGAACAAACGCATGCAAAAGAAAAAAAAATTGAAAAATTGGATGCAACAAAAAGAACAAGATGTGCCGTTTGTCGTATTCGTGAAGATAAGGGTAAGTGTGCTTCGACTCATTGTTCGTTAAATCGCATGCAAAGACGTCCCGGGACGTTCATGAAGAGCTCTCGACGAAAACGCTCACCCTCGGAATGTCCTGCAGAAATGTTCCTATACATGGACTATCACCAGAGTCCGGATAAAGAGTGATTGAGATTGAAACAAAGGCGTGACTTGCCAATGTGTTTGGACATGCATAGCCAGAGTTCAGGTGCCTTTCAGGTGCCTTGTCACTCACACACCAACTTTGCGGAAGCCATCTACGCCAAGAAAGGGTACTTCGACATCGCGCATGCGCTCAACGCCGTCATCTTGTCGTCTCTCGGTGAAGATGTTGCATTCGGACACAACTTGAGACCACTCTGCCAATGCACGTCCACAATAAACAGCATTCTTGGCAAACATCCCACTGGGCTTCATCGGTTTCGTAAAATGCTCGTGCATACCTTCAACCCCATCTGCGACATGCCACTGAGTTTGGAGCCGTGTGTCACTCGCTACGCCCGTTTGGCCTTCGGCGATACTTCCACGTCGCTCTTCGGCCCCCTCGAACGCTGAACTGCTGGTCGGCGTGTTGCGAAGCCACTCCTCGACTGATGCAGTCAGCGAAGTGACCCCAGTGCTTGTCTGGGTTTGAACAGGCTTTGGCGTCTCAGGAGGCAAAGGGGCCGAGGAACGAGGTGTCGGTGACGAAGGAAGTGGCGCTCGATCAGCGCGGCTTTTCGGACTGATTCGCGCCTGCGTGGGGATAGGCAGTCGTGGCCGTGTGAGGGCGCGATCCCGAGCCGGACCAGGGTTCTGTTGCCAGCCCAGAATGAACTTGAATATGTACTTTTGTTCGTCAAACACGGGTGAGGAGCCCAGGGAATCAGTCTCTGATGTGGCAGTCTCAACGCGAAGCGCTGACACCAGGGGCGCCGGTTCCGCCAACTCTCGCCGCAGCCCGGATGGATCACTCAAGCTTTTCGGCAGCAGCTCATCGGAGGGACCCGATGCACCGCTACCAGAGGTCATGGACAGCACTTTTCCAAGGAGAGACCATCGCTTCTTGGTATCGGTACGTGCAAATCCGTTCGTGCCCGGAGTCTCATTGCCTGGCAAGGATTGGTTGCTCGAGGTCCTTGCGAATGTGTCAAAACCCATGAAGAGTCCCTTTTGGGGCAAGTTGGCCTCTTGACGAATAATCATGAACTTCTTGCCCATCGCTGGCGACATCGGCGACGTGGATGGGGGATTGCGGCCGCTTTCCTCGGCAGCTTGTTTACAGTAGAGATAATGGGCCCAAGTCGTCTCAAGTCTTGCCGCAGCAGCGAGGTAAACATTGATGTCCATTTCATTGGCCCCCCCCGTGTATCGGCACATTCTCCAACACACTAGACGCTGATAATAAGCCCGAACCATTGGGCACCAGTTGTTGAAATAAGCGTTGAAAGACTCCTCGGTGAGCAGCCACTCCAGGCAAACATTCACCTTCCTGCGAGAGTCTTTGGCAATCGCATCCCAAATGGTAAAGATGAAAGACAGCAAGCGAACCTCCGTCATGGTGTTCATTGAGCTGGACATCTTCTTACACACGTCGATCCAGAAAGGCCAATCGACGTAGCTGGTAGATGGTGTTTCGAACTCGTGATAAATCATCAAAACTTCTTCAAGGAAATCACAAAGCGTGAAACAAGCCGCGTTATTGTATAGTGAGGTCTTGCGTGCGGCGGCCTTGACCAGCGTCGCGAATGTCTCCGCGAATGTATGCCTCGCACCAAGGAGCTCACCTGCATCGTCCGACAAGAAGTCCTTCAGCAAAATGACCAGTCGATTCTCGCTCATGCTCTTCATCAGGTTTGTAGGCGGCGGAGGAAGCGCCAGTGCTGTGGCATCAGGCCCAGTTACCGCGTCAATTAGCGGCGCGCCAAGTGAGTGGTCAAGGCCGGTCTGTCGATGAATGGTCGAGTCCACGAGCGAGAGAAGCTGTGCATGGACCAACGCGAATGCCGGGGATCGAGCCTTCTCGGTGAGGGGTAAGCCCGGGGGGACAAATTGATCTGAAAGGACGTGAAAGTATTTGCAAAAAATGAAGAACAAGTCAGTGTCCCGTCCCTTCCAACGAGCAACCCAGGGTCCGGTCCACGCAATTCTAGCAACCAGTAGCGGCATTTTGGGTATCTGTTTCAACGAGTCCCATACAGCCCGTGGCGACGACCAACCGAGTATACCCAGCTTGGGCGGGAAAAGCGCAACGATGTCATCACTTTCGCCAGCGTTCCTCCGAGGCAGTCCTAGTTCGCTCCCTGTTCGCCTGAGGAGCTCGGGAGTAAGTCCCCAGAGACGAACGAGGACATCAGCGACCCCGGGGGCAAAGAAGAAAGCATAAGCGCACGTCTTTCCGGAAAAATTAACGAGGCTCAGGGGAGCGTGGCGTAGGGACATTTTCTCCACCACATAAGCCATTTGCTTGACCAGATTAGCCACAAACATGGTCCTCACATTGTGCTCGGCCGACTCTGCAAGCATCTCAAAATGGGCAAAGCTATCCGTTGTTGATTTGGAAGCATTCGTCCAGGACCTTGAGCGGACTCGTTCTGAAGGTGAGCGCTCAGCCAAAGGTTGCAAGTAAGATGTCGATTGTCTCCATTCGGGTCGCATCATGAGCATTGTCGCCGCCTCAAGTAGAATCGGGCGATCCATGCCGGGAATGGGCTGTGGTAACGGTCCTTGGAGCATGTCGAGAAGCAGGTTCCACCACTTGTCGAGCACCATGGCTCTTCGTTCCACATCTTCGAGCGCTATCGTTTTGTTGGACGGGTGATTTCTCGTGCCCCTGAGAAAAGGAAGCAAGACAGATTGCACCTGAGCAACTCGTGTCGCTGTTTGCTTAGCAGAGCTGAAGCTTTTCACCTCGACATCGAGTGACTTGAAGCTCGACCAGAGGGCATCTCGAATTTGTGGTGACATCTCGTTGCAAGACTCGTCCGTGGTGGGAGTGTTTGTGTTGCCATCGCTGCAGATGGACCGAGAGGCGCTCGTTCGAGTACTGTCGGATGTGCGATTGAGACTTGTGGCAGATGAAGCGCAGCTGTGATCCGAGTCTGGGCCATCCCGTCCGAAGAAGCTGCTTTGCTGTCTTGACTTCATTTTTGAAAGGTACGACGTTGCCAGGGTGATTGGCTTTGGCGTCGGCTTTAATAAGCTCGCCTGTCTTGTGCCCCCCTCTTGGTCATTGGTTGTGATGATCTGCAGCCTTTGTGGTGTTTTGGACGCCTTCGTCTTGGTCGGAGCTCGAGCCAAACCATCGCGGTCTGTTCTTTCTTGTTCGGGCACCGTTTCAGGTACAGTTTTGGGCGAGGGCGATCGGGAGGAGCGAGACATCCAAGAGCGTCGTGCAAAATGGGCAAAGCTTTCTGGCCCAGAGGAAAGGTTTCGTTCTGGATGCATGCTTGGAGACTGTTGTGAGATGGCATCTTTCAAGGTCGCGGATTTTTTGTGGGACGAATCGACAGTTTCTTTGGCGACTTTGCTCCCGGGTGCGAGCCATGACCGAGGTCTTTCGATTAGTGAACTCTTCTTGCCACGAGCTGTTGAGAATTGTCTCGATAGCTTCGTGTCGGGCTTTGGCGTAGGTTCGACCACTATTGGTGGCGGTGGCGGACCCAGTTGCGTGAGAGAATGGCGTCCTTTGCTATTGGCGAAGATGGAAGTGTCTAGTTCAAAATCGGCATTGAAGGATGGCAAATCGAAGTCTTCCAAACAGGAGGACAGATTGTCGGCGTCGCCATTCACACCGTTTTGCGTGGAAGAGGCACCAGTTCCCGAGCCTGAATGACGGTGGTGTGGCGGCGTATCAAAGAACGAATCTGTTGAACTCCCGACTTCATACGCCGAGTGTGGCCTTGTGGGGTGCTGCAGAGCAGGAGCCATGAAAACAGTCGAGCTCATGTCGAAAAGTTGCTTGCGTTGCTTTGAGCTTGAGCTCGGTGTTCAAGTTGAGCAGAAGAGGAACCTGATCAAATCCTGTTCGCACAGAGGCGTCCACAGAAGTTGAGCTCTGGCCGGCAGAGGAGGTTGGCTTCTGTTGATAACAAGACTGGATGATATAGAAAAAGAGGGACGAAATGCATGAGCAAAGTGGAAATTTTTGGTTTCTCTCCGGGTATCTCCCTCTTTAACTCATCCGTTGACCAGCAAACCGAGGTGCCTTCGTACAAAGGGGTGCGAGGTGGAGAGTTGACCGAGTTGTTCAGAGGTGCAAGCAGCACAGAATGTGAGTATGCGGGATGTGATGGGATGGGATAGGATGGGATGGAGAATGAGACTAGGTGGGATGCAGTGAAGTATTGCAACATCAATCTGACAGATGACCGATCGCCGCCGGGGGTTAGGGCAGGCAGGCAGGCAGGCAGGCAGGCAGGCAGGCAGGCAGGATGAGGAAGGGAAAGGAAGAAGGGGGCAGGCAAGGCGTCAATATGTTTCTTTCTTCCCGCTCTGCCCTGGCTCATTCACCCAGAGGAGGAGGATGGATGATGGGATGTGGAGGACTTTGCTGAAAAGGAAGAGAGCTCCGTCGACAAGCTGATTTACGCGATTTACGCTAGAGGAGGAGAGGAGCTGCCCAGTGCGGCCGAGCTCAGATTCGAACCGGGACCCAGAGCCAGAGATGAGCTATGGCCGCTAGGGACTGGTGACGTCTTGCCCTTGCCCAGGGAGACGAGACGAGTCAGACAAAGAGATTTGACGGTACTCTCGTGGAGGAGGCAGGGTAATTTTCGTGCTTGCAGCGCTGCCAGGGCTATGGGAGCTAGCGGAAACGAGCCAGACAACCCTGCAGTTGATTGTTGAGTACGTTGATACGGGCAGTCTTGGAAAGGCCGAGGCAGTTTAAGCCTGGGGCGGCGCTGTGCGGTAGTGCAATGAATGGGCTTGTGTTTCCCAATCCTTGCGCCTTTGTGACTAGAATGCCGATGCGGCCGTACGGGTCAGGCTGAGCTGGCGGCTTGACCTGTGGGCCTGTCGGGCTGTGGTGTTTTTTTTTTCAACGACGGTGGCTGATGGCTAGATAGATGGTCGGGGGAATGGAGATTGGGAACTGCAGGTTCGGGGGGGGGGCAGTCTGGTGGGTGTGGTTGAGAAGGGGTCCCTTCGGACGGGGGAGTCGGGGGAATCGGGGGAATCGGGGGGAATGCCATGTTGTCTGTGTGCTCGAATGAATGCGCATGGAGTTGTAATAGCATGTGGGTTTGATTCGACTGTGAAATGTTAATTAAGATGATGCGCACAATAGGAAGGGAAGGGAAGAATGGGTCGAATTGCAGACCCGAGGGCACGGGGGGCTCAAGTGGGCAGGTGCGACCCGCGCGTAACCTTGTCTGGTCTGCGTCAGCGTCTCCGGCGCACGGAATAATACATGTGGACTTGCCGCACGAGCTCCAATCCCAGAGTGCGGAAGGTTCATGTGCCGTTCGTTGCATTTATTCGTGCAATGGTACGGAGTAATGTAGAGTGGCAGGCAACACAATAAGATAGGCAATGCCTCCAGATATGATCGGACTGCACAGTCCTGTGATGGTCGGATTGCTCGGATTGCAAGTCCTCCGTATGGGCCAGCCCCAGCCTTGCATATATATCCGATGGCTGGCTGTACACATGATTCTGTCTGCGGCATGCTTTTCATCTTGTCCTTGGTCTCTCTCTCCTCTCGTCGCGTCGTCCCATGCATATTCTCGTGAAACAAGCGCGACGAGATGGTGTTCTACTCCGTAGTGTCTAGTGTCTAGCCATCTTTCGTGGACTTGGGGAAAGAGAGGGAAGCCAGCCGGAGAACCCGTGTGGTGATGTGGGAGGCGCAGTTCCCCCACTGTACGTACTCGGTGTGGCGCTGAGTACCCCTGGCCTTGGCTTTTCCAAGTTAGTCAACAGCCTTCTTGGTAGTCCGTACTTGCTGAATCCTTGCAGTGAGCTGTCTAGTGGGTCAGGAGGTCGGTGGGTCAGTGGGTGTCATCAGTCAGGCTGTGGCCATTTCTTATCTTGTACTGCAACAAGATAGCTGATGCGGCCCATCATCATTGATACATATTGATCAATTAATACCACCACAACCACCACAACCACCAAAACCACCACAACCCGCTCAATGTGTGTGGCACGCGTGCGATAACCTGCCGTGATCGACCATGTGTGCGACCAAGTCCAAGCCTCACGTCTCCAAACGCAGCATATCATGAACAAGTGCCGAGCATCGTGACCGTATCATCAGGGCCTGCTCTTTCTTGGTCATGCTGTTCAGCTCGCAGCTCAGCGATCAGCCACGAAGCAGGTGGGCTGGTAGCTGCTTACTGTCAGGTCTTGCCTTGACCGCTCACATTACACGACAATTGGCCGGTCGTCGTCGTATGCAGTATGCATCTCGGCTGCGCGTGTGTCATGTATCTAGAACAACCAAGGATGGATGGAAGACCCGGCCTCGAAAAACCCCTTCGTTGCGGTCCCGGAGATTTCGGTTCCCTCTTGTCTTGTTACGTGATGAGAGGGGAATTGAAGACAGAAGAAGAAGAAAATGCCCAGCCTGCGATGTGGAGTTCTGCTATGCCAGTTGACGTTCAGGACGTTGTTTCATCGCTGTGGGAAGATGGTCAACGAGACTGGGACTACATATGTATGTATATGTAGACTGGACAAGTCTGATCCAGACGCATTAATCCGTACTGCTCTCGATGAATAATACTTCACTACGGGGTAGTGAGTACACTCAGCACAGGGACCAAGCCACTAAGCAGCGACTACTTGTTTCCATCTCGAAGTAAAGCACGTCACAAGTTTTAACCAGGCAAAAGTCTTTTTTTTTTCATATTTGCATTTCAGAATTGTCTCCCCATCTTCATGCACCAAAGTCTCTGTGGAATGGAGAGCAGCGGTGTTTGGTAATGATGGGGAAGTTTCGATATTGGCACGTTGAAATTTCCTTCAGCAGTTAAGAGCACAAAGATAGCCCACCGCTGTACACACATATGCCGTGGGGGGGGGGGTTTTCTTGGTTTGATTTTCCAAATAAAAGCAAGGAAGTTTGAACAAAGACGCATGTCACACGTACAGTGGGCTTCATCATTTGCCTCCCAACACTTGGCTCCGCGACCAGGCAAATTCTCATGCTTCAGTCGTGCTCGACATTGCTGGACATGTGCCGTAGAGACAGGTTCTTTTTTT
The DNA here is from genome assembly GCA_024072835.1 of Epichloe amarillans. Classification (NCBI taxonomy): domain Eukaryota; kingdom Fungi; phylum Ascomycota; class Sordariomycetes; order Hypocreales; family Clavicipitaceae; genus Epichloe; species Epichloe amarillans. The sequence goes on along the minus strand of CP099635.1, from coordinate 1,970,269 downwards.
TTTTTTTCTCCGGTCCAGCAAAAGGGAAAATACTCCGTCGGTAGGGGTTTCCATTCGAGTCAATGTCCGACAGCAGGTCCAGGTCGATCATAGACAGGACCTTGATGAAGGCGCCTTCTTTGGTGGCTTCTCCCTGCCGTTGGCTGCAAATTACAGTTTCAGGAGTGAGATTGTGGGATTGAGGAAGGGATTAAAAGTAGTGTGCACGAGCGAGTCGGGAAAAACTTTCGTGTTAATTGGTATTGCTGCTTATGTAATGCCATTATTTTGCCGTGTAAGACCCACATTGTAGTGACCCTATAGTTAACCAGGTACGTACACGTTAAAAAGCCTAATTTAGGATTCCATCTTATTCACATGTTCCTTTGACTGACGGGTCAAGATCAACAGTAGCAACATCTGGTGGCGGCGCGTCGTGGACAAATCTCGTTCTATATGTACGGACGGAGTAGTAAATCCGTACGTAGTCCGTACACGTACAGGCTGTGTGAAATATTAAAAATGCGCCGTCCACACCCAGCCTTCCTTCATTCATTCATCTCGCTGCAACGGGTTACTTGAGACATGGATCCAGATTTATTATTAGGCTGTTGGCTCCAGCGCCAGTTTCTGCCGATGCAAACTTGTCCTCTTGGAGATGCACTGCGTTCCGTATCACGGCGAGGGAGACCCGTGTTGTTTAGATTCGGGAGCAGGGTCGTGAAATGTCCAGTCCCCGCCACGATGGCACGTTTCACATAGTAACGTACGGACGTATACTAGGTAGCGAGAAAAGTGCCACGGAATGGATACTAGAAGTCCTCCGAGTCACTACATTTCACATTCACACCTCGCTCGCCCTGTGGTCATGGCCTGGCCGGCGATAGATTTGGTGCATGTTATCACGGGAGGGTATTGTGGCTGGCGCATGTCTCAATGATTGCAGTCAGACACGGCCATCAGTCCAACTCCAACTCAGACAAGCGTATTATTATGCGTCTGCAAACATGATGCATGTGCTGCTGTGCCAGAGCTTTCCTTAGTTGACGCTTGCCTCCCATGTTGAGCCGTGAACGTGACTCGGGCATGCGAGTAATACTCGAATTTCGCTGCTACAAGAAAGAGGATCAAGGCATCAGGGAACGCGCAGATGGCAATTATTTCAGACGCATACCTTGCACGGCTCGCGGGTCAAAGTTTTGCCACACAGCTGGTATGTTGACAACTCATGACGGCATGTAACAAGGTACACAAAAGCAAGGCATTGCTCAATACCCGCTTCGTGTTGAAATGATCAGCTCGAAACGTCGTAATTATCGTGAGCTTGCCAACTGCCTCGTGAGATTATGTCCAGGGTAGCCCATCGCCGACATGAGGTCATTGGTGATAAACTCTACGTCTTGAACGGGCATAAAACGTGTGCCTTTGCACATCAATTTCATCGGACGACGGTCAAAATCACATTATTGGCAGTACCTTGAGAGGAAAGTTCATCTTAACAAAGCTCAAAGTTCAAGAGTTATACTTGTTAGGCGTAGCACATACTCGAAAGTCCCGTTCGAGTTAGGTGAGAACACACAATCTGTCTCCTTGATATATCCAATCACGTTCTTGCCACCCTGTGCCCATTCGTTTCCTTGAACGAGTTTCCTCTAAAACGGTACGCTAATTACGAGCCTAATCGGCATAGACTATTCATTAGAAGCCAGGATACACATATTTCTCCAAAGAACAGCAGCAAAACCTCGCATAGAATATCTGCGAAGGAGAAAAAAACATTACTTTGATGTCGAGCTGAATGCATAAAACGCCGTAGATGAGAATCTATGGAGCAAATAAATACCTCTGATTTCTCTACATCATTCTTCCCACTTCTCGTACTGATGGCGAATCTCTTTGTCAAAACCCTCAACGTCGCGGCAACAAGTCACCCAGTCTCGCACACCTCAGGCACTGTGTCCATACACATATTGGATGTGGCCTCATTTAACAAGACGCCTCGAGATAGATAGACATGAAAATGGTATCCACGTGATTTGCGACTTGCTCTTGAAACGCGTCGGGAAGTTTTGGCATCGACCGAGGCCCCTGCGTGCAGGCCATTCGGAATTCCCGAGCAGTCCGAGTCCGGTCTTAGTATTTTCAAGGCCACCTCAGCACGCAGGCACCCGTAACAACCAGTGTGATTCCTGCCCCCTGCTCCTGCCCCCTGGCCCCTGGCCCCCGCTCCCCCGCCAGCCTGCTACATGTATACATATGTATGTACACATATGTATGTACATGCACACACCGCAGCTCGCTCAAGCTACGTAATGTATTTTAGACCAGCAACGAGGTTCCGTCTTTGTTGGTTCCCATGACAAAATCGCACGACTCGAGTTCGTCCCGACGTCTGTTTGAGCATTGCGACGTTGCCCACCCAAGGAAGGTTTCCTTCTCCTTTGCCCACGTCCCTGAAAAGCTGAAAAGCCGTACGTACATATAGTCGACCACCAACGGTACGTTCAGTCGTCAACCTCGAAAGAACAAAGCTGCTTCTTCTTCCTTTAGCCACCTACAATTTACAATTTACTTGCTGCGAAGCTGCGCGCCCGCATCTCACGCTAGATCCATCTACGGGATGATGACTGACAAGAGTTAAAGTCGTAGTGCGCGCAACTATGGTTTCTCAACAGAGCAGTGATGCTCATCACGATGATCCTGAGTACAATCCCCATGTGTCCCCAAGCAGATGGCGACATCAGGAGTCGGCAGCTTATCGCCGGCATGCAGGGCATCGTGGTCCTCCTCGCGAGCCCGCGTCTACGGAGCCGAGCACAGACGCGTTGGCCAATTTCTTGAACAATTCGCGGATCGAACCACCAGAAGACCCGAACGGCGGTGGAAACTTCCAGCCTATTACCGTAACCGCTGCCCATCCCCATGGTCGAGAGCCCAAGGATGACGGCCGCAGCAAACCACAAGCTGACGGCAAGGAGATTGTCTGCGGGCCTTTGCTTAATTATCGCTACATGGAGCACAACCGCTGGTACGGCAGCGTATTGGTCGTTGCCAAAGGTGGCGGCGAGGATATTTTGTACCAGCCCTCGCTGGTTTTGCGCCGTGTGGGTGAAGCCAGCAGCCTCCTGGCTGGTTCACCTGCGCAGAATGGCGCCAGCGGTTCCACGGATCAGGGTGCAGGCCAAGTAGTAGTCCGGTTCGAGGCCCGACGCCTTTATTCGGACCGCAGAAACACCTTCTGGGCATTTGAGATTGACGTTCCGATCGAGGCTGAGGAGATCAAATACGAATACGCCATTCCTGACGTACGATACTCGAGGGAACACAAGCCTCGGGTCAACAGGTTCTTTGTTCCGGCTGCCGACGATTCCATGCGCGTCATGTTCCACTCGTGCAACGGTTTTAGCGTCGGCACGGACGAAGAAGCTTTCAGTGGTGCCCCGTTGTGGAGAGACGTGATGCGAAAGCATGAGCAGGCCCCGTTCCACGTTATGCTGGGCGGCGGCGACCAAATTTACAATGATGGTATTCGAGTCAACGGTCCTCTCCGCACCTGGACTGATATCGGCAACCCTAAGAAGCGCGCCGAATATCCTTTCCCGGAGAGTTTGCGGTCAGAGTGCGATGACTACTACTTGAAGAACTACATTCGATGGTACAACTCGGAGCCTTTTGCGTTGGCAAATGGACAGATCCCTCAGGTCAATATATGGGACGACCATGACGTGAGTCAACCCCCCCCCCCCCCCCAAAAAAAAAAAACCTCATCATCCCACAGTTTCCTTGGCTGGAACGTGTTATTAACGGGCCCTGCAGATTATTGACGGATTCGGATCCTATGTCGACAGCTTTATGCGCTGTGACGTATTCCGCGGAATTGGTGGCACAGCTCACAAGTACTACCTGCTCTTTCAGCACCACTTGCCTCCGCCAGTTTCGACTTATACCTCAGACCATCTTGACGTTAATGGCGAGCATACTGCCGTGGATCCCAATCAAATGGTCGACACTTTTGCCGCGGAACCCAAACTGGGGAATCAGTACATTCGAGGCAGCCGGCCGCCCATACGTGGCGGAGCACTCGATCAACATGTACTTGCGACTTGGTGCTCGCATGGCTATGCTGGGCATCGATGCTCGGACTGAAGTGAGCAAATTACAGTTGATCTTTTAATCATGGCCTCACCACACTAACCCATGCCCAGCGTACCCGACACCAAGTCAATTACCCAGAGACTTATAAGCTGATCTTCGAGAGACTTCGAGGCGAGCTTTCCAAGGCTGCCAGCTCCAGTCAACCAATCAAACATTTGATTCTCCTTCTTGGCATTCCAATTGCATACCCTGTAAGTTGTCGTTGGTCAAGAGGAAGCAGAGCTTTACACTGACAAATCCCAGCGTCTTACTTGGCTCGAAAACATCCTCCGTAGCCCAATCATAGGACCTATCAAGTTTTTGAACCGTCGATTCGGTGTAGGCGGTGGCCTGTTCAACACGTTCGACGGCAGTGTCGATCTTCTCGACGACCTCGATGATCACTATACCGCCAAGACGCACAAACTGGAGCGACGAAATCTCATTGAAGAGCTGCAGCGAATCGCTGCCGAGTTTTCCGTCCGAGTCACCATCTTGGGCGGTGATGTTCACTTGGCAGCACTGGGACGTTTCTACTCCAATCCAAAGCTCAAGATACCGGTCGAGAAGGACAGTCGTTACATGGCCAATGTGGTCTCGTCAGCTATCGTCAATAAGCCGCCACCGCAGGCAGTTGCCAATCTTCTGGCAAGACGAAACAAGATTCATCACTTGAATCACGACACAGACGAAACCCTACTTGATCTGTTCAACAAAGATCCAGGTGACTCGACCAAGACGGCCAATCGCAACCATTGTACCATGCCCAGCCGAAATTATGCCATGTTGACAGAGAATTCCCCCAAAAATGCCCATCCCACCAATGGAGCACCACTCGTCGATGGTGCAAGTCAAGATGTCCTGTCATTTGTTGGCAGGGACGGTCACTCTGAGCTACACGAAGGAGAGGTGCACGCTGGTACGGACAATGTGTCAGCTTCCAATGCTCACGGTCGCAGGAATGATGGCAGTCTCGATATCCGGATCAATGTTGAGATGGACCAACATAGCGCCGAGGGCCAGACCGAGGCTTACGGACTCAGTGTGCCGCTGTTGCGCTATGAGAAACCCGAGAGACCAGCGACAGCGGCCTCAAGATTCCCGAGAGCATCAAAGCGAACTCCCGAGGTGGCACCGGAGCCAGTGGCTGCACATTGAAAGAGCTGCCGTTATTGACGGATGCAGCCAAGGCGCCATGTACTCGTTGTTGGGTATTCGGATTCTGTGGTTGAGTTGTTGAGTTGCATATTGTAATGAGATACCATGGGCGAAGAGGATGTGCACGATTTTTTTTTTTTTTTTTACTGCATGTACAGCATGAATTTGGATGTAAGAGATATATAGGGAAGCAAAGACTTGTATGTGTGCTTGATATTACGGCCTCCCGGTCGCCGAAAGAGGTGGTTGAGGAGATGTAGGCTTGTTGGGAGATTTGTCTGTGAAGCAGGATGTACGTAGACTTTCGATAATTACATGATGTTTTCGTCATCTTTGTCAAAAGTGATACGGGGCCACGCCTACAGGATTCTTCGGCTGAGACATGTGCGATGACGGAGAACGGGACGCACAACAAGATCAACTGCCGTGGGCGCATCAGAGACAAATAGCAGCCTCCCAGCCACAACGGGGCCGAAGTCGGGGCAGCAGCAATCGAGAAGCCGCCTGATGACCGCCTGGCCTCCGTGTTGCGCTCCGAGATTTAAACGATTTAAACCGCAATAAGCCGACACATAACAGGACCTGGGGCCTGGAGGTGTATTGGACGACAAACAGCTTCTTGAAAGAACAGCCCAGCATCGATCATCCTGACTTTTCGGCCCATCGTCCTTTTCGCAGAGACCAGAACTCCCCAGCGTTAGCAGTCATGAAGTCGGCAGTCTTCATCAGAGCCCAGAGCTTGCGCTCTGCGGCTGCAGCCAAGGTCTCGCAGCGGATGAGCATGGGCACGCTCGCCACGTTCAAGACGCCCAAGGTTGCCAACGAGCCCAACGTGAGTCAATCATGCCGTGGACGACAGGCCGGCATTCAATCAATCGATCAATCTACGGCAGCTAACGTCTGTCCCGTATTCATCGCGTTTAGCACCACTATGCAAAGGGAAGTGCTCAGCGCCAGGGTCTGACGGCAGCTATCGAGAGCTACCAGAAGAGGGCCCCCATCGAGGTTCCCGTTGTTGTCGTTGGCAAGGAGGTAGGTCGATTCGTCTCCATGTCGTCGAAGGCTTCCAGAAATCATTCCCAGCTGACTTTTCGATTTATTTCACCTCGTCCAGATCAAGACCTCCGCCCTCTCCCACCAGTTCAACCCTTCTGACCACGCCAGCAAGGTCGCCAACTACCACACTGCTACTCCCGCCGATGTCAACAAGGCCATCGATGCTGCCCTGGCGGCCAAGCCCGCGTGGGAGGCTCTCCCTTTCTCCGATCGCGCCGCCGTCTTCCTCAAGGCTGCTGATCTCGTCGCCAACAAGTACCGGTATGAGATCATGGCCGCTACCGTTCTCGGTCAGGGCAAGAACGCCTGGCAAGCCGAGATTGATGCCGCCGCCGAGCTGGCTGACTTCTTCCGCTTCAACGTCCACTACGCCCAGGAGCTCCTCTCGCAGCAGCCCGAACACAACTCTCCCGGCCTGTGGAACCGCCTCGAGTACCGCCCTCTCGAGGGTTTCGTCTACGCCGTGAGCCCCTTCAACTTCACGGCCATTGCCGGCAACCTGCCGGGTGCCCCTGCCCTCATGGGCAACGTTGTGGTTTGGAAGCCCAGTGACTTCGCCATTGCCTCCAACTGGCTCGTCTACCAGATCCTGCTCGAGGCCGGTCTGCCCAAGGACGTCATCCAGTTCGTCCCTGGTAACCCCGAAGAGATCACCAGGACCATCCTCGCTCACAAGGAGTTCGCTGCTCTTCACTACACCGGAAGCACAGCCATCTTCCGCAAGCTGTACGGGGCCATTGGCGAGGGTGTTGCCGAGGGCCGCTACCGATCCTACCCCCGAATCGTTGGCGAGACGGGCGGCAAGAACTTCCACTTGGTCCACCCATCTGCCGACCTGGACAATGCCGTCAAGCACACCATCCGCGGCGCCTTTGAGTTCCAAGGCCAAAAGTGCAGCGCCACCTCCCGCCTCTACGTCCCCAAGTCCGTCTGGCCCGAGTTCGAGCAGAAGCTCGTCGCCGAGGTCGAGAAGATTACGGTCGGAGAACCCTGGAACCACGCCAACTTCTGCGGTCCCGTCATCCACGCCGCCTCCTTCAAGAAGCTCTCTGGCGCCATTGACGAGGCCAAGACCGACAGGGAGATCGCGCTCGTCGCCGGCGGCAAGTACGACTCGTCCAAGGGCTATTTCGTGCACCCCACCATCTTCCAGACCACCAACCCCGCCCACAAGTTCCTGTCTACCGAGTTCTTCGGCCCTATCCTGACCACCTACGTCTACGATGATGCCTCCCCCGATGCCTTCGGCAAGGCCTGCGAGCTGGTCGACTCTACCTCCGAGTACGGCCTGACGGGCGCCGTCTTCGCCAGCGACCGCGAGGCCATCCGCTTTGCAGAGGACAAGCTCCGCAACGCCGCCGGCAACTTCTACATCAACTGCAAGAGCACCGGCGCCGTTGTCGGCCAGCAGGCCTTTGGTGGTGCCCGTGCCTCCGGCACAGACGACAAAGCCGGCAGCTCCAACTTGCTGACCCGGTTCGTCAACATCCGCGCCTTGAAGGAAGAGTTCAATCCCACTACGCAGGTTGCTTACCCCAGCAACGAGGTATAGTCGATTCGAGAGATTGATTATGCGTCAAAGTTCTCTCAACGAAAAGGCGGGTTGAAAAAAAAATTATAGAAAGATTGAACATTATCATGAAAAACATTTCCCTCGAAGGGGACGAATCAATCAATGGGTTACATAGGTATTCCCAATGGGACTCGGTAGCAGGTGACGAGAACAATTTGTGTCATGCTATTTTCAACGCCGGGTATCTGTCCCGGGTTTTGTTTCTTCTACAGCTCAAGGGATTCCTGGAGACATACACCCGCGCGATATGTAGGCGCCGTCATGATTTCATGAAGCGGCCATCAATTGATCAGCACACTCATATAATCGGTGCCTGTATGCCCTGCCCCTCTGTGATTTATTTCATTTCCGACGAAGCACTCGCGGCTGTGGGGCATGGCAGTTCAGCTCCATCACCATTCACCTGATGAGCAGCCTTTTTGATATGCGGAAAATACGTTGGAGTCGAACGCCAATCGTCGGCTCTCCTCAGCAACGGCAGTAGAAGCGTTACCGCAACGATTCGTTGCCTGCGAGTTTATGCGTCTGGTCGCGTGCTCTGGTGGATCTGATGCTTCCTCGTATTATTAGCGTAGCCTATATGAACTTTTTCCGTTGCACCTTCCTCGCATAATATTTACCCGAGCACCACTACCCTGCAGCAAAAACAAGGCGATATTGCGAACTCGGTCCGGGAGTCCGGGATGGAAGCTGGCTGCTTCTCCGTGGTGTGTGAGCACGTGCTCGCAGTTCAAGGCCAAGCCGACAGGCACCAATAGTCCCGTACATACCCCGGCAACTATCACGAGCAACCAGGCCACGACGGCCACAACCCGTCCTGATTGATTTGGAAAGCACATGGGCGTCAACGGCTTCCTAATTGGCCCAGGCACTTTTCTCAGCCCCGAGAGCACGCGACCATTTTCTCGATGATGCTTGGTCAATGGCCGCCAATGGATGATCCCGTGGGCGGGCCGCCTCTCCTCGTGGGAGAAGATACGGACTACGGCTTACGGACGTGCGACGCGGGCATCTGGGGGAATCGGGGGAGTGGGAAAATCCAGAAGAATCAGTCAGTGCCTTTCCTAGGAATGCCGATAGGATGGCACTGCCGATGCGGATGGGGGGGGGGGGGGGTTTGGTTGCCTCTTCTTCATCATCCCGAGTCTGCGCTTGGCCCATCGTCCGGCTTGACTCTCTGCCCCAACGTGTTTTGACGCTGGTTTCCCTCCAAAAAAAACCACAAAAAACCACAAAAACTGTGCTCAAAATCAACATAGCCTGAGCGGGTGCACTGCTCGGTAAGTACATAGGTTGTAGCCTCTTCTTGGCCTCCCACGCAAGATCCAATCGTCTCGAGCCAGCGCCCTACATTTGATCGACAAGTAATATTCGCACAAGACCGATGCGCACTCTGTCCGCCTTGTTATTACTCCCGACTCCCGACTCCCGACTCCCCCGACAAGAGGACCAAGCGCAAATCGCGTGTCGAGCTTCGAACAAGATCCTGCTCTTTGGCTCCCGTTGCTTGCATCTCGCGGCGGTCTTGTGCACCCCCAACCCAAATCCGTCCACGCCAGCACCAGACGCACACATCTGCTCGGGACTCGGGACTTGCCCGATCATCACATAATAAGCAACCTCCATCTCCCAGGGGCCAGGACCCAGACTGACACCTCGCCGGGTGCCATGTTGGCTTGAGCTTTTTAGCTGGCCGCGTCGTCCATCCCATCACTCGGTCATCCATCGCTTGATACAGTTGGAGCTCACGCGGCTCCGCCATGCCTCAACCGATCCTTCCGCCAACCCCCGGCTCGTCCACCGATATCCAAGGCAAAGACGGCGCCCAATATCTCTCTTTTACCCAGCTTGCCTTTGAACTGCCACCTCCCGCGATTCATGATGTATCGCGCATGTCCCCTACTACCGATTCAAAGCACGCCATGTCCTCCAGCACGGCATCCCATCATCCGCCCACGCTAGACTCTTCTTCATCCCCGCGAGCTGCGTATCCATTGCAGGCGGCTGAGACGGTCAAATGCCGTCGTCGATCATCTGCTACCAGGGATGACAGCAGAATCAACCCTTCTTTTGCTCTTCCCCCCCCCCCACCAGATCCAGAAAAATCATCCAAATGAAGCCCCGAACGCAGAAAGCCTCTGTCGAGTCCTCATCGGCCAAGGACTCCAAGGACTCTGGCAGAGCCGGGGCCAAGGGATCGGCCGGCACGGCAAAGACTGCCGCTACCAACAGAAGCAACACCGTCGGCGATGCAAGCGGAGCCCAGGGAGGGAAGAAGAAGCAGACCAGCGCCACCAGCGCCGCTGGACGTAAAATCGCCAGAAAGACAGCCCACAGCCTTATAGAGAGGAGACGGCGCAGCAAAATCAACGAAGAATTTGCTGTTCTCAAGAGCATGATACCTGCTTGTAACGGTGAGATGCACAAGCTTGCCATACTCCAGGTGGGTAACTTTCCGGTTTTGACAAGACCTTCTTTTCATTCCCGATTGCCTCTTTCTCACGCAATGCTTTCATTTGCTGACGCGCACACTTCTCGTCACCAGGCCTCAATCGACTATGTGCGATATCTCGAGGATTGTGTGTCAAAGCTCCAGGCGCAGCGTGGTGAAGAACGAAACCGGGAGGAAGCTACGCACAACAATTCGTTGCCCTCCATCCGGGATTTCCATCCCACATTCCGTGCGGACCCAACGGACCAGTCCGGAGATGTGGACATGTCGGACTCAGATACGGCGTCGCTTCCTCTCTTGGCCGGGCAGCCGGACCGCTCCCACCGACCGTCCATCTCCCCAGGCTTGCGAGCCGAACACGCTGATCTTGGTCAACACTCATACCCGCCTGCTTCGACGGATCGACGACACTTTAGCTTTAGCACTTCAGCGGGAGCCTCACCCGCCTTTGGACCTCGGCGACACGGCATGTACGCTCAGAGCAGCGCGTCGGGCTCAACCCTCACCAGCCCTGCCTTGAACCCACAGTCCGACCTCGATCAAGAGGCCACTGCCGCGCTGTTGATGCTGAACAGCGACAGACGAGGAACCAACGCGACCTTGAACGCCCGCGGCCTTTCGGTTCGCGACCTGCTCAGCACCTGATCCGTCTGCGTCGTACGCAACTCGACTTGACCCCGAAATTTTTTTTTACCAAGAAAGAAAAAAAAAAAGAAAAAGAAAAGGAAAAGGAAAAGAACATCATTTCTCTCAGTCTTTGCAGACACGCGAGAAGTCGTGTCTACAAAAGTTGAAGCCCTGCATAGTCTTGTAATGTGTATTTTTGCAAGAAGGCGGCATCACGCCTGCATAACTCGCTGACGACACAGAGCAAACGAAGTAACGACTTGACTCCATTCACGCTCTTATGCCGAGCGTGCGGGCACAGGTGGACATGATGCCCCTTTTCCTATCTTCTACGAGATGATGATGACGGGACAGCGAGTGGAGACAAGCTTAGTTGGACATGACTGGGAAGGTGCGACTTGTCGTTGCAAGTTTTGAACGCGAATTGCTTGGCAATAAACTCGGCTTGCGCACTTGACAGATGAGGACTTTTGGAGTTCTCTGGTGGCGCATTTATTGTGTCGATACATACTTGTAATGTTATTGTTGAAATGAAAAGTATGCAAGTTCTTTGTGGGTTTTTCTTTTTTTTTCTTCTTTTTAAAAGCTTGATGAAAATTTTGGTGGCACAGTCTACAACTCGCTGCTCTTGTTGTAGTTGTTCATCAGGTCATATTCATTCAAGCCGACACGGGCCACCCCTGCCAGAATCACGATTTGTGTCGTTCGGTTCCGGCGACATCGTCTTTTGCATCCCTGAGCAGGAAACTGCAGCAACAGTGGACGTTAGCCGGGGTGAGAAGCTGGGTGCCAGAGATGTAGAGGCCACTCACTTGTACCATAGAACAGTAGGACCGATAGTCATGAGATGCCACAAACTGTGGGCATCGATGTAGCCCAACCATGGGGGAAAGTCAAACAACTCCATGCTCATAGCCACCATGACCCAAGCCACCACCACACCGGGCACGATTGACCACAGGCTACCCGACTTTCGATAGCTCGTGATGCTGAACCAACTCCACAGGATATTCTGCACGATGCCAACCACGACATTGGCCGCCATGTTATACGTGTAATCCCACCTCACGCCCTTCAAATACGCCACATGGCATACGTAGAGCATGACACACAGTAGTGTCCATGCCCTGAGGACGCTCCTCCGTCGAGGACTCGGCCGATCTAGCCTGAAGATGCGAATAGGCGTGTAGTACATTCCATAGAGGACGCTGGCGCCGGCAGCAAAGTAGTCCAGCTCTTCGGTGGTCTGAAAGTCACGGGTGTGAAAGATGGCGCTGAAGATCCAGCTGGCGATGCCGACGTGCGCGAGGACAACGTAGAAGGGTCGCAGGGTGTAGTTGGGCGGAAGGCGGGCCCGGATCTTCTGGAGCCCGTTGTAGTGGGCGTAGAGGTTGCCGAGCGAGAAGAGCACACTGAAGGGCTCTTGCATGCCGAGGAAGCGGTGGAAGGGCCATTTCCCGTGGAATTGAACGATGGGGTCGTGGGCAGACACGCGTTGCGCCGTGACGATGTGCTGGCAGGTGTAGTCGCACTCGGAGGCGCAGTTCCAGAGGAGGAGACGGCGGAGGAGAGCTGGGCCAGGGGGGGCAAAAAAAGGTGTTAGTTCCTGGCTCTTCATACAAGGTGCATTTCTTGTTGCGCGGTGCCTGACGTTCGAGGATCGGGCGCACCGTGGCCGTGGAGCGAGTGGACAGAGACGATGGACTCACGAATCGGGGTATGCGGCTTGCCTGGGCCACAGTTCTCGGTCTTGCAGACCTGCCATGACGTTAGCCGTTGGACATGGGGCCACACGGATGGTGTAGTATAATGAAGAATGAAGAATCAAGTTTCCGGGTCCCGCAGCAACATGGCATACCTCGAGACATTCTCGAAATGCGGGCGAGCGATCCCCAGCCGAGGCTTGCGCCTCGCCGCAGAACAGTACCAAGAGGAGGCTCAGGGAGAGCAGAGCCGCGACTCCCCAGGCCTGCTGCCCCTTATGCGCTGCCATTAGAAACGCATGTAGAACACGTGAGGAGGAAGAGGAAGGGGAAGAGGAAGGGGAAGAGGGATGGGGAAGAGGGATGGGGAGAGTCGGAGGAGGTTTGGCGCCAAATGGAAAAGAGCAAAGCGGCCGAGAGGGCAGATCTGTGGTATTGCAGATGGAATTGTCATCCAACAAGTCTTGAGTCGTGCATGCAAATAGTCGGCTTCTGGTTGTCAATGTGAAGCTGATGCCTGGATTGTTGCATGCTCAGTCGGGGCTCTGGAGCAGGAGGGGCGCGGCGGGCCATTTTGGAAGGAAGTGGAAAGAGCGCATTGGCTGGTATGAGACGTTTGAGACCAAGTGGACAGATGTGAACGTGCAACGCCCATTCCACATGGCTTGATTTGAGCGATGGAAAACCAGGACACCGCTTCTTCTCGGGTTCCATAACCGACTCATTTGACTTGGTGGATCTGTCAAGCAATGCAATGCCCCCCAAAGCCTCCAAACCAAATGCTTTCCGAGTAGTCGACGTAGTACGTAGTCCGTAGTCCGTATTACTCCGTAGGTTGCCTGTTTTGTTCGGCCCCACCCGCAGCCACTCGTTGCCCGGAGCAACCCGTCGCGCGCCCATTGGCTACCCTCGCTCCCACTCAAAATAATGCAGCATCCAATGCCTCCCGCTCGTCCTCCCTGCCTTGATGATTTCAAGTACACCAACACGGAAGCATCAGCTACGCGAAGAAAGTTCTCGCGATACCTAGCAACCAGGGTCATGGTGATCCTCTGACACGGAGACAAGCCAGGAACTCGCCACATAATCATTTTACTTCCCCCCCTACTCGACGCTTGCGACTACACAATCGCGTGTATACATCAACTACGCTGCACGCGTCTCCAATGGCGACTGCGTCGCCCACACCAATGGCCATGGCCGGTCCCGTTCGCAGAAGCTCACAACGCCAGGCTCTACGACGTCTGCCGTCACAGCAGATGGCAAGCAGGAGTGAATTTCAGGCGGCCGCTGCTGCTGGTGCCGCTCCAGCAAGCCAATCACCACATCAACAGCAATATCACGATGACAGCTCAGAGGATGAAATTCCTGTGCCCATGAAGCTGTCTGCTCTCACAAAGGCCCTATTACAAGACGACGCACCAGCCGTTGCTGAGAAGGCGGCACCATCAGCGCCTGTGGCGCGAAGACGAACTAGTGCGTTGAACAACAACTCGTCAGCTGTTGGAACTACTTCCCAGGATCGACGACATTTGCGTTCGGAAAATGCGGCGCAGCCAACAAACGATGACAAAGCTGCCAAAGCCTCCAATGCAAGCCATAGTCAAGAGACGAGCCCCGTTAGGAAGCGAGTGGTTCGTCTGGGCGGCAATCCACATAGTAGCCTCAGTCAGATGGGACCTGGCAAGAGACGCTCGACATCGACGTCTCGCTCCACCGGACAGCGGGCTTCTGCTCCTCCTCCCTCTGGCCGGACTGGCAGCCATGAGAAGTCAACAGAGCAGGAAGCACAGCCTCGACGCCAACCGGAGCAACAGCAGGAAGTCAACACGCCATCTCACGGTGAGAGAGTTGTGCGAATTGCCACTGGATCCTCGGCCGGCCGAAACCGGCTGGGGTCTTCGGGCGCCTCATCGGGTCGGTCAAATCTGGACAGGTCCATGGCGGATCGATCTCACCTGGAGGCAGAGTACGACCACTCGGAAGCCCCTGAGAGCGCCGTGCGCAATCCCGGCAGCCACGGCAGTGCGTCTCATTATCCATCGACGCGAAGTCGTCCAGATGATATCAATCTGCAAAGCTCGATGCGTATAAAGCGAGTCGGAAAGCTGTCTGGAAGCTTCCTGAGTGGGCCCGCGAGAAGAGGTCGACGACGTCAGAGCGAGGAGGGTGAGGCCAACGTCGAGGGAGAACAAGCCGCACCTCACCATGAGGCTGAGAGTCAAGCGGCTGACGGGGTTCCAGAGTCGTCAATCTACCACGAGGCCAACCAGTTCAACTCGGGCAGCCCTGTTGGCGGCAGTGGCTCCAGAGCTGGTCACAGGAGACATGCCCCGGGTATGGAAATAGCTGATCTGGGCTCTTCCAGACGCTCATCTCGCGGTGTGCAGTTTGAAGCTCGGCGTGATGACCACATCACAGTACCGGAAGAGATGCTTCCCAGACGAATCGAGATACCTTCAGCACATGACCAGGAAAACGAATATCCCATCACCTTCAAGAGACCGGTCAAGGCCGTACCGGAGCAGAACAAGCCCATCGTTCGGCCTCTGAGTGTTGATCTTGGTAGCGCCAAGCCCGCATCACCGGAGCGAAAACCTCTTGCTTCCATGGTCAACAACACGCCGCATCGTGCCGCCCCGCCGCCTCCCCCAAAAATGTCTGTCCTGGATGCCGCTACATCTTCAGCCGGAGCAGTCACAACTACCCAGGCCAAGCAGCGCCGAAATGTCCTCCGAGTGAATGGAAAATGCTACACTAGACTGGAGTGCCTCGGCAGAGGCGGTAGCGCCAAGGTATACCGAGTCACAGCCGAGAACGGCAAAATGTTTGCTCTGAAGCGAGTGGCTCTGGAAAACGCCGATGAGGGCACCATCAGAGGCTACAGGGGTGAGATCGACCTCCTGGCAAGGCTCAAGGGTGTTGACCGGGTGATTGACTTGTACGATCATGAGATGAACTCGGAGAAGCAGGTTCTTACTTTAGTAAGTTTTGACATGCCCACTATCCATCGTCAGGCCTACATTGACTAACCAAAAAAAACAAAAACGTCATAGCTTATGGAGATGGGTGAGCTAGACTTGAACAAACTTCTTACATCTCGACAAAACCCCGAATCAGCCAAGTTTGACCCCGCATTTGTGCGCTTCTACTGGAAAGAAATGTTGGAATGCCTGCAGTCAGTGCACCAGTACGATGTTGTCCACTCTGATTTAAAGCCAGCCAACTTTGTGCTTGTTCAAGGCCGCCTCAAGTTGATCGACTTTGGTATTGCCAATGCTATCCAGACCGATGAAACTGTCAATGTCCATCGCGAAACTCAGGTTGGCACCCCCAGCTACATGTCTCCTGAGTCATTGATGGATGCCAACAACCCTCGCGGGGGACGCATGCCTGGCCGTCCCAAACTTGTGAAGCTCGGCAAGCCTAGTGATGTTTGGTCCCTCGGCTGCATCCTCTACCAGATGGTTTACGGCCTCCCACCCTTTGGACACATCGCCAACCAGATGGCTCGATGCCAAGCCATCATCAACTGGGATCACACAATCGAGTTCAATAACCGAGGTGTGGGTGGTGTTGCTGTCCCCCCTTCACTCGTACGAACCATGAGGCGCTGTCTCAACAGAGATCATCACATGCGACCTACGTGCGAAGAATTGCTTCACGTCACGGACCCATTCTTGTATCCTGTCGAGTTCAACGAAAAGGCTCTCCCCATTGACGAGGACCTCCTCGGCAGGATTATCCAAAGTGTCGTCAGCAAATGTCGCGAAAGGATGCCCACCGAGGCCGAAAGCGCCAATGTCTTGCCGCAAGCGTACTGGATAAGCATACGAAAAGCCATGGCGAGCCGCACGTGAGGCTGTTTGACGAAACCGACCACATGCAAGCTGACTTGGAGAATTAAAACGATATACACCATGCTGTTGGACACAAGACCCGGATTGGATCGGTCTTTTATATATTCACCTTTTCCGCCCATCGACAAAGAACTTGCACGCCGTAGTCTGGCAGGCATAAATGCGCACGTGTTTGGGGAGTTTCTTTTCATTCTTGTCTTCCACTGTACCGTGTGTACTGTTATTTTTCTGGGATGAATGGTGTTGTGTCATCAAACGCTTGCTTGATTTTCATGGCGTTTTTTTCTTCTTTATAGCATGAGGCTAGCGTTTGAGCATGGGAGATATCTTTTTCTGGAACGGCAAACTTTGTTTAGCGTCATACATGACTTGCCATGAATCATCTCAATGGACAATTTTATTTGGTTTAGATTGAATAAGTGCGTGAATCGTGTTTCCTCTTAATCATACATCCGGCTCGAAGCCGATATTGATACATGTTTGGGAAAGATTGCTCCCTTTGTTCCACTATGCAACGAAATATACCCCTTTCTCATGTGAAGACTCATCCATCTAACTGTTGAACGAACGCTTTCTCGTCCACGTCCACGTCCGCAACCACGACCACAAAGCGATAGCATTGTCTTTCTTCTCGAATGCCTCGTCCGAATCCAATCTTGTCCTACTCCACATCCTCGGGGTTCTTGATCTTGAGTTCAGAAATGCGCAAAATCGTATAACGATGCTTGCTCTTGGCCTGTCTCATTCTCCGCTGCCTCCTCTTCTTCTTGATCTTTATCCGCAGGGGCTCTGATTCCACCCCAAGGACCGTAGCTCGGCACTCGAACACGCGCTCGTCGATGTGGGGCGCCCCCTTCATGGTGTAGTCGCGGCTGCCGATGATGCTGGCTCGGTTCAGGCGCAGCACGTCGCCGGGCAGCACGCCCGGCATGCGGAAGGGGAGACGGACCCGGTCGCCTTCCTGGACGAGATAGGGGAACCCGTGGATGTGGACCGTCACGTAGTGGCCCGGCTGGGCGACGAGGAACGGCAACAAGTTCTTGACGGAATCCTGGACGGGCGCCGGCGGCGCCGAGGGGTGGCTCTTCTTGAAGGCCAGCGGCCGGACCTGGTCGTCGGTGGGGTTGGGGGCATTCTTCGCATTCGCATGAGGCTGCTGGGCTGGCGAGATGATGGGGGTGGTGGTGGTGGTGGTGGTGGTGAAGGCGCGGCGGCGGCTGCAGACGGGCAGCAGGGCGAAACGGGCCGTTGACGTCGCGGGTGCCCGGAGCTCCGGGATGGAGCGGAAAAGTGCTCTGCGCATGGCGAGACTGCGACGGGCACCTCTCTTCGTTATTCTGGGTGATGAAGAGGGGCGGCGCACTTTGTTCTTGTCTGCGGAATCGAGGCGACTCGAAGCTATGTAAAAAGCTTAGGCGAGGTTCCTTTGCGGACAAGCGTTACGCCGAATATCCGAACGCTGGGGTGGTGGAGCCCGCCACCGCCGCCAAATCTTTTCTCTTGGGCGAAATTTCAACTTCAGATTCCACAACTCGCTCCCATATTGACGAGACAAGTGCAGAGAGTTATTAAAGTCTCAGAACGTAAGGGAAATACGGTCAATATGGTACGCTTCTCTTTCAAAGTCCTCGAGTCAGATTGATGGGGAACACTATTCTGGACCGTCGGGAATGATATCTAACAATTTCCCCATAGCCGCAGAACGAGTACATGGACAGGTGGCGCAAGCTGCATGGTCGCCGCCTGGATCATGAAGAACGAACCCGCAAGAGAGCCGCTCGCGAGGGTCACAAGGCTTCACAAGATGCCCAGAACCTGCGCGGTCTACGGGCGAAACTGTACCAGCAGAAGCGCCACAAGGAGAAGATTCAGATGAAGAAGCAGATCAAGGCACACGAGGAGCGAAATGTCAAGACGGCCGACGAGAAGGAGCCTTCCACCCCCATGCCCTCGTATCTGCTCGACCGGACGAACCCTTCTTCCGCCAAGGCTCTCAGCAGTGCCATCAAGAACAAGCGAGCCGAGAAGGCGGCCAAGTTCGCCGTGCCCCTGCCCAAGGTCCGTGGTATTAGTGAAGAGGAAATGTTCAGCGTCGTCAAGACAGGCAAGAAGATTCAGAAGAAGGGCTGGAAGCGAATGGTTACCAAACCCACTTTTGTCGGACAGGACTTTACCCGACGAAATCCCAAGTACGAGCGCTTCATCCGCCCCATGGGTCTCCGATACAAGAAGGCCAATGTTACGCATCCCGAGCTCGGCGTCACTGTGCAGCTGCCCATCATCAGCGTCAAGAAGAACCCCCAGAATCCTCTGTATACGCAGCTGGGTGTCTTGACAAAGGGTACAGTTATTGAAGTCAACGTCAGTGAGTTGGGCTTGGTGACCGCTGGTGGAAAGGTCGTTTGGGGTCGGTATGCGCAGATTACCAATAATCCTGAGAACGAGGGCTGTATCAACAGCGTGCTGTTGGTGTAAAGAAGGGAAAAAAGATACGAGAGTTTGTTTATCATTTGATTCTATAGTCCTTTTTTTTTTTTCGTCGCATGCTACGGCGTTGGCGGCGTTTTTTGGGGGGCCAAACCAGAGATGGGGGAGACATGTGAAAATGATGGTCTGGAGGGTGATGAACTGGCTTGTCGATGGGCGGCTTCGGTAGGAATATATAGTCAACAGGCCATTGAAGACAATGATTTGAACGGAGTTGGGGAGCATTTGCATGATGCAAACTGGGAGCAAGCAATCCATCGAGCAAGCAAGTACGGACTATGTTTTACGAGTACGGCGTGTGATGATGTGGATGAGTGGAAACGGCATCTTACCGAAGCGACAAACTGGATGATGAGCGGACGTCGAGGCGCCAGCCCTGGGCGGCCCGTTTGCTTCTGCAGGGTCCGATCTAGCTCCGTCCAGCAGTGACTCCAGAGGCCAGCAGCGCGATTCAAGCAGCCTGGCGCAAGGCGGTGACGCTGATGAATTATTTTTCTGCCCGACAAAAAACCTGCTGCCCTGTTCCTTGCCTTGCCTCGCGGTCTGCCATTGCAATAGACGCCTCTTGTTCTGCAATCCTTGTCGTCCTGCAACACCTTCTCGTTGGAAGATAAAAGTCTCTCTGTACATAGTTGTCTCGGTCTCTCCGAGTCGGAAATTATTGTTCTCCACCCCGGGGGAGGTATTTACACAATGAGCGGCGACAAGATGGACATTGAGCTCGCCGAAGAGCGCATGAAGGCCCTTGCACACAGCGAGCAGCACTACTTCAAGAGGTATTTGATCCGGTTGTTTTTTTGCGCAAAATAGTCCAATTGCTAACAAGTGAGCTATCAGTTATGACCACCATGGTACGATCCATCAATCCCTTGGGCTCTCATCCGTTCCTTTGTGTTCTGAGTCGCGAAAGTTGGACTGACCGTTTTCGCGCCGTGCGAGAAAAGGCATCCACGAGGAAATGCTGGTGAGCTTTTGCTACCTACCCCCCCGGCCCAGGAAGACTGCTCTGTTGCAACGGCTCGCAGCTTGCAGCTTGCAGCTCGCAATGTTTCCTCGCTCCTCCCGTCAAATGGGAATTATCACAATGAACAAATGACGAGTGCTGACGGGTTGTGCTTTTTTTTTTTTTTTTTTTTTTTTGCGAAACCGAATAGAAAGATGAAGTTCGTACACGATCCTACATGAATGCCATTATACAGAACAAGCACCTCTTCAAGGACAAGATTGTTCTTGATGTCGGCTGTGGTACCGCTATTTTATCCATGTATGTTTTCTGTGGATGCACAGTCCCCAATCATCAAAACCCTCCCTTGCGACGAGTCTAGCTTGTAACCACAAAGCGGAACCCCGTTTTTCAAAGCAATACAATCGAGAAAAGAGAACGCTCACACACCTTGCAGGTTCGCCGCCAAAGCTGGCGCCAAGCACGTCGTTGGCGTTGACATGTCGTCCATTATCTTCAAGGCCCGTGAGATTGTCAAGGTCAACGGCCTCTCGGACAAAATCACCCTGATCCAGGGCAAGATGGAGGAGATCGAGCTGCCTTTCCCCAAGGTGGACATCATCATCTCTGAGTGGATGGGGTACTTCCTCCTCTACGAGAGCATGTTGGACACAGTCCTGTACGCCCGTGATAAGTACCTCGAGAAGGATGGCTTGATCTTCCCCGACAAGGCTACCATTTTCTTTGCTGGTATCGAGGATGGCGACTACAAGGAAGAGAAGATCGGATGTAAGTCTATTTGCGCCGTCTTTGTTCCCCTCGTTTCTCCTCTCTCTCTCCACCTCATTCGTCTCCCCAGACTTCAAAACCCAAGCCAGTATTACTCACATGTATCTCTTCCTCCAAATTTAGTCTGGGACAACGTCTACGGTTTCGACTACACGCCTCTCAAAGAGACGGCTCTCTCCGAGCCCCTCGTTGACACCGTGGACCTTAAGACGGTCGTTACGGACCCCACGCCCGTCCTCACTCTCGACCTCTACACCTGCACCGTCGCCGACCTCGCCTTCGCCACGCCCTTCAAGCTCTCCGTCAAGCGCGACGACTTCATACACGCCCTCGTGTCCTGGTTCGACATTGACTTCACCGCATGCCACAAGCCCATCCGCTTCTCCACCGGGCCACACACCAAATACACCCACTGGAAGCAGACCGTCTTCTACTTCAAGGATGTCTTGACTGTCCAGAACGGCGAGGAAGTCTCCTGCAACGCACAGGTGAAGCCCAATTCCAAGAACCGCCGTGACTTGGACATTGATATCCAGTATGAGTTCCAGACCGATGATGCCACCAGATCTGCTTCCGGACAAGCCACGTACCGCATGTGTTGAAAAGGAAACACTAAACACGTACATGAAAAAAAAATGACAATGAAAAAGACATGACGATATGAGACCTGTCACATTTCTCACGACAGGAACACAGTGATGTTAAATCTGGAGAGAAAATTTTCAAGGTTCACATACCCGGTAGACCATTGTAGCAGGAGATAAAACAGCAAAAGGCATTACTTGTTCTCCACGCCCAGGAAGCCATCCAGTCCTGGTTACCACGTCGAAAAAAAAAAACCCACATAGCTAGGATAAATAGATCTGTGACAAAAGGAGGATCTGGTTTCGCCAAAGAAGGCATCACTCATGTTGGAAGGATTCTGATGCCATCACGAAGGGTTGTCAAGGAACGGACGGGTAGGGTAGGGTAGGGAAGGGGGCCGGGCGGCGTACGAGTAACCGTATAGGCAATGAAGGATATCAACTTGTTTCGCGGTGACTTGTCTTGCTGGGGGGTTCTAGATCGGCCCCAGATACAACATGACTTTTTCTCCTCTTTCGAATCCTGCACGACCCTATTTGTGGCGATGAGAGCACAAATTGAATGGGATAGCAATGGCTTGGATCGAGATTATGCTACGTTTTGCATCATCGATCTACTTGTACTGCGCCAGGGCTGATTATGGAACAGGAATTGTCAAGAACAGTCGAGACAAAAAGACACCTGCGGTTCCGTATCATCATCATCTGTTTTTTTTTTTTTTTTTTTTTGTTCTCGTATCAAGTATGCTGCGACCAATTCGATCGTTTGTTTACTTTTCAGTCATGAGACATCATGTCGTCCACGCAACATTTTTTTTTTTCCTTCATGGGCAGTCCCATCTAGTCAACCCCATGCTTGTATATATTTTCGACCCTCATGTCCACTCAAATCAAGATCCGTCACAGGATGCATCATGTCATTCGTCGTCCCGTTTCAATCGTCAAAAGTCAGCGGACGTTCTACGATCCAAACTGCTTGACAATCTGTGCCACCTTGTTGGCAAGTTCATCTGCTTCGGAACGAGTGGCGGCTTCGGCGTACACTCGGCAGGCATTCTCGGTACCGCTGGCACGGGCAAATGAGCGGGCCGTGGCATACTTTTGAACCACCTGGTCAATCTCATCCTGCGCACCGGGCGGGTGGCTGAGGCGTCGCTCCGCGTCCGTGGCCTGGAAGAGGTCCTTGTTGCCAACCTCGACCCGAACAAGGCGGTTGGGGAGATCAGTATAGGTCATAGCCCAGTCCTTCAAAGTCCAACCCTTGTGAGCCAGCACTACCTCCACCATCAGCATGTCAGAGAACGCGTCTCCAACAGTCTGGTTGATCAGATCGCCAACCGCGGCAAGTGTGTCGAGGGCGTCCTTTTGCGCGGGTGACTGAGGCTGCTTCTCCCGGAAGGTGCGCATAGCCTCTTGTGAGAAGACGACCGTTCCATGCCCGTTGGCCTCAAAGTAGACGCCGACATCGAATTGGCAGGCGGCATGGTGCAAGTGCTTCACGCCGGTAGGAGTGAATACAACAGGTAGCTGAAGATGCCTCTCAATGTAGTTGGTGCTTGCTCCGTTGGCGTAGGCAGTCTGGACAACGCCAATCCGCAAGTCGTCCTCCAGACCAGCAGAGCGAATCAAATCCCCAATGAAAGAAGCACAGAGTGAGGAGATTCGGTCACCGTCCAACATGAAGAACCCGGTTTCGGGATCGACCCAGTAGTAAATCAAGCGATCGGCATCACCGTCGAAGGAACAGCATCGCACCCCAGGAACGGGCTTGGGACTCTGAGGAGCTCGCTGTTTCGTTTTGACGTAGTCGGCACCGCACTATGGCCACTCGTTAGCGACTTGATTCTGCGCAAGAAACAGGCACAGGTGGACGAGAGAGTCATCAAAATTTGTTACTGCTTACATCGAGATTGAGGACCTCGGGTCGGAGAACGTCGTCGTTGACAACCTTGACATCGAAACCGGTCACGTCCTTGGGGATGAACTTCAACATTTCCGAAAATTTGGGCCCGCCAACGCCATTTGCGCAATCGACAGTGAGCTGACCCTGAACCTTTCTTCCCTTGAGCGCACGCACAAAGGCATCGGCGAACTTTTTGTAATAGCCAGTCTCGCTGGGTTCGCCATAAGCCTTGGGTGTGCCCTCAGTATTGACGCATCGGGTGAGGTAGTGGAGCTGGGGAGTCGTCAAGATCTTGTAGTCGGTGTGTTCGGTTCCAGTGGCATCGAGGGCAGCAGCCAGGGCGGTAACAAGGCTATGGCCAGATGGACGAGTATCACGACCGTATACAACGCGGCCAGGGTTGCTGATGTCGATCTTGAGCTGAGCAGCCAAGGCCTTGTAAGTGTCGAGGAGCCCTTGGTCGGTAGGACAGTTTACCAGCTGTGTAGCATACGCTTCCCATTCCTGTTCAAGCATCTCACCCATGGGATCGACAATCTTGACACCATTATCGGCAGCTGGGTTGTGACTGGCGGTGATCATGACACCAACGGCATTGCCATTGAGCTTGCGGCTGCGCAGACCGGCAAGCAAACCCACTCGAAACGAAACGCCAGTAAGTAGATCAGCATTCATCCGGAAGCCTGCCGTACCATATTTGTAGGAGCGGCCGGCAACGATGGGATATTTGGCTGACGCCTCGAGGATCTTTTTGTGATCCATGGTGCAGAGTATCTTCTTAATCGAGTGTGTGTGGTGGGATATCTGGGCGACGGCGTATTAGTTGATGTTTTGCGACTAGATGAGAACAGCTGTCCGGCACCAAGTGGGAAAGAAGCTGGGCACTTGAACTGGAAGCGTGGGGAAACGAACTGTGGTTGCGGAACGATGCAAGCGATGAGCGATTTGACGCGGTACATATGTACATACCTCGGGACAGAGACGTTGAGAGGAAGAGCTCGACGAAGCTGGCGGCGGATGACGGAGAGCAGCAATGCGATGGCAACCGCCTTTTGTTACTGGGTCGTCGGTGGGGTCAACAAACGTCAAACGTCGAATGGAGTGCCTGAACTAGATGAGATGGGATTCGAACGAACCCGCTGGACACCCGCACCAGACCACTGAAGACTGAAATGGACCCTGCTGAGGGGAGGCTGAGGGGAGCAGGAGGGGAGCAGGCAGGAGGGGAAGGAGGGGAAGGAGGGGAAGGGTCTTGGTCTTTTCAATTCCCGGCAAAAGCTACAATACGTACTTGCTTGCTTTTGTTCTCAGCTGAGCCAAGGGGCGCCCGTTTGCGTTGCCTTATTGATTATTAGAACAAAAAATAGTACGAGCAGTCTGGTATTCGAGTTTCACCCGCAAAATTCAATCACGACAAGTGGAAGATGGAGTGCCCGAGTGCCAGATTTAGGAGGGGAACGTGGAGGGTTATTTAAGGGGGTCAATTTTGGCAGTACAGGGGGAAATCTTTTGGGACACGGCAGCCGCGTTATACGGCACTTCACAGCCAGTATCCGAGCACCAAGCACCAAGCCCTTCAAACGGTGATGATATGTCAAACAGACTCGATGGACAAGCAAGCACGAAGAAGTCGTCGTGGACGCCGTGGATGCCCAACAATGCTTGCCAACAATGCTTGCCAACAATGCTTGTGTGTGGCGATAGAGACGGAGGATCTGAGTGGCTGAGTGGTCCTCGACATGGACCCTGGCCACAGTTTATCGCACAGCCGCTTGCGTCATCAGCGGCACTCATCAGCGGCACTCATCAGCGGCACTCATCAGCCATGGCCCATCACTGCGAAAGAGCAAAGAGCCGCCCTAAGCGTGCTGTGCTGCTGCGAAAATGGCTGCGAAAATGTTAGCGGTGCACGTGCTTTCGTGACGCCACGTGGAGGCCCTGCTTGTTCTGCCCATCAGAGACGCGGCAAACATCTCATCCACGCGCCTCGGCGCCAGCAAATGCTGCTCGTGAACCTGCTTTGACTTTGTTGCTCATTCCCATCATCGTTCTGCTCTTGGCCCTGTTGTCTCTCAATTTTGTATATGTACACATTGGGGGTTTTTTTTTTTTTTTTTTTGGGAAGGGAACTCATCACTTGAATGCGACATTGGTGAGGCCGCTGTGACGGAATTTGGGTCTTCATCAACACCCTTCTTCATGAACGGTGCTGTGTGCTGAAAAATTTCTCTAGATGGCGACATACCATCGAGTTGTTCAACTTCGCTATCATGGCTGACGAACAATGCGCCAACCCGCAATTGCTTGCTTGGGTCAAGGAATGGCTGGACAATGCTCGGGAACGCAACACAAAAGGCGTCACCACTTATCGCAATGCCTACCAATCTCTCAAAGCCTGCCCTCTGGCCTTCCAGCACCCGTCCGAACTGCAACAACTCAAGGGTTTC
Organism: Epichloe amarillans; assembly: GCA_024072835.1. NCBI lineage: Eukaryota > Fungi > Ascomycota > Sordariomycetes > Hypocreales > Clavicipitaceae > Epichloe > Epichloe amarillans. The sequence continues at coordinate 1,944,574 of CP099635.1, read as the reverse complement.
GGTCCGAAGCTATGCGACCGTCTTACTGACAAGCTGAAGATGCATTGTCATGAGAACGGCCTTACCATGCCCGAGCACCCTCAAATGAGGAAAGCTGCTGAAAGAGCGCAGAGGGAGGAGGCGGAAGCCGCTCAGGATGGCCCAGCGACTAAGAAGCGCAAGACGAAGCAGCCTAAAGCATATGTACCCAGCTTTCGCTCTGGTGCGTATGCTCTGTTGATTGGTCTAGCCACTCTTCCTGATGATGCTTCGGCGAGCATGACCAAAGCAGAGCTGATTGAGGTATCGCAACCGCACTGCGACTCTTCATTTACTGCCCCCAACGACCCGACAAAATTTTATACAGCTTGGAACTCCATGAAGACGTTGATTCAAAAGCAGCTTGTCTATGAGAGAGGTAGACCTTTGCGGCGCTATGCATTGACAGACGATGGATGGGACGTTGCGAGGCGGATCAAGGAGACCCGTCAGTGTGCTGCCGATATGAATGATGAGAATGCCCAAACCGCCCAAACCGTGGAGACTGTCGAGCCTCAAGCGCACCAGCCGGCTGTGCAGCCTTTGACTGAGCGGTCCCATGCTCCTGCTTTGGTTGTGATCGACGAAGACACTGCATCGAACGAACCTGTCACGACGGGCGAGGTCACAGCCAATGGGCTATCGCCCGAGTTTAATCCCATCAAGCTACCCCCAGGGTCATTCACTGTGCGCTTGGTTTTGGATGTCCGAGAGGTGAGGGCAAAGACGGATCGCGATTACATGCAAGACGAGCTCGCCAAGCAGAATGCCGCCCCACTCATGAGAAGTCTTGAAGTCGGTGATGCCCAGTGGGTTGCCAAGTGTCATGATTCCACATTTCTCCAACGATTGGGCGCTGAAGGCGACGAGGTTGTGTTGGACTGGATTGTTGAGCGCAAACGCCTGGATGACTTGATTGGAAGTATCAAAGACGGACGATTCCAGGAGCAAAAATTTCGTCTGAAGCGTTCCGGGGTTGAAAACGTCATCTACATCATTGAGGACATCTCTATTGACCCTCACACCTGGCAGAGATACGAGGAAGCCGTTTCTTCCGCCATCGCTTCCACCCAGGTCGTCAATGGGTATTTTGTGAAAAGAACAACCAAAATGGACGAGACTGTCAAGTATTTGTCTCGATTAACGGCGATGCTCAAGAGAAAGTATGAGACACAGACACTGCACGTCATCCCTTCAAAAGCGATCACGGCGCAAAACTATTTGCCTTTGCTAGAGCACTTGCGTCAAACCGAGCCATCTCAGAGATACTACGTTACGTATCCAGTGTTTTCCTCCCTGTCATCAAAGTCCGAACTCATGACATTGAGAGATGTTTTCTTGAAGATGTTGATGACGACGAGAGGTGTGACGGGGGAACGCGCACTTGAAATTCAAAAACGCTGGCGCACGCCTTACGGTTTTGTCAAAGCCTTTGAGGCGTGTGGGCCCGGCGAGCAAGGCAGGAAGCGTAAGCAAGAGCTCGTCTTCGGCCAACTTAGTCACTTGGTTGGGAGAAAGAAGATTAACAAGGCGTTGAGCCACAAGCTTGCCGAGATCTGGGGCGATGCATAAGTAACGCGGTATCATCCTCCGCACACCGGTACGGCGTAATCATAGGGCTTACATTCAATGTGGGGAGATGAGACGGTACCGTGATACCCGAGCTAATTTACCATTATTATTTACAAATTTCAACATATCTCGGGTATCTTTCTGAAAACGACATGTTCCGACTATTGCTCTTGTTGACCAAGGATGCGTTGCACCATTTTCTCGAGCCAAGGGACAGACGCATCACCACTATCTGCGCCCAGAATTCCAGCGAGCGACTTCTCAGCATATTTGGCCATCATATCAACCTCAATGTTCACGGTGTCTCCCTTCTTCTTTTGTGCCAGAACAACTCGCTCCTGGGAGTAAGCAATCAGCATGATCTCCCACCACCCCTCCGCGTCGTTCACCTTTGTGACAGTCAAGCTCGTGCCATCAATGGCAATGAAACCCTTGAAGATGATGTACCGCAGCATATCCCTGTTCTTTGGCTGGAATCGAAAGGTCAAGGCATTTCCATCCGGTGTCACGGACAGAATCTCGGCCGTTGTATCGACGTGGCCTTGGACAAAGTGGCCGCCCATGCGGGTGTCGGCCCTGACGGCACGCTCCAGGTTGACTCGGCTATCTTGGACGAGTGTACCGAGATTGGTGATGCGCAAGGTCTCCGGGGCGACGCCGACTTTGAAGGTGTCGCTGGTGAAGGACGTCACGGTGAGGCAGCACCCATTCACGGCGATGGAGTCACCGTCGTGGCAGTCTTTGAGGAGGAGTGATGTGGGCGGGATGGTGAAGGTCATGGTGACGCCGCCGCCGGAGTCATTGTTATCCAGGTGGGAGATGACTGACAGCGTTAGGATATGTGGGAGATTTAACTCAGTTGGGTTCGGTGAGTGAAGCGCAACACTTGCCTCCAAGATCTTCAACGATGCCTGTGAACATGGTGGTGGTGGTGGTGGTGGTGGTGGTGGCGGTGACTGTCCCGGGAGAAAGACGAGGAGGCGGTTTCGGCAAGCTGAGACGCAATGGGATGGATGACAATCAGAGTGTGAAGGCTATTCTCGTGGGAGAATGGCCAACCTCAGCGAGCAAAAATGATTTGTGCCAGAGTTTCAGTCGCTTGGGAATTGGCCTTGGTGGTCGCTGCTCGATCCGGTAACCAACTCTTACCAACTCTTGTTGGCCGATGGCCGGCTCTATCCTATGCACCTATCATGAACGGCCCCGCCAATTTGTGCTAGTCACTGCTGGTCACTGCTGGTCACTGCTGGAGGGGTGACCAAGTCGGCTATCGATAAGAGGCACCCGCCCAAAATTTTCTGCCTGGGCCAACCAGCTTCATGTTAAGCTCCAGACTCCAGGCGGGAGGCTTTGAGTGTGCCGTGAGAACATTCCGTAAATGACGAACCACATCCTCGACCTTTGACTTTGTTTCCGCAAGTATCACAGGTGATCGGCACATCACCTTCCTTCACAGCATTCATAGAGAATCTCAGCCGACGCAATGGCGCCCAGCCGGCCGGAGAACAAGAAACCGCAGACTCCTGCCTCTCTGCTCGTCGACGCAGAAACACAATTAGAGGTTGGCAACGTCGATGCCGCCATCGCGCTTGCCTCCAAGGGTCTTGAAGTCACTGGGAGCGGGGGGGATTTCGAGCTGCGCGCCCTCAACTTGCTCGGCACTCTTCTCGTCGAATCGGGAGAAATCGAACAAGGACGCACCTACTTCGAGCGAGCAGTGAAGCTGGACGAAGATGGCATGATGGACGAAAAAATCGGAGGCGGACCAGACAAGTTCCTTTTCCTAGCGCAGATGAGCGAAGAGGGCGGTCAAGACAGTGTCAACTGGTTCGAGAGAGGCGCGTCCACGCTAAGAAAACAGATACAAAATTTAACCGACCTACCTAGCCGGACGCCGGAGCAGCAGGCATCTCTGGATGAGAAGCAGCAGAAGCTTGGGGATGTTCTCTGCGCCGTCGCAGAAGTGTACATGACTGACTTGTCGTGGGAGGCTGACGCGGAGCAGCGATGCGAGACCCTCGTCACGGAGGCTATGATGATTGCGCCCAACTCCCCTGAGACGTGGCAGGCAGTCGCCAACGTTCGCATCTCACAAGGCCGCGTTGACGAGGCCAAAACATCTCTCCAGAGAAGCCTGGATCTCTGGCAAGATCTGCCCCCCGCGCATCCCGATGTTCCCGCGTTTCCTACACGTGTCGGCCTTGCCCGATTGCTGCTGGAGACGGAGATGGAAGACGAGGCACTGAAAGTTTTGGAGCGCCTTGTATCTGATGATGACGAGAGTGTGGAAGCTTGGTATCTGGGCGGTTGGTGCTTGTACATGTCGGGCGAGAAGCAGAAAGACGGTCAAGCTCAGCAGAATGGGGACGGCAAGGAGGCGTGGAAATCCACCTGGTCTACGGCACGGAAGTGGCTGGCGCAGTGCCTCAAGTTGTATGCCATGCTGGACTACGAGGACGAGAGGCTGGGCGAGCATGCTGTCGAGTTGTTCCAGAGCATTAACAAAGAGCTAGGTGAGATGCCTGAGGGGGAGGAGGACAACTGGGAGGCATCGGGCGACGAGTGGTGTGAGGAGGAAGACGAAGACGGGGATGATGATGATGAGGAAATGGAGGGCTGAGAGGCAGAGGACATTATTGAATGAACAGCTCTGAAGATGATTTGAAACGTGTTCTTCTTCTGCTTATGGCATTGACATGGCGTTTTGGGCAGGTTGTGTGGAAGATGGACGGACATCCTCTGAATAGTCGCATGCTTTCAATGAAGACATATATATATATATGTGTGTGTGTGTGTGTGTGTGTATTTTTTTTTCCGAAATTGATGCACTCAATATGACGTGACCGCATTGCGTGATCTATGCTCTCGCTTCCGCGTTACCTTCACAGTGTCTAGTCAGCCCCTAATAAAGAAGTTTGTAGTCCAATATATTCCAAACTCCAAACAAAATGCATGCCCTTTTCTCCGCCAGAACCTCCATCCATGTGGCCTCGTCCGAATTCTTGCCCTCTCAAGCAGCTTCTACAGCAAGCTTCTCCACGCCCTCGGTCGGTACACCATCAACCTCCTCATCAACCTCTTCATCCACATTACCAGCCAACCCCCTCTGCCATAATTGTCTCCCCGTTAACTTGACCGGTTCCTTGATCTTCGCCTTTTTCAACTCGGCCAATCTATCCTCCTCCTCTTTCCTCTCCATCTCCTCCATCTCCCTGACGAATCCTTCCCGCCACTTCAAGAAAGTCTCGGGCGTAACTTGTGTGCCGTGGAATTTCTTGTTTTCCTCCCTCTCCGCAGCCAGTGCGGCTTCTTCCTGAGCCTTGGTGACGGTGTCCTTGCGGTCCTGGATCATTTGCTCGGCTGCTTCTTTGATCGTCGACACGATGGCGAATATCATGGCCATGCCGAGGTTCTCCTGGATGATTTCCTGCACGCCGGAAAGGAGTCGTTCCCTGTCATCGCTGATATTGAAGTGTTCATGCGACGGGGCGTTGGGCGCACCGAGGAGGTCTAGATGGGGGGCTACGTCGGGGTACGTGTCTGGGTAGCGGACTTGGAGGAGGAAATGCGGCGCCGTGTCTTCTTCTTCATCTGGTATGTCTAGTTTTATTGATACTTGGAATTCGGTTTCTGATAGATCTGTGGGGTTTGTGACTTGTCGTTAGTAATATGCTTGGGAGTCGAATTTTCGAGGTACGATGCTAGGGGGGGGGGGGGACTACCTGTGATTTCTTCGGGGAAAATAGACTCGAGAACCTCGCGCTCCTCGACTTGTTCTTCGCGACCCATGGCGACTGGGTGTACGGGAAACTTACTGGGATCCCGGATTCGAAGACTGTGAGGTTCACGATAAAGTTAGTGACTTCTTCATGAGCTAAAAGTCCGCCGTGTGTAATCAGATGGGTGGGGGTTCTGGACGCTCCATAAGCCCGCGGGGGTCGCACTCGCTGGTATCACATGACAAGGAGGAATTCGGGAATTGTTTCATTATTTGTCGTGGACTGAGACAATAGTAACAATATTTGCACAAAATCTTCATCTCTGGAGAGTAACAACTCTATGAAGCCAATCACGCGGCCCTCAGACGTAGTACATACTCTTTTCCAGTCATCAATCAGATGCACCTTCAAGCCGGTATTTCATAGATGCGTTGCTAAAGTGTGTTGTCCGGAAGTGGGGTTCGTGCCTGTCAACCTCCATATGGAGGGACATCCCTGTCCACACTAACGAGGCGGGTCTCGTTTAGGCTTAACGCGGTGCTCACCGCTTGGCAGTTTCTAAAAAAAATTGGGAAAGCGACTACAGGCGACAGGGACAACAGAATTTGTGAGAATTGTGCTTCTCATCACGACAGATTTTTGATCCAAATAAGTCTCCTGCCACTTTCTTCAAAATGGCTGTCAAACCTGTTGCCGCCTGCAACAAGAGGAAAGCCACCCCCAGCAGTAAAGGAAGGTCCGATTCGAAGAAGGCTCGCCTGGATGAGATCAAAGCTCAGAAGACATCGGCTTCGCGCGACGATGTTTCTGATTCGGACTCGGACGATGGTGGAGTACAATTGAATGACGAGAAGGATGCGAAGGCTGCCAAGAAGGAGGATTCTGGTGCCAATGCCAACACTTTCGATCGCGGTTAGTGATGCAGAGAACAGTTTTTCTGCCGCCAGATACTAATAGAACCTCTCTAGCTGGTATGACCTCAAGAGAGTCCCACGCGAAACAGAAACAACTGGCATTGGAGCGAAAAGCTGCCAAACCCCTGGCCGACGAGGTTCAGCGCACCAAGAAAATCTGGGAGAGATTGAGAAGAAAGTCTCATGTGCCCAAGGAGGAACGACAGCGATTGGTTGAGGAGCTCTTTGGCATTATCACCGGCCGCTGCAAGGAGTTTGTCCTCAAGCACGACGCCGTTCGAGCCGTTCAGACAGCCATCAAGTACGCCACGCCCGATCAGAGAAAGCAGATTGCTCGAGAACTCGAGGGAACCTATGCACAACTCGCCGAAAGCAAGTATGCCAAGTTCTTGGTAGGGAAACTACTCGTGCACAACGACGACGAGATTCGAGATTTGGTGATTCCCAACTTTTATGGCAAGGTTCGCAAGCTCATCAACCACTCCGAGGCTTCATGGATTCTCGACGATATCTACCGCACAGTTGCCACAAAGGAGCACAAGGCTGTGCTTCTTAGGGAATGGTACGGGCCGGAATTTAGTATCAAAGAATTGACAAAGGACACCAAGCCAACCGCGGATTTGAAGGAAATCATAACCGCCGAACCCAGCAAGCGCGGTCCCATCATGAAGACCTTGTTGGATATGATCAACTCCCTCGTGCAGAAACGCATGACGGGTTTCACCATGCTGCATGATGCCATGTTGCAATACTTTGTCAACACGCAAACCGGAAGCGAAGAGTTCAACGAGTTTATCGAGATGATAAAGGGAGACGAGGGTGGTGATTTACTGAAGAACATGGCATTCACAAAGTCCGGTGCCAGGCTCTCATGCTTACTGCTGGCATACGGGTCTGCCAAGGACAGAAAACAATATCTCAAGGTATACAAGGATACCTTGGTTCTTATGTCCGGTGATGTATACGCTCATACAGTCATTCTGACGGCCTACGATGTCATTGATGACACCAAACTCACAGCCAAGTCCGTCTTCCCCGAGCTTGTCGGCGAGAACGCGGATGAGACTACACAAAATATCGTTGGTGCTGCCAACAACCCCAACGCCAGAACCACATTCTTGTATCTTTTCGAGGGGCTTTCCAAGTCTCTGTTCCCTGCTAGCCATTCGTTTGACCTCGAGACTTTGAAAGAAGTACACGAAATTCGCCAGACGACAAGTAAGAAGGATGCGGATATACGCCAACAGGAACTGGCCGCTTCTCTCTCACCGTACCTGATACCAGCCATCGAGCAGGGTGCTCTCGATTTGACGTCTTCTGCTTTTGGATGTCAATTCATCACCGACGTTCTCTTGTCATCGACCAGCCACGACAAGACCGCAGCGCTGGAAGCGATTGCCCGAGCTGCGGCCGGAGATCCCAAGGAAGAACCCGCAGAGGATGCAATGGCACGACCTCACATCTCAGCTACCTCGTTCGGCGGCCGCATGCTGAAATCCCTGATCCAGGGCGGTAGATTTGACAAAGCCGCCGGCAAAATCATTCCCACCGATCCCCCTCTCAACTTTGCCGATATCCTGTATCCAGTCATCAAGGACTACGTCATTGACTGGGCTACAGGTCCGAGCTCCTTCGTAGTTGTTGGCTTGACTGAGTCAACCGATTTCAGCAAATTTGACGAACTAAAGAAGACTCTTCAAAAGAACAAGAAACTCTTGGAAAAGGCTGCCACGGAGATGACTCCAGAACAAGAAGCTGCCAAGGTGGCTCAAGAGGAAAAGAAGGCTGACAAGGGTGGAAAGAAGGGAAAGAAGAAGTTTGAGGCGCCTGTTGGAAACGCTGGTAGCAAGCTGCTGCTGGAGAATTTATGAGATAAAATTGCTTTGTTTAGGAGAGTCTCGGTGTACATTGTCTATATTTCATCCAAAAGCTGTAGGCATTTCTTTTGATGAGCACCATGTGGTTGCTGTGGGTCAGGCATTCGTTTACTAAATGGACGAGTTGGCGTTCATGGACATGGGCTTTTTTTTCAAGTACCATTCGGCGCGAAATTCGAGCCTTTGTACAGACATCGAGCAATCCCAAAACATGACGCTATGTTGAGTGAGTGGGTGGGTGAGTGAGTGGGTGGGTGGGTGAGTGAGTGAGTGAGTGAGTGAGTGAGTGAGTGAGTGAGTGAGTGAGTGAGTGCTCTTGAATGGCCATGCACAGCGAGCGGACACGACATCGGCCGTTTCACATGTTTTGCACGTAAAACCCAGCGTCACACCGTCCTCGACTCGGCGTTTGTTTGCTCATCGTCAACGCAGGGAGATGGGCGAAGAGCCCTCTGCTTGGGCGGAAGGGGGACGCGGGAATAGGGGGGCGGAACGAGATCAACTGATCTTCACTGCGATGAAATGAAACGAGATGGTTTACTCGGGCTTACTCGATCGTATCTTCCTGATCTGCCAGCGTGGTCCAAGCAAGTACCTGCAAGCATTATCACCAGCAGCCCGCCCTGATGTTGTAGACAGACACGAAAACCCGAAACGCTTCGCAAGAGTCCAAGCAATGAAAGACTCGCTTTGGCGAGTGCGCAACTTGTAGAAGCTGAGATTGCAAGAGGCTGGGTCGTGGCAAGTGTCATTTCGTCCCACCAGACAGACGGTCTGCCCGTCCACCTGTAGCCAGCCGTCGAGCAACCCGTTTCTGCCACGTACCGTGGTGGTCTTCCAACCTTCTACCACCTCCTCGCATCAATATGCTCACTGCTTCTTGCAATCCCTGGACTGAGATTGACCCTGACCATGCACGGTTCCTGGGATGCGTGGATGTAGCATGGTTCAAGCACACATTCACTGGTCTCCTCGTAGTTAGTCACCATCAGGCCATCAGGTGAGGCAACAACCAATATCGACGACGGCCTTGCTTTTTTTTTTTTTTCATTCAGTCCTTTATATCTATTGTTTCTCGAGTCCTTCATCGTCGGCTCAAATGAGAAGACTTGGGTTCCAGGCTGACGGGACAATAGCAAGTCATAATGCCGGGAGCATACACATGTCCCCAAGGCTACCAATACTATTCCTGCCACGGCAATGATTTCAAAGGGTGCTGCTCGGTGAATCCCTGCTCGTTACCCGAATGCCCCCCTTCTTTTTTGCCCGAGCGAAGTCAGGAAGATTCGACAATGAGCTCAGATACGGCGCCTCCGACGACTACGACTCCGACTCCGACTCCGACCAAGACCGACTCGGGTGTCACGCATACTGTTCCCAATAACTCGGTCGTTACGGTGACAAAACATACCGTCATATTCTCAGAGGCACCTCCATCAACTGAGTCGTCTACTGAGGGCACCACCACATCCGAGGCGCCTGCATCGACAGCCGCGTGCACGACGTGTACTTTGCCGCCGACTACCACAACTGTGCCGTCCACAGCCAGCTCAGGTGGAGGATTTCCATCAGGGGCTGTAGCTGGGGCAGCTACTGGAGGAGCGGTCATTCTCATAATTGTTTTGATTTTGGTGTTCGTTTCGAAACACAGGAAGAAGCATCGAGTGGGCTGTGATGCGAGTGAGACGGAGACGCTGGGGGGCGATTCGCGTGTAAATGGCTGTGAGAAATCAAGCCATTCTAACGCGGGGCACACGCGTCCAAACAGCGATCCGTTTGCTCCGTTCGGGGGTAAGTGAAGCTTTTTTTTTTTTTTCTCCTTTTCCCTCAAAGACGTACTTCTACTTTAGTCAGGTCCCCCGAGTACAAGAACAGCGGGAAATGGTTTGAATTGAAGCTGACTGTTTGCTTGTAGGTCGAGTTGATCAGTCAGAAGAGCCACCTCGCCCACCAAGCGGGACGTTCGAAATGGACGGGGCAGGAATATCTGCTGTTGAACTGCCAGCGATTAGCATATCCGAGGCTCCAGATACTGCTGGGGCAGCATCATTTGAGGAGAATTCTCCCGTGGTCACTGCTGCTGCTACTGATCCTGCTGCAACTCTTGCCTCGCCCACAGGTCCGCAGAGAAAGATCACGTACGTCAATCAATGGAACCAATACAGGGCAATGGCGGCTGGTGATTACATGGACAGATGAGGAGCTGGGGCTTGGACAAGAGGCTTGCCAGGCAGGCGATTTTCAACGAGAGATAACTACTGAGTGCAAGAGCACAGATGACAGTATACACGTGCGTGAGGGTCAAATATCTTGTACCATTGATTAGACCCATTAGAGCAGAGCAGTGCGCATGGCGGTGATTAGGCAGCCATTTACACGATATAGCGACGAGTACTCCGTAAGATGGCCAGATTATTTGTAGGTCATGCAGTGATTGGTTCCCCAGTGAGGAACAGGAAGCCACTCATTCGTTTGCCGTGTGCAATGCAATGAAATTCAAACAATGGAGTTGGCGAGAAAGCCATGCAACTGAATGCCTCGTTGCTACGGAGTACTTCACATTCACTGCCCCGCACTTGTGGCACATCTTGTGTTTTCCAAACGGTGTGCTCCGTATGGCTCTTCTTCTCTTTTTCTCTTTGCATCACACATTCGCATTGCAAGGAAGATGCCCTTGGGAATTCCCTCTACACACCACGACTTTGCTCCGAATTCCGTTACCCAACATGAACATGGCACTCTGGCCGATGGCGTTTCTCGCGGTAAGAGCTGCGCATGATGATGTTCCAATCCGTACCTGACCTTTGACCTTGTTCCAGGCGACCCTTTTGTTCATCGGAGTAGCAATGTTCGTGGGTTTCCTTGGTCCTCTTGTTGTTGAGCTGGTTGCTGATTCGAAGGCGTTAGCTACGAGCATGTCATCTCGACCAGCCTTTCCCTCCCGATCTCGCCGTACATGACCATATCCACCATACTCCTGCCGGTCTTGGCACTGACGAACGCATTCGTGTACCTGAGATTCGGCAAATCTCGCAAACGTCATGACGCGCTCCTGGCACGAGCTCTGCAAGTTTTCCAGGCCCTCTGCACGACCGTCCTGGCGACGCTGCTCTTCTCCAACATTGTCCCCTCGGCTGTCCGTGACTGCCTCTTGTCGACTATCTGGCAGCGTCTCTTCAGCATTCATGATGCGGAAGCCATTCGGCGGATCCAGGATACCTTCAACTGCTGCGGGTTCAACACGGTACGGGACAGGGCATGGCCGTTCCCCGACCACCAGTCTGCTCGTCGGTGTGCCGAAACGTACGGACGACAGGTCTCCTGCGCTCGGCCGTGGCTCAGAGCACTGCAGCAGAGTTCTGGCCTTGATTTCGGAATTGTGCTGGCGGTGGGGCTCTTCCAGGTACGTCTTGTTCGACGTTGTCATTGCCTTGGACTTGAATGTCTGGCTCATTCACAGCGGCCGTGTAGATTGCAACGTTGTTCCTCCTCAGCGGATCCATGGCTTTTGACAACGAAGGTCGGGTGCGACCGAGGGGAATGATTCATTACGGAAGCATTGACGGCATTGACGGCATTGACGGCCCTGAGACGGCAAGACTTCTTCCAGGTGTTGTTGGGGATGCAGGGGATGGACTGGCGAGGACGGGGAAGATACTCGACCGGATGTTGAACGGGAAAGCAATCCTGCTACCGATGACTCGAGCCGCGTCCGGGTTCGGGGGAGCGTGCCGACTCAGGATAATAATCCCTGGCAGTAGACTGTGCGTGGGCTTGGAGGATGACATGTTTGTGAAGTGTTGGGGGTGGACGTAACCGGGTGTTGCCAATGTCGCGCTAGTTTGGCGCATGTATTAGCAACACTCGTGGATTGAAAAGGATTCAAAGTCGATGCAGCAATTCGACACGCTTCTGGCTTCGTCACCATAGTTCGACCTTTCCCTCATCCGGATCATCCGAGGGGTATACGGACTAAAAAGGGTATGCATGGCTCACCCCGTTGCAGATTTGCGGATAAGGCGGGACAGTTCTAACTGGACAACATGGACCGGATTAGCAGCGACGCAAAACTGGGGATTGCGTTTCTAACTTCTCCAGCCGTGTGTATATGAGGGCGTGCCTAGCGAGAGGGGTTTTTTTTTTTTTCCCTTCTTTCCTTCTTTTTTGTGGCTCTTCAGATACAAAACCACGATACTTGGTTTCGCATATAGTGCAATTGTTGAGAGACCCGCTGCAATGGGATTAGATTTCACCGTCTTCAAGGGTTCGAAAACCGGCGCTATCGTCGAGGCCCGAGGTCATCGCGACCCAGGTCCGACAGAGGTCCTCGTCGAAATCACACACTGTGGTGTCTGCGGCACAGACGAGCACTTTCGTGACAAGGAGCAAGGACTGGGCCACGAAGGCATCGGAACCATTGCCGAGCTCGGCTCTGAAGTCGAGCGAGTGTCTGACTTCAAGGTCGGTGATCGTGTGGGATTGGGATTTTTCACCAAGTTCTGCGGGTTTTGCAAATCGTGCGTGAACGGTATGAATGGCTTCCTTTCCCTTCACCTCGTTCAAGTTCCCCACCCACCCATCCATCACTCCGCATAATTTGCAGCCAAAACTAACCCCCCCCCCCAAGGCCACCAAAATAACTGCTCCAACGCCAGATACTTTGGAACCTCCAACCAAGATCAAGGGTGCTTCGGCACCGCCGTGGCATGGGATATCTCGGCGCTGTACAAGATCCCCGACGGGATTTCGTCCGAGGACGCTGGCCCGCTCATGTGCGCAGGCGCCACCGTCTGGAGTCCATTGCGTACTTCTGGCGTGCGTCCCGGTGATCGCGTGGGCATCATCGGTGTAGGTGGTTTGGGTCACTTGGCTATCCAGTTTGCCTCCAAAATGGGCATGGATGCCGTCGTCTTTTCCACCACGGCGGCCAAGAAGCAGGAGGCGCTTGGTTTCGGGGCCACGGAGTTCTATACCGCCGCCGACTTGGAGAAGCCTGGGAACATCGAGCCAGTTGACATTCTGATGATTACGTCGAGTGTGATGCCCGACTTGTCGACGTGAGTACCTCCCTTTCTTTTTGTTTCTTATTCTTCTTTTTTTTCTTTTGGCGCGTCATGTAAGCATGGAGAGAGGCAGCGCTGACATATGTTTCCACCGCAGATATTACCCCGTCCTCGCGAAGAGGGCCAAAGTCTACCCACTCACCCTCTCTTTCGAGCCTCTCAAGCTATCCGTCGTGGCACTGCTCGGGGGCTGTTTTCAGATCATCGGCTCGATAGTCGCTTCTGTCGGTAGCCATCAGGCTATGCTGGAGTTCGCTGCCAAACACAAAGTCAAGCCTCAGATCGAAAAGTTCCCCTTGACGCAAGCCGGAGTGACTGACGCGATGGACAAGCTGAAGGATGGCAAGATGAGATATCGCGCTGTTTTGGTTGCTCCGTGAAGCGTGAGGTAGCACATTTGATTGATGTCTTCTCTTGTTATTTTGCAGTCGCCAGGGTCAGATGAACTGGGATGTGTCGAGGATCAAGTGCCGATGATCGCCCACGCGGCTTCTCGCCTCTTATATCCGCAGATGATTAAGATTAGTGATTGTACACATCGCAACCAGCTCTGTCATCTTGCCTTGACAATATGTTCCGAGGAGAATTGACGGCACATTCTGCATGTCACATCACTACTGTCTCCTTGGTTCGAGTCCTCAATTAACAGGGTATTCTACCACCCGCGTACTCGAAAAATCGATTCCTCACCCCTTGATTTTTGCGGGACGAGAAAAACAAGAATAAGAAATTGTACAATCTCACCATACGCCAGGAATGCCAAGTATAAACTCCTCAAACTCGGGTTTGGACTTCCAAGTTGCCGAAGAAGTTTCGGCCCCCCCCCAAAAAAATATATATATATATATATTTCACATCCAGTCTTGTGCTCCAAGTCTGGTCCCCGAAGCCAGTGCTCCTCGTAGTGAAAAAAAAACCCCCCCCCAGCAACATGTTATCGGTTTTGCAACTTCGAAATTTCATCCAGCAAGTCTTGTAGGTCCTCGTCCTTGATCTTGTCGGTGAGCGAAGGAATCAGCGTCTTCGCCTCGTCGGCATCGTTGCAACATAGAGATCCTGAGGAATGTGCAGCATGAGTAGCGTGAACGGGACGGGGACGGCGGACATGGCCGACTCGCTTTTCAAAACGGGCATCGCGGCATTGTAGCATACCTAACTGTGCTCTTTCAAACTTGGCCAGGTCCTTGTGCGCGCTGAGCAATCGTTCCACGGCTTCGACATTCTCTTTTTGCGTGAACCGGGAGAAATGATCTAGGTAGTTGAGCGTCTGGTTCAACATCCTGGAAGGCGAAACCGCTTCCTGTCAGCCAACTCGATTTTCGACAAGACACACTCTCGGGCTACTGCTTTCACGGAAAATGGGATCATGTGCTAAGGCAAGGTGGGAATTTTGGGGCACAAACTCGGTCTCGTTGACGTTCTTGCGATCATTTCGGCGCTTCGCGACCAGGGCGTTCAGGACAAGCGACGCCTCCGACAGAGTGAGCGTGTCGACGTTTTGGAATTCGCCAAGGTTCAGGTTCGCCGTGGCCTCTTCGTTGCCGGGGGGGGCGGGCTTGGGACGCGAGGCTTGCTGGTTCGACATGTTGGGAGAAACCTTTGTTTGTCCGACGACAACGTGCGCGCGCCTCTCTTCTCGGTGGTGCCTGGTGCCTGGTGAGGGTCGCCGCTGGCGTCGCCGATTGAAGCTGGGTACGTACGGCCTGCCTGCGGGTCGCTGGGGAAGCAGACGAAGTATCTCTCCCAGGCGTTCAACTTGCTACCGCTGATCGAGAACAACTCGGAGAGAGCTGGTGGACGACGGGTTGGAGCTCTGGTGGGTGCTGGCGCAACGGAGGGAAAAAAGCAACCGGCCGTGATTTGGAAGCAAGGCAAAAAAAAAAAAAAAAAAGCATGAGGCATGGGATTGGTTGGTTATTGGGGGTGTTGCTCCAGCGGTGGAGGGGGGGGGGGCTTGCCGTGTTGGTGTGTGGCAGTTTTGAGTTGAGCTGGACTTGTTTAATGGGCATTCAACTTCCAACTTCTCGATCACAACCACCCCCCCCCCCCCCTCCCCCCCTGGCAACCGTACAGGATGCGAGACAAGCCTGCAATTCTGCATCCCATTCCCTCGACACACCGTGGCCAACTCTTCCTCTCTCCGAATCAGGACAAACATCGCAGACGCTAGCCAGCGACGGGCCACAGGGGTTCATGTTCATGGGTTGTGCCTCGGCGGACCGATGAGCCTCAACAAGGCCCCCAGCGAATTCCTCATTATCGACAGCAGACCGGCCCAACTGAGCCACTGCACAAAATGCAAGTTTCCGTCCGACCAGAGAAAGAGAATGTCCCCCACATCTAATCTGACCATGTCGCCCAGGACCGTCTTCGCCGTCATCATCATCAACAAGGCCGGTGGCTTAGTCTACAACAAGACGTTCCACGATGGCGGCCTCAACAAGATCAGCACGAACGACTACCTCGTCCTCGCTGGTACTTTTCACGGGTACGTTGGGAAATCGCAACCAAGCCGGCTCGGACTCCTCCGCGCCTCCTTACCCATGAAGTCCATGAAATCCATGAAATCCATGACATCCATGACATCCATGAAATCCTCGATACCAGCCTCTTTGCTCACGAATCCTCCCATTCTCCAGCGTCCACGCCATCACGTCAAGACTCAATCCCATAAAGCCCGTTGCTCCCGCTCCTGGCGCCAACGGCATATCAAACCGGGCAGAGCCCTCCTCGGGGCTGGAAGTGCTCGAGACGGAGAATTTCCGCTTGCAATGCTTCAATACCATGACGGGCACCAAGTTCCTGCTTTTTACGGATTCTACGCAGGCGAATGTGGATGTCACAATCAGGAGGATATACGACCTCTACTCCGACTATGTTATGAAGAATCCTTTTTATTCTCTGGAGATGCCTATTCGGTGTGAAATTTTTGACCGGAAGTTACTATCATATATTAGAGAGATCAACAACCGTTAATAGATGACTTCATTGCTACATCACATTCATCACGTTGCATTCATGTCGCGACATCCAGATTGTTGGTGTTTTCTTGTATCGTCTCTTTTACAATGACATGTAACTTCACCGAGGCGCCCATCAAGATGAGCCTGTCTGTCTGTCTGTCTGTCTGCTCTAGTCCCATTGGATTTGTCTGTTATACAGCTTCTCCTAGAAGCTAACTCCGCAAAGGGAAATAAATGTCTCTTACCCTTACGATGTGTCCATCTTGTCGCCGCCATCCTTCTTGCCTCCGCTTCCAGAGGGACCAGACTCGTCTTCTTCCTTGACACCGCCAAGTGACTCTTTCTTGGCAGCCTCTTCTTCTTCCCGCGCTCTTTTCTCCTGTCTGGCCTTTTCCTCCTCCATACTCATGCGTAGAGCCAACGCAAGTTCCGGCTCCATGGCCGGGTCGAATCCGAATTCAAACTCGTCGTTGCCGCCGCTCATGCCGCCGGCTCCACCGGATGACGGCCCACCCTCGCCCAGAAGAATAGGTGTAGATATCAACTGGTCACTGAGCAACTTACTGCTCGGCGGGATGACTACCAAATGCGAACCTTCGTTACCCTTGACAGCGTCATTGAACGCCTGCAGCTTCTTTTGCGTGTCGTCGTCATCGAGATCCCCAAACAGGATGAAGTCTACGGCGATGTTTCCTTTCTTCATCTTCTTGGCCAATTGCGTCAACTCCTTTTCGTTTTCCTCGATCGGCGAGCAGACGAAAACTATTATTCGTTGTCGCTGGGATCGGTTCTGTCGGTGTTTGAGAGCAAGCTGTTTTTTTTCTCCCGGGTCAGAGTCGACGTATCAAAATCTAGGCATGCCAAACTCACAGCAGCAACTTGAATGCCCGTCTTGAGGTGAGATAAGCCACCGATCTTCTTCTTTGTCCTGTGCAGGCCCTCTAGGATCTTGCCTTGCTCTGTGGTGAGGGTCACGAGCACTTCGGGGCCCTTGCCTCCCAAGCTCATCAAACCAACCGATGACTCTGGATTCCCTTGGGTAATACTCTGAAAGAGAATACTGACGGCATCTACTTGTGCATCGAACCGTGTTGGCTGGTAGTCTCCATTTCTGCTGCTCTCGCTGTTGTCCACAACTACCATGACCGCCTCGAGAACCATTTCTGCGATTTTGTCGGAAAAAAAATGCGAGGAAGTAGTCAGGTCTCGGGGAGAAGTCACGATTCAATAGAATGAGAAAGAAAGGAGATGTTGCGCTTCGTGGCGAAAGCAGAGGAATATCGTGGTTGATGCAGAGTCGAGGCGGCTTGCAAGCTTGATGGATGAGCTACGGGTCACCACAGAGAAGGCGGCGTAAGGCGAGTTCAGCCTGCCACTGCGGTCTGGGACTGGGAGGGCACTTTGTAGGTACTGCTACTTCGCACTGGCCGAGTATGGATACTGTGCCAATTGTATAGAGACCCCCCGAGCTCTAGTTGTTCTACAAGCTCGCTGTCGTGACCGCTGACATAAGCAGCCCTTCCAACCCCAAACCCCCAAACCCGTTTGTTTACTTCCGCATCCACTTGACCATTCGGAGCGCGCCAGAAGCTCAAGGTGCCCATAATACATGCCCCAGACATCACCAAACCCGGCACAGATTGGTCTAGCAGCAAACTTACACAACAACAACAGCGCGCAGAGAGTCATCTGACCGCACGCCGACTCAAACATGGCTCCCACCAAATCGAAGAGGAAGGTCTCGGACCAGACGATTCCTGCCGTGAACAGACAAGACACCAAAGTTTCAATCAAGAGCCCATCAACGCCGACCGGCAGAAGTCCAATCAAGAAACGCAAGATGGGGCTGAGTGCTCAACAGAAGCAGGCTTTGATCGACAATCTTCAACTAGAAGGTATGAAACTGCATGCTGCGTCTTTGACTGCTACTGTACTCACCCTGCACCAAGTCACCGAACGCGCCAGGCGTCTCCGAGCGCAGTATCAGCTTCAGGCACAGGGCCTCAGATCACGAATCGAAATCAGAATTAACAGGATACCCATGTCCCTGCGGAAACTCAAGATTGGCCATCTCCTCGAGAAACACGCCGAACAGGAGCAAAGTCGGGATGTGTCCAATCCTCCCCCGGTTCCTGCCAAAGACACGCCTCGATCCAGCCCACAAAGGAGTCTGCCTGCTCGTGCACAGGCAGTAGGTCGTGGCTACAAGCGAATGAGGTAAGTCGGGAAACGAATTCCGTACTGCCGAGCAACCTCTAGGACTCTAACAATTGTGTCAGCAACGAAATTTCTGGCGACAAGGAGAACGAGGTTGAGAATGTTGAAGGCACCAAGAAGCGCGTGCGCGTCCCTCAAGCAGACACTGGGCGTGTCAGACCGAATCAGGTTCTCTCACCAACGTCTTCAAACTCTCGTCTTGCAAATCGTGAACGACCCGCGTCACCGACAAAGTCATACATTGCGCGGCCTGGTTCTCCGCTGAAGGCTACGGGAACCTCGCGCTCTGCCGCCGCCACAAATGTCTTGTCCAACATGGTGGAAAAGGCCAAGGCTACCCGCGCCAGAGGGACGAGAAAGGTCACGACCACTTCGGAAACAAGTTCTACGTCGACTGGAACGACCGCAGCCTCGAGAGTCCGGCGCAACGGTGCTGCGACAACTGCCAAAGCTCCTGCGTCTCGCCCAGCAACTCGCGCCGGCCGCCGTCCTAGTAACACGAGCGAGACTAGTGAGGCTAGTGCTGGCACAGTGGTGAGGAAGGCGAGTGCTGCTCCGAAGGCAGGTCCGACTACCAAATCTACCATGATGCGGGCGATCCGGAAAGGTGTGACTGGAGGGACGAAGAGAGCAGCAGCAGCCGCAGCGACCAAGTCTACTGCAACTCCGGCCACAACAACTGCCAGTGGTCGAGTGTTGAGGAAAAGAGGCTAGTCTCTGCGAGCAGCAATAATGAATTTGAATGATTTGACTTGTTTTTACTGGGCGTTTGGTGGGATCAAAGCATCACGAATTAGGATAGACTAGACATGTGTGTTGTTTCCTCGATCATAAATTGCTCAAGCCTAATTCACTCTCAAACTATTCATTGAGGCGGCTTCTTCTTCTTCTTATCATCAACAAGCTCAATATTGTCCTCGGGTATCTCCTTATACTTCTCCAAGATAAACTCTTCCAACTCATCGCTAACATCGCCCTGCACAACAATTTCCTCACCTCCACTAGGCAGCTTGGTTACTGATGAGCCCGTAGCGAACTTTTTGCCGAGATCCTTGGCCACCTGCCATTAGGAAATTAGCATCTTAATTCGTTCGTATGTACTAAAGAGTGAGGGGGGGAGGAACTTGACGACGAGAAGTGCCATCATACCTTCTTCAACTCGAGACCAAAAGCTTCCAACCCAATGACTGCTGTGACAAACTTCTTCTTATTCCGCTCGATACGCTTGATAGTAACGACACTGTTGGCAATCTTGTCCGCCTGTTTCGCCTCAGCGGCCTCGGCCTTTGCCGCCTTCTTCTGTGCATCTTTGGCGGCTCGCTTCTGGGCGTCGACGGATAACGATGCAGTGGCGGCTTCCAACGCCTCTACGGACAGGGACCTCCCGTTTTAGTCATTGAGGGCGCAAGTGCGATTGTGGGGGAGGAAGTGCGAGAAAACACTCGGACATACCGGGCGACCAGATCTTATCGTACATGTCCCGATGGTTGTTCTCCAGCCACTCCTGGCATTTCTTCACTGTGCCTCCATATTCGCAGTACTTGAGGGGAAAAAAAAAAAAAGTCAGACGGCGTGTGCTATTCCGGGGCCTGCGGGTGGTCTCTATCAATGGGAGAGAGGGTGGCGGGATATTAGTTGCAGGGTCATGTCGAAAGGTCACGAACCTCGGGTGGTAGAGTACAGACTACATTGGGAGGGAAAACAGAGGTTAGCAACGGAAACTGATTGGAGCCGAGAATGAGTTGGCGAATCTGAATGTGCGGGAAGGAAAGGGACGACATGCCTCCGCAGTACACCACATGTCTGGCTTGGGGCGCGGCCGAAGCGGCTGGTTGATCTGTATCTGCCATAGTTGCGGACTTTGCGGGATCGAAGCAGGTGAGCTCATGCAACGAGTTGTCGCGAGCTTTTGGTAGTGCTGCTGGTAATAGTGTCTGAATATGGCGGGGTAATAAAATTGATTTGTTGACGGGCGGACGATGGAGGGGCTCTGGGCCAGCTGCTTGCCTGCTTGCCTGCTTGCCGGCTTGCTTGCGCCCGCCTGAGGCAGAAAGCAAATGTGTCTCTCGTGTCGTTGCTACTTCGATAACTTCCATCCCCTCACATCATGGTGAGACGAGCGTCGATCCAGTGCAGCGCCATCTGGCATCGTCCGCCGCTGCGGAAAACTACTATGGGCTCGGATTTGCAACTTGCCTGCTGAGCTCTTGCGTCGTCAACATTTCAGACGACTAGTTTCACGCAAACATAATAACTGGCCGGGTCAGTCGGAGGGTATTATGTACTGAGGCCAGAGACAAGTTGTCACCGATTGTTCACATTCTGAACCGTGCACAACTTGACATTGGTCATTCTTCCATCTACCTATCCTTGTTCACGCTGAGGTTGTCGATAACACAGAATTACCCGCGGCGGATTGAAGGCCTGTGTTGTACGTCCCGTAGTCCGTACTCCGTAGACTGGGGCGGGCAGGCTGGGATACTGGGATAAAGCAACAAAGCAACGATTCGGGTAGCCCAACTTCAACGGAACCACCTCAACTCGATCGGTACTGTAGGCATGTTTCACGATGCTTTGTTGCGTGCCAATGTCGGTCGACTTTGCTGGGGGCCAAGAAGCGGTTAGCCGCCCGCACATAATCCGCAAGGCACGCCCCGCCTTCAACTTTGAGGCCAATCTCACTTGGAGGCCAATCACCAGCCAGACAGACCAGACAGACCAGACAGACCAGACAGAAAGACACACACACACCCTGTTCGCGCGCGCCTGCAGGCCATCGCAGGCCGCCAAATTCAAAATTAGAAACCCGTCCCGGCCGCGTTGATTGGATGTTTCCCCCCCCACCTGGTGGGGGTGGGTGACCTGGTGCCGCCCAGTGTCAACCTGCCCCGTCCTCTCCTGGGATGGCATCGCCATGGTCTACGCATCCACGACGCAGGGCTATCACACACACTCTGTCTTCTTTGGGACTTTGGGGAACCAAATGCTACCCAAGCCCGAGATAATCTACATAGTGCCCACATGGTGTGCGCTGCGAGCCACTCACGCACTCACGTCTTCATCCCACGCCTCGCAGCCGCTTTGCCCGGTCCGGATCCAAGAATGGGCTCACTTAAGGATCTCGCGATCCCCGGCCAACAGGTGGCCGACTCTCTTCCCTCCTCCTTGGCATTCTCTTCTTTTGCCCCCATCTTGCAATTTGCGTCTATTTAATTTTTCTGTTGTTTTCTTGTAATTTCAGTAGACGCTTCGTTGATCGAAGCAGCCTGTCGTTTGTACCACTTGATTCCAACTTTCGGCGCCGGTCGTCGATATCACAGCTTACGACAAGCTACGATTTTTTATTATTATTTTTCTCAAGCAGAGAGACGCCAGGTGCGTTTGCTAAGGCAAAGCTCGTTATTTGGATATAGCGGGCTGTCTAGCCAGCAGCAAAGATGGCGGAAACTCTCCAAATACCACCGAGCAGCTTCCAGTCTCGCGAACCTTCGCTGGGTCGAAGGCCAAAGAGACTACTTAATCCTATAATAGAAGAGGATAGCGATGATGGACAGGCTCAGAACACAGCGATGGACCAGCAAAGGAGACGAGGCGATACGTCGCATTTAAAGATCGAGGCTTGGTTGTCGCCAGTGAGCGATCACTTCCCGACGCCAAGGGGAATGCATTATCTTTCGGCTCCCGTCCTTCCATCATCACCTTCCACGGTATCAGGAGATGGTAGCTCGCCGACGACAACCTCCACAAACATGTGGAATCGAGCTAGTATTGCAACGGAGAACACCGAGTTTGAGGACCTCTATGATGTACCGGAAGAGGAAGACGACGACGACGACGACGCCCTCTCACGATACTTTCAACGGTCCTCGATTGGAAGGACTTCTCACAGCCAGGCCGTAAATCAACCGATACCGAAACAGCCTACTCGTCTGGCGATTCCAGACAAAGCCACCAATCGTCCGGACGAGCCTTGGTCTGCAGTCGATGAGCTCAAGAAGATCACCTCGCCAGTTCCCGTTACTCCGTCTGCACAACTTCCCATGTTGCCAGCTCAGATGGACTTTATGGGAAAGCAACAAGCTCTCGATATCCCAACCATGTCTGCGCCTCCTTCTCTCGATGGCAGTCTGTCCTCTGAGCAACTCGCTGCAATGAGCGCGCCACCAACACCAGTAATTGGAAACGACGAGGACAAGGCCGAGGAAAACTGGACGGGTGTCCGTCTTCAGCCCGAGGCTCTTGCAACCCTGCAAGCTCTATCCGGCGGAGAGGAGGATGCTCACGAGCATGCGTCTCAAGTGATCGATGTTTCCATGACGACATCCCAGCCAAAAACTGAGATGCAACAGCAATCACTGCGTTTGGTAACCAGCTTCACGTCGTCCCAGACGACCCAGGGGAGAATCTTTGCGCCCAGTCCGAACCGACAATCACTTGCTGGCTTGACCAAATTGGACATTCCATCTCCTAGTGGCTTCTTTCTGGGGTTGTCCCCTCGAACCAGAACTACTTGGCACCCGCCGACCCAATCTCCCGCGGATATGCCACCACCGACTTCCACCACTGCTGAGCAGTTTTATCGATGTCCATGGAATATTGATACTTCAGTGCCACCCGTCCCCAGGCGTCCCGACTCAGCTGAGGGCTTCTATCGGAGTCTCAACATTTCTTCAGAACCTGTTGAGCAGGTTATTGAGGTGAGAGATGATGGTGATGATGATCTCACAGACGGCATGCCCACAGCCAGACCGACAATTCGGCACCAGAATTCCAATGATTCTGGAGACGCTATCAAGCCACCCGCGTCGCCCGAGGCTGACGAGGCACCGACTGAGATTGTCGTCGATTACGATCCCAATTACGCTCGGAAGCAGCAAAAGGAGGCTCTGGCTAATTTGGGCCGCACCGAGCTTTGGTTGTTGGCGCAGACAGCCTACCTGAGAGGCGTAGGCGTAGGTGGTGAAGACGACAGCGCCGCCCTCAAGAATATCGAAGAATCTCCCACTGGTGAGGACGAAGCTGAGACTAAAGTCGATCAGAGACTTCAAGTCAAAAAGAAGGTTGTGCGATTCTCCAATGTCATCCCCACCACCTCGCAACCCAAGTGCTTGCCCTCCAACCTCTTGCGACAAGAGTCTGCCTATTATCGAGCTTTCCAAGACTACATAGTCCGGACGCAGCTCCGAGATGTGTTCGTACAGCAACTTTCTCGCTTCGAGGCTCTTCAAGCTCAGCGCACAGCACTTCGCGAAACCCACCGCAACCAGCTCCTCGGCAAGTATCAGCTGAGTGTCGTCCCCCAGTCAGCCAAGAAACGGCTTAGTGCCAACGTGGCCCGCGGCGACCTCGTTCTCATTGACGACCCGGGGAAGTTGCGCAAGGAAAAGGAGTACGAGGCCATGAACCAGATGACTATCCCAACTTGGCACGTTGCAGCACTCAAGTTTCTCAACGGTGGACGTCTCATCTCGGCACCAGTGACGAAGAGACTGGCTCGCCTTTCCCACACGGCACCCGGCAAGGACGGCATAGCTCGCGATCGAGCGAGGATCCTTGATCTCGGGGGGCAATCCACGTGCGACTGGGCGTGGCACTGCGCCTTGCAATACCCCAACACCAAGATCTACACGGTCACCACCAAAGCCATACGCCAGCTGTCAAACTCCAATATCCGCGGTCCACCGAATCACCGCCAGGTTGCGGTGAAACGGCTTGCAAAGCTTCCGTTTGCCGACGACCATTTCGACCTGGTCTCCGCTCGTGAGCTTCACGGGATTCTCAAGTTTGTCGGCGAGAATGGCGAAGACGAGTGGGAGAGCTGCCTGGGTGAGTGCATGCGGGTGCTCAAGCCTGGCGGCTATCTGGAATTTTCCATCATGGACTCCGATATCATCAATGCCGGACCGCTCGGTCTTGCCAAGAGTGTCGAATTCGGCTTCACACTCAAGACGCTTGGCTACGACCCAAGCCCTTCCAAGCTGTGGCTCGGTAGACTGGCTCGCGCAGGGTTCGACGACGTTCGCCGTGCATGGGTTTGCCTCCCCGTTGGCGCCAAGCGCAGGATGAACACGCCTCCCACACCACCCAGGAAGGACGATGTCTCCATCAAGAGTGGGAGAGTTCGCCAGATGGAAGCCATGGTCATGGGCAGCAGCGACAACATCGCCAATGTCTGCAGCATCGTCGGGGGGTGGAGCTGGGAACGATGGCTCCTCCGATGTGAGATGGAAAAAGTAGCTGGTGAGATGCGACTCGTCGACACGGCGACAGCAGGAGCGGCGATGGAGGAGGCGGGCAAGTGTTTGGATGGAGTCCACGCGGTGATGGAGGAGGGCAGGGGCTGCAAGGCCGGGTTCCGGATGCTCAACGGCTATGCGAGGAAGCCCAGCCGGGACAGCGATTTGGTCCAGATTGCATTAGCAAATTGAAAAAGGTTTAAGAATGGGGGCACTTGACGAGAAGCAGGATAATGGTAATGGCGGCGTCGGCACGATGGATTGATGATGAGATGTGTCTTTGATGCTTACCTTGGGCACTGTACCGTATGTTACTGAATATACGGAGTATATGTACATTTTAGCCACCACTGTCTAAAAAAGATACCCCCTCCTTAGAAGAGCTGAAGGAACCACACACACACCTCGCTTGTTTGTTCCGGTGGAATCAAAAATGGATGAATAAACGTAACTGACAGAACGGGGATTCGAACCCCGGCCACTTTCGTGAACGGAACGCCCCGATCAGGATGCGTAAGAACATATGTATGTGCTTGAGACCGTCGCCATAGACCACTCGGCCATTCTGCCTAGAACTCTTCCTAAGAAAGGACCCTAACTCGCTTATTAGCTGGCGCAGAAAGAACCACAGAAAATAATTAATGGCTTGTTGTGGCCTAGCGCCTGTCCGTTGTGGTTTTTGTCGCCCGCCCGCCCGCCTGTCCGCCAAAAAATGTTGGATCAGTCAGCAGCAGCCTTTCCTTTCATAGCGTGTGGGCCTTTCGTCCTTGAGCTTCCTCCCCAAGGCTCACAGGCAGATCCAGTCGTGACGAAACCATCCCCCGAGGAGCGACATCAACCAACTTCCTTCTTCTTCCCCATCAAATCATGTCCGGGCAGAACAACTGGCAGGAAGAGGCCATGCGCCGCCTGCGCCAGATGCAGGCTCGCGCCGGGTACGGCGGCCGACCTGGCGGTGGTCCTCCTCAGGTCCCTCGCGGAGCTGGAGGTGCCCTGGTCGGAGGAATTCTGCTGGCCGGCGGTGCGTGGGTGCTGTCGAACTCGCTGTTCAACGTGGACGGCGGCCAGCGCGCCATCAAGTACAAGAGGTTGAGCGGCGTGAGCAAGGAGATCTACAACGAGGGCACGCACATCAACATCCCGTGGTTCGAGACCCCCATTGTCTACGACGTGCGAGCCAAGCCCCGAAACGTCGCTTCCCTGACGGGCACCAAGGACCTGCAAATGGTCAACATTACTTGCCGTGTGCTTTCGAGGCCACGGGTCGATGCGCTTCCCCAGATCTACAGGACTCTGGGCGCCGACTACGATGAGCGTGTGCTGCCTTCGATTGTCAACGAGGTGCTGAAGAGCGTGGTGGCCCAGTTCAATGCCAGCCAGCTGATTACGCAGCGAGAGATGGTGGCTAAGCTTGTGAGGGATAACTTGGCTCGACGAGCTGCCCGCTTCAACATTCTCCTTGATGACGTTTCCCTTACGGTATGATTTCTTTCCTGCCCTTTTTTTTTTTTTTTTTTTTTTTTTTCCTCTCGACTTGGCCAACCAGGGCACTAACGTTGGTGTCAAATTAGCACCTTGCCTTCTCACCCGAGTTCACTGCCGCCGTGGAGGCCAAGCAAGTTGCCCAGCAAGAGGCCCAGCGAGCCGCCTTCGTCGTCGACAAGGCCAGACAGGAGAAGCAGGCCATGGTTGTCAAGGCACAGGGTGAGGCTCGCTCAGCCGAGCTCATCGGTGAAGCCATCAAGAAGAACAAGGCCTACGTCGAGCTCAAGAAGATTGAGAATGCTCGCCTGATTGCCCAGCAGCTGCAGGAATCTGGCTCAAAGAACAGGCTGATGCTGGATTCGGATGGTCTGGGCTTGAACGTTTTTGAGGGTGCGGACAGCAAGTAAGGGGGATGAAGATGGAATGGATCGACTTTGCTGGTCTGCGAGGAACTTGGTAGGGGAGGGGGCGCTGTCAATGGTTCAAGGGGCGGAAACGGATCAGGTGGAAAACAGAAAACAATCCTCTCCACTGAAATCAATGTCTGCACTGACGGAATTTGTACCATAGTAAATATCCTGACAAGGGGGGGGGGGGAGTGTGGTGCATCATGGCAGTCACTAAAAATCTCCCCTTCGATATCATAAAACTGATGGAAACCAAGCACGCGCACCTCGCAATGTCTCGTTGCTCATCATCATACATACCCCTGAGTACTTGGTTCCCTTGCTGTGGCCGCCGCCGCAATACTTGGCCAGATGCGCCATCTGCGTGGGCTTGTGGGTTGTCTGTTGGATGATGGGCAAGTTGTTGATGCCAGATGGCCTGATGAGTAGAGGAAATGACGAGGGAAGAGGGGGGAGTCCGGTGTTTGTTTTCCTTTCTCGTCCAGTGACCACCGTGAAATAAGTCAATACCAACCAACGGCTGAAAAGGACACCCGGTCGTTTGACGCAGCAAAAAAAAACATTTGTCATGCTTCTGCCCCCGACAGCCCACTGATGTCCATCCCAAACGACGTCACAGTTCAACTTGCACCTCCTCGATCAGCAAAAATCTCGCGGGGATCCGAACAACGGGGCTGTGACTGATGTGGAAATCGCCACCCCCCATTCTCCGCCGGTCCAGCGATCGGCCGGCGGCGACGGCAAGTTGCGGCAGTGCGGGATCCACCCGGCGGGGCAGCCTTTGCCTAATTGGGATTCTGATCTTGTTCCACGGCCTCGTGTAGTACCTCGTGTAGTACGGAGCTTGCTCTGTACGGGGAAAGCAAGAGGAATACGCAAACTCGTTTAAGAACAGGCCACATTTGATTTACAGAGTATTCGACCGGGGGAAAGGTGGCTCGTTCAAAAGCGCGTTGTTGCCCTGAGCCTCATGCAGTGGCCCCCGTAGGTCTTTCACTCCGTACATGTAGTCTTTCGCTCCGTACAGGGGCAGGGTCTTTCACTCCGTACATGTAGCGCGGAAATCTCCGACTAGAATACGGCCTTTCAAACGCAGCGTTGCTCTTGCAGCACGATGCGTACGGAACGAGGCGTCGGAAGAGAAGTAGTTAGACTATTTGGTTGCAGTCATGGTCTTGGACGTCGATTATGGACAGCGGTTGGTCTTTCCGGCAACGAATTGTATAACAAAATCAGTTTTGCGTAACAATTGCCTGCCCTCTTGACAGCTGCCAGACTGCTTGTTGGCAGAAAATCCCGGGGTCCCATGCAGGGTAGGTAGACTGGTGGGGGGGGGGGATGTTTTTACTTGCCGCGGTAACATAGGTCCAATGTACTTTTATCGACTTGCAGCTCCCCCCCCCCCTCCACCAACCAACCGACCGCCACCCCTCCAAGGTAACCAGACAAAAATTGAAGCCATCAACTTGGACAAATCCCACTCAACCATCCACCCAGTCAAAATGTTGATCAAGTAAGAAAAGGATTCCCTCCCACCAAGTGAAAGCTTTATTCCTCCTCATCGATAGCCCGCCTGACCACCAACCAACCCACCAACCAGAGTGCGAACCCTCACCGGCAAGGAGATCGAGCTCGACATCGAAAGCGACTACAAGGTGCGGACCCAGCGATGTTTTGTTGTCCCCGGAACAAGACCCCCCCCCCCCCGACCCGGCTCTGACTATCCGCGAAACAGGTCTCCCAAATCAAGGAAAAGGTCGAAGAGAAGGAGGGCATCCCCCCCGTCCAGCAGCGCCTGATTCACGGAGGAAAGCAAATGTAAGGATCCGAACGAACCAACGAGCGAGCGAGCGAGGGTCCAACGACATTTCCACATACTAAGCTTCGTAGGACCGACGACAAGACTGCAGCGGACTACAACCTCGTCGCGGGCGATACGCTACATTTGGTGCTCGCCCTGAGAGGCGGCTTCTAGATGTGGTCATGAACGGGGAAAAAAAAAAAAAAAAAAAAAAGGAGAAAGCGATGCGACACGTTTTTGTTCATCAAAGCTGGGGAAAATCTTCTCCAAGTGAGCAGAATCAACACCATGTTGCACATGTATCATTGTTATACATTTGTCGTTCGGGTAATCGGCATGGGGGTTCTACAGCTACTGTGCTTGATGACCCCGCGTGAGTGCTACCACGGTCCGTCATCAGACACAAAAAGCCGAGGGTTCACGGTTGTGAACCACTTAACTGAGTAGGGAAAGGAACCTCATAAGTTACAGCAACTCTCGTTTGTTGTTTACCAAAGATTTCTGGTTTATTATTGTGACACGTTCTCGTGATCCGTGGAAATATCCAATCAAGACGCCATTCCAAGAGCATCCCCAAATATTCGTACTTTTTTACACGAGTCAACTTCGATTATGAGGACTTCTATACCCTCTTGTAGCCCCCCATTCATATCAATCCCATTTCATAACGCCGTTGATATACACATGAAAAATTGCTGATTGATCTTGTGGACCAGTCCCATTACCCTCCAATTGTGTAACTCAGAATTTGCGCCAATGTCGAGTTAATGATGGAAAGACGCAAGAATGACGATTAACCTGTTCGTTTCTTCGGCCTCCGCATAAAGATATCCACTGCTTTGCGTTTTCGCGGAACGCTCTCTGACGACGGCGGTAGTGGTAACGGTTCAGCAGCTGGAGGCGAAGAGGGCCCGCTGGTAGCCGTTGGCGGCGGTGATGTTTGAGTGCGAGGGAGATACTGTGCTGTTTTGGTAGGTTCAGACTCTCGTGTCGGTGTCGGTTTGGATGCTACTGTATTTAGCGGCGAAGGACTGCTAGATGGCGACGGTTTTGGCATCACTTTCACACCCGAGCCTCTGAACTTGTTTGAAAGAAGTCCGGAGCCTCGTTTCGTCGGGCTGGATCCAGTCGATGGTCTCGAAGCTCGTGTCGTTGAGGGCGATGGCTGAGATGTACTCGGCTTCTTTGTCATGAGAGAACTGGAGGGCGCTTGCATGACGGGTTTTCGAATAGGTCTAGGTGGCACTTTAGGCGTCTCGTCATCAAACATGTCGTCCTCATCCTCATCTGAATCAGATATAAAGGTGGCGCGCGCCTCGTGCTCTGCTACGGCAGATGATGGTTCTGGAGACAAGACAGTGGATCGGTACCGAGGCTGAGTGGCGCGTCGGTATTCATCGACCATGGCTTCAGGTGCTTTGTGAAGTTGAGACTGCTTTGTCGGATCACGAATGGGTCTGGACAAGGCACCGTGAATCGTCGCAATCTCCTTGACCTCACGACGGACTTTGCGCATGACACTGGCCCCATTGAAAGTCTTGGTTCGGCTTCCGGCATTGAAGGTCAAGGCGTTGGAGTGCGCATCTCGATGTCCGCTGTATAGCCTTTTGCCGCCCCCGAGCCTGATGGACTTGGGCAGAAGTTTCCGCTCTATGATTCGACTCGTGTTCTTCTCCTTGTCCTGTTTGAGGCCCGCCAGTGCATTCTTAAGCTTGGACTCGCTCTCCTGGAGAGCCGTGTCGTGGTCCTTCTTGTACTTTTCCCATACTCGATGCCATTTATCAGGGCTCTGCGGCTTGTACGCCTTGGTCTTGTACTCCATGGGAAAATCTTTCTCGATGAGCTTGAGCCATATTTCACCAGTCTCGCCTTGGATCTGTGGTGAGCTTGATTCGACTTGGCGTAATTGATGCGCACTTTCGATCTTGAGGAGAATGTGACGCACAGCCTCGTAGGGCAGAAAGTCTCCTATACTTTGCAGCCCTTTGAGGTTCTTGACGCACGTGGCAGTAGCGAGGTCGAACAGGGATTTGACCGGCATTTTCAAGGTGAGGTGCCTTTTGAATCTTGCTTGAGGATACGAGATGATCGATTATGATGGTAACGTGATTCGCGAGGATCGTAAAGCATTGAGACGAGGCGGTGGCAGCAGCTTGCGTGGTCATGCTTGATAGCGGGAGGAAGAAAGGAGAGAGAAAAAAGAGAAGTTCAACGAGGGTGTGGAGATGTTATATTGATGCAGGACATGAGTCAACAGGACATAAGTTAAAGTTCCACACGACAGATGCAGCCCCAAAGCTTATGCTGCAGGCTGCAGCGGGCAATTGCTATTTTTGATGGGTGACTTGGCGGAGGAGGCCAGAGGAAGGATTGTTCCGTAGATGTGACAAAGTTGCTGGCCAGTATTTACGGTTTATTAGCGCATCCATCTGGATCTGGGGGGAAGGAGCAAGGCAGGCTGCACGGGGCGGGGCTGGACGGGGCGGGGCTGCATGGGGCTGCATGGGGCTGCATGTGGTCTGTGCGTGCTGTGACGGAACCTTGGCAGGGCGGGCGGCCTTCGTCGCGCCTCGCCGTCAAGGTCAAATAAATCTCTGCCTGCCACCAACCTCCATCGGCCCTGACTTGTGCTCGCTCCCTCGCAGCGCGCAAATTCAACCATGGCCGACCCAGTGTCTATCAAGGCCGATCCGGAGGAGGAGAAGATCATGCCGCCCGCCATGCCCATGGACGAAGACGATTTGTTCGAGGATGCCGGCGATCTCGAGTTCTACGACAGAACGGCCCCCGGCAACAGTTTAGAAACGCTCTACCTCGCGCGCGTCCCAAAATACATGTGGGATTCTTGGATGAAGCTCGTGGAGCGCTTGGGAGACGATGAAGAGGTTCAGATCGGCACCCTGCGAACTTGGAACGAGCCGCAGCCCGATGCGACCGTCGAGGGAGGCACCAGAGATGTGACCAAACTTCGCATGCTCTTGAACTCGAATTGTCCGGAGCATCAGACGCTCCCCCGCGAGTACGACCTCGAGATTCTGGACAGGGATGTCAAGAACCACTTCATCTTCAGCGAGGAGGACTTGCCCAGCTACAAGGCCAAGAACAAGGCGCGCGCCGAGGCCGCTGCCTCCGGAATCCCCCAATCATTGTTGCGACAGAGGCAAAATCAGGGAGCAGAGAGGACTCCGCGGACATTTGACAGAAGGAGCAGATTTCAGCCATATTATCGCAAAGCGATTCCGAGTTAGTTGGGCTTCTCATGGAACCGGACCTCGTCAAGGCTCACATCATAGTTGGTTGTGCTAACGAGAGAACAATGGGCAGAGCGAACAAGGATTTTCGGCAAAATTCACTACGATGTGCGCGTGGAGCCCCGAAACATTCAAGAGGAAGAGCGTCTGCTCGCCAAGCAGATGTTTGATGCCGAGAACTCCAAGACGAAGCTGCAGATCATCAGTCGGAACAGCGCATCATCAATCATCAATCCTGGTGCTACTGGCTCGGCCACTTGGGGCGGGAACTTCATCGTGAGTTTGGCTCCTGTCGTCGAATACCCTCTCTCCAATGGCCAGTTTTCAGTTGCACATGCTAAACAAGGACGTAGAAAAACGCGGCACCCACGGTCAAAGCGAAAAAGGGAGAGATTTTCAAGGCGGCCCGTATCCCAAAGAACCAACTGCTGGATCTCATTTTCGATTGTTTCCGTCAGTATCAGTACTGGTCTATGAAGGCCTTGCGACAGAAGCTGCAGCAGCCCGATTCCTATCTCCGCCAGGTACTCGAAGAAGTTGCCGTCTTACACAAGAGTGGCCGCTTCGCAAATCACTATGGGTTGAATGACGCCTACAAGGACAAGGCTGGCAGCGAGGCCAAGGAGGAAGCTGCGGAAGCTGCAGATGATGGCGATGACGACGAAAACGAGGAAATGGAGGACGTCTTATAGGCGTGGGGTGGAGAGGAAGCAACCCATATCATATTTCAGACCTCATTCTAGAGTGTAATTTTCTTGGGGACTGCGATGGGTGATGAAGCGGGCGTGCAGTTTCTGGCGTTTCTGGCGTTTTATGTGTAAGAACAGGCCCCAGGAGGGGGGGGGGGGGTGTCTTGTAAAGGGAAACATACCCTGATTTAGAACAGGCCAAAAGAGGTCTAGACTATATAATATGCTCGTCTTGTATCACGAACGTGTCAGCGAATCACCGTGGCAGAAGTTGTCGTGGTTTGAATTTCTGATCATGGGAGACGTGATTGGAGAGGATGGACCCAACCCATCCCGGCAGGCAGCGCGACGACGTCCGTTGGCTCAACAACTTCTTGACATTTCACAACAATGGCACTGGACACTACACATGAGAAGAGTTGCGCGGACTACTTTCCTCGGCCAGCAACCTTGTCCCAAACGCGTCTGGTTCTCGACTTTGATGGCACCATTACCCAGCACGACACAATAGGGGAGCTCGCGCAATCAGCCATCCGACGAAAGAAGAAGCACCAGACGCAGCGCGATCTGCAACCGGCGTGGGACGATGCCGTGCGGAACTATCTGCAGGACCATCAGTCGTACACGGCAAACTTCACGCCTCCAGAATCAGAAAGAAGGACGGTGGAGGAGGAAGAGAGGTTCTTGGCAGGGCTGCGCCCGATCGAAGAGGCCTCGCTGACAAGAGTCTCACGCAGTGGCCTCTTCGCCGGCCTCGGGAAAAGCGACTTGATCCAGATGGGCGTCGAGGCCGTGTCGACAGGCCGCGTCAGGATGACCGAGGGCTGCCCAGATTTGCTGCAAGACGCCCTGCGTGGCGGCGCCAAAGTCGACGTTCTATCCGTGAACTGGTCAAAGTCGTTCATCGAGGGCGTTCTGCACAAACACGCTGGTGTCAACGTCGTGGCCAACGACGTGTCTGAGGACGGAAGCATACATGGCCCGTCTTCCTGCACGCCCAGGATCATGACCGCGCGGGACAAGGTGCGCGCATTCCGCCGAATCGTGGGCGGGGATCAACAAGTTGTTTACTTTGGGGACTCGGCCACCGACCTGACCTGCCTCTTGCTATGTCGGGGGATCGTCCTGGCCAGAGACAAAGAGAGCTCTTCTCTGCTGGAAACACTTTCCAGGATTGGTACTGATGTTCCACATGTCGGTAGTGCGCAGGATCACACGAATAAGAGACTGTTTTGGGCGCGGAACTTCCGAGAGGTGATGCAGAGTGGTGTTCTGGATGCGATGATGTGAGATTGTTTGTGTACGAGGTGAATGTGAGATGAGGCGGCCCCCCCCCCCCCAAAAAAAAAAGAAAAAAAAAATCTCATTCCACGATGATACACTGGAGTTGAGTAGATAGCATGTATTGTGTTTCCTCTCGGGTCCGATCACCCGACGATGGGTATAATATCATTTGTTCCAAGCCCGGTCACAAGGTTTGCCTTCTGTGGTACGAGCTCCCGATTTCCACGAGAAACTACAGCATACAAACAAGGAGCGATGACATCTTCTCTGTTCTTATATGCATGAGAGGGGTTTTCCTCTCATACCTTGTTCCATGTTCAGCAACTACGTGCAACTACGTGCTCCCTCATAGCTTGTCCAGATCGATCCGAACACCAGCATCAAATGATTCGCCAACCACACCGACGATATGCATCTACGACGGAACACTGTTCACTTGTCAGCACCGAGTATGGGACGGCGTAAATATGATTTTCGCACAAGATGGCCCAAGTTATCCCTTGGGACCATAAAGTTGAAAAGCTGAAGAGCTAAAAAACCTGCAGACCCGGGGTTGTACACCCAATATTCGCAAATATTGGCGTTGGAACAAGGCAAATGGTGAACAAAACTTGGAAGGCTAAACACAATATTGACAAGGCCAATCAATATTAGTAATAAGACTAGAGGGAAAGCCTTCATTTTACAGTGTGAGTTATGCAACTGAGAAGTGACGGCTGCTTGCGTGATTACAAGGGATCGCGAGCGCCACTCTCGTGTAATTCAACTCAATGGTTTTGATTCTGGGGCCCCGGGATATCAGCGCAGCCAGGTGTGGTCATGTTTTTGTCAAGTTGCGCGTGCGGAGAGGGAAGAACCGTCTGAGCTGATATGGCTTCACCACATACGCATACATGATCCCCAATTACTCGAAGCTGGTCTTCTTGGAAAATAGACTGAACCGCTCAATAAACCCCCCAACAAGATGAAGCTGTGGATCACAACCCTTCCTCTGCCAGGGGCCGCCCAGGCTCTCATCACCAGCCAGGAAGTTTGTGCCAATTCCCAAACACCTCGCAGTTCATCGGGAACATGGCTGTCCTCCCCAACGGCCACCTCCACCTACAACCTTAAACCCGCATCCGCAGTTGCTGTGTAACAGAAACAGCAGTCAACTCGCATTTGATTGGGCAGATCGAAATCAACAGCGTCTGGCAGATACCCTAGTTTATCCTGATCTCAGACCTAATCTCAGACTCACCAGCCAACTGATCTCCTACAAATCGCTCATCGCGGCCCAGACTGAGACCACCCTTCCGTAGCCCTGTCTAGGTTGAAAGCCGCACTTATAAGAGCAAGGTGGCTGAATGCTTGGGGCGTGTTACCCAATTGCTCGCCGCTCCTTGCGATTTCTTCCGAAAATATGGACAAATGATTGGAAAAGCCCAGCATGTTTTCAAACAAGCTGACCGCGCGCACGAGATACTTGGGCTCGTATACGCCAGCGCGGGTCATGGCCTCGACGAGCCAGAACGTGCACATGCTGAAAGCGCCGTCTCGTCCTCCGACGCCTGGGCCGTCAACACCGTTAGCATGCGGTTGGAGTTCGTGGCATTAGAGTCTAGAGGGTGGGATGGGACAGACCATCATCGGATTGATCGGTATCGTAGCGAAAGACGAGGCCGGTGCTGGTGAGACCGCCCTTTTCCGGAGGCAAGAGGATCTTTTCGAGCGTGTTGACAAATCGAGGGTCGCAGGGGGCAATGAAGAACACGAGGGGGGCGATGAGAATAGACGAATCTAGGATCGTGTTGTTCTCATAACTCTGGATGAAGGCCTTCATTTCCGTGTTGTAGCCTATTTGGTGTGGGGTTAATACTTTGGAGTGATTGTTTTGAGAGCACATTTAAGCTGTATACCTTTCTCCATGATCTCTTCGTAAAGTTTGTCTCGTGCCGCTAGCCAGGTGGCTCGATTGGGGCAGGGAAAGCAGCGTTTCTCAGCAAGACGTATGCCGCGGTCAAAAGCGACCCATAGCATGATTTTGGAGTACGTGAAATGTTGCCTCTGTCCGCGCACTTCCCAAATAGACATGTCTGGTTCTACTATACGTTAGTTTGTGTTGTTGCTTGAACCCGCAAGATGAGGTCAAGGGGGCGGGCGTACTGTCGATTATGGTCAGGACGTAGTCTGGGACATGTAAGCGGATGAAACGTGAATGACGGGAATTTGGCGAGTTTATGCTGACCTAAAAGCTCCCTGACTGCTCGCCAGACATCCCAGGGCACAGGCTTGCCATACTTGTTGTACAAGTAGATGGCATCCATGAGTTCGCCGTAGATGTCAAACTGCTGGTGGAACGCCGCGCCGTTACCGACCCGAACGGGTCTGCTGCCCCTGTAGCCGTCCAGGTGATCTAGAGTATACTCGGGGATATCGGTCTCACCCCGTATGGTGAACATGATGGGTAGACCGCCATCAGGGCCGCGAGATTTGACGAAGCGCTCCATGATGAAGTCCATGTATGCATCTGCCTCTGCTTTGAAGCCCAGTCGGAGGAGGATGTAAGCCGTGAAGCTAGAGTCCCGTACCCAGGAGTACCGATAGTCCCAGTTTCTTACACCACCGATATCTTCAGGGATGGAGAAGGTTGGAGACGCAACTATGGCGCCGGTTGGCTCTGTTGGACATTAGACGACTGACAACAACTAAAAAAAAAACACTAAAAAGGAAACACTGGCCCAACAACGTTTCAGAATAGAGAAACATACCGTAGGTCATCAACTTGAGGATCATCAAGCTTCGTGAAACAACCTCCCTCCATCGACCCTTGTATTTCGATTGTCGAATAAAATTGTGCCAAAACATCTGGGTGTCATGCTGTTTGCTGTCGAGTTCCAAGGTTGAGATATATCCCGTTATGTGGTTGTGCAAGTCATTTCTCACAACAAACGAGACAGTCTCCCCTTCGTGGATTTTGATACGGGCAACAAGGCCCTCACCAGCCATGCCATCCTTTGTTGTCTTCTGGAAGGACACGTGCGGACACCCTTCCCCCTCGTCACCCTCCTGCACCGCCACGTCTACTTGGAGCTTCACATCTTTGCTATGAAAGGTAGCAACCTTGCTTTCCGTGTCGGAAGGCTGGCAAAGCGTGGTGACATGCGGTTCGAGTCCATAGCCAAATGCTGGGAAGATCTCGACGTCTGAAATGTAATGTAAGAATCATTTTCATGTTTGTCTTACGGAGTGAATGGATTGTTCTTGAACTGACCAAGCGTCAGCGAGCCCCTGATGCATTCTACCCTCCTGACTAGCCATTTCTTAAGCTCCTCTTGTACTTTTGTCGCCTCACGGTAGGCGCTCTGCTTGAAATCCTTGGTCATGACCTGTGCATCCTTGGGACGTGGGAAAAAGTCGACAACATCTACCACGCCATCCTCGTGAATATGTCGAGTTTGCAGGATACACGAAGACGGCAAGTACTGCTGTTTCCTCGTGCACCCATAGTCTTCTAGGGGAGCTATACTAAAGTAGCCGCCTTTGTCTTTATCCAACAAGCGACAAAACACGGATGGCGAGTCAAAGTCGGGCCTGTGCCTCACTGATCAGCCACATCTGGCATCATGTACCGCACGAAACTGGAAAAGCGAATGCTCACCAACACATGAAGTCTACGCTGCCGTCAATACCGACCAACGCACAAGTGTGCATGTTGCCGATCATTCCGTAGTCCTCGATGGGCAGGTAGCCGCCTGTCTGGTCCCGTCGGGATTGACCATGGTGCGAAGTTGAACCTTGCGCAGCCATACTAACTCAATGTATGATAGACCGGATTGTTTCTTGGGCAACTCGTTCCCCATGAATTGGACAAGCCGCCCTTGGGTTTTGGCGTGACGTTTCGAAACATCAAAAATATCCAGGAGTGAGAACAAAAATTGCTCATGCCCCAGATCTGATGATGATGTCACGCCTACATGTACGAAGCTCATGTGAAGGCAGGCGTGCCTCGAGTGGGCCTGTACGTGCCTTCCCCGATGGTGCGTCGCATGTCAATGCTGCGCTGCCGGTGCATGAAACTTTTTGGGCACTGCCAAGCCAATCAATAACTGGCCCCAAACGTGCCGAGCTCGAAAGCTCGCTTCAGCTTCAGGTCGATCGCAGATCTGGCATTTGCGGGTCACCGCATAAAGTGAAGGAAAGTGCTCCTTCAGAGCGAAACCCTGGCCGGATGGACTGGACGACCTCTGAGTAATTAGTAAGTCGGCCAAGATGGCTGAACACGCTTCTCTAGCCGTTCACGGCCTAGCAAGACGGGTTGACGGTGCCAAGGTGCCTATCGCAATCACGAGACGTCGGAATGGACATGTAGATTATATAGTCCTCAAATGTTAGGGTTAGGTTGATTAGTAGTGTAGTGTAGTACGAGTACGGAGTACAATGCCACGGCTTTCCGATGTAGTGCGCTTGCCAAAGTGCAACGCGTGCTGAAACAGAAAAATTAGCTGTCGACTAAAAGACTGCGCGTCGCGTCACGGGTGAGCAGCATTGAACAGCATTGAAGCCGGCAGCAGGACACGCGACACTGAAAGCTGAGAGATGCCGGCGCGTCTGCAACCGGCTGCAACCGGATGCAACCGGCCGCGACTCAGGATGGATTCCAGGACATGTCTCTGCTATTGCGTCAAGTCAGACCCCCAGAGCTGCTTCTGAACGATGCGTGCATGTGCTACGGTCTGGACTGCGATGGCAGATGGCAGATGGCACATGATTGTGTATTCGGACAATAGCATTCACAATCGGCATTGGCAGGTGGGCAGGTGGGCAGGTGGGCAGGTGGGCAGGTGGGCAGGTGAGGAGGGCATTGAAATGAACGGCCAGTCTGCAGCCAGTCTGTCTGCAGCCAACTGCCAGCCAGCTGCCAGCCTGCATCTGTATTTTAGCTGGCCAACTGGGCATTTATTTTTTTACCGGCTGCCAACCAGTGGCAACCGGGGCTGCTCCAAAAAGTCCGTGAGTCAAGCGAGTTCCCCACATTCCATCTAACTGTTCAGAGGAAGGCAAAGACCAATTAACAGATCATTTGCGATAAGCTGGTTGGTGGGACATGCACAACTCGAGCCCACATGTCCACCGCCAAGACCAGCCCGGACCTGCAGCCCAGCCCAGCCCAGCCAGTCCGGCTGTTGCAGTCTGGTAATAAGCAAGTTGTAATACGGAGTAAGCAAAGAGAAACTAGTCGCGCTCAGCGTCGACTGGAGCTAGTCTTCTTGGGGCATCGCGTCGCAGAGGACTTCATGACCCAGTGCCGCTGGCTTGATTGAACCTCCAATTGGCTACGTCCTGCTAGGTGCTGGGTACCGTTGGATTCCGCTACGTCCTGATCTAGCCCGCAATCTCCAGGTCTCCAGTCTCCATCCAGTCTCCATCCAGTCTCCATCCAGTTTCCGGTCCTCCTTGTCTCCTCAGCCTGGGTTGGGTACCTTCCCGAACCCCAGACAGAACCCATTCCATCTGTTTACGGAGTGATAGTGCTCCTATTCCAGAGTCCGGCCGGGCCTGGGAAGCGTCGGCCCTGTGAAATCTCCATCATGCCCACCGCCCTCTCATCCTCTTCCATTCATGCTCCCTCGGCCCCGGCCCCTCCCTCTCCCCCGTCTCCCGTATCCGTCGATGCCTCAGCACCATCTGTCTTCCCCAGTGCTGAATCTCGAACCGATCCCTCACCGTCAGCCGCCGCGGCCTCGGCCACTTCTTCTACCTCGCCTCGAACCGCGGCCAACGATATCGAGATGGAACCCATTCCGGGTCATCGGCGGCGGAAGAGCAGTCTTATGAACCCGATAGGAGGCCATAGCCATCCCGGAATTCCTTCTCCAGGTAGACCAATCACGCACAATGCCCGTACCCAAGCTTCTTCGAGTTTGTTGGAGAAACCCAAGGAGCACGGAGGTCCGTCTGGTCGATTGGGAGACTCTGGTTCGAGCAGAGAGGATTCAGGGAGAGACAGTCTAAGTGACGAGGACTTGCGGGACGACGAAGAGATGGGCCTGACGGGGAAAGATCGAGCCCGGAAGCAAAAGAAGCGCAGAAGAAACACCTTGCTGAACAACAGAATCGTCCGCGAAAAGATTCTATCGGCCGAAGAGAAGAAGGAAGCAAATCGCAATGTTGTTAGGAACTTGGTAGTCAATGGCTCCTTGATATTGTTGTGGTACCTTTTTTCTCTGTCCATCTCTGTGGTAAGCAACCTGCTTCCCCCTTCTGGGCGACGAAGACGACGTGGGCTTTTCCCTTTGCGACCTGCTTACTGACTTTGGAATTGACACGATAGTATAACAAATGGATGTTTGACAAGGACCGCCTCAATTTTGCATTTCCCCTCTTCACCACTTCGACGCACATGCTGGTGCAATTTTTCTTGTCAGCCTTGGTCCTAACATTTGTACCATCCTTACGGCCCAAGGCCGCGCACAACTCGGACGGGGGGCGATCAAGGCATGAGTCCGAGCCCAATGGTTCCATCATGTCCAAAATGTTTTATCTTACTCGCATTGGCCCATGTGGTACCGCTACGAGTCTTGACGTTGGCCTAGGCAATACCTCGCTGAAATTCATTAGCCTTACATTCTACAGTATGTTGAACTGCCCGCCCTGTGCCTCGACACAGCAGACTTTGTTCTAACACTGAATTCTAGCCATGGTCAAATCATCGTCACTTGCCTTTGTCCTGCTCTTCGCTTTCATTTTCCGACTGGAAACGCCCACCTGGCGTCTGGTTGCCATCATCGCACTCATGACATTCGGAGTCATTCTGATGGTATTCGGCGAGGTCGAATTCAAGCTCGGAGGGTTCGTTCTCGTCATTTCTGCCGCCTTTTTCTCCGGCCTGCGCTGGTCTCTCACGCAGATTCTCCTGCTTCGCAATCCGGCCACATCCAATCCGTTTTCTAGCATCTTTTTCCTCTCCCCCGTCATGTTTGTGGTTCTCCTGGCCTTGGCGATTCCCGTGGAGGGCCTCGGGCCATTGTGGGAAGGAGTCAAGGTTTTAACTGAACAGTGGGGAGCCATCTGGACTCCATTGTTTCTACTATTCCCTGGCTGCATTGCATTCCTCATGATAGCCTCGGAGTTTGCGCTCTTGCAACGTACGTCAGTCGTCACATTATCGATTGCAGGCATATTCAAGGAAGTGGTCACCATCTCGGCCGCCTCGGTCGTATTCGACGACAAGCTTACACCTATCAACCTCATCGGTCTTTTCACTACAATTGCAGCCATTGGTGCGTACAACTACGTCAAAATCACCAAGATGCGTCAAGAAGCGCAAGACGATGTGCATGAGCGTCACGGCGGCACCGTGCCAGTCACCCCTGTCAGTCCAAGCGGAAGTGGCAGCGACGCCGAGATTGACGAATCTGCCGAAGAAACGGCAGTGCTCCTGCAACAAGACATCGAGCAAGACCAGGGACGACTGGGCACGGTAGATGGAGGTTCGCAGCCCAACTCGGCGCGGTCCGCGAATTCACAGTGAGGAGCTGTACCTCGCTCAAATGAAGCGCTTTATTATATCAAGGAGTGAGGGCCAACATGGCAACAAGTACAACATGACACTGAGCACAAGCGTTGATTTCATTTCCTATCTTTTTTTTTTTCTTTGCTTCAAATTGTCTTTTGCATAATGACGTCAGTCATCCGATCTTGAACCAATGAGTTGGCATTTTCTACCCATGTACGTTAGGAGGGAGAGGAGAAAGAAAAGACGGGCCACGTGGGAGTACGTGGCGTTGAAATGGCCATTTGCGAAAAGGAGGCGACACCAACTGACATGGAGGGGGAATCCATGAAAGATTTATCCGAGAAATGGAGCATAGATCATTGGGCTAGGGAGGATCCAGTCAACACAATTTCGCATAGGAGTCGGCATGTACGCATTGTACACGACAGGGCAGTACGATACCCATTCCATTAGTCACTGATCGATATGACTGCCAACCGAAGTAAGTCAATGTGCAATTGATCGGTCATCCGACAGGAGAAGAACTACTTGAGATGTCTTAAAGTGCCTGCCATCCGTCATGCCTCCTTGATCATGAGTCCCCCGTGCTGCAGTCACGCACTGTACGAGTCCGCAAACAAACCCACTTGGAGAAAGAAAAAAAAAACATTTAAACGCCGAGCTGTGCCGCGATAAACAGTAGATGTGAATTTCACCCCTCCTTTATTGAAGGAACAAGCCGAGCCCCCCCCCCCCCCGGGACGATGGCTACGAAATCTATCCCAGCAGCCGCAAGCCATTCTTCGTCTTCTGCCCAGGTTTTGTAACGCCAGTAGGGGCAACGGGGCCAAGAGATGGCTCGTACCCATTTCCGGAACCCCCGTGCCGCCCACCATTCTGCTGGCTGCCCGACTTTTTGTGGTGATTATTCCTGCTGTTCTTCCCGCCCTTCTTGTCCTTGACAGTGACGGCTTTGATTTCGGTATTGGCCTTCTTCACGATGACGGGGTGGCTCTGGATGTACTGCCCGTTCATGGTCTTGGCAGCGTTGAAGAAGTCGTCTGCGTCGCTGAAGCTGACGAAGCCGTAGCCCTTTGATTTATTGGTGCGCTTGTCACGGACTACTTTTGCTTTTTGCACGGATTTCCACGGCGCGAACGCCTTGAGAAGGGAATCGTCGGTCGTTTCGCCGGCGAGATTGCCCACGAAGAGACGCAGGTGGGCTGGGTCCCATTCGAGGAGGGAGTCGTCGGTCCATTTCTTGCCGCCGCCCTGGCGGACAACCGTCTTCTTCTTGTCGGGGTTGCCCGGGACGGCGGTGGCGGGGGGGAGATCCGGCTTGGGCGTCTCGACGGGAATGGGCTTGCCGTACCTGTCGAGGGCGGGGACGGCCGCGGCGACGGTCGAGGTCGAGTCTCGGGAATAGGCGCTTTGCCACTGGGCGATTTGGGCGGCCATGTCGGGGTCATAGTCGCTTGGGTTGGAGACGGTGACGCTGTTGGCGGAGGGTGCTTGGACGGGATTTGGGAAGGGGTTTCTGATCTGCGGCGCCGAGGAGTACGAGGTCGGCGCTTGGCTGTAGCTCTGAGGTCCGTAGCTCTGTTGTGATGCTGCTTGGTATCGGTATCCTCTGCCTGCTGAGCTCATGCCGGCGGCGCCTGGGGCGCCTGGGGCGCCGGGATAGCTTGGGTATGCAGATTGGCCATAATGCGCGGCGCCGGCGGCGGTTGAGGCACCGGGGGGGTAGGCTGGCGCGCCGGCGTTGTACGATGGAGCAGCGCTCGCGTATGATTGCCCCGAGGCTTTCGAGGTGGACGAAAAGGTAGGCTTGAATCCTGGTCGACCGTTATGTCCGCTGCTGGCGCTGATGGGAGGTCGGGGTGGAAGAGAGCTTGTGCCTGGAGGAGGCTGGTATGCCATGATGAACAGAGTGGAATCTTTTGTGAAAGAGACTTTTGTCTTATCTGACGTACCTTTGAGCTGTCTGTCCGCTCAAAGAGATCTTTCTTTCTTTCCTTCTGCGCGAGTCTGGCCAGAGACGTGGCAAGCGGGAGTTGATGCCTTGTTGATGCTGCTCGTAGGCGCGTTTGGATGTTGGTGGTATGTTGGTCACCACGAAGGGAACTCATTCACTCTTCTACGATACGTTCGTTGCAGGGCCGCGGTTGACCTTTCTGGAAAGACGCCTCTATTACGCTTGGAAAAACAGGTGTCACTCGCGACGTCACGTGACAGATCTTTGCGTCGCCTCCATCCAGCAGCCTTGCCTTGTCTTGGCTTGGAGGGTCTGGCTTGAACAAATTTTTTTTTTAAAAATATACTCCGAACAGATATATACACTCTTGGTGTTTTGTTTGTTTTCTTCCACCACGTACCAATCCCAGACTCTCACTCTCAGCGTAGAAGTTCTGTCTGTGCTGTGTCTTAACTATTGGGCCACGGGGGCTGGTAATGCCGTTGACGGGCCGCCAGATAATGGTAGATACAAATCCGTCAAGACTGCTCCGGGGCCATTTCTTGATTGCATAAGGATCATTTGTATAATCCTTTCGCAATACGAAAAGGACTTACTGAAGTATGGGTTTACCTCTTGAACCCTGGTGGCCGCCGGAATGCGACCCAATGCGACCCACCGGGCCGAAACCTGATGATGAACACGGCGTGATTAGCTGCAACCGGACTTCCAGTATCAAAACGGTCGGCCTGGACGCTTTTCCATCGCGATACCAGCAGCCGAGCAGCCGTGGACAGGACAACTCTCGGGGTGGTGTGGTCCGGGCGACTTGTCGAACTCCCAACATGCCGTGAGCTAGTACATGACCGTCGTCCGTTGGCCCCGTGGGCAAACCGTCGCGTTTGAGAACGGACGGGGTACAAAGTCCGACCTCAGCGAAACGCCAACCAGGTCTGTGATTTGTGGGCGTATTCCGTTGCCCCTTCCCGCTCGCCAGAGTTCGGCGAGTAGGACCAGAAACCTAT
Source organism: Epichloe amarillans (assembly GCA_024072835.1). Lineage (NCBI taxonomy): Eukaryota > Fungi > Ascomycota > Sordariomycetes > Hypocreales > Clavicipitaceae > Epichloe > Epichloe amarillans. The sequence goes on along the minus strand of CP099635.1, from coordinate 1,900,622 downwards.
TTTGAGAAGGCGCGACGGGACATGGAGACATGGACCAGGCAGCTACGAAAGTCATTTTTCAAAGTCGCGACGAGTCGTCCCTGAGAACTCAGAACGCCTCGGGTCTTGATGACGATGATTTGGCCGAAGCGCCAATCAATCAATGGCTTCTGCCCGCTTTTCTAAGCCCCGCCAAAACTTCTGAGACTACTCCGTATTACCGAGTGTCAGTTTCTCTTTACTCCGTACTACAAGCCTCGCCATTCTTCTGGCGTTGTCGACTTACCGACTTACCCGCTATATTTCTCGCACCTGCCACTTTTCCTCCGTCGGCTTTGAACCTCGCTCTTCCCTCCCCTTCTCATCAAACCATCCTGTCCCCAACTTGTCCTTCTCGTGACACTCTAACATCACATCACAACGCCATCATGTCTGGCCCCGTGTAAGTGCCTTTCCTCGTCGTCTGCCCCTCCATCCCCTCCATCCCCTCCATCCCCTCCATCCCCTCCATCCCCTCCATCCCCTCCATCAACATGAGATCAGCTTTTGCTGCTCTACCCCACCACCCCCCGCCCCAGTCTGCCGTGCGTTGTGACCTCAATTCGCGCACCTCGACGTCTACCATCACCGGTGGGTGCTGGTGTTTTCGCGCTGAGGATTGCTGCACGGTGCTTCGGGGCGTCTTAAGAAAGGGACCGGTTTCCTTGGGCGAGCCATGCTCCTGCGAGGTGTGACTTTTCTGTTGACACCCTGCTCATGATCTCGAGACAGCGCTCGCCTTGCGAATCTCAAGCTTGGCGGCGCCCAACAACCCCGCCAATCTCTTTCACGCACATCAAGTTCCACTCTCGACCAAGCTTCAAGAAATGCTGACAATGCCCCAAGCGCGGATTTGGGCCTTATCGGCCTCGCCGTCATGTAAGTTCGCATGTCCACCCTCGTCTTCCCCTTCCACTTGGAGCCCAAGCCCACCCCGCGGATGCGCGCGGTGCTAACAATTCAAAAAAGGGGACAGAACCTCATCCTGAACATGGCTGACCACGGCTTCACCATCTGCGCCTTCAATCGAACTGTCTCCAAGGTCGACCGCTTCTTGGAAAATGAGGCAAAAGGCAAGTCCATTGTCGGCGCTCACTCTGTCGAGGAGTTTGTTGGCAAGCTCAAGACCCCTCGCCGCGTCATGCTGCTTGTCCAGGCTGGCCAGGCTGTTGATGACTGGATCGAGAAGCTTCTGCCCCTCTTGCAGAAGGGCGATATCATCATTGACGGTGGCAACTCTCACTTCCCCGACTCTAACCGCCGCACCCAGTACCTTTCCAGCAAGGGACTTCGATTCGTCGGCTCCGGTGTTTCTGGAGGCGAGGAAGGTGCTCGTTATGGCCCTTCTATCATGCCCGGTGGCAGCGAGGACGCGTGGCCTCATATCAAGGACATCTTCCAAAGCATCTCCGCCAAGAGCGACGGCGAGGCTTGCTGTGAGTGGGTTGGTGACGAAGGTGCTGGTCACTACGTCAAGATGGTTCACAACGGTATCGAGTATGGTGATATGCAGCTCATTTGCGAGGTACGATGACTGCACCAGCGCTGCGCAAAGTCCAGAATGATTCTGGCTCCTCCTGCCGAGTTTCACGGCACTAACGAGGTTCTTGATTAGGCCTACGATATTATGAAGCGTGCCCTTGGCCTCTCCAACAAGGAGATTGGCGATGTCCTCACCAAGTGGAACAAGGGTGTACTGGACTCCTTCCTGATCGAGATCACTCGCGATATTATGTACTTCAACGATGAGGACGGCAAGCCCCTCGTCGAGAAGATCCTTGACCAGGCCGGCCAGAAGGGTACTGGCAAGTGGACTGCTGTCAATGCCCTGGACTTGGGTATGCCCGTCACTCTGATTGCTGAGGCCGTCTTGGCCCGATGCTTGTCCGGCATCAAGCCCGAGCGTGTTCAGGCCTCCTCCAAGCTTCAGTACGTTTCTCGTGGCAGCGGCAAGTTTGAGGGTAACAAGGAGCAGTTTCTTGATGACCTCGAGCAAGCCCTGTATGCCTCCAAGATTATTTCCTACGCCCAGGGCTTCATGTTGATGCAGGAGGTAAGTTTTTCCCCCGCCAATTGTACTAATTGGTTTTGAAGCCCAGTCTCTCTGACAAGAAACCCTTCATCTAGGCCGCCAAGGAGTTTGGCTGGAAGCTGAACAAGCCTTCCATCGCCCTCATGTGGCGTGGCGGTTGCATCATTCGATCCGTTTTCTTGAAGGACATCACCGCTGCCTACCGCAAGTCCCCCGATCTGCCCAACTTGCTCTTCGACGATTTCTTCAACAAGGCCATTCACACTGCCCAGCCTGGCTGGAGAGACGTCGTTGCCAAGGCCGCTGAGCTAGGAATCCCTACTCCTGCCTTCTCTACTGCGCTGTCTTGGTTCGACGGTTACCGCACCAAGGACCTGCCCGCCAACCTGCTCCAGGCCCAGCGAGACTACTTTGGTGCTCACACTTTCCGCATCAAGCCCGAATTCGCCAACGACAAGTATCCCGAGGGTCAGGACATTCACGTCAACTGGACTGGCCGTGGCGGTAACGTCTCTGCTTCCACCTACCAGGCATAGACGATCAATGGATGGGGGAGCTTGGAATCTGTTGGAATGAACCAAAATGGGGTTATAATAATCAAATAATAATGAAAAATTGGAAGACGTAGTAAACAAAAAGGGCGCGTTTGCGGCGTGGGACGTGCTCTAGTACCGCTCAAAAGTGGCTTGCAGTCGAGAGAGCAGCTAACTCTCAACCGAAAGTTGGGCTATGCTATGAACAGTCGCAGCCTTGTCAAGTGTAGAATCTAAACAGGGAAGAGCATTTCCGTCTCTCGCAGCTACGTTCTGCGTTTTAATCGAGCTTTTTTTGGTGAGAAAAGATACCATTGAGGAAGGGAAGGGAAGGGAAAGGAAAGGAAAGGAAAGGAAAGGGAAAGAGATCCAGTTTTCTAGCTCGCGAGTTTCGGCTTCTGATTGGCTGGCAAGCGTTCCGGCAGCCTCGTCGCGAGGAAATTTGGGTCCACGGCGCGCGCAAGGGGGGCAAGGACAAACTGTTGACAACTCCATCCATCAACCCATCCGTCACGAGCGATTGCGCCGCCGAGCCAGGCCCATCACCAATTGTCAACAAGGCCAACCGCCAGCATCGACTTCTTGAAAGCGACCCCCCGAACCTTGTTTTGTTGTTTTGCGCCGGCCTGATTGATCGCGCTTGGCTGCAGGAAGCGGGCAACTTGTTTTCATCGACAACTCGCGGGATACTGCGCTCGCTTCCCGTCAAGATGGCGCAACCAGATCCTAGCCATAGCGTCCCCCAGGACCTGGTCAGCCAACTCTATCCGTCGGCTTCATAATTCTCCATGGGCTGCTACTAACCGTGAAGCAGATGCCCCATGTGCACCTGGTATCATCCTATCGTTACCCAACAATGCCTCGTTTGGACCTCACCGAGGTTGCCAAGTGGCTCATGACGGCTCCCCAGATTGCCAGAGACCGAGCTCCCTTCTTCTGGACATACCTTGATAAACCCGCCGACGGCACCATTCTTCTAACATGGCAGCCTCTGCAAAGGTTGGGAACCAACTTCGCCACGGATGGCTTCGTCTGGGCACCACCCGAGCAGGTCTACAAGCATGACTTGGGAAATGGACTGGTGAGTGCGACATGGTCAAGGAAGACGACTCGTCATCGTGGTCGAGACAAGTCAATGCTGATGTGACGAGAAGATGCTGGAAATCTACTACCTCAAGGCTGGCTATATCCCCGGGGAGCAGTATGCGATGCACGCCCGACGACGATTCCGACTTGTTCCAGCTCCCGGCCATCCCAACCCTCCGCCACTTGACCTGAGCCTGTTCATCGTCCATTACGGCCCTTCAGAGCAGAACGATCGCGTGCCTGCAACCATGGTTCCATACGATGACCGAGTGAACTCCATCATGCAGCAGCGACACTTCCTCCTCCGCGGCGGGCAGATCCGCCGAAAAGAGTTCATGCTTTCCGATCGCGTCAATTGGCCCACACTCCCGGAACTGACCAGACAGCAAATGGGACCTCAAATGACTCCGAGAGGGGTTCCTCAGCAGATGGCATACCCTCCTCAACCAGCAGCTGGTCCTCCTGCAAAACGTGCGAGACACACCAGCCAGGGCCAGCAAGCTGCCGCTGCCGCAACGTCAGGAGCGCCGCCACTGGACGCTGCTTTCGATGACGACGAAGACACCTCGAGGGGCGACATGTTTGATCACTTGACGCCTCGGGAGATTTCCCTTGGCCGATATCAACAAAATCATGAGTGGATGGAGGAGATTCTCTCCTCAGCGTACCGAATCGGCCAGATTCAACCTTCAGATCTCAACCTTGGTCTCAAGGGCGAGCTGGCCTCTTTGACCGAGGGGATATTCACCGCGCAGGGTGGTGATGTGTTCACGCAATCGCCTGACAAGCCCTATGTTGGTCGCCTCGACTCGGGCTTGGCAGACGAGTTTCGCAAGCGAGTAGACAAGCACGTCGAGTCGACGCAGGCTGAAATCAAGAAGCTGGAACAAGAGCACGCCGAGCTCATAGCCAGCTTCAAGACCAGCTCTGCCCTCAAGGTCAAGGAGAAGGAGATCCGGTCAATACCAGACCCCCCTGCTCCCGAAATCTTCAAAACAGACGATCAAATGGAAAGCGGAGACGAGGAGCGCAAGTCGGCAGCACCTCCTCCCGCGAAAACGGCTTTTGATGATATAGTGAAGGACGTCGAGGCAGCTACCGGTCTCAAGATCCAAGTACACGCCCGCGTTCGTCGTGTTCAGGACGGCGGATATAAAGCGCCAGCACCTAAACTGCCCACGCCTGCGCCTGCGCCTGCGCCTGCGCCGGCGACGACACAAATGTCCCGCCAACCATCACAGTCGGGCTCACAGCACAGCGGCCTCATGATGGGGGATTCCGACATGGACATGGGAGGCACGGCGGCCGGCTTATTGGATCAGATGCATACGGGATTTTCTTCCATGTCAACGCCCGTGAACAACTTTCCCACGCCCCAGGCCCAAGCATCAGCCGCGCAGTCGAACGCTCCGACACCGTCGAATGCCATGGCCGCTCAGTCTGCGATGACGGCTGCATCGGCGGCAGGCGACGTCGACATGACGGGAACACATGGCACCACAGCCAAAGAGCAAGGAGGCCTAGCGCCAGACCAAGGGACCGGCGACTGGGTCGTGGTGCCCAAAGGCGGAGCATCTCCCGACGACGATGAGGCAAAACGATGCGGGCCTACGGAGCCTGCAGCTTCGACGGCGCCCACCAGTCGCAAGGCCGAAGGGGCAGGCGGAGATGCCGAGCAGCAACGGTCGGCGGCGGCTCCTGCAAAAGCCACTTCGTCAGCAGCTACTCCCGCGGCCACAGACGGAGGCGGCTCTGCCAGCTTTGACCAGAACGACTTCAGTTCATTGGGTGACCTGGACACGGCAGGAGATGCCATGGCCGGCTACGACGCCCCTGACCTGGATGGCTCCGCCGGCGGCCTCGGAGATGGGCTTGATTTGCAAATGGACATGGAAGACTCGGCATTTGGTGATGCATTTCACGGAGTGGACTCGTCCGGGACACCGGGCGATGGCGATGCTCATCATGACGATTTGTAGTATGTGTATGCTAGCTTACTTGCTTGATGTTGCGAGAATGATGGTCAAAAGGTTTGTCACAAAACGGAGAACGGCGTGTTGTTTGGTATCCATCTCTCTAGGTAGATCCGGGGCTCGGTGTATGCGGGAACTAATTTCACAAGAGACATACATGGCTAGTATTTGGTATCTGGTATTTGGCATCTCTTTGTCTCACCCGTCTCACCCGTCTCACCCTGGTTTCAGAAGCCGCCGGCCACCCGCCCGTAGTAGTCGTGCGCAATGGGACGGCTGCGATTGACAGCATCTCGGAGGGCCTGCTGACACGATTCAGGAACCCGGGAGCCCAAAACTGCCTAATGGGGGGTTTATCCATCGGAATAGATTGCCATCGATTGCCATCGATTGCCATGCATTGCCATGCATTGCCGGGAGCGGATCCCGATGCACCGATGCAACCCCCGCGACGGTTTCACCACGAACCCCCTGGCCACCTTCCAGACGTCCAAACCCTTCCTTCATCTCAAGAAAAAGCTTTCTTCTCAAGACTCGAGGCCGGCGGGCCCCGGAGCTCGCCGTCCGCATGACAACCTCGGACCCCAGACCGGCCGCGTGCGTCCAGGCGATAGTCAAGCAACAGTCAGTATTGCTCTCTCTTCTCTCTTCGGACTTACTCGTGCGAGGCATGTTCAAAACGCCTTCCTGATGCCGCTGCCATCTTGACTCGAGGGGGTCCTCGTCACGTCTATTTATTCTTCTTCTTCATCATCATCTTCTTGCCGTCTTTATTTTCCTTTCATTCCTCAGCTTTATTCCTCGCTCGCAAAAATCTTCGTTGGGCTCTGCTCTTACCGAGCCATCTGATCAAATATTTTTTTTTCTACTTTCCCGATTTTTATATATCCGCTGGAACACCAGGGCATCCTCTTTTTTTTTTTTGAGATTTTGTCCCCCTCGGCTTTGATACGATGAAGACACAGCATCCTCTCATCCTGCTGGCCGGTCTGGCCACCGCCACAGCACAGTTCACGACTCCCTCCAGGACGTCATCGGTGGTGATGGAGACGCCTGCGCCTCCGGGCGAGCGTATCACCCCTGCGCCTGCTGCTTCGGACGGACCTGCGGGCGGGCCGGAACAGACTTTTAGTAATGAGCGTCTTGGGCGTCTCATACCGGGTTTGGTCAGGGAGAGGCTGGACGAGAGGCTGGGCAGGGAGAGGCTGGACAGGGAGAGGCTGGACAGGGACCGGCTGGACAGGGACCGACTGGACAGGGACCGACTGGACAGGGACCGACTGGATAGGATAAGAGAAAGAATAGAGAGGGAAAGAGAGGAGAGGGATAGACGGGACAGAGACCGGCTGGACAGAGCACGAGAAAGATTAGATAGGGAAAGAGAGAGAAGGGAAAGGGAGGAAAGGGAGAGAGAGGAAAGGGAGAGACCGGGCAGGGAGAGACCGGGCAGGGAGAGACCCGACAGAGAGAGACCCGACAGGGAGAGACCCGACAGAGAGAGACCCGACAGGGAGAGACCCGACAGAGAGAGACCCGACAGGGAGAGGGAGAGACCAGGGGACGAGTTTCTCATCCCCTCCCCGCCGGGAGCAGACGTCACCATCACGACAGCCATCAATCCCACGCGCGGGGGATCGGGGTCCGACGCCGCAGCAACAGCCGACGCCGCAGCAACAGCCGACGCCGCAGCAACAGCTCTCGACCGCGTAGAGAGCGGCAGCAGTCGGAAAAACGAAACGTCAAGCAAGGATGTGCAAGGGGGGGCATCCCGATACGGACCAGGCGTGTACGTGACGACGCTTGGATTGGCCATTGGTGTTGTTAGTTTCCTGGTCTAGTCCAGAGCTGGGAGCATCGTCGGTAATGCCATGCCATTGGTCACGTCAACTGCTGGCCTGGGCTGGCGGTTCACAGCATACAATACACAGGTTGTTGGTTGGTCGGTGGCTATTGTTTGAGTTGATACCTGCGTTGTTTACACACGTTGGCTGCCAATTTTTTTTTTTTTCTTTTTTTCTTTTGGCTAGCCTAGCAGATGTGATAGTAAAAGAGCGATGGGGCCATCCCGTCGATGATGCAAAAACACTACTTTACTGTACAGTCAGTCAGTCCGACGCCGCCGCGGTTTCCCTGAATGTAGCCCCATGTCTTCGTACGGTGAACGAAGGGCTTCTCAAAAGTCCAACCATCCATATATCATGACGCCATTTGCCTTTCCCCAATTGACATTTTTCAAAAATTGCTTTCCTCTCATAAAAGATTAAAAAAAAAAAAAAAAAAAAAAAGACAAGGACACGGTTCGGCCAGCGAACACAGCAGGGGTAGGATACGAAACTCGATCCAGCGAGCCGTGCTATTCGTCCCGCGATAGATGGGCAAGGCATCCATCTCATGAGTAAAGTCCGTTCCTGATGTTATCGTACCGACTGTTGGGGTAATGCAGCATGTTCTCCGAGTCGTCCAGCTTACCGAGGGAGCCAGCCATGGCGCGAACAAGACTCTCGTCGCCCTTTTTGTCGCCCGACGCTTCCCAGAAGACGGCACCTCCCAGCCGCTTGCTCTTCACATAGCTCGCCTTGAGCCTGGCGCTCTCGACGTCGTCGTAGGAAACGAGCTCGCGGGAGCTGGGGTCGTAGCTCCACGTCGCGCCGGCCCGCTGGTCGAGCCTGACGACGGCACCCGGACGAGGGAGCTGGCGGTAGGGGATGACGCCCTCCTGCGTTGCGTCTCTGCCGGCGCCCTCAAAGGGCTTGCCGAGGCCGTCCGTGTTCCCGAACGAGCGCCCGTACAGGGGCAGGCCCAGGACGATCTTGTTGCCCGGCACGCCGGCCCGCGTGTAATCGGCGACCGCCCGGTCCGTGTCGAACTTTGTGCTCACGGCTCCCGAGCCATCCGGCCTGATGTTGGACTGGTGCCCGGCCGTCTTGTCCCACGCGCCGGCGTAGTCGTACCCCATCAGATGCCAGGCGTCGACGTACCGATCCATGGCCTCGAGGTCCAGCACGCGGTAGTGCTCCGGCCCCGCCGGCGCCGCCACGGTGAGCAGGTAGCGATACCGCTGCCTGTTGTCGGCGGCGTACCTGTCCATGGCCAGCCGCGTCTCCCGGAGAAGTTCGACAAAGGACCTCGCCTCAGCGGCATCCCTCGGGTGCTCCCAGTCGATGTCGACGCCGTCCATGCCCCAGTCCGCCATGAACTCGACGGCGCTGGCGGCAAACTTCTTGCGCCCCTGCTCCGAGGCGGCGAATTTGGAGAACTTGCCTTGCCGCGAGTGGGCGGACCCGCCGATGGAGAAGAGCGTCTTGAGGCCGCGGTTCTTCTTTTTCAGGGCGAAGAGCTGATTCACCACGCCGTAGGCGTTGTTGCCGCGCTTGGACAGGGCGTCTCCGGCGAAGCGCTTTTCCACGTCGGCGTAGGTGTCGGAGGAGATGCTGTAAAATTTAATTTTTTTAATCTTTCTTTCTTTTTCTCTTCTTCTTTTCCCATTGTTGGGCCAACATCAGAGAAACTTACACTGTTCCATCGGGTGAGAGGTCGCCGAATGCGTAGAGCAGATGGGTGACTTTGTCTGCTGGGAGATTTTGGGGCTGGCAGTCGGCGTCGTAGATTCCCCTGGTTTTGATTTTCAGCTGCTAGAAGAGGGCAAGAAAGTGCCAAGGGAAGAAGGAGGGAAGAGAAGGAGGGAAGGGAAGAAGGGAAAAGAGGCAACTTGGTCGACGTACCAATTCGTGAAATAGAGCACATTCCGCGCCGCCACACTCTTGTTGGGCTTCACGGGAGTCTGTTTGGGAACACCGTTGCCGGCCGCTGGCGCGTCTTGCCTGTTCGGGACATACGACTCGGCAGAGTCGGCAGAGTCGGCACAGTCGGTCGTGGTGTTGGTCCATTGTTGCGTCACATTGCCCCATCTCAGCAGCCCTGAAGATGACACCGGCAGCGGGACACGGAGCGCCGCCGCCGAAGCCGTGGTGAGCGCCGGCGCGACCGCGACCGTGACGGCGGAAGTGAAGAGCGGCTCGGCACTGTGGCTGGGGCTCGCTGTTGCCGTTGCCGTGACGTAGACTGTGGTGGGCAGGAAAACGGTCGACGGCTCGACCTGGATGCAGATCAGATCGCGCCTGTCTGCCTCTAGCGCTTGCGCTTGCGCCTGCTCTCGCTCTTGGTGCCGGGCCGGCGCAGCATTCGCCACTCCGGCCAGCAAGGGGAGCGCCGAGATGAGCGCTCTGTGCATCGTGTGTGTTGAGGTAGGGACAAGGGAGACTGGGTTCTGTTTCTGTGGTAGTCAAGGACTCAAGGGGGTTTGATCCGATTCAATAAACGAACGGGGCAAGGGCGATATTTATTGTAACCTGGGAGAAGCACCAGATAGAGACGACATCATCGACGGGCTGGTGACCTGCTGTTGCCCTTTGGATGACAGTACTATTGCTTACCGGATTCCAACGACGACGCGGAGAATGCCTTCTTTGCAGCGCATGCTGGCCGCATCTCCAGCCGGATCGAGGCTTGGGCGGCTTTAGTGGGAGACGGGGGGGATTTCTGGGCACGAGACAATAGGAAGTGAATTCCATATCTGGGAATCCATAGCTTCGATTTATTGTGGTTTCTGCGGTGCAGCCACGCGGGCCTGCGAATGGCCTTCATGGATATTGAATGTGCGAGCACTAGACATCGTGTAAGTTAAGGGAGACTTAATATTCCCATAGTACCCACTGCTACCACTGCCGAGGAATCCAATGCCCGATGTATGGGCATTTCGCTTTTTTTTTTTTGAACTGTTCGTCTCTTGGTCAATCTCTTGCTGTCTGCGCCTTGTTCTTCGCCCCGTCACAATTCAACAATTCAACCTGCGCTGCCGGTAATCGTTCGCGACTTGCGGCAGACACGGCTGTCTTGACTCCTCAACCACCCATTCGTCCCGCGATCCGTGGAAAGGCGCGCCTTGAACTCCCAAGCAATGGCGCCTACACAAACAGCTGCCGGGTTTTGCTTCCGAGTTCGCACCCAACGATGTCACATCGAGCACCGCGCGGCGCAGATCTGTATTTAGCCTTCGACTTATCATCATGTGAGAAATGGCGCGTCGGGAACTGAAAAAACTCCCTATATATAGGTGGGCTTCTCCTCGAAGCCGATACATTGGTGTCGTCTTCTTCTGATGCAGAAAGAGCGCCGGGGCGAACAGAAGACTCAATCGTCCGCAACGTCGACCAGGTAAGTCCCTCTTCGGGATGAGATTCTTCCGCGGACGGCCAGATACAGCTGCCGTTCTGAGGGAGCTGTCTCTTCAACAAGACCGGGGAGCCGTCAGCGTTGCCGTCTGTGGTCCATCCGGCATGGTCTTTGATGTTTTTTTCCGGCGCCTTGGCGCAGTAGCGACGGATTGTCCGAGACCAGGCTGGTGCCTCCAAGGTGTGATTCACAGGGAGCGCGTAGGGCAGGGCGAGGTTTTCTTCTTTTTTTTCTTTCTTTTTTTCTTTCTTTTTTTCTTACCGATTAAAAGTCGTCATATTTCTTTCATAGTGTACCTGAGCACGTCGTGCCACGTCAGAAAGACACATCATGACAGCCAGCTCTCCACCGTTACAGCATCGCCAACTCGAATAGCAGCCGGTTGGTTAGATAAGCTGATATCTCCCGACCTTGGCACATGTCGCATATGTACCCCAAAATACACCTTCCCATCGAACCTCCTTGTCTTGGCGAGTGTCGAAAACGGCTCCCGCCTCATGTTGCCCGTCGTCTGGTCCACACAGACCATTTGGCACCGCCGACAAGCACCAAGTAGTTGAAAGTCACCATATCCTATGCGGATCCTGCTCCATGTATCCTCAGGATAAGCCGCGTGGTCGCCCTCTTTCATAGAATCAGATTCAATCACGATGTTGGCTCTGTATGAATCGTCCGGGACGCCTTCGCCACCTCGACGAATAATTTCCTCGTTTAGAGCATCTACACTACTACTGTTCACCAATAAGATCGGGCTTTCGTTCGATAACAGAATTCTCCTCTCCCCTGCTTGTTCAGAGTCCGAGTCCGGCGGAGACGGAACGTCAGGGAACGAACCAGGCAGTGTGCCGTACTTGCCGACGTGTTGGTGTTTCTGAACGTGGACTTTGGCTGTTCGACTGGACAACCCGATTCCGCCGGCGGGAAATCTCGCCAGAACACAAGGCACGCCTAGTGTTTTCGAGAAGAAGTCGTTGATCTCCGAAGACACATATGCGCGGGCGAATATTGCTTCTCCGCACACCCGAGAGGACATTTGTTTGGATTCTTGGTCGAGGAGGTCTGGGTTGGCAGATAGGGGGATTTGTATCTCCAAGGGGTAAATCGGGTCATTGATGGGCCCGTGGTAAGATACTCGCAGCACGCCGCTGTCAAAGTCGAGTGCTGGCCGTAGGAGTGTCATCTTCGGGTACCGCTTCTGACTCAGAGCTTGGCCTGATCCCGGATGAACTAGACACCATTCACGATCCCAGGCTAGGCCCTCGGGTCTGACATCCCAGCGCACTCCGGGCGGTACGACGAACCCACCGCAGCTCTTGATGGGGTACACCGTGATGGTCTTGACGCGCACACCAGCGGGGGGGCATACCGAGCTGTGTGTGTCAGTGTGTTGGGAAATTGGTGCTGCTGGGCAGCCTTCCACGAAAAACCCCCTCAAAAAGGCCAAAAACCGATCCACGTCGGATTCTGTACTCATGGCACCCAAGCTCGCTCGAATTACTCCGGTCGGCTTGCCTCCCATAATCTCGCTGTCGACGCCGCATCGGAAGCCGGCAGACAGGTTCCTCTTTAGCTCCCACGGCTCCAATCGCAAAGCAGCAGCCATATTTCCGGGACTGCACAGTCCTCCTGTTCGAATATGGATGTTCTGAAGTCCAGCCAGCTTCTCCACCTCTCCTAGACTTACCCAGCCACCAGCGCTATTTTTGAGATTGAAAGACACAACTGGTCCAGTTCCCAGAGGGCCAGCCGAGTCTGGTTTCTGCGTATACAGGACGCACACGGGGAGTGAATTACCATGCTCCAGTTCCTGCAACCCATGGAATAGTTTTCGCGCCAAGTATGTCGTATGTTGGCTCACGCGATCCATGGAACCGAATAGCTTCAGGTGTACTGTCATGGCCGAGTCGAGAGCCATGATGCTATGAAATGGCAACGTGCCGTCTTCCAGCCGCTGGTGAAGGAATTGAGACTTTCGAGCGTGCCACTGTTCTTTCCTGCTGCAGGTCACTAAATCGACTGTGCCGCCACCGAAGTAGCGCCGGTTATCGAAAACACACTCTACTGACCGCCGAACAATTAGGGCACCGAGATCTGGAAACCCAAAGATCTTGTACAGGCTGAGAACGACGAAGTCGGCGGCGAAATCTGCCGAGCTGAGATCCAGTTGCGATGTTGCGCTGAAGGATGCAGCATCGAGAAGTGCATACAACGGTTCTGGTCTCCCATTTGAGTGTTCTTTAAGATCTCTGGGCCACGACAGGGGGTATCGTCTACCGTCCATGTGAGACTGAGCAGAGTAGGCGAATAAAGTAGCTGAGACGGCGTGACCGGCAGACGGTGACGGTTCGTTGCCGCTCAGATACAAATCCATATCTGATTCATCTACACATATTCTTTGCTTTGCATTTTCTCTGGCTCCCACTAAGCTGGTATGACAAGACTGGTGATATACGTACGAGTATCCTTGTGGAAGCTCCCTCATAGCCTCCACGACGAGCTTGATGCCTGCCGTGGCATTGGCGACGAAGACCAAGTCATATTCTGCCGGGTCTGCATTGAAAAAACCGAGTAGTCGCAGTCGGACGTCGTCTATGCGCGATGTGGAAAGCTGCGAAGATAACGATCCGGAATGCGGGTTACCGTAGAGTGTACATGTCATTTCCTGGGCAAATGCGTCCATCAAGGACTTGGCGCAAAGTGTTGACCCTGCATGGTCTAGATATATGGAGTCTTGTCCCATCTCTGTCAGTATTGAACACAAGCAGTAGATGAGGGCACATTTGGCATAATACCTTGGAGCATGGGATATTCCCGGTCTCTGAATTCTTCCACTGCCGCATTGTACCCATTTTGTTGATGGGTGGCAATCGCCATTGAAAACCGAGGCAAAGCTCTTGGGCTGCTTTGTTAAGCAGACCGACTTCGATAGCTTTATATACGGCCGTTGATCTAAAAGGCCCAAGTTCCCAAGCGGTAAAGTGTAATGATGAAGAGTGTTGGAAGAGCGATGAGACTCAGGGTTCGCGTGGTTGATGTCTTCCTGGGACAAGGCCCTTCATGCACATTATGCACGTGGCCGATCTTAGCAGAGCAGACATTCCTCTTTGTTCCGGGAAGAATAATTCGAGGATGTGGTGTCGACCTTCACCAGAGGCGTTGTGCGTTGTGGGGGGCAATGAATGGTGGCGGTTGTCACCGCAGACAGATTCGGAGGTCGCCACCTCCTCCCCTCGTGAAGACAGAAAGGGACCGGAGATTTTCATTGGTTGATGATGCTTGCCCTACAGTGCTCGAGGGTAACTCGCACCTCTCCGCATTCATCCGTCGTCGTCCACATCGTCGTCGCACTGCTGCGCCGCCGTGGCCAACGCCAACAGGAAGGCGCACCCAAAGCGCCGACTGCAGCAACAGCTGGCAGCTCCACCCACGTTTCTCCGATTGAGCCTCTTCCAACCACCTTCACGGTGCTTGCTTGCTGTTCGTCACAACCGCATCCAAGCCGCCACGTATCCGCGCAGCATCGCTATCTTTAGATTTGCACGCTCATTGAACTCAGTTCGTTATCCCCTTCTTTCTACGGTTTCAGACCTTTATTCCTTTATTCCCCGATTGTCCCAATTGTCAATCTGTCCCTTGAATCCCGACCTCCCGGCCTCCCGTCACCAAACCATCCTTTTTTTTTCTCTTCCCGTTGCCCTCATCATTGATAATATTTTCCCTCCTTACTACACGTCCTGCCCTGAGGAACTTTTTTTTTGCCCTCGTCTTTTTTGGTGCCCGTCTTTGGCATTCATACTCGCCTCTTACACTTTCGCTTTTATTCTCGATTTGTTCTCTTTAAAATGTGTTCTCTAACCGTCATCGTATCGCCAATTTACAGACAACCAGTCCGGTCGCCCGATCAAAAAACAAATTCTTCATAGACTGATGAATTGAGCGAAGAGACTTTGTCATACATTCGAGCTGATATTGGCCTTTTCCTGTCGCGCATTGCGTTTACACAATGGATTCCTACAGCTCGCGTCGCGACTCTTCAGGACGGTCACCTTCAGACCGGACCTGGGGTGGCCGGGATGAATCGAGGACACGGGATGAGCGCTCTGCCGCGTTTTATCGCACAAGGTCCCCTGGTAATAATTCTTGTCCACGCCATTGTCTTGATCAACAGCTTTTACGATCATGGCCAGGCGGTGCTGATACTCAACGTTCAACCGAGCTAACGGGATTTGCAGACATTGAAAGAAGAGAACGCAGACGATCCCGCTCCCCGGGCCCAGTGGACAGATATGAACCTCGGTCTCGCCGGGATGATCGAGATCGAGACGATCGACGAAGGATCATCTCACCGCCAGCAAACATCGATCGCTACGTTCCAGGACAAGAGAGTGCGCCTGTCGGGGTGGCTGTCAACCCACTTGCAGATCCTTCTCGACTCCCCTACCAAGTAGGTTTCTCATACTTTGGTGAATGGTGGAGAATGAACGAAAAAATCAAAGACGATAAAGAACGTGCCAAGACTGGCCGTAGACGGGAACCAGAGCGACCACGTGGTCCAGAGGAGCGTGAAAAGGAGAAGAATAAGATTCAAGCCGCATACGACGCTTACAAAGAAGAGCTGCAGGCCAAAATGGCGCGAGCCTTTGTCTCGGAGCATAAGAAGGAGCAATGGTTCAAGGAGAAATATGTGCCAGAGATTCGTGACGAGCTTCGGGCTAAGCTAAACGAAATCCGCCGCAGTGGCTACAGTCAATGGGAACAAGACCTGGAGACGGGAACGTTTGATGAGTTCTCACTGGAAGGAATTCCCAAAGCCGAAAGCAATGGCTCTGGCGGTGTTGTCGAGAAGGAAGAAGGAGAGGCCACGGCAAGCAATGAAATCATGGGCGTTGGAGATCTTCTGCCCGTCAATGGATCCGACATCCGCGACGAGAACCAATTTCAACCAACTCTTCTTATCAAAACCATCGCGCCACACGTTAGTCGGCAAAACTTGGAGACTTTTTGCAAGGAGAACTTGGGCGAGGAAGAGGGTGGCTTCAAGTGGTTGTCCCTTTCTGACCCAAATCCGAGCAAACGTTACCACCGTATTGGTTGGGTGATGCTGCATCCTTCCTCTGAAACAGCTCTTCCAGCTGATCGATCTGATCCGAAGGATGAGGATGGTGATGTGGATATAAGGGATTCACAGCCGGTTTCGACAGCAGACAAGGCTCTAGAGGCAGTCAACGGAAAGACTGTCAAAGATGAGGTTCGTGGCGATTTTGTCTGCCATGTAGGAGTCCACAACCCTCCAAACAACCCTCGGAAGAAGGCCTTGTGGGATCTCTTCTCTGCCCCCGAGCGTATCGAGCGGGATCTCCTGTTGGCACAACGATTGGTGAACAAGTTTGAAGAGGACTTCGGCTCGGACTTCCAGGCGATTTTGAAAGTGGAAGAGAAGGTGGATGATCTTCGCAATGCTGGTCAATTGCAGCTAGCGACGGCATCAGCGCCAGCGAAGAAGGTGAGGAAGCAGCGTGAAGTTGCCCTCGACGAAGCAATGGATGATGAAGACGGCATGGCGGAGGAAGGGGAAGAGGAGGAGGAGGACGGTGCCATCGAAGATGAGACGGATGATGAGGATATGCTCATCAAGAAGAAGCAACTTGATCTTCTCATCGAGTATCTACGCCGAGTATTCAATTTCTGCTTCTTCTGTGTATTCGAGAGTGACTCTGTTCACGAGTTGACACGAAAATGCCCAGGAGGCCACCTTCGACGACCCAGAAGTACTCTATCATCGTCAGCAAAGGCTGTCGCGCGTGCAAGCGCGACTGGGGAGCCATTTCCAGAAAAGAAGAAGACGGAGCCAGAAGAAGATGGTGAGGCGGCAGAAGGAGACAAGAAATTCCGGAATTCGTCAACCAAGGCAGAGCAGCAGTTGCTTCGAGCGTACAACTGGGTCAAAACATTTGAGGACAAGATCATGCAAATTTTAGAGCCGCAAACAGCCGACATCCGCAAGCTCGGTGGTCGTCCTGTTGAAGAAGCTGTTGAAGAAGAACTGGCCAAATTTGTGAAGCAAGAGGACGAGCACAAGTGGCGGTGTAAGGCACCCGAGTGCACAAAACTTTTCAAAGAGGAGCATTTCTGGAAGAAGCACGTGGAAAAAAGGCATGGCGACTTCCTTGAGGCCATCAAGCAGGAGGTTTGTCGATATACCAAGATGACTGATTGACGACCTATTTTGAAGTTGCAAACTAACCAGAGTGTTGC
This sequence comes from Epichloe amarillans, assembly GCA_024072835.1. NCBI lineage: Eukaryota > Fungi > Ascomycota > Sordariomycetes > Hypocreales > Clavicipitaceae > Epichloe > Epichloe amarillans. Next base: position 1,883,493 of record CP099635.1, on the reverse strand, counting down.
AGTTTGAGCTCATCAACGCTTATGTCATGGACCCCGCACATATTGCACCTTCCAGAACGGATGCCAACTCGAATGGTCACTTCCCACCCGCGAATGGTCAATCAGCTACCGGAACTCCTCGCGGATTTAACTTGCAGAACTTCTCGATGAACGGCATAATGGGCATGCCGGGATTTCCAATGGCTGGCGGCAGTTTCCCGCCGATGTTCGCTGGCATGCAAGCAGGTGGTTGGAATCCAATAACCGATGACCGCTCCGGCGGCGGAGGTCCCATCCGACGAGGTGGCATGGGCAACCGTGGACAATACCGCACTGGCCCCTACGACCGCCGCGGCAACCGCTTCGATGGCGGCCGTAACCGTGCAGGCGGGTCTCGTTGGGGAGACGGCGCCGGCGGCGCGGCTAGCGGGCCTCGTGAAGCCGTGCAGGGCCGTAGCTTAAAGAGTTACGAGGACCTGGACCAGGTCTCTGGCGGTGGTGGCGGTGGTGGCGGAGAACTCAACTATTGAGTCATATTCGATTTAGATCTACGAGGAGCCGGATCGGACGGTTTACCGGAACAGATTGAGGAAATTGGTGCTCATACAATCGACGACTGTGGACCGCGAAATGTCGATTTGGCCAACAGGAGCAAGCTAAATCTTGACCATGTCTACAGTTGCGTCTGCGTTATCTTTTCGCAGAGGGGTTCTGAAATTATCGTTTCAAGGGTTCTTTGACAATGCTCTGAATAGGTGCTAGCTTAGCCAACGGATGTAAAAATAAAACAAAGGGGATCTTCACTGCGATCCATCACGTTCAATATCAAAATTCCGTATACGTATTATACAGAGTGCGATATCACAGGAAAATAGTGGGTTCAAGCGGCGTTGACTCAGCCAATCAAGTATCGCGATGAAATCCAACCCCACTCACTGAAGAGTGGTTTTTTTTTTTTTTTTCCCAACTATCAAACAGTGTCAAGCAATCTGGTTGTTCGCAGTCAGTGTCCACCACCGAAATGGGCTTGCTTGCTGAGAACAAGAGGTGAATATTTTCGACTTATGGAATGTGTCGTCGCTTTCACCAGCCAAGAATGCTAACCAGGAGCTCGCGCGACCCACAGTCGATCCAAGCTCATCAAAGATCCCAACAATACGAAATGGACTCGAGATACGACGACTTTCGGGCAGAGGATGCTGCGGGCTCAGGGATGGCAACCAGGTCAGTTCCTGGGTGTGCAAGATGCGGCTCACTCTGAGTTGCACACGGCGGCCAATGCATCCTACGTTCGAGTAGTCCTCAAGGACGACATGAAGGGGTTGGGGTTCGACAAAGCCAAAGAGAACGAAGTGACTGGTCTCGACGTCTTCTCCGATCTATTAAGTCGCCTCAACGGCAAATCAGAAGATTCCATCGAAGGAGATCAACAAGCTCGAATGGTGTTCAAGACACATCGGTACGTAGAGGCCAGATGGGGTCCTATGCGGTTCGTCAGAGGCGGGTTACTCATCGGTGACGAGATGAAGGAAGAGCCCCAGTCGACAGAGTCAACACCCGCTTCAGACACGGAAGTACAGGATGCAGACACGGCCGCGGGCGAGAAGCCCAAAAAGTCTAAAAAGGATAAGAAGAGCAAGAAACGCAAGGCAGTCGATCTGGAGGACAGCGAAACTGAATCAAGAGAAGCCGCCAAAAAGCAGGAGAAGAGACGGAGAAGGGAGGAACGGAGGGCTAAGAAACTCGCTGCCAGTAGCGAATTCGAAGCCCCAGACGAGGACGACACTCGGACCAAGAGGCAATCTAAAAAGGACAAGGCCAAGTCAAGGACGAGTACGAGTTTTGAAGCTGAGGACGAGCAAATAGACGCGAAGAAGTCGAAAGGGGACAAGAAGGAGAAGAAGAGGCGTAAGAAGGAGGACGCGGCGGATGCGGAAACTACTACGACGACGGCATCGAGTTCGGCTGCTGCAACGGGTACCTCGACGCCCACGAACACGGGGGGTTTAGTACCGGGGAGTCGAAATTTTGTTCGATCACGGTTTATTGCGCAGAAGAGGCAGGCGGTGCTGGATACGAAGGCTCTGGCTCAGGTATGTGACTTATCTCAATATTCCAAGATTGGGGCTGCATTGATGCAGGCGCTAATGATTTCTTTTTTTTGGGGGGGAGGGACACAGATTTTCATGGTCAAGACGTGAGGGCATTTTACAAGCGAACATTTGCACATGGAGTTTTTCTTGAAATACAACGGCGTTTACTTGGGATGTTCGGGAATGATGACCAGTTCATTTGAAAGCCGCGTTGACTAGGAACATTCACAGACATCAGTCAAAGAAAGAGGTTAAAAATCTACGACCGTTGCAAAGAACTCCCGATTTTAAGACATCCATCTTGATAATTTTGGAAGCGTCTTTGGATAGTAACACCTAATTGAATTCCCGACCAGGTTTTGTTATAATTTTGCTACAGTTTTGCTGCAAGAAACTCCCAAACGCCGCCTGTCATGGAAGGACCCGTACCGATAACTTGGCAGACAAATGATCAACTCATTCTGTTGACAGTTGCAAGTCCTCTACTTGGCATTTCGTCCAAAATTGCTGTGCAAACATTATGAGCATACAAAATTTTCAATATAGTATTGAGGCGCTTGTCGCTGACGCGGTCGCCGAGACTTACTTGTGGAAGAACTGGCTAAACATGCCGCCCTTGGCATGCTGGTCAGATATACTCTGGCGGCGAAGACTGTCCGAGTTTGTTCTCTTCTGAGACTGGAGCGCGTCGAAGCCGGGCATCCAGCTGGAGCTCTGTCTGCATGTTAGCTGCCGGAAGGCACTTTTCCTCAATCGTACTCAATCGTATCGACTTACTCGTCGACGAGGGGCAGTGGCAGTGTTGCTGGTGGGGGGAACGTTCTCGGTGGGCCCGCTCATGATGGATGATGGATGATGGATGGACGGTGACTGGAAGTAGTGTGCACTGTGTTGTGTGTTGTGTGTTGAGCGTGGTAGTTTGTTGGTTTGTTGGGTTTGTTGGTTTGATGGGAACGGGGCTATTACGAGGGATAAATAATGGTTCCGTATTTAAATGTCCCAGGAACCCGTGGTGCCATGTACGCATCATGTATGTTTGTACGCAAACGAGCGAGGCGGGGGTTGTGGCATCGAACCAACACGTCACGTCACGTCACGCCACGATCCGATTGAACGCATTGAACGCATTGAACGTTGACGCCTCCTTCTCCCCATGACGCCCATGACGCCCGTGACGCCCGTGACGCCCGTGCTTACTCAGCCGCCGACGCTCCTGGCCGGCCCTCTGGCCTCGATCCGCATTCTACCATTACGTATGGTGATTGATGGCCCGAATCGGTTCTTCCAGCTTTCCTCGCTCTTGTACTCCATGGCACGTGCTCTGACTCCGTATGTCGTATTCCGTACGCAAACATTCATTCATGACTGCTCCCCAATCAATGCGGCCAGTCAGCTGCTTGGATCAAGCCCGAAGCTTGGACTGTGTATCACTGTATTGTATAATAATGCAACATACCTTGTCCATACCTGGCCTGGCTAACCAGGATGAAATAGCTATGAGGAAAAAGCATTATAATCATGGATTGTGGGGGACACTCATGCGAACTCTCGTGCGTCGTGCGTCGCTGCATTTGATTTGTCAGGATTCCGGAAGCGGAGAGTCGACTTGAGTCTTGGCAGACAAATTTAATCTCGTCTACGGAGTATTCCGGGCTTCTTGCTTCTTGCTTCGTTCGCGATACATAGTAGCAGGCACAGACAGGTATATGTGCACAGGGAAAGCTAGTCATGTCAATCGTGCCCAAGTTGAAGAATGGGAATGAGGAGGATGTTCCTCTTCTTCACTGTTCACTTCACCACAGCTCGGGAGTCGGGGGCATACATATAATGCCAAGAAGGTGCCCAGTCCTCGAGGGGTTTCTTCAAATTCACATCGTCTTGATCTGTCTTTGACCGACCGCACACAAACAGCAACAACATCATCATCATCATCATGGGGTTCCCAATCCTCGCATGTGTCCTCGCTGGGTTCGCATCTGCCGCCACCTCCATCGGTGCCTCCATCGGCGCCCCTGAGCAGCCGGAGAAATTCTTTTGCGGGACCGGCGAGCCTCCCCAGGATCTCGTCCAATTTCATCGCCGGCTCAACCTCAACCAGATCCAGAGCCTGCAGCATCGAGCCCCGAATCCGTATTATGAAGACGACGACGACTTCAGGACCGAGAGATTGAAATGGAAGCCCGTGACCGTGCCCGTCTACCACCATGTCTTGTACTCGGAAAAAATGTTCCCCTTGATAACCGTAGGTACTGCTCCGTAAGCCGGGGCAAACCACTTGGATTATCTGTCCAACTACCCCATAAAGTACTATGCAGACGGCGGCTAATGACTCCCAACTCCCACCTCCCAACTCTCTCTGGTTTGATTGATGTAGGCCACAAGTTTGAGGAAGCAGATGCAAGTCCTGAACGATGCCTTCAAGCCGGCCGGGTTCCAGTTCGAAATGAAAGTTGCCATGTCGTATAAATTCCCCGAGTGGGCTACGAACTCGGAGGCTCGGCGAAAGCGAGGAGGCATGCATGAGCAGCTTCGTGAGGGTGATTACGGCACCCTCAACGTGTACTGGATCGAGACAGGCATCGGCTTCGCCACGCATCCCCACACCACCTGGAGGGACGGGTTGGATCCTCATCACTGGTCTCTTGACGGCATCGTGCTGCCGTGCGACTTCATCGTTGGCACCCCCCGTCCTGGCTGGACCTCGGGCAAGGCCCTCGTCCATCTCGTCGGCCACTGGAATGGCCTGCTGCACACGTCTTCCGCTGAATGTGCCGATGAAGGCGACCAAGTCAGCGATACTCCAGCCGCATTGGTCACCCGAGGAGGCTGTAATGTGACGCTTGACACCTGTCCTGGTCAACCTGGTCTTGATCCTGTTCATAACTACATGTCCTTCAGCGACGAGTATGTCCCTCTTCCTCTTCCTCTTCGCCTTCCTCTTTCTTCTCCTTTCTTTTTCTTGAGTTTCTTGGGTACGACATGTTGCTGACGAGTGGACTGAATCTTCATAGCGAGTGCATGACGGAATTCACACCCGGCCAGATTCGACGCATGCAAATCTTGTGGGAGGCCTTGAGAGCTCCTCGGCGGTCTACTTCATTGATCAAGCAGCTATTCCTAGCAAATCTCTCGGACGTGATAGAAAAATGAGGGATTCACGTGATGCGGTGGAAAAGATACCCCCTAGGCTAATAGTATAAGCAAAAGAAAGTAGATGAAATCAATTGAACTATCGTATGAATGTCAGGAGCATGGAGGTGCAGAGGTCAGAGATAGGATGATTATAATATAGTTGGGCCTTTGCAAGAAACCCAGAAGGTGTGCTGAATTCCCCAATAGACCAAAAGATGCGTCAATGCTAGCCACTGCTAACATTGCACCTTGCAATTACTCAAGACCCTGTTGCTGCGCACATGCCCTATAGGCCACGCCATTGCGTACATCGCGCCTTACTAATTACAACGCACAGCGCCTTGCATATTACTGACGTAAGCCACACTAAACTCGGGTGGGTAGGCCGTCTATCCCTGATTAGGACTAACGGCAGATGCGTGTCATACCAAACGCCTCTTGGTGCGATGTTGCGAGCCGTCGCAGTTGGCTTGACTGTTCTGTTGGGAATTGTTTCTCCCTCGCGCACCTCACCGTCATGAACCGGAACATCTCCCGCCGTCACAGCCCATCGGTCGTGGACATTTCTCTTTCTTCGTCTTATCCGCCGTCAATTCTCCTGGGGCGAGCTCGCCGCAAACTTTCACTCGGTGCTTTGGCAATATCTTAGGATTCCGTAGTTTTGCATTCCTGGCCAGTGGCAGGTGTAGCTTTTGGGTTACTTGGTCTCTCGTGTCAGTCAAGGACGGTGTCAGGTGGGCAGGCAGGCATGCTCTAAAATCCACGAGTATTATATTTCAAAGATGCGGGAAACTAAAGACTATTGTCATCTCTCCTAGACGTTGCATATGCGATGGAAACGCTCCACTCCACCGCCGCCTCACAAGCTAACGGTTCGCGAGCTATTACAATCCCTCAAGGATCTGCGGGAACAGCTTCTCGTTGAAATCCCACAGGATGGGCGTGTAGTCGGGTGCCAAGGCAAGGCCGGTCCAAAACGTGCTCCGCTGGCCCTGGAGACGGTAGAGCTTGTTGTAGAAGCCGGCCTTCAATTCCTCTGCCGACACCTTGGGTCCAACTTGGCCGTGAGAGACGAATGCCAGGACTGACGGCGCCGCAATCTTGAACGTGCCAGCTTCCTTCATCTTGGCGAGAGGCTCCGTGATAAGGGCCTGCGCCTCGTCGGCGCCGAGCTCGGCCGTGCCGATGACGCGACTTGTCCACAGGTCATGGTTCGTGCCCGAGTCGGATCGGACGTACGCGTCGGTGAAGTTGCCTCGGGGAAGGAAGTAATCCTTTGGTACGTTCGGGGCGTTGCGGATCCCCGTCACGTCAGAGGGGAGTCCCGTGTTGCCGAGGACGCCGACATACAAGGTTTCCCAGGAGAACTTGGAGAAGATGTCCTTCTCTTCGTCGTTCAAGTCCCACGGGCCCACGTTGTCCGGAGAAGGGGTGGCCGCGATGAGAAGCTTCTTCGCCTTGACCGTCTTGAGACCCGATGGCGTCTGGATAGTCAGGACCACGCCGCCGTCGGACCGTTGGCTACGAGCGACAGTACTTTCGAGAAGGACATCATCCCTCATCAGATCCAGCACGCGATCATAAAGCGTCTCGGAGGAGTGCGTCTCGGGCCACTTGAACGAGGGCCCAGACAGGCCGAGCCCGAAGGCTGCGATCTGAGGCTGTCCCACCACAGCCATGACTGACCACGTCGGCGTGTTCAGGGCGTCCGACAACCACAGCAGATTGCGCAGGATCCCCAAAGCGTCCGCGAGATCGTGCTTCTTGAGGAACTGGCCAAAGGGGAGAAGAAGATCCTCCGGGACGTCCCCCTTCATGAAGTATCCATTCTCGAAATAAGGCTGGTATTTCGTGGCGAGTTTCATGTATTTATACAGGCCGATTGGAACCCCTGCGGGGTCGAAGGTGCCGTACTTGACGTTGACGCTCTTGCCGGTTTCGAAGTCCACGTTCTTCGTCAGGGCGAGCAACTTGATGTAGTCGGTCAGGTCTGGATTTACCAGACCTACGCCGAAGCGCTTGAAGAAGGCTTGGGTCGTCGGCCGGTTCAGATACGCCTGCACGCCGTAGTTGATGGGACGTCCCCCGCCCGGTGGCTGGAAGGCGTGAACATGGCCGCCCTTGCTCAGGTTATTTCGCATATTAGTTGTTGTTCATGTCCGTTTTGAGCCCCGAGCTGAGGGGCCGCCGCACGACCAACTTACGAGTCTTTTGGATTTCTCAATGACCAAGACACTCTTCTTGTAGTCTTCTCGAAGCCGTACGGCCGCGTACGCACCGGTGGCACCTCCTCCGACGATGGCGACGTCGACCTCGGTCGGGGTGTCTGCTGCGTGTGCCCGGGAGCCGAAGCCGAAGCAGCTCAGGCTCGCCCAGAGGCTTGTAATACAGGTCAACGGTCTCATGATGAGTGGAATCTGGCACCGGCTTATCAGCTTCTTCCGCGTGCAAATGTTGGATTCAAAGGTTGAATGCTGCGAGTTTTCCGAGAACAACTTGTTGCTGGTCGATTTCTTCCTACACAACTCCCTGGAGCATTGGAAAAATGGTCCATGGCGAGGCTCAAATAGGACTCCAAGCCTCGCCCATCCTTGGCAAATTCGGTGCAGCACAGTAATACAGCAAGCCGGCACTCTCGTTTCGAAAACGTGCCGACCTTGCCGAGTTCGGGTCCATCAATCACACATTCACAGTTGTATTATTACGGACTACGACTGCTGGGTCAGGAATCATGCGAGAGAGCATCTGTTACTCCGTACGCATCCTTGCATGCATGTGGAATTTCCGGGGGAGCCGGCTCGATCCTCTCCTTTTTCTTGATCAAATGAATTCGCAAGCAGCACGGGACGGGTCCCTGTTATTTATTTATATGTTCATCATCAGACTGGCTGGGTATCGCCAGCAATCACGATGTCTTTCCAAGCATTAAACAATGAACACGCACAAAATGAAAGGCCAGCCAGCTGCGCCTTCTTTTTTTTTTTTTTCGGTGCAACACTTGCATCAACGGGCCTCTTTCACATGCTTTCCTGATCCGGGTCATTCGGGCAACAAGCCCATGATGATCTCTGCACAGCCAGCGAGTCCCTGCCAGGCCAAAAGCGAATGGCACTTCGGAGCTCCTTCAATTTGTTTTTGTCTTGAAACTTATGTAATAGTCAAGTGTACTCCGTAGTACATGTATATATGTATGCGCACTGTGCCACCAAGACCCACAGCGTACATATTATCCAGGTCAGTGGCGATGTAATGCAAGGCTCCGCGCGGCCCGGCCTACATGTACATACGGTCGCACCTTGGAGAGGTTCGATTTACATGTAGAAGGCTGCTTATTACTTATGTTATCAGGGTAAGCGGAGCTTCGCCTGCATTTTGCGTCATAGCAAGGCGAAGGCAAGAGGGTGGAGCGAAGCTTCCCGCTTTCCCTTTATAATAACGACATATCTATAAAAAGCTATAGAACTTCTCAGAGTAGATTGGATTTCTCTATAACTTACTGGCTAACTGCCAGACTTGCTTGATATTCTGACTGCCCTAACTGATTGACCGATTGACTGCCTGATTGACTGCCTGATTGACTGACTGCCTGACTGCCTGACTTACGTGATATCCTGATTTTTGTGGCAGCATTTTGCCAAACCTCTCCAAAGTGTGACCGTACCCGCAGTGATAAGAATAACCTGATGCGGGAATAAGCTTTGACGAACTTTGCTCCAAGGTCTGTGGCTGCGTTTCAGCGCAACATCCAGTTTTAGTTCGCGACCGCAGTCAAAGCTTACGTAAATCCGCTTCGAGTTTTGCTCGCAGCTTAAATTGACGTGATTCCCCCTTCCTCTGCCATCGTGTTCGTCCCCCCCCTCTCTGCGTCTCTACCATGACAAGATGGCGAAAAGTATCGGGATGTAACAATTCAAGCAGTTTTGCCTCGTGCTCGGGAGGATGTTGTGCCTTCATCATCCCCTACGTAGCCACAGAGTATTTTCTTGGGTAGCCAATCACATTCCAACCCCTCCCTGAATTCTTAGTAATCAGGTTATACATCGGGAGGTATGTAGTCCGTAGCGTCAGCTTGCTTCGAGGATGAGAAAAATCTAGTTACTACTCGGAAACTGTTCTGAAGGACCTGGAATTGGGGGGGGGGGGGGCTCATTGTCTTACCCGCGGCGTCATCGCAACGCAAGGGAGGCCGCAGATGCGAAGGAAAGACTATAAAGGGGCGGACCGTGTCGCACCTCTTGTTTACCCAAAAGGACCTCCTTTTCCCTTCGCTCCGTCCTTCGTCCTCTGTCCACTGTCCAATCTGTGCTTCTCAATTGCTTGAGCAGTCCATCTACGTCTGCCCCCCCGAATCCATCGCATCCATCGCATCCATCGCGCCTCCACGCGTCGTCAACCAGCACAATGCAACTCACCGCTGTTTTTGCCGCCCTTTCCTTCATCGGCCTGGCTGTTGCCGTCCGGGGTCCCGCGCCGTTCGACCACGGTCATCGTCTGGACAATCGTGCTGAATACCCCGACACGAGGCCTGAATAAGTCGAGCATATCAAGAAATGCTCTTCATCCCTGGTATAAAGGATGTGAAATGGCCGGCCAGCCAAGAGAGGGGGGGGGCGGGCGGCTGAGAGAGTGGGAGACAAAATTTGTTTGGTGGAAGGGCGACTATTTTCGGCGACGAGGGATCATGTTTGAGGAAATGGGCCAAAGGACCTGCTGCGAGGCTGGGCTGGTGAGTTGACCAGGTTATTTGAGCGTATGGGAACGGTTTCTGTCGGGCGCCTTGTATGGAGTAGCGTCTTGTATACCAACAAACTTGTTCACGTCCTTGATGCACAAGGTTTGTTGTTGAACTGCCATCGTCTACAGCCCGCACAAGTGTTGTAAATCATACATGACTGCGAGTGGCACAAAAAAGGGCAGCCGCTGGTCCTTGTCCCGTCTTTGCTCTTCAATCTGGACCATTATGAATGCCGCCGGCAATGCAAGCGACCCCGCGCAACTTGCCGTCAATATTATAGTCATCATGCATACTAGCATGGAATGACCCGTCTCCATTCAAGTCAAAAAGGACTTCCTGGGTGCACGACCGGTTGGCGGGCCTAATACTCGTAAGAGCGGAGGAGGGCTGAGAACTGGCAAGTATAAATAGGCGAGGCATCACCGGTTGTACAGAGCCGGTGGGAACAAGTCTTTCGTGCCGCACGCGCACGCGACAACTGCTTTTTCTGCTAGGTTGTGCCGGACGGCTGTTGGGGAGGCTCCGTTCTGTAGTCTGTCCAGCTGAATGAATGGATGAATGGATGAATATGATATGGTCCCGTAGAGTCCGCACATATTTCGAGATGGTATTTCCATGGAGGGAGACGGCTGGAAGTTCTGAAAGGTTTTCATGGGTTCATGGAGCTTCTGGCGGCCGGGTTTAGTGTTGTTCCCGAGGCGGCTGCCCCCGAGCGCGGCCAAATAATAATTAATAATAATAAATGCATAAATGCAAGCTAGAACATTTAAAGCTGAGGCTACGTCAACGGCAACCTCACATCTCATCACATGTCGACTAGCCGCAAGCTCCCAAACGGCACGTCCTCACCCTCACCACCGTTATCATCCCGCCCTCGCTTGTGCTCTTCATGACTAGCAGATTTTGAGCTCGAGCTGCTTCAATGCAGGGCTTGCTCATCCGTTGCAGATGACGTACGACTGACGACTATGAACCATGATCGTGCGCCTAGGTCGCCCGCCCTAGCCCGCGGCAGCTCATCTACGCGACAGGCAGACGACAACGATACGACTCCCAGTCCAAGTCTGAATCCGAGTCCGAGTCCGAGTCCGAGTCCGAGTCCGAGTCCGAGTCCGAGTCCGAGTCCGATACAAACTCCCAACGACCCCACGATCGCGGGTGTAGATGCAGACGACAATGGAGAGTCTCAACCCCGCTCACCCTCTCGGTCGCGGAGACGACGCAAGAAGAAGAGCAAGAAGGACCGTAACCCCGGCCTCGTCAAAAAGCTATCCTTTGTCACTCACTTGCTCAAGACCCTTGATTTGCTGGTCTTTGCCGAGCTGAGCGGCCTGTATTATATGGAGTTTGTCTTTTCTCTCTCTTCATTGATATCCGCCTGGACGCTCCGTCCACCCTCCCCCCTCCCCCCTCCTCCCTCCAAATCATCAGCTAACAGACGTTTGTAGATGTTCCATGTTCCGGTTCCTCCTCCGCGCTGTCGGGCAATATATGTACCTCACCCCGAAAGACGAAACTTTCCCCTTCCTCATGCCCTCTGGCCGAGTTCACGTCCTCCTCGTCGTCATCCCGAACCTCGTCTGCATGTTCCTCCACCTCTTCACCTCCATACCGCGCGGACCCGACTTCCATCGCGGCTACCAGCACGGGGGGCTCATCATCGATTTTGTTGGGCAGCGCCCGGCAACAAACCCAATGTACTACCTACTAGCCGATTTTGCCATATTGCTCATCCAGTGCCTGATGCTCGCGGTGCATACTCAGCGAGAGCAACTTCGCGTCCTGTTGAAGACATTCCGGCCGATCCTGCCTGAGCTGTCGGACGAGATGGAGGCCGCTGCTCGCTCAGCGCAGGATTTGGATGCCGAAGAAAGAGGGGTGTCGCTGCATGCTCCACATGTCCCGGCTTCTGCCACGAACGCTACCGCTGTAGATGAAAGTGGTGGCATTGAGATGAGGGACCTCTTTGACGGTTCGCTTGAAACGGCTGAAGGAAGCGAGCAGAACGGCGAAGCGGCAGCATCATTGCTGCAGCGGACCGCGAGCGAGGATTCTCCGAGGGCCCAGTTGTCGGATGTAATGAACTCGGGCAATGCTGTACTGGGAAACTACTGCATCATTCAGTCCCTCATGTCAGCGGCCGGCGAGCTTGAGCGCACGGCGGCCCATTCCTTACGAACAATAAGCTACGGGGCGACATTGGCGACCTTGCAAGCTAGAAGGCGGGCGGCACTCGCGCAATCTGCCACGATGAGACCCAACAGATAGATCTGGACATGAGCCTGATAACGACTTGATTTTGGTCCGCTTCTAACATGATTGTTCCTTACAAAGTGCAAACATGTGTTGCCATTCCCATTTATCCTTTACGCTATCTTTCTTCCCACATTGCCGACGCCAGTGCCCTTGACCGAAACAATGACATCACCCGTGTCGTCTCCAACGTCTCTCAACCCCCAGCTACTTGCGCCGAATGTCTTCAAGTCTCTTGCTAATGAAACCATGTCCTCTGTTGCCAGTACGTCCTTGCCTATCCGTAACCGACCAACATCCTCTGAGCCCATTGCCATGAGAACGAGGACCGCGCCCGCCGAGACCTGAGTGACGCACCCGCCTTTCGCGATTGTCTCCAACAACTGGTACGCGCATCGTGTCCCGATATCCTCGGGGACCATGCCTCCCGACGCAGGTACCACCACGTCCGCGGAATACAAGACCCCAACAGCAGTGGATTCGGCGACGAGACTCAGTCCAAAGCCGATCCCGAGACGCCGTTTACTTCCTGCCTTGTCCCCGGTTGGCACCAATGGCGCTTGATCATATTGAGCAGCAATGTGAATATCCGAAACGAGCGGGTTGAGGATTCCCCGCGCGGAATGGATCATGCGGCCGTTATTGGAAGCCGACACACCTGTGCTGTATGCGACGCCTCGTACTCTCCTTATTCTACCCGAACTGCGATTGAGATGCAGCGTCTTGGGCAGCCGAACCTGACTTGCGAACCGGAGCTCGACACACCCACCGCCACCCTTGCCGCCTGGGCCGGCGCACGATCTTTGCAACACCCTCAGCTCGATTCTGACTGACGGGATGCCGAAGAGCGCAAAGATGGGGAGGATGGCGGTTCGGAAAGTATCGACAGACACGTCACCGGTTTCCGTGGCAGACGTAATGACGCCGGACCCAGAGAAGCGCACATTCATGTGTGCTTTCGAGAACGGCGCCAGGAGACAGAGGGGGAGAAGGAAATACGTGATGCCCCTTGTGCAAGTGTCGGGAATGTTGTGCTGAATGACATCTCCGTCAACTGCGCCCTGCCCTGCAATGGTGCCGGTGATCAGGCCTGGGTGAAAGGTCATGGTCGTTCCGGTATATGAAATTTGCATCGAGCTGCCATTGGTAACGGCCTCGAGGAGTCGGAGGAACGAGATCTCATGGGGAGCCAGACCTGGATTCGTGGGTGATGTGCTCCGAATCTTGGATATGTGCACGGGTCGGCCGGTGAGGGATGAGATTGTGAGTCGTCTGGTAAACGAGCGGTGGCCCGTGAACCTTAGATATTCTTGAGAATTGGACATGTCGCCTTCCGTCGTTCGTCGTTGATATGTTGATATATCCGCAATCCACCCCAGCGTGGGCGCACGAGGAGGTGGGCAGGAAAATAAATTTCTGCCATTCTGCCATGAGCGGCGGGTCGCGGTCGCCACATGAGAAAGGCAGGCGGTGGATCCAAGACGGAGTCTGGCTCGGCTCGGCCGTGATCCACTATAACAATAGCGCGCTTGTCGCTCTTACATGTTAATGTTAATCCGTGCTTATCGATAAAGGACCGCCGCTGCAACTTTTACGTAGGGGAGCTTGTGCTGCTCGTCACAGCCAAATGCTTGGGGGCTTCGTGGAGAAAAAAAGCCGTCAGACGCTTTGGTACGTTTTCCACCATTTATCTCATCACTCACTAGGCAACGGGCGACGGACGACGGGCGACGGGTGACAGGGAACGGGCAAGGCACGCCCAAAGAAGCATGCCTTGTCGGCCATTTCTGTTCGATTTGCAAAGCCGAAATGGCCCAATCTGTCGGTCATGTGTGCTCGCCATTCGGCAGAAGACAATGCAGCCGAGAATAGCTGCGTACAGCTCGCACGCCGTGTCGTCGAGGACAAGAACAAAAGCGCGAGCCCGGGACAATACCTCCATATCAAGACCGCCGAGCAAGTCAGAAATGGAGAAATACCTACAGGGGCTGAAAGAGCTGCAGCAGCCGTCGAAATTGGAAGAACAGACAAAAGGCTTCTCAGTACGATTCTTTGAGCAGGACGAACACAAGCGAATCGAGCTGCCGAATGGCGACGCTTTTGGGGATTCCGTGGGCAAGCTCGATGGATCTGAATTCAAGAAGGCCCTCCGTGATATACAATCGAGCTTGGGCTCCAAGGAAGAACGAGATGCTTTTCAAGCAGTCTTGCGAGAAGTGGGTGGTGGTGATATGAACCACGTCGGGTCTGCAGGCGGCCTTGAGAAGATGATGGAAAGAATGGAGACCTATACTAAATCGATAGACGCCGAAATCGAGAGCGCCGGCTCAAACTTGCCCCGGCATGTTCTAGATGAGCTGCAAAGGGACTTGCGCAATCTACCCTTGTTCGACGAAACCTTGAGACGACGAAAAAACGTTCCACAGATTTCCGAGAAGCCATGGACGCCGAACCAGCGAAAGAAAATCAGCAGACTGAATATGATCCTGGCAAGAGCCTTCGAGGAGCCCCGCCGTGAATCTGGTTTGACCAAGAGTACTGTATCAGCGGTCTACAAAGCCTACCATGCGGCCAGAATGACTCTGGCCCGCAGTTGGAGCCACGTTCCAACCGATGTGTGGGACTTCCTGTGGACAGTGCTTTCCGCCGAAGAATCCATCAACATCCATCGCTTAGCCCATGTGGCCATGTTGTCAAGAGACATGAGCGAGGCCAGAGTGACACTGAGCCCCTCCCAGCAGCTCCTCGCCATTGAGGCTGTTTTTGTGGATGGATGGGAGTCCAAAGCTATAGAAAACTGGAAACGATGCGTTAGCACCTTGGGGGAAGATAGGGTTGAGACATTCCAGAGTTATTGGGAGCTCGGCGTACGGATTTTCTGCCGAGTCGGCGACATGGATCAAGCCCAGAGAGCGGTGGACCGGCTCTTTGAGAAGCACAGCGATCCGCGTATCTTGATGCCCCTTATCCGCACATATTCCGAGCAAGCAACACCGGAAAGTCAAGGACGTGCATGGGACGCATATCGCAAGATGAGAGACCTCCTCGGGAAGGAAATGAAGCTTGCAGACTATGACCAAGTCGTCTCGTACTTTCTGACTACAAACCAAACGGAAAACGCGCTTTATGCATTCGTCGATATGATGAGCGATGGAGAAATCGACTTGAAGAAACAAAAGTACATGCCGTCGGTCGTGGCAAACAAGTTTTTCCTGGGCAAGTGGCTCAAGCGACTCATCGGCGCTGGCGACTTGAATGGCGCATTCAATGTTATCAACTTCATGCGGCAAAGAGGCGTGGATGCGTCCCCAATCCATCTAAACGGGCTCATTGGCGCGTGGCAGAGATCGGGAGGTTCCAGCAACCTGGAATGCGCGGACAAGCTAGGCTGGGACATGATTGAATCTCGGATTCGCTTCGTCAGATGGAGAGCGTCTGCGCAAGGCGCTGTCCCTGTTCCTGCCCAGGCAGACTCTGCGTCGCCACCATGGCCGAGAGCAACACTGGAAACATTCTCTCTCTTGGCAGAGAACTACCGGCGCCGGGAACTCCATACACGCATGGCGGCCTTATGGGATGCGTTCCGCGATGCAGAAATCAGCCCAGATGCCTTCATGATGAATCAACTCCTCGAATCACACCTCCAAGCAGGTCAGCCCAAAGAAGCGCTTCGCCTCTACCACTCCCTCGTGACGGAAGGTCGAGGCATAGCCCCCGACCCATACACCTTCAGCGTTCTCTGGAAGACGCTCGCCATCAACCGTCTGCACCTCGTGTCTCCCGGGTGCCTCCCCGACGAAATAGACACCACAAGAACGCTCTTCTCCGAAACACTCAAGCACCGGTCCGTCTTTGAGCCAGAAGGCATCGACGGACAACTTGCGCGCAAGATGCTCCACACCTTCCGTCGTCTGAAGGACAACGCCGGCTTTCTCGTCGCCCTCACCACGCTCAAACAAGTCTTTCGATTCTCGCCTTCGGAAACCCTCGTCTTGGAACTTATTCTGGAAACGACAAGACTATCATGGGATAGTCCGCCCCAGAGAAGGCGCTTGATTTTGGCAAAGCGCGCCATGGATCAGGAGCTGCTGGCGTGGGCAGGCGGCGACATGGAGAAGTTGGAGGGCCAGAAGAGGCAGGACGCGCTGTATGAGTATATCCAGAAGAAGTATTGGCCGGGTGGGGATGACGAAGAGAAAAGGGAGGTGATGAGGCAGATGGGCGTGTATGAATTGTTCATGTCGAAAAAGAAGACGAACAAGCGGGTGTGAGAGGGGGGCATTTTGATCTTGCATAACACAATACCAATCAATACCCAATACCAAGACCTTGGATGGTCCATCCTGTACTGTACAACAACGATTCCCAATCTGCTGAAGACTATGTATGCTATTTAATCTTGAGCCCCCATCAGACCGACCGGTGATGCGCAATCCAAGAACTTTCCGAAAGCGACATGGCACCATTGTACTCGGCACCATCCTGTCCATATTTGGGCGTGCTTCATCTTTCCTCGTCTCATCTGAGAACTTGCCACGACTCGAATATAAATGAAGCTGGTTTTTCGTCTTCCCAAAAAAACTCCAGCGCTATGCTATGCCGTGACTCAAAATTCAACACAAAAAAAAGTCGTCCCGAGTTCTCTCCCGCTTCAGTAAGTCGACAGCTCATCGAAAAAGATCTTGCGCTTCCTCTTCCGCCCAGATCTCCTGAGCGGCGCAGCGTCGGGACCATCTCCCCTCACCGACGGCATGGTCTCGTCATCCTGCCGAGCGGCATCATGCCCGACCGTTTGCCCGACCGTGCCATCGTCTTTGCTCCCGCTTTTGCCCGACATGCCCCAAGCCCTCTGCCAAGACGTCCACTTACCCTACGAAGAAAGATGCATCTCGACGTCATCCTCGCCAAGTCTACTGCCCACCGAACTCAGGCCTGAGCTGGGCGTGGGTGAGCCTCCTCGGCCATGTCTCCCCGTGCCATTCGTCTGTTTGGACTCGGCCGGGAGCGAGCTTCGCTGCTGGATCCATTCGCTGATGGTCTTGACGGGTCCGCCTTCCACCTGTATCTCTGCGACGACGTCGAGGGGTTTTCCGATTACGGTCCCGGTATATTTACTTTCTTCAACTGTTTTGGAGTGCTTCTTTTTAAGAGCTGCCGATACGTGGTTAGCGATGAAAAAAAAAAAAAAAATACGAGAAAGAGGGCCGGGAGCTTGTATAGATACCATTCAAGTAATCCGTGGCGTCAATGTCGCCATCACCAACCCCCATCTCCATGAGCTCACGCATTCTTTGCCCCGAGAACCATTCGATGAATTCTTCTACGCCCCGCACGTCCTCCTCGCCGAGCCACTCCTGCTCCGTGGCAAGTTTCTCGGGTTGCAGCGCGCCGGCGTCTCGCAGAGCCATTCTGACATCGACGACGGTGTAGTCCCCTGCGTCGCCGTGGTTGTGTATCGAGTGGGAGGCCGCGGACTGGCACAGGGTATACAGATACCGGGCTGCGATGTCGGTGAGGGAATCCACGACCGACGGCCTGGCGGAGTGGTAGCCCGTGGCTCGGAGGATCTGCAGGATCGAGGGTCGTAGCAAAGCGTGGAAGAAGGCTGGTTGCGTCGTCATCGTGAAGGAGCTGGGAATGAAGCTCGTGTTTCTTGCGTCCTATTGGTGTACGGATCCAAGAGGGGGTTTAAATGTGGCGCGCAACCTCGCTCGTACCGATGGTGTCGCTGTCGTGAAGACCTCATCGGCTGGCTTGCGATTTGATCGCGCGGCGCATGGTTTTAACTTGATGCTGGAGTGGGTGTTGTTGGGGGTGTTGTTGGGCGGGTGTTGTTTGGGGGGGTGTTGTTTGGGGTGTGTTGGGTGGGTGGTGTGGTTGGGCGCCGGTAACATAACCTCAGCTGGCGGGACGGGCAGGAGGGCAGTGTCGGGGGAGGGTAATTCCGTATTTCGCACGGTACGTCGTCATCTAATCTCAAGTTTTTCCCACTCTACTGCGAATTTACTGCTCCGCGCGTCTCTATGCTGTTTTCTCTCTGGAGGGTTTTCTTATTGATTTCTGAATCATTACCACTTTGGATGCATGTGATAGCGTTAGACGAATCCCGTGCTTTACATCAAGAAGCTGCCTGCCTCACGCCGGCCCCTTTCGAATCCGAAATCCCGCTGTACTTGTTAATAAAGCCCAACACCTCCCTGTGCCAGACGAGGGAGTTTTCAGGCTTGATGGTCCACTGTGCACATCAGTAAGGCTTGCAGTTCTCGAATCTGCCTCGAAATGTGTCAACTTACGTGGTTCTCGTCAGGGAACACGACGAGCTTGCTTGGAATCTTGCGCGCCTGCAGGACGTTGAACATGGCAAGACCTTCAGAAATGGGCAGCCGGTAGTCCAGCTCGTTGTGCAAAACCTAATGCGGGAGCCTGGTCAGTGAACTAAAGCGAGTTTTTCGGTGATCAAGGTCACGCACCAGCATTGGGGTTTCCCAGTTGTGGCAATGCAACGATGGATCCCATTTGGCGTAGATATCTCGGCTCTCCCACAGCGGGCCACCGAAATCGTGCTCGGGGAAGAAGAGCTCCTCTGTTGACCATTGGTTCTGAGTCGAGAAGACACCATCGTGGCACACGAGTGCCTTGAACTTTCGGCCAAGAGGGTGCCCTTGGATCCAGTCTGCCAACCGTCAGTGCTGTGACCTGTCATCCGCAAACGACACGCCGGGGTTGTAAGGCAACGTACTGATCATATAGCCTCCATATGATGCCCCCAATGCCACAGCCCGCGAAGTGTCGACGAAATCCACATTCTTCTCCAGATGCTCGAAACACAAGACAAGATCCTCGTATGGGTTTCCTCCCCAGTTACATGCAATGGCGTCGGTATGCTTCTGGCCGTACCCAGTACTGCCTGCTGGGTTGGGAGCAACGACGACGTAGCCCTGTTCAGCAAAAATGGCTGGGTTCCATCGCGTGTTCCAGTCATCCGTCCAGGCACTTTGCGGTCCCCCGTGAATGAAGAAAGCCAGCGGATATTTCTTTGAAGGGTCGAAATTGGACGGCTTCGTTACAAGAGCGTGGACGTCATAGCCCATGGAGCCCCGGTACCAGATGTCGTCTTTCATCGAATCGTTGAGGCCAAAAGATTTGCCATTCTTGGAGCTCGACGACAGGTCAATGACAGACTTTGACGTGGGATCGAGCACCGTGTACAACGAGCTCTCTACGCGGGACTTGGAGCTGACGAGCAGAGCAGGGCCAGCACCTAGAAGTTTGGCATCGCTAATGGACCCTTGTTCATGAACAAGTGTTGGTAATTCCTTTGCTTCGGCGGGAGAAGAGGGAAGTTTCCAGAGCGCGACTCGCCCATGCTTCTCTGCACCAACGTACAACTCCCTTTCATCGTGGCTCCAGACGATCCAGTCGGGTTTCAGATCCCAGCCGCCCTCGCCATCGCTGGTCTCATAAAACTCGTGGACTTTGCTCAGGTCGTTGACGTCGGGGATGATGAGCAGCCGAGCTTTGTCTGCTTCGTACTGGATGTTCTTCATCCTGGCAAACGCAATCTTTTTGCCATCCTTGTTGAAAGTTGGGGCAACGCTATAACCCTGCAGGTTGCCTGTTTCGACGATCTGAGCAGCCGCAGGCTTCTCGACAAAGGACTTGATGGGAACGTAGTAGAGATCTGTCTTGGTATACCGTGCAGGGTTGATCTTGGGGTCCTTGGCGACAAAGCAGATGCCTTGCGTAGAGATGTCAAAATCCCCGGCGCCGCCAAAGGGTGGGACTGGAGACTTCAGATCTGTACCAGCGAGAAGGTTCGTCAAGCCAGGGCTTTCGAGAGTCCACTTGCCGTCAATCTTGGTCAGCTGGCCATACCACAACGAGTTCTCATTGGCAGTTTTCCAAGTATCCCAGTGGCGAACGAAAAGCGAAGTGTAAATTCTGGCCGAGTCGTGTGATTCCTGGTCGCCTGGCGGCCAGTAAAGGTCCCCCTTGGGAGTGGTCAGGCCGGCAAAGCAGATGGCCACCTTGCCATTCGAGAGGACTTTTGTCTTGGGGCTTGAGACGCTTCCAGCCAGATAGTGAATCATCTGGGGTCTGCCAAAATGACGATAAGTTAGCTCCTCTGGTTTTGGCTCGTTTGAGCTTGAAAGACTTCGGGACAGGACATGGCTCAGTCATACTCGGACTTGTCAAGCACACGCCGCGTCATAATCATGGTACATCCACTGTCACCACCCTTGAGATACAGAACCTCTTTCTCACCAATCCAAACAGGGTCACTGGCTCCGGAGTCTTCAGACACGAGATGGGAAGTTCCTTCCTTGATATTCAGAACGCGAATCTGAGAAGACTTGGAGTGTGTCTCGAAAGAGTAGACAGACACCTAGTTGCACGAGCCTTGTAGTTAGCAACACCTGTATAGAGCACGATATGCTTCGTGAGCACGCCGCTTGGCTCAATTTTCCCAGCATAGGTAGGCCCAATTGGCAAATTCCATCGAGGCATACCGTGTAGAGCACCAGCTCGCCAGTCGAATTGGGAACACCTGATGAGCGGCGAGGTGCTGAGAGGAGCACCTCGGGAGTAAATCGAGCAGCATGGACGGTCATTATGGATAATTGAGGAAGGGCAGAATGGGGAGACCAAGATTTGATTTTGAGGATAAGAGGGGCAAGGGGATCAGAAAGACGGTGTTACATGTAGAAAAAATGTGAATTATTTTGGAAGAAGAAAATAAAAGAAAACCTCTACACACGCGGTTGATTAACACTGACCAGACAAGTCACCGGGTAGATTAAAAAGACGTTCCCAAATCAACGAGCGTCCCAATGGACCAATGGACCACCCCGCAAATGCAACCAGACTGATTGACTGACTGAACCCCGCACCAAGCACCAAATAGCCACCAAAGAGCACCCGGATGGGTGGCGGTGATGGAGGGGTAAGTGGGAATGTACGACACAGAAGGCAAATACTCTTCATGAACGCCCACCAGACTCGCAGCATATTGTAGTGCCTCCGCATCGAATAGCTGCTTTCAACATCGACATTTTCTAGCCCAGCTCCTTCGCGTCCAAGTCGTAGGACGATCCTTCAGAGCTGATGCAGCATAACCCACATCAGTATCTCGATCGTAGACCGCAAAACGCCAATTTCCAGAAGCATCGCGGCCAAACCAGTGCCTCATTGCAGCATACACATTTCCGCTAGATCCAAAACTCCCGAACCATAAAAGCCGCCAAACCAATCGCCGACCAACAAAAATTCACTTCCTCGACGCCCCAAAATTCGTCCTCTTCTTGCCCGTCGCCCCATCGTTTTCACTATCCTCGACCTCTTTATCCGCTACCGCTGCCGCCTTCTTCTTTGACTTGCTCTTATTGCCTGTTCCTGACAAAGGCGTGCCATTGTCTCGGAATGAAGCGGAAACGGGCGTGGGTGCTGCATGAGACGCGGGTGTCGATCCGGGTGTTGAATCCTAAAGAACACAAAGAATTTCCATCCGTCAATGGCCAATGACCCAAGAAGAAAAAGATTGGCGGAAAGGGGGGAAGAGGGATCCAGGCATCTATCTCAACATACCCCATTATTTGGCCTGTACGATATCGAAGACTTTGAAAACACTCGATTCTGATCTGCCGGCCCTGCCTTGCGTCTCTGCGCAGCAGCGCTGCTCGTTCCCTTCATGTAATTGTCAAATCCCGTGATGATGTTGCCGCTTGGTGTACTTTCAAGATAGGACGCTTCCTTGGTCATGATGCTTTCCTCCACTTGGTTCTGGTTCACGGCCATCAGCGAAATGTTCCCCTTGACTGTTTTCTATCAAATCTGGAGCTGCCACGAGAAACCATCAAGGCCGATCATCACTCACCAGTCGCTTGTCAAGTGCTCTGCGCTTCTCGACGAGTTCGCGCACTCGTGCCTGGGACTTCTTGTATTCTGCCAGTGTTGGCAATGGCCCTGCGGCGCCGCCATTCTTGTTATCCGCCATGCGCACTGCGCAACCGCTGATGATACGTTAGAAGGAGCTCAGTTCAGGAGATTTCTTTTTTTTTTGTGAGTCAAAAGGATGCGCGCTTGATTACGTAGACAACGGGCTTGGGTTGATGGTGCCGTCGCACAGCAATCTCTACAGAGGAAGATGCGGCTGCCACGTGACCAAGAGCGCTCACCAGGAAGCCGTTGAGAGCTTAGAGTTCATGCAATCAGCAATCCCATGTCGTCGAAAATTCTGCTATTACCAGCCATCTCTTAAAACATTCTCTAGACGCCTTCTGAATTTCGGGGCACTGGATCGCGGGTCGGAGATTTCTCTTGGCCAACGGCTTGCTAGTGTGCACATAGATATAAAAAAAGGCTCAATCGACTTAGCCTATGTCGGTCGTTGTAAACAAATTCATTTCCATCCCAGAGCCGAGTTCGCCTTTGCAGAGTAGGCTATCTTCTGGACGGACAAAATGCATCATCATACATTGATCCTATTGCCCAATGCTATAGTCCTGTTCATATATTTTGTATTCATAGTCTCTTCTCCGCGTTCGAGACGATGAAACGACCAAAGACATGCCTATGAAAATCGCTGGCACAACCAACTGACTCAACAAGCCCCAAGAATCAGGTCGAGTGTTCAAACTATCAAGGGACTGGCCGTACTATTCAATGTCATCATAAGCAAAACATCCCACATCGATGGTCTGAAATGATAGCTGTGTATCATTCATGGTGCATCCCCATTTCTCAAACTGTCTCGTCCGTGTGGTGGCTGAGTCATCCGCAACGAAGATCTCACATAATATTTCACGCCAAGACATTCGAAATCGAGGCCATGATACCCTACCCAAGCAGGTGTTCACTTTTGGGTTCCCACAAAGAATCCTTCTACGGGGAGGGACGTTCGTTTTCCATGGCTTCAGCTGATTTACGACGCCTAGATTGGGTAGATGATTCAGAAGAGCTATTTCGTCTTCGTCCTGTGGGCCGTTCACTTTTGTCGCCAGGCCTTCTGCGATTTCTGCTTCCCCGATCTCGTGACCGGTCGGGGCTACAAGACACATCACTGCGGCGACGGTTGTTCTCTCTTCTTGCGGGTGACCTTCTGCCACGACTATGTGACCTTGATCGACTGCAAGAGCTTGCGGAGGATGATGGTGACTGCCGTCTGCGGCGGGGAGGTGATCGGCTGCGTGACTCTGACCTCCTTCTTTTTTTATGCGCCGGCGAGCTGCGGCTGGAAGATATAGATCGGGAACGACGAGCAGGCCCAGAACGGTGGTCTCGGTTATCACGTCGTTCATGTCGCGGACGGTAGGCATCTCCACGAGGTGACCTCGACCTCTTTCGAGAACCACGATGCCTTGGTGGGGAGGATCTTCGACGTGCAGGGCTATCGGATGCCTCACTTTTGCCAGGTGGAGTGCGATTCCGCGACCTCGATCGAGAGGATTCGTCTTCAGAAGAAGAACGATCGCGTCGCCGTCTTCGTTCGTGGTCACGACCACGCCGAGCATTTGGTACGTAACTATCCCGGCCATACGAGTCCCGGGAACCTCGAGATTGGGGTTCCGACGGCCGACTGGATCTTCCTGCGCGATCCTGATCCCCTCGTCTGGAACGGTTGTCAAAGGTATCGTTGCCACGTCGACCCTGCCAAGTATCAGCATGGTTGTTTGCTCGGTCATGCCGATCTCGTTGCTTGATGTCTGAAATTTCGCGATCCCCACGATCGAGATCTTGGCGCCGTCTGCGAGCATCGTCGACAGCCCGATCAGCCTCCCTCTGGTTGAATATTAGTCCTACATACGCGGGAATTGATTGAGTGAAGTTATGGCTGATCATGCGCACCTTTTCTTGCATCAGTTCTAGTTTTTTAGCCTCGAGCAGCTCTTTGGGTACACCTTGAGGGCTACCTTGGGCGCTCAGCAGAAGATTCCATAACTTTTTACAAAACGGCGCCGTGTCTTTGTCCAGAAATCCTGTGAGCTGAATTTGAAGGGATTTGATATCGGGCTTCGGAAATTGTTGTCAGTGTCCAGAGTACAGGAAGCTCAATATCCGAGTAGAGTATTGATGGGAAGACATACGTGACGAGACCCCTCGATGAGATTGAAGCAGAGTTCAATTACCACATCGTCTTCGTTGCCTAGAATGTCGGATATTCCGTTCGCAATCCACCTGAGAAGTTCGGTCAGCCATGGTCGATCTGCGAAGCATTACCAGAGAGAGCAGAGCCAACTTTTTCATGACTTGCAGGTTGACTTTCTGCATATCCACCTTTTTGCTGAATTCGGGGGGAAACTTAGTCGACTTGAGAAGTCGTGCGTCTACCTTTGACGCCATGGTGAGTAGTGATGGCGCCTAATTATGCTGTGAACGAAGATAGAAAAAAGAAGTTGGGTGAATAGAAAAGTGACGTCTGGTCTTGAATAGCGGCAGAAAGCTGTCAAGTTTGGAGGGCGCACAGACCATGCGGGCAAGCTCTCATCGATCCTCGCCACGGGCCGCAGAGTCATCCTTCATAGCAGACTAATTGCAGCGCTTCTAGATTCTGCGTCAGATCAAGTGCATGGTACATGGTTCAAATAGTGAAGATTCTCGGGATACATGCAAATCTGTGCAGTAATTTGATTCAGCAACACCGCTCCCCATCCAGTCGGGACGGCACGTTGTAGGCTCATGATACAGCTTCATCGTCCCTGGAACAGCAGCCTGGCTCGAGCGCTGCAGGCACCTTCAGAACATTGAAAGATGGCTGGGTCAGCTATAATCCATACGGAGTAAAGCCCCGCAATGCCCTGGCACAGCCAGACTCTTCATCGCAATCGGCACCCTGGATTTCATCGCATCTTGCCATCTCTATCAAACAAGGATTGCCCCCACGATGATGAACATGCATGCGCCGACCGTGCCATCAGGCCCGACCAGCAGCGCCGTTACAAACGGCAACGCGGTGCATTTGAGCTTTGGCGAGCTTCAGCGAAAGAAGGCAGACTTGGAAGAAGAGCTCACAGCTCTCTGCGGCGTTCTTGAATCAGTGTGTCTTGCTTTCCATCACATTTTCGAGCGTCTATCAATTCTAACAAAAGTACTAGCATGGAGTGAATATGGAAACACCTCTTATCACCAGGGACGGCTTTCCACGATCTGACATCGACGTTGCTCAGAGTGCGCCTGTCGTCTCTCTAACAATAGCTCATCGCGGTTATGCACGTGACATATTTCATGCTAATTGTTGAACAGTTCGCACAACCAGAGCGCGGATCATCCGACTTAAGAATGACTATAAAGACACGATAGCCAATGTCGAGAAACATCTTCATGAACATTTCGCAAGCTTAGATGAAGGCAATGAGAGCATCTTGCCCTCGGTGAGCACTGTTCCGCCAGTGTTACCAGATTCTGAGGCCGATGGTTTGGACAAACCTTTTGCCAAGGTCAATTCTGTTGCTGCTGGCAGCCCAGCCGATCGTGCTGGACTGAGGCAAGGAGATGAAATTCGCAGTTTCGGATACGTGAACGAGACCAATCATGACAACCTCAGGAAAGTAGCTGAGTGCGTTCAGGGAAACGAGGGGGTATGTGTCACACCCAACATCAGGTCTTAGGTTTGCTGACATACTCCCAGCGCAACATATTCATAAAAGTTTCGAGAGCATCGGGTGTTGCTCAACGCCACGAGTTACGCCTGACTCTCACGCCAGCTCGAGATTGGGGTGGCCGCGGCATGCTTGGATGCCACATTCTGCCGCTGTAAGAAAAGGCATGTATGGTGACTTACTTTCAATTTTGCTAAAAGTCGAGACTTTGCAAGTTGGAATTCTCCTGCAAGGCTGCAATAGAAGCGGTTGAAATAGCAAAAATCAGAGACCGGGAGAGGGGAGGTTTATTACTGAAAATACCATGTGGCTCGTTTTAGGCGGCCGATGCAGCTGGCAGGCAGGTAGGTAGGTATTAGCCTTGCGGATTTGTCATCAAGACCAAGACAGGAGCAGCTAGATTAGGCACAGCGTGGCGCCCGACATCATCATGTCCTTCCTTGCCTTTTTGGGTGCACCTTGTCCTCGTTTCAGGCATCGCATGAGGTGGCGACTGAGTGGGTGCTTTTTGGCGCTTTTGCAGGCAATTTGGAAGTCGAGCTTGTTGCGGCGCTACCAGCGATAATAAGCCCTGGATAGCATAGCGCCAGAGCAATGGAAAGCTGGGCACCTGGCTGTCTGCGCCTAACAAACCCGGTCTGGGTTGCATCACATTGCTCTGACCTCTGACGCATTTGCCTGTGCCCAAGTGCAGTATAAATAGTGCTCACAGCACCCGGGCTTCACTGGCAACTCGACACACAGGTTCTTGTCTTTCAGTCGCTATTGAAGTAAGAAAGTCGACTAGCTGAGGTATGGAACAAATTCATTGAGTTTACCATGGCCGTGTATTTGGAAGCGGTGACCAGTTGACGTATCTGAATTGTGCGAAGTTTGCGGCTCCTGATTGGAATGGACCCATGCACACACATCACGTGCATGAGCCCACCCCCAGCAGATTGAATTTTTCGCTTTCTGGTTCTGCCCTGGCCCAAGAAGTTCCCCGCCGCCCTTCAATCATCTGTCTAGGCTGACCGACCTCGTGCAAGTTTATCACTTGAACCACATCCCACGTCAGTGAGACCACAGAAAGGTACTGTCAACCCGCTGTCAACCCGCTCGATTCACATCCATTGCCATCAATTTCGAGGTCGGAATTACGCTCTTCGCATTCCGACTATATCTCTGCTTTATTTTGTTTCCCACTTCTGTCTCGCAAACTGCTGCCGCCGCCGTCAGTTGGCTAACGCCGTTCCTTTAGCACCCCGCTTGTTTACATCACTTTTTCTCGCCCGGGACGAATTCGAATCACAAGTATGGCTGAGCAGACTCCCACTTTCAAGCTCGTGCTTGTCGGTGATGGTGGTACCGGAAAGGTTGGTTTGACATTGCGATGGCCCGTGTCATTCGTCTCTTCGCTCGGCCACTGTCGGGAGATGCGATGTTGTCTACCCCCGCCTACCCATCAACGAACGCCGTGAGGGGAAAAACCAAAAATGAAGTTATACTAACGATCAATTCGCCATAGACCACCTTTGTCAAGCGCCACTTGACTGGCGAATTCGAGAAGAAGTACATTGCCACTCTTGGAGTCGACGTTCACCCTCTCGGCTTCACCACCGTGAGTGACACGATCCGTCCACCATTCCTTGTTCATCGACGATGTCACTAACCCTCGCTTCAGAACTTTGGTCAGATTCAGTTCGATGTTTGGGATACCGCTGGTCAGGAGAAGTTCGGTGGTCTCCGTGATGGATACTACATCAACGGCCAGTGCGGTATCATCATGTTCGACGTCACTTCTCGTATCACCTACAAAAATATTCCCACCTGGCACCGTACGTTCCACCCCACCCTACTAAGCAGAGAGGGCAATCTCGACTGCAAAATGAGTTCTAACAATCGGCAGGTGACTTGGTCCGTGTTTGCGAGAACATTCCCGTCGTCCTCTGCGGCAACAAGGTCGATGTGAAGGAGCGCAAGGTCAAGGCAAAGACTATTACTTTCCACCGCAAGAAGAATCTTCAATACTACGACATTTCTGCCAAGTCCAACTACAACTTCGAGAAGCCCTTCCTCTGGTTGGCCCGTAAGCTGGTTGGCAACCCTGCTCTGGTACGAATTGCCCCTCTGGATGACTTGAGTCACTCTAGCTCGACATAGTACCGCAATTACTGACAAACATTTAGGAGTTCGTTGCTGCTCCCGCTCTGGCTCCCCCTACTGCTCAGGTCGACGAGGCCCTCATGGCTGAGTATCGCAAGGAGATGGAGACTGCCGCTGCTCAACCTCTTCCTGGTGAGCTTTCCGACGATGACTTGTAAATTGGCTCGTCCTCTGCGGGATAATGACGTTGTCGGAGGAATTACGACGTGGCCCAGCTAAGATCAGCTGTCGTCGTCTACTGAGGTTGGCCCTTGAGCGGCCGAGATGACTATTTATGAATAAAGGAACGGGAACTGTCAAGTTTTAAAGAGCGTGATTGGAGAGGGCAGACTCTTGCCCATAATGCCTCGGTCAGGGCAAACATCGCGGCATCGCGATCACTGCTGAACAAGAGCAGCAATACATTAGTTAGACTACACTTTCAAAATAACTCTCGCCAGGCCAGGAACGTGCGGGCCCTTGTGACGTGTGCATGCTACGTGGCGAGGCATCCGATGATGGGTGAGGGACGTGACGTCACGGCTTTGCAATGCCCAGTGAAAAGGATTGTGTTAAGATGTTAACCAGCGATGCCTACCCTGGAGACACGGCAGCGTTTTGCCGGGTACTCGATGCAATGCGGTTGTGCGCGGATCAAATTGAATGGATCATGGTCTTCTCATTCTTGTTTTGCAGTGTCCATCCACGTTGCAGTGGAATTCGGCCTGAGATCAATTGACTCTGTGCATGAAGAAGACCTGGCATGTGGCGAAATGAATCTTTGATGATGATATTTGGGTTGGTCAATGTCAGATACTACTTGGTGTTTGTGGGGCCATTCATTGCCTGTAAACAAAATAGGACCGTTAACGCGGGCAACAACAACAACAACAACAACAACAAGCTAGTAGGAGCTCCAGTAACACTTTCAAATAGGTTGCCTCCACGTCAAGACGCGAATTGCCAAGACGTTTCACCAAGGACGCAATTCAATTTGAACATGCGAGCTGGTGCGACGGGAATCATGTCCATTTCGAATCATGGCAATGCCCACAAATGCCGTATTTACCCCGTACCTGCGCCGCATTCCATGTTTTTCATCTTGCCCAAAGAGGGAGGATAGGCTCAGCAGCAGCACCGAGGCGAAGAAGCCCAGGCAATCGGAGTCAGGCAATCGGAGTAGGACGGACAGAGACACTCGAAATAAGCTTAGCCAATGGTCTGAGGCTGACTTGCTATGTTTAATAGGCTGTTGTGAGCCACTGCTAGGGAATGACGTTTAATAGCAACTCGTTGATGCTATATTTGCTGCGAAATGCGGGTTCGATCAGGATCTTAGTTTACAAAGCAGGAGGTACGCTGCTTGGAATAGACGACGGGATGCTTCCTAGCAATCACGTAGATGCGAGGATGTTGGCATTCGGCTTCTGTACTTGCACTTGCAGCCAGTCTTGACCCGGAAAAAATGGGAGGCTGAGGTTTGGGCCCTTGGGTTGGATGAAGATGGAGATGGCGATGGAGATATGGAAGGGCCCAGAACTGCAGGGCAGACATGTGGGAAAAAAAGACAAGGGACAAGTAAAAATCAAACAAAACAAAATAAGATAAAATAATGCGGAGTACAGGATAGAGCATGCTTTTATCCATGCCGCATGCTCATGCGTTTGAATAGTGGCAGATGGGGGTGGAGCGGGATCTGGAAGGAACAGAACATGGATTGCCGGATATGAGGCGTGTCGGAATGGAAGACACCAAGGCGGCAAAGTGGTGAGTTTAGGACGCGCTGGACGGAAGAGGCTGGGAGCGTAACCAACGTACGAAATCGATCTCACCGCAAATTTGAAAGCCACCAATATTTCCCAGTCCGATTCCCCAGCCGCCATGTTCACGGAAAAAAAAAAAAAAAAAAAAAAAAAAAAACCGCGATAGGCAGCCTGCTTGGTCTCCGGGACCGGGACGACCGAGCCCGACGCGCGTGGCACCAGAGACAAAATAGAGTGGGTAAATAGAAACAGAAACTTGGTGGACGTGGCCCGCATTGGAAGCTCGTCGAGTTTGGCACAAAGTCTCACTCTGACTGTGACTGACGGGTTCTGGACGTGCAACGCGTGTTGACATGTTTCCTCTTTGGGACATGGCATCGTTCAAGGGCGCGACTTGATTTGCCGCAGCGGCAACACCAGCTCCATAGGCGCGAGGAGTCTGTGGATGGGGCGACTCGACAAAATTCCAAAACGACGGGGGGGGGGACAGGACAAGTTCACTTCCGTGGAATACTCATCTAGGCCGCCAAGTTTACAGGAAATATTCTTCTCTGCCCTGCTGACGGCAGAATTTGAATTCGCGTTTTCCCAAGTGGTCTGTCTAGATATGTAGGCCAAAAAAAAAAAAAAACCTGGAACTCGTCGCGATGCGCGCACCCCCCCCCCTCCCCCCTCCCTGCCTCCCACCCCAGCCGAGGCCCGCTTCCTAAATGGTTTCGTCTTTGGGGGGTCACGGACTCTGCTCTATATTATCATCCCAGCCATGTACATACATACATACATCCGGCCCTTGTGTCCGTATTCCTTGCTCATTCCTAGTAGTCCCCGTCCCAAAAACTCCACGTCCGCGGTCCAGTCCACGACACGACTGCACACGACTGCACGCACGACGCTTCTGCGCGACAACACGACTTTTCCTTTTCTTCAATGCTCCTCCGCCTCTTTTGCCTTGATCCCTAGTATCCATCATCGTCTTTTATCTTTATTTTTCTGTCTCTCCCAAGGCCATTGAAAAAAAAAAAAAAACACCCCCAAACACTCCCGGACAGTAATGCATCCCGCGTCGTAACACCAACACCCCGACTCGATTCCTCTTTCCTCCTCGCCGCCCGCGTCTCCAAATGTCGACAATTACTTCGCCGACGACGCCTCGCGAGCAGCTACCGCAGGCTAGCCCGCCGAGCCAACATGGTTCCTCGACAATATCACTTCAGTCCCTCGGGGATGACGTGTCGACCCTCGGTGCAGACATGGAGAAGCATCCCAAGGGCAAGAGGAAGCGAACTGCGTATGTTTTGATGCCCACCCGTGGCTAGAAAGCTCAGTCTTTTAGACTTGGCATTTCTCCTCTATTTTCTTCTTCTTTTTGTCAATATTTTCTTATACTCGAACAGAGTGATTCGAGCCCCGTGGCTGACAGACTTGTTTTCCCAAAATCAATGTAGTGTCAAGGACAAAATGGTTCTGGAAGATGCGTACCGCAGTAATCCGAAGCCGGATAAGCAGGCGCGTCAAGAGGTCGTGGATCGCGTCTCGCTTAATGACAAGGAAGTCCAGGTAAGCCACCATGCGTACGGTGAAACGGGCTCAAACACGCGTACATGTGCTATTGAGATGTTTCCAATGTTGAGGAATCAAGCAAGACTAAAACATCCTTTTGCAAAACGGGCAGATCTGGTTCCAGAACCGCCGACAAAATGACCGCAGGAAATCACGTCCTTTATCCCCCGAGGAACTAGCTGCTCTTCGCTTCGGTGGCATGCACCATGTATCCTCCGACCCAGTCTCTTCTCGCAGCACCATGGCCAATATTGAACCTGCCGACCGGTCGTTCCCGTCTTCGGATCCTGCCGCACGCCCCGTCGACCAAGGGCCCGTTTCACCTCTGTTTACCCTCACGAGACCCGAGCTTGGTCGCTCGTACTCGTACTCGGATGCTGCCATTGTCACGCCCAGACACCACGACCACGGCACGTCGCCGTCGCTGAGTCAAAGCCAAGAATTACCGTCTTCGCAGAAATCAGAGAAGAGCTCCGAGTCCATGTCTCACTCGTTTTCTAATTCGGTTGGATATCTCGCCAATCGCTGGAACTTGGGCAGTTCGTTTTCAACACCGTCGACCTTGGGTCGTGGCGGCGATGATTCCCTGAGGTTGGTTTGATTTCATACGTGATCCGCACCCCCCCCCCCCCCCACTCACCACCCATGGACTCTTTTCTTTGGGAAATCCCATCGGTACTAACTCTGCTTTCTCTCGTAGACTGGATCCTTTCCCGCCATCTTCTTGCTCGTCGGATAAGACGTACAATGGCCAGAGCAAATCACAGTCCCAAGTACGACTCTCACTATCACTTGAAGGCAAGGCTGAACTGGTTTCTGGCCAAGCCTCTCCTTCACGGCCCCCGCCGTCAGGGACACCATCTGCAGCTTCATCTCGCGTGCCACCTCGGCCACGAGGAAGTCTATCACGCAGTCACAGTGCTTTACCAAGCATCACCCTCCCGCCCATCTCTGCTCTAACAAGCTCACTACCACCGCGGCTTGCCCGCGGCCGCTCTCGAGACGTCCAAGCATGGGAATCGTGTGCCGACTCCGAGAGACGCGACGAGCTGACAGCCCAGGCTGAGCACGAGTCCAACGGCTCCGCCATTGCCGCCATCAGTCTACTTCGATCATCCAGCGGCATCCTCCAGCCTAGTTCGACAAAGCGCAACGCGTCCCTCTCTCGACCTCAACAACCGCACCAAGCGAAAAAGGCCAAACTCAGCCGAACGAGTTCGACATTTTCCCGCCTGGAAACCCCCCCCATCACCACCACTGTCCTCGATACAGACCTAGCGAAACCAAACGCCAACCCAGACGGCAAAGTCAAAGTATCCATGCTCGTTTCCCCCACAGACTCGGACAAGGAGAACTGGAGTCCCGACGAGGCCGGCCACCCTCAACAAGAAGGCCATCGTCGACGTCCTCTCCCCGCCGGCTCAGCTGCCATCAAGCCCTCTCCCATCAACCCGCGACGCCTCGGACGCGCCCTACGCGACCACAACGTCTCATCCATGCTAGCAAGCCGCTCTCACACTGCACCCTCCCGCCCCCTCGGCTCTTCCAATGCCAACTCCACCATTGATATCTTCGAAGACGGCAGTGCCAAGAAGAATAAGTCCCGAGACCGAGAGGACGATGTCGAGAAATTCATGCGCGGCGAAGTCAGTCCCAGTAAAAAACCAGACATGGACTGCGTAGCTGGCCTCCTGTCCCTCAGCCAAGGAGCCTGGCGTTGACGGGAAGAAGACGGAACCTGACGAAATCTCTCATGATGAATTCTTTTCAAAAGTCTTGTTCTTATGCTATAATGTATAGAATCTGATACCTGGGTAGTCAACCAATGGCTGTATTTTACCATGCTCGCAATGGATGGAACCAACAGGAGTTGCAGTGTTCATGTTTTATTCCATCTCTATTCCATGTCCGGTCAAGTCGTGGGGAGCTCGTGAAAATCAGTGGCGGTGGCGCGGGATGGCATTTCCGGCCGGCCGCGTTTTCTTCTTTATCTTTTTTTTTTTTTTCCAAAAAAAAAAAAAACTGAAATGTCAATAGTACATTGTTCATGAGCCTGTTTGCACAAATCTCTTTCGGAACTGCAGTAGTTTTATTTCTCGTGACTGTCCATCTGCCCCATGTTTCGGCTGCTGATGCTGATAGTCGGGGTGTTTGACAACCCTGACTGGTCAAGATGGATGGGGGCGACTGCTTACCGAAGAAACCACAAGTGACTTTATTGTCTGTAGTATGTGATGCGAACTCTTGGAACATTTTTCTTTTCAACCCCCCCCCCCCCCGTCCCTATTTTATTCATCAATTCCGCTGTGATTGAGTTGTAGAAAAAAAGAAGGGACGGACGAAAAAAGGAAAACGCTTCGAGTTTGATGCGTGACATGTCTAATATCTAGCCCTGATAAGCCCTAATTAATACGTCATTATCTATCGCCTCCCCTCATATTGTCCCCAAAAGCTTTGTACAAAAAAGTGGCTTTTGATCAGCCTTCTAACTTGATCAGTGTTTCATTCGTAAAGCAGATTCGTATCGGCTGTATATTTTACAAACCCAGCAGGCTCATTTGTCGTCTAACAGGACTTGCACTGACACTTCCCTCTTCGCTGGGATAGTAAGCGCTATCTGTGTCAATGTCCCAGCTTACGGCGTCGTCTCCGGCTTGCGAGACCATACCATCTGATGCCGCATCGGGGTCAAATGGCTTCTGTGCGGCAGCACGGACATTCCATCTCAGTGTCCGGCTGACGCTGTCAAACCACTCTGTATCTGTTCGTGTCACCGTGGGAAAGGGATATTGCGATGCAGTAATGGTGACATAGTCGCCCTGTCGAAGTTCAATACGGCCTTTGCCGTCAAAGGCGCAATAAGCTGTCGCTCTGGAATTTCGAGGTACCGCAACCCTCAAGGCCATGGTATCCGACAGAACTATAGGTCGAAAGGACAGCGTATGTGGGCAGATGGGTGTCAATAAGATGGCGGGAATGTCGGGATGGACAAGCGATCCTCCAGCCGACAGCGAATATGCCGTTGAGCCGGTTGGCGTGGAAAAGATGCATCCATCAGCCTGAACAACCGTGAGGAGCTCACCATCGCCGTACAGTTCCAGATTGGATACATAAGGCGACGGCCCTCGGTCAATCACAAGCTCATTGAGCACCTCGAATTGCTCTCCTTCATCCCCATGTCCGGTTTGGGCGTCATGTCTCCAGACGGTGCATGTGAAGCGCATGCGCAAATTGATCTTCATGCCATCATCGCCCATGACACGGCCGAGATGCGACCTGTACTTGTCAAACTCAAAGGTGGTCATGAACCCTAGGCTTCCAAGACTGAAAGAGAGTACTGGAGGGACAACGCGTTGGAATAGCCAAGATGTGAAGAGGACAGTGCCATCCCCACCCAGGGTGAGGACGAGATCGAATTTCTCCGGCTGATTCCAGCATAAATCTGGTGTCCAATATTTTAGCATATGCTCGAAGCGAGGATTTTCAGCAACGATGCCGTGTGCATCGAAGCGCTTTGAGCTGCGCAATTTGGCGTCGACATATACGTTGACTCCCAGGTCAGAGCCATATCGAGGAGTGCGCAGGAGCCACGTGGCAAGCTCACGAGTCAAGTACACAAGCTGGTGATCTCGGGCTTTGGTGACTATCATGACATTTCTCACGGCTCGCTTTATAGGGCGTCGCTGCAGTTGTTTAGAAACCTCACGGACACCAGTGGCTGTTTGAACCAATCTCGAATGCGACATGGACTGGTCGTTTTTGATCTCATCAAGAATCTTATCAATATCAATGGCATCGTCAAATCTTTGGTGATAGAAACATGGCGATTGCATTGCCGTAAAAGCCGATGTTGGTGTGGCTTGTTTTCGGGCCAAGTCTTGCAGCGCATCCGCCAGCATCTGTGAGGAAGCGGCAGAGCCGGGAGCGTCGCTGTTTTGTTTCGATAACATGTTGCCGAGTGGAAGAGCCTCAGGCCGTCCTTTCCGCGCGAAGGATGCCAGTGCCTTGATGATGGTCTGGCGAGGAATGGAGTCGCAGGAGGGGGCACTGCGTCGATGACCGAGATACGGTGCCCGAGATGATGCAGACTGAGGCACCCAAGGCCAGCCGCGATACGATTCCGAGGTGAGTGAATTGGAAGATCCGCCACCCAGAGCCGGTACAGCAGTAGATGGTGTATACGGGTCGTCTGCAGAACGGGTAGCCTTGGATGTGTTGATTGATAGACTGTGTGCAGCGCTGGAAGTTTTTGGGCGGTCGAGGTCAACAACCTTATTATTGTTCTTGATGGCAGATTGGCTGTCACTTCCACCGATGGCTGGGTGGAGCGCCGTAGGTGACGAGAGCGCCTCGGAGGTCATAGCGATCGAAATGCGTGGACGGGTGGGGTCTGCTGATGGCGTGGTGGCCTGGGACAGCGAGGGGGTGGGGGGGTTTCGAAAACTGGTACTGGGTGCCGGCAATGGGGTTCGCAAAACAAAAACAGTCCACGGAATTTGGCAATGACGTGCAAGTCTGTAGCCGCGCTGAACGGGAAAGGGGACAAGCCCAGGGGCTTGCGGGCTGGGCCAGACTTCTCAGATTTATCTCCGCCGCCGAGATCTAGACTGCCGGACCGCCGCCTGCTTTGTCGGATCATGGTCAGCATCACGTCGGAATTGGGTAGCACGGCATGGCAGGGAATGTATTGACTTGGGCAGAAGTTTGGCAACTCGGCAAAATATGCCCGGCGCATGTCAAGCGGACCATGTCGCCTCTTTCATTCTTGGATGGAGGAATTCATTCATGACGTACTGTGCTACTCCGTACACAGCACGGCACGTGTGCCTGTGTCGCCGACAGCTGTGATAACTGTATACTGAGAATTGAGAGCCGAAGGCTTCAAGTATCGCAGGCCGCAGAACAAGGCTGACCGTGGCGTCAAAAGTGATGGTTAGCTACACCACCTCCTCGCCAGGTGTCGAAAGGTGACAGTTTCTCGAGGACAAAGATGCAAGAGAGAAAAGAGGAGGTCCTTTGGACAGGTTCAAGGACAGAGCGATGAAGCAGAAGACAGCAGCGACTCAGCGACTAACGAAGGCAGGAACGACCCTCGGACTGCACAGGTGCCACAAACGGCTACTCGCAAGGATCAATGATCAACGACGCGCGGCGGCCAATGACACAAGTCGTCCTATATCTACTCCGTACATGTAGGGAAGGAAGCGTATTAATAAGTGAAGGTGGCCAGAACATAATCCTCTTTTTTTTTTTTTTTTTTTGTTCTCGAGCCCGCAGCGGACAAGGCCGCTGTATCAGCTGCTTCAGCTTGTTGCTCTTTTAGACCTCTTGTTAGACTCGTGAATCCGTGCTCGCCGCCTTGGAGTGGGCCTGTTGTGGACTAAGGGGGGTTCAATGCTGGTCCAACGGGTTTCAGGGACCGGCCCCGTACCGTAGGAGATCCTGTTCTCACGATGCTTCTGCCCAGCCACAAGGATGAGACTGTTATTGCACAACTTTGCAGGTTTCTGTCTGTGTAAGCGACGCCACAGGTCTGCATTGCATTGCTTCAATGGAGATTTTATCAGGCCTACCTACATATGATGCACATTCCACATGCTGGCTTCCTCCTTGCTGGGGCCACGAGTCAAGAGTTGTTGTCCCTTGCCTGGTGCGCCCGCCGTCATTCCTAAACAAGTCCTAGGATGATGACCTGAGGACCATGATGATACAAGCGACTGCCTCCACGGCAAACACCACGCCAGGGTCCCAAGCCAATATTACTCGCGCTGGGTACCGTCCACTGGTAGAGTAAACCCCTCGTCTGTGATCAACCCCACGCCAACGCTATCATAACCGAGCGGCAAATTTTGCTTTCATGAAAGCTGACACCTTGTCACATCTTGATGGACCTTCATCCAGTCTTGCGCGGGCGATGAAAGGTATCTCCCAGTATAACAGAGCCGCGTATGCATATGCACTGCATCTATACATCATATCTGACCTGCACCTTTATGGTTGGACGGAAGTTTCACCTATTGGTCTTCGAGCACCATTTCCAATGAAGATCTGCAGCGGTTTTCGTTTCCATGGCTGATCGGATGAATGACTTTATGCTGATTGACGACTCGACATTAGCTCCCGACATGGAAGCGTCAAGTCCTGAACCTTGATCCTGGCAGCATATACGTTGTCCCGTCTCAAGTATCCTGTCCCAATCTCCCACCGAGAAGGACCCGGAGCTCTCTGCCAGCAGGAGTTCATCGCCAGCTGTGAATGCCAAGGCATGAATGGACTTGGCTTTGACGGCCTCCTCTGTGCTGGGCTCAACAATAAGACTGCTGTTGTCTGCTGCAATGGCCAGTGTCGTCGCTACTGCTATAGTTTTCAGAGGAACAGCAGCAGTTAGGAGGCCCAAAACCGCCGCGTGCAATAACGCTGGTATGATGGCAATATTCTGATGAGAGACCTGGTCAGAGCACATGCCTCGACAATCAAGCTAGGACATTGAGAAATTCATCTCACCAGTTGAGCCTGGACCAGCTTGTCGTTTTGGTAGGCATTTCCCGGCGTCTCCAGCACTTGGAGTGTGACTTGGATCATGCACCGGGCGAAGTTTCGCACAGGAATCAGCTGCCGGAGGGCGGCTTGTAAGATGGTTTCAAGCTGTCTTTCTGCGGTGCCTGCCATCATGGCATTAGCCGTGGGTACACTACATCAACAAGAAGACAAGTTCGTTCTAGGAGAGTAAAGGAGTCCATGCATACCCCCAACGCCCGCTGCTGGCCTCACAACGACATCGACCAACGCCTCAAAGGGATTCTCATCACGTCGTGGCGCCTCAACTGGTCCATTGACGGCCGCTGTCACGGCATATCCGCAATATGAGAAAGAGGCGGATCCGTCTGCCCTGGGCAAAGGGGCCAGTTGAGCCTGAGGATCAGACGATGCAGTCATGTGAATTGAGCCTGTTCAAGTGTAAGTGTGAATGTGACAACAAGGATGAGTTTTCATGGCAATGTGGAAATAGATAGATGGCATTGAAGTTTCCGTACTTTTGGTATAGCGGGTCCAGGCCCTTCCTTTCACTTCCAGGGTAGGCGGGCGGGCGGTCAGCGTGGCGGGCTGCCTGAAGTAGCAGGCTCCTACTAGTCCTAGCTCCTCAAGCTTCCTACAGTGCAGTGGGGTTGTTGGTGGGTGCGTGGCGACGTTACGCATCATCACAGAAGCTTTCAGCTGCTCGACTCAAGAATTTCGAAACTCGGAGCCATGGCTTCAGGCGTGACCACAATACCGAATCTCAAGGACAAGATACCAAAGCTCGAGCCGCGGCGCCGACGACAAGAAGCTGCGAAGAATGCAACCCCCGTTCCCGAAACGCCCGCGCTTCTCCCACCACCTGACGCATCGAACTGGACATATGCCACGCCGAAAAGAAGGATTCTGTCCAAGAAGGATCATGAAATGTTCCTCGCTTCACCTACAAATGATTTAATCAAAGCTTGGGTTTTTGGCCTTGCGGAGAGTGTCGTGGATACCCCCTGCTCTGCTGTGCATAGTGATGATCTTGGTGGCACGGTCAAAGCCATTCTAGACATATTGAATGAAGCGGAAAGCCTCGTGGCCGCATCACCGCCCGATGAGCAAGGGAGCTCGCGTTTTGGAAACAAGGCCTTCAGAGGGTTTCTTGACCTCGTTTCAGAAAAGGCAGCAAGTTGGCACAAGACTTTGGGTCTTGAAAACCAAGAGGCTGCTGCGGAAGCGGGCACATATCTTGAGCAGTCGTTTGGAAACCGAAATCGCATCGACTATGGCTCGGGTCACGAGCTCAACTTTATGATATGGCTTCTTTGTCTTTATCAACTGGGTCTCCTACAGCGGTCCGACTTCAAAGCCGTTGCCCTCACCGTGTTCTCGCGATACCTAGTCCTGATGCGGACCGTCCAGATGACGTATTATCTTGAACCTGCTGGCTCACATGGCGTATGGGGGTTGGACGACTACCAGTTCCTGCCATTTCTCTTCGGGGCTTCCCAGCTGCTGCACCATTCCTACATTACCCCTCGCTCTATCCATCAGCAGCTGACGATTGAGGAATTTGGCAACGACTACCTTTATCTCGGGCAAGTTGCCTTTGTCAACGATACCAAGACGGTCAAAGGTCTTCGATGGCATAGCCCCATGCTTGACGACATTTCATCCGCCAAGTCTTGGTCCAAGATCGACGGTGGGATGCGTCGCATGTTTGTGGCCGAGGTACTGGGCAAGTTGCCAGTCATGCAGCACTTCCTTTTTGGGACTCTAGTGCCAGCTGTCGAGGGGATGAGCGAAGATGATGGAGTTGCCGCCAGTGGCGACGAACAC
The DNA here is from genome assembly GCA_024072835.1 of Epichloe amarillans. Lineage (NCBI taxonomy): Eukaryota > Fungi > Ascomycota > Sordariomycetes > Hypocreales > Clavicipitaceae > Epichloe > Epichloe amarillans. Next base: position 1,843,916 of record CP099635.1, on the reverse strand, counting down.
GATGGCGGTGTCACGTCTGAGTCTGGCCAGCACACCGGTCATGCTCATAATGGTACCGGCTGGGGAGACTGTTGTGGTATAAAGGTCCCTAGCAGTATCGCAGCCGCCCAGGAAATCAAAAAGGGTGCCAGAGGAGATGGTCTGCGACGGATTCCATTCGACTGAGGAAGTGGGCTACTCCGACTTACCCTTCCAGAGAAGACGGGATGAGGATGTCATCGAGGCTGAGTAAATCAGTACACTCTGCCATGTTTGCAAACTCTCGAGCTCTTACTTTTGGCTTGCTCTTTCGCGCGACATCCTTTGGCAGTATTGCGAGACGACCAAACTCCCCCACCTGTATGCTGAAGTATGCTGAATCGACGTCATCCCCGTGTGTGGGCGGACGTGGTGATTACGCAAGTAAATGCGATGCTGGTGATCACCAGTGAGGTGGTACAGCCTTACCAAACTTCTATTGTAAAGAAAGCACTGCCGTCGATCGTTTATGGTTGGTTGTTGAGGAAGAAACCCCGGTGGGTAATCAGCTAACGCTCATCCTTGCAAGCAAGGATGCAGGAGAAGAGAAAGGGAAGAAGAAGAAGGGTATCGGGTGTCGGGTGTTGGGTGTAATCGCAGATGACCGAATGAAGCGGGCAATGATGCAAATACCTACAGAACGTAGCCTTGGCTCATACTCGCCGAGGCAGGCAGCTGATGTACATACATCCAAACGAACAAGGCCCTGCCTGCCCCTCACGATCAAGCAACCTCAGGCCGAGCATCTGTCGTTCGTTGTCCCTCGGAGACTTAATTCGTGTACTGTATTGGGGTATCGCGCCAGCTGACATCTGGACGAGGCAATGTCGCCAAGCAGCCATCATATCCAAATCCAAATCCATAACTCGCCGTTAGGGAACCACATAAGGCCCTCCGCGACAAGTACAGCAACAACTCCTACGTGACCCTTCGTTCTGGCCTCGGCCCCCAAATCTACCCCCCCCCCCCCTCTGGTTGCGTGGATGCAACGACCTGCCGTCCTAACAGCTGGATTGCAACATGTTGGGTGGCCGAACCAGGCTCACCCGTTCCTGCTACCGTGGATCCCGACAGAATCCGCTCCGTCATCAGGGTCATCAGGGTCATCAATTCAATTGAGTAGCAAAATAATTCCTTGGGCATCGAGTACCACTCCGTCGCTGAGCCAACCTTGGAGCACGTATTTTTGAGTGTCGTTGGAGAAAACAACGTGCACGAGGATGGACGGACGGACGGGAGAGTCGAGATGCTATTGCGGAAGATGTTGAAGCTTGACTGAAGTCAATAGTCGTTAAGTGCATTATTTTATCACTGGGGAAAGATGATAGTCAAAGCTGCAGCAACACAAGAAGCAAAATTTCAGCCTCATAAAAGACGACTATCAACAACACATTGTTTTAGCCTCATGATTGGATGACTGGTGCTGTCTAATGCTTTAAATCGCGACAATAGGCCTCCAGCCGTGGTACACACCAGGTGTGCGAGATGCACCTCGTAACCTGCAATGATAAAACGACAAAAAGCCGACAGGCCCCATATTCCTTCCATGGAGGTCCTTGGACCGGTCCACTGGCCTTTTGATTTCTCAGCAAAGTCGAACAACAGCTTCTTCTCCAAGCATCAGGGAGCACCAAAAGAGCGAGCGCGAATTAGCTCAGTGTCAAATAGAAGAGAAGAGAAAAACAAGGCAAACAAGAAACTTGGTTCCCAACACCTGTTCATAATCATATAATCGTCCGCGTTACATTGTTCCGAAATCGAGATAAGCCACCGCGAGGTATCTTGGTAGATGAAAAGGACAAGCAAGCCACCATATGCTATGGAAATACGGACAGAGGAGATGAAACGTCAACAAACGCAAAAAAGAATACTACTTTGCATGTGAAATTGTGAGTGATTGTGATTGTGTATGTGGAAAGGGAGGGAAATATTTCTTGTGGCAGGAAAATTCCTATCAAAAGGGAAGTGGCTGACTGGAGGACTCGATGGACGGCAAGAATCAATCAGGCCATTTCGGTCTGTTGCATTGGAATAGGCCCAATGTCGTCCGTCAAACAGATACGAGAGGGGGATTGACGGTTTCTGTTGGCGACGTGAATATCAATGACCATCTCAACCAGCACCTCGGCATCCTCGTGGAGTTTTCCGAGCTCTGCATCGCCAAAGGTCCGGCCAAGCTTGCCATCGTCATCGCGAGGCTTACGGTAGGCGGCGAAGACGATTCCCCGGTCAATCTGTTCAGATAGTCGGACGCCAGACACAGGACTAGTACAGGGCGACGATGTGCTTGTTGCGTATTGGCCTGTGTAGAAGGCACAAGCGTAACCACGGGCTATATCCTGAGGGAAAGCCTCTTCATTTCGGTATTCGATCCAACCATCAGATCGAAGAACAGTGGTGTGGACATCTGCCGCGATCTGCAGAGGAGAAGGCACATGGTGCAAGCCATGAGCAGCGAGAAGTCTTCCAATCATTGGTTTTTGGGTAGATATGCCAGGGCAGGAAGTATCAGGCCAGAGATTGACTACATAGACGAGATCGAAATCATAGCGTCTGGCGATTCTGGCAGCTTCAAAAGCAGCGGCTGCAGCAGGGCGGCTTGCACGAGGGGGCGTAAGCGTCAGAAGACGTGGAGTGGGCGGGTCAGACGATGAGATGCAGAGATCCAAGGGAGAAGTGCTTGGATCAGTCTCTTCCAGTGGTTCGGGAGCCGGGTTATCGGGAGTATCCTCAGCAATATCGTCATCACTAAGACTGAGGAACTCATTGACGTCTGGTTCTCTTAATGTAGAGCTGCAGAAGGAGCGGGCCGAATGGGCAATACTTGACTGGCTGCACGTTCTACCCAATGAAACATGATCGAATGGCTCTCCTAGCTGATCTTCGATGGCGTGGAAGAATGCCCTGTCCAGGCAATCTGCCGACTTTACACTTCTCAATTGTGTGTCGTGAACAGGCCCAACCTCGGGACTCAGGTCAGGTGTCGGGAGGCAAGTGGAAAGCGAAAACTGAGGTCCCTTGGCAGTTGGACTCGGTGCATCGAGTCTGTTGTCCGGCTCTGAAGAAGGAGGTGTGTCCAATCGGTAAGTTGAAGGAATCGAGATCTCGAGGGGAGACCGACGGCGGGGACTGGGTAGCCGGGGAGCCTCGACTAAATCTTCCAAGCTAAAAGTCAGCGATAGAGGCGATGCATCGCCGTTGCGGCTTGGAGGCTTGGGAAATTGAAATTCGTGGAGTCCAAAGGTCTCTGATTGGCGATGACCAAACGACGGTGATCGCCCTGGTCTGTGCTTGAGTTGATGGTTCCTGTCAGCGGAGACGGAGCCATATGTATGGCTGTGGCCAGCACGATGAGCTGAGTAAATGTCTGGAACGGATGGTGATCGTTCTGTCGCTTGCCCAAGGCGGACCTCTTGACGAGCAGTCATTCGGCTCGTCTTGGGGCGAATAAAAGATGGTGAAGGGAATTGCTGATCAAAAGACGGGACTGTAGATGCAGATCGTCCGTTGGGCGAAGGAGAGGCTTTGCGCTTATAGGCAAAAAGCCTCTCGAGGCGGTCCAAGCCGTTGGCCATGGTGACTTATGTGATGTTCGGAGAGTTGACGGTTAAATTACTGAATAATAAGAACTGAGGTTTTTTGTTTCGTTTCGTTTTGTGTCGTTGACAGTCAAAGATAGTTCCGGTGGTGTAAAAGCGGGAGAGAATAGAAAATTCAAGATTTATAAAAAAAAAAAAAAAAAAAAAAAAAACTACAAACAGAAACAAGCCGCCCAAGTGCGCGCGGAGCGCTGAAACAGAAGTGTGTGGCTGGAGAGTCCAGTCGTGAATGAACTTGTGGTGTCAAGCCCAGGTGACTTCAAAGTGAACCGAAGTTGAATTCAAGGTTGGCGAACTGGGGCCCACGACGAGTTCCAGCGCCGTGTGACGAAGTAATTTACTTCAGATGAAATTTGTGTTTCGTTCCCAATCTCATTATTTTCCTGAGAGTTTGCGTGGTGCAAGTACAGGAACAAAGGTCAGGAGACGGTTGGTCGTCAAGTCCGAGAAGAAACTAGAGTATTGATTGCAGTTCCTCAAGTGCGTCAACAGAGAAGCCGTTGGAGGGTAAACGATGTTGAATAGCCGAAACGTATCTGCCGAGCAGAGAGGCAGAAAGAAGCGATCTTTGTATACCCACGCTCTGGACCAGTTTATTGAAATGAATCGGATGCAGGGCGATGTGGATGGAAGCGGAGTTGTGGTTCGCAAGGGCGAGGGGGACGGGAACGAGGCGTGTAAGTGGTGTGCGAGGTCGCGATGCGAGTTGAGGAAGGAGCTATCCGGTGTTGACAGATCGAGGGCAGGAACCAACCTCAGGTCGCACACTCACTCGGATCCAAGGCTCACGATGCTGGTCGATTTTGCATCCCCAAACCCAGCAATCGCCATGAGCAGCTGGGGGTGCCGGCGATTTTAAACACAAGGCTTCTTCGGGACGACCATGAACCAGCGTTGCGCAACGGCGCCAGCTGCGCACACACAACTTGGGCAAAAAAGCAACGCCTAGCAGCAACGCCTAGCAGCAACGCCTAGTAACCACGTTCCCCGACTGTCATCGGCAAGGGTTTTCACTTTTTCACTACGCCAGAGCCACAGCCAGCCAGGCCATCCCTCCCAAGCCAAGGCCGGCCAGCAGAAGCATAAAACCTACCAGCAAAAACAAGAACCGACAACCCAATGCCCACACACTTCGCACCACCCAGAGACAACTTTTAGACAAGCACCACGCCAGGGATGTCGCGCTCTCGGACGAGTGTCGTGAAAAAACAAAATAAAACAGCGGGGGGCGGTGGCCGGGGAGGACGATGCGGCGCTCTCGCAGCCATCCCTGGCTCCCTCGCTTCGCTCCACCATCTTGTTCCACACCCCCCACTGTCTCTGTCAATGGTCTCGTCTCGCAGCTCTCCTTCACAATCATTCCACAGGAGCTTGGCTATGTAATCAGGGCCGGCAGCAAAGGGACTGTTTGTTGTGTGCCTTCCCTCCTTCGGAATACACACACAGCCGAGACACTGTGTCTGTTGTATCAAGGAGATGAAAAAATTTCAAACCTGCCTACGGAGTAACACTACGGAGTAGACCTCAGACACTATCGAGTCCATGACAGCTGGGCTACGTTTACTCCGTACGCACTCCGTAGTACCCGACTACGGAGCTAACGCCTTGCCCATCAGATGGTTGGCGTCGAGAAACAACCATTGCCAACATGCCATCATCATGCTAATAATAGCGTTTTTGCTCACGGAAGATCGAGCATTGCCCGTAGTAGGCCGTACGGATTACTGGGCACCCTAGTAAAACGGGTTTCCGCTTGGATCTACGTCCGTACGGAGGGAGTACCGGATAAGTTTTAATGCAACGGGCATCTCTGGTCATCATATTGGGTTCGTGATAGCAACGCTGCTGCTCGACTTTTTGGCTTGCTACATCTTCGCACCTGCATGCCGCTCGTTGGCAACAAGATGTCGTCGATTGTGTCATACATTGAGTTTGTTTGCTTTTCCCCTCGCGAGGAAAACCACGAATGACGAAGGCAGGCTCACCAGTGACCAGACCCTGAACCACCCACATCATCCATTCCAGCGATCTAGGCGGCGCTCACTCTCACGCTTTTTTGGGTTTCCACCCCTCCAGCAGCTCAACGCAGGCTGACTCGTTTGAATTGCCTTCACCCTACTTTTTTCTTCTTAGTGCCTGTTGGCAGGAACAAGATGGTTGCAGAACAGTCGGCCTATAACGAGCTCTCATCCAGCAGCTCGTCCAAAAGAAAAGCGTATGTTGGTGCGTGCCACGGTGCGTCGTGCTAGGCCGGCTCATCGTGGAGGATCTCTGTCATACGTGACCCATTCACATTGTCTTGCAAAGACACGATCATCGTCCTGTTAAGCTCGTTTCACCGATGTCACTGTACAACCACATCAAACAGACATGGTCACGAAAAGCGAGACACTCGACATCTCAGCCAGAGTCTAACGAGCCAGGGCACGCTACATGGAAGCAAATTCTTCTTATCTTCACTTCAATCAAGCAAAGGACCGGTCCAATGTAGGGCATTTTGAAAAGCTGATAACCGATAGGTGACACAACAAATAAGACAGGGTGGCAAGCTTATAGCTGTTCGTTTTGCGCAGTAGTGGGTGGTGAGCGCAAGCAGAAGCAAGAGACGGCAAAAAAGTTTCTCTCCGCGTGCTGCGTATCACCACCACCCTGCCAGTCTTCTCGATCCCTCTCTCAGCCCGCCTGCCTGCCTGCCTGCCCGCCTGCCCGCCTGCCCGCTTGTCAGGAGGGGCAAAGCCTGTACTCCGTACGGATTACATAGCGCGCTCTGTACTTTATCCGGCCCTTGCTGCTGTTGTATTCATGCGCAGAGGCCAGGAGCATTGTGGGGGTGAAGGGGAAGAAAAAAGAAAAAAGAAAAAAAGAAAAAGCAATACTCCCTGCGGGCGAGCTGTCACTTCGTGCCGCTGGCAAGTTACAACAGAGCTGACAGTACTGACAGGATCAAATGCCCATGTCAAGGCATGGAAAGTGACATGCTAGACCTGGCAGCAAGCAGCCTTGGTTTTGCCGCAAGCCAGCGACTGATGGCAAAAGACAAGGACATCATACATGTCCCCGTGGCCGGCCGGCCGTTGCACGATTCGCACCACCTTGTACGTGATTATTATGCGCGCCGAGGGAGTCAGAACTAATATGGCTCGTCCGTTATTACCAGAAACCTGGCTTCAGGTGTACGTACACCTTTCAGCAGGGGGGGTGTTTGCATGATTTCGCACTTACCCTAGGATCTTCGATTTTTGATCTTGTTTCTTTTCTTTCGCAAAGATGCGAATATGTGGGAAGAAGATAGCGAGTTAGCGCGTTGCTTGCTTGGGCCATTGACCAAGCTCCGAAGGTACCCGACGACGGGACAGCAAGCTCAAGCTCGATTCTTCCCATGAGCATGCTTTGGCTGTCCGGAGGGCAGATCAGAAGAGGTGGTATTACGGACTACTCCATGTATTTCTTCTTTCGTCTTGTCATGCATTAGCCCCACCCAACCCATTGGATCAATGTGACTGACACGGTGGAATACCACAAAACATCACATGACGACACGAAACCCCTCACACACGCCATCACGTTGCTGGATAAGGCATGAGCATGTTCTCTCTCCCCACTCACTCACTACCCGAAGATGCCAAATCCTCAACGCACTGCATGGAGTGGTTGACAGGGCGAGCACATGCGCCGCAAAGACCTTTCTCCGGGGAGGGGGAAGGAGTGGGGGAGAGAGCATTTCAGCTGCTCATCTCGTCAATGGAAACAAACGCAGATGTCATGGAACCATCAATGAGTCCCGAAACACTGGTAAGGGTTGGTCGATCTCTCTTTAGCATCAAAAGGCCGCAGGAACTACATGGCGGGCCCTGGCATTGGCATTGGCATTGGCATTGGCATATGGATTGCAAACCCCGAAGAACTCCCACGTTCCGGCCAGGGTCAATGGCGGCTGCGAGGCCATGGCGCCATGGCAGAGCATCCAGGTGTGATATCCCTAATCTCCACGCAAGGAGAGGCAAGGCTCACTCCGTAGGTCCTCCGTACACCGGGGCCAAAAAGAAAGAAGAGGTACCATGCAAGGGAGGCGAGGGAGGCTGATGACACAATTTGCCATCATGTTGCTCGAAAAGATGGCCTTTGCTCTCGTTCAGGGTCTTTACTAATTATGTACTATCAGGGTCCCGGCTTCCCCAGCCATGCGCAGAAAAAAGGCCGGGGGTTTTAGCCTCCCTTGCAAGTTGAGCTCATTGCATTGTGCTGCTGTTATCGGCAGCCCGCGTCAGTAGCGTCGCTAGTCCCAGGCACCGTTCCTTGTCCTCGTCTTTGGCCTCCCTCCCAAATCTCTCGCTCTCGACCCAGCGAGGGAGGGCTAACTGACAAATCACGGTAGTCCTGACCAGCATGCCTTGTTCCAGGCCTTGTGGTCAGGCCAATTGAATTGACGTGCCTCTCTAGCAGACTGAAGTCGATTGTGACGACGTTCTATCGGTGTGAATGTGCTCACTATCTAGATGCGAAGCGAGGTGATTGATGATGGCTTCTCGGTGGAAACTCCATCTCTCCCTGCGATTCGGGTCAAGATCCTTGTGCCGAGAGGATTCTCTTCCCGATTGACTTTTTTTTTGCAGTTATATTTCGTCCGTACTGGCACGGCAAAGAGGTTTATCCCGAGCAAGTTCCGATGATGACATTGACACACTGTTTCGGCGAGAAAGAGGCTCCTTCTCTCTTTGACGACGCCTGAACGCAACCAATTCAGCTCTCACGAATCCCGTCTCTCCACACCACTCACTTCCCGTCGTACAGCATGGCCAGAATTCTTCGCCCGAACCGCCGTAGTAAGTGAATTACACGAGCTGGACTCAACTCGCCTATAGGCCCGCGACGTTTTCTCATACAGAGACTTCTACGAACCACGGGCTTCGTGAGAACCCCCTGTCGCAACGTCCTTTTCATCTCAGGTGTTATTCAATCTCTGCGTGCGATACTCGGATCATGAGTTGGTTATATACTGTAGCAACTCGATGGTGGGATCCCCGTCCCTGCTCGAGTTGGTCTCTTGGAACAAGAGGTTTGCTTGCAGATTTGTGTACCACTGAGATGCGTCGACTTCATACGGATTAGTGGCCCCGTGTGTTGCTCATGAACCTCACCTTTTTTTTTCTTTCAAACGTTTGGACAAGTCCTCCACGTTCGGTGGCCATTTAGACTCCCAATGTATGCCTGCCCTACATACGAGGATACATGATGATGAGGAATCGTCCATGTGGTGAAATAATTCCCCTTGTTTAAATCTGCGAATCTCATGCGTGTAAACAGCATCACTCCCTTTTCTTTAATAATTTACTTTAAGATATACGTCCTAGAAAGCTTATGCTCGTGACCCCCTTTCCCCATGTTATGTGTGCATAGGCAGGCTTCCTGATTATCAAATATATAAACATACATACACACATACACACATACACACATGTACATATACACATATACACATACGCACATACGCACATACATAGATTAGTTCTATTAGTAACAAGGTACTAACTATCTTTGCTTTACAAACTCTTAATAACGGAATGAAAAGTTGACTGTGCAGTGAACCTGACACCTTCATATTCACACCCTGCTCGCCCTTCTGTGTTTCACCTCGTGCTCTCACCTTCTTCTGCTATCCTTTTTCTTCTCTTAGCATTTACTAAAAGAGTTCACTCTCATAAGCCAAACCTAACATCCACTTCATCGATAAATCGACCATCTTCACTCAATGTTTTTGAACATTTGTCAATTCCCCTTTTCCACAACATCAGCTCATTCAGAAGCACCGTCACATCAGCATACACTCTACCATAAAATGCAATGCCTCACAGGAAGCCTCAAAAGCTACGTCCTCATCCTCTAAAGCTCGACTTGCTTCATTCGTCATCAACTTGGCCAAACAGACCCACAAACGCACCGTGAACCTCATCGGTTAGATCACTTGCTTGAAGGCTTCGACCTTTTTTGAGGAACGCGAGTCGAGAACACTCCTATTCCGTCATGTAAGTCCTTGGTCCATTCTTTTTAGAAGAATCTCAAGTATTGAAAAGTGGTCTTAAAGCTGACTGAGAGAGCTCTTTGGTGTTGGGGCTGTTTGTTGAAGATGTTGGGAAATCTCTCTCGACGACTTACCCGCGTAATGGCACTTCCTCCGAATGCAGCCAGCCCAATCAGCTCATACTCGTCCAAGCTCTCCCCATCAAAATCCCATAACCTGTCCAGATACGCCTTCCTCCATGCCAGAAACGTAGCTATCGAGCCCGTCAACGTATCTCCCTGCCCACCACTCCTTTTCTTCCCTCCCTCGAGATCGCTGACCAAAGTCGTCTCTCCGTTACTGACAAAGTCCTTGCCTCCCTTCTGGACTATTGTCACACCACCCAAGGCTCTTGCCAGAATCTCGACTCGGTCCGTCTCATTTTTGTTCTCCGAGTCTTTCAGGTCAAGTGCGTCCCAGATCCTACCGAATTCCACCACGTTGGGCGTTAAAACGGCCTCCTTGTACCCCTTGACCGAATCGGGGTCCTTTTGGACGACCTGTAGAGCATCAGCGTCCAACACGATGGGCATCTTCTTTTCTCTTGCTGCCCGAATCACTCGCGAGACTGTCTCGTGCATGAGCGGATCGCGCCCCAAGCCCGGTCCGATGACGAGGACGTGGAGACGAGGAAGCATTTCGACGATACTTGCCGACACGTCGTCGGCATTGGAGCTCTTCTCGTCGCCGGACGGCGATTGTCGCATCAATGGGTGGACCATGAGGTTTGGAGAGTATGTCTTTATGACGGCTGCTGCGGCTGGAGTGCAAATGACGTGCGACTAGTAGTTCATGTGAGCTGTCTGCTGCTTCACAAAGAAAAAACACCCCCGTGTTCTTCGTCAACTTACCATGTCACATCCTAGCCTGGCACTTGCCATGGCAGAAAAGTACGGCGCGCCAGTATAGTCCTGGCTGCCGCCTATGACCGCCACTCTTCCTAGTTGCCCTGCACGTTTCCTTAGTTAGCCTTTGCAGACAGACAACGGACGACTTTTTTTTTTTTTTTTTTTTTTTTTCGTCATTAGGTGAAGTCGTGAAGTGGTGCAGTTGGGGGGGGCCATACAGACTTACCCTTGTGAAACTTGTCCAGCATAGGCGGGATCATCTGCCTCACCTTGCCTAGTATCGTTCTCGTTGCGACAGACATGCCCGGTCCCTGATTGTCGGTGGCCATGACAAAATGCACCGATGCTTTCAGCTAGCCAATCAACCGCCTAGACGAACTGAGTTGTTGTCTTGGTTGAAGAAGAAGAACCTCGCTCGCTTCGTCACCTGCCATGATGTCACAGCAACGTTCCAAGTAGCCCCCCCCCCCCTCCGCCCCGCATCCCAAGCTCGAAAGCAACCAGATTCCGTTCAACCAAGCAGGACTTGCCTTTTCGTTCCTTGCTCCGAGCCATCTGACTAGGCGATTCCTGTTCATCCTTTTTCAGGCGCGATACGAGCCGTTTTCGCTGCGGGATCGACAGACAGCCTTGACGCTAGAAGCAAAAGTCTCGCCCTGGAGGGGGGCGAACATCGGACTTCTTATCAAGAATCGCGACATTATCTGCAGGCGGGGACCCTGCCCCAGAAGAGTTTCTGACCACCGATCCGGCAGAGTTGTTCTTGTGCCTGAAGGCTGTGCAGAGACGGTTGGAGCAAAAGCCTGTGTCTCGGGCAACGGGGGAGTTGAGAGAATCGGATAAGTCACGTACCCTGGCTCTACGAGATCGAGAACTGCTTGATAGTACGCTTTATTTACGTGTAGAATTATACAGATAGAACCAGACCTTCTTAGAGTTCCTTTGTTCGTGCATTTGCACATGTCACTTGCACGCGCGTGTACAAAAGGTTTCAAAGTTTAGTGTAATTAAGAACAAAAGGAATGAGGGCGTTCATCGAGTAATAAGCTCTATTTTTACATGTGGTGGTACGATCGGCGAATCTCCCTGTGTCACCCATCACTCCATCAAATACACCCCCTACCCTAGGCTTTTTCCCTCACACATCTAGAGAGGAATAACAACTATAAAATTCGGTATAAACAGCAACCACCCCGCCGGCAACAGCACTCCTGTGTATGTCGCTTGAGGAGATATCAAATTAAATGCTTAGCCGAGGAAGCTCTGGATGAAGGACTGAGTAACATCCTTCAGCTTGGTCTCGGTCTCCTTGCTGATAGCACCCTCCTTTTCAATAGTGGCCAGCAACTCGGACTCGTTTGACCTGAGGTGAGCGAGGTAGTCAGACTCCCACTGGAGAACCTTGTCGACGGGGACCTTGTCAAGATAACCGTTGACACCGGCGAAGATTAGGGGAACCATCTCGTTGACAGCCATGGGAGAGTATTGCTTCTGCTTGAGGAGCTCGGTCAACTAGAAAGGGTTGGATTAGTGATCTTGATTAATATCATGCATAGGATAGGTCTCGAGAGTCAACTTACACGCTCACCACGGGCGAGAGTCTGCTTGGTGGAGGCATCCAAATCGGAACCGAACTGGGCGAAAGCAGCGACCTCACGGTACTGGGCCAAGAAAAGCTTCAAGGAACCAGCGACCTGCTTCATAGCCTTAAGCTGGGCAGCGGAGCCAACACGAGAGACGGAAAGACCGACGTTGATGGCAGGACGGATACCCTTGAAGAAAAGCTCAGATTCCAAGAAAATCTGACCGTCGGTAATGGAGATGACGTTGGTAGGAATATAGGCAGAAACATCACCACCCTGGGTCTCGATGATGGGCAGGGCAGTCATGGAACCAGCGCCGTGGTCTTTATTAAGCTTGGCAGCACGCTCGAGCAGACGAGAGTGCAGGTAGAAAACGTCACCAGGGTAGGCCTCACGACCAGGGGGACGACGAAGCAGCAAAGACATCTGACGGTAGGCGACGGCCTGCTTCGACAGATCGTCGAAGACGATCAGGGAGTGGCGGCCATTGTCACGAAACCATTCTCCGGCAGCCGCACCTGTTGTTGTAAAACGAATGGGTAAGTAAGATATATATGCGAGATGTGTTGAAACAAATGGTAAGAGCCGTGACGAATTATAAAGCGATATCGCGAGTTTGGCACTCATGGCTCCTTGAAGCTATCCCGGGGAGGTGCGTCCACTGGACGAGCCACATCGTGACATTAAAGGGGGACAAGTGCAGGAGCTACTGAATGAAAAGGAAAGGTGACAGATACTCACCGGTGAATGGGGCGAGATACTGGAGAGGAGCGGCCTCGGAGGCAGTGGCGGCAACGATGATGGAGTACTTCATGGCGTCGTTCTCCTCAAGAGTCTTGACGAGCTGGGCAACGGTAGAACGCTTCTGACCAATAGCAACGTAGACACAGTACAGCTTCTTGGACTCGTCGCTGCCGTTGTTCCATCGCTTCTGGTTGAGAATGGTGTCAAGACAAACGGCAGTCTTGCCAGTTTGACGATCGCCGATGATCAGTTCACGCTGGCCACGGCCAATGGGAACCATGGCGTCGACGGACTTGAAGCCAGTCTGCACGGGTTCGTTGACAGACTTGCGGGGCAAGATACCAGGAGCCTTGAGCTGAGCACGACGACGCTCCTTGGTGTTGATGGGGCCCTTGCCGTCAATGGGGTTACCAAGAGCGTCAATAACACGGCCAAGCAGCTCGGGGCCGACAGGAACGTCGACCTGACGTTCAAAATCAGTCATTGTTCGCTGTTATATTGTCTTGAGAGGGTCTCATCATGTGGTTCGACTTACAATAGCACCAGTACGCTTGACAGTTTCACCCTCCTTGACTAGACGATCAGAACCGAACAGCACTACACCGACCTGGCCGGCTTCCAAGTTCATGCACATGCCCTTGACGCCAGAGGCGAACCTGAATCATCCATGTTAGGGGCGAGTTGAGGCAAACATCTGACCAGGAATTGGCCAATTAGGGGTAGAAGACATACTCGACCAGCTCTTCGGACTGAACATTGGCGAGACCGTGAACACGGGCGATACCGTCACTAAAAATTTCCTGTCAGCACTTCCGCGCAGGCCCAGTACGATAGTACGCTACTGTGAGGATTATTGTTCCATCCTTGCAACATAATGATATATCCGATGCTCCGGAGATGACCATTTTGTAGCTTGAAGCTCCACATACCCGACGGAAAGGACACGACCGGTCTCGGCGAGGCCAGACTCCTCCTGGACGCCACGGATGCGCTGCTCGAGAATCGAAGAGACCTCAGTTGGTGAGGCTTTGTCGGCGTATGATCGAGCCTGGAGACCGTTGATGGCGACAGGTGTGGCATTTCGGGCCTATGGGTGAAGACAACATCAGTTAGCCGAAGCCCGAGCAAATAGCTCAAAACGACCCAACATCGCCGCCAATGCGTTGCAAGACCCAATCAGGCCGGCAAAATTCAGCCAACTGCCCAATTGAGCTCCTGGTGATTTTTTTTTCGATGGATGCGGGCGGTTTTCGATGGTATTGGCGGTCGGATCGGGTCAGAGGAGGACGACTCACCACTCCGACTCTACCGGCAACAGAGACGGCGCCCACGGCACGCGTGGACTGTCGGAGAGCGTTCCGGAACATATTGAGGGAGGTATATGAGAACGTGAATGGGAAAGGAGCAATTGCAGCAAAGTGCAATTGGCGAGAGGGGAGATTGGGGTTGCGGTGCTGCCTTTGCGGAGGAGCAAATGGAGATTTTCGGGAGGACTGTGATGGGAACAGAGTCTGTGAGAAGGTGGGTGGAGCGGAGCTGCCCAACCACCCAATCAAGTCCGAGTGCGAGGCTCTGCCTACAAATTCCGAGGCTTCCTTCACATTTCCCCCCCTTCCATATTTGAGCCTCAGGAATGAGCCTGCCATGGGGGTGCGGGTGCCTGGCCTGTGGCCCAGCCCCTTGAAGGACATGCAAATGTGACCTACGGACTACTCTACGGACTACTCTATGGAGTATTTCATAGGTATTCTCTATACACGAAAACATACTCCGCACTTTGCACATACAGAACATCTCCATGCAAAAGTATCCCATGTATACAATAGCATACAGGAATACGTTGTTTTTTTTAAAACCTCGAAATTTTGTCGGCACAGCTGCGAGGCCTTGCCGGCGCCAAAGAATTTGCTCCTAATTTGTAACTGGGCCAAAAGTGCCACGGCAACGAGCCGCCCGGCTTCTTCCACTTCGCCGCAATTCCATCACACCCACGATTCCCTGCTCAACGACTGAGTTCTCTCTGATAATGCCTGATAAAAGACATCACCGCCATGGTCGTGAACACCGCCCCCAACTCCCCAGAGGCACCGCTCCCCGTGAACCGAAAAGCTGCTTTCTTGGTCATACTCCATGTAGCATATGTCCAAACCGCAACGATCTCCTCGCCATTGTTCAGACGGACTAGTTTCCAACCTCGAGACATCTGATCCAGCTCCTTCAGTTCATCCGTCTTGCTACTGCGCCACTCGAACTTCTCGGAGTACCCAGTCTCGCCCACTGCAACGGTAAAAGAATAGGCAACGGTCATCTTGTTCACACGCCTGCGTATATCCACCTTTCGTATCTCTCCACCGAGCGCTTCAGGCGGTAGACGGACCGTATCATATGTGCCCATCATGTTTCCATATCTAACCGCCGCTAGCGGGTCTGAGTT
The DNA here is from genome assembly GCA_024072835.1 of Epichloe amarillans. Lineage (NCBI taxonomy): Eukaryota > Fungi > Ascomycota > Sordariomycetes > Hypocreales > Clavicipitaceae > Epichloe > Epichloe amarillans. The sequence goes on along the minus strand of CP099635.1, from coordinate 1,828,632 downwards.
TATTGCCGCGCCGCTGTAGAGTATCGTATCCTCGTACCATCCTCCTGGATAAGATACAAGATGAGATGGTTGATCCTTGTGTTCGCCGATGACGAATTTCAGCCCAGTCTTCATGGACTTATAATAAAGATTGAAAGACGTCGGAAACCGTGCCTTGGTTAAAGACGAAGCTTGCAACCGGGTATCAATCTGTTTGGATTCCGCTGAGCCCATCCTAACCGGATAGATTCGAAAGCGAGGTAGGGGGACCAATGTTGTTGAAACGATAGTGAAGGTACCGTTCAGATAGATGCGGGGCGATTATCGCAAATACCCTTGAGTGTGAATAGATGGAGTCTTCACGGAGTGCGGAGTACGCTGTGGTTAATGTTGGACCGCGAAGCTAGGGTTCAGTGTGATCACCTCTATTGAGTTGTCCGACCCTGTAAGAGGGTGCGGACTACGGTCTAAATACCTAAGTACCTCTACCACTGGTGGGGTACTTGTACAGGAATAAAACGTACTATGAAACTACGGAGGTCTTGGAAAATAACTTGCTAGGGGTGGACTCTTATCTCAGCTAGTTGAGTAGTGAGACTATCGTGCGGTAGGGATCAATTATGCCCTTGTGGGTGCAACAGTTAATCAGGGACAATTTAGCACAACCCCTTGGTCAACACAGCGCAATACTCCGCACAAGCCGACACTGCGGGAGAGACTCCACGGACGTGCAACTGTCAGCAATGTAGACGGAGTTGGTGAGACCTACAATATTTTGTATGCGGAGGCATTGCATCCTCTGCTACGCGATACAATGACAAGATGGGGTAGGGAACTGTTCTTTCTTCTTCGGAGAAAGAGACGTCACATTTGGAGGCAGTCATTACGGAAGCCGGCATAGGCGCCGGTCGGTCTCTGAGGCCGTTGCTCGACTCTAATTTTAGTCGGCGGATGCAATAAAAGGCAGAGCAAATACATGACCGCATAATCCATCGCCTCCCTTTTGAAAATGTTCGCCATGACCATCCGTAAAAGACAAAGAACACCCTATTCTCCTAGCGTTCCGATCTATCGGACAATGCCATCGAATCTCTGCTTGAACCACTTGACGGTCTCCTCGCGCTTGATGCGGTGGCTGGCACCAATTTTGCTCTTCATGCGACGGCGGCGGCTGACACGTTCACCAGGTCGGGTCATGCAGCAGTAGAAGTCCATGCCGTAGATACCAATGGAAGGGTCGTACTTGATACCAAGATCGATGTGTTCGCTGATACCGAAGCCAAAGTTGCCAGTCTCGGAGAAGTTTTTCTTGCGCAGCTCATACTCCTTGACCTTGAGACCACGCTCAAGAATTTCCTCGGCCTGGGGACCGCAATTAGCATGCCCGTCTGGCGCAAAACCCCACTCCAAAAAAAGAATATAATCAGTATTGCTCACCTTGGGACCACGGACGGTGACGTGGACAGCAATCTTTTCGTTACGTCGGATACCGAAGGTACGAACAGTGTAGCGGGCCTTGCCTGTTGAAATTGAATTAGCTGCGGCTCATATCGAGTATCGATCTTGTTGGATTTTTTTTTTTCGCATACTGTAGACAGGAGTCTGACCAGACAGCTGCTCGAGCACCTTGGCGGCACGGGTCAGTCTGTCACCAGACTCGCCGACGGAGATATTCAGAACGAGCTTCTGAATCTTGAGCTCCCGCATGGGGTTGTTAGCCTTGTCGGACGCCATGGCTGCTGTTGTCGTGGACGGATATGATGCTTCGTCCAAGGTCGAGATATGTCAGAAGAGCGGGTAAAGAATTTTGTGAGCGCTGGAAAAATCAAGGGTTTGAGTGCCCTTAAGCGAAGCGGACGCAAAAGTGGGGTTGGCGATCACCGTAACTGGCTTAGTGTACGCTGGGTACATCGCGGTTGTACCTCGCTTCAGTCTTTCTCTGTGAGGCTCCGCAAAATCTGGAGGTGAAATAACCATCCTCACTCTTGCGCGCTGAGCAGTGAGTGACAGTCGTGCGGTCGCAGAAGATCCGCGGACAGCTTCCAATTTTTTTCAAACCCCGAGACGCTGCATCAGCAAAATCTCAAACTAACCGCTAAGATGTCGAACAAACAAGGAAAGATGGTATGCTCACCCTACTCGTGCTGTATCTTCTGCGTCCTCAGTTCTCGCGAGGCTAACCTTTGATATCTCCCTAGGCCGGTTACGTATGTTTTCTCCTCCCATGCTGGGCCCTTCCAATGCACACTCGAGCATCCTATTCTAGAGAGGCAAGGACTAACTTTGCTCTCGATAGATCAACTGGCGCATGCGCGTGACCCTCAATGACGGACGCGCGATGACTGGTCAGATGCTTGCTTTCGACAAGGTTTGTTGGATTCAAATGTCGTTGCCTTTCCGAATACAGCATTCATTGACCATCGTTATAGCATATGAATTTAGTGCTCGCCGACACCGAGGAATTCCGACGCGTGAAGCGAAAGGCCAACAAGCCGTCCGCCCCTGGCTCGTCGGCCCAGCTCGTCGAGACCGAAGAAAAGAGAACTCTTGGTCTGACCATCGTCCGCGGTGCTCACATCATTTCCCTCTCCGTCGAATCTCCCCCTCCGGCCGATCCCAGTGCGAGACTTGGAAAGAGTGCTCCTGGCGGCATACCATCGACGCTTGCTGCTGGTCCCGGTGTTGCTAAACCTGCTGGTCGTGGGGCCCCCCCTCCCTCCTTGGCTGTAAGTTTTGTCGTTTCTGCTCGATATAGGGTTTGCTTTTCTGATAATATATAGGGACCTGCTGCTGGAGTTGGTACTGGCGCCCCCCTTCCAGGTTTCCCTGGATTCCCCGGCGCTCCTGGATTCCCAGGTGCTGGACGTGGCGGTAAGTTCACCCTTTTCCCCGGAAAGTTCCTACAACAATCTAATAGGCTTCAAAGGCCCCCCCCCTGGATTTCCTGGCGGCTTTCCTCCTCCCCCTGGAGGATTCCCTGGAAACGCACAATTCCCTCCTCCTGGCTTCAACCCCCCCGGCGGCGGCCCCCCCGGTTTCAACCCCCCTCCACGAAGATAGAAGTACATTCATGGCGTTTGATGGTTTGGGATTTCTCCCATCTTTAATACACTTTACGACACACTCGGTTCTGGCGAGTTTATGGATAGGCTGTAGATCAGAAAAAACCTCGGCTAATGGAGAATGAGTTCTTATGAACTGAGACCCGCTCGGCTGACAAAATGTATGTGATCTCTCATGGCATCGATTCATTGCTTGACGGCTGTGTTGACACCGGGGTCGAGAGGGCAGAATAATGAGATGGCAGCGTTACGAGCCAACAACGGCTACACGGTCAGCCGGATGCAATCACTGGGCACAGTGATACGTCCAGCTCATAAAAAAAGGCCGATGCCCACCTCATACGAGACCACCCATGAAATCCTCAGACCCTGTCCTCACAGACACTGTATTGCAACCTGCTAGCAGCAATCTCGTAACCTGTGCTTGTCACTCCAACGGGTTGGTGTTGCCCGCGTGAGCTTTCTGATTTGTAACGATGTCATTACACTACCTAAATATAGCAAAAAAGGCTCTTCCGCGAGCCGATATCATATACGACTACAACGACCATGGACCAAAACCATTCACAACAAGCCAGAGCCTCCGGCCTTCTCAAACCTCAAGAAGCACAAGTCTCTAAATCCCCGTGACATGACTAAACACCCTCGAGGCAAGCTGGCTCAGCAACCTCGCACGATCGCCTTGTGGCAGTTCCTAGATAAAATGTGACAGAGCGCCAATTAGTCCAGACTTCTCGAATCTCGAATCGACATGTTCCACCACCAGGAGGAAAATAAGAAACCATACCTGAAATACCGCGTATACACTCTTGCCCTTGGCATCTCTCACGGCACCAAGCCTATTGCCCGCCACCGCACCAGCAACCAAGCCCGGAACATTCGCAACAATGAAGCCCAGCGCGCCGCCGCTCACGCCGCCAACCATGCTCCAGAATTTGGTGGTCGGTCGATTCGTCCCGTCCTCTGCCATGCCCTCCTCCCGCATCATCTCCTCAAACACATCCCTGAACTGCGCATTCTCCGTCTGTTCACGGTTTCCAGCATTCCCACCGCTCTGGTTATTAAAGAAGTTCCATGCCCACGAGAAGGGACCCCCTCCAGGCTGGCGGGGGATCTCCTCATCCGCTTCCGCAAAGGGATCTGCCTCGGGAGTCGGGGGCGTGAACAACTTGCGCTGGGCGTCGTAGTCCCGTCGACGAGCAGCGTCGGAAAGAGTGTAGTAAGCATCGTTGACGAGCTGGAACTTGCGCGTCCGGGAAGCTCGTTCTGAAGAAGAGCCGGCCGTCACGCGGTCCGGGTGGGTTTTCAGAGCGGCGCTGATGAAGGGAGGGGAAGGAAAGAAGGCGTCGCGTCAGCTTGTTTTTTCGCACAACACCGGCCGGGGTAGTCATGCGCGGAGTTGAGCCCAGGCAGTCTTTTGCGTACCGTTTGTATGCATCTCGGATCTGCGCCGTTGTCGCCGCGTCGGAGATTTCGAGAATGGCATCTGGTGGTGGGCATCGTTGGTTGAGCGACTTCATGTGGAAGTGACGTGACGCTGGATTTCTAACTTTGGGGAGGGTGTGTGTGACCTACAGTAGTTTGGTGGAGAGCCTGTCGCCATGATTGCGAGTTGGGGTTTTGAAAAAAAAAAAAAAAAAAAAAAAAACTCGTCAAATGCGCGCTCTCTCACAGTCTCGCGAAAAGGGCTTTGAAGAAGAAGGTGTGTCTTGCTACTGGTTTGCGCGGCTTCGCATCTGGCGGGGTGGCGAGCGATGCCGTGTCTGGTGGTGTCTGGTGGTGTCTGGTCTTTGTCTGCACGCTAATAATAATAAATCTCAAAAGTATAACGTCATTTGTGGCGGATCTGTGATGGCCCTTTCCCCCCACCACGCCAAGTTGCTGCGAACCCTGCACCGGGTAAGGGGTACCACGGTACCTACCCGTGTAAGTTGTAAGTTGAGCTGAAGAGTGGGATGCACGAGATGTGTTGTGTACTGATGTATGCAATAACATCTGTATCAATAGAGTTGAATTCCATATGAGCTGTCTCATGATCAACACTCGACATCATGCTGGAATGGTGATGCGAACACTTTGAACTAGGATTATTCGAACCCTTGCGATTTCATGATTCCATTTACTCTATACAGTTACTTAACAACGTCTCGGCTCTGGAGATGGCATCTTGCACGATCTGATTTGCAACACCATCTCTTCCAGCCCTCTGGTAATGCCCTGCGAGCACCCACATGTCTCGAATGACTCGCAAATCAGAGCCAGTCCCATGAGCAGCCTCTCTCTTCTCAATCGCATGCTTCAGGTTGCCCTCAGCTTGCGCCCAGTCGTGGCGGTGCTCCTGCAGTCGAGCGAGCATCTTGCAGGCATAAGCGTGGAATCTAGCGTCCGAGCGACTTTCTCCCGTCCCATGTTGTGTGTGTCTGAGCAATTCTAGAGCCAAGCCTTCTGCTTTCTCTCTATTCTCGAGATCCATCTGCGTATATTCGAGCATGAGTGCCATGATGCGTAATCTGTCCAAGCCAGACACGGTGGAATCCATGGCTTGCTGTAAATGCATGTTGTACAACGCTGCCGTCATCGTTCCCTGTTTTCTTGCCAATTCACACCCCTTGCGTAAGCGTGTGCGGCCATCCCAGATCAGCTGCTCGTAGAGCCAGAGGTGTTTTGATGCTAGCGAGCCGACCTGGTCGCTGAGAATGTCCACGTTGCGCAGCCAAGCTGATCGTAGCAGATGGCAAACGTACTCTCTCCCCGGCTGGGTTCGGTAATCGCACTTGAACAGCTCTTGAAGAATAGCCACCAAAGGGTGCTCAAGTGGTAGCCGCGCCGTCGCCAATACGCCAGCATGCTTCAGAAACATTCCCAGAAGTTGGATATGGCCCCGGTCGACCATGTCGTAGATCGTATCCAGTATGTGCCAGATTAAGTCTGGATGATCTTCCGTGAGGACGAACTCGAGAATGTAGAAGGCTTTCCTCGCAGCCATACCAGCTAATTCGCCCCTCCCATAGTGCCAGAGGTCGAACACCAACTCGAACGTGCGGTACATCGTGCGGCTATCCTGGATGGGTGGCTGTCCGGGGTTCGCGAGATATCTGGTCATAGCATCTGCTACCACATCCGGAGCCTCTAATTGACAGAGACTCCAGGAGCGAACACTGTCCAGCACCAGCTCAAGACCTGCGTACGGGGCCAGTCTCATCATGGTTGGAGCGACAACCACCGACGCCTGCTCCCTGTCCACCTCATCGCAAAGGGTTTCCACCACTGGCTCATCGAGACTGCCGGACCAGATGTCCTGCGGTGGCGTTGAAATCACCGGGCTGTCTGAACTCTTGCGGTATGATCTTTTGCGGATGTTCCATTTCTTCAATCTCTTCTTGTACATTTGCTCCCTAGTACCGAAATCAGTTGCGGTTTCTCCTGGGCCCTAGCCTTTGTCCGTACCGGGTCGCCAGCAGACTTACGTTGCGCCAAACCCATGCTTTGCCGCCATGATGGCCATTGTGTCAACTAACCTCCGATTCTCATTGATGTAGAGGTGCTCAATGACTTCCCGGTAGGACTCCCAATCCTCCTCTGTGTGCTCCTTGTTGACCGTTACAAGTGACGCCACCGACTGTTTGCGGGCAGGCTTCGGAGCTAATAACGGTAAAGGCGACATGATTGTTGTAGTGAGCTCAAGAGGGGTGCTTTTCATCACGTAAGAGGAGTGAGTGATAGGTGGCTACCCCTTGGCCGATTTACGTCGTGGGAGAATCAGACCTGGGGCAACGCTGGCAAGATTTGATATTCATGATGATACTTGATAAGTGGGCCGCCACGCACACCAGTGATTCCTGATTCCGGATTCTCGAAGAAGTGACGATGGGCCTCGTGGTGATGAGAGGGAGAGAAGCTGAAGAACTGGTTGGCTCGTCGTCTTTAATGAAGCGGCGGCTATTTAACCCAGCCCTGCGGAGATGCAATAACCGCGATGGGGTTGTCCTAGCGTCGACGCTAATGTGAACTGCTTTGGGGTCCACTTCTTATGCGCTCACACCTGCTGCCAGTAAGAGGTCACATAAAGTCATGCCACGAAAAGTCACGCCACGTACGTAAAGTCACGCCACGCCTCTGACCCAGGGGGACGTGAGTTCACAGGGTACGAAATTGTAGCCTTACGGCCTTCAAAGAGATTTGCTGTGAGACTGCTCAATGACGGCGCTGAATGTTGACCACTTTCTGCTCCCCAAGTGTGTTGCCGCGGATCGGACTCTCAAACGGAGTGCATACGTTCCTGGGGACGTCATGAGCACGCTATAAAGTTTACACTGACAATCCAGCGACAGTCTCGTAAATCTAGCACGCGAGAACCCCGCACTGGCCGTTGCTTGTAATCGAAGACAAACTGTGGGGTCCCTTGGAAATATTATGCAATGTAATCCGTAGTCCGTATTACATTGTAGTTCACCAGCCCCACATGCACCAAGGAGGAAAAAAAAAAAAAAAGGATGACTCAGCATCTTCTCCCAAGGACCACCCATAAAAATTTCGCCCGCCGCGCCGAGCTTTTGCTTTGTTCTTTCTCTTTTCTTCCTCGTGCGGCTGGCATAACATGAAAATCTCACCCGTGTTGCTCGAATCCCTTCGTCAATGGATCTCAATCGAAGCGTCAGTTATGCCCCAGATAAATCATAATTGCAGGCCGGCCACAATGTTATCTGGTCCATGTGTTTTGCTCACTGGATCGCCGACATGGAGGCTGGACAGATATTAGTCGTAAACTTGCGTCCTTGCTTCGGAACTCAGCTGGGTAGGACAACTGTCGCCACTGCAAGAAGTTCGCTTGGCTCTCGTAGAGTTCATAATGCTTAGTCTCCAACATATTGAAAGTCAAGTCTTGCGAGACGAGAATGGACAATTTCTTAATACAATGTTGCAAATGCGACGTGCTCTTTTTCTGTTCTACTCGGTAGGAAGGACCTCTACTCCGTGGCTTGTTTCTTATGCTGTAAATATCTACATTATTAGGAGAAGCCACTCTATGTCTGTCCACTGTCACGAACCCAATACTCCGTCATTGTGGATTCATCCCTCATTTCCTATCTTCTGTAGCTTACCCATCTCCCGTTTCGTACCCGCCTCGCCGATGAACCTAATCCTGTCCAGCCGGACCGCGTCAGCTCCATCAGTGCCTTTCTGGACATACAGGATGAGAGTGGTAGTCTTTTGAAACTTGACGAAGCGAAGATTGATGCTCGCCGTCCCTTGAGGATTCCAGTCCCCGGGCTGTAGAGTGATAACCTGGGTCGGCTCCGTATCGTCTGCTTCGCTAAAATCCATGTTTTGGGGCCTGTTGATATACAAATGAACGACCTCGGGCCTTGAAATTTCGTCTTGGCCTTCTTTGGGAATGGATGTAATCTGCTCTGCAGTTAGAGGAAGCTCTTTTTGACGCCCAGAAAAGCATGAGAGCATGAAGCAACAATTCAACTGACCTGCAATGTGTGTAGTTTGACGGATCCCTCGAAAGGGACAAACAGCAGGAGCTGGTCATCAGCTCCGCTCTGCACAAAGTCCTTTGCTGGAACCTTCGCTTTGCTCAAAGATTCTGGCTTGCTGCTCTCGAAAAGCACCTTGACGGGACCCGCATCCTCATCTGCATTCAGAAGCTCGCAGTTCCTGATTTCGACTTGATGTGTGATATCGCTGTAACCCCGTGGAATCTCGGCGCCGACCCAAGGATCATCGCCACTACTTCCAGAGCTGGATCCTTCGCCGAGCGAATCGACCTCAGTGACCAGCTTTTTGATGATTCTGCGGAGCTCGACCGGGTCGGCGCCCTTCACCGTTTGTGTGGCCTTTCCATCCTGGAACAATATGAATGTAGGAAGAGCGGTGACTTGGTATTCCTCCGCCAAGGCCTTGTTCTTTTCGGTGTCGACCTTGACGAACGTGAGGACGTTGGCTCGTCCGAGTGTTTGGGCGAGTGCTTCGTAGACTGGCGCGATTTGCTGGCAAGGACCGCACCAGGTTGCGAAGACTACAGTCAGAGCAGGTGAGCAATAAGTCTAGCAGGAACACGGCTCTACCCCGTACTAGATGCGGAACTGTAGAGAACCGGACATGGGCACAGTGACCGGTGAATACCTATGAGCACCATCGGCGGGGTCGCGCTGACAAACTTGCAGGATTGTGAGGGACGGTAAGCACTCACAGTCTGCGACAACAATCTTTGAGGCTTTGAGAAGGGCGTCGAACTGCTCCTTGGAGCCTATGGTGACGAGTGACTGCGACATTGTTGTTTGTGGAAGCCTCGTGGCTTGAAATTGTACTGTCGACTCGGTAGACAAGCTTGCTGTTGTTGCGAGTTTCCCATCTGCAGGCAGCCAGCCAGAGAAGAGAGACGCGCCGTTGATCCAGGGTCGAAGAGGGAGGGGCATGTGGCGGTGCTGGCTCGAACCTACCTGAGCAAGTGAGTGAATACAATGGCGTCTGGACAAGTGACAAGTGGAGGAGGAGGGTGCCACCACCCACAGCGTCAGCCCATTGACAGGACAGGATTTGTATCAAGCATCCTAGGCGCAGTATCATTGTCACGGATTATGGTGGCCTTCCAATGCTTGCTTGTTGGTGACGTGACTTGGCCAGGCCATCCGCGCAAGTTGGGAAAATGGAGCATGTACCGAGTATGGAGTAATTGATTCCAAGAGTCGCAATGAAAACAAAAGTTTCCCCCTTTTGTTCTCCAGCCAGCGGTCATGCTTCCGTTACCACCAGTCTAATGTACTCATGCTCTGCCAGATGATGTCCATATTTTGAAGCACGCCCATCATGAATCGATGTAGGAGAGAACAAAATCAAAGAGTACAATAGACTCATAGAGGGCAAATCCCGAAATGACCCAATTAGCCCACCTCCACGTCTTTAAAGTATTCCAAAGTCCATTTGGTTGGACAAAGGACTATACTATGACTCCCAGGGCAAACAAGAACAAACGCACACTTCTTTCTCCCTTGTACACCTGCTTTCATCTCACTTCCCGTTCACTTCAACGTCATGCATACACCCCGAGAGTCAGAATTTCGGTCAACTAATAACCAGGCATTCTTCCCTTAGAAAGGACCTGCTCTTTTGTTTCCAGGCGCAAACTATCAATGTTGATTCATGGGCACGAAGACAATGTACACATGCATTCATGGATTCGTGTTCACGTCCCAGAAGTAGCATTGATGAGCCGAGGACGCACAGAGCGACCCAGCTTTAGACTCGCCGTTTGGACAAGAATTTGAGTAAACCTGCAGTTCATCAAGCTTTGTTATCGCCTTCCATACTTTCTCTTCGACAGTAATGGCGAGATCATCATCGGGCGGAAGGAGCAGAGAGAAGACGCCAAGAAAAACTTCACACGACAAAAATTGCCCCGTGAGGAAACACATGATACCATCAGTCGAGAATTTGAAGCCTGCGTCGCCACCGAAAACAAATCCGTGGACAACTAAGCGGCCAGCGACTACTCTTTCTCCAGATTGGCCAAGCATTACCCCGGACTTCGCCAGCATCATTAGCCAAAGCGACAGAAGGGATGCCAGCACCGCCAAAAGAGGAGCATTAACTAAGCACGATACAACTGGCTCTTGTTCAACTGACGGCAAAGCACCAGAAACCACTCCGCCATCGAGAAAAGCACTGCAGGCGGCTGCCCCCCGAGCTGGCAAGAGGTGCGTGTATGAGTGGACGCTGAAGAGGTACGAATCGTAGCAAGCGGCTAAACGATTCAATAGTCTATGGCTCCGGCCATTTGGCGCCGATGTTTTCGTTCGAGTTGGACCAGAGATATACGAAGTACATCGTAGTATTGTAGAGCCGCAATCAACCTTTTTTCGACAACACCTTCCACCACAAAAGGATTTGAAGGTATGGGCATGAACCACGGGTGAGGTGTAATTCGAGCATTGAATAAGTACTGACTGGCGTCAGGAGTACATTCCGATTGACGTCCAACTGGAACTTTGTCCAAAAGCTGTCGGCAACACGCTCCGCTTCATGTATACCCAAAGTCGGTCTCGATGTGCCTACCCACCTTACCTCGAGGCTAACAAGAACCTTGCTAGCGCTCGACATTTGCGAGTACGATCGAGAAAATCCACGCGACTTGACCCATATACCTCGAAGTGTGCTGCTGTACATTGGGGCCATAGACCTCGGCGTTGATGCGATGAAGACCAAGATACTGCAGATACTCCAGCAGACGGCGAAAGATCTAGCTGCGTATTTACAAGCCAGGAAATTTGTTCAAGCCATGAGTCCACAGGAAGTGGTGGAGGGAGTGATCCATCTCCGCAATGCGCTGGAAGTCGCATATTCATCTGAGTACCTTACAGATATGCTGCCGTTGCGTCTTGCTTTATGCCAATTGCTGGACACTCTGCTTCCCTTTCTCATTCGACACCCTGTAGTGATTGATTTGTTTTCTTCCAGTGTCTGGAAGAAGCATGCAGATGCCATCTCGACGGACTTACTAGCGGTCCGCAACCCAGAGCAAAAGCCTGCGCGTAATCTAGAAATGAGCGGTGGCTATCCCAGAGACGAGGAACCGAGCCATGAGAAAGCACTGTCTTCTCGTATCGAGAGCAATGCTTCCTAATTTGTGGTGTCGGACCTATTTGAAGTAGCCGTCACGAGTTCGCCAACGGCCGCCATCGTTGACGCGCATGGAGAAACCGAAAATGACGTGGATCAAATGACTTCACACAAATCTGCTTGTAATTTCGGAGTGCGCAGATGGGAAGATATAATATTGAGTGTGGACTCGAGTTGGGTCGGAAGAGGGGTAGGCGATTGGGAAGGAACGATTGTGGGAGTTTCCCAAGTAATCCGTACGGGGAGTTCTCTCATTTGACGGGAATGTTAATCAACAGTCAAACTGGTTCAAGGAAGGAGCCTTCCCCGCAGACGTCTAGAGCTTATTACTTGTGAATTGGCTGAGGAGCTCGAGCTACTAAGCTGCAGCAACCCCAACCACCCGAAATGGCCCTTTCAGCCCGATGCTAGCTGCAGCATCCCCTGGCAAGGGCTGAATATCCGTTTAGCAATATTAATACTTCGTACTCCGTATTGGCTTCGTGGTCTAGCTCACTCACCGGATCTCTCAACTCTTTTTTTTTTTGTGTGTGCCTAAATTGTCCCAACACGAAGTTCCTGAATATCGATGCACTTTTTGGCGCAATGCCCCGCTCTGCTGACTCACGAGTCACCAGAGTCTGATCGTCGTCAAGATGACGAGCTATGTATTTGAAGGCAGGTCTCGGCGACCCCGTGTGCACTTCGCCGAAACAGACGAGGAGTATTATCATGTATGTTTCGCTTTTAAAGGGAAGTTACCGATGGAGGCTGACTGTTCGCTCGTTGACAGCCTGGTCGTGCCCAAGCATCCTGGAACAACGCGCCCCAGTCCTCGTCCAGACGTCGTCGATATCGCTCTTATAACAATGATTGCTATGTCTCGGAATCGGAATCGGAGTCGGGCCAACTTCCCTCGTTGCCTCGTCTGGAGCAGCCTCGTCTGGAGCACTTGCAACGCCGTGCGCCCCTGATTTACGAAGAACGCCAACAGGAAACTGGGATCGTTCCGCCCCCTCAGCCAGTAAGGCGGAGTAGGAATCATATTCCCATAGAGCCTGTCGTGACGACTAGAACATATGATACAAGGAACCTGACGACAGTGCCTAACACTTCGAGAGAGATTGAACAGCCAATAAAATTGCATTATTCGCAGTTACCTTCTGGTCTGAAAAGTAATCACGATGATGAGTTTCCATCGCATCAGCAGCCTGGAATAGAAAGAAACCGCGGTTCTGATAAAACTAGCAGTACGTCTTTCCCTGGACGATATGGCGTAGAAGAAATCGTCGTGGATGGTGGCCAGGACGATATGTACCTACGCCCACCGAGTCCCATCGGGCCGGATTTGGATGCATATGATGAATTTGATATTAAATTCCATCAACCGAACACCAAAGACGGAGAGCTATCTGAGATAGACTCTAATACAGTGGATACGGACTCAGCGCACCCCGAAGATCGTGATACCCCAGGGACATCTACTGCCAAGAGACTATACGTGTCGCAATATACCGGCAATGCGGAACCTGGTGGCAACCATACTGTCAAATTGACAGATCTTGTTGATCCGAAAGGAAAGAAGCATTCATTATTCAAGTGGCTGTGAGTTGGAAATTCTTGTTGAAATCAGACAATCTTCGTTAACCTCCATTCAGCCATATACAACAAGAAGTCATGAGATTTAATGAATTTTGGGTAATGGAATTCACACTCCATCACATTTCAAACGATTCGCTGACATTTTTTAGTTAGAAGCATCACGACAACTTCATTTTTCGGAATTAGAAAGGACAGCCATTACAAAGCTAAGAGCAGACATACAGAAACACTGTATTAAGACTCGTCAAAACCCTGAAGGAGCCAAAGTTGGCTATATGGAACCACGCTGTTTCGAGGTACCGTTTATGACTGTGTCAAACAAAATATCAGGTCAAGAGAAGCCAACAGGCTCTGCTCGATGGATCTGTCTTCCGTATTTCTCACTACAAAAGTACTCGGGCTTTCTTTCTGGTTCTACAGTGAACGATTTCCCGGCACAGACACTTCTTCAGGCACAATATTCTCGAACTACCGAGCAAAGAGACATGCAACAGGCTGTTTGTCGACTCAACACGACGAGAGAAAATAAGTGCTACCACATTGCCCAGCTATGGTGTCTCATTCTGGACAACTGTAAGATGATGTAAGCCCTGCCACTTGTGACTCTGGGTCTGACTGTGAACTAGCACTTGTAATCACATGTGGTGCGATATCAGAGGCCGACCTTTGCAGAGATTCTATCGACCTCAAGTCTCAGCCAGCTCCTGAAGCAGCCGCATCTAGGCTGTTTGGTCGAGTCATCGTCAAGTACGGCAACGCGGTGACTTGGAACCTTCCTGCAGCTGCCTGTCCCACATGGTTTGTAAGTCTATTCTATTCGCTTGCCTATGATATTCGTACGGCCGAACCTGTTGACCATGGGTAGAAATTTTTGTCCAACTTCAACGCATTTTGGCCAAGAAATTTGGAATTCAGATACAGCTCACAAGTCTTGGCGGCAAAACATTGGCCCAAGATTCTACAGTTTGCTTCCCGCCCTCAGGGTAGTGTCATGCTGAGCATGCAGATTGTGTGAGTTCCAGTGAATACAAAGGCTTAACCCGCCCTCTGCCAAAGCTGACACATCATAAGACCGCGACCTTCCCCTCTTCGTGCATTGTTGGAGACCATAGACCCAGAAGTCCTGGAGCACAAGGCACTGAAAGAATGTCCAAGGCATCAAGAATACTTCCATGTACTGACGCGTCAGCCGATCGAAATGCGCCTCAAAACAGGGGACGAAGACGGTGCTTCTCTAGAAAAACTGAATGAACAGCTTGTCTTGGCTGAAAAATTCTTGACTAATCAAGCGTCGTACGCCGATCAGCGCGCATACAGGAGTTGCGGAGATGCTACGAGAGAAGGCGTATACCATTATCTTGTTAAGCAAGCCTCTCAAGTACAAGAGAAAGCAAGCGACAGTATTCGGATCATGCATGAAGACCGGCTCGAAATCTTCAATGCTGCAACAAATACGTTCAGTCTGTTCTTCCCTGCCGACTTCGATGGGCCAACCACCAGAAAGTTCTGGGGTGCCATCAAATTGTTAGTTCAGGTAGGACTGAGAAACAGGCCAAATAACGGACGAGAAGTTTCACTGATGGTGGTTCAACAGATTCCCCAACTTGACGAGGACTCTGCTCTAAACACAGACTCAACCAGCCAACATGTTACGACAGAGGTCAAGTTGATATTGAACGATGTTTCCCAATATATCCAACTTTTTCAAAAAACCATGTCACATGCGAACGACCAGGACCGAGACAGTATTGATCCTCCACGTCAATTTGTAATAGCCTGGCTACACGTTGTCTCTGGCTTAATTAGTACCTTTGAGCATGGAGATACGTGGCTAGCACACATGTCGAAAGCCAAGACGCTGGTATTAGATGGTATGAGTCGCATTATGCAGGGAATCTCGAGTCGAAGTCTTCTTGATGACTCAGTTGTATTGCCGTTGGAAATTGTTTCGTTGTTCTCCCTGAACCTGCTACACGATCAGGTGGGCAAGTCGGATGATATAATGGAGACTTATGCTCAATACCTGGCCTTACTTGTAAGAATACGTGAATGAGCAAAAGGCACGAGTGTACGTTGGCTGACTCGAGTAGGACGCAGAAATCACGAGTCAGCCCTCTGACCGAGCATATCAGCACCGCCTCGACCTGGTTCAACAAGAAATGACGGTAATCAAGCGGACATTGGCAAAGCAGAGAACGATCTTGGCAAGTGTCAGAGCCAACATATCCGTCAGGGAAGTCACCAGTCTCTTCACGGGAGCCACCGACGATGGACCATGGAGACAACGACGCCAAAAAGAAGGCGCTTTTAGGCGTGACGACCCAACATATCTAAACTCTGGACCACACCCTTACTATGGCCAGCCTTACGAATCAGCCCTCAAAAGACATGACGATGAGTATCTAGAAATGGATGACCAAGAGCCCACAAATCTCGAGGCAGCATCCAAGCTGTTGCCCATTGATGAGCTCGGGTTTCGCGGCCTGTTTCTTACCGACTGCATACAGCTGGTCGAACAGCGGGAGTTTGACCTCCGACGGCATACTGACTTTGCAGACGATTTGGAACGAGCGGTGGAGTACAGCATAGATTGGACGAGGGACAGACAAGAAAATGCCGTTTATGCCTTCACCATTGTGACGGTGGTATTCCTACCACTCAGTGCCATCTCCAGTATATTTGGCATGAACTCGAGCGATGTGCGAGACATGGCATATGGCCAGTGGCTCTACTGGGCCGTTGCCTTGCCAGTGACAGCACTCATTATCTTCCTCGGTCTATGGTGAATGGGAGAATTGGGAAACGTGGTGAAATGGGTTTCGGGCAGACAGACGAACCACATCACCAATGCCGGCTACGTGCCCGGGGTGGCACCGAAAGCGCCGAAAAGCACGAAAAGCAGGACATATGTGGTAGAAGCCAAACCTGACGCGGAGCATCCAGAAGCACGGGTGTTGGAAGGGGCATCGCCGCGTCCGATAGAGTACGTTCCCGAGCGGAGCATCACGCGGAGGTCACGTAGGCGCCCTCGCTCGGTAATTCATTACTAAGAGGACCATTCGTCACATCAGACAAGGCAACATTCATGCCCAGTATTTCCACGCCAACTCCATTCAAGTCGGAGTGTCATTTAGAGTCGTTGATACACTAGATTGGGTCTGCCAAAAACGTTCCTTTTCCAAAGTATAAGAACTATAGCGTTCTCAAGAAGCTAGGAAAAAAAAAATAAAGTAAACAGAAACCTTGGAAACCCCCAAAAGCCGGACTGCCGTGCCCAACATCAAGTGAACGGCAGTAAAAACCCGTGTCATTGTCATTATCATAAGATTTGTCCAAAAAAAAGACGTGCCTCATCGCCGATAACAGTCATATATATCCCTCTCTCTATAGTCCCTACAATACCCCCCGGACCGCTCCCTGTCTTCGGTTCGGATATGCACATGAGTCGTCCCGTTCCTGTCCTCGATCCTTCTGGGTGGTGGAGACGGCGGCTCGATGTACCTCCTCGGAGCCTCGACGTACCGAAATGTGTCGTGCTCGGGCTCGACGGGGACAGGAACAGGGACGGGAATGAAGCGGTCCCTCTCAATGTATGTTTCCTTTTCGCGGCGCGAGTGGGAATGGCCCCTGCTCCGGCTGCGGCTCGACTTGGACGACTTGGACGACTTGATGGAGGGTTCGACGTCGACGGCGATGACCTCGATCTGGGGTTCCGGTTCCGGTTCCGGCTCCGGCTCCGGCTCGGGGAGGGCAGGCGGAGGGCATGGCGGCTCCGGCTCTTCTACCACGGGGCAGGGCTCCTCGATGGGCGGGGGAGGAGGACACGGCGGCGGGGAGGGCGTACGAGGGATGAAGCGCGTGATTTGGCGGCGGGTGGTGAGGAGGTCGGGCTCCGGGCGGGAGAGGTACAGGCGCTTTTTGGTGCTGTGTCGGGCTGGACGGGTGGTGATGGTTTCTGGTGTCAGTTCTAGTTTGGGTGAGTTGGTGAGAAGTGGCTTGCGTCTGGCGTACCCATGGGTGCTTTATGCTCTGCTCTGCTCTGCTCTGCTCTCCTCTCCGACGGAGCGCGCAGGATGCAATGTAGATGATGGGATGAATAAGTGAGGATGGCGAAGATGGGAATGGAGGGAGCGTGGTGTTATTGCGTGTGCTCTCAGCTTCTGGGAATGCCCCGTGCCATCCGTATTACATGGCTGATATCAGGTCCTGGTCCTGGTCCTGGTCCTGCGTATGACGTTGTGCTTGTTTTTTTGGGGGGGGGGGGGGGGTGTTGTGCGGGCAGCTACGCGTACATACATATTACATACATGTACATACTGGATGACACCAACAAGAGCAACAGACCCGGGAACCAGGAAGACCAGAAGTCGTGCAGCTTTTTACATCACATCAGTGTACGGGATAGCGCCCACGCTCATCCTGGATATTCGAGCATGCATTGCGCGGTATCGGAGATTTGGCTCGCGACAGCCGGACATTCATTGATGCTTGTCACGAACTTTGCGATGCTCACCTCGGACAGATGACAAAGGCTCAGAATTGGCAGACCAGCATTCAACTTGAAACAAGGGGGCCAGCGCTCCTCCGTCTCCCCTGCTTTTTCCCCCGGGGGTTTCCTCGGCTGATTAATAAATACACTTGCATTGGATAACGGGATGAACTTTGCCCAAAGTCGGTCCACCGTCCGTTGCTGTATGTATGGTATGTATGCATGTCTTCTCTCATCTTCAACCTTTGATGGCATGGCGTGGCGCTGCTAATGCTAATAGCATGCCCTTGATTTTCATCTTAGTCTGCCGCAGAGTCTCTTTTTTTTTCCCAGCACGTTGTACTCCGTTCAGTAAGCGCCATGCCCAAAAACCTCATCTGGTGATGCATGGTGCGAGTATGTATGGCAGCCCAGCCCCCCTGCATTTTTTTTCAACTGGCCATGTCATGCACGGCTTCGGATACGTCGGAGTCGCCATGCAAACGTGAGAACCGTCCGGCTCGTGGACCGACCGGGCTGCAAGGCAAGGTGATCAAGTTGACGCTTCATGTATGTATCCGTATTTTTAGAAATTCATGCCGGGGTACGGAGTACCTGCTGGAGGATCGATCCGCCATGATGCGCATCAAGTTGCTACATGTGGGCAAATACATAAATAAATGCCTTTGATCGGACGGGGCTGAGACGCTCAGGACCAACTTGGCTTGGCCCCGTGCACCGCTTATTAATAGCATGAGTTGCCATGTTTTATGTGTGTACGGGGTACGGAGTACGGAGTACGGACCGTATGTACATATGTAATCTAATTTCAAGCAACGCGACCAGTGGGCCCGTACATATGTAGGCGCCGGATTCTCACGACTCTCAGAGATCTATCTCCCTGTCTTGTCTTGTCATGATGACCAATGGCCGAACGGGCCCAGAAACGATGATGCGGCCAGAACAGAATGAGACGAGGAGAATATGCGGAGTCCAGGGCCAAATCAGGAGGGGGGGGGGGGGGGGGGGCGAGACAAGGCGCCAGGGTTTTGATGTTCCTGAACGGAGGACGAGCCTCAGATATGGTCATACATACGGAGTACATGTTATGTTAATATCTGTCTTTCTCACATGAACATGAACATGAACATGAACATGACCGCTCGACTTCTTTTCGAGTGGATTCATCGATTCATTCGTGGAACGTTCTTCCTTCCTCCCGCTGCTCGACCAGGGGCAGGGCCACTTGACTTGACTGACTTGACTGGCTGGCTTGAGCGAGCTAGCAGAGGATCGACCCCACCCGGCTCTTCTGGTCACCACACCCACCCCCACCCACCACGCCCTCCTCCCTTCCCTCACTGAGTCACTGAGTCACTGATGCACTGCACTGATGCACTGATGACACACGCCTTGACGCTCGCTGGCTCGCCTGTCTCTGCGTCTCTGCCCGCCCTGCCTGCCTGTCCTTTGAACCCTTCGGTCCCCGCCCCGGCTCTTGTTCCCTGACTTGTCTGTCCCAAGGCCCAAGGGGTTCCGACACCCGTTGACCCTTGGACCCGCCGTCGTCCACCCCGAACCCCAAGATTTGCGGAGAGAGTTGCTGAGTTGCTGAGTTGCTGCCCGTCGTCGCTGCCCATCGTCGCTGCGCGCTCTGCATAAACAGGCTTGCGAACGGGCGGCATGCACCCGGCGTAATCCGTACTCCGTACTCGAACCCAGACGTTGACGTTGCTGCTGACGCTGCTGAAGCTGCTGAAGCTGCTGACGCTGACGCTGACGCTGACGCTGACGCTGACGCTGTATCCGGCATTCGCTGGGACTCGGCCCGGTCACTTGCATTTGCATTTGCATGTGCATGTGCATTTGCATTTGCATATGCGTCCTCGTCCTCGTCCTCGTCCTCGTCCTCGTCTCCTCAATCTCAAATCTCAAATCTCAATCTCAACCCTCTGCTGGTGCCGGTAGTTAGCCTGCAAGCCCAACTGCCGGACGCTTGATCAACGTGCCTTCGCTGTCGTCTGTCGGCTCTTTGCCACATCCAGGACAAAAAGGTGAGTTTGTCGCGAGCCTCAATTCATGGCTGGCTGTTCAATCAACGCCGTCTCTTTCACCCCCACTGCTTCCCTTTCTCTGCCGTGTTACGCCAAAGTTTGTGACTTCATAGGCATCGGAGAGATTACATGTCCCTAAATAACCAGTTTTGAGAAACCCCTGTTGGCCTGTTGGCCTGTTGTAATTCTCCCCAACCTTCTCTTCTCTACCTTGCGTTTCTCCCATTTCGTTCGTTGCCCAGTTTCAGATCACGACCCTGTGGCCACACTTGAAGCCAAACGTCCAATTTTTTTTTCACTTGAATCGACACTGACATGCCATTTGCTATTTTCCCCAACTTTTTAGATTCCCTCGACCCTCCGTACCCAGTCCATTATCTGCCGCGAGCAACGTGGCGACGTCTCCATCGAGCACGAATCCTTTACAGCCTGCTGCTTTTGCCACACAGCAGGCATCTCAGTCTATTGGCCACAAAACGACCGACAACTCGTCAATAAGGGCACCTGTTGGGCAGGCGACCTTCTATAGCGACTCACCCAGTCCACCCAGTCCCAAGGACGAGAAGATCCCAAGGTGTGTTTTTTCTCTCACTTGCTCCCCCTGCGTTCTCCCCCCCACCTCCTCCTGAAGTAGACGTTCATATACGCGACCTTTCTGGGGCTCTCGATGGCTCTATGAGGCTATTGAGTGTGTATCAACATCAGCCCTGACATACGATCATTCGTAGATTCAATCTTCCCAGTCACCCGCATGACGCCCGAAGCGTCCCCGACCCTTTAGGATCGAAGGCTGCCTGCAGCCATTCCAAAATTCCAAAAATACCGGATCGACGATCATGGCAACCACAACGGCGTCCTCGTCGAGCACAAACAGCATTCCTCAGAAGCTGCCTCCGAGCCCTTTCATAGATGACACATCTCTGTCCACGGCGTCATCAAAACATGGCCCAAACAAAGCTGCTTTGCAAGAGGCCCAGGCTTCAACTGACACGGCGAGTATCATCAAAGCCGCTGGCAGTCCAGAAGCCGCAATACAGCATCTACTGAAAGAGAAGCACTCTCAGTCACAGCAAAATAGTCAATTATGGAGATTAGTCGATAAGCAGAGAGCCATGATCTTAGGATTGAACAAGGATCTCGAGGCAGCACTCAAAGACAAGGAGAAATACAGGAGAAAGCTTAAAGAAATAATGTCAAATCCTACAATTATGAGAGCAGCATCCGGAAAACAAGGAGCACTGACAAAGGAGATCGCTAAACGAGGCGCCAGGTCACCGCGAATCGAAGTACCAGAGTCAAGCGCTCTGGCTTCTCCTCATGGGCCAGATTCCCCTTCACTCGACTCGGATAGCCAGAAAAACTCCCCCATCGACATCTCAATGGCTCCTTACCCGATCACTCCTCCGGCGGATAGGCAACATGTGTCACCAGACGCTGCCAGCGAGATGCCGGACCTCGAGCATGTTATGCCCAGACCACAAGAACATGATGCCATGGGCAACTTTAATCACGAGGCGCATGACAAAGCGGGTGATGGAGCGCGGAAAGAAGAGGGTGAGCAAAACCTGAGGGAGATGCCCTACAACCTATCACTGCCGCCCTCGCGAAGCCTCCCGAGTGACCCGCCGAAACTACCACCACCAAAGCTACCGACTGTTCCTCCGTCTTTGGCTGCTGAGCCATCCCCACAAGTAGACAAGGATCTTGGTCAATTTCCGTCTCCTCCCAGAAAAGCACCTCCAGCGCCTCTGCGGTTGAACCAACAAAGTCGGCGGCACTTGGCTGTCTCTGCCGAGGCAGATGACAGTGACTCAGACTACGATGATATCCTCGAAGTTGGTGACGTTGCGAACGAAAGTCGAGGTCACCGCAAAACTAGAGACGATGACGATAGGGTACGTGAAGTCACTGCATTTAGAGAAGTCCACGGGCGTAACCCTGCCCAGGTTCGATCAGAAACCCCGACTCGACAACCTCTTCATCAGCACGCCCCTGCTTCATCCTTGCCAACAGAACCCGAAGAGGACAAAAATGCATCCATGGATGCCTTGCTTCTGGTCGAGGAGGAGCGAAATCGTGTTGTTACTGTACCACCTCTGCTTAGCCCAGGGTTACCGAG
Source organism: Epichloe amarillans (assembly GCA_024072835.1). Classification (NCBI taxonomy): domain Eukaryota; kingdom Fungi; phylum Ascomycota; class Sordariomycetes; order Hypocreales; family Clavicipitaceae; genus Epichloe; species Epichloe amarillans. The sequence goes on along the minus strand of CP099635.1, from coordinate 1,806,744 downwards.
CTCACCCCGTCCTCTCGGCATTATTCAACACTCGGCCTCCGCTCCTCTATCTTCTCGACTTGGTTCTGCCGCTCCCTTGTCTCCACGCCCACCTCGCCAGCCGATCGTGCTCCCCCCCGACAGGCCCGTGGTATCCTCTACGCCAACAGAATCACTCAACTCTTTGGCCATGGCACCATTGAAAGCCTCGAAACACCGTGGTGTTGAGGAAGGCCAACAGTCACCGACGGACCGCATAAAAATCTACAGAGGCTTAGCGACAGACGAATATCCCGATCTTCTCTTACCTCCAAACGCACTTCCGTCGATCAAAATCAAGGTCGCCTCCTCCCGGATGAAACCCTCACGCGCAAGCCTCATGTCTTTCACACAACTGGAAGAGGACCCAGTTTTCACGCTGGCCATTTTCTCGCGAGCAGATGACGGAGAACTCTGGCGGGTAGAGAAGGATATCGCGTCTCTGGGCAAATTGGACGCTCGGCTGAAAAATTGCGCCGCGTTTACTGCCAAGACTCCAGAGCGGTCTTTATTCAGTGGCCATGCGCCAGCGAAGCTTGATGCACGACGAGTAGCCTTGGAGCAGTACATGGAAGAGCTGCTGGACACGCCTTTGGACACAGCCACGGCTGTCGAGCTTTGCAGATACCTCTCGACACATACACTCCCACCAAACGCCGATGAAACGGGCTCCTATTTCAGGCCGACACCTGAAAATAGCGGACTCAAGGTCGGCGCCGATGGCCTTCACCTTCGAACCGGATACCTGACCAAGAAGGGGAAGAACTTTGGCGGCTGGAAAGCCAGATTCTTCGTCTTGGACGGGCCGCAGCTCAAGTACTACGAGACCCCCGGCGGAGCCCATCTCGGTACCATCAAGCTGCAGCATGCCCAAATAGGCAAGCAATCCCAAAACCAGAGCAACGAAAACCAATCACCCGCCCGGCAGAGCACTGGGGATGATCTGGACAATCAATACCGTCATGCGTTCCTCGTTTTGGAGCCCAAAAAGAAAGACTCCAACGCTCATGTGAAGCATGTTCTGTGTGCCGAGAGCGACAAAGAGCGCGATCTATGGGTGGATGCTCTGTTGCAGTGGATAGACTATCGAGACGCAGATGAGGTTGAACCATGTCAGAGTGCCAGGCCTGCTCACGAAAGACGGATCTCTGGGGCAGACACTCCGAGCGGCAATAGACCAAAGAAGAGGAGCAGTCAAGGTAGATTGCTCTACCAGCACGCGGATTCCGATGCGTTAATTGGGGTTCGATATGATTCTACGCACGCTGGCGAGGCACCACACAAGGGGGTCACGACTTTATCGGAGCATCCCAGCTCACAGAACATTGCGAATGAGACGATGAGCTCGCAGGCCAACAAACTCATTTCCGGACCAAAGGACCCTCAGATCATCTCGGACTCGGCGGCCTGGGGGAACAAGACGGGCCTCAGCATTCCGTCGCTTGATGAGAAGAAGCAACGGAAGCGGAGCTTTTTCGGCTTCGGCCCCAAGACGCGCACATCTTCAGATGGGCAAGATTCATTGTTTGGCGGCAGTGACAATGGCTCAGCCAATGGACCGTCCGGACCGTCTCATCCCCAAGGCCACTCGGGACCTGTTCGGCAGGTGTTTGGGGCCCCTTTGGCGGAGGCTGTTCGCTACAACGCACCTGTGGATGTGGATGTGCCTTTGCCATCAGTCGTCTTTCGTTGCATTCAGTACCTTGACCACAAGAATGCCGTCATCGAGGAGGGCATCTTCCGACTTAGTGGATCGAACGTGGTCATCAAGCAACTTCGTGAGCGTTTCAATGTGGAAGGTGATATTAACCTCGTCACTGACGAGCAATACTACGACATACATGCAGTTGCGTCGCTTCTGAAGTTGTATCTTCGGGAACTGCCCACTACTATATTGACGAGAGACCTCCAGCTAGACTTCCTGTCGACGACTGAAATTCAAGACCGTCCGGAGAAGGTTGCCAAGTTGGCTGAACTTGCTCAGAGGCTGCCTCAAGCCAACGCAACCTTGTTGAGATATTTGATCGCTTTTCTGATCCGGATCATCAACAACTCAGATGTGAACAAGATGAATGTTCGCAATGTGGGCATTGTGTTCTCGCCGACCCTCAACATCCCTGCGCAGGTGTTTGCCATGTTCCTGCAGAACTACGAAGGCATCTTTGGAATTGACCCTGACGAGTACGAACTACCCTCTCCGACCAGTGAATCCAACTTCCATGGGCACGCTGATGCGCCACCACCACCACCACGACAACAACAACAACAACGATCTGAGCCGCCACCGCGACCGTCAACATCGTCAGGTGGTGATTCGCCGCATCGCCCGCCGCGCGTGGAACATATGAGGCAACACTCGAGATCATCGCCAACGCCGCCTTTGCTATCGACCATCCAAGGTAGTCGAAGTACTCCGACGCCTCCCCTGGGGGCCCGTCCCGCATACGAGAATAGCTATGGTATACCCACCAGTCACGATGGCCATGGCTACCACCCGGCACAGAGGACTGCACCTGCTTATGATCGGCCAATATATCAATCATCCAATGAAGACCACGGAGCTGCGGAATCGCAGATGAGTGTTCAAGCCAAGCGACGCGAGAGTTCAATATACCAGGGAGGAACGATGAGCTTGCAGCAACAAGGACCGAAGAGTCGCCTCCGCGAATCACCTCGATCCTAGATTTTTTTTTTCGACTGGATGAGGATACCAGACACAGCATCCTTTGATCGTATTCCCGCTTTCTCTTTCTTTCTAATTTTTTTTTGGCGTTTTACACACATATGTTGGCAGAGCAGAGCAGAGCACCACGATACCTCCGCTATTTATTTCTTCAATAAGAGATGCCGATATTGGACGAGGGGCGGCGGCCCTTGAAACAGCGAATCCGGCCAGCGACCGACCACAATTGCTTTAATCGACGGCCCTTTTTGCTTTGATAATGCAATACACTTTAGCCATCATCCTATCATCACACGTCAAGGCGGGGTCGATTTGCATGGTAATGGATAATGGATCCCTCATTGATGAAAACAGCACATGACGAGGTGCTTTTCTGGGCGTTTCTGCTTCTCTATTCTGGCTTTGCAGTCGTTTTTTAATTTCTTTCAATGGGTTTGGAAGGGGGGCATCATTCGGCAGCTGTTTGCGCTTGTTTCTGGCGCAAATTTAAGTTTCTTCGATATTCCAGGGAGGACTTTGGAACGAGCTTCTGCTTCTGATTCTTGTTGTTTGCTGTTTGTGGTTTTGACGGCGGGAGAGCGAAATGGGCAACGGACACGGCGATTGAATGAGAATGAGAATGATACCATCTTAATCTTAATAACGCAAGTAACGCAGCGTTAAGAGCATATACTAAGTTTCTGGATAATTGAGCTTCCTCGACTTGTAGCACTACAGTTCTTTGCTTGATGATATCGCCCCCCCGCCCTCCCAAAACCCCACTTTCGGCAGAGCCAACAAGCGCACGAGGCATTGCAAGAGCGGGCCCGTGAAAAGTCCACATCGGCGGTTCGGCGACAACAATTGCCGCTCTTTGCATCTGCAACCACCCCCCCCGACCGACCGATTTGAATGAAGAGGAGAACCATATATAATTCGTATACCAGCGCCCAACCATCAATATATATATGGACTTGGATCCACGCTTGCGGGCAAACCATGCCGGTCAAGGTCCATCTTCCGCGGGTTCACGACATGTCGATGCGTCATCGTCAACCTCATCGCCGTCATACCGGCTAGAAACGAATCGACCTCGAGCTGCTCCCCACTACGGCGCCGATGGCTCCGACAGTCCGTCGACAAGCCTCGACTCACCGAGGAGGCAGCAGCAGCAGCAGCGGCAGCAGCGGCAACAAAAACGGGGCGCCGACCACGATGCCTTGGCTGCCGATGCCAAAAAGTCGAGAGCCTGCGAGGCTTGTCGGAGCTTAAAGGTACGCTGCGAGCCGGACCCCAGCGATGACAACGCGCCGTGCAAACGATGTGGGAAGGCTGGGAGGAGCTGCGTGGTGACGATGCCCACGAGGAAGAGGCAGAAGAAGACGGACAGCCGGGTGTCGGAATTGGAGAAGAAGATTGATGCGTTGACGGCGAGCTTGCAGGCGCGGGCGGCTTTGCCGACAACGGGGACAGCGATAGGAACAGGGAGAGGAACCGGAACGGGGACGGGAACGGGGACGGGAACGGGGTCTGCTGCTACTCCCGGGCTCCCTGGCCTCTGGACCAACAATGATTCGGCGAGAATGACAGCAAGTCCTAGGCAACAGGGCCAAAATCCAAGGCCCCATCATCGCCCGTCTGTTGTGTTTGAGGCGGCGCCCGACGGCACGGCAGGTCAAGGAAAGCGGTCCGACATGATTGATCGAGGCATCATCAGCGAGGAACGAGCGATTGAGCTGCTCCAGAGATACAAGGACCGTATGCTGCGACATTTACCGGCCGTCGTGTTCCCACCGAGCATGCCCCTGATGGAGCTGCGCAGGTCAAAGCCCTACCTGTTCCTGGCCGTCATGGCGGCCGCGTCCTCGGAGACCCCGGGAGTCCAGCGCGTCCTGCAAAAGGAGCTGATGGAGCTCTTCGCCGAGAAGATCGTCATTGTCGGCGAGAAGAACCTCGAGCTCGTCCAAGCACTGCAAGTCGCCGTCATCTGGTACTGGCCTCCCGAGCACTTCGAGGAGCTCAAGTTCTACCAGCTCATCCACATGGCGGCCATCATGGCCCTGGATATCGGGCTCGGCAAGAAGTCTGCAGCGAAAGGGGGGGGCATGGCAGCAGGCTTCAGCTGGCGAGAGCAGCATCATCCCGCCAGGCGCCAGCCCCAGCTGGACCCGACGAGTCTGGAGAGCAGGCGAGCATGGCTGACGTGCCATTTCCTGGCTGCCAACACGGCCATGTCCCTGCACAGGCCGCACCTGATTCGATGGACGCCGTTTATGACGGAGAGTCTCGACATGCTGCGGTCTTCACCAGATGCGCTCCCCACGGACGAGTACTTTTGCCATTTGATCTGGACGCATCGCATGGCGGAAAGCATTGGTGTTCAGCTGTCGATGGATGATGCCGATGCGGCGGTGAACATCATGGACGCGAGGACGCAGTACACGCTTAGAGGATTGGAAAGGGACCTAGATCAGTATATTGCGACGGTGCCCAAGGAGATGATGCAGCGTACGTACAATCCCCCCCCTTTTTGCGCTGTTCATTTCTAACATATCTTGTTCCACCCCAGCCACGCTCAAGATTGGATTTTGCATCCTGAACTTATACATGCACGAGCTGGCTGTCCATTCCAGAAGCAGCACGTGCCCATCCCGCTACTCGTTTGCCCCCGACGTTATCCAAGACGGCATGATTAACGAAAACGGCACCGGCACCGGCACCGGCAACAGACTCAGCGAGCCCCTCGGCGCAGCACACATCAACGCCCTATCACACTGTCTCGCCGCCATAGACGAGACATTGCAGACCTTTCTGGCCATGGACATCCTCGCAATCCGGTGCCTCCCCGTCTTCAACTTTGTCCGCGTAGCCTACGCCGTCGTCATTCTCATGAAGATGCACTTTTCCGCGTCAAACCCCTCCTCGGAGCTCGTCAAGGTCATCAACAAGGACCACATGCGCGTAGCGTACTACCTCGAGGCCCTGCTCGACAAGTTCAGCGCCATCGCCGCCGATGAGACGTGCCGCCCCGCCTCCAGGTTCCTCCTCGTTCTCGTCATGCTGCGAACGTGGTTTCTCAAACACGCCAAGTCCGAGTCCAGAGTCGAGCATCCCGGGCCCGAAACGCCCTCGCAGCGTCCCCCGTCCTCCTCCTCGGCAAACACCCCCCTCCAGGTCCTCTCCGAAGTAGCCATGGGCCGGGAACCCACCCCCCGGGGTGCCTTCTACAACCCGCTCCCGGGACCCCCCCAGCAACCCCCCCAGCAACCCCCCTATTACCATGACCAATCCTCCATGGCCGCCGACCCTCCCCAGCAGTGTCCACAGCAGTGTCCCCAGCAGTGGATGAGCCAGCCTCCCATCCCGAGCCAGCCTCCCGCCCCGGACATGACGATCGGGTTCCCCGCCGGCTTCGACTTCGAGGCCCTGGGCGTTCCGCTCGACGGCAGCGGCGAAATGTACGGCGGGGGCGCAAATATGGTCCTCAACGATCCCTTGTTCAATGGCATGTTTCACGGGTTGCCGGACCCAGACTTTTTCTCGCGTTGAGCGAATCCGGGCAAGAAGATTATCTGATGGGGGGGGGGCGTTGGTTGACCTTGTGATTGATCGGATACATACGTCGCTGCCATCTTGTGCATTTCTTGCCCCAGCGAGGCGTACATGGTACATATTTTCACTATTGGCGCGCAAGCACTTATGCTTCTTCTCTTCATCAATAGTCGTGGCCAACGCGTCGCATTTCTAGAAACAACTTTTCGGGACAAGCAACACCGTCTTCTTCATCTTGCCATCTTGGGATTCGTAACAGTGGGCCCGGCCCTTCTGCCGTTCCTGTAAGTAAGTACCTGATTCAATCTGACTCAAAACTGTAGATGAGCTCACGACTACCACGAGGCTCCGATCCCATGGCCAGCCAGCCTGTGGTAGTCGAGAGCAAACTGATACAAGAGGAAAACGAAAGTGCGGCACACACAGCCGCGTGCGAAACATGCAGCCACGCCCCCAAGACTCAGTTCACCTGGGCAATGGGTCCGCTGTGCCTTCAATAGAGCAAGTGCCCCGTCAGTGACATTTGCGTAGCAGCCTGTGTGTTGTGTGTACATGCTGCAAAAACGCGAAAAACGCAAAAGAAAAGTGATTGCTTTCCATCTTGTATATCCCTCTTCACGTTGGTAGTCTTTCCTCCTTGTGAAAGCCATCGACATGCTTCCATCTGTTCAACAGCGTAGGTATTCCCACATCTCACACACACTAGATAGTACATGTATGCCAAACCGTTCGCGCCGTTTTTATCCCCGTTTGCATCAAGAGAACCTCCTCCATTTCAGTTTCGGGAGGAGAAAAGCATATTTCACCAATGGACCAATTCCATCTACCGCTTTCCACGCCAGAGGTAGTTCGTAGCGTTGCTGCCGGATTGTACACCTACGGAGCCATCCTTCAGCCAGTTATGCCCTCTCATAGCATCGCTCCGAGGTCTCAAACATGACCCCCGAAAAAAATTTCCATCCATCAAGAATTCAGGCTATTCGCAATGCTTGTTGCAGTGACCATTTTTTGTCAAGATGCTTTCCCAAATATATGCATTGTTTCCATATAAAAGACGCCAAAGGTGTAGAGTTCCGTTCAAGACAAAAAAGAAAGTGAAAGAGAGAAAAGGGGCCCAGTAGTACAAACCGAGGCACAAAGGTTTGCCACCAACAGAAATTGACCAATTCCCAGCGTGCTGTCAATACGACAACATCATGGGGTACACAGGCAAGGATCTCAGGCATGGTCCTGATAACTCATCCAGAGTGCCAGCCGACAAGAAAATGACTCAAGGTATAGGAGGACAAAGATTTAGACAAAGACGATCAGTCCATGTAAAAATCACCTTTGAGGATCCTTTCCTGAAAGGCGTCGGGCTTGCGTGGCTCTTGCTTGGGTTGTAGCACTGTGGGCGTCTGAACAGGCGGTTGCATCATATCGGAGATGGATCTGGCCCGGTCGTGGTTGGGCTCAGCTCTTGGAGGTGAAGAGGCTAGTGATAATGAAGGGCGGGCGCCGGTGACGGAGCTCTCGGCTCGGGACCGAAGTTGCTCCGACCAGTTGAAGCCCTGTTGGTCTGCACGAGAATCGGCATTGTCAGAAGGGGCTCTTGAAGGCATGGTGTTGCTTGCCTGTGAACCTGCGGATGAAGCCACCGCAGTACTAGCTCGACGGCCGGCTGCAGAAAGAGCTGCAGAAATCGCAGAGCCTTGGCTCAGCGAGGCTTTGCGTCCAAGAGACGATGGGGGAGAAGTTGGGTTATTACCATTGCCAGGACTGTTGCCGCCGGGGCGGTAGCCTCTAATAGTAGAGCCGCCGAAGCTCATACGACGGACAAACGGTGTGTTGGGAAGGGTCTTGGACATGCCAGGCATTTCCTCATCCTCGATGACGCTCTCGTCAATGGAATCCGAGTTGGCGGACATGCTGCCGCGGCGAATATTAAAGCTGGGTGGGTTGGTAGGTGATGTGCCGGAGAGGCCAATCGTGGTGACCGACAGTCGCCTCCGCTGGGGATCAAAGGCGCCATTCGCCTGCCCGTTGCCGCCGTTCGCGATGGTGCTTGAGCCACGTTGGAAGAGTTGTGATAGAGCTGCTTGTGTGACGGAGCTGCGGCGGTGGCTCGTGCCGTTGGGAGACCCCTCGGAAGTCATTTTGGGCGGGTTGAGAAGCTGCGAAGGTACTGGCTGCTACTAATATGCTGCTGCGTCCAATCGCCAATCCAGTCGGCCCCGGGTCCCAGAGAGAAAAGGTGACGTTACAGAACTTGATAACCAGGCGTCCAGGTTTAGCGATAAGATGTGATTTTGTTGCGAGACGAGATTTTTGGGACAAAATCGTCGGGATCGGATGTTGTTGTTTTGCAAAGGCGGGCGAGGTCGTCGCGAGGTCGTCGAGAGGTCGTGAGAGGAGGGAGCGAATGTCAAGACGAAGGTTCAGTAAGTGGTAGAGAAGACGTGACGGACGACAGGTGGGATATATAGTTCTGGAGGGGGGATGGCGGAGAGGCGGTAGGTAGGGTGGTCGATGCGTCGAGGTGCGCGCCACTTCAGGACTAAGAATTAGGAAGGAGAGAGGAGCAGGCAGAGGCAGAGGCAGAGGCAGAGGGGAAGGAGGTACGGGGATGGTGGTAGAGAGAACGAGGATGCGCGAGATGAAGTGGTGTGTGTCCGTTGCACGGAAGTATTATTACGTTGCTGTGTGGGGCGCGGAGCGGAGGAGCGGACGAGGTGGCTCGCCTCAAACCATGCAATGCATGCAATGAAACTTGGAATTTAGGAGGTAATGATGACGGTGAGGGAAAGTCAAGTGAAGGCGAAAGGGGGGGAGGCGCACAGCCGATGGGTCAATCATTCTCTCATCAATGTGGATGGGCAGAGAAGAGCGCGCTCATAAGACGATGGATGAGGATGAGGATGAGGATGAGGATGAGGATGAGGATGGGCTGATGGGCTCGATGGGCGATGGGCGATGGGCTGATTGGACTTGGCGACGACTGCAACCCGCACCGAGAGCGGAGAGAGGGGGGGGGTGGCAGGCATTTGTGTCGGGCTAGTCCGTACAAAACGACAAAACGACAAAAAACGAACCACCCACCCTGGGCCACCCATGACATGTGGATGGCAATGGCATGAGGCGGAAAGAAACATGGCACTGTGACGAAGCGAATGGCTGACTTGGCCAGGGGCCTGGGCCTCGCCCCGGTATGCCAAGTTGAATCAAAGTCTCTTCTGGCGGCGAAACGGTGACGTCGAGTGGTCGAGTGCAAGTGGGTGGGTGGGTGAGATTTCCGTTTTGCCGCCATCGGTCTGGTGGGGCGGGGACGACTGGACAGCCAGCTGGCGGGCAGCCGGCAAGTGTGCAAGTGCAAGTGTGCAGCCAGAAAGAGTGGCGTTCCTAGTCAGTCAGTCAGTCAGTCAGTCAGTCAGTCAACTGCCGACTGCCGACTGGAATGTCGACATGATAAACGGGTGGCAAGTCTTTTCAATTAATATGCGACCAACTCTTCATCATTTTCATACATGGTGATACGCTATTACATCAAGTATTGCATAATGGTGCCATGTGCGGGTGCGGCCAGCAGATGGGCTGGCTTTTATTTCCCTTCCCCTCTCTGTGTCTTCTGCCTGAACTTCCGGCACTTCTTGCCCAATGACACCACACCACTTTGCGGGGTAGCAGCATCCCTGCCCAAGACAGGAGAGCGACTTGAGCTAGCAGGAACCCCGCAAGACAGAAAAAAAAAGCTTCATGTTTCACATCAGATGAGGCTTCTCGGTGCGACTAACTAACTAGCTGGTTGAAAGTCTGGGGAAAAAAAAAAAAAGTGAAACGGCACAGTACTGAACCAGGTTCTTGCTTCATGCTTGGAATGTGATGTCCAGAGAGTGTTGGTAAATCACGTTACGCCAAAAACACGTGACTCGTCTGGGATTCCTCGCACCACCGATAACAACTCCATCTTGAGCTCATCACAACAATAGCCACGTTGTGACAGCTTTGCGAGACTCGCAAAAAAGTGAGCCTGTCGAGTGACTTTGTATCTTGGTCGAAACAAGTGCACATGAAGCCACTTCATCTCAAGCAGGTGACTAGTCATGATTCCTCGTGCAGATGCAGCTTATATACACTTTGAATGACCAGTTACAATATGCATCTAGTTCCAAAGACCCATTCATTCCCCGTGCAAACTGTCCCGAGTCCACATGTTACGTGCTTCCAACCGCGTACATTTCGTCCATCCCCACCGGTCAATGCCTCTTTGCAAAAGGTCGTCAGTCTACCACGACTACGGCCAATCTATACGTCTCGTCTCTGCCCGCAGAGACCGCACAAGCCGCAGTCGCCAGAATTCACATATCCACTATTCTTACAAGACGAGTGTGCGCAGCGCCATATGTCCGGTGTGATCGCCGGGTTCAAAACATTGGCGCACATGCTGCATGTAGCCGCGACTGTGTTATTTCTAAACGAGCACATGGAACAAGTTGACGTCGAAGGGGGCATCGTTCGCTCCAACAGGGCAGAGTTTGACGTGGGCTCATCCTCCTCTTTGACGAACACGGGCATCCATCGCTCGGGAGGTGCGAGATGGATTTGTGGCAAGTCTTCGTCCGGCTCACGCTTGACACGTATTGACGTGGTGGGCTTATTATAACCCTCTGTCGGCTCGTCTTTGATGCGGACGCCATGTTGCAAAGTCGGCCCGCCATGGGGCACTTCTCGCTTCACATGGCCTTTGAACATGTCCTGAAGCTGGCTGAGTTCGTTTCTCGCATCCGGATCATCTGCGTCTTCATCTTCGCACACCTTGACCATTCCTCTCCCTTTGCCATCCACTAATCTTGTATCGTCTGCGTGAACGGCATCCAGGGGGCTTTCCTCATATTCGCCTCCCGACGCGCTTCCCGAATCCGTCTCGTCCTCGTCCTTGATACTTCCATCGTCTTCCTCCACGTCCACCTTCTGCTGTTCGAATCTCGCCAGTGCCGCCGCCGCACGTAGCTCCCGCCCTCTCGCGCTCCCTGCAACACGAGGCTTCGCCTTGACTTTCTTCCCCTTCTCCAGCTTCACCTTTGCTTCTTCGTCTGCCCCCAGCGCCACGCCGTTTTCTCCAAACTTCTTCAAGATCCTGCGCTGCTTTCGCTCCTGGTACGTCAAGGGAGGTTTTGCCCTGCGTTTTCTCCGCTGCGTGCGGTACGTCCCCCCGCACAGATGCTCCGGAAGCACCTCGTCTGACTGCGCCGTGTTGCTCTCCCACTCACCCGTGGCCAGATTCGCGCCGCGACCCCAGATCCCATCGCCCGTGTACCCTTCCCTCCACAGCTCGTACATCTGCGCGGCGTACTGGTTACGCACCGTCCAGAACGCCCTCGAATGATTCATCTGCTTGCAATGCGCCAGCTCGTGCATCATGACCATCTGGACGTACTGGAAGGGGAGCCAGCGTCCCGTCCGCGGCGACCGCAGCACAAGTTGCACCACCTCGCCGGCGTTGAAGTTGCGGCCGACAAATTCTCGGTTGGGCTCATATTCTTCGAGTGTCATGACTGAGATGTGGTTTTTGCGCATGACGGGGACTGAATAATTATAAAGTCAGAAGAATATTAGCTATCCAAGCGTGAATTGCTGACCATTGCAACATCTCTTTTCTGTTTCCAAAAAACTCGTATTCCAAAACAAACCAGAACTTGTATTAGAAATGGATACGATTAGTTTAAATGGAAACTTACGACATTGTGCAGCAATCCTTTCCAGAAACTTCTGTGCAATATTCTCATGAGGCCCCGGGAGCGGCTTGATGAAGACAATGTTTGTATTCGGCTGTGATCTCTTGACGTTGAGTCTCTGAATGCCGATGGGCATTGTGACTGGCAAAAACAACAGGGTTTGCACGGTGGCTTCCCTTGGCCGAGATGGTGGTTGGTGCGTCTTGTCGAGTTCGTTACGTTCAACAAGTGAGAATGGAGAACGCGCCAAAGGGCATCTGTGGCAAACTGACTGGTAATAAGCAAGTGAATCAGGTGACCCACTCCATCTCTGTTGACGCGCTGCTGAAACTGGCAACCATAGTTTCCAAGCTGTTGTAGCCCCGAGGTGAAAATATAATCAACACAAGCGATTACCATCGTTGAATTGCGTTACCGGTCATCACTTAGAGAGAAAAGTTGGTGACTGGTCGTTCCTAACAAGTTTCTCAGTTTTCACGGGGGAACTACAACTGCCATCGCCACAACGAAAGACGAGTAAAACATTGCGACCATAAAAGCACAACGCAGGAAAATATGAATGGTTAGCTATATTTGAAGTTCCTTCTCGAAATATCCAAAACGTGTGTTCACCCAAATTCATCGTTATAGGCTATTATCGCTAGATATCAACCATGTCGAGTCCAATTCTTTGGCATCCTATGCATGTCATAACGAAGGCAGACCAGAAGTACCAGCCTTGAATTCCTCCTTTGCTACCACATTCGCAATCGCACTCTGCACCGCACTCGTCAGGTCGACGTGGAACAGGGGCCTGTTCAACCCATGAACCACAGCTCCTCTGCGTCTCTGTGTTGCCATGCCAGCTTCCTCTGATTTCTCGTCGCTATCGTTTGGCTGATTGGACACGTCATCTGAGTTCGAGGCTTGTCCCATTTCCTCGTCGGGCTTGCTCATTCGAGACTGACTGGTCTGCAGCCCCGTTCCATTCGCCTTCACTTCAGCTACCGCAGCAGCTGAGTCTTTCCCGCCTATTTCAGCAACACTGAAGATGGATTTCCATCTGCGGTGCAAGCCATCAGAGGTTTTTGTCGGTATGCCAAATCCACCAGCAACAAGTGCCTGTTTTGTCCAGCGATTGTTGATGCATGCAACGTGCTAGTCAACGACATCAGGTGCAGTGTACAGGTCCAGTTGATTTCGAACGTCGATGAGACGCTGAACAGACGTGATGTCCACGTTGTTCACCGAGCTGAAATCAAGGATTATAGCCCGGAGCACAGGGAGTATATTCACTTCTGGGTTCTCTCTAGACTTCGCCGATTTTCGGGGGCCGGGGTTGCTCCATGGCCGGTCGCCTGCTCGCTCAAATATCTCGGGGCTCGCGCGTCTTGTTTGCGAGACAATGAAGTTGGTGAGATAGTCCAAAGAAGAGTTGGCGTTTGGATAATGGAACCCTTCGGAGAAGCGGTAAATGAAGATACCAGGGTACGGACTCTCTAAATCGACCTCGGGATTGGTGCCGTCTCCGTGGTCCAGAGGAAGATAGATGTTTCTGGCTGCATTTCCATCCGACTCCTTAAAAGTTCCGTATTCGCCAAACACTTGCTTGGGGTCTTCACCAATGACATGATCTCCGAGCACCGAGTGGACTCGCACTTTACCGAGAAACTGGCCGCGGGCTTTCAAGATGCGGTACAGTAAGATGGCTGCCGAAATGGCAACCGTCGCGTACAGACCGTCTTCAATCTGCGCGAATACACTGACGAATACACCGACAAAGAAGACAAATAATTCTATTGGCGATACGAGCCAGAATTGGTAAACAGTGTCGGGAGGCGTGATGAGATCCCCAACCGCATGAATAATGACTGCCGCTAGAGTGGCGTTGGGGATGTAGAAGAACACGGCAGTCAACAGATATGTTGCCAGAAGCACGACGAGGCCTGTGATTATTCCTGCTGCTGGTGTTCGGACGCCCGCTTTGGATTGTATGGCTGTTCGGCTGAAAGATCCGGTGGAAGGATATCCGCCGAGAAACGGCCCCAAGATATTCGTCATTCCAATAGCTACCATCTCTTGAGATGGATCAATAGTGTAGTTGTTGACTCGGCCAAATGATTTCGAAATAGCGACATGCTCAACTAGCATCACAACAACGGTGGCTGGCAGATGTGATCCGAAATGTGCAAGTACGCTACTCGAGAGCTCGGGAACAGCCGCATTGCGAATTCCTGCGTCAGGGTAAGAGAATGACGTCGACATGATTATTCTATGAGCACTCACCCTTGGGTACAGTTCCAAGAACATGGAACATTGGATCATCTCTTCTATGCATATTGGCTAGCCAGCTGACCACGGTATAAAGCAAGATGACAAAGACCGTTCGCATTGTGTTCATGAAGAATATAATGCGCTTGTGGGTAGGACATCGTTCCGCGGCCAAAGTGAGAACATATCGGATCAAATAAAGGAGGAAAAGAGCCGTCAGTCCCATAGCCGCATCGAGCTTAGTCTCCGGAAGGTGTTTCAGAGTGTTTATGACGACCCTGTATGCTGGGTCTCTATTGGAGAAGCCAGTCAGGCCCATAAGAGACGGTAATTGGCTAGCTGCGATGGTGATGGCCGAGCCGGTCATAAAGGCTGACAGAGAAGTAATAGAAATCAAGTCGACGATCCATCCACAACGAAGTAGCCCAATGGCTAGGACGATGCATCCCGCAATGATGGACAAGGCCGAGGCAATGACGTGCGCTGGAACGTCTTTTGTATCCGGAGACGATGCCACATCTTCGACAACCGTACCTACAACTGTAGAAAGGACAGCAACAGGGCCGATCGAAATATCCTTCGAAGTACCAAATATCCAGTATATGATGACACCCATGAATGAGGAGTATAAACCAAACTGAGGCTCGAGCTTGGCCAACGAAGCATACGCCATGCCTTGAGGCACAACAACGGCGCCGATGGTGACGCCTGCAACCATATCACCAGCGAGCCATTGGAGATTGTAATGTCCCATCCACGAGAGAAAAGGAAACAAAGACTTGACGTATGCGCCGGCCTCTTGTTGCGTGGGAATTTGATCATGGAGCCACTCCGAGGTTGTAGGTGGCCCTTCGACAAAACTGCCGTTTGTCTGCATGGAGATAATTGACTCTCCTCGCGTGACCGCAACCGCGGTATCCTGATTTGGGTCTTGTAGTTTGATGCCAAGAGCCTTGGCCAAGCCATGGCCCGTCCTGGCAGCAAAGGATGGCATGCTTGCGGCAACTTGTTGATAAGATTCCGCCTCGCTTACACTGCAGAACTGCACAACCAACAAATACTAGCAAAGACAAACGCCGCCGTTGAATCGGCCCTTTTACTCATCCATGGTGTTTCTACCACGGCCAGCACATAAATTTCTGACGTTGTTTTCTTAAGCTGCGTGTCCGAGGTGTGGCGCTGATACTGTGTGGTTGAACAAGGCCGAGAAACGCAGGTTGTCCAAGCCTAGCACTGAAGAATACAAGAAGGAGCAAATTTTCGAGAGAGGAGATCAAGAACGCAGATATGAGAATAAGAGGAGACATGAATTGTGGAGGATAGATGTAACTTTGTGGATCAGGGGAGGAGAGGCGCGGGAGCGCTGAATAAAAAGATCTCACTGAGATGCGACACTAAGGAAACAGGACCGACATGCCGGTCGAGACACGAAAGTCAACGACACCCAACCGTAGCAAAGGCCTTGTTGTTTCTTCGTGCCCGAGTGGCGACCGACCGGTAATCCCGCGCGATCAGCCAATCCTAGAGGCATGAGCCGCTTGAGAAAGAAGTGAGAGCTGAGATGTGCGACGGGTTAACGTAAAGGTATGATGAAACAAACTTCTCGTCAACTTGACGATGATGGGACGGCGGGAGCATTAAGAGCCATGACGATGAGAATAGCAAAGAAGGACCAAAGAAGGCATCTTTCCTGTCGCTATTCGGGGGGAAAAAAAAAATTCATGAATCATTCGTGTAGCATCGTCTCGGAGCGGTTACCAGACGGAAAGAGCGATGAGGTGATGGGCTTGCCCCACCAACCAAGCCGGATTGCCGCTCCTAGCGTAGCGCAGCTGAGAGGAGGCAGTTGCAGACGGCGCAATGGCCTGGTCCGCATCAAGCCCGCATCCAGCCACCACGCGCCGCATCGCGTGCCTCTTCGTACTGGCAGAGCCAAATCTTGACATCGCCAGCCAAGCTCCTTGTCCAAATGCCATGCACAAGTCCTTCTTGAAGCCTCGCAGCCATGGCTAGTCCCCCTCAGACTCAGGAAGCACTTTCTGCCCCCTCTCTTCCTCCTCCTTCTTCCACCACCTCGTCACACCCGTCACACCTCACCATCGCCCATATCGACCTCCAAGTACCTCCATCGCCGCGGACACATCGAGCTCTCCGTCGTCTTCAATCCGCTCACACGCTAGGCGCCGCTCGATCCGCGAACCAACCGTCCCTGCTTTCCCAACAGCGACGAGACTTTCAGCGCAATGCATCACCCACTCGCCCCCCCCAGCGAGGTCGCGCCAATAGTGATGCCGCGTCGGCCTTGATGCAGATGAGCGCTGTCGCGGGGACAAAGCGCACCGGTTTGAAGAAGCCCGTCTTTTCGCATGGTCACTTGTCGCTGCAGCAGGTCTTTCGCGACGGACCGAGTGACGGAGACTACTTGGGGGCGTTAGAAAGCGCAAGGTGGAAGGTGATTGATGAGGGTATCAAGAGCGCCGACGATGGAATGGTATGGCACACTTCACGTTCTGTTAGCCTCTTGACAGATTATTGAGCGGGGCGGAGTTCAGTTCGAGAAAAGCAGTCGTCTTTTACTGACACTGGAGGGGTTTTCCCGGCTAGTCACCCTTGAGGATATACGTCTGGCTTGTCCTGCTGGACGCACCGATCATGTCCACGGACGAATACCTCTCCTTCATTCATCGCGGCGCCTCACCGGCCTACTCCAAGATCCGCAATGACACATTCAGAACTCTCACCACCGACCCTCTCTTCCGGCGGCGCGTCAGTGAGGCCAGCCTTATTCGGTTGCTGAACGCCACCGCTTGGAAGTTGCACGATGCCAAGGAGGAGCAGCGACAAAATACCAGTCGGCCGAGCAGTAGTCATTCCAATGCGCCGAGGCAGAGTCTAGGAGGCAGCGTTTCCGGGCACTCCCAAGCCAGTACGTTTTTTTGTCCACATGAATACGCCTTAATCAAAATCACCAACAGAAGAACACGCATCAACACTCCCGATCATGGACCTCCCCCCCCATCTCTATAAAACCCCCGTGCTAACACCAAAGAAAATAGAGTCCGGCACCGGCCCAGAACCAGGCACCTACGTACAAGGCATGAACGTCCTCGCCGCCCCCTTCTTATACGCGGCTCGTAGCGAGGCCGAAGCCTTCGTCGCATTCCATTCCCTCCTCACCAAGGAATGCCCCGCCTACATCCGCGGAGCCATGGACGGCGTCCATCGCGGCCTCGCCCTGGTCGACAAGGTCCTCGCCATCGTCGACCCGAAACTGAGCTTGTACCTCACCGCAAAGGGTCTTTCCGCCGAAATCTACGCTTTCCCCTCCGTCTTGACCCTCTGTGCGTGCACTCCCCCGCTACCCGAGGTCCTTCGCCTCTGGGACTTTCTATTTGCCTACGGCCCGCACCTAAATATTCTGTGTATCGTGGCCCAACTCACCATCATGAGGTCGCAGATACTGCAATCCCCGAGGTACCCATTCCCCCCATGTCGACAAGGCCCCTCGCATCTCCTGTAACTAACTTGACCCTTCTTCTACCAAAGTCCAAACAAGGTCCTTCGATCTTTTCCCCCCCTGAACGCCGACTTGATCAAGAGCGTCACCATCGGGATCATCAAGAAAATTCCCGATGATGTGTACGCTGAGATTGTCACGCACGCCATGTAATCAGGTGGTTGAACTACAACATTAAGTGTCCTGAGGGGGCGTCAGTTGGAGATGAGCATCCGCGGAAGAATTGTAGGCGGGCGATACCGGCGATACATCCTACTAGCTATGATGATGAAGTTTATGAACGGCGGGAACAGAAACAGCCACGGTTTGGGTACGGGGAAATGGGGCAAATGATCAGGAAAGGATACAAAAGGGCGTTATTTGTGCTTCTCGTATCAGGATGTAGAATGCGTTGCGCGGTGTCATGTATTTCTTTCTTCCTCTTCTGTACGGTCTACGATGGCGCCTCAGACTCCTGCATTCATGAATAATGGACGAAGTGTGGTGGGGAGAGACAAGTCTGGATCACTCACGGGTTCACTTTACATTGTCGCTGCAAATATGCTCATGGCTTGATGATGGCCGAATGCCACGTATATGAATATAGTCTAGTCTAGGACTCTTCTACATATTTCATTGATGCACACTAAGGCGTGTCTGCAGCTGCCTTGCCGAAAAGCGAGGGAAAAAGAAAACGCCGGTAGATGCCCCTGGCTGTAATAAATGAATAATAGCCCACTTTCGCTCCAACTCGACAGATAGTGAATGAATGCTGTGCTAGAAGCACAAAATCATGTTTTCTCGTCTTGACAGCATGCTCGTTTCTCCATTACACGTCTCTCATTCTCTCTCTCTCATCCTCATCATCATCCTCCGACTTCAAGGTCATGGTAATGATATTGCGATGCCATGCCATGCCGTGACTCACCGTGGCAAGACATGGCGACTAGTACGCAGGACATCCTCCCTCCGCGCGGTGGAAGGCGTTGGAAAAGAATGTCTGCATGGCCGTGTAGTGGAATAGAATGCCTCCCAGTACGGCGGCATGCCACAGGTTGTGGCTACCACCGATGTAGTCAAACATGCCAGGCCACCAGCGTTCAGGAATCTTGCTTGCGTACACGATTGCGCCGCCAAAGTAGACCAAGATGGATTTCAGGATGGGGGAGTAGAATGTGATGACGAAGTCGGGACCGTGGGTCAGAGACAACTGCAGCATGGGCATGAACCCCGTCAGGGCAAGACCCACAAAGAATGCCACTCTCACCCATGCCATATCCGGTCCATTAAACCTGGGATGCCAAGGCAGGATGACACCACCGAATCCCAGAGAGGCAGTAAGACACATGTAGATCCAGCGGCTCACGGGATCGCAGTAGAATGCGGTATATTCCGTGGTCATGATGGAGGCGGCAATTAGCAGGGAAATGCCGGTGTAGTCGACGCATGCGAAGATGGAAATTGCATCAACGTCGGCAACGGCATTCATGGTGTGCCATATGGTCGAGCAGACCAGTGTGAGACAAGCCATGACGAAGAAAACGGCAGCCACAAACACATCACTCTTGGAGCTGAGTGAGAAGTTGGTGCTGGCGGGATAGAAATAAAAGGCAACTGCCAGGACGAGAAAGAGTCCAATGACATGAGACCAGATATTGATGAATTCGTTGGACATGTTGAAGGCCGATTGCACGCACTCAATCTTGGTCTCGGTGAAGCGGTAGCCTCTCTTTATGTGAGGATTGTTTCGCCAGGGGGTAGGCAGTTCGTGGTAATGAATAAGGCGTGTCTCTCTGGCCTTTGCCACTGCTTGTTGTATGTGTTCCTCTAGTGAGAGCGCTGCTCGTCTTGCCCTTTCCAGACCTTCGTCCATGACACCCCTGGCCCTCTCGATACTTTCGTTGGCAACGCGGCGACCTTCACCCATGAAGGCCTCTGCGGCATTGGCCGCATTGGCAAGACCTTGCTCCCGTAGCTTGTATGTGCGTGCTTCAAACTCGGAGAGCATGCCCTCGAGAAGATCAACCCCCACGCGAGCCTTCTCGTGCAGCGACTCAGTAGCCGCAAGAGTTTCCTGGTAGCGCATCTCGAGTGTCTCGACCATGATCTGCAGGCGGCGTCTGCCGGCGCCAATGACCTCCTCGGAGGCATGCGAGCATCTTGTTCTGACGGCCTGGAGCGTGCTAAAAGCGCGAGAAAAGCTGTAGTCCTTACCGAGGTCGCCGTAATAACTTTCGAGGGAATCGAGGCGGCGCTCCAGTTCAGAGAGGAATAGGTCGACTTTGAGCAACAGGCCCTCTTCGCCTTCCATGATTGTTTCCACAATTGATCTTCTCCGAGGCAGTGAGAAGGAATGCCGTCGCCGCCGTCGGTTGGTAGGACGCTCGTTGTGCTTCGGCTCGGAGCCAGATGCTGCGGCTATATTTGTTGTATTATCATCGTCGCGAATCTTGTAGCCACAGGCCGAGGTGAGTGCAGTGGTCACGTTGCTCATGGTGGAAAGCAATTCTGACCAAATCGCGAAGCCTAGGTGAAGGTGGAGGAAGGCCAGTCTTGCACACCACGCCACTGGTGTCCCGATGTGCGAGAGAAGAAGAGAGGACGTCGGATGTCGTTTAGAGGAGGCACGGGTGCGGGTGCGGCGGGTGAGGGCGAGGGTGAGGGTGAGCAATTGGTTGAGCCAACAAGGGCAGGGCAGGCAGGCAGGCACAAGGAACCGACTGGAAACGAAACGGGACTTTTCGGATTGGAGGGGCGATGGGCGATGGGCGATGGGCGATGGGCGATGGGCGATGGACGATGGGCGCTGGGCGCTGGGCGCTGGGCGCTGGGCGCTGGGCGCTGTTGGGGACTGGGCACAGGAGCAGCTGTTTGAATGACGCTGATGGCGCCTCGGCCGTCGCACTATTGGTTGGCCTGGATGTGGCCACCACTCCGTAGTCTCAACGGAGATGCAGGCGGCTTGCACCGTCTACGCCAGGCAATCCTCAAGGTTGCTGTGCTTGAGAATGTTCAGCGAGCCAATGTCACGCACACACACATGTCAGCACGTGCATTTTCTATTCAGCAGGATTGCAGCCACTACGGAGTACCTTCGCAGGCAATTGCAATCGACTTCGGAATCAAGTCGGTGCAAACCGCCATCCTTTTGCTATAAACTTTACACATGCGTTCCAAACAGCTTCTGCTTCGAGCACAGTGGGTACGGACAACAGAATTGACTCTTTCAGGGTGAATTTTCAGGGTGAATTTTCAGGGTGAATCAGTGATTCACTTGGGTCACTCCATTTTTAGAGTACATACATGTACATAACTGTCAGAGCACGTGACGTGGGAGTATAGCCCGCACAAGATACATGTAGCAGGAAGGCAATTATCATCTTCCCACAGTCACAGTTAACGTTGCAGTGCAGGAGGGATCCACTTCCTCTAACCTCGCCGCGACTTTGTTGTTCTCGTACAACAAAGCACCAAGCTCTTCGATCGTAATTCTCATCTCAACGATTCTGAAGCCGCCACCGCAAATCGAGCTTGCCCTGCATCACACTTTGGAATAATTGCAGTCATATCTCTCAAACGTCGTCGATTTTCCCCACGGTTCGATCTGCGGCCGCCGCAATGACCGTCGACAAAATTGTTTCGGAGCCCAGCCTCGTAGCAGTTCTGCAGATTTCCAACCAAGCACGCGACCAGGCGCACGCCCTCCTGCGCCTAACTGACGAGGCGAGCGATGTTTCTCCGTCTGCTGAGATGCTGGCGGAAATCGCCAAGCAGCAGAAGCATTTGCTAACAAGCATATCACATCTCCGTGGCTTGCATCGGAATGCCTGTATCTCAGCTCGCGAGACCAAAACTCAGACCGCAGAGGCACGTCAAGAAGTTGACCGGCTGCATCTCCAGCTGCAAAACCTCTACTACGAGCAGCGCCATCTTCAAGGCGAAATTGTTGCCTGTGAATCCTACGAGTATGTGCCATCGAGCCCTAACGGCGAGAACTTTGCACAAAATAGAATCTAATCATCACACAAGTCACAAATACCAACAGCTGCCACTCATCCCCGTCGATGAATTTCTCGCTCAGCACCCCGATCATACCGGGGATGACGACAACGAGCTTGTGATTGCAAGAATTGATCACGAACGCACTGAGAGAGAGGGTTTAGAGCAGCAACGTCAGGAACTCTTGAAGCGGAAACAGAAACTTATTGCTGAAAACAAAAGACGGAAGGACGACTTGGCAAATCTTGACCAAGACCTCGAAAAATTCATCGATGTGAGATTCCCTTTCAACGCTTCTGCTATCGTGGGTAGGACATGATTGTACTGACCAAATACACGTACAGGCTGCGAAGCCAATTTTGGAGCTCTTTGAAAAGGCTCCTTGATGACTCCCGAGCACAGGGCCTACTTCATTTATCATAGAGGCTTCAAGTACCCCCAAAAGATGGAACCATCAGGATTAAATCACAGTCGGGCTCAAAACCAACAAAGGAATGCTCTGCCTCCGCCTTCGTTATCACTCTCCACAGACACTCGCAAATACACTACGTCAGGTCCCGAGTTGGATAATATCTTTCGCAGTGAAATGAAGCCTCCTTTCACGGAGACGTACATGTACAAGTACGTACCAGCCACTACCTCATAACGAACGCGTAGTCTACAGACTTGTTTGAGCTGGAGCTGGAACCAACACTCCGTGAGAACGGCGAGCACTCTTAATTATGAGTGTCCGACACGTCAGGCGAATTACTATACACACAAGGTGAATCAAGCCCGGAATTGCAAAATATATAGCGACAACACCATGCGGCAGTCGAGCAATGTTTTTTTAAGGGAAGCCTCGTGGGGTCACGAACTATCGCTGTTAAGGGTCCGAATTGTTCACCGTCAATCCGAGCACAAGATGGCCCACTCCTGCCCAATGGGAAGTGAGGACAGGTCAACGCGGCCACTCACAGTTGTCATAAGGTAAACGTTGCCGGCCTGATTATCGGAATGGCGACTCGGCAAACGGGGCTTGAACACTTCCTAGAGCAACCCTTGGTCTCAGTATTGGACCATTGCCGACGGTTGGCTCAACTGATTCCCTGCGTCAAAGACATATTGGATTGTAAGCTTGCGCAAAGAAGAAACGGCTGTCATGCTCCTCAGCTTATAAACTGGAGAAGTGGGCAGCCTGGTAGGGTCACTTATGAAATCCTAGGTCCAGCCTCGTGGCAGTGCTCCCGTGGGTTCTAAGGTTTAGGATGAAAATTCGACATTTCTCGTGCCACGTTTATGATTCCTAATTACAAAGAGGAAGTGGACACTTTGAAGGAGACTCTAGAGGTTCTAGCCTCTCACTCGCGGGCCCGCTACAGGTACGAGTTAAGTTAGTATTTCACTGCAGAGTGACGTAGGAAGCAAATGCCTTGGATGATGGCGACAGAAGAGCATACCTGGATCCTACCCTCCTAAACAGATCTACCTCGGCATGGAACAACGTGAAGCTGGATCAGGATCAAAAGGCTCTCAGGCTTATTCAAGCGATCTTCAAGAAGGTCCGTTCCATTGACTTTGCCATGCGCCCAGCTCATATACCTGGAGAAGCAGTTGGCAAAGGTAGCAATTCGGCATGAGCGGCGAGAAAGCTCAGCGCGAAGTACTCCTTGGGCGTGCGTCACAATGTCGTAGTGACGGGCATTGATGGTAGGATTACCTATCCCATAAAAAAGTCCATCTGATGTCTCGCCGGCCAACCAAAGTCGTGTAGCCGACGGTCATCTTTCGTCCGGTTACTTCACCAACATCACCAGCATGCACCATGCCCATGCAGAGACGGCATCAACGACGATGTATGCGGCGCTAATTATATGCGGCCGCAATGCCCACAGTGCCCCCGTAATTGTTCGTGTTGCGAATGTTCTTTGGTGTGCTGCCGGTACTTCTGGACTCTATCAGGAGTCGACCATTGCTGCTCCGATTTCTGTGTTTTCTTTGCTGCTGACCTTGGTGGACCGCGTCGGTGTGAGAGACTGTGATGTCGAAGTCATTTTCGAAGATATTCACATGTACATCAAGTGCTTCATTGCCTTGTACGGCAATCTGACTTGCCAGACAGTGCTCAGTCCCGTAAGCCAGAGCAACGCCACGGGGGCATTCGAGGCACGGCGCTGAATATTAAGTAAGGCTCGTTACAAGCAGGCTGTCCGACACGATACATGTGGGGTGCGTACAATACTGGCTTTTCTATGCGCAAGGGAGTCGAGATTTGGCAGGACTGCAAGCGTACCACGAGATCTTTTCGACCACTGCATAGTCGAAGTAATGAACGAGTCGAGCTTGTACATCTCTGCCATTAAAATCACCAGCACCAAAGACACGTCCGATGAAGACTGCATTCTCTCCGACTTGATTCAAGGTACTTCGACTGAACCTCACTGGGAGCACATCTTCTTTCTACCTCATTCATCGGTTGTTTGAGGCTCGGACGGGCGGACCGGAGTTAGGCATAGTGTAATGAGACTCGAAAATAAGTCCTCTAGCCGATGTCGCGGGAACATTGAATAAACATTCTGGATTCACAGATGTGATATATAGAGAAGCTTTATTTATACATTGGCCATAAAATGAAAATATGGAAATAGAAGCTTCTCGGCATGTCGTGTCACACGTCGTGAGTTCCAGTGATGAACTAGCTGAGCAATTGAGGTTTTGAAAACACGGTCAAAGTCAATATGTGTGCGCATGGAGTTGTTGTTGAACGGGAAGGAAGTAAAGTAAATAAATACCCTGTAACTAGCTGGACCCTTTGTTTTCGTGTCCAACCAGGCAGCGGGGTCCCATAATCCTTACGTACACACGAACAACTGCCGGTGCTGCCTCAGCAACGAGTCCCACGCCACGATAAGGTGGCTTATCGCGCTGGTCCATTGGTCAGCCGTCCAAAGCGGAGTCCTGACGGCCTTTTTGGACCCAGAATTAACTTTGACGGCAAAGAAAAAAATTCGAAAAGCTCTTCGGCCCAGTCTACCTTCACCTCCAGCGCGAGACAGGCATTATTTTCTGGACCTGTCGACTTTCTCTCATTGTTCCCTCTTCCCACCGCTGCCTGTTCTTCTGCAACATCCCCAAAGCGAAGACTTCTCTCAGGCAACTTCAACCAGATTTTCTATCCCGTCTCCTCCCCGCCGACCACATCACTAGTTAAAACAAAATGTCTGCTATTCCAGGTCCCGTTTATGGCCTCGAGATCCCGCCTGGCGATGTCTTGATCCCGGCCTCCATGGATTTTCCAGCCTCCGTTAGTACCAATACTTCCCCTTTGCGCGACTAAAAATCCATGTTGATTTGGCGTGAATTGCAAACGGCAATTGGCTCTTGTTTGCCTCGCGATTCGCTGGTACGCTAACGTATACCACCTCCTAGTTCCGCATCACCATGGCTGCCTTGGACCCAACTGACAATCCCGAGCCTGACCACAACGGCGATATTCCCGCAATTCCTCGCTCTACGCTGCGTCTGGTCAAGCGTGTCTTCCCAGCTCTTGACGACGATGAGGATGACGAGATTGACGACGAGTACATGAAGGCATTGCTTGCTGGCTCCGACGACGACGAGAACGAAGAATCCGACGAGGAGGCCAATGGTGGGCCTAGCAACCCTGCCAAGGCCAAGAAACAGAAACAGGCCGCTGCTATCAAGGCCCTCATGGAGGCCACCGCCCAGGACGAAGACGAGGACATGGCCGATGCCAAGCCCAACGGCGTCAAGGGAAAAGGCAAGGGTAAGGGCAAGGCCGTCCAAGAGGTTGATAAAGATGAGGACGAAGAATCTGATGAGGATGAAGATGATGAGGATGATGACGACGAGAGCAGCGAAGGTGACGATCTCGAGAACTTTGTCGTTTGCACCCTTGACACTGAGAGAGTAAGCAGCTGGCCGCACATATCAACAAACACCACCTCCTTCCTTCCCCAGTGATTAACGATTCGATACAGAACTATCAGCAGCCTCTCGACATCACGGTAAACCACGGCGAGAAGGTTTTCTTTACTGTCAGTGGCACGCATACTGTCTATCTGACCGGAAACTACATCATGGACGATGATGAGATGGACAGCGAGGACGACGAGGATGATTACGATTTCGACCCCGAGGAGCTCGACTATGCCATTGGCGAGGATCCCAGTGATGATGAGAGCGATGAGCTCGACGACACTGCGGATCCCCGCGTCACTGAGGTCGACTCTGATGAGGAGGAAGCCCCCAAGCTGGTCGATACTAAAAAGGGCAAGAACAAGCGCGCCGCAGCCGAGGCCGAGGGTCTTGACGATTTGATCACCAAGGCCTCCGACTCTAAGAAGCAGCAGAAGAAGCTCAAGAACAACAAGGGCGAAGCTGTTGCTGCTGAGGATGCCAAGAAGGACAAGAAGGTTCAATTTGCCAAGAACCTCGAGCAGGGCCCTACCGGCTCTGGCAAGCAGGCTGCTGGCAAGGCTACTACTACTGGCGTCAAAGTCGTCCAAGGAGTCACCATTGATGACAGAACCATTGGAAAGGGTCGAACTGTCAAGAGCGGTGATACCGTTGGTGTTCGATACATTGGCAAGCTGGCCAATGGCCAACAGTTTGACGGTGAGTGATTGATTATCTCTACTGGCGTAACTCCGATATACCTGGACCTACCAGCTCATTCACTTTACAGCCAACAAGAAGGGCAAGCCTTTCTCTTTCAAGGCCGGTAAGGGACAGGTCATCAAGGGCTGGGATATCGGCATCATTGGCATGGCCATTGGTGGTGAGCGACGCCTGACCATTCCTGCTCACCTCGGATATGGCTCCCGCGGCATGCCTGGCATCCCCGCCAACAGCCAATTGACCTTCGATGTCAAGCTGCTTGAGATCAAGTAAGCTACCTCTAGGCATTAATGCCTTGATGTAGTGTCTACTTTTCTTCTCTTTTGTTGTGTGCCCTTTTCATTTGTGCAAAAAGAATATCCCGGCGGCCAATCTGATGTAGGGCTGGCAAGACCTGGGCAACGGCGTTTTGTCATTGTTTGAGCTTCCTTCTGAATCCCAGTGCGATGCTGAGGAGTCTTGGACCCAATATCCTCTTGTGTTGGAAGGATTCTTGTCATATCGGGGAGGACAAGACGAAGATCCGCATTTGCCTGTAATGGTGTGTACAAGAGCCATTGCGCAATCTTCAGGATAGACCGCCGCTGATGTGATGGGAGGTCAATCAGGCCTTGTTTGTAGAAATCTGGGCGTCTATAAATAAAAGCTTTGTTGTTCACATGAGGTGCTGTGCTTTTGAGCGACACTGTGCATTATCGAAATATTGGGAAATGTAACGCCGTTGCAGAAAGAGCGAACTAGCCTGCATCCAAAATCATGGCGAGTTGCAACCTTGGCGTGTTGTGACTTTGCTTAACCAAGGCAGGTGCCAAAACCAGCCGCCATCTCCAAGTGCGCGACGTGGTTCTGCCACCCCAGCACCAGCACCAGCATCCCCATTAGCATCAGCACCAGTGTCATGCTTCGGCTCTGACAAGCAGAATTTATATTTGCCCGGTATAAGGGCCGCTGAAGACAGCTAATGCCTTGTTGATGCCTTGTTGATGCCTTTGCGATATTTTTAGGGCATCAGTGTCTACAAGGTGGGCTGAGCCCGACGCGGTCTGATTAGCGAATAGTTGTACTGGGGAAAACATGGCACCAAAGCTGCTCAACAAGCGAAGCAGCTGCCCGGTGTTGGATCCGATGACCAGACAACCCGCCCTTTCACAGTCAAAGACAGATGAGAAACGAGACGATGAACAAGCTGCGCCCAGGACGAGCAGGCCTCGGCCAGGTAGTACCAAGGTCCTTTCCGAGATACGAGGTGCCATTCGCGCCATCAAACGTACTCAATATAACTGTTTGTACCAATGTCTCCATCTCCCACGGACATGATCGATTGACGTTGACTGATGAAGTAAAAATACCAGGCTCCGATGGTTCGACTGTCTTTGAAGGGACTCGCAGACGCTCATCATCGGCAAATCTGGAGAGACAGCAACTCGGTCAAGACTTGCCTGCCGGGCCGGACTCAGTTCCGCTGCGCAGACACAAAGGCATGTCACCAAAAACTCTCGTGAAAAAGCTTGGGCTCGACAACCTCGGGACGTCTTCAAATGCCACGGTAGTTCTTCGTGGCTCTTTGCTGCGAAGGCGGACGTCGCTGCAAGCCCTACCCAGTTCCACCTCATCCTTTCCGCTTAGTGATGCTGTCAGTTCGATATCTTCTCTGGGTACGGATAAATCGTCGTTCATCGGCAATAAGTCGACGGGAAAGACATCAGTGGATTCACGATTGTCGGAATATACCCTCGCAAAAGTGAATCCCAAACGACGACGCAGCCGGAGGCACCCATGGTCCAAGTCCAGTCCTGATGGAGGAGGAAATTTGCAAACCATCGTGGAAGGATTCCATCAGCCACAGCCGACGATTGAAACTGTTGAGAAAGCAGCAGCAGCCAAGATCTTCATGGAAACGTGCTTCAATAACCTTCTCAACAAACCCAACCCGCGGATCGCTCGCTTGCAGTATCTGGAGTCGCAGCTCTACTACAGTCCACATTTAGACGCGGAAGAAAAAAATGCCATTAGGCAATCATTCTACTACCAAGAGACTTGCCATCTGAGAGAGGCTCGTGCGATCAAAACAAAGTCATTAATGTCGTTGATGCAGGAGAACTGCTCACAAGCAGATAGCTATGAACCGCTAAAGGTTCTTGGCCGTGGAAGTTTTGGAGTCGTCAAGCTGGTGCGCGAAAGGCCGGACAAATCCCACGCATTTCCGCAGCAAGTTTTTGCAATGAAAGTCATACGAAAATCAGAAATGATTCGCAGCTGTCAAGAAGGGCATTTACGGGCCGAGAGAGACTTTCTGGTGGCGTCTGAAGGCTCCAATTGGTAACGAGACAAGAATAGCAGTCGATTACTATTCGTTTTCATTAGCTAACTGTTTCATGTACAGGGTCGTCCCCCTGGTTGCCAGCTTCCAAGATTTGACAAGTTTATATCTGGTCATGGAGTACATGCCAGGGGGAGACTTCCTCGGTCTCTTGATTCGAGAAAATATTCTACATGAATCAGTCGCACGTTTCTACGTTGCTGAGATGATCTTGGCTGTCGAAGAGGTCCATCGCCTCAAGTTCATCCACAGGGATATCAAGCCTGATAACTTTCTTGTTTCAGCTTCCGGACACTTGAAGATATCAGATTTTGGCCTTGCTTTTGATGGACACTGGTGTCATGATGTATCTTACTACAAATGTCAACGATACTTGCTTCTTGGAAAGCTTGGTGTCCGCGTGGATGGAGACGAGCAAGACCAGAAGGAAAGCGCCAACATTAGCTCACAAATCCCTTGGTTGCAGGCCATGAAGAAGGTTTTGAGTCGACATGAAAGGAAAAGCGTGGGCGAAGAGGATGATTTACCTAGCCTGCTGGGTTAGAGGAACAGATGTGGCAACCGCGTGTCTGCAAATTCGGTTGTCGGAACAAGTCAGTACATGGCGCCAGAGGTGATAAAGGCGTGTAGAGGTTCAGAGTACGACGGAAGATGCGACTGGTAGAGCATCGGCATCATCCTGTATGAATGCCTCTACGGCCATACCCCATTCTTTGCCGACGATGGTCGACAACAGACCAAGAGCAATATCTTGGTGAGTACGCCACTCTGATGAAACCTGGTCCCTGGGGAAAAAAAAAGAATTCATGATATTGACCATAATAAAAAGGACCACAAACAGGTTTTCTCATTTCCGCACCGACCTATAGTAAGCGACAAGTGCAAAGACCTGATCTTCAAATTAGTTCAGGACAAGGATATTCGGCTGTGCTCGAGACGATACCGCATGAAAGATCGCCGTCCAGCCTACGACAGAAGATACACTGACATTTTCGAGAGACACGTGTTTCCCGACGACGCAGAAGATATCAAAGCTCATCGCTGGTTCAAGAACTTTCCATGGGATCGCATACATGCCATAAGTCCGCCATTCATACCACGTATCACCAGCCTCGACGATACCCATTACTTTGACGAGTCTGATCACTTCACGGAGCTCATAGCGTCGTCGGAAACCGAACCAGCGGATCCCAAACCGGAAGACATCCGCTGGGTGCTTCGGGATTGCAGACCAGTCGTACAGAACTTGGCCATCGAGTTACTCGCCACACCTTACGACTCGGCCAGGCTGCGAAGCGCGGATCGAAGAATCGACAGAACCTTTCACATAACTCCGGCAGAAAGGAAGACTTTGAAGGCCTTTCTTCGCATGCATAAAAGAAAGGAGCAAAAGCGCCCGAGGGACATACTATTGCGAGACCTGAGCACGAAAACGACTGCCATGAACGTACGAAAGAGGACAGCGTTTACGGGCTATACCTGGCGCCGAATGCGTCCGGGGGGGTATCTTACGCCGAGGGCAGCTCCCTATGAAGTCACCCAGCTTTGAAAGAATAGGCTTGATGACCAGACTGAAGAGTTGGAAAGGGGACGAATATGGGGGGGCGTACAAGTCCGGCCATCGGAACAAAACAAACGAGCAAGACTATCAAAATGGCTGTATTTTAGCCAGTAAAGCAAAGCAGCATTAGTAACATTCATATTATACAAATTGTGGATGACCCTTCCTTTTTTTTTTTGTTGGAAGAAACTCCAACAAGAAATCCAAGACTTGTGCAGCTGAGAAAGCTAGATACCCCCTTTCGAGACCACTGCCGCCCTAGCGTTTTGAATTTCCCACTCGAACTCCTTGAGACTGCGTATTTCTCTCGAGAAGAAAAGCAAAGCAAGGAGTCCATCTATGACGCCGGCAGTCAGCGCCAAGCTGGCCAAGAGCATGAGGAGGAAAGCCACAAAATTGCGAGGGCTGAACCACACGGCGACCAAACAACCGAGCCAGACGATGACTGAAGCATAGAAGTGAAATCCCCGCCAGTATCGCTGCCTCCTCTCTCGAGCGGTGTATTTGCGAGTCATGGCAAGCATTTCGTCATAGTCGGATGAAGTGAGGGCACTGGTGTGCTCCTGATTATAGCGCAATTGCTTGTCAAATGCCGTGGGCTGCGCGTCCGCACCAGGGGAAAGAGTGTGTCGTTGGAGAGTAGCTCTCACACCAAAATGATCGGAAAGAGAGCAATTCAACTCTGGATGGCGACCTGTCATTTCCACGGATGCAGACTTGACGACCCAGCCAGACCCAGAGGAGACGTCGCCGGTGGAAGCAAATACATAGTCAATGCGCTTGCCCTTGGGATCCTTGGCCTTGGGGTCAACAGGACGAGGGTGAGCCTTTAACATGTTCTGCTCCTCTTTTGACCATCGCCACGTGTTGTAGACGGTGTCACTGGCGGCTCCGTTGGCGGTAAGATTGAACTCGGCGGTGGGCACAGGAAGACCTCGCGCTTGCTCTTCAGCTTGGTCCGATGCGCCGATGGAGCTATCTGGATGCAAGATACGCCATGTGTCGCGTATGGGTGAGAGAGATGTTATGATGCGGTGGGGGAGTGATAGGGGAATCATGTTGAAGTCACCCAGGGCAACGACGAGGTGGCCTTTGGCCGTGGCGCTGCGGATGTGCTTGGCAATGTCCCATGCCTGGGCTGTGCGATGACAGAGATATGAATCATCAGGACCGCTCTCATACGGCGCATGTGTCTTTTCCAGCGGAATTTGGTTAGACCTGCTTGCACCTGCTTGCTTGCTTGCTTGCTTTCAAACCCAGACTGAACATGACTCACATGAGTGTTGAGGACGTCAACGACGTCCCGCTGTCCAGGGCCGAATCTCAACCTCGCCGTCGCAACGCCTTTACCGACGTACCAATCGCCTCTCCAGAACGCAGTCGGCCGTCCGTTCAGCGCGTAGGGAAACATGGAGCTCTCTTGGATGGGCCAGCGACTCAAGATGGCCAAGCCGCTGCCGAAAGAGCCGGCGTGGTAGAATTTCCCGTAGGGCAAGATGCCCTCGGTGGCTTCGCGGATGGCGCGGTAGTCATCTTGAACCCAGCATTCTTGAAGACACACGATGTGGGGGGTTGGATCGAGGAGGGCGATTTGCTTGCCAATCTCGAGAAGACGGGGGGTGCGGAGGGCAGAGATGTACAGGAGACCCCAGCAGTTGAGGGTCAGGAGGGTGATCTCCGAGGGAGGCGTGTTGCTGTCAGTGCTGTCAGTGAGGGGGGCACGGAGATGCATGGCGTTCATGGCTGGCCATTGGAGCGGCACTCGGTTGGCGATTCGTCTTCCTGATGAATGAATGCTGAATGCACGCATGCGTGTTCTCCCGGGAGAGAGTTGAGCTGGCTGGCCGGCCGGCCGGCCCATCTGACATTTGGCATTTGACATTTGACATTTGACATTTGACACGTGATGAAGCGAAACGAGCTCCCAAATGGCAGGCGCGACGGGGTCAACAGTTGACTGCTACCCTGCTTTCATTCTGCAGTTCTGTTTTCCGAGAACGCGAAACTCGACGGAAGATTCACCATCGGAGGCTCCATTCTATGTGACGACGTTCCTCATTGACAAATCCCAGCACTCTGACGGAAGCTTTGCTCCATCCTGTCCTGGCTTGGATAAAAGCTTGTACCAACTACCAACTTGACTACTCCGTACTCGGTGCCCCGTCTGATACATGATACATGCGCCGGCGGCGGCTCACCTGATCGGCATGGCATGACATGGCATGGCAGCAAGTCAGTCTGTCAGTTCTCGATTGAGTTCATGCCACTTGCAAGGTTGCCCTGCACGACATTGAAGGACAGACACGGGAAAGAAAGCCCATTGCAATGCCAATGCCATGAAAGCACGCAGCGATATCGGGAGGGAGCAAGGCAGGGAGCGGGAGCCCGCGCCCGCGCCCGAGCCCGAGCCCCTGCATTGCATTGCATCATCGCCCTCGCAATTTTGGTCAGATAAGTGTGCTTTGCTTCTCTGGTCTCCCCCGGAGGCTTGTCGACAGGGTCTGCAGGCCGTGTCTTCAGATTGCCTACTCCGTAGGAACATGGCCGTGAGAATGGAGACTCGTGCCGCGGCCTCATGGTGTCGTCTGGTGTCGTCAGCCAGGGTGTGTTCTCCGTTTTATCAACATACTGATGATAATACACCAAAGATCCTGTTTGCTGATGCCGCAGCGCGTCCATCCGCTCCGTTGCCGGACCGACCACCTGGCATGGCACCGCGCTCGGAGGTTACATAGGTTACATACACAGTAACATACACAGTACTCCGTACTCCGTGCGTACAGTCTGTGGCTGGCTAGATCGACACATTGCGATATGCATCTTGTTACTTACGGATTAGTGTCTCTTCCTCGGCTCCTCTTTGCTTGTCGATGCAGATGCGCGCGGCGGCCAAGCCATTCAACATCCAGCCACGGCAGTGGCCGGGATCCTGGTTTCCGGCCTTGGACCAAAGCATAGATGCATCATCCATCGTTGACTTGTTTGTGGAACGGCAAAGCGCGGTCCCCGGTCCTCGGGTACTCGGAGCAAATGAAAAAAAAAAAAAAAAAGAAAAAATCGAAACGCCTTTCTTGTGCCTTGGGGAACCGCTCTCACCAGTCAGGATCCTCACCAGTCTCCTCACCGGTCTCCTCACCAGTCTCCTCACCAAGTCCTGCTCGCCACTCACAGCAGACATGGTGGGTAAACGAGGACGGGCCTTTTTGCATTTTACGCGTAACAAGCCTCGCCGAGAGCCTCCACGCTGCGCCGTCATGTCTCCATATCTCTCCTCCAGATCTGGGATTCTACATACAACCTACTACCTGGGCGCTCTCTCCTCCGATATCCCGGGTGGTGCTGGTGGTGCTGGTGGTGCTGGTGGTGCTGTGCACCGTGCACCGTGCACCGTGCAGCACTGGTTCCCTTTTGCTTCACGCTTGTTCCTTTTGTTAGTGTTCGTGTGTCCCGTGTACCCGTCCACCCGTGTTTCCGTGTGGTTAAAGTTGAAGCTACTTGGTACGGCGTATTCGATGCAGGCTTGCCTCTTTCTTTGTTTCCAATTCTTCTCACTTTTACTTGTACCAACCGTGTCTTCTTCCATATTTCACCTCCTCCTATCGTTGGGTTGTTGCATCTGTCCGCCCGCCTGTCCGTCCGTCCGTCCGTCCGTCAACCTACCGGCTCCGACTCCGACTCCGACTCCGGCTCCGGCTCCGACTCTCCTTGGTGAAATCCGTAATATTGCTGTCGTACGGGGAAAAAGGACCCTCTCTCGGAAAAGAGACGAACGAACGACGTTTGAATACAAGATGAATCATATTCTCAAACAAAAAACAATGTCGCAGGAGCTCATCCAAATCGCCATTTTCAAATTCAAGCCGTCGCTTCAGCAGGGAAGCGAGCTGCCGCTCTCATTCCGCGATGTCTGCCGCCAGCTCCAGGCCATGCCCGGTGTGGCCTCGAGCTACCTGGGCGAGCAACTCGAGCGACCCGGCAAATGGACCTGGGTCATCCGCTGGGCCTCGGCCGCCGCCCACGATGCCTTCCTCGCATCCCCCAGCTTCACCAACTGGATTGCCTCCTTCCGGGCCGTTGTGGAGACGTACATCTTCTGGAAGGCCCACGTCCGCGGCAGTCTGAGTGCTGCCCTCAACGCCCCCTGCACCGAGGTCTTCTCAGCCTACGGCACGGCCGACAACTGGCTCGAGATGCGCATGAAGCCCTTTGCGACAAACGTCGACGCCGCCAACCTCCCGGGCTACCACGGCTCCTTCTACGGCCAGTATGACGTCCTCATGCATGATTCGCCGAACCCCCCCGAGGGCAACACCGTCAGCATGATTCTCGGCTGGGACAGCAAAGAAGCCCATCTGGCAGAGAGAGGCGAGGGCAAAGGTGAGTCAGTCAGTCGGCTATTCACGTCGAGACGTTTCACAGCAGCAGGAGCAGCGGCAGCACCACCAGCACCACCACAACTGGCAAGCGACTAACACTCTTCTGCGTGTCATAGAAATCGACAACAACATCCGACATGTTCGAGAGGAGCGGAAATCAACAGACATGGTTCGTTTACTTCCCCCTTTCCCCTTCCCCTGCCCCCATTCTCTGCTGCATGCAAGAGAAAAAAAGAACGAGGAAAGTGAGTGGCACTGACACCCGTTTGCTACTCCTCTAGTACCATGTCAACCTGAAAAGACTTTGATTGAATACGACCACCACCGCATCCACCCCATCATGTCCCTAATGATTACGAGCACCGCTCTTTTGCTCCAGCTTGGTTACCTTTTTGGACGGGAGCATCACTGGGGTTTAGCGTTGAAATTGAACGAACCACCAAGAGGGCTGGGCATAAACCATGTACGCATGTAGGTAGACAGCTCCTCCCATGGATTGGATGTGCTGTGCTGCGCCATGACCACTCGGCTTTAAAGGGGGGGGGGGGGGGAAGAAAAAAAAAACACTTATAATATACTTTTTTTACCCCGGGACGGCCATATCAGGTCGCTCCCGTCGTCTTCGCTTTTGACTTTTCACTTTCCACTTCAACTACGACGACAACATCCCACCTTGCCATGCCGTGCCTTGTCCTCGCCCGTAGATATGCCGCAACAAACGCAATGACACGTCATGATGGATGCAAACCCGATTAGAAATGCGCTCACTAATAACGAACTCGTTTTGTGCAGCCCATGATACTGCCCATAACTCCAATCTTTTCTTTTAATAACCCCCAATTCCCAATCCCCCATCATCAACAAGAACAACAACGACAACGACAACATTACCTGGCCCCTCAAGAACAATTTTCTTCCGCCGTCGCCCTACCTACCATACTCACGCGATGTGATCCACAGAACTAGAGTAGACCATGAATACGCCATCCATCCGTTTGCAGGGTTCACTTTGGCTACGGCCAGAAACATGAGAAGCCTCCTCGTCCCGACCTGCCAGCCCTCCTCATCCGTGTAACAAAGACAAGCAATTAACCTGTCATGTATTTCATATGACGTGTTACAATCCATGATTCAAACTCGGTGCTTCTCCGATTCTGTCAAGAAAAATATCCAGTTAGCTTCTTCTTCTTCTTCTTCTTCTTCTTCCTCCCATCTCGGCAAAGTAATTGATGAGAAGTGGATGGGGAAAAAAGAAGTACGGCAACAACAAGTGTCCTTACCAAGTCTGGAGTAGAGCATGTATAGGGCCATCCGGTTACACTCCTCGGTACCGGTGATGGTGACCAATCGCTCGTTACTATTATCTTGGGGCTCATTGATCTTGATGACGCTACCGCTCATCTGTCGGATTTCGTTGATCTTTTGACCGCCCTTGCCAATTATGGCGCCAACCATATCATTGGGGATGTAGATTTGCTGAGTCAAAGGACCGCCAGGCATTCCCGTGTGCATGGGCTGTCCTTGGGGACCCCCGTGGGACTGAGGACCAACGTGAGGAGGCATGTGCTGCTGGGCGTGGGGGGCTCCCCCGTACGCGGGTTGCTGCTGCCCGCCGTACTGCATAGGTACGGCTGGGTTGGGGGGAGCTGCTCCGTGCGGGTAGTGAGGCGGATACGCGGCGGCAGGCATGTGGTGAGCACGACGTTCTTGGTGACGACCATAATTTTCAGGTCGGCCATAGTTGCCAGACGCTGGCTGAGGAGAGTAGGGGACGACCTGCATGCCGCCAGGAATCGAACCAGCTGGCGCGCCGCTGCGAGTAGCGTATGCTGAAGCAGCCGGGCCGCCAAATCGTTCGTTCAGCTGCTCAAGAAGCGTGCTTCCGACGTAATACGTGGCGATATGAACAGCATCAGCAACACCCATGACAACAAGAGATCGCTCGCTAGACATGGGAAGGCAAGAATCGGACGCGTTGAGACGAGCGCCTGAAGCCTCCTGAATTTCCCTAATTCTGGCACCACCCTTACCAATGATGGAGCCGATGAGGATATGAGGAATGAGGAGACGAAGAGGGTATGTCTTGGACGAAGCAGTGGAGGCCTCGCCAAGAGGTTCGTTGTTCAAGGTGCGGATAATCAATCCAAAAGCCTATCAGATCATGTTAGCCACAAAAAGAAACACACGACAGGGGCCAATTGGCGTAGTAGGGGAGTAGTCCGACCTTGGCAACAGCATCCACTATACCGCTGACTGTCAAGATGCGCTCGACGGCACCCTTTTGATAGTCGCTGACGGTGCATTTAGCGTTGGACATTTTCCTAATGTTAGAAACGTTCTCGCCACCCTTGCCAATGATGGTGGCGGCTTCAGGGCTGGAAATAACAGCACGAATGTGAATCCAGGACGTCTCATCATGGGCAGCGGCAGAGTTCACGGCCTCTTCACTTGCTGCTGCCTGCGCTGCCGACATACCGGCAGTCTTGACTTCGCCAGCGGCATCTGTTACAGTGGCATCCGGGGCGTCCGACTTGGCGCCATGCGCATCCTCGTCTCCATTCTTGTCGATAGCATCGAGGGTAGACTCGCTAGCTTCCGTCTCCTCTTCGAGCTTGAGAATTTTGTCGAGAGCTGGTCGCTTTGCGTCGGGTTGGTCCGTCGCACGTGAAGGCGACGAAGCCTCCTCAAGAGGACGCTTGGTCGACGTCGACTGCGGTGGTGAGGCAGACATTTTTGATTCCTTGGTTGCTTCTTTTTAATATGCTTGAAGTAAGATGGTAATCACAAGCACTGATGATTCGAGCGGTGCTTTGGCTTTTTCAATTGGCAAAAAGTTATAATTTTTGGAGATGACCAGAATCTCTCTTTGTATATTGAACGTCTTTTAATCTACACTCAGGGGTTTTCAAAGGAAAACGTGCTGGTGTAGTGACGAGTTCGCTGGGATCGAGTGATGGATATTTGCAGTGCTCGTGATGTGACTGAATGATTTGATTTTGTGTCGCGAGGACGAGGAGCGAGGGCGCAGACCAAAGGTGTGAAGGCAGGATCAAGAAGTTCACAGAACCAAGTCTCAAACGAGGTTCGAGTCCTTTCGTCCTGCAGGCAATTGAACTATTGGAGAAGAGGAGGGTGCCGAAACGCCAGGGCTGTCCGCGGTAGAACAACTTCTCCGTGATTGTGTATCAAGCAATGGAAGAAGAGAAAGGAAGTGCGATGATAAGATTGCTCGGCTGATAAATGGAGAGGAGGTGAAGCGATCGAATACTGGGATGGAGATTCTCTCGGGAGGAGAACAAGGAAGAGGCAAGCTTCAAGCTCAAACCAAACCTTCGGTAACGACACTTTTTTCTTTCTTTTTTCTTTCTTTTTTTTTTTAAAAAAAAAAAGCAATCTGAAAAGTGCACGTCGACTCGCCGTTCGAGGCTAGATGAAGATTGTGCGAACGGAGCCGTAGGACGCAGGTGATCGAGGACCGAGGAAAAAAAGAGATCCAGTAATCGCCAAGGGCGCAATTTGAGTCAACTGGGAGGGTCCGAGACGTGGTAGTGCGGGGAGCTGGTGCCTAGTACTGTGTAGATCGCAACAGTGCGAGGCTCAGGAAAAAAACCTCGAGGGTCTTGCAATGATCGTCCGATACGAAAATCAGGCCGTTGGGATGATGAGCCTCTGTTTCGTGGCAGGAATTGATGGTCGCTTCGTCAGGAGTCGCGTCGCATGAGGAGCGGTCGGAGCGAAGAGCGAAGAGTCGATGGAGGGAAATTCGACAGAATCCACTTTTAGATGGCAGCTGCAGCTTTGCTGTGCATAAGTCACGTGCAGCAAAAGAAGCAAGTCGACATTTGATTAGTGTTGGGAGGAACCTTGTGGAGAACGAGTCGCGATGCTGGTGTATACACAGTGTTATAGTGTCAACTGTCAGCTGTCAACTGTCAACTGTCAACTGTCAACTGTCCAGCCCTCACGCTCTCATTCATGTTCGGCTCGCGCATGAGCCACGACAAGGAACCGCCCAGTCTTGAAGAACTTCACCACACACAATGGACGACCGGTCGCGCAGTTCCGAGGCAGAAGTCTATTCAGCCAACCTAGACTTTACTCTGAAGGAGCTACAGAGCAAAGTGCGTGATCACCAGTCTGAGCTGGAAAGAGTAAGTTTTCCCCCGTCGCGTCGCGCTCTTATTTCACATCACTCACCATTGTTCCAGCTACGCTCTGCTCATTATGACCTGCCGCTCCTCACGGCTGAAGACCAGGCAATCGTCATCAAGAATGCCCTTACTGACGTCAACGCGTCCGAGCCATTTCTGCCCTTTGCTGGCTCCGTTCTGCCCGCCATACTAGCCCTCCGGCGTGCTCACCAAACCATCTCCGAATCCAAAGCTTATTTGGAATCTCAAGCTGACTCGGCCGACTATGAGAGGAAGCAACTTGAATCAGATCGTGTTAACCTGAAAGACCACTACCTGCTCACCGAGGCACTCAACTCCAGGATATCCGCCCTCAAGGAAGAGCTACGGTCTAAAGCGGAAATGAGACCAGAGGACAGTGCTCGTGAGAAAATGGACGAGCTAAAGGCAAGAAGGAAGGGTTACGTTGAGGAAACGAAGAGTCTCATGAAGGCATTGCTCGACTTCACTGACAACCAGCTCGCGCCCATGCTTGCGGCAGAGGAATTGGGCGGCCCTGTGGTGGGAGACATAATAGAAATTGATCCGGACGAACTGGCCGCAGGGTTCAACGAACAGGGCAAGCCTATCAAGTCGAAGGGCGCCGACGGAGACAAGAGTCAGAGAAGGATAGACGAGATCTGGGGCACGCGAAACACCCGCCAACAGGACAGGACGGATGGAAACGAGGAAATAGCTACAGCGGGGAGGGAGATGCGCGACCTCATGGAAGAATTGCTGAACAGGTTGATGCAGGCAAAGGGAGATAACTCGGCGTCGTATGTCGTGCTGGAGAGGGAGTCGGCGGCAACGAGGTTTTTGGTTCGGTCAAAAGTTGCTCAGTTCCATCACAAGGATGCAAATAGGTTGCGGCTGATTGATTTCGGGCGGGACTTGGAAAATTGACGAAATAAAATGTCCTTCTCAAAAAAAAAAAAAAAAAGACGCTTAATGTAAAGCCATCGAATCCTCTCTCTATCTGGCAGGGCAGCCCCCTGGTCTATCATTCAATTTAAAACCAATGAGTGCACAACGTGTACGCGTGCTGCCATGTACGATACCAATGCCAATACAAATCCAAGAATATTGCCAACCCCGTTATTTGCTTCATATGCTTCTCACAATATCGCAGACTACCACCGGTCCTTCCGCCATGCCTCACCACAAATTAAACTCCTCCGTCTGACTCTGGCTCTGGCTCTGAGCCTGAAGCTCGTTTACGGAACTAGCTCCCTTG
The DNA here is from genome assembly GCA_024072835.1 of Epichloe amarillans. NCBI lineage: Eukaryota > Fungi > Ascomycota > Sordariomycetes > Hypocreales > Clavicipitaceae > Epichloe > Epichloe amarillans. The sequence continues at coordinate 1,766,773 of CP099635.1, read as the reverse complement.
CTTTTGCTTTTGCTCTTACTCTCGCTCCTACTGGTACCAATGACCGGACTGTGATTATTGTCACTGCCGCTGGTACTATTCCTCCTTTTTGCCCTACCATTCTTGCTGCTCGCCCACTCCTCCGATCGCCTCATCTCGTCGGGGCAATCCTGCAGACGAGAAAAGGCCAAGTCCAATCTCCTTTCCTGGGCGTGAAAGTTGGCCGGGATGTTGCCCAGTCCACTGAGCTCCCAGTATATGTAACAGTTTTCCCACCAGGCATCGTCGCGAACGAGATGCCTCATTTCGCAGCCTGGGCAATTTCTCACGACCAGCTTGACGGGTTCAGAGCTTTTCTTGGCTTTGGAGGAATGCCCGTCGCCCGGCAATGCCGATGCTGGGGCGCCGTTTGTGCCACCCTTCTTGAACCTGTCAGCCCGAGGAGCATCAGCATCCTTTTTGGAGCGGCCGAAGGTTTCGGTGCGGGGTGGACTGATTTCCTTCCAGGACGAGGCGACATCATCTGCTGATGAGGGTGCGTCCATGACGTCTCCCCTCTTGGGTTTGTTGAATTTTTCGACGGGCGGCAAGTCGTCCCCTCCTGTGTTGTTCGCTCTGCCAAATCGCTCCACTACTACCCCAGCACCATCGTGACCAGGCCCTTTCTTGCTCTTCTTGCCACTGGGCTTTGACGGCGCGTTGGAACCACTTTCAGAAACGGTTGCGTGGCCGCTGTGGCTGCCGTTTACACTAGTCGACTTCAACACAGGCTCTTCTTCGATGGACTGCTGCTCCCGACGTATGGTCACGCCAGTGACGCTATTGTCCCTCTGCTCCTCGCAGGCGAAGCCCCCGTCGCCTCGCCGCCTCAGCCTGTACTTGAAATCTTCTACGATGTCTAATACGGTCTGCTTGCCCCCCTTTCTCGCCCAGATCTCGGCGAAGCCCTCATCAAGAACTTGTAGCGACCTCAACAGGTCCTTGACCGCGGTGCCTTCATCGAAATTGCCCCTTTTGAAACGGTGCAGCTCCACGGTCGCCAGAGCAATCGCCTCGATGAACGCCTGCTTGTCATCTTCTGGCTGCACATTGACCTTGCTGTTATATGTTCGCAACGCTGCTGATGCTAGGTCTCTGTCGGAAGGAGGTTTGATCCTGTCGCGCAGCGATAAGATCATGGCTCGGGGACCTTTGGCCTCGTCGAGCTTGAGATAGGCCCGGTATCTGTCCGGGATACTTCTGTAAATGATTCGGTAGAGCTTCTGGAGCTGATCTTTGGACGAGGTGTACTCTGCTAGCTGGGCGAGATACTCAGCGGCGTCGATGCGGTACTGCTCGCAGAGGATATCGTACTCGCGCACAGAGAGAGCGTGAGCGTGTCGTTCCTGTTCCACGCGCATGTCGAAGGTCTTGTCGGCCTCGAACTGCTCTCGTTTGACGACAGATTTCAGGACCGGCCGGCTTGGCATGGAGGGCTTGACGGGCTCGGAGACGTCATTTTGGGCATCTGGATCGACGTATTTCCAGACATTGAGGGCCTGGGCAATGGTGCTCACATCATCGTACCATGCTGGCCAGTCCATGCGGTCGCCGAGGAAGGCGATGGACTCGAAAGGTCCTTCGGGGGTCGGGATAGCAAGGCCCATGATTGACGACGGCAGCTTGCGGTTGGGCAGTACGAGTCTGGATGGGCTGGTTACACAAGAAAAAAATCAACCTCCTGGAACTTTCAATGCGCGTTCCATGTGTAAGTCGTCAGCCACGCCCGGAAAAGTCCAAGGATGCTGCCGCGGAATCCCGATACAGAAATTCGCCTGTACTTACTCCGTAGATGTGAGAGTTTTTTTTTTTTTTTTTTTTTTTCCGTATAATGAACACTTGGCAAGTTGGGCAAGATACTGCCCGTCCAGGGGTCCCATCCAATCACACGCCCTGCAGCTCCAAGGCCGCCGCCCATTGGCCAATTCCAAGGTCGGGGACATTCAGTCGCCCCGCCATTCCGCGTGTGCCAACCCCACATATGCAAGCTTGAAACAACCACATCGAACTGATATCACCAAGACCCGTCTTCTCTCCCTTCTTTACCTTTCGGCTCCCAACCACCCCATCTTTCACATCGTCACCACCGTTGCGACCTCTCCATTCTTGGTCGTTCACGTTCCCCTCTTCCGTGCAAGACCATGTCCGAGGCCACGTCCACAGCCCCCCCCACCGAAGCAACCTCACCACCAGCCAAGCGCGCCAAAACCGATCTTTCCACCATGGAAGCTCCTCCCGCCCTACAAGTCAAGAAGCTCTCTGACAAAGCTCGTCTGCCCACTCGCGGCAGCGCCTTCGCCGCCGGCTACGACGTCTACGCCGCCAAGGAAACCCTCGTGCCGGCAAGAGGTAAAGTCCTCGTCGACACGGACATTAGCATTGCCGTGCCCGCTGGAACATGTACGTTGACCCATAGCCCTCCCAAGAGATTTCCCGGGTAACGTTGCATTCGTCAAAATCAACCAAAAGACGGAATCGAGACAAAAAACCCCCCCGAGAAACTGACATGATGCCCTCCCCCCTACAAGACGGCCGCATTGCTCCCCGCTCTGGTCTCGCAAGCAAACATTTCATCGATACTGGCGCGGGAGTCATTGACGCCGATTACCGCGGCCAAGTCAAGGTCCTGCTTTTCAATCATGCCGAGACCGACTTTGAGATCAAGGAGGGCGACAGAGTGGCGCAATTGATCATTGAACGTATCTACACGCCCGAGGTGGTGGAAGTACAGGAGCTGGAGGAGAGTGTGCGAGGAGCAGGTGGGTTCGGGAGCACGGGTGGGTTTGCTACAAATGGTGCTTGAAAAGCCCTTGCATGGGATATTCAGAGGGGAAAAAGATTCTTCTATCCTGATATGACTTTCAGGCCTGGATTGAGCGTGACATGATGAAATTTGCCCTGGTTGGCAACATTGAATAGATGGAGACGCCACTTCATGACGAGCTTCACGAGATGACAATGACAATAGATTACCCAATCGCGAAATGAGAATCTTGTTTTAAGACAATGGATTGCAAAAAAAAAAAAAAAATTTGACGATGCGATTATGCTCAAGTTTTTCTTCCTTCGCAGCAAATGCAACGAGTCTACCGTCCAACGAGCCCTGTAGTTCCCTCTCTTCTGATGATACGTGACCTGAGCTTCATTTCATATTGGCCGTGCCTCAAACTTGACAGATGGACTTCGCAAACTCTCCAAGTTCTGCACGAGCCTCAGCTCCGAGGCCTTTGATTTAATCTGTTGCTCGCCCGTGCCGCTCGCCCGCTGCTCCTCCGTCAAATCCGCCTTTGTCCGCTCCACGACGCTCTGCATGCCGTCTCTTGTCTTGGCCAGCACCTCGTGCATGCTCGCGAGGACTTTCTCCGTAGCCCGCGCCAAGGGTAGATGGGCCGCAGTCACGGAATCATCACTCAGCCAGCTGGGGCGGTCGATCAGCCCGGGCACCGCCCGCACCGCCTCTCGCATGCGGGCCGTGACCAACGCGCCAAACATGTCTCCCGTGCCGCAGAAGTAACAGTCGATGGATGGAAAGGTGATTTGGAAGAAACGCGCCTTGCCAGCGGAGGCCATGCTGGATCCAACAACGGACAGGTGCGAGGGCGACTGGCCGGGCTGTGAGAAGTTGACGGATGTGATGATGACGTGGGGGATGCGATATTTGTCATGGAGGGCCTGGATGGCTGATTTCAAGCTTTCCATGTCGACGATCTTGACTTCTGAGAGGAGCCTGGAATCCAAATTAGCACGGTAACATCTCGTACATGTACAACAAGAAACAGGTCGTCCTGTATGGCAAAACGGATAGGGGGAGTCGGGGCATTCTCACTCGGCCTCAAACTGGTTCGGCAGAATCAAATCAGCATACGCAATCAGCCCCTTGTACGCAGGCACCACATCCTCCGCCACGTAAATCTTGCCATTGTCCCCCATGACGGGATCCAGAACCCAAAAGAAATCGCTCGGCGCCCCCTTGTTCTTCTCCTTGAGCTCCCTCGCGATGTTGCCCACCGCCACGACGGCCTCCGCGCTGGGAATGTACCCCGAGAGCATCATGTCAAAATCATCGAGATACGACTGGCACAGGCCGTTGTACAGGTCTGTGATTTCCTGGGCCGAGACCTTTGTGCCCGTCCATTGCCCGTACCCCGTGTGATTGCCTTTTGGCCTTGTCAGAAGACCTTGCCTCGTGTTTATCGAAAAGAGAGTTAGGGAATAAAAAAAGATACAAAAAGGGAAACTTACTGAACTGCACGGTGTTTAGAGCAGCGACGTCATACCCCAGGGATTGTAGTGCAAATACTGCGATTTTATTGCCAACATAGCTGTTTCCCCCCCCCCCACACCGTCAGCATGACAACTTGGTGTTTTTGATAAATCACTCAGTCTGCGCACCCAGAAACAACCTGTCGATGCATTAGTGAAACTCGACAGAGCTTAGTTTCTTGAAGAACTCGGGATATTATATACATGGCTAGCCACAGCGAGCACTCTTGTCGGCCTGTCCGCCTCCATGACTACGAGTTCGTCTCTATCAAACGTACAGAAACGCGGTGCTCGTGCGCTGCTCCGAAGGCAACCTCGTTTGCTGTCCCGCGCGGGCAGACAAGGTTTGCGATGCCCAGGAGATCCCTCAACGTGAATACAATAATGGGTAGGCTCCTTCTGAGGCGTATGCGGAAAGACAAGAAAGTAAATGATGGAAGAGAAAGTAAGCTAAATCTGCCAAAAGGCGCGGAAATGTCCCCCACCCCTCTCCCAGAGGCAGGCGCTGGGGTGACTGGTGGACGGGGGTGGAGTCGAGATCTTACCACACCACACCGGCTCATAATCGTCGGAGCCATCATCACAATTAGATGCCGCCCCAAGCGATTGCGGATGAGTCGAGAGCTTTTCGTCATATCATTTTTTTTTGTAAATTCATTATCGTCAAGGTACATTCCTTCCTCCGTCTAGGTTTCCCGTCCAGGGCCCCAACGTATACAGTGACCACGCACGCGGTACGCAACATCCCGAAAGCAATGCTCATGTCCAGCCTGATCATTCATATAAATCCAGTCCCCATCCTCTTATGTCCACCCTTCGTCTCTCAGCAAGTCCATCCAACAGCGCTGCATGCCTCGACTCGACACTGCGTGCTCTCTGTAAAACGACCTGCTCACAGCGTCATGTAAGACATCGCTTGATTGTGACTTTATGTTGCCGTGGACGACTTCGCCTGGCGTCAAATTATCCTTTTCTTCTTCATTATTACTCCTCGTCACCGATCTAGTCACTCCAAGTCAGTCAAAACGTCCAATGCCACGGAAAATGGCGCTTGCCAATCCCAAATACTAAAGCCATGAGATGACATACCTTGGGGGCCAGGTAGAAGCGCAAGTAACTGCTACCGGACAAGTTGTACTCAACCAGTAGAGGAACCTCGCTTGACAAGCATATCTTGACCTGCGTCGATAGGGCTGCAGCCTTGCAGAAGTTGACCAGGTACTTGAGCGAGAAAGTCAAAGACACGGGTTCGGTAAGTTCAATGTCCACGTTCAGCTCGGGCTTGTCAACATTAGTGTGGCTGCGCAGGGTGACAGAACCGTTTCCAATATCGCCGTTGCATGAAAACTTGACGCCATCCTTGGATGCCTCGATATTGACTATACAAGAGAGACAAAGTATACTGATGAGCACGTGCGCTTCATGTTGAGAAAAGCTTGGGTGTGGATCATACCTGATTCGGACATGGCAGCCAAATCGGTGCAGATTCTTCGGAATTCGACAGCGGGCATAGCAATGGTGGCAGCATACTCGGTCTGCGGAATACCCAAATGCTCCTGGTCAATATCCATAAGTTTCAGGTCGTATTCGCTGACTCTGTCATTCTCGCTGCTCTCAAACAACAGGTTCAGGACATCAGGAGCATCCTCGGCCTTGAGAGTGACTATGTCCTCGTTCTGAGCGGCGCGCAGTACTTTTGTCAGGGATGTCAAGTTGACTCCTAGAGCGATATTGCGATCGCATCGATAGGGGGAGAAGCCTTCGGCCTTGAGCATCATGGACACGAGAGCGACGTGAGAGTTGTCCATGGCCTGAAGAGCAATGCCGGAGTCATTGCAATCAAAGTTGCAGTCTTGAACCAAATCCTTGATAGCATCGACAACCTTTATTTTTTTGAAAGCAGAACTGTGGTTAGATTGGAAATTGCCACTGTGCATTGAATTGTAAAGTCGCGGGGGACGTACCTTCTTGAGGATGTTCGCCTGCTCAAGTCGTGCTTCCAACATCTCTGCTGCCAGTGTCAGTAACTGAAATCTTGGTCCATGTAGGATGAATCACCAGTTTGACAAGACGCACTGGCGGAAGTTTTTCTTGGTTCTGTGAAAGCGGGGGGAGGGGCGGGATGAAGCTAGCGGTGAAAAATGAAGACGTTTGAATGTAGTACAGGGAGAGGCGAAGACGATGGAGCTTGCGAAATCACCGTGGCACACAAATGACTTCAAGAATGCAAATAGACGAGTTCGAAGAGAGAAGTCGAGAGAAGAGTGGTAGGTAAAAGGGAGGAAAGCGAGGTGATGGTGTGAGGTGTGTGAGTGGCAGAAAACCACTTTACACGCGGGCGCGAAGCTGAGGGCAGGTCGAGACGTCGAGACGCGTCTCGGTGGGGTTGGGACCTCGACGCTCGGCCATTGACGCCGACTTTACGCGCATGGCCGCTGCTCGTTAACCTGCACGTGCTCCATTACTTGATTCATGGCCCATGGGGGGGGTCAAATTGGCTTACCTGATCTTGGTCTTGGGGGGGTCACGAGAAACCATGGCAACTTATGCAATTGACGAGCAGTTTTGTACACGGATTATAAAAGCCCAGGCTCCTGAGAAAGTCTAGATCAACGGGGTCCTTCCTAGTCCCCTGAACCGTATTATGCAATCCAATGGCCACTCCAACACAAAAGAGAATAATGATGGCCACGCCGTAATGTGCCACTGGCCTCCCGTCTACAAACATGAATGAAAATATTAAAGGTGAAGGCAATGCAACCCTGCGCCGAATTCGCCATCCAAAAATCATGTGAAACGAGACCAAGCTCGCCCGGAGAACCCAGATTGCCGTAATGCGCCTGGCTGTGCTTTGTGTCACAAATGTGCAGCAAAGCGATGCAATTGTAGGAAACAAAATAGAAAGACGGGCTGCGCATGAAGCCGCCGCCGGTCTCGGTGGTGGTCCAGTTCAAAACGACGCAATTCGCCCGGGCGGAGGAGCACTCTGACGTCCCCTGGGTCGTAGATTGATGACTGTCTCGAGCTCGCGCAACATGCCCTTGGTGGCATCCATCTGCTTGCGCGCCTGCGCTTTCTGTTCCCTATCTTCCTTCATCTTGATGATTCTCTCGTCTCTCGTCAGCGTGCTCTTTGGCCGTTGTCTTGGCTGCGCCACAGCCTCGAAAACCTCGGGAGTGTCGGGCTCGGCGGGCTCGACGGCTTCGTTCACATCTGAGCCAGGAGGTGACTCTCCTGTCAGAGCCTTGAGAGCATCTGCGGCGTTGCCGTCGTCAACGGTCGTCAGACCGCTAAGTGAGCTCCGTGGCGACAAGAGCGTGCTCATAGAAGACAATCTCTTTTCGTTTCTATCGATTCCGAGAGCGAGAGCCGCCTTGCCTTCCTCCCATGCAGTCATGAGCTCTTTGAGGTCCGCTCCAATGGATTCGTATTGTGACATCAGACCAGGTCCCAGTTCAGAAATGTCGTTCGAGTCATCTAGTGCTCGATCGGATTCTTCTCTTAATAGATGAAGCTTGGCCTGCAGGCCTCGAATACCGGTGGACAGTGAATTGAGCTTCCGTAACTGCGAGCGCCAGCGTTCTCTGCCGGGAGTTAGAGGGATTTTAGGGGTGGGCGGTGCTGGGAAAGCTGAAGATGCGTGATGGTCAGCGATGGACGAAAAGTGAGATGGAACCAGGTGCTGGAGACACCAGCAGGACACTGTCGGCGGACTTACACTCGGCTTCGCTCAAAATGGCCCGAAGCTTGTTGTACGCCCCCTCGGTGGATTCGTTGAGGCCTCGGAGCGCTTCCACGGCCGTAGTCCACCTGAGCAAATCAGGCCCCTCTCCGTTCGCGTCCAAGGCTAGAAAGGCACAGAGGAGCATTTTTCTTGTAGTATGAAATCTCGCTGCCAGAATTTTCAGTGTTCGAAGCGACTCAGAATCCTCAAACTCGTTCTCGCTGAACCCTTGCAGAGCATCGGAAATGTCCAAGTCATTGATGTCGTACATATCATAGTACTTCTCCAGCTCTGTCTGTTCCGCAAAACCTTTGACTAGATTGGACATTTGCTTGTATGCGTCTAGAACATTGGCAAAGGAGTTCTTCAATGCCTTCCGTAAGCGGACACATTTGCGAGCCTGGTTACGATCTTCTAATCTACTGATGGGTGGCAGTGGAGCGCTGCTACGGTTCGCATTAGATTTCATCAGAGAACACAGAGCACAGAAGAGCAGCTTGCTATGTCTTGAATGAAGATGGCACTTACATTCGGTACCCACGCGAGACGAGCTCTACTTCCTGCACAAGGGACAAGGTAGCTTCAGAGGCGCGGTCAAAGTCGTTTGAGTTGGAAACAAAGGTAGTTATCTCGGCTAGGGACTGTTCTCGTCTGCGTCGAAGCCACTGTCGACGCATGTATATTTGGCCCAAGAACGAGGCGGCGGCCATCAGCGCCACAATGAAGGCGAGTCGTTTCCGCGTAACATAAGAAGGAGGACCGTTACCCAGACTCCAGCTCAATATGACCGCAATGGCAAGCGCGCCGAGTATGGTAGCGAGCATCCCTTCCGTAGATAAAAATGATTGGTGCTTTGCAATGTTTTGCGCTGCGTGAGGAATGTTGGGGGCAGCCGGGCGGTGGCCCAAAATTGAAGTCCCGCTCAATAGCTGAGACGCGATGATTGTGTATCGGAATCGCTCGAGAAATTTGGAGTTATCAGCGCGGTCGATGCTTGCAACAACGGCGGCCTGTTGGCCCTCGCCAAAAGATTAGCATTTGTTGATCTTGAAACAAAACACGGCCGATGCAGCAAACCATCATACCGAGCAATTCCTTCTGATGGCTTGTAGGGTCGTGGTCGCTCCAGGTTCATCTGTTTGCAACCTGGCCGGAGCTTTCGTCCGAAACCTATTTTTTATCATTGGGCGGCCGGTGGGAGCAAACGGCGAAGGACTTGGAGGCAACGAGGGGTCGGAATGTGACGACTGTGACGATGGTGGTCGCGCTGGTGCGCTGTTGACGGGTGCCCAGTCTGCTTCGGAGCCTCCACCGCCATCTTGAGCAACATGTAAGCACAGCCGGCGCGATCGAGGTCGTCTAGAAGTAGACAATGGGGCGCTCACCTTTGAGATAGTCAGCTAGAGGCGACTCCTCATACACAATGGGCTCCATGTAGCGACTTTTGTGTGATGTACGACGTCGCGGGAGATGGTAACATTCAGAGCCATGGGGCATGCGACGTGTGCAGGAGGTGCTGTGGGAGAATACGGCCAAAAAAAAGAAAAGCCAACAGAACAAAGCGGCGAGTATGTACGGGGTAGTAGAAGCAAAGAAAAAGAAGATAGGGACTGGACTGGACGCATATGGCTATGGTGTGCAGCGTGGTGTCGACGGACGGCGAAGACGATGGGGTCTGATGGGATGGTCTGATGGGTCTGATGGTGATGGTCTGATGGTCTGACTGCTCGGCAATGTACACAGTGGAGTGGACCAATGTAACGCTCAGGGGATGCTGAATCATGCACCGCCCGCTGGCTTCTTTCTCAGGCCGCCGCTGCGGGAGTTGGTCTGGTGCAGTCCGTAGCAGCCTGCGGAGCGCTTGGGTGGGGCCCTGCCCTGGAGAGCTACAAGTTCCTACGGACTACAGTGGGTGTACAACCTAACCCATCGACCTCGATAATAATGCCAGCAGGAACAAGCTGATGCATGTGTCAGTACTCCATAGCGTCCATCCATTGTGCCTCGGACCGTGCTCTGCCATTACAGTGCACCAGCCCGTCCGGTCCAAAACAAAACAACAGCAAACATGGCGCCCAGGCATGATGTGCTGTATAAAACCGCTTGTGCGGAGTGCATATACATAGGTGTACTACGGAGGTACATGTGTACAGATCAACTTGGGGTTTTTTTTGCGGATTAATATGGGTCGAACAATCCGGAGAAACGTCCAGTGCGTCCACTAGTGGAGCTAGTCCAGAGTCGGTCGTTGGTTTCTGTTTCCTGTTTCCTGTTTCCTGTTTCCTGTCTCATCTCATAGCAGCGTGGCTCTCTGACCCTTTTCCACCCTCTTTATTGCCTCGAGGCGCAAACTACCGCGCCTGGTGCATTTCCATGCTCCAGATCAAGAATCGTGCGCGTTTGTTGTCTGTGAACATGTCCGCATCTTCATCGCACATATCACACATGGGTGCCATACTCGGGCATCGGAGACATGCCCGCCTCCCTCGTTCGTCATCAACGTTGGCTCCGGGACAATGCTTCTGTTTGGTCTAAACTAGTCTGGTGTAACGGTGTAACCACGAATTCTGTGCCTTTCCTTCCTTCCTTCCTTCCCTACAACCATTCATCATCTCGCCATCCTCCCACCAATTTTCAAGATCAAAACTTAGGACGTCATCATTAGCCTGCGATTCAGATCATTGGTAATCGAGGAGATGGCACCTCCAGCAGGATCAATGCTCTTAGTCACCTGTCGACTTTGGGAAGCGTCCATCAAGCAATGAAGGTTTGTGTTGACCCAGTATTTCACATTGTTCTGCGCAATTCTCTTGTAGAGAGCCATATGCATTGCTTGTCGTTTGTCAGAAGTCATGCTAAGCGCCTCGTGAATCCTCTCAGCAACGCCAACCGTGTCCCACGGGTTAATGTGCATAGCTTCCTCGAGACTGCTGACCGTTCCGCTGAATTCGGAAATGATGGTGCAGCCATGGGTGTTCTGCTGGCACACCACGTATTCCAAACTCGTCGTGCTCATTCCATCACGGATGCTTGAGAAAAGAGCAACATCTCCTGATCGCAGAAGTGCAAAATAGTCATCCGTAGAAAGCCTTTGAGGTTGTAGCTGAACGGGCATGTGGCCAAGTGACCCGTACTTGCAATTGATTGAGTTGACCAGTGCGTTGACGTTACTGGCATAGTGGGATTCGTCGTCGACATCGTCTTCAATCGTAGCCTGGCCCACTAGTTGTAGGAGAACAACCCGCCCTTGCCACTCTGGGTACATTTCAAGAAACCGGTCAAAGGCCTGCAGCTTTTTGTCAACACCTCCCAGTCGGTCTAGAGGGTCACACGCCACGATAATCTTCATGCCGGCATGGAGCTTTCTCAGGCCTAGACACTTTTCAGCGACCGGCACCGACCACGCCAAGGAATGAATGTTGGAGACATTGATTCCTGCGGGAAGAATCGCAATGCGAACTCGCCTCGAGGGTGTGTAGACGCCTCTGTGATTCGCTTCCAAGTCGAGTATCCTTGAGCAGGAATTGGCAAAATGTTGAGCATAGTGGAAGGATTGGAAAGCAACAACATCGGATCCGAGGAGGCCCGAAAGAATCTCCTTGCGGCGGACCAGGCAGCGAACCATTTCGCTGGCAGGGAATGGTGTGTGCAGGAAGAAGCTGATGCGAATATCGGGATGTCGCTGGCGCAACAACGCCGGTAAAAGCATCAGGTGGTAGTCATGCACCAGTATGACATCTCCGGGATGATACACTTCACTTATCCTGTCCGCGAACATTTGATTCATCCGGCAGTAGTCCGCCCATCGTTGGCCTTCCGTGAACCCACCCGCGGGTGGATGCTGCCTGTAATGGAGCACAGCACATAAATCATGTTCTGCGTAGCGCCTCCATCTGTGTTGGTTTCGTAGCTTGATACCGGTTTCTGAAATATCGCCTTTACCTGCCAGCCACACCGGAACAGTCTTCAGGCTTTCATCAGCCAGCTGTTGCTCAAGACGCCTCTGGTCCTCGTTGGATATGCAGAGATCTTTGAACTTGGGATTTGGTGCAGCATGTGACAGTGCTGCCAATTCAGGGTCTGGTACTGAATGCTCTTCTTCCGTCTCTGAAGGCTGTTGGATTTCGCCCGTCCACGCGACGATGGTGTGATCCCAGGGGCCAGTATCAGACAAGTAGTGCAATGAGTCCAATAACGCAGACCGGTGGCTACGCTGGCTCAGTTGCTAAAAGATTGTCAGCCAGTGCCGACTCAACGGCGAGAACAAACAACTGTTCGGAATCTATCTTTCTTACCCATTCAGATCCTTGGTGGTATTGCACGGCATGAGGTGTGGCAAATGTTGCTGAGATCACATTGCCCGTCAGAGTTGGCAATCTGTCGGCACCTCCATGTGGTTGTGACCCGGACGTCTCTTGTGCGGCACCGCCAAAATAGTCGCTTTCGTACGTTCCCAGGGCCACGCCCGGGGTGACCGGGACCCTGGTGACCGATTTGCGCTCATGGGGAGGCAAGTGAGTCTCATTTGGTGTTGGCGGCTCCTGCGTTGAATCAACAGTTAGACAAGGCAGGCATTGTATGAAAGACGGGACCTTTCATAAGCAACTTACCATTCCATAGAAAATCAAAACCGGCCCTGGATACTTGTTGCAAAGTCTTGGATGCGGAAGATTGGTAGGTATGGAAGCATGATGAGTGCGATGTGATTTGGGGGTTTAGGAGTATTCCGTAATCCGTACCGTTTGGATGAAGGCAGCCAGCTCCATCATAATGTCACACTTGACGGAATATGCTAGAAATCGACCAAAAAAAGAAACTCGTTCGAATGCCTACCGTGGTGTAACACCCGAAAGTGACAATCCCACGGCTGACGTAGGGATGAGCGCAGTAGAAGCTATTGTGGCGGACATAATCCTCCGATGAGGCAACGCACAGGTACCGCATAATATTTTGGGGCAAAATCAAGACATGGAGGCTGTTACGGAGTACCTCCTCCGTACAGTGTACCTATTGTAGATGCTCACCGTGCCCAGGTAGGTAAGCAGCCAACCCGGCCCGTTGCAAATTCGGTCAGGCTGTTGAGCTTCCGCTCCGAAGGCACCCACATCATGAGATCAAAGTCTGACTACCTTGTCAAGGCGAAGGCAAGAAAGAGGGTGAAGCGTAGCTACCCGCTCTCCCTTTATTAAAGTAAGGCCGTTCTGTGGAGACGTCTCTTCTAATTGGTCAGACGCTAGATACTCTTCGGCCACTACTCCGTAGTTGGGAAATTTTGTTCTGCCTCTTTTGACTGCCCGCTTTTTTTTTTTGGGGGGGGGGGGGGGGGGGGCAGGTTAGTCAGTCAAATCAGTCAAACCGGTCAAATCGTCAAATCAGTCAAAATGTCAGTCAAATCTACTGTTGACTAGCTAGGGAGGTCACACTTTAACAGATCGCATTTAGTTCCTTTTGTTGAGACTTGAGCCGACGTAGCAGGAGATAGGTAAGGAATTGCAAAAGTGAATTTCCTCCAGGCCAAAAAGGAATGTGATGATGGAAGAAACAGGCATCAACTTCACCTTCCTCGAGATCCAACCCTTCTTTGCTTGTGTCGCTTCGATCGCATACGCTTCCGTCGTCGATCATTTGATCTGACGTGTCGCGTCGAGCCATCAAAGGTTGCAATAAGACTAATAGAGTAAAGCTGAGGGTGAAAAAAAAGAAAAACGAAAAACCCAAAGTTATTTGGTGTTTACTCCACACTCCAACACTTCGATCCCGCTCTACGACGGACAATTGGTGGCGTTGCGGACTATACCTTTGCCGTCCACCGGCCAATGAGTGAGTGGGAGGCGGCCCGTTTCACCACTTATGTCCAAGGCAGAGCAGACCAGAGCAGATCAGAGCAGGAAAACAATCCGATCCAGCCAGCTCAGCCAGCTGGTTCGGCCGACGGCTACATCAGACGCCTCCACGTTACTCTGCAACGTGACAGACTGCATCACTCGTTCCCGATGCATTTACGACCTTTTCATCAGGCCCTTTCGCACCCCAGGTCGTACCAATGCCTCCACGGTCGCCGGCCCTGCGCCGGCGAACCACGCCGAAGCGAGCCGCTGTTCATGTCTCCAACATTGGCATATGGATGACCGATGCCATGCTGATGCACGCCGTTGAACAGTATCAGATAGCCATTGCAGCGACATGTCGCCGAATCAACTCGCACGCAGGGCCTCTGGAGAGTCGTCGAAGGGCCTCGAAACGACACATGACGGGGCTTATGCCAACCTCGCATACCTTCCCGCCCATCTGGCAGTTCGATGTTGGTCCCAGCTCGTTACAATGGGAAGCTCCAACAAGTCAAGAACACAGGAGACAGAAGAGAGATCAAGTGAGTGTCTCCGGGCTCTTCAACACCATTGTTGGCTGGCTTGAGAACCAGGGCTCGACCGATAAAACCTTCATTCCCACTCCCGCTTCGCCGTCAGAAGCGGACTCTGGCGTTGTCCGTTCCGAAGCTCTAGCAGTCGATTCCAAACCTGTGTTCGTAACGGTACCCGAACAGAAACTCCAAGAACCAATCTCCTTCGCAAACCTTCCCGAGGAAATTATGCTGCTGAGGTCCAGCATTCTCGATATGGACACGGTCGGCGACGATAAGCTCTTCAGCGAGCTGTGCAACAAAGCAAAAATTTGCAGACGATCGCTCCGTCGCAGAATTGAGCGCGGTCACCTATCTGTCGAGACCCTCTTGGCCGCATTGGAACCGCTAGACTCGGCGTCCAAGAGCCGTATTCCCACCGCCAAAATGGCGAACAAGATATCTGCCATGATTCGCCGTGGAATTCTATATGCCATGGCTGATATCCACAGCCAGAATCCAGCGGCCATGACTCACGAACTCTGGTTAACGTTTGTTGACAAACTGTGTGCGACGAACGGCGATAACCACGATATACAACTGTTCCGGAGGCTAATGGACATTATGCCAGCATCGCTGAAGGACCAGTTTTCTCCCGAGCAAATCCGCAATCTGACATGCAGAGTCGTCACAGCACAAGCCCATCGGCATAACTTATTCGGCCATTGGTTAGCGTTGGCAGCAAGATTCAGTCAAGCGCTTCAAAAATTACCCGCTCAACAACAACGGGAGCTAGACCATGACATGACTACCTTTCTTTCGCAACAAGACTGCGTCTCAGATAACGCTAAGCGGTTGCGCTACGCATGGCTTGTCATCAAGGCGTACGACGCAAGTACGAGCACCCAGAACTTCATAGACGTATATCGCAACTGTCTGGGTCCAGAAACTAGACTCAATGGCATGCAGCGATGGCACGTCGTGTTTGCGCGACTAAGTGCCCTGCGGACATTTGACGCGGAATCGCGCAAGCAGCTCATGCAAGGAGCGTACACGTCCAGCAATGAGCGATGGTCGACTTTGATAGCCCACATCATGCTGTCCAGCATCAAAGACAGTGCACTGCAAGAACTATTGGCCGTTCTAACCGGAATCGGAGAGTTCGCATCGACAGCTCGGGTACTGACCTTCCCACCTCTTCATGAAATGCGTCGCGACATGATGGAAGCTATTGCCGTGGCATGCGCCAACCACAAACAAGCTCTCCTGCTGCACGATTCCATCGACATGAAGCCTCGACGCCACCGAGACCAACCCATATGGTCATGGCTCACATGGACCAAGCACGTGGAAGCCATCATCAAAGACCCAGATATTGATCCAGCGCGGATCTGGCAAGTCCTCAAGCTCACATACACGCCGCGAGGCATCTCCTCGAACAAGAAGCTCCTCGCGGAGGACAACCAAGCCAAGTCCCAACTCCTCAATCAAATTGGCAAATGGTTCATCGAAGCACAGCACCTCAACGACCGTCAAGTCCTGCGCAGCGTACAAAGATGCGTGAACATGCAGCGTGCGCTGACCAAGGGCAACGTGTCGTCCCAGATGCTCGCTCACGTAGTCGAGGTAATCAGCCGTGATCTGGAGAGGGGTCAACGCGGACGGACTTCCCGCATGCAGTGGCTTTTGAACATGGTTTCCGAGAAGCATGGTGCGCGGGAAGCCAAGAAGGCGGCTTTGGCGTGGACGGGTTGGCGATGGACTATTGACGGGACGCGAAACCGATGGTTGGAAGTACGGATCAAGGACAGGAGGGGAGAATGACCCGGTTTACATCAAGCTACCAAGGGCTCTTTCTCTCTCTCTCTCTCTCATCGTACGGTGCCAAGTACATGTTTCCAAAAAAAGGTTGCATCGGCTCGACTGCATACTTATCTATCCATCGCATTTGCCACATTCCGCAAGGTAATTTGCCGACTACTGCTCCGTGAATTCGTTCTCAACTCCGTTGGCAAAGCCAGGCAGGCAAGGCAGGCACTGCGCGCGGGATCGAGGAAAGAAAACCCCCCCATTTTAAAAAGTAGAACGTGCATTCGTCATTTTTACGCTGATGACAAAGGGATATAGACTCGTAGCGGTGCGGAAATACAGATATAATACAAACGCCTGTTTCGCAAGGCACATATATCGTCCGTGGCTGAAAACTTCAAAATCCTGAAACGGAATTGAACGGACTCGACCAGCAACACACTAGTAAGATGCATCAAAAATGTGACGAGAAAAAAAGAAGAAAAAAAAGTGTACGAAAAGTACTCGCAGGATATCGTGTCCAAAGACGTGCGGAACAAAAGTGGGAGGGAATAACGGAAATCATCAGAAATCCAGAGCGGCCTGTCCCTCGTGCCCGTCGCCTTTTATGACATTATCCCAAATGTCCCCGGATCCAGTATCAAGCACGGAGAGAAACCGGTTCATTTCCCGACGCACGAAAATAAAAACAATATACACAACTAAATTCCACGCTTTTGCCATTTATGCAAGTCATGAGCCATTGTAAAAAAAGTAGAATCGCCCCGTGGCCCATGTCTTGTGTATCATGTAAATCCCTTATTACAAGCCGCCCTCTAGATGATGAGCCTCGGGCTGAACCATGGATTCTGTGACAAGACTGATGCGACTGGGTGCGCCGAGGGAGGCGCCGCCCGCTTCACTAGACGGAGTGAGGTGCCGTCTGTTTCTGTCATCGCGAACAATGAGAACTTGTGCGGGACAGACGACAACCTTGTCATCGCCGACGCCCTTGTCATCGCCCCTCTTGACGACCAGGGGGAACAGCACGATTCGAACGACGGCCTTCTGAGCCTCGAGCTCCTCGTTCGTCACGCTGACATGACCGCTTCGCTCGTTCATCATGGCGGCATCGAATGTCACTTTCGCCGCCAATTCGCCTTCTGCGTCATATTCGGGCTGCAGAGGCGGGAGCATCATGTACTCGGCGCGTTGCGTGCGCATCTCAATGGACAAATCCACTGCCTCGCGCACGACTCTGCGCAGCTGTGATTGAATTTGGCTTTCCAAATCCGATGGCGGGGGCAAGATCTTGCACAACGTCTGGAAGATGGCCTGGACGACAGCTTCGGCGTCCAGATCGCGCTGATCCCTGAAGCTGGCTCTCTTGGAAAGCAGAGTCAACGTCACGGCTCGCCACTGGCGGACAGCTTGGGCAGGGCCAACATCCGTCAGCAACTTCTCCAGCGACTTGAGCTTCTGGCGCTGCTCTCGGTCCATGCCGAACAGGTATCTGGTGAAGACGAATTCCCAAATCATGTTCATCGTCATGGACATGAAAATGTCCCGACGCTTGACACGGTCCCTCAGATACGTGTCGACGTTGGATCCATCCAGAACGGAGTTGTCTAGACGGTCAATCGTCTTCTCGTCATTGATCTCACTACTGAGGCGACACGCACGCATGTCGGAGAATTTGGAGAAGCGCAGCACCCACTGCTGCACATGCGAGCAGAGTTGTTGACAACGGTGGTCAAAGTAGTCCTCGTCTTTGAGGCTGAGGAAGTCGGAGTCACCAGCCTTGGAATCAAGGATTCTGCGTTGCATCTGGCGGATTTGCTCCTTGGCCTCCTCGAGCTGTGCGCGCAGATCCGCAATCTCGGCGTCCTTGTCTTGCAGAGATTGCGTAAAGGTAGTGTGAGCACCGCGGGCCTCGTCCAGCTCGCGGGTCAGGTCGGCGTGGCGGCCGCTGTCTTTGCTGGCCAGCTCTGCATTGGCGCTGGCCAGGCCCTCGTTGACCTCTGTCAGGCGAGTGACCTCGTTTTGCAGAAACTGCAGCGATTGTCTGAGAGATTCAATTTCGGCATCGCGATCGGACAGGACGCTTGCCGCCTTCTGGCTGACGTTTTGCTCGGCATGCAAGCGTGCCTCGGTCAGCAGACGATTCTCGGCGATGAGCTGCTCGACTTTGGATTCGAGCTCGAGGACTTGCATGCTCTGGCGACGGCGCATGCTGTGAGGGCGGGTGGGCGAGCGCGGAGAGCCAATGCGGCCCTCACCGTAGCCATCGTAGATGTCGGCCATGTCTTTGTCGTCACCCTTGGCGCGGACACGACTCTCGTTGGCGACGGGCGGTGGCAGGGCCTGCGTCAGCTGCGTCGGCTGCGTCGGCTGCGTCGGCTGCGTCGGCGTTGGCGTCGAGATGGAGCTGCTGCTGCGTTGTTGACGAAGAGCTCGCAGGTCGCCGCTCATGCGTTTGTCGATGCGCCGAAGTGGGGGGGTTGGCGTGGACCGGTGCATGTGGATGCCTTGCACTTGCACGCCAGTGATGCCTGGGCTCTCAGGCCGCAACTTGAGCGGCTCTGGCGTGCGCTGGCGGCTGAGGCTGCCGAGGCTGCTGTTGGACGCGGACCGGCGCGCGACCGGGTCGGACCGGGCGGACCGGGCGGACAGTCTTGATGCCACTCCGGACGCCGTCCCTGACAACTCGGGTGCCGCTGCTGCCCGTCGCTCGTGTCCGTAGTCGAAGGGGCTGTCGCTCACGCTGCGGCGTCCAGCTGTCTCTGCAGCTTCTCGACTCCTCGCCCCATTGTCTGCTGCTTTGCTCGCAAGTCCCGCAGCCGCTGCGGCGCCTCCCAGTGATGATGCCACTTCCCCGTAGCCCTTTGGCCGGGTTTTGGCCTTCTTCTCTGGTTCCGGTGTGACGACTGCGGCTACTGGTTCCCGCAAAACAGGAGTTGCGAATGGAGACCGCCGTGGTCCCTTCTCCGCCGCCACATCCGGTGTTTGCGTCCTGCCTTCTCCATAGTCATCCGTATGGACGCCGCTATCTCTTTGCTGCCCATCTTCAAGTATGAGGCTGCGACGCGCTTGCGGATTTGGGCTTGGCGATTCTGGCGCAAAGCCACTATCTCGGTTCATGCTAGGTGTAGGCCAGTTGCATTGCGCTGCAACTGCTTCGGCTTCGGGAACTTCTTGAACAGCAGGCAGGCTTGTTGCCGATGATCGCCTAAAGTCTGAATCAGAGCTCTTGTTTCGCAAAATTGGCTCTGCATCCTGCCTCTCCTTGAGCAATCCTCCCACGGGCTCTCCCATTCCAATCGATCGACGTAGAAGCCCTGCCGGCTGTTGAGCTATCGTAGGCGTGGACTCTCCACGACCCAAGACGGGGCTTTCTGCAAGTTCATCCTCGAGGGGCACCCCTTGTTTTGCTGTTTCTTTCCATCCCCCGTCAGACTCTGTAAGACTTCCACTCGCGGGAGTGGGCAGAGCATCCCTGGCCTCCCGAGAACCTGTTGCTCCCGATTTCACATCATGCTTGTCTTCTCGTTTCTCCTCTTCCTTTTCTCCCCCTTTCTCTGCCTCACCTGATCCTCCCCGTAAACCTTCATCAAGATCCGCATCTTTCCCTTCATCCAAGCCTTTCTTATCTGCTCCCTCCCAGAGGGCGGGATCGTCAAAGAGATGAGCCTCTTGCGGCTGCCTCTTATCTATGATTTTCTTTTGCTTCCCCTTCCCCTTCTTCTTCTTACCGCCACCAAACTTCTCCGCTAAAAGGGCGACACCTCCAGGAATAGCACCGGCTGCGGCTGCTGAGTTAGAAGCCGTCAGTGTACTCTTGTTCTTGTTCTCATGTGGTGAGTCTGCCGTATCTTGGGGGGAGGAATTGTCTTGGAACAAGAGGTCTTTGCAACCAGAGCCCGCATCATCACCCCAAACGTCATCCGTGGATGTGATGTTCTTGTCCATGTTTGCTTCACTTGGGGCTTCAATGACGTTCGTCTCAGTAACAGGCTCTGCCTGAGCTTCAGTTGCCTTCTTGGCTTTTGGTAAAGAAAAGTCATCACCCCGCTCCTCATTGGCAACTTCTTCAAGTCGAGTGTCAGGAAGATGTGGCTCTGGCTCATTGTGCGCGACCGACTCTTCACGCGGCGAGTCTAGGACAAGGACCTGGCTTGACTTTCGTTTCTTCTCCTTCTTGAGCTTTTTGCTTGCCGGGTTAGCACAAGTGTCGTCCGGTTTCGCTTCAGTCTCCTGTTCTTTTACCGGTGATGTATCCGCTTCTGTTGTAGCAGAGTCCATGTCCATGGCGGAAATGTCTCCATCCTTACTCGGCTCAACTTCTGTCGTCGGTGCCGGACTTGTTGGATCATCAAAAGCCGAAAGTGGCAAATCTTGGGGCTTCCCCTTGCCTTTCCTTTTCTTGGCTGGAAGCGCCCACTGGTCATCTTCATTGATTGGTTCTGTAGATGTCACTGCCCCCACGGGGGAAGTTAGAGCTGCTTTGGCCGTTTCTTGGGCTTCCCCTAGCTCGGTAGTGGTCGATGGCGGCACTTCGTGGGCTATCTCGGTCTGCGATTCAAGTGGGGTCGTTGGCGTCATTGCACCGCTGCCAGCCTTGTTCTTCTTTCCCCTTTTGCCCTTCGTCTTGACAGAGAGGCCCCGTCCTTCATCATCGTTCTTGACTTCGACGATTGGAGAAGATTCTGCCGTTTCTTCTTTTTCCTGGGCTTCTGTAGGCCGGGCAGGATCGTCAATCGGCTCTGGAGGACTCGATACGATATCCGTATTCTCGAGCGTGTTTAGATTCCCGAATGACTTAGGCTCGTAGTCCCCGGGGATAGTAGTTCCGTCAACAGGAGTCATGACCCCGCTACCTTTTTTACTTTTCTTGCCCTTTTTGCCCTTCTTCTTGGAGGGGAGAGCCCATTCATCGTCAACATTGGCGAGGGCTAAATTTTCAGCCTCCTTTGGCATTGGCTCGGCCGCTGTTGACTCGGAAGATATTCCAACGGTCTCGGCGGAAGCATCCTGCGTCTGTGATAAAGCCGCGGAAGCATCCTCTTCAGGGGCAACAGACTTTTCGGTGGATGCAGAGGCTGACTCATTGACAGAATCGTTTGCTTCCTGTATCAACCTGGCTTCTGTTTCCGATGCAGGCAGGATTGATTCCGTTGAGGTCATTACTCCAAGACTCGACTTGCTATCTTTGTCCTTTTTCATTTTCCTTCCCGTAGGTAAAACTCGGTCATCTTCGACTTCGGTCGGCTCTACCACATTTGCATCAGTAGACGTAGGTGCAGCTTCCGCTGACTCAGTGAGCTCGGACACGGGCTCTGGAGTCAAATTAGGCAATGCTTCTGGTTCAGCGGCAGGTGAGTGTTCAGCAGGTGTAGTCCAACCACTGCTTGGCTTGGCTTTCTTTTCCCTTTTCCCTTTTGTCTTGACAGGTATGGCCCACTCATCATCGACGTCGATTGCGTTGGAGGTGCCAGCCTCCACGGGCGGAAAGTCCGTCTCCGTTTGTGCGACACTTGTTTCCAAGGCCTTCTCTGTCTCCTGCGTGGGCTCAAGTGTCGAGGCTTCATTTGCAAGAGTTTGTTCCGCCAGCGTAGTCATATCATTACTTTGCTTGTCCCTCTTCCCTTCTTTACCCTTCTTCTTCGTGGGTAAAGCCCATGCGTCGTCTGCCTCAACTCGTGGTGGAACCTCAGCAGGCGTTGTAATCACAGCATCCAAAGGCATGCATTCGGCTCCAGATTCAATTGTCCGAGTGGCTTCTGCGATGGTCTCTTGTGTGGCTTCAATCGTCTGAGCGGTTTCTGCGGGCATCTCTCGTGCCGCTTCAACTGGCAAGGGCTCGACAGAAGGTGCTGATTCTGGTACTAGGGTTTCGTCGACAAACGACTCTATAGACTTACTCTTCTTCCCCTTTTCAGACTCCCTTGAAACTGTGATACTAGGATCTTCGTCTCGCTGTAGATCCTTTGTCGTCATAGAGTCTGGTTCCGCGGGGGCTACAGGGTCTACATCCTCCATTTCGTCGGCCCAAGAGCTGCTGACTGTAGCCTCGGCAGGTTCATCCGCACCCTCAGATCGATGCTGCTCCTCATTAGAGGGGGCAATGGGGTCCATCACAGATACAGTGGCTGCAGTGGTTGCCAGAGCTGTAGCGGACAAGGCGGATTTGGCAGCCTTTCTCTTCTCCTTCTTGGCTTTCTTGGTGGGCAGCCACTCTTCAGGCTCAGCGGACGTGTCATTCGAGACTATTGGCTTCTCGCTGGACTCGACTGCAAGGGCAGCAGGGACATGCTCTTCTGCGATTACTTCCTTAGGTTCTTCCGTTTGTTCTTCCGTCACACTAGACTGTTGCTTCTTTTTCTTCTTGTCCTTGGACAATGTGCTCTTTGGAGCGCCCTCCCATGCGTCATCCGCTAGATCATTTTGGGGCTGCTGAGTAGCAGGCTGCTCACCAGCTATGGTCTCTGATTCAAGCGAGGAGGTGGTGGTCGCTGCCGGTGCGTCTTGAATCTCGAGGTTTTGCGTCCGGAGCGACTTCTGGGCTTCTGGAAGATCTGTGCTGGCACCAGTAGACACTCCTGATTCTTTGTCATCTGCACTGGTTTCTTCATCGACAACCGCTATTGCTGCTGGAGCTACCGATGAAATTGAGTTGTTGGCTTGGACATTCTGATCCTCTGGGGGCTGCTCGGGCGTTGTAGAAACAGGCTCATCCCGGGACAAGGAGTCAACTTGGCTCTTGCGGTTCTTCTTGCCCTTCTTGTCTTTTTTGCCGGTAGCTGGGGCTGACGGTACATCATCTGCTAGCTGATCCCTCGCCACTGGCACGTCAGCATCGCCGCTTGGCTGGACAGATGAGTCTTGGACGATTTTGAAGTCTTCTATGGCGGACGGCGTAGAACTCTCTGCAAGGTCAGGCTGGTCCGTGGGTGCTTGCTTTTCTTCCATGGTGGCCTTGTCGGACACCACGTCTGGAGTAATTGTTTCTGGGAGTTTGGAAGTAACATCACGTTGTACCGCATCACTCACTTCAGTGTGCCCAATATTCTGCGCTGTTGTTGCAAGGTCCAGGGGGTCGGCTTTTTCGTCCTCTGGTCGAGCATCAGCGTGGTGGGGATCATTGGCGTCCTGAACGAGTATGGGTTGCTCTGGGAAGTCATCGTACTGGGAGCCCTGCTTGGCCTTCTTGTTCTTCTTCTTCTTGTCCTTCTTTGACACTGTTTCGGACCATGAACCCCCAGTAAAATCCTCCACATTCGTAGTCTCAGGCTGCTGAGGCTCTGAGATCCTTTCAGCAGGCTTCGAGCTCACATCAGCCTCCGTTTCCAAAGCCTTTGCCTTTGTTTTCTTCTTCTTGTTCTTCTTGGAAAGCCTAGTCTCCCGTTCGTCGTCATCGGCTACAATCCTACCAGAATCCGACTCTTTCTCCTGGGCCAGTGTCTCTTCCTTGACAGCTTTCGGATCGCGGGCTTCGTGCGCTTTGGAAATCGCATCGTCAGTTGCAGCGCCATGCTTCGGCACGATCTCGTGAGACAAATCGACAGCGGTTCGATCAGCGGGGGTGGGTCCGGAGGTATCTAAATTCTCATCTTTAGCATTATTCTTATTCTTGCCCTTCTAAGACTTCTTCAGGCTGAGCTCACCGCGCCCATCGTCTGTACTCCCTTCCGGAATCTCGGACTGCCCGGTTGTAGTTTCAATTGTGGTCGAGAGCTCATTTGAATCTCCCAGAGGAGGTGCGGTCTCGCCAGAAGAATCAAAGTCCTTTGTTTGTACCTCTGAAGTATTAGGCTCTGGAATCGTGTCTGGCCGGGACTCATCTGGGGCTGCTTGTGTCTTCTTCCTTTTCTTGTCCCTTTTTGAGAGTTTCACAGGTGGGAAGGGGTCTGCGTCATCCGCAGGGGCCATCGCTTCTTTGACGGCCGAGTTCTGAGGAGCGTCAGATGAAATCTCAGTTTTTGACGGTCGAATGTCTGTGATCTTTGATGGGGCCGGATCATTTTCTTCCAACTTGTCCTGGTCATCGGGGTCGGCAGACACAGTGGGACCATTGACTGCAACAGATGAGTCATTTTGATCACTTTGATCATGCTTATTCTCGATCGTGCCGTCTGCCAGCTTTGACTGCTCCGTATCCTGAGTCTCCAGATCCATCTCAATAGGTGCATCTGCAGCATCGGCCTCGCGGGCAATAGAGTTCTTCTTCTTCTTTTTTTTCTTGCCCTTCGAAGTGGTTGGGGCGCAGTCAGCTTTGACAGACTCAGCAACCGGCACCGGCTCGGGAACTCCCCTTGCTGGAGCCATGTCCACATCAGGTACTGCAACGAGATCGGTTGTTGTTTCTTTGGCTTCGCCTTTCTCGGGAAATGCCGCAGTCTCTGGCTCCTTTCCTATGGGTAAAAGCTCATCCGCTTGAAGACTCTTCTTCTTTTTCTTCTTCTTCTCCTTCTTTGATAGAGGTGCAGACCACGTCCCCTCAGGATCGGCAGAAGCGGTCGGGTCACCGGGAGGTATCACAGTGTCATGTGTTTCTTGGGTAGCATCCAAGTCAGCCGTTGCTGGTCCTCCAAATGAAGCATCTGGAGCAATCTTTTCGACTAAATTTTGCAGTTGCTCGACTGCGTCAATCGTGGGGTCCATGCCAACTCCAGCTTTAGGGGGTTCTTGGGCGATCAAGTAGGAGGTATCCTTGGACGTATTTTTGTTTTTCTTGCTCTTCTTGTCCGTTGTCTCCCGTACGTCTGTGTTCAGCTCGGTTGAGACATTTTTCACAACGTTACTTTGGGCAATTGCCACAGGCTCTGGTGGGGGCTCTTTGGCTGCTTTCTCGGTGGCCTGGTCTGCGAGGTCTTGTTGTAAATCCTTGTCATTTGTCTCCCCTTCCTCATCATCGGCGATCGGGGTCGTAGGAGCATCCACTTCTGGCGTCGACTTGCCAGCCTCGGCTTCGGCATTCGCAAGATCCTTGACTGGCTTCGGAGTTTCGGCTGCATCATCAGCAGTGGGTGGAAGATTTTGATCAGCGTTTGGCTCGTCTCTGGACGTATCCGCAACATCGTCTTCACGTAAAAGAGACTTCTTCTTCCCCCCTTTTCCCTTCTTTTCTTTCTTTGGAAGCTCGAATTCGCCTGGAGCTTGTACAGATACAGCAGACTCTTCAGGCTGAGCTGCCGGCTCTTCTGTCATCATAGGAGTGATTACTGCAGTAGCAGCAGCAGCGCCCGCAATAGACAAGTCTCTTACTTTACCTGCCTTCTTCGCCTTCTTCTTGTCCTTGGTAGACATACTCTTCCATTCCTCGGGCTCGAATGCTCCTGTGTGAATGGGCACGGTAGGCTCTGGTGCTGGCGGTCCAGTAGCCTCAACATTCTGGACAGGCTCGACAGTTTGTTCGGGGGACTTGGGATTGTCGAACCAGTCATGAGCCTCCTCAAATGTGTCAGATTGTGTTCCTTCCAGTGCGTCGGAGAAGTGCTCATCCGCAGAGGTCAAGTCTTCCGTAATATCTGGAACCGAGCTCTCCACGGCGAGATTCTTGGTTGTAGTAGAGCTGGGGGGAATTTCCCAGGTGTCCACGCTGACCACACTTTTGACTGATTTTGACGACGAAGGGGCAGAGCTCAACAAGTACGAGCTTCTGTCTTTGGACATGGCGTCAACTGGTACGGGATCTCCCTCGGCGCTTGTCCAAACCTCGGAAGTTTCCTGAGCTGCTGGCAATGAGGGCAATTCTGGCTTGACGGTGGCCTTGGGCGTAGTCTCTTGTGATCCAGTAATGTCTTGGGATGACACGGCAGCAGCTAAATCTGTGTTGATGCGGAGACCAACATCAGCAAGATCGTCAAGATTAAGCCCTTTATTGACCACGTCACCAGATGAGTCCAATTCTGCGAAACTATGCCCGGGCGACGATTTGGACGGGGGCTCGCTGGGCTCGCTAGGGGGAAGGGCTGGCAGATCCACTTGAGGAATCGTCTCAGCAGAGCCCTGTCGGGAGTGTTCGAGAAGATAGAGAGGTTTGATTTCTCTACTGCTGTCCCAAGAGATGCGAGCTGCCCGACGAGTGGCTTCGGGTGTCGCAACTGGCGATCCGCTGGGGGGTGATCGATAGTTGCCGGGCGAGCTGGGAGCAGCGCTGTGTCTTTGTCCAAGGCGCAGAGAGATCGGGATAGCGGTGCTGCTGGGAGATTTGGTTGGCGTCTCTTGTGCGCTCTTCCTTCGTCGATGGGAGAAGACGTCACGCTTGAGGCTTCGCTCCTCGGGAGGTGTATCCGGTCGGCTGTCCGGCAAGGCTGGCATGTCTGGCGTGTCTTCAGCTGCTGTCACTGGGCTGCCGGGTTCGCTTGGAGGCAGTGGTAGCAAATCGCCATACTGGGGATCGATGGCGGGTTTGATTGCGCGAGGAGCAATCTCTGGGTCAAAATCATCAAAGTTTCGCGATGCGACGGAGTTGGCTGTATCGCGAGCTTCGGACTCCTCCTTTTCGGAGGCGTGGCCGGCATTGAGGCGAGAGTTGCTAGCAACGATAGCAGCTGTCGCCAAGCCGACACCCGCGCCAAGGGTGCCGGCATTATCTAAAAAAGACTCCTTATCCAATTTCTTGGCATCTTCTTTGCTGCTGCCTTTGAACAGTGTTGCAAACAGACCGCTAGATCTTTTCTCGCTCTTGTCGACCTCTTTGTCCTTGCCACGCCGAGTTGACCCCGCAACAGACGCAGAAGATTTGGCGAGTTCTTCGTTCCCGTATAGAGAGGATCGCTTGATCTTACGAGACGAGCCGGGCGCAGAAGCAACTGACTTGGCGTCGTCATCGTCGTATAACGATGATCGTTTGCTTCGTCTCTCCCGATGGCGCTCGTCGCTCCGGGACTCGGAAACCACTGAGCTTACCTCTCGATCTTCCCAGGGGTCCCTTTTCCGATCGGGTGGGCCATCCCCATAATCGTCAAAGTCAGTACCGCTTCGACGCTTCGACTTGCTGCTACGTTTGCTGGAGCTGTCCCTTTCGCCAACCTCAGACCCCGGCGCCGACTGGGACATGATCTCAGAACCAACAGAGTCTCTCTTGGACTTGGACTTGGATCTCCTGAGAGTGTCCCACTCCTCCTCCGGCTCCACCGTACGGGTCGTCGACTTGTCGTCGGCATAATCCGTACGAGCGGACACACGCGAAGATGTGTCGTCGTCGAAGTCCCGGCTCTTTCGGTTCTTCTTGGACTTCTTCTTGCCAACATCTTCCAGGCCGGCATCGTCAGCCTCGCGCGGCTTTGAATCATCATCACGAGGTGGGTCCCCGTAAACTGTGACATTGCCCAGAGCCCTCTCTTCAGCTCTCCCTTCCTTGTCACGCTTGTGATGCTCCTTTTTACTGAGCTGGCTCTCGGGAGCATCTTCAAACTCGGGAGTCTGGCATGATTCAACAGGCAAAGGGTCGGTAAGCTCGATTGACTGACGCTTGGCTTTCTCAAGCTTCTTTTTTTCCTTCTTGCTCAGTTGGCTCTCTCCAAAATCACCAGAGGTTGGTACTTCGGATGATGGCTGTGAAACGAGAGGCTCATTGGCGTCCATAGACCGGCGTTTCCCTTCCTTTTCCATTTTCTTCTTCTCCTTTTTGCTCAACTTTTTGGACGCATCTTCCAAATCGTGTGTGGCAGCTGTCGACTCTTCTCTTGCCATATCGATAGGTTCGGAAAAGAAGCCAGGCTCGGAGATAGCCTTCTGCTTAGACGTAAGATCTGTCACTACATCGGAAAAGGACGAATGATTCCATCCATCGCCGTTAGGTTCACTAGAGTGGGGAGGAGAATCTCGGCGACGGTAGGCAGGATCATCGATTACGATATTGGGGTCAAAGCCGGTGTCTTTGAGGCCAGCGGCAAGGGTAGCCGCGAACTCAATGTCATCAGCGAAGCCACCTGGCATCTTCTCGGAAGTCGGCCTAACAAGCTTTGGGCCAGGTATAGGTGGCTCGGATTTGGCGTCATCGTTGAAATCGTCTCTATCCCTTCCGGGTCTATCGCGAAAGCCGACGCCGACATCAGAACTGGCTTCTTTCTTCTTCGATCGTGATCCCTTGACCTCGGGTTCGTTTGCGGGCTCAGATCTACTGTCCGCGATGGCGGCTGCAATCATTCCCCACTGGCTGGCTTGGTCGAGGTGAGGCCGGCGGGGCTTATCGGCAGAATCAGCTTTGCTGCTTGCAGGTTCTGAGTCGCCTCCAGATTCGGGCCTCTCGACTTCGAATCTCTTTGTCGAATTCTCGCCCCACGTGACGGACTTTGCAGTGGAGGACACTGTGGAAGTAGCGGCGGATTTCATGAGATCACTTTTTGACCCAATGGCGTGGTCGTCGATCGAGTCGTCTTTAGAGATGGACTTCTTCTTTTTCTTCTTTTTCTTATCCTTGTCTTTACCTTTGTCATTGCCATCGTCTCGATCCCTATCTCGGTCTCGGTCTCGATCCCGATTTCTGGCCCCTACCTCTGATTTATTGCCAACTTCATTTGCCACTCGCGACAAACTCGGTGTTGGCTGACGACTGGGTACGGGAGTAGGATAAACGAGGTTCAAAACTGGACGTTCGCGCTCACAGGATGGATCGCGCGAGGTGAACAAGTTCGGCGATCGGCCTGTTGTCTGGAATTTGTGAAGCTCCTGAGGGTAAATCTTGTTGTCGATCTTGACGTCTGCGTCAGGGACAGCGAATAAAGTCTCCTTCGACTTGGCTTCTTCCATCTCCGGGGGTGTGACGATGGTGAAGGACGTTGGTGGAGAGGCACTGTCGTATTTGTTGATGATGGACTTGTCAGGTGCTGCACTGCGAGATCGTTGTTCGTCGGCTGCCATCTTCTGGGCCGTTATAAGCTCGCGGTAGTATCGGTCTGCCTCCTCCTGAATTGGGTCTCTAGCTGGCTTGGAGTAGTCCTCGTGTCGACGACGCTCTCGTGATCTGCCCATCTCAAGAACCACTGCGGACGCCACCGTCGCCGCGGCAATAGGGGCTGTCGAATGTTCTGCTTTCTCGAAAATGTTTCTTGCGTCATGACCCGGTTCTTCGTAGTAATCATGCCGTCGTGTATCAGGGCCCTGCGGTGCGTCACGAGTAGTTTTATTGTAGTCCTCCGCCATGCGCTCGATTTCAAACGAGTCCCTGCGGCTTAATCTGGTTTCAGAGTGTTCTAAGCGTGGTGGCTCATCATCGAAATCTGGCTCCCGATCAACCGTGACGACGGCCGGAGTCAGTGGACGTGCCGGAACCGTTGCAGCAGAGACCAGCGAAGAGCCCAAGGCACTTTGAGCAACTTGGAATTGGAAAGGGTCAACTCCATGTTCTTTGGTACTAGGTCGGTATTTTTCAAGAGACTTGGCAGCCATCTGCTCGTCTTTGCGTCTTTCATCGCGATCCCCATACTTTCGACTCTCCCGTCTAGAGGATTTTGAAACCTCGCTCTTCGAGTCGCGATCACGATCACGATCACGATCACGGTCCCGGTCTCGGTCGCCATCGCTGCGCTTGGACTTGCGAGAGGACTCCCCTTCAGCATAATGATCTGCTTTTTTCTCACGGCGCTTTCGCGGGGTCTCATCTTCTTCGTGACGAGAGTGACGTTTATGGTCTCGTTCATCTGGGTTTTTAGAGGAATACGAGTCTCTCTTGGACTTGCGACTCAGTTCTGAATCGGCCTCTTTGTCGCGACGCCTCGAGTCTCGCTCGCGGTCTCGATTCTCGTAGGATTCAATGCCGCTGCGCTTGCTTTCCTTTTCTCTACGCTCAACATCCCGCGAGAGAAGATCCTTGGTCTCGGGGAGACCATCCTTGCGCTCCGCTCTGCGCTCTTCGCGGCGTGACTCCCTCTTTGATTTGCGGTCTGAAGCAAGAGCTACGGCAGCTGCAGCGGCTGCCGCAAGCCCCGTTAGCTTGCTTCCGGTGCCTAGGCCGGTCTCGTCAGAGCGTGTGTGTGTCTGTCTGGCTGCTTCAAGCTTGCTCTCCTCCTCCAACTTCTCTGTTTGGTACACCTTTGAGGAGACCGGTGCCTTCGGGCTCGGCTGCTGGAGAGGAATAGGAGCCGGCCGGGATCGATAGGGAAGATCCCGTTGGGCAGCAGTCATGGTAGACACTACATCCACATCGAATGGGTTCGGTTCGGGGGTCGAAAAAGGGTGCACATTTCGTGCAGGGCCTTTGTACATGGGTTCGGTCTCGGCGCGGCGCAGCTTCTTGAATTGTTGGTGATCAGCCACGGGTTGGCCCTCGCCGAAACCGCAGGGCGTATTGATCATTCCTCGAAGAGAATTCTGGGGACCAAAGAGCCGGGGGTCTACGACAGAACTCTTTCGGCTACTTCTAGCAGGGAGACTCTCTGCTGGTCGAGAGGACATGCCAGATCGGCCAGCCGTTGATGACACACCAGCTCCCGCAGCGGCACCTGCGACACGTGCGGCTGCGGACATGGCAGGGTCGAATGAAGGTCGAGTAGGTTTGATGGCGTTTGAGACTACTGAGCCATAGGCCAGAGCCGATTCGGCGTCGCTGAAGCCGCCCTCTTCGTCAGAGGCATCTTCCCAGTCTGAATCATCACTGGAGTCCTCCGAAGAGGCGCCGTGATAGGGCCTAGAGCTGTCGTTGCCGCGCGTCCCTATGTCTCGTCTTTTTTTTCGAACTTCACTCACGGCCGCGGCAGCCACTGCCAAGCCGGATGCTTTGATTCTGCCTGAAGTTCGCACATGGTGATCGTTCTGCTTCCTTGCAATCCCAGAGAGCTGACGACCAATGGCAAGAATCTCTTCATCGGTCTTGTCCCGTTTGGTGAAACGACTGGGTCGACTAGAGCCAGCTCCATTGCCCTTCTCATCATAGTCCTTTGTGTTTCTCCGGTCTTTGACTCCGGTCTCTTGCACTGGGTAGCTTCCAGAAGTGGCGCGATTCTTGTTGTTCAACTCTCGGCTTTTCTTGCGAGGAATATAGCCATTTCCATAGGCCAGGTCGGAGTTGACTGACGAGGATGACGAGTTGCCAAAGTATAGCACACGGCGGTTTTTGGCCCTGCCACTTCTTCGGCGACGGACCCGACGCTCTGAAGGTGCCCGCCAAAATGTACCAAGCAGGCCTCCAAATCGAGTCTTGGCAGGGTAATGCCGGGAAATGTCGAGCAGTGAGGATGCGACCGAGCTCGAGGAGAATGAGCCTGAGCTATCCGATGCAGCTCTTTGTCTCACGGAGCGATCGCGTTCCTGATATCGCTGCCATTCTTGACCTCGATCCCGGTCCCGAATGCGATCTTGGTCTCGAGGTGTGGCCTTGTCTCTTTCCCTGTCTCTGTCTGAAGCTTCACCACCACGAGTTCTTGTGGTCGCAGTCGCTATGGGTGTCGGTGTCGGATGTGAAGGATAGTATTCCGGATAGTTTGTAGATGAGTGTATGTTCGGATTCGTCATCGCGTTCATGTTCATGTTCATGTTCATGTTTGAAACGGTGTTGATAGGTTGAGGCGGGATAAAGGAGAGGTCCTCGCGCGAATTTCGCCTCTGATCCCGCTTCCGCCTCCTAGAGCTCTCAGGGCTCCGGCGGCGGGAATCTCGCATCATCATGGCTGCCGCTCAGTCGGCCGGTGAGGGCGGCGATGCATCTGCCTGTTGCCTTGTCTTGATTTGGGTATTAGATTTATAGATGATGGCAGGTAGTTCAAAGGACAAGGCAGGTCGAGACAAGACAATGTACGGAGTAGCAGATCACTACGGACGTACGGATGAGAAGAGAAGGGGAAAGGAGAAAAGGCATGCAACCCTGGTAGCAGCCGTAGCAGCCGTAGCAGCCGTAGCAGCCTTGTTGCAGCCTGGTTGGACGGCAATGTTTTGATTTTGGGCTGAAGCTCAGGCCCTTCTTGGTTGGCCCCGGGCCGTCTCCATGAGTGGCATCGAGTGCAGAATGGCGGTGGCTGGGACAACAAGCGTCAACTGACTGGTAACTGGTACACCCCACTGTACAGTGATAATAGGTGTAGAACGTGTAGAACCTCGACTCGATCAGTGGCCTGGGACAGCCCGAGCCCGGGCCAGCTGCCAAAGGTGGGGCTCCCGAGTCCCAACCCATTGACTGAACTTGTCTGCAGACGTCTAGACGCTTTGTTGAGGTTCTTGCCGCGTGGGCCAATTATCACCACCCACTGCATTCACATCACATCACCACCCGAGCCCATCATCATCGCCACGAAAAGTCAACGCAATCATATTCATCAGTTCGTTGCCCCCCCCCCTCTTCCCGAAAAAAAGAAAAGAAAAGAAAAGAAAGAGAGCAAGTGGAGGAGGAAAAAAGACTCATTCCCTCAAAAACCAGGAACAGCCCTCGCTCGAACATGCAAACCCCGCTTTGGCCTAGCCGTCACCCCATACCGAACAACCAACTTGTTCCTGTCCATCATGTCCCGATCCCTCAGCTCAAACTCGAACCTGCCCGCCCACGCCGCCAACAGACACGCAAACTCCGACTTGGCGAAGCTCGCGCCAATACAGCTCCTCGGCCCGTGCAAGAAGGTCAAGAAGGCATAATTGCTGCTCGCGCCACCACCGCCCGCCGCCCTCTTCGCATCCGTCTCCGCATCCACCAACCACCGCTCTGGCTTGAACTCCATGGCGTCGGTGCCCCAGAGGTTCGGGTCGACGTTTGTGCCCCAGGGGGAGAGCATGATGACGGTCCCCTTTGGGATGTGCTGGCCCTGAATGGTGGTGTCCTCGGTGGCCTCGCGCGAGGTTCGGGGCACGGGGGGGAAGACGCGGAGCACCTCGTTACACACGGCGTTGAGGTATGGTAAGCTGTCGATGTCGGCGCTCGTCAGGTCGGCATCGTCGTCTAGGGGCGGGAGGTTGTCGCGGATCTCGTTGCGCAAGCGAGTCTGCACGGCAGGGTGGCACGACAGGAGGTACGTGGCCCACGTCAACGCCGAGGCGGTGGTTTCGTGACCGGCCGCCAGGAACGTCATGAGCTGGTCGACGAGGTTGTCGTCGCTGAAGCGGCCGCTCTCCAGGGCGACGGAGAGGATGTCCACATCCGTGCGCTTCTTGTCGTCGGCCATCTTGCGCTTCTTGTCGCGTATGAGATGCCGGCATGTGCTCCTGATGACGCGGTTTGCGTTGTCGACCACACGGTTCCTCGTCACGGGCAACATTCCCACCAGCCACGTCGGGAACAGCAGATGCAGGAGGCTCAGGATTCGCGAACCCCCTTGCTCCACCATGAGGGACTTGTACGTCACGGCCAAGGGGTTGCTCGGATCCCGGATGCTCCCGAAATCGACACCCAGCCCCGCCACGCCGATGATGTCCAGCGTGCATCTGTTCGCCCAATCCAGTGCGTCGAGCTGCGCTACGCCGTCGCTGTCCGCCTTGGACGTCATGGCCTGGACCACCTCCCGCGCCTTGTTCCAGAACACCGGATACAGGTCCTTGACATGGCGGAACGCGAATGCCGGCATGAGATGCCGTCGCTGGGCCTTGTGGACGTCGCCCTCGGTAAGGAGGATGCCCACGCCCAGCACAGGCGCAAGCAGCTTGCGCACAATATCCGGCCGCTTGAACTGGTAGCTCTTGGTGACGAGGACCTCGGCGAGACCCTTGTCGGACGACACCAGGACGCGCTCCATGTTGAAGAACCAAAAGTACCGAAGCAGGCCATCATGTGGAATCGTGGTGATCCTATGAGGAGCATTGCAACATGTCTGTATTAGCACCCACCAGTCTGGATATAAGCCAAAATAGAACAAGAAAACAAGAAAAAAATATGGCGGGACCATGTTCGTACCACTCCCTCGTAGGTTCCCCCTCGGCCCCCTCGGGCATCATCAACCTCTGTCCATGCCCAAACAACCAATGCGCGCCCCCAGCAGTCGGAAGCTTCCTCAGCGGCGACACGCAACGCGGATAGATCAACACAGACCAGATGGCCCATGCAAATGCGGCGACGGCCCACGCGCCCGCGAATGCCTCGGCGAGTACCAGTCGCGATTGCACCCCCGCCGCGAAGATGAGATAGACGCATGCCGTCAGCGAGAGGGCTGTGATTCCAAAGCCGGGGAAGCCCATGATACCCCGGATGTCTCCCCCTCTTTGCCCTTGTTCTTCTGCCGCCTTTGCCCTGTTGATGTGGCACGCACGTCCGAGTGGGATGAAAATGAAATAAATCAAGTATAAGATGGAATAAACACTCCTTGGCAATAGCGGGAAATCGAATCCCCGTTCCAAGAGGACGCCTCGTCCTTTTTAACCTCAATGCAATCATATCCCCTCTCCCCTCAGCACAGTCACGGTTTGTCTCAATCATATCCAGCCGGGAAATTGTTCGATTGGACAACTACTAGGCAAAGCGGGGCCGTCGATAATCAAACGACGTCCCCGGGTCCAAGCCTCGGGCGCTAACGCCGTAAACGTAATCGATTCGAAGAAGACGCCCACCGTGTTTTAACGTCATTCTCTGTAACCAGTGTACGATTTGTTCGCCATCAACGTCGGTGCTCGGCTGCGGACAAAATACTTTACAAAATTCGTTTTTTTCCTGCCAACCACATCATACTAGGGCAGGCCCAAGGGTTCCGCACGGAAACATTGAAAATCAGCGCGTCGGTGGCGTCTTCTTTAACAAGGGTCCTCTCAAAAAGATGGGTGTCCACAGCTCCACGTCACAAAGCACATTCCAGGGTGGTCATCCAACGACGTCCTGGAGGGGGAAAAAAAAAAAAAAAAAAAAAAAAAAAGCGCCCCCAACCCAAAAGCAGGCACTTTCCGACTCACCGGACGTGCACATCGCCGCTCGGATGCAAGTCTGCGCAGCACAGCCAAAGCTTCATGTCCAGAATTCCGAGCCCCCTCCCCCCCCCTCCGCAACACAGAACACAGCGCGAAACTTGGACCCATCGCCGTGGCCCCTGATGGACGCGGCGGCGGGGTTTCCCATGATTCCAGTAGACCACGATCGACTTTGCCGTGTCACGGCCCTGGCATCAACGAGCACGCAAGGCAGCGTGAGGGCAAGCGCCGCGCGCATATTTAGAGGAGCTGGATTGGATCCGTTGGAGCAATATTCAATCAAATCGATGACGGCTCATCAATGGCGATGAGCAGGTGTTGTATTGTGGCCAGCAACCCAGCCCAAATAAGTGATGGACGACTTGATTCCAGCAGTTGAGCGCACGTAATGATAGATGACACCAATGCTATTGACTAAATTGAAACAAGTCGAGGTCGCCGTGAAACGATGACCATCTCGAAAAGGTCAGGGTTTGCAAACCTGTGCGTTCCCAACTCTCCTTTATTTCCCGGGGTCCTGCGTCTTTGGTAGTCGGTTGGCCCAAAAACAACACCCCAGCCATTCAACAACAACAACAACAACAACAACAACAACTGGCAAAGGCCGAAAAGGTCAAGAATGGATTTTCCAAGTAAACAGAAAGGTGTCTCACTGCAGGGGGCTCATCTGTCCAAGAACCACGCCGCCAGGAAGCTAGGAAGCTCGGGGAGTGAGGAATCAAGCACACAATTGCTGGCCCAGGATCCTCATTGCATCTTGCCTAATTGCAACTGATCTTTCCGTCCGACGTTTGTCCGGCCGTGATGATTTTGAACCCGAGTGTGTCCCAAGTGGCACCATGGAACTGAATTGTCATTTCTTTCACGGCTTTGACTCCGATAGCATGCGGCTCCCAAGCTTTCACAGAGGTCGCGTCATCTTTACTCGAAGAACAAAACTTCTCATTCGGTAAATCAAACTCGATGGACCATGTGTCTTTCAAACCCACTTCAGCAAGCATCTTGGCGATTGCAGGTGGATATCCTCTATAAAGGTAACGAATTGGTTTCGTTTCCGACGTTTGGTTTGCCAAATTTGTTGCCCACTCCACGTAACTCTTGCGTCTTATTCCCCTTCCCCTGGCTTCGTATCGGAGCACAGGAAGGTGAAGATCTTCTGCAGAGTGGTTTTCCAACGTGACGTGTAGCGTCCTGAAGCCAGGTTCCAAAGCTAGGCCAGAGACCGCTGCAGCAGCGGCCAAAACCGCGGTCAGAGAGTAGTGCATGCTCAACAACGCTCACAATAGGTGAGTGTGGCGGGTTCAACCTGTTGAATCATGTCAGAAGGCCGCCTTGGCAGAGATGGTAGAGGACCCAAGGCGGGGGGGACTAACGGGAATCAGGTCGTCACGATGCTGTGTGGAGGGATGAAAAAGTTGACATGTCCAACTGGGCTGGGTTTTACACAGAATGGCGAACTTTTGCTCGAGCGTAGATGGGCACCCCTCTATAAGTAGGCGTTGTGATCACGAACCGACCCCTTTGTTTTCCCTATGAGTAGTTCCTCTGAGAAGAAGAATATGGAGCTAAACACGTTTTCGATAATTCCTGCACATCAGGGTCCAGAATGAACCTGAATGGGTCGTCAAGTAGGAACAACCCAAGCCAAGAGGAGCTTCGCGATCTGCATAAAGCTGAAGCTCTGTGGATATCTTTTTCGGAACAAGACAAGCGAGCGTTGTTCCAAGAAATAATGCCATTAACACAAATGAAATATGTACGCACCTCCTAGTTCAGGCAGTTATAGGCCAGGATTTGACTGGGTGAGTGTTGGGCCTTCCCTTCCGAAGAGGAAGCTCGCCTCGGCCAGCTCGCCTACATTTGCCCAAAGTCTTCACTCACTGAGTCGGTTTGAGTCGGTTGACAGCTGGCGAGAGTGCAATCCGCCGCATCTAGTGCCAAGGCGAAATCTTCCCACGATAAGGACATGTACGTGATGGTCTTTCTTGCTGCCGGCAAGTGGTGGGAGCGGGCGCTGAGAAAGTGCCTAATTCGACGGGCAGCCGGTTGTGCCTCGACGACCCAACAGGTCTTCTTGGTACGGTTTTGCGCAAATATGTACCCGTACCCAGCCCAGTGCACGACTACAAGCCCCACATGATCTGATTACTAACAGCTGTTGTCAGCTGTTAGTAATCAGTGGAGGGTGGGGCTCTCGGCTCGAGTAGAAAGGACTTTCTCTAGCCACGCAAAGTAGCGGGAAGGCACATGATTGGCTTGTTATTTCCCTGGTCTTGTTGTTACATGTACATAAGCAAACGGCCCCAAGTGGTCTCGTTCCACCTGGAGGATAACATGCAATCAAGAAAAAACCGAATAATAGCAAGCACCAACGTTCTTGGCATAATCCGCCGATTTCAGTCATGCATTAACTTCCGCTGCCGAGTCTGCCAAACTCTGCATCCATCGCTGTGTCGTCTCTCCACTGCCTACGGCACTCGGAGAAATACATTTATACCATCTATGAGAAGGAGTAAAAAGTGGAACAAGATTGAGAAATCGAGTAAAGAACAAAGTTTGCTGACCAATCAAGCCATGCATATGCTATTCCTCCGCAAAACGCCATGCCATGCCATGCCATGCCATGCCAAGCCATCATTCTAGCGTCATCCCATGCCCTTGAGCGCAAAAAAAAAAAAAAAAAGATAAGATAAGAAAGAAGCGGTCATCGGTACAACGACCTAGGCCGTACAATGAAAGGGAGGGGGAAGAG
Organism: Epichloe amarillans; assembly: GCA_024072835.1. NCBI lineage: Eukaryota > Fungi > Ascomycota > Sordariomycetes > Hypocreales > Clavicipitaceae > Epichloe > Epichloe amarillans. The sequence continues at coordinate 1,729,072 of CP099635.1, read as the reverse complement.
CTGGATGTAGGGAAGCGAAAACCGGGGACTGAAAGTTCGTCACAGTTCGTCAGCTTTATACAGAGAGAGTCCACGGCCGCGGGGTTGGCGACTAAACAGAGCCAGTGTGCTAGAAAAACCTTGGATCACCACCAGGGCCGATTCCTGCTCGGCCGAAGGGCAGATAATTCTGCATCATCTGGCTGTCGTGTTGGGTTCTCCATAGTGGACAGAGATGATGCGTGGATAGTTCCTGATAAAGTAGGCGTGGAAAGAACAGAGCGGGATTGAGCTTGGGATTGTAATGGATTGGGTATGCTCCGTTCTCGCAGCGACGAGCCATTGACAACTACCGGAGCCATAGGATCAGTGGGCCGTGGTGTTCTAGATGACGCCGCCTGCCCGCGCCTCTCATTCATGCCGTTGAGCTGTGCATTCGTTTCCCTCATGACGGGTCTGGATTGCAGACGATGCTGGGGCGGCGGTGCGGATCCTGCCACTGAAGTTTGGGCACCCCAAGAGCCCCCCTCCCGCGGCCTTGTAAGGTCCTGGCTAGCAGGGGCGTCGGAAGCCGAGCGGGGGTGCATGGCTCCGACACCTGCAAATCGAGCCTCCGCAGGTACTGGACCACTGCGGCGTTGTCGGGTCCTGCGTTGATCCTGATGAGTGGCGGCATCATCCGGTGGTGGGCGGCGCTCCCTATTTCGATCCGCTCGATGAAACAGTTCCTGAAGTTCAGTTTCCGTTATTGGACCAGCGGCCAGTCTGGCAATCAGCTCATCGGAAAGCCTGATGAATCCAAAATCAGTTCTTCGCTTGGCAATTAATAGCAAGCTTTTCGCGACTCACCCAGCAGGCAACGGTAGCCCTCGCATCCGCATCATGTTGATAAATGTTGTTGCTGATCCGTAGGAATGCCTCGGTTCTGCCTGTAATTTTGCTCGACAATAGGGGCAGCTATCTGATTCGTCGAGCCATTTCCTTATACAGTGGTCCCCGAAGATATGCTTGCAATGCGGTAGTCGCAGAGGTGCCTCGTTGACACCCTCGGGACTTTCAACGCCATAGTCGTTGTAACAAATGACACACGCTACCGATGAACCATGAGTTTTCCATCATTCCCAAAGCATTCGTACAATGACATTTCACACGACCTACCTTTTTCGTTCTCTGGCAAGGAAGAGATTTCCACACTTTCCAGAGATTGTACTGCCGCTCTGGATGCCACCAACTTGCTTGACATGGTGCTGCCACGAAACATTTGCATTTGGCGTGCAACCATGTCATCGCTGACTCGGGGATGAGGCCTCGGCAATAATGGTGTTGGGATCTCGCCCGAGGGATCCTGACTCGCTTCATCCTGTGACCGAGACAGTCCAGGCCCGGATTGACGAGAACTCATAGATCGTCGAGATCGAGAGTAAGCCTGTCGGCGGCGGTCAGAGGCCGGGGATGCGAGGCTAGTGAAGTCTCTAACTTCGAAAAAGGCGACAGCTGTGGTCATAAGTCATTGTATTAGTCGTCTTGAATCAAGGGAGAAAAGAGAGAGAGAGAGAGAGAAAGGTATTGTGTTTTGTGTCATGCTCTAGATTAGCTTGTAGGCAAGCCTCGTGGTCAAAACCCAAACATGATGAAAACAAGAAGGAAAGCGCGAGCAAAGTATCATGATCATGAGGTATTTGACCACAGAATCGTTGGCAAATGTGAAATAGATTTGCGGATGACGCGTTTGGCGTCAAGCATTACTACTTACATGACTGAGGCCGCTGGGTCCTTTGCGAGCTTGTTGGTGGTACCTGCGTTGAGTGGTGGGGTGAGATTGGGGAGAGCGGGTAAGAGAGCGTTGTACTTGATGACGAAGCACCCGCAGGTTCTGGGACGTTTGCTGGGCGCTCAGAAGACGGAAATAAAGAGGAAGTCGTTGGCAGAGAATCCAAGATCACCCCCGGTGATGCCCAATCAGCTGCAACAGGCGGCTGCAGAGCCAAACCTCGTGTGCTGAAATAATTGGTATTTCCCAGCTCACTCTCTGGTATTGAAGAGTCTGAAGTCGCATTCATGACAGAATTGATTCCCGGCACAGAATTCATTACGCCCGACATCGGCTGCAAATTCGAAGTCCAATAGGTCGAGGCTGCAGGAAGTCCGACAACCGAGTCAGGGTTCTGTAATGCGCGAAGGCTACGGTCTGGGTGAGGTAGAGCGCTATGCTGACCGATTTGTGTAGCTTGGGCAGGTCCCGGGTTTGTTGAGGCCTGTTGGAAAGTATGTTGATGAAAATACAAGGGTCCCAGCGGCAACGATTGAGCATGCCACGGCGACATGGGCGATGTGTGGGGATGAACCATCCAGGGACCTGGCGAGGCTTGCATCAATGGATCGTCGTTCGAGGGTAGTCTCCGAGGGTTATTCGGGAGGAGATTCGTTTGATCCATCTTGAGCCGGTGTTGTCGCTGGATCTCCCTTTCCGAGCGACGCTATCGGTCGTCGGCAAATGTTCAACGAGATCGAAAGTGGCGTGGACTCACGGCCACCAATATTGGCAGAGGCTGGATCGAGAGGAGAGCAGCCCACACGCTTTGTGATTGGAGAGCCAGGTGATTTCGAGGTGAAATGATCTAGTGATATCTGGACTAGCTGTGTTGAAAGAACAATGCTGATGCTTTCTTTTCTTGATCGCTGGCTTTCTTCGTCTTCTTCTTCTTCAGCTTCAGCTTCAGCTTCTTCAGAGTAATCTGCTGACTTGTAACACTATCCGTGCTGTTCTGCTAGACTGATTTGAGAGCTTGGATGCGGCGTGGCAGGCATCAAGCCAGGCTAGCAATGATAGGTACAAGAAGGGGCCAAAAGACGAACCAAAAGACGAGCGAGAAAGACGGGACGATGAGAGCGGGGACTGATAGAATCGACGCCTAGGTGTCCGGTTTGCTATATGGCGATAGATGACGAGAAAGCGGGAAAGTCGGGGCTGAGCTTGGATGAGATCGAGAATGGTGTACGGAGGAGGCATACGATGAGGAGGATGGTTGAGAAGGACGCAGTATTCGAGACCAAAGGGGGTAGGCGCGATACGATGGATGTGACGAGGGACAGTGGTTTAATACACCCGATAGTGAGAAGCCCAAAGCCGGAACGAGTTATGGTTCAGGCTTGTCAGGGCTCAAACGTATGAGAGTGGGTTGTATCAACCACGGGCAGGAGCGTCCCATCCGATATGCGATATCCGGTCGTTGTAATCGTAACGTTGGGTCAGGCGCTCGTCACGAATGCGAATGTTGGACTCGTACACCTCCTGCTATGCGGTGCGGGAGCTAGAACGAGAGCAGACTGGTCAGAGCAATCCACCAACGACGGTGATCTGTTCATCGGCCCGAGTTATGAGAGGGTAAACGAACGATAAGATCAACCAGAATGAAAGCCCGCCTGAAAAGAGAGGGAAGGGGCAGAAGGAAGACAGCAGAGATGGGAGCTGGGGTTCAAGGACGAGGCCGAAGCTGTGAGTAGGCCCAGAAGCTTAACAATAGCCAACCACTTGTGGAGACGAGCCGGTCTCGTCGGATGATCATGGGGCACGAGCGAAGCAAGCAAGGGCAGGAGCCTTATTTGCCAGTACTACTCCGTAATCCGAAGCGTTTGACGGACGCGGGACGCACATCAGAGTGAGACTAGAAGGCGAAAGAGGCGGCCTAATGCGGCTGGACATGCGGAGCTGCGCACCAAGTACAAACACCACAACTCAAGGGACGGCACGGACACAGAGAGAAATTGGGAGAAGCGAAACGCAGACAGAGCTCGGTGGGTCATTGGTTATTTTGTTCTCGTCGGAGAGCGCGTGTGCGAGAAGAAGTGAATCCCAACTTGTTGGGAAGAGAGGGAGGAAGGGCGGTGGCATCTGGAGCAACAGGGCCAAAATAGCATAGCGAAAGGACCTGACGACGAAACCAAAGGCGGAAACGGTGATTCAGGCCCAGGCCGTCCCATGTGGGCGGCTGAGCCAACTTGACAAAGGACCAAAGGAGGAGGAGAGGGCCAGGCATGAATGAAGCGGACGCCAGTGAAAGGCAGAAGATCAACAAGTAATATTGACGAGGCACCATCCACGAGGCACCATCCATCCAGCTTGCCAGCTCGGCTGGATGGGCCGGCCACACACGAGAGTGACGCACACGAGAGTGACGGGGGAGGCAAGGCCAGGAAGCTACCAAGACTGGCAGATAAGCAGACCAGGAGGAGGAGACAGAAGGCATCATAGTACTGCGTGCGGTATGGTATGGTATGTGCTGTGTGAGAGGAGGGGTGGGCACATTGGAGGAGGGGGGCAAGGCCAGGCCAGGCGGAGCAGCATGGATGCAATTCTGTCTGGTAGGTAGGTAGGTAGGTAGGTAGGCATCAAATGCAAAAGCAAAAGCAAAAGCAAAAGCCACATGCACCAATGATTTGTGCACTCGAAGTGTTGGCGGCCGTCTTTGATGAATCGACGAGCCGACGCTTGACGATGGGCTGGCTGGCTCACTGGGCTCACTGGGCTCACTGGATGGCGCGCACTCGCAAACGGGCGGTGTGAATAAAACAAAACTATTTCGCAAAGCTCCGTAATGAATACTCGCTCGTCATGCTGGACTGGCCTTGGCCTGACCTTGACCTGGCGTGGCCTGGCGTGGTCTGGCGTGGCCTGGCGTGGTCTGGTTTGGCCCGGCGTCAAAGGTGGGAAAAGCAGGAAGGAGACACCTGAAGAGTCAATCACTTCCACCTTCCCCCCACAATAGTACGGTACTGATCGTCATACGATCTGACTGGCTTGTGTTCTGGGAGACGGACGCGTGTGCCAGCACCTTGAGCCGATTTCGCTCAAATTCATTACACGTTAATACGGATTACTTGGCTCGATGTTCCGTCTGACAAGGTAAACCGCCTGGAAATCTTCATCCCGTGAGTACTCCGTGCATGACCACGGAATGGAGCCTTCTACGCCAAGTCGCAAGTGACCATGCAACACACTTATTAGCCGATAACGATGGGGCGCTGCCTGGAGGGGCAGAGGGGAAAGAAAGAGAAGGCAAGGGAAGAGGGGGCAGGCATATGGGGCACGGATTGCATGGCTTGTTGGGAATGTTATTCACAAGTTTGCTTGATAAACACGCCCTATATACGCCCGTACATGCTGGGTTTGTGCTCAAGCTCGGAGCTTGGACTTGTCTCTGACCATCAACGGAAAAGTGCAGTGTCAACAGGGTGTACGGATTAGGGGAACTGGTAGACTGGCCCACGGCAAAACAGTCAGCATCGAGGCTGCATCCAAAGGCGGAGGGAGAATGGCCACCCCGACGAGAGACGGACGAAGAGAACAGATTGACGGACGTGCAAGGTGAGAGGCGATGAGGCCTTGTTTGAACGAGGAGCAAATGAACGCTTTGCTCACTGGGCATGAGCCGCACGGTAGGGTTTAGTTTTCCCTGATCCATATTGACCAGAGTTAATTTCGCAAGTTGGCCGGGATGACATTTTGGAGTCATGACGCAGAGGGCATCAACGGCGACGCATCAAAGAGGAGAGAAGGCGGGTCAAGCATCGATCAGATTTTACAAGGAAGTGTGCGGATGGAAGGACAATGAGAAACAGGCAAATTGGGTCTCGACAGCAATGGCGCCGACTGGCAGACGACAACCGAGCACAGGAGACGATGATTTTTTTTTTTTTGAAAAAAAAAAAAAAACACTTAACTAAGGGCAAAACCAATGCGAGAAGGGGAAACATGATGGGCAGACCAACTCGGCGTGGCGTGGCATGGCACGGCATCAACCAGACATCATATCATGTCTCTGTGACCAAGACCACTGCGGCAACAGAAGACAAGAGCGGCTGGAAACTGACTGGTTCGAATGAGCTGGCTTGGGCTCGTCCCAACTTTTAATAGGTATGTGGGCATGTACTCCGTACTCACCTGAACATGAAAGTGCGACCCATCTCATCCAGTCCATCTTATCCAGTTCTGGCGATTGGCGCGGGTGAGTAAGGTTGCTTGTGACCTCATCGACATGTCAAGAGTCATGTTGCTGGTAGCTTCATGACGGTTTCATTCGTCTTTTGACTTTATTGAGTCTGGCTGCGCCGTCCCCACATTGTCTGAGAACAGCCATGTAGGAGAACAACAAGCACCCAATGCCATTGCCCAGTTTTCTCAGAACCCAAACTAAATCATGTTGCTTGTTGAGGTGAGAATAGGGCGGGAAGTGATCACAAGGGAAGGACAGCCGAAGGGACTGAACACGAGAAACGTCGTGCAGTGCATACCCACAAATTCATTACTCCGTACGGAGCACTCGCCAGGGTATTATTATCGCACATGTTTTTTGTTTTTGTTTTTTTTTGGTCCATCATGCCCTCGACTTGTTCGACCGAAGCCCCCATCTCATGGCAAACAGGTCACTCACCAACTCGCAATTTTGGCAAAATAGCAGTCGATGGCCCGTGGCCACCAGCGCCCTCGTCTTCGTCTCCGGCTCATCTACATGTATTACTTGTCGGCTCATATCAGACTTTACCAGACTTGATCACTTTACCCAAACCAATTCGAACCACCTAACTCAGGCCCCGGCGGCTGGTTGTGGCTTTGAATGGGCAGCCCATTTGGGCATGGGAAGTTATCCTCTGGCCCGATGAGTAATCCAGGGCCATGACGACAAGTGTTCCGAGGCCAAAACATGACAGTATGTGCCTCTCTGCGTAGGGTTTCCCTTTTTATTTTTTCCCCTTTTGTGACACTGTCTGCCGCCGTGTTGCTTTTGCGTCCTGGACAGGTGAGCGAGCCCCCCCTGTTCGACCCCGTGTCACCAAAAGTAGGTCGGCCCATGCTCGTGATGCGGTTGGTCCAAGGGAGCAGGGTGAGGGATGGAGGCCTTCGCGCAATACATGAAGCCGGCGGATGGATCTGTGCTGTAACACGGGCTTTTCCGTATTACGGAGCAACTTGTTGATGATTCCACGGACCACGGATCCGTACCCAAATGCCGTCTCCGCTCTCCGTCGCTCTCACGTATTCCGTCTTGTCGACAGCGGAACCCCAGCATGGCCCATGTCCGGAAAATCCCTCCCGGTTGTTGCATGGACATGGAATTCCGTCAAAGGACGTGTCTCCAGCTTTGGGTAATATAAAGCGCCCCCCCCCCCCCCGGCCCCGGCCCCAAACTCAGTCAAGTCACCGCCATTCACACGGCTAGCTCATCACGCACCACCCACGACGTCGATAGGTTTTTCATTCGCTTCTGCTTGCTGTTCATTTCCATCCATCATCTGCCCACGGAAATAGCAGGGTCCGCACCCGAACAGAACATTGTTCAAATTAAATCGTTTGTCAGTTCCCCCCCCCCCCCCAATACAAATTCGACACGAGCACAGTCGCAGTCGCAGTTTGCAACAAACAAGTAAACAGCCTTGGTAATTCGTGGCCACCACTTTTATCAATGGCTCGCAATGTTGGCCCTCTTTCACTCTCCTCCCTTATACGCGATCCCATATCCCATGTGAAAAGAAGGCCCTGCCCAATGGTCATGCCAGCCAGCCAGCCTACCTACCAGTTGGGCATTTCCTGTTCGTCTCCGAACGGCACACAAAGCGACATGGCCGCTCCAGATGACGTGACGAAACGAACAAGTCACTGTCCAACGTGAGCATTGACGCCCTGTAAATATGCCATCTTCATCTGCACGTAAAGTAGCAAGAGTTAGTTCCCTCGGAATGCGAATGCCCACGGCAGGTCGAACACGCATGTTCCCATTATATAGGCGCGGGCTACACTACACCGAGGTTGCACTGTCGCGAATGACTCTATTCCATCTCATGCTCAGCTTGGGAAAACAACGGGGGGGGGAAGCTTCAATGCGCCATCGCTTAAAACCATGATACATGCATGCCCTCTGCGCCGCCTGTTTATTGACGTCCGGATCGACCAGCCAGACACGTCACGAAATATACTGCTCAGCCCCGTGTGATTTACTTCTTTGGAAGCCTGTACTTCCCGCCCGAGAACTCCAGTTCCGCATCGGCCACCTTGTCTCCCAGGAACTCCTGTAGCTCCTCATTACTCCATGACGACAGATCCGGGAAAAGCGTCCTCATCGTCATGGCGATTTGACCCAGAGCCATGGCTGGACTCGAGTTCGTCAGCATGGCCACGATGAATTGCCAATAGACTGCTCGTTGCTCCTGCGCCTTTGGATCAATCTTGGCCTTTCGTGGAGAAGAATGCGCCGGCGGTTCTGCCGCGCCGACAACCGAGGTCCCGTCTTGCCCGGCAGTCACCGCCCCATTCTCGTCACCCAGCCGCTCAAGAACCACATATGTCTGGTTCCCCGTGTCTCGAAGAACACGTCTTGACACCCAAAAGCGTAGGGCAGACTCCAGCATGTCCTCGTCAATCATGAGCATCTCCCATAGCTCGTTGAATGTGCGCCGCTGGGAATCAGAATGAGCACTGTCTTCGTCATTCTGGAAGGCATAGATGACGGCGGCCTCGTACGTCTTGCATTCGACTTCGATACTTCGATCCCTCAAGTCAAGCTGCACAGTTGCAGAGCCAATGTGATCTAGCCACCCCAGTTTTCGCGACGTCTTGAGCTGCTCGAAACCAGTCTCGTACTGGGCTTGAATCTCTGCTACGGGGGCCGGCACTTTAAAAGGCTCCTTTGGCAGACTCGGCCAAAAGAGGCGCGACAGGATCTTGGAACGATACGTGATGGAGCGTGACCGACGAGCATTACTTGCGCCGAGGGTCTTGCGAAGCACAGCGTCGACTCTTTTCGAGTCGTAGATATCTTTAACCATGACATCGCAGTTCTGGAGGGCGCTTTCCCCATACCTCTTCTTGAGTAGAGTGAGCACTTTGATTTCTTGCTGGAAGCTGGCTTGTTTCGAAAGCAGTCGTTCGGCCATGACCATCTGGAACTCCTTGATGAAGATTTCCTGGGAACCCAGAGCACTGATGAGCGTGCCAACCACGTCTTCATTCTTGGGCCGCTTATAGTTGGGGCCGGCGTCGACCGGATCTGGCACCCATGTCATGTCGTCCCAATCCAGATCTTCATCTTCAACGTGAACACGCTGTTGTTGAGACACCTCATTCATCAGGACGCCCAACTCGACGAGCCGCGTCTTCCCCTCGTCGTTTTTCATGCTGGCAGGGTTGGATAGTAGGCCAGTAACAACGATGCGAATGGCATCGTCTCTTTGGCACAAATACAATTGCAGGGCGTGAACGACTCGATCCAACAAGACCTTGGAAGAATCGAGTTGGTGGAACGTTCGAATCATGGAGATGTAGGTTTGCAGTATGTCCAATGTCGACCTGCCGGGATGAAGTAGCCTCTTCTGTAGAGAAGCGGCAAAAGTATCGGTGAGGTGTAGCCGACGTTGAGGTGTAGCTACGGCAGATCGAAGGTCTTCGAGGCCTCCTTTACTTTCGGGCCATTGCAATACGATGTCAAACAGCTCCTGCATTCGCAGAGATGCTAATCTCCCGATGGCAATGTCTCTCCATCTTTCAACATCGGCCCAAGTAACCTGACCACCAAGACGATTAAAGACCTCAACAGCTAGGCGACCGTAGTGGTTCTCGGCCCAGTCGCATAAATGATCCATGCACCCAGACGACGCAGAAGGGTTGATGCTTCCATCTGCGTTCAACGCCGACCAGATCCCCGCGTAAGTCTGGTGTATAAAGTCGTTCATACACGAGTCCATAATCTTTGCAAATAAGACTTGGAATTTGTCCCCAGCCAAGCCAACATTGGCCAAGGAATCCAGCAAGTTCAAGAACTCCATCCGTGCAGCAGACACGCGGTTTTTGTCGTTCTTGTCAGTTCTTTCTGCCACCTTGTCTCGGTTTGGGCCAAGGATCACTGCCAAAAGCCTGAGCATCATACCATGGAGCGCTTCCGTAAGGCCCCTGGCCCATGAGTTGCCAACAATGGCATGTAACTCGCGTTTGAACTTGTCGACAGCGTGGCCCCTGGCAGCTTCATCTTTGATGCCCCGCACAATCATGGTCAGCACATGAAGGTACTGACGGTGAGCAGCCTCCAGAGTCTGCACACTGCTCATCAACACCTGCGCGTGGTCACCCTGTACGGCACATGCAGCCAACAGCGGCAGGACGTGGTGCACGAAATGTTGTCGGACTTGTTGCGTGTGCCATAGCAGAATGTCCTCAGTATGGGCGGCACGGGGTGCGGCTGTGGACGCGTTCAGGACCACGGCCAAGCTTTCGTAGAATGATGAGTCGCCGCCATCGCGGGATTCAGGGGCCACGGTGCCAAACGAGTCCTCAACCGTCACAGAGGTTGGCAGCTGGACTCTTGACGTCACAGTGTGCCATGCTCTGTCCCAGCGGACTTGATCAGTGGCCGGGTGCAAGGACGAGACGTTGGCATGGCGGGCCGTGCTGGCTGGTCTGGCGGTGGCAGCGGTGGCAACGGCGGACGCGAGTGGACCACCAAATGCCTCACCGGAGACTGTTGTTGGGAGAGTAGGCGTTGGTTGATACACGTCGGTTTCAAAGACTGAGCGCAAGATCTTGTTCTTGCGAGCGCGAACTCGCGAGGCCGTCATGGCTGCTTGGGTTCACGGGATGATGATGGTTGCAGCATTCAGTCTGGACTGGGGCCGCACGCCTCGGGCCTCTCTGGCTTCTGGCACGACTGCCGGCAGCTGTTGAGCCTCTGAGAAAATCGGTCAAATGGAGAATGCTTGTGACTTGGTCGGCCCAGTGTCGGGGCAGTCGCTAGCAACACGCACCCGTCGCTCGATATCACATACGGCACGGCACGTTGGTGTTTGTTTTAGGAAACAAATGCTGACAAGCAAGTTCAGTGCAGTAACAAAAGTGGAGGCGTAAGCGCTGCGGAGCTCGCTAAGCGCGTCTGCTTTGTCGCCTCGAGGGGGGCTAATTAGTCCGTAATGCTTTCTGGGTGGAATCGGCCCGCTTTATTGCAATCACGCCCCCTCCCCCTCCCCCGGAGGACGTGGAGGAGTGACAGGGGCTACAGGCTACGATTATCAGTCTAGCGCGAATAAGGATGAAGCTACGGAGTACTACCAATCTTCTTCAACGACCGAACTGAACGGGCCGCAGAAAGAAGACCACTTGGAAGTCCACGCTACACGCACCCCCCCCCCTCTCACTTGGGTCGTTTCAGCAGACGGAGTACATACGGACTAGGTTTGAACACACAGAAAAGAGATAAAAAAAAAGTGGTACAAAACTTGCCGACCCTTGCGTCGATCTGCTTGGGGCCCCCATAACTCCACGGACCCATCTGAGGCTTCCGGGGAGTTATCAGTTATCAGGATATCATGTCAAGCGTGCGATTGTTGCGATTGTTTAGCTCCAAAGCTGAGGCACAGAGACTCTGTTACAGAACTGTCATCCTTTTGAATTGTCATTAGTCCGCAATCTCTCCGTTCCCCCGACTATTACGCGCATGTTCTGCGCAGTAAACATCATTTGGCTTAGAAGAAGGACCTGCATGACGCCAACAAGCCTCCATCGCGAATGGTAATGCATTGCGTCAATTGCCGGGGCACACAAATGATGCTTTGTGCTCTCAAACACTCCAGGCCGAGTTCCGGCTTGGTGGAAATTACTCTGCCATCAGCGGATGCACAAAACCCAACCGAGCCGACATGTCGACTGATTCCTGGGTAGCAGTACCATAGTACCGGACCCGATATTACCAGGTCTGAGGTAGCACACAACAGCGGACCGCAGAACCAGCCGTGGGAAAATTGTCTTGTTGATGAGAGGGACGTGTGAATGCGGCAAGGCCCTGTTGCTCTTCTTCACCTTGGTGAATCGGCTCACGCAATGAATGGTCCAAGCCCGAATTGACAGAGATTGCGTGAATCCACACGAATTGCCGTCTCTCCAAAAGCCACAAAGCGAGTCGGCCACGTTTCGACGCAGCGAAGGGCCAAAAGGCGATGAAGAATCAATGAGAGACAAGAGACGGAAATACGATCGAATGTAACGATCGAATACGATCTTGTACGAGTGAACGACACGTCCGTGCGGATAGATAATTCAAGGTCATGATCGCGAATGCTCGGGGTTCGGCTGTACAAGTTCTTCGTAAATTTGAAAGTGGAGGGGGGGGGGGACAGAAGCAGAAGGCGGAGAAAAGCAAGCCAAGAGGTCAACGTCGGCCGCCCTGTCGCGTCACCTGCTCGACGTCTTGCAGCGGCAGCCGAAGTGGGGTGTTTGGTTTGGTGGTGGCGCCAGGCACAACAAACGAAGTACGGACGTAAACTTGCCACTTTTAACTGCCGCCGAAGAACAAGTCGAAAACTTCTTGGACACGACCGACACGACCGACACGACCGACACGACCGACACGACCGACACGACCGACCCGACCCGACCCGACCAGGGCCGTGAGAAAGTATTCCGTATGGACATGAATGGCTGAATGGCCTCATCCCTTCCTTTCCGATGCTTATGTAAGGAGGAGGCATGGGTGAATCATGAAACATACACCAGCAAGCCCGTGACTTCAGAAGCCAACCACATACATGTTGTTACCACGTGCGGTTCATGGCAGGCTGCTCCATGGTTATGGACCAAGGGGTCCGGCACAGCACAACCGATCCGGCAACTGAGAGACGAAGACCATGGAACAATTGTTCATTGGACTTCCCGTGCCCAGTGAGAGAGAGGGGTTTGCTACTCCCTGTCTCACGGGTGTATGTATTATTCATGCGCACCTTGACACCTTGGCCGCTTGCTGGCCTGTGGACTTGGAAAATGAAATGAACCAATGCACCAATGCACCAGCACCAGCACCAGCACCAGCACCAGCACCAGCACCAGCACCAGCACCAGCACCAGCACCAGCACCAGCACCAGCACCAGCACCAGCACCAGCACCAGCACCAGCAACCATCACTCCACCTAACTGGGTCTCTTGCCAGGTCTTGAGCGCAACCGCAACCGCATCCGCGCACTTGCAGGCAGCTCGGCTGATTGTTCATGTAGTGCTATGTAGATAATGGCTCGGTGCTCGGATTATCACGGTGCAAGTTCGTTCTCAAGTTCAGTAACGTTACCCCAGTCCGTCACCGCTAAAAATAAACCCAGTGCGTGCTGTCGTTCATTCGGATCCCTGTCGAGGCTGGGGACTCCTGGCCGGCTGCAATCCCCTTTCCCCCCGAAAACAAGGGGGGGAAAGGGACAGCGACCGAAACCAGAAGAGAACGAATCGTGCTGGCTCTCTATCCCTCTTCCGTGCTTCTTGACGATGGGGGCGTGTGTTCCCAACGCAGCCTTATTTCCGCCTTGTTTTAGTACGTATATGCATATATGCATACATGCATTACATGCGTTACATATATACATATATTATATGTATTACACACATTACATATACGCATACACGCATACTGCAAGTACCTAGAAGGTGTGCTGGAATTCCCCAATAGACCAAAAGATCCGTCAATGCTAGCCGCTGCGAACATTGCACCTTTCAGTTAACTATAGGGCCTGTCCTGTCAATATGCACACATACATACATTTATACAAAGTCTCCTCCTAACAGCCATTCAAGACGCGCAGACTAGCCACCATCACAGTCACACAGAGAACATAGGGTATTACGCGCTTTCGAAAATTCAATTTTTATATAAATAACCTGTAATGTCAGGTCCCTACCACTCCGCCCATTACGTACCTCCGTAGGGGTGCACCCCGTATCGTACATATCACAACTCCGCACACAGCAGAAAACGTCCGCGCACTTTCCAAGCAAGGTTTGAATCCAAGATGGCTGCTACATGTAGGCGCGGCGACACATGTAGAACGGGTTGCTAGACCCCTGTGGGCCAGGGAGCCTAATCCGGCGCGAACCTCTGAGACGGACACGAATCTCTCGAGGTGAAGGTTTTCTTGTACATGGCGCAACTGCAACTGTGGGATGTCTGTCTCATCTGGACATGGCAGATTGGTGGCTGCTTATGTATAATTTAGAGTTGCAACATTGGCGTCGGCTGTGGTTGAGAGCGACAGCGACCGACACATTTTGTTTTCGTTGCGTTGCGTTGCCTTGCTTTGCCTTTGCCTTGCCTTGCCTTGCCTTGCCTTGCCTTGCCTTGCCTTGCCTTGCATTGCATTGCATTGCGCTGCTACTCTACGTCAACATGACATGACTTTACTTGCCCGTCGCTGGATGATGATCATTGTTTGCAACTTTTTTTGCAACGCACCGAGTCAGTATCTACATATGTAAACATCTTTGCAACCAAAACCAGCCTCATAGCCACCGTGGGCTCGGGTGACCAATGTCCAAGATACGCATACGTTCTATTCCGCTCGGCAACAAATGCAGCAGAATTCGCTGTATCAGCAACACCTTCTCTTTCTTTTTCTGCTTCTTCTTCTTCTTCTCCTTCTCAAAAGGTATATACCAAACGCTCCACCATCTTGTCAACCGCCACAACGCAGCAAGCATCTAAACCCCGCCGTCCTACCAAGCGATCAGACCATTCCCGTTAGCCGCCGGCGCAACGGACCCAATGATGTGCCATCTACCTCGTATTAGTGCCAGTGCCTGGACAGCCTGGTGTCATCCGTGGTTCGATCCCGCGCCATCCTCGTGGGTCCACCAACCCGGCAGTTAAGCTGCGTCGAACGCATCTCTCCGCTGAACAATATCGGGACCTTGCGCCTGGTTCCGCGAGAGACAAGAGATGCTCATTTTACCAAGATTAGTGAGGAAACTGCGGATTGCTCGGCAGCGCTAGGGGGTGACGGGCCGCAACATAGCGTCGACGGGTAGATTCGACGTCGCTTTGGCTGGGAAAAAAAGAAGAAAAAATAGCAAATGCCCCGATGGTAAGTGCGCGTGATGTCTCGGAACTTGTGTGTGTGTGGTGGTTTATGGGCGAGGAAGCGGTACCGAGCGGTGTCGAGTTGTTCACTGCCTAGCTGTTTAATGGTCATCACCATGCGAAGATGCGGTCACGGAGAACCGGGGGGGAAGGTCGCTCGCTTGACAGCTGATGGCCTGCGGAGTACTGGTCATCATCATACTAGGTTCAACCATGGTTTCATATGTACGGAGTATAACGCGACCACTTATCAGTACGTGTTTTCAAACACAGCGGTTCCCTATTCGTAGCACACACGACGTGCAAGAGATGATCCGCCCTCTTTCCCCCGCAGTGAACAGCGTCCAGTGCAGCCAGACAATAACACCAACTTGGTCGCATCCGTATCTGATGCTTCTGATGCTCGGGTCAGCTCGAATGAAGCCGTAGATATATCCTCCCCGTTCCCTCGGTTCAACGCAAGTCTATTCTCTTGGAAAATACTTTCGAGGAAGAGGACATCATGAATGACCCTGATGCGGAGGGTGGGTGTGTCCTTGCTTCGAGTTCCCAAATCCATTGGTTTGTCAAGTTGAATGTTTATTTCTGTCCAGTAGCCCAGCCCTCCATTATCATCACCCACTAAGCGAACAGTACGTCAGACCCCGCGTTGCAGCAGTTGTCTGCGTTGCAGCAAGTGTCTGCGTTCCGAGATCGGCGCGTTTCGCAGGGAAACTGCATGGTTCCTCTTTATATCTCTCAGAAAGCAACTGCCGCGATGCAGTTGGGTTAGTGCAAGTGCGCCATTGCATGTCACGCGAATGCCCATGTCGACTCTTTGGATTGTCGAGACGGGCAGGTAGGTGTACAACGGAGAATGCATTGTCGTCGTCGTTGTCGATGTGCCTGGCAGGGGCGAGATTCATTTTGCAACTGTCTGGTCCCCACGAGCCACCAATCAAGCACCCGGGGTCCCTGTGCCTTGTGCTTGCCGTCCTTCTTTTCTTCTAGACTTGGCAGGCACAACTTGCACAACTTGGCCTCGCCTCGCCTCGACCCCCTGGGGCCTGGGGCCTTGCCTTGCCTAACCTAGGCCCTTCGCTTCAACCTTGTCCCTCAGGGGATCATGGCTCATCGGCTACCCGGCAGGCAATTCGATCCCAGGCAGCCAGGCTCAATTGCAATTGGCACCTGGCGGATGCATTTGGCACTGGCAGACGCATGCCTCGTCGTTCTTCGAACCATGAATCGTGCGCCCTCCCCGTCTCAACGCTGAACGTCAGCAGATAAGCCGGTCTCTACTCAGTACTGTGGGAGGTTATGTGTGTATGTACATATGTAAGAAGGAGGGGGCGTCCCCCTGCCCCACCCAGACCTTGTCGTGCACGAGCCACCTCTCTCTATTCTTTTTTTTTTTTCCAAGTCGTGACTGACTCGTTGGTTCACGCGTCTCTTTTCGTCTGCTTGCAAAATGCCAACGAGGTGTGTTATTCCTCAAATCGCGGCAAGTAACTTTTGCCCCGGGTGACCAAGGGTGACTGACGCTTGTTCTATTTCGCCCGCCTCAGAACCATTGAAAACAGGCATCAAAGTTGTTGGGCCATGTGTCAGACGCTAGCGCCGTTGGGGGGTCCGTTGTCGGGTCGTTTTGCCGAACTATAAAAATGAGCGTGCTTGTCAGGAACCAGACCGAGACCGACTTGCTTGGGGTTTGGGCTCGAACAGCTGGCTGCTAAATGGGGGGGGAAATAAGGAATTCAAAATAATAATAATAATAAAAAACAACCAAGAAAAATAAAGAAATCGAGGGGGAGAATAATAATAAATCATCCATTCTTGTAAGCGGACAATCATGGACAACAATAAACCTGTTGCGTGCTGTTCCCCCATCGTCGGCGACCCGTCGTCAACGTGCATCGTGTACTCGGTACTCCGTACGTGTCAGGAACTTTTGATGCGAACCAAACAAGCGCCTGTCAACCAAACCAGCCTTCACGGCTAATGTCACACCTCCTCGGCCCGGAAGGGAAAGCTTTCCACCCAGACCAGACACACTTCACCCACCTCCTGATCCTTGCCAACATGCGACGTCGAGGCAACCCTTTCTGGCTCTCGCTAAAATACCCCATGAGACCCTCCCGCGCGGTCATGCCCCGCCGACCCTTGCCTTCAAGAATTCCGGGACATTGATCAAGATGATGAGGGAAATCGTAGTACGGAGTAATAGCATTGATAATGGAAAACGTGGCTTCTATCCCTTGTCTCTACTCTTATTTGCAGAGAACGCGTGCATCATCGTCGCTCATGGACTCCATAGTTCGCCTGTGACCGTTGAAAGGTCCAACTTCAACGTCCTATCCATCGTAAACAACACGTGGACGTGGCCCAGAAATCAAATCGGTAATTCAAAACCCCTGCCCGCGGCACGTTTTCTCGTCGACATGGAGCACCCCATCACCCCCCCATCGAGACCCATCACCCCCATCACCCCATCGAACCACCCCCCCCCCCCTGGTAGGTTCGGTGGGGGCTGCACCATCCTCCCCCTCTAGCAAGCAAGTCCAAACTTGAAATTAGATGTCAACTGCTAAGGCTACAATACAATAAAGGAGACCAGCGAACAACAACAAACAACTGGCAATCATGGAAGTGCGGCATGAACCACACAAGAGTCATCACCCATCTTTCTACTCGTACAAAATGGCCAGCGGTTGGCAAGGTCGATTCAAGCAGCCGAGTGGTTCCGTGGCAGTCCTGATATTAAGCAAGGCAGCAAGCTACCAGTCGAGGTACTTTTGTCGTGGGTATGTAGCATCATCACCACATGGGGCAATGTATGGGTCTCAAGTCGCAAGGATCCGACACCGAGATCTTTCTGGTGGCTGTGCCTTGCTGAGAGTACTTGTTTGTTTTCTAATTTTTTTTTTGGCCCGAGAGGAATGAGCACGCCCTCTAACTTCCTTTTCGTTGTTTGCACTTGTCGTGTAAAAGATGCCCATTTCTTGCCGTAGTTCGAGTGAATTCTGCTCCGCAGTTCGGGCAAGTGGCTTTCGCTGCTTGGCCTGATTTCTCGCGTTGATGTCGTAGCAGGTTGCTGAATGTAGAGAACTGACGGCCATTGCAGCCATGGTCCCAGCAGCGAGGCTTCGGTCTGCTCTGTACAACTCTGACGTGGCCGCCGTCGTGGCCGCTTCCGCTGCTGCCAATCGTGGCAACCGATGAAACTGGAGCATAGGCGAGGCCGCTGTCATGCGACATGAGCAGTGGCGGGTTTCGCGCATTGCTGCGGGCGCTGTACGATGAAGCCGGAGCATTGCTTGTGCCTGCGTATCTGTAATCGCTCGGTCCAGAGTAAAGAGTAGAAAAGTTCATCGACATGCTGTACGATGGAGGTCTGGGGATTCATGTGTTAGCACACCCCTGTTGCTGATACGGAGGGTTCAGACCTGTCAACTTACATTGACTGTTGGAATGGTGCCGAGGTAAACATCTGAGAAGTTTGTGATGTTTCCTGCATAGACGGATTGTAGGGAGGCATGTATGCCTGGCTTGGTAGGCCCTGGGCGGGTTCTGGCAAAAGACTCATGGAGGAGGAGCCTGTCGAGTAGAGTGGGAGCTGGATGGCACTGCAAGCATCGCTCAAACACATTGGGGGTGGCGAGGTGGTATATGATGCACTTTCGGCTCGTCTCATCCTCGTCGCCATCTTGGATTCTCGTCGCGACCTGTCTCTGTATTGGTTCATTGCGTGCTGCTCGGGAGTCATGGAGCCACGCGGTGGGCTCGATGCCAGAGATCTTGCTTCACTAGGCGGTGGTGTCAAGCTTGCCTCTGAGCCGCCGCTCAAAAACGAGTTGATGTCTGTTCCAAGAACGCTGCTATTTGATGATGTAGAGTCCAAGGGTCCTAATGCTTCGGTTAGAGGCGTTGTACTTGGAGAAACGGAGCAGCCCAGCCTAGTGCGCATACCAGGCCATGTAAATGCCGATCTAGGTGCCATGGCAAAGACGGTGTCGAATTGAATCGCTATTGCACTATTGAAATCAATGAGCAGCAGTTCATACAAGAGTAAGGGTCGAGACTGTTACCTCATGCTGCAGTCGTCTGATCTGAGATGATCAGACTCTGTTGTCAAGCGGTACGTTTCGGATTCTCTTGTAATTCAAGGTGGCTTCAAACTTGAAGTTGGTTCAAGCAAAAAGAAGAGAGAAAAAAACAATATCTCTCTAGTGACTTCTCTCAAAAGGTTGAGGCATGTGGCTTTTAACACGCTGGAGATACTCGGGTCCGTTTACACCATCAGCTCGACTGAACTTGAAACCAGACGGGAAGTAGTTCCAACTATTGCACGGGTCTATCTGAAGTCTTGATGAAGAAGGTTGGATATGAGTTAACAGACAAAACAAGACAGGTGAGTAAATGGTATGAAGAGTAAGCCACGATCTGGATGATCTTGAGGTCGGGACGCCGGCCTATACTTAAGCTTGGAAAGAGGTACAAGTCTTGTATGTATGTGGAGTCTTTGCAATAAGTTCTCGCACGCCTCCTAGAATTGGGGTCACGAAAGAGCAGGGGGGGGGGGCTTAGTGCCATACTGACAAGAGATGATCTGTGTATCTACCTACCAGTGACCACTGGCAGAGGATGAGGTAACCCCCAATCTCATGCTCAGGACATGGGCACGCAATATCTGTAAAAGAGTAAGTGCTCCATGCTCAAAGCAGAGCTAGTACGGCTTTAAGACACCAAGCAAGGTACACGCCAGACCCCTTCCTGTGATGATTGGGGGGGGGGGGGGGGGCGAAGAACGGTAGGCATCAGGGGGGCGTGTGAATGTTACTTTTGGCCGGACCGATGGGAGAAAAGTGCACTGCTCCCCACGGGCATTTTTCGACGGGTAGGGACGAGGTGCAATGTCTTGAATCCATCGGTATATTTATTAGCGAAAACGACCCAGAGACTACATGGGTCGGTGACCAGAGCAAAGACAAGAAACCTTCTCGAGCCCGCTGTTGGCCCACGCCAGCTCTCTCTACTTGGTGGTGAGGATGAGCAGCAGCAGTCAGTTCGTTCTTCAGTTCTTCTGGGCCATGGATGCCATGGATTGCCTTTGAGTCTGTTGGCGGGGAAGCGGCCACATCAGAGGCCACATCAGAGGGCCTCCATCGGAATTGATTGGCCCAGCAGTCCCCCGTCACACCATCTCTGGAGTGCAAAGTTCTTGTCCCATCGGTCTGGCCACTGAGCACCCTGCTGTTATGCGCTGAAGGCCAGAGAGAGTGGGCTCTGGCAGGCCCATTCTCTGGCAGGGCATGCACGGTCCGTATGTACACATGTATTTATGTATTCATGTATTCATGTACTCTGAGTCCTCCGTCTGTTCGAACCGTACGATATTGCAACTAGAGCCAGAAAGGTTCAAGGGGTTATCGGGGGCTCGTGCGTGAGACTGCGAGACTTGTGAGACGGGATCCGAGGGACTGACTCTGTTGACATCAACTCAGACAAGCTTATTTTCGTCCTGTGATTGTCTTCTCCCTCGCAGTTGGCCAAGAAAGATTTTGTGTATTTTGTATTTCATGTCAGCTCGCCCTGCAGCCTGCAGCCGCCTCCAAAAAGTCTTCTAGAGACGTCGATTCGCGCCGATCATCGGCCAAGCCTCACACCAATCATAATACCCGCAGGGTTTCGGCCAACCTGATCAATCTTGAGCTGTGTGTAGTCCGTATGGCGTCTTTGGTAAGCAAAAGTCCAAAAAGAATGAAAAATGTCTTTTTCATTGAGTCTGAGGTTTAGGGTAATATTTTTCCCGTTGGAGAAGAAAAGCATTGTTTGTTCAAGGAGACTCGGACATGACCGCGTAAGAAAATTGCCGTCGAGGGCGAGGTTCCGTTGTGACGGCATCAATCAAGTTACTCGACTGACTCATTTCAGTCGAAACTCTGCACCATATCTTGTGATGCCGAGGAGCTCAATGATTGATGGTTCCTTTTGGCAATTTGCCCACTTGCAACTCTAAATCTGCCTGAGTGCTCAGCAAGAGAGGGACGGCTTGTCTCATCTCGCCCCTGCCACCCGCGGATCAAGACTGACGTGACGTATGCATGTCATTTGGAAGGAAAGAACGCCTGCCTTGCCTCCCCCATAGAATGAAACGCAACCTTCTGCGTGCCTTGGTCTTTCCTGCGCAACACACAGCACACACACAGCACACACTCAGGTGCGCACACAAATTATTACTTGTTCGTAGCTTTTCACATTTGCCGTGTTTTTTTCGAACTCGTCCGATGGCTCCAGCTGGTCCAGTGGCCAGTGCTGCACAGTGCTACCCGAGTCATCCAAGCCATGGACCGATCACTCGACAAGATGACATGTTCCCTTCACGCCCAAAACGGCCTGACGCCGACCAGCGTGCTGTAACCATTGGAAGTTGGTGCAATCATTCGACAAAGTGGCCAACGGCGGAATGGTGTCTAACCGGCCCAATGGCAACGAGAAGCCTTTTCCGATTCTCTTCAACTACGCTACGAACTGCCATCCATCGCCATGGTTCAGAGATTGATCGCCAGGGCCACCGGCTCGGATGTCGCTCAGCAAGCAGAAAATCATGGTCATGGTATCCTCTCTCGGAAGCCCCCCGTCCTGTTCATGGCTTCAATAGTGATACCCTGCCGTCTCTGTAATACAAAAGACGTGGCTTCTTCTGGAGCCACGGCTGTAATCGAATCCCTGCAATGTGAGGCGCCCTGCATCTGGCCCCCCCCCCAGCCCATGAAGAGAAAGATGGGACATGATAATGCTTGTGCTTCGCTGACGTCGTATGTATTTCTGCTCCTTACTAGTACTTTGCTGTTGACTATGAGGTCTCTTTACTCCGGATAATAACAGGTTACGTTGCAGGGAAAAATTCGCTGCTCACACATCTCGGAACTGGTCAAGGAGGTTGACGAAGCGTATGTACTTTGGCGATGGTCTCACACATCCACTTCCAATTGGCATGGCCTTGCAGGTATAAATGATCGTATGAGTAGGCAGTGGCTTGAGAGAACGAAGGCTCTTCACTTAGTCCTCTTCTCCAAGTTGAAGGAGGCTCGGTAGCTAACGGGCAGTCATTCCTCTCAAACTGTCGCCGCCTACGGACTACATAGCCCTATGGTTTTTTTCCGCGATAAGATGTTTCATGGCTCCATCTACGTCCGTATTATGGATCGCAAAAGTCTAGATTAGGGAACAGCCGCTACGTTTGCCGGGCAAGACTGCTAGTTTGGTCCTCTTATGACCCATGTTCAGCCTCATACTGCTGCTACTAGAGGCATGGGCGGCATGGGCGGCATGGGCGGCATGGGCGGCATGAGAAACTGTGGCTCCAGGAACGACTCGACTCGTGTGCGAATTCAAGGCCCCCTAGGATGTGCCATGATGCATGACCCCGTGTTCCGATGTTCATTCCAGATATAGTGGCAGAAGGATGAAACGTTCTTTTCTGAAACCTCTCCCCGATGTAGACTTCGAAGGGCTACCATGTCAATTTCGTTGTTGCCACTTGGAGATTTAGGCTGATCAGAGCCCACATACATCGAGCAGCGCTTCGCACAACCACTTGCATAATATTACCATACCACAGTTCTATCTGAAGCATCATATAGAGCTAGTGTCATGGTGGCGTCAAAAATTGGTGGTTTCCCACAGTCTTCGACTTGATAGTCGGGGTCGTGTCCGTGGCAAAATCCCAATTTCCAAAGCTGTGAGCACAGATTGTACAAGAGTGTCGAAACTCGCACCCACCCTTTTTGTGAGTGCGTACACCGGAACGCCAGGCATGTGGCGGCGAGGCCGATATTTGTGTGTCCTTCACTGAGCTGAGGCCATGTCTGGAGATGATTTCGCGAACCGCGGCATGCCATTTCGTGTACCCGTGGCTTTACAGCCAAGGCGCAACATCGCACCCTTCACACGAAGCCACTCGGCTGGCCTTTCGCATGTGGATTTCCGTCCAACAAATACGAACTTGGAAAGCTTGGCTATCGAGATGAATGTTCTCGTCTTGTTGACCACGGGACAGATTTCTATTCGCCGGGCACGTCTTTTAATAAATGTTCTGAGTATAAGATACATTTTTAGGGCTTGAAAGACGCTCATCTTCATCTTGTTGGACATTACGCTATGACTTTGGTCCAATAACCATCTGGAAGGGACCAGAACTAATATCAGAAGATGCTGATTGATATTACTCGGTAGAAACCACTCGAACCGTTCTGGTTGGAAGCCAGCATGCCTCTTCACATATTGAGCTTGGCGCCCCAGGCCCCCCCCCCCCAACGTTGTCATCTCCGTGCATGGAGACTTGATCGGGAATGACCGATGCAAAAGCACGCGCCTTGACGTTTGACCTTTGGGCCATGATTGAAAATAGGAGCACACTCATTCAGCCGTGCGCTCAACCACTGTCCTCCAAAGTTGCTTCTTATGTAAAGCTTTTCACATGTAATTTGCCGCAACCATGTCAGTAACGTTGCCTTTCCGCAGTCACCTTGACGGGGTCTTCATTCCATCTTTCTTCCATGTTCTTCAACCGTCTGTTTGTGTGTGTTTGTGTGTATACCGTCCAGAAATGATGAAGGGCCTCCAGAATTAGAACCCCCCCCCGGAAGGTTCCGAGTTGCCAGATTTGCAGATTGCAGTCACGACTAGAATTGATCGGACCGATTCCGAGAAGCTCGGTGGATAATGCCAGAACCGGGGTCGTGGAAAGATTACGTGTACATGTAGTTCCTGCAACATCATCATTTACTCCTCCTGGGCGATACGACCTGCCCTCGATGAGAGCGTTTGCTTATGCTGCTGGTCGAACCGGGAATGACCTAGCCTGGACGACTTTAGCGGCCCAGGGCCTGCGTCTGACATGAAGCCCAAAATCGAATGCAGGATAATACTACTAGTTCATGGAGTCTCCCACGCGAGTGCTACTACATACATCAATATTACCCATCTCGGTCGGAGACCCCACATCATTGGTTGTACAAATTGAAAGCCATTGGTGATACGAAAGGACCATACGGATTACGAAAAGGACGTTCGGCAACGGCTGAGATGAACAAACCCCGGCCTTGTGATAACCAATATCTCAATCAAGCCTTCAGCCTCATCAAGGCCAGCTACATTATGACAAGCCGACTTGGGCTCCCATGGTCAGAAAATTCCTTCCTCCCGTCACCCAAGAAGGTTGCCTAATCGAATCAAATTTTAGTTCATGATTGCCAAGACGGTACGGAGTACATACATGGAGAACCATGTTTCCCCCATATATCCGTAAGAAAAGGGGATCCCCCGAAACCTGAAGCGGCACATGTAGCACAAAGCAGGTACAAGCAGGCCACATCATGGCGCACACCTGGTGTTGTACTTGGGTCACGAGCGCGCATCATGGCATGCCATGTACTCCGGAGTCCAGTCCGCACGGAGTCAGTCCGTACATGACGACGAGCTCACGGCGAGATTGCCGAGAACAGTCACAGGTAGACCCGATCACGATAGCTCGTGTCCTTGTGTTCCGCAGAAAAAACCTCGGTATCGGCCATGCCGACGGGCTCTTTTGCATCACTAACAACGTCGAAGACCCAGAAAGGTGTTGCAAGGCCACATGAGGGATAATGGACGTGCGCGCCGCTTTTCTTTCGTGCAATATCAGATAAGGATGAGGCTACATTGCGGACTTGCTGCTTGCTGGATATTGTCATTGTAATAAATGGAACTACAAAACTTGGCGCGCAACGCCTTACCCTGGAGAATGTATGGCGGTGATGTCATCGGCTATATCACGGGTTTTTATCCTCGATTTTTGTCCGTCCAAAAAAAAAAACCATTCCAGGTAGCCAGCCAGCCATTGTACAACATGTCCCCCCCCCCCCGTGTCTTCATGATGAAGCTCACCAGTTTTTTTTTAAAAAAAGGCATAGCAAAACAGTTTCTGGTTCCAAGCGAAAAAGAATCCCCAGACCAAAATAAACTCAAGAGCCCATTCGTCTCACCCAAGCGACCTGACCTGACCTAGTTCTCTCCCTACAAACGACTTGTCGCTGCGTCGTCACGAGGTCCCAAGTCCCGCGGCTGCCTGACCGACCTTCAAAACGCCACAAGGCACAAATCAATCTCCTTGCCCCTTCCTTCGCGCCCGTCGACGCTACCACCTACACAAGAATCACATGTCCCGCTCGCGCGCGTAAAAAAAAAAACACAACACTTTTGTTTTCTTTCTTTCTTTTAAAAAAAAATGTCGTCATTCATGATCAATCTCTGGGAATCCATCTTCACGCCCGGCCCGACCCCGACCCTCCTGATAGCCACCAACGTGTCCTTCGGGGCTCTCCAAATCGTCCTCTTCGCGCTCCTCCTCGCCACATCAAGCGTACACTTTGCGGTGCTGTCGGTGCTGTGCGCCGGTCTCTGGCGGGCAATCAATTGGTTCGCGCGCGAGTTGGCGATTGCGCAGGCGGCGGCGGAGCAGGACTCGAGGAATCGGCCGCTGGCAGGGGAGGCACGAGGCGCGGCCGGCGCGGATGCGGATGCGGATGCGGATGCGGATGCGGATGCGGATGCGGATGGTAGTGATGACACCGAGGTCGAGACGACGGGCAGGGACAGGGAGGAGGCGAGAGACGTTCGGCACAGGCCCGTTCGCGGGCGTGACGGTGACCGTGGGACGGCTGCGCTGACGGCGTCGCTGAGCCAGTCGAGCGTGAGCACCGAGGATGAGTGGGAGACGGTCTCTGGGAGTAGTGAGAAGGACTCGGCGAATAAGGGCCGAGTAGGTGCTGGTGCTGGGGGGATGACGGGAGAAATGCGATTCTGATGTTGGTATCGCATGGTAGGTTGATACGTACGGTATCCGAGATGTACCTGACGTGATGATTCTATACGAGTGTGAAGAGCACTTGTCGTGCTCTCATGCGTGCCGTCGTATCTTCCCAGAACAAGAAAAAAAAAAAAAAAAAAGGTCTGGTATTCGACAATCTACCCCCGTGTACTCCGTAAATACTATAAAACGCGCCCCCCCCAATTCATCCCCTCTCCCACCCAACCAACCAACAGCCAGTCCATCCGGGCAAAGAAAGAGCGTGGATGAACCGTCTCAAACCCTCTGCCTCTGTCAGTGTGACATTATTCGTCCTGTCATGTAGCTCGTGGATCGGCAACAGTGACCACTCATCCGGCTGGGGAATGACATCTCTCTGCAGGCGAATCTCTTCTTCTTACCAAATCGCGCGCCTCGATATGAGATGCGGCCATCAAGGTCGTGTTTAAAAGCTGTATAGAAGTGTATTTACTGCTGGACGAAAAGAACATGGAGCACATATTCAACGAACCCTTGGATCCAAACTCGGAAACTGAATTTGCATCCAGAGAAGCCCGTCATGTTGGTGGATATGTATATACATGTGTTAGTTAGTGTGCCACTTCCCGAACAACCGCGTCTCCTTGGAACCACGCAGTCAGGCATGCCCGCAATCATAGATGCTTCAGTTTCCTCGTCGCAACACTTGCCACAAACGCACATACCGCTCCAATGAACAAACACACAGAAATGGCATTTGGTCCCTCCGTTTTCGGCACGCCTTGCTCGCCCGCCAACTCTTGGCTTTTGCCGGGCTCCAGTGCCGCGAAAACGACGGCGGCAATTAGAGAGCCGAGGAACTGGGGGACAGTAGTGTATATGTTGAGGATCCCGAAGTAAATGCCCGACAATTCACCGCCAGATGAGGAATCTGCACCATCGTTGCCCAAGAGGTTTGAGGTGCCGTTCAGGTCAGATAGTTCGACGTCGACGTCGTTGGACAGACGCTTGTGGCCCGGGGAGCTCATTTTGTTGACTTCCATACCGAGGAGGGCCGAGGGAGCCCAGCCGGCGACTGTCCATGGTCTGACGAGGACGAGCGTTGCATGAGTAGGATGAGCAAGGTCGGGAGTGCAGGAGAAGAGTGAGCATGGTACTTACATTCCACATAGACAGACCAGAACGGTAGCAAAGCGGAAGCTGGTCGCAAATGGCGCAAACACCATCGACCCTGCAAACATCAAATGGCCCATTATCCACATTGACAAGAGATCCGGCTTCATTTCCTGAAACGTCGTCAATAATCCCGCAACCGCCTGCGGTGGTCTCGTCGTATACTGTCCCTCGTCCGGAGACTTGACGAAAATGGGCAGCAAAAACGCTCCTAAGAATGTAATGGTCGAGTAGAACACGAGAGCGGTGCTTCCTATGCGTCCCACCTCCCCCAACGCATCCTCGGACTGCTTCGCGTCCGCGGGGATATCGTACCTGAAGTACGTCTCGCCCACCCATGTCGTGCTGTAGAACATGAAGGGGAACCATCCGATCCAGGACCAGAACTGAGCCCAGCAGATGGCCTGAATCCGCGGCGGGAGATGCCGCGTAGTCAAGTAGATTTGCCGCAGAACCCCGTAAGCGCTTCGGGACTTGGACCCTTTGCCCGAGACAAGCACGCTTTCGTTGACGGCCCAGCAGGTGACGCCTGTTGTGACGAGAAGGGCGGCCACGGCAATGACAGTGAGCTGCTGGAATTGGGTCGTGCCCAGCGTTGTACCAAGTAGTCGAGGGAGGTTCATCGCCGCGGAGCTATAACCGACGATGTGGCCTACCGCGCTCATTCTGCTGGCCCACGCCGCGCCAGTTTGCTGCTTCTCCAGCGGCAGCACATCGACTAGCAAACTCCTCGAGCACGACATGACGGCATTGATTGCAAAGTCCAACGTATAAATGGACAAGACAGCCAGTGCCATGGTCAGCCCCTCTGCCAACTTCCCATTCGGCACTACAAGCCCTACAAGCTCCTTGGTGAATCCCAGGACGAACAGGCAACATGCCACTATTAGAGCTCCTATCACCATGATGGGTCGTCTCCGTCCCCATTTAGATGTATTCTCGTCGGCGATGACTCCCACAATCGGTTGGACCAGAAGTCCGGATAGCGGGCCGGCGATCCAGATGAGCGACGTGTTGGATTTGGTGAGGCCAAGATCAAGTAGGTACGGAGTGCAGTCTGGAACGCGCGCATTAGACTTCTTTTCTTCTTCCTTTTATCTCCGCAATCCAATTGCCTTTAAATTTCTCTCCAACTTCTCGTTCATGGGGCCACACGTCATGGGGGCATTTACAAGTCAATTCGACAACCCAAGTAAAGCTATAAGAAGTCAACAACCTGAAGAAAGCCGTCTGTAAGACGGGAATGGCAAAAAAAAAAAGAAAAAAAGAAACAAAAAAAAAAAGAAAGGTCAAAGCCAAGGACGTACGTGACACCAATAGCGCAGAAGTTCAAAAGAATCATGCGAACTCTCTCGGAGCTCCCTCTTATCGAGGGTTCGCCCATAAATTTTGTCTTCATGTTAGGTAGCTGCCGTTAAATGACACGACCGCAGGCACCTAGACGTAGTATTAGTACGTTCGCATCCGAAATTCGCTCCCCAGTTGGGGACAGACGGCGATCCAGAAAGAAGTTGACAGAGCTTCTCAAAGCTTTGTGGAGCGTGTGTGACGTTTTGTGTTGGGAACACACGGACTGTGGAGCTACATGAACAATGAAGCCAATCACTGCGCGCGCTATGCTCTTTAGCCGCACCCGGAACGCCCGGGACCGCACATCTGGAAAGTCTGTACCACAGTTCAGGGTCCCAAGCTCTAGCTCCACCCGGCAGCAGGTCAGCACCGTGCACATACCGTCTAATGCCTGTTTGGTTTGGTTTTACACGAGGTACATGACTAGGGGCAGCAGGATAATAATCACACTCGTGTATCTTACCAGGACTACCAAGTATCTTTTACTTATATAAATATAAATACCCCTATAATACACCTAATAGCTTTACTTACTATAACTACTCAGAGCTAATAGTAGCTACCCTGCGTGGGGCTTGTAGTTAGTGTAAAATCATTTAGGGGTTAGACTGTACGGAGTATCTCCTTAACTGTTGTCCACCTTGTGGAGTCACGTTACCCAGGGTAGTTTTTTTCCTCAATGTATGCATATTCGTACAGATCCTCTCGTTGGTATCTCCTAATGTAATCGCGTCGCATCTGCACCTCCTGCTGCCTTTCAGTGTACTCGCCAAATCAGCCTGCCTGCCCTGCCCTGCCTGTCCTTCCTTCCCTTCGTACGAACAACCTATCGTTGACTGACGTTCTGTTTCCCGATCCTGCTTTTGGTATGCTCCGCAAACGCCGGAAGCTCCCCCGTATACGTCTCCACTTGCTCACGCTTCCTGATAAATGAAAGGAATTCCACAAAAATAAAATAAAAGGTAAAAGAGCCCACAGTTTGCGTGAGAGGCTATGGTCTTCAACTCGACAGTGTAGGAATTGAGTCTTTTGGTAGCCATGAGGTATCGAAGTGAATAAACGAAATCAACGCCAGGCTTCCCCTCAAGGGCTAAATAAGGAAGAGAGGAAAAAAAAAAAAGAAAAAGAAAACAAGAGTGGGGGAATCAATAACATATAGCATGTGACCTGTATAAAAATAGAATCTGGTCTATCCGCTTGGGATGTTGGCTCTGTGACCATGCATGCTCACTCGCAGCATGAACGCCCGAGAATGTGTCATAGACTTGGTTGTGTTTGACATTGGAGAAGTATTGCCGTTCACGAGTCGGCCAATTTGGCAAAGTGCTTGGACCAGATCCAACCGACTTGATCTGTTAAATCATCCTGATTCTTTGCTAACCAGAGTTCGCCCTTTTCCGCTATGACATCGAATATCTGTTGTGTATAGTCATGTCAACACTCTTGCACTGTTTTCTTCTTCTCCACATGGCATCAAGAGCTGATTGATAGAACATACCTCGCCGGCTTGATATGTTAGGTAAGGATATCCAGCCTCGTGTTTTGTAGTGGCGATGTTGAATTCAAAGAGCGAAGCAGCCAACCACAACACGTTGTAACCGTCCGAAACCTGACTGCGCTCGCGGGATGACGCTCTTGATTGTCGCTGACTGCTACTCTCATCGCGTCCATCCGACATGGGCATGGCTGAGCGAAACATATTGGAGAAGCGATGATTGTCTCGTTGAATTTCGTGGGTGACAGAGTTCGAGTTGTACGTGGTGTTGGAGTCACGATGGCTTTGTGCAGCCGAATCTGAGCTTTGTCGGGGAACTCCTGACTCAAAACTCCGGCCTGTGCTGGGAAATTCCGGAGATCGAGGAGAAGCTAGCCCTCCCTGACTGGAGGCAATCCCGGCGTAATAATCGCGGTAGTAGTATTGGTGTGGACTTGGTACATTCCCATTCGCAAAACCTGTGGCGCTATGACTTGGAGACATGGTGAAGGAGCCACTACGTCGTCCCCCGAAGTCCGGTGTAGGCAGCATTGGTGCAACATCTCCATTGATGGACTGGCCACAGCTTCGAGCTTCCAGATCTGACGGCCGGGCACGCATTCGCAGTGATGCATCATCCATACTTGTGGACATCGAAAGTGAGCTTCTGCCCCAAGTGGCAGGGTTGAGGATACCTATATTAGCCAGTTGATCGTTGGCATAGGGGAAGTCGCGTTCAAAAGAATTGACCACTTCTTGAAGATCGGGCATGTCGGAGCAATCTGCCAACACCGCCTTCATCCTATCTTTCCAGATGGAGTACCATTTCGCTTGGATATTCACAAAGTTTCCCAAGCAGATGTTGCCGATTCTCTCCGTCAGGGCGGATAGTTGTGGGAGTTCTTTCTTCAGTGTATCATTCAGGGCCTCGTACTGTTCAACTAATTCCTTCAACTTGGGATCGGGGCTTTTGCCACCTCGCTTGAGTTGCTCGAATCGCTCAAAATCCAAGCGGCGCTTGTTTCTCTTCTTCATGGCCAAGGACGGGTTGCCATATGCCCTGATAACTTGTTCAAAAGGTTCAATGACAAGCTTGCGAACTTGCAACAGATGCTCCTCCAGGGCCACTTTCTCAAGATCGCGGACCGAAATGTTGAACTGGACCCACTTACTCTCAAGTTCGGGATAGTTGCCAGGCTGCAGCCTCATGACCAATTCGATCGAAGACATATACTGCAGGAACTCATGGACGTAGGCTGAAACTTGCCTGGTGTAGAACTCGACGTCACGCAGGACAACTTGAAGCCGTAGGTAGTCGTCACCAAATTTCTCATTAAGTTTTGCGTAGTCTGCATCTTCTGCCGGCCGGTTGTTGGACGCTTGCAATTTGTCGACCCGTTTGCCAAAGGCTCGGGCGAAGCCAGCCTTGACATCCGACTCCTTCCTCTTCCTGCCCACAATTTGGCCCACGAGCTCAAAGTTCTTCTTCGTCTTGTTGATCTCGATAATGGCAGTTTCCAATGTGTCCTTGGCTTCCATCAGCGCTTCCCGATCGGGGTGGTCCTGTGGGGTATGATGCAGAAGTGTTATAATCAGGTTGGGATATTTTGTAATTCTCTGCATGGGTTTGATAAGGAGAGAGTCCAAGTCCCAAGCAGCTGTCAAATCCTTGGCTACTTCGTTGCATTCGTTCAGCCATACCTGAACAGTAGGATCTTGTTGTATTAGTATAAGCCTCTTCGCTGCTTGATCGCTGGCGCGCAGGAAACCTTCATGCGCCAACTTCATCTGTTCGATGTTATTCTTGAATACGGGACCAAGACACGTAGAGCGGTCTTTCGCGTCGTTGGGTCCGCCAGTCGTGCCAGAGTTCGGCGTGGATATGGAGGAGTCATCTCGTTGTGCAATCCGTCCCCCTTTGGGAACATACACGTCCACGA
Organism: Epichloe amarillans; assembly: GCA_024072835.1. Classification (NCBI taxonomy): domain Eukaryota; kingdom Fungi; phylum Ascomycota; class Sordariomycetes; order Hypocreales; family Clavicipitaceae; genus Epichloe; species Epichloe amarillans. Next base: position 1,697,475 of record CP099635.1, on the reverse strand, counting down.
CGCCCTCTTTGATTTCCGACAGAAACGCCGTATGGAAAGCAATGATTTCGTCACTGTTTCGGAAGATCAACTTCACCGTTTTGCTGTCTAGTCTGGGACAAGCCTCTGCCGTCCCCTTGTAGATCTCTTCCACAATGTTCATGTCCCGAACAAACACAGCTTCCGTGTCGACTAGCTCCTTGATGACGTTTCTCCTCTGAACGAGACGGTGTCGTTCTTTGTCAGTGAGCTCCTCCCCATCCTGCGCCAACGACTTGCTATCGCTATCAGCCGGCGTCTGCGTGCTGACATATTGTTCCGTTGTCGCAAGAGACGCCGAGTCAATAGATCGAGATGTGTCGGCACGAGACATGTATTCGTCACTTCCCCGTTCAGAGTTCAATAAAGTGTTCTCGCACTGAGACTGCTCGTAGTAGGCACTTGATGCTCTTGAATTTATATCTGAGCCCGGGACAGACGGCGGTACTGGGGGAGGTTCGTGGCTCGGCGATGGAAGATATGGAGCTGGCTCGTTCGGCTCAGGCGAGAAACATGCAATGGAGAAACCGTCTCCCGTATCGACCTCCAAGAAATGCAGTGAGTTGTAATGGGTCGAAGGTGGTCTGGACGACTCTGATTCGCGAGGTTCCCGTCTATTAAGCTGTCTATCGTTGATCGAAGATTCCGTTTGAGAGCTGAAGATGGTTGCATGGCCGAATGCTGGTGATTCACGACTACTTGGCATGACTGATCGGTCAGTGCTATCAACCGAGAAATCTGTCCACGCTGACTGTCGGCTGAGTCTTTCGTCGTGGTGTCTAGAAGCAGGCACTAGCAAATTGCCTGTCGATGGTACATCGTACTGCTGTTGAGGTTGTTGCTCATAGCCTGATAATTGAGGGTCGTCATGAACTCCAGCGTCTGATGAAGCACACGTGGAATTTATGTAGGAGCGACCAGCGTCATCATAAGAGTCTCTTCTTTGTACTCCTACCTCTTGCCCGTGATCGTCCGTCGCTACCGTGCATGTGTCCGTGGCGGCATCGTCCTCTTGATGGTCCTGATGGCACGCTAGCGAAACTTGACCCTGTTCTGACTGGCAGTCAGAATCGTACCGTGAATCCAGTCTGGGAAACGGTATCGTATCCTTGTCATCCTGACTTGATGAAACTGGACTCTCTGATGCGGAGACCAGAGTCTTTGCCACATCCTGTGAATGAGATGAACCGATGCCAAGCTCTTTCGATTCGAACTGCTCGAGATCGTCCACAAAAGAGCCCGGCAATGTCGGAGCTTGGGCAAGCTCAGGCTTCGCGAGTTCTCGACAATTCTTCTTGGGCGAGGCTCGAGCTGGGGAGTCGGGCTCGTCCTCAAACGGATATTGGTACTCAGTGCGCTGTTGCCTCTGGGAGGTGGCAGGTTTGACAATTGTCATAGGAATACAGATGGGAGACAAGGCTTGAACGGGGGGGTTAATTTGAGGTTCTGTGTCAAACTCGGTGGTATCAGATGTCGCCGAGACCGCAGATAGGGGTCGCTTGTCTCCAAATTTAGAGGGTGTCTGGTCGGGAAAACCTCCAGGCAAACCTCCAGGCAAACCCAAGGTTGGTGAGTCTTGCCCAGCTGTAGTGACTTGTCTTTCTGTGACAATGTTCAATGGTGGTGTAGTCACGACTTCTGAGTGTGGTCCTGCAGCTTGCGGCGCAATTTGCTGAATTTGAACGCCATCGGGATCCGGCACGGACTGCTGAGTCTCATCCCGTGTGCACGTCAGTTCAGGAGGTGCTTGGGTAGCGAATGGGCTAGATTGTGGCTCATTTGATAAGTCGCTTGGAAATGGAACAGGACCCTCTGATGTATCATGAGGAACAGGTAGATTCTCCAGCTCATGGCGCGCCTTTTCGGCGTCAGCCTTGTGCCTTGCTTCTAAAGCCTCACTTTCCCGGATGGATTTGGTGTACGCAAGCCTGATGTGCTCTCTCCTTTGTTCGAAATCGATGGGACCGATTGATATTTTACGATGTCTGCTCGTTGACTCGCCTTTCCTTGCAGTTCGGGCTTTGTCGGTTTCCTTCATCCTCGAGCTAGACGTGGACGCTATTGATATAGGCTGTCTAGGCCGGGAGCTTCGCAATGTAGGTGAAAGTATTGGCGGAGGAGCGGCAACGAATGCCTGCAACCTCGCGGTGCTGTTGCTTGGCGTGACCGATTTGCGGATCTGGGTCGGTGTTTTGGCCCGACTAGCCCCCGGACTTGTCCTGGACGGTCTTCCGTTCGCTTGATATCGTTTTAGAGTAGAAGGGGAGCTTGAACGAGTAGGAGACGGGCTCGTTGAGTTGCTAGGAGTGCTCAACTTGCGAACGGAGACGGGTAATTTGGATGAATGTGGCGATGGTCTTGATGTTTGATGACGCGCAGCTCTTGATGATGGCGATGAGCTACCATCATCGCTATGAGCACGAGAGCGAGTTCGAGGACGAGATACCAATGCTGTGACTGCTCCCTCAGGATGGAATGGAGGGCTGCGATGATATGACGAAGGTGATGACCTTTCTATTTCCGGGCTATAGAGGTTGCGTTGGCGCGATGAAGCGATTGGTAGGCTAGACTCAGATGTCCTTCGCGGGCGAATTTCGTCAATACCGTGCCCTAGAGAACTTGCATCAGGCCGATCGGGATAAACCTCGCCAAACAAAAGACCAGGAGGTCGTGGATGACGGGAAGCAGGGTTTGTTGGTTGAGAAAGAGTTTGAGACTTTTTCTGTGCGGTTTTTGTAGAATTTAGTTCTCGATCGGTAGAGCTTCGGGGCTTGCCAACGCGACTTGCGAATGACTGCGTACTACCAGGAACCTGGTTGTCAGCCACAAACTTAAATTGTCGCAGCGATAATGACGAAGTTCCAACAGTACTACTGCGTCCACCAAGAGTATCCTCAGAAGTCGTGTCTCGATGTGACGATGACTGAGAGGCACCGTTGTTGGTGTTTTTCAAGCCCGCTGTTGTGCGAGTAGGTGGAGGCGGTATGGCGGGAACTCCAACCGTGGCATTCTGATCAAAGCGCTTTTTGAGGTCTTTTACACTTTGCTTGCCGCCGGGCATCCTTGTGATGCTACCTGTAGATGATCTGCTATCCAGAGGACTCGAGACAGAGCGCAAGTTCGCTCGCGGCAGGTTGTGTTGAGCAGGAACTATCGGGTGTCTGGGCGTGGTTCCATCACCGTTTGATCGAAGAGAAGGGCGTGAGGACGATGTTGCAGCCATGGGAAGTATATCCGGACCTGCACTTGCGCCAGGACCCCGATAGTTCTTGTAGAAGTCGTCGGGATCTATAGTCGGAGGAGACACATGGTAAATTCCGTCCGAGGAGGGATCGTGATACGATGTAGGATGTGGATCGGCGTCGTTCGCTAGGGTGGCGTCAGCAGCGAGATGGTCGTGGTGCGGCGAGTTGCTGTCGAAATTGCTTCGCACGTCGGAGCTCATGCATGCAAAAGAGAAGGAATGGGATTGTACTGCAGACGCTTCAGCGTGTTGGAGGTTGTGTTGGAGGTTTTGGTGGCCCAAGGTGCCAAGGCGGGTGTCGACAGCATCGTCTCGAGGCTGGCCAGCATCCGGGGCCGGGTCCATGTTGGCCTGGGAAGTGGCCAGGAGCTGTGCATCCGGTCAGACTGGTCAAACGTCGTGCGTGGCTGGTCGGGAGACGAGAGCAGCATTGATACGCCGGTAGGGCGTGGGGGAAGGGATGACGATCGGGAGAGGATGGGATCGAGTCGTGAATGGTCTTGATGATGAGTGGATGGGTCGAAATGGGCCAAATGCGGACATGTACGTGCACTCTATTACATAGAGCAGCATAAGTCTCGACGCAATTACTTACTTGACTGGGATTTGTCTGGATCAGCTTTGGTGAAAAGACATGGTTCCTCCATGCAACTTTGAACTTTTTGCATTGGTGCACCCGCTCCCGGTTGGCGTCTGGCGCCTGTATTACCAGCCGACCGATCAATCGATGGCTGCCAGGGTCACGGCTCCACACTGGACCCAGATGTGATTTAGCGCCGACGAGGGCCCAGACGGGGCCTGGAGTCCATGTCCGGATGTGTCAGGCGGGCGCTGAGCTCTGAGCCCTGGCCACTTCAGCTTCAAATCCTCCTCATCGGCCATAGCTTGCTGGGCTATAGCCTATAGCCTCTGTCTGGGTCGAATCGAATCCTGCTTAGCATTGAGAGCTCGGACCAGAGACTCAAGATCGGCCCAAACGTCTGTCTAGGCAATGCTTGAATTGACTTCCAGTACCTCGAAACACCAATTACCCTTGGCCTGCTTTCGTGTCCGCTGCACAATTTCAGATTGCCCACATCACACAGTTGCCTGCCACTGGCTTCTCACATCACGTCTGGGTCGACATCGTCCTTGACCTTTCAAATTTATCCTTGTCCATCCTCCACCTTCCCGAGGTCTGTGGACCCGGATACGGCTGTCCAAATCCTCGTATTGCCAGCTGCATACGGAGTACGTAATATTAGGTCAAGGCTTGAGATTATCATGGACATACTCCGTACATAGGGACATGATCCATTTTGTTCGTACAGTCAAGTATTATGGAGCGTACGGAGCACTCGGTACCCCATATTATTATGTGTGTTCTTTTCGAGACTCGATGTGTCTACATAAGCAATGGTACCCCAGCTGTGACAGTTTGTCCCCATGCTGCCACGTCTCCCTGCACAAATCGTGATGAGCAGGGGTTTCTTTCCTCTTCGTAAAGAGTGATGTAAAACAAGTTATGCGCTTTCAGAGCGCTATTTAACCAGCATTGATGCCCAAAATAATGGACCAGAAAAAGTCCGCATTGGTAACTTTGGGGGGCTGAATGGGAAACCTTAATAGAAGCAATTGTACTCCGTAAAAGCCTGGTTGCGTTCGGCGGGGATTGGCGACGGCGACAAGACCCAACAGCCTGTGCGAATAAATATTGCTTGCCCTACTCGATGGAGTCTTCACAACCTCGAACCGCCGACAGGTACTGCACCATAGTCAACGACTCGAAAAGACCAGCCGCTACATTCCGCGAAACGTCTCCTTTGTTGGTGCACCACCGGCTCAGTTCATTCCAGTGAAGCGCTGCAGGAGGCAACTCCGGAAACGAAATCGCCAATAAATCTTGAGCGTTGACGGACCCCGTGCCTCTTGCCGAGAATCTTCATCATGCGCAGCTTGACGGACGACCTGCCGATTACAATCATGCCATCTTGTTCATGATGGTGCCACTCTGGCGTCGAGTTCAATGTAAGCTGGGCAAATTGGCCAACCAAGAAGCATCGTTTCGGACCCAGTCACCCAGTATGTATTGCTGTCTGGCAAGGAAGGTCCCATCAATGCTCATCAATGCCCGCAACCGCCATGTAAGGTACCGCACCGCACCAATCCGAACAGTTTCAGGCCGTTGTTTTACCGTGGTGCAGTAGCGGATGGTGGTGGCACAAGACAATTTACGCAGACTTGAGGTGGTTCACAAGGGAGCGTCGTCTCCACTCATCCATAATATTCTTGTTTTCGTACGGAGTCATCCGTAATACACCCTCTTGTTGCGTATGTAGGTAGGTCAAGGAAGCCAGGTCAGCCCCGGAAAATAACCCAACGCATCCTCGAACAGTCATCACATCGATCGTGTTGATATTAGTCGAGAATTCACTAAGCGCCAGAGTTGCAGGCTAGCGCACAGAATCGGGATGGCTTTTGCACGAAAAAAAGGTACTGAGCTGCCATTCGGGAAGTCCACTTGGCTGTTGGCTGATCCGGGTTTCTCAAGATTGGGTTCGCGATTCGAAGCCCTGAGCCCGAGGCCTGCAATGACGAAGCAGATGCTGTTTCATGTACCGATGTTGAATGGAGGATTATTTTCCCCTGAATCGACTCTCTGCTGGGCGACGGACGAAACACGGAGCGATCGCATCTCTGTTGACGGGTCCAGAGCTCCAGAGCATATTCTGACAGCCGGTCGATAGTTTCGTGGCGCTCTCAAACAATAGCTTGTTGCCGCACGGCCGTACATGACAATGCCATTTTGAGTCGGAGGCATGAAGTTTCTAAACAAACACAAAACTTGATAGGGCAGGTCAAGTCGCGCTAGATAATAACCGGACGTATACGGAGTAATGATCGTTGGCTGCCGGTATCCATCCTGGTAGGCTGGGCTCAATGATTGGCCATGGCTTCATTCTCTGCCCCACCATCCATCGCCAGAGAGCAAAGCCACAACCGCTCGAAAACATTCTGACAGCCACAACCAGGTCCACTACAAACCCTACAAACCCAAGCGAGCTTATTACGGACACCATCGCAAACGCGTGCAAGTTGACGAACGCGACACGCTTCCCATGCTCACCCATCAAAGTCATGGTCGGATGCCTGAAACGAAAAAGGAGTGACCCAGAGACACATAGGCGGCCTGGAAAGACCAAAGTCCACGAAGGGGCTGTCAAGCGGCATCTTTTGACACAGTCGTATACGTCAGTCCTAACCCTACGCGAATATGCTTTGCTAAGACTTCCGAGTGGTTCAAGACTGCGTCGGAAAAAGATCAAATTTCTGGGACACGGAGATGATACCACAGACATTGAGAAGCGAATCTCATGTTTCCTGGACTCGACATTGATTTGCAGTTGCAATGCCATCTCTCAGGATGACGATGCTACCTTTGAGCAATGGCTTTCCTTCTCCCAAAAAGGAGACGATTCCCACGTGACACTGTCTGGCGGCATACCCGACGCTGCAAATACGCAATCGGAGGTCTGTAGTTCAACTTGGTTCTCCCTGACTGAAGCGAATTAGCGAGCGCTGAAAGTACAATAGATCGTTGATTTCGTAGTCTGGTTACTTTTCAAAAGGGAGAAGCGCCCAGGGTCTTGGCCCAAGCATTTGCTTTGTGATGGCTTCCGTAGACGAGCAAAAGAAGGAGACCCCAGCGAGATTGCTATCCCAGGTATATACAGTCTGTATCCCAATCATCATGCAGCATCGCTTAAAAAGGAGCCATGGCCGCACCTGTTGGTTTTACTGGGACACTCGGGGCAGAAGATCATGCTTGATCTACTCACCGAACAGTCTGTTTTTGTAGTCGTTGACGCAGGACTTGGGAATTACTATCAATTGAGCGGTGAGCTGAATATCGATCATCTCCCTGCATTGAGCCGGCCCAGCGGTACTCATTGATCAAGCCTAGGTCTCCCACTATCAGATCTGAACACTAGAAGCAACTCTCAGATACCCCGTGTGCCCCGTGGTCTGGCAGATATCCTCCTGGTCAGAAGCCGAATTTTCTACGGTAAACCGGCACTTACGGCCCGGGGCCGACTTCAGCATGGCTACAAGCATATCCGTAGGCCTCTCTTTTCTGCCTACCTAGATGCCGACCCTAACTTTACGACAGATGTCCTCAACCGCTGTTCATGGAACACTCACGGCCAAGAAACGTCTCAGACTGACAGAAACAGCGCTAATACTGCAAAACTTATGATGTATATGTTTCCCAGGCAATTTGGATTACATAACGTCTTTACCTCTGACGTAAATTCCTTGGAAACGGCACAAAGATTTCAAGATTACACTTTGCGCGAGGAAGACGTTGCCAGGCTGCTCAAGATCCCGAGTAACGTTTCAGCAGATGGCACCCCGAAACTCCCCAAGCGCCTCCGAGGAACGGCTTGGGCGTTGGTGCAAAAACTACAAATCCTTCATAGCCGTTGCTCATATACCGAGCTACTGAAGCACTACTGCCCTTCGAAGCTTGATTACGTCCACAAGTCGTCGAGTTCAAAACATAGGGGATTCGCATCACATAATCGGGTGTCTCAGCTGGCAAAGGGCGCTGTTGATGGCGTGATAAACCTCGAATCTGAAATGCTTGATGACAATATCGTAAGCCTGTCCAAAATCGAAGACTTCCAATTTGGATCTCTAGTGGAGCTGGCGACTTCCCAGTCTCAAGTGTCGTCGTTCTGTCAAGCCGCTTTGTCCAGGATCGTGCCGAACGACTTCTGGGGCGAGGGCCAGGCCATGCTTCACAACAAGACAGCGGTTCTTCGCCAAGTAGACCAATTCGTTAGACTGCGCCGATTTGAGTCTACTTCGTTGCACGAGATAACACAGGGACTCAAGGTACGCTGAAGTGAGATAGACTGGCCTGGCGCACTGGGCTAACGATGCATAGATTGCCGACATACCCTGGCTTCAGCCACCAGGCTCACAAAGTCAAAAGGCTAGCCAAACCGACATGAAGAAGCGACACGAGATTTTTCATGAACTGCTGTACTTTGTTTTTGATTCTTTATTAATACCCCTGATTCGAAGCAATTTCTATGTTACAGAAGCCAACACCCACCGTAATCAAATCTTTTACTTTCGCCATGACATTTGGAGACGCATAGCAGGTCCTGCATTGTCGATTCTGAAGAAGGACATGTTTGAGGAAATGAAATCTGCCCAAGCCAACACTATCCTAGACAATAGACGTCTAGGTTTCAGCCAGGTTCGGCTGCTTCCAAAGGGAAACAAGCTTCGACCGATTATGAATCTCCGGAGACGCCAAGTGAGCAGGGCAAACTCGAGGATTCTCGGACCTAGCATCAACTCTGTTCTCTCACCCATACATACGGCACTCAAATTTGAAAAAGACGCCAGCCCTCACAAGTTGGGGTCCACGCTCTTTTCCGTCAATGACATGTACTTGCGACTCAAAGCATTCAAGCAAGCTATTGGGACGAACACAATGGCCAAGTTGTATTTTGCAAAGGTGGACGTCCAGTCAGCCTTCGACACCATTCCTCAAGAGGAACTTCTCCAGCTCATGAGATCCGTTCCTAGCCAAAACAAGTACACCATCATCAAACACGCAGAAGTCCAGCCAGGAGAGCACACCATGCTTGGCGCACGAAAAACAAGCAGCAAAGCCATCCGTCGATGGCGAGCCTCAGTTCTCGCACAGGACCAGGATGCCGCCTTCACAGCACGTCTACAGAACGGAATTGCCACCAAGAAGAGAGACATTGTCTTTATCGACGGAGTCGCGCAGAAAAGCCACGATACAAGTACTCTGTTGCATCTCATGGCCGACCACATACAACGAAACCTGGTCAACTTTGGCAAGAAGTACTACCGCCAGAAGCGAGGCATCCCTCAGGGCTCGGTTCTATCCTCGTTCCTATGCAATTACTTCTATGCAGATCTGGAAATGAAGCATTTGCGGTTTGTCTCTGGGCCAGACTGCCTCCTCATGAGGCTGATAGACGACTTCCTCCTCATTACCCTGGACGAGGAAAAGGCGGTCAAGTTCGTGGAGACGATGCACCGTGGCCTTCCTGAATATGGAGTCCAAGTGAGCCCCCACAAGACCGTAGTCAACTTCCCCATGTCTATACATGGTGAGCCTCTCCAAATGGCTGCTTCTGGTGCGTTTCCCTACTGCGGAACCTGCATCAACGATGCAACGCTAGAAATCACAAAGGATAGTCAAATTGCTCAATCAACTGGTATGTGCCTCGCTCTCCTCTTTGCTGCCCATCTCGTATCATGTCAAACTAACGCAGCCAGCTATCGCCAACTCATTGACCGTCGAATTCAGCCGCTTGCCAGGCCAGAATTTCCAAAGAAAAATACTCAGTAAGTTGTGTCTTTGACGGGTCAGCCAGAACTCTCATCTTATCTCATTATGCCATTAGATGCCTTCAAGATTCAATCCCACCTCATGTTCTTCGATACTGCTCACAACACCACGAGTACCGTCCTCGGGTCTTTGCGTCACGCGTTTTGTGAGACGGCTCGCAAGATGGTGGCATACGTGCGATGTTTGTCCAAGATGCGTCGGCCGAGGGCAGGCCTTATCATTCGTGAGTTTCCTATTCGTTTTGGACCCCCCCCCCCCGGCTATTCATCTTTCTTTCTGTCCTCTATGAAAACAAAGAGAAAGAGAGACGTTGCCGTTTCGCAAGTTGTCATCATGGTGTTCTGACCTGTTTATAGAGACAATGTGTAAAGTAGCAGATGTTGCGTACTCAATCTTGTCAAGCAGATCTAGACGCCTGAGATATCCCGATTATGTGTGTACGATTCGCAGGGGACAAGTTACGAGGTAAGTCGCCTGCGCATAGATTTGAGCGGCCATTTGGTACGGTACGTTCAGGCGTGGCTAATACCCGTGCAGTGTAGCATATGCCGCGTTCTTGCAGGTGCTGAATAGGCACCAAGCCAATTATGGAGCGGTGATGGAGTGGTTGAGGAAACAAAGCAAGACGCTTGCAGTCATGTAACATTCACAAGTAAAGGGATGGTGTGAAAGTGAAGCTGGTACAATTCTGCCAATGAGGGTGATTTGTCATGAAATAATGCCGTTCCGAGTCTATTATAACACTGTTCTGTGTTATCCGTAGTGCTTAAACATCCGTCTAGAGATTGATGTTGGGCAAGGAAAGAACTCATGTGTACCAGTCTACAACGCAACGCCAATTTCCCACCAATGCTTCCATGAATACACCCTATTCCACCGCCACCAGTGATCACCTACAGGCCCGAAACCCAGAAATCGCAAAGGAGAGATGGGCACCGGCTCCAACAGCCAGAACCCCATGGAAGCCAGATCGTTGATGAACAAGGCGGCTGTAAAATACAGCCACACTAAGCAAAAGGCAAGATTTCCGCATCGTCTCATCGCCCGCGGAAGCTTTGAGACATGGTTCCGCAGGGAAAGGGCCAGTCGCTGTTGAACGGCAATGCCAAGACCCTGGAGCAAGAAGAACAGTAGGGGTCGCCACGGCTTCGTTTGCGGGATCGTGGTAAAACTACCCGCCGCGTGCATCAAACCAGACTGGAGGAATGTAACGAATAGACCAAACGCGTCGGCTGCTTGGGTTCCCTTTTTGATGTATCCCGTCTTCAGGAGATACGTAGACGGAGCAAGGAGCTCCAGCCGGAAAGTTTGATGCCACCATCCTCCCCACCACCCGGCGAGCCCCCGATCAAGAACCTCGGAGAACTTTCCAAAGGTCGATGCGTGCTGCCAAAGGATCGCCCTGGATGGGAAGAAGTAGCTCAAGAAGTAGTACTGGACAACATCGCCTAGGTTGAAATTGGCTGTGATGGCGGCCCATACGGTGACCAGAGAGAACGCTTCTCTGTAGAGGAGGAGCATCCAGGGTGGTTTGCTAGCAAGGCCAGGGGGCAAGTCGTACCCGTTGTCGGGGCCTAGGATGAAGAAGGGATCCTTTATTTGAATGGCAAGGACGTCGAGGAGGTCGAGAATGATGTAGGTGGATAGAAAGTAAGCGAGACGGCTTCGGACGAGCTCGGTTTCCGTCACGGGACGGTCGAATCCGCTGGTGGTCTGGCGAGGAATGGAGCGGGTATCAACTTTGGCGTTCTGGTGGATGGTCTGGGGGATGACGGGGCGGGGGATGGAGGAGATGCTGTAGCTCCAGCCTTTCTTTTGAGTTAGCCACTGCTTAAGAAGAAGGGGAAGAAGGAAAACAAGAAAAACAAGCCATGTTGCGTGCTTGGAAATGGAGCCATGGTTTGAAAGCACAGGACGTACCAGCACCTCGGAAACTCGACATCAAGTCCATGGCCCAACCTAGGCGCTCCGGGAACGATGCCTCTGCAGGAAACGTCTGCCACCTGTACTCGAAAACATCACCCGTCGTCGTTCCCGACGCGCCCGAGTCCTGCGGTGGTGTGCTTGGGTCCAACTTCCGGTGCCTGAGACCTTGACGCACCGAACTTGTATGGCCGCTCGTGGTCACGACATTGTGTCCGCCCCCATCTTCGGATTCATCATCCTCGGCCTTGGCCTCGGCGGCCTTGGCGACTCGGATGACTCTCGCCGCCTCAAACTGCGGACGCTTCCAGACGAGGAGATTCATGGACAGAATTATTCCCCAGGAGGCCATCAGGCCGGCTGCATAAGCCCACGCATAGTTGGTGCTCGAGCACACGCGCAGGATGTGGACATTGAACCAGATGACGAAGCCCATGACGGCCCATCGCGTTTGGTACAGCCACGGCCGAGAAGCGTGCGGAATGGCGAGCCACAGTGTGGGGACGATGAAGGATCCCAGAATGCTGTACGGGAGGAGGAGAGGCTTGGCACTGCCGTTGTGCAGAGCGTCGAGGAAGGTGGCGCGATGTGCAGCGCGCAGTGCATCGTCCAGCCGCGGCATCGTGGAATCTTGAACATGAGGTTTGCAGGCGCAGAAAAGGGCGCGGGCAACTTATAAAAAGTTCCCCTCCCTGTTGGACGAAGGCGTTTCGACTGAAGAAATGCTGCGCGGGACATGATGGCGTTGCACGAAAAAAAAAAAAAAAAAGGCGCAGCCGACTGGCCACTATAATTTGTGCGTACGGATTACAGTGGGTCTCAGGTAATTCCGAAAATTATCTGGTACATTATGCCCGCTCTGGTCCGCCATTTCCTTCATCACAATCACCCATGCACCAATAATCATGGTGTCGGGTGTACAAACCGGTCCATTCTGTCCATTCTCCAACTAGACGTGTACGGGCTGCGCGGCAGGACGGGCGAGTCAATCGTGGGGCGGCATTCGCATCGGGGGTTGAAAGACGTCATCAACCACTTGGGCCGGACAGCTCGAGTGCGGCACGAAATGATGAATGAGCTTGTGGCTGCGGGGAAAATGCCCAAGAAGAAGCAATCCAAGTACCTGCTGCATCATCATGCGTCTATTCCACCAGAACAGAGAAACTGCACCCGGCTCGTCGAGTCTGCGCGCCTGGCGTTGGACAGCCTCATTATTCAGTAATCAGAGGGGTAGGGCATGCTCTGCCATGGTTCTTTTTTTATCATTATCAAGATGCACTGTCTTTACATTGAACGGAGGAGGCAAAATAGAAAAATTAAGAAAAATTGGCAGCTATTGTGTACCAGTATCACTGGTGTGGGAAAAATAAAACCACATCGACCATCTTCATAAGCATAGAACTACGTGCAGCATTTGCCACGTAAAAGCATCTATTGTGAAGTGTCTCTCATTAACCAAGAGTAGTACCATATGCCCCCGAAAAAATAACTCCAAATATGCCAGAAATATGCTCCACTATCCGCAATACAAGTCCTATCATAGAATACGATGCGCCATGCACCCACGGTGAAGAGGAATGGTTTCAGAGAAAAGCCCAAATGATTTTGCTCTAGTAAGGCCGACCCAAGGAAACGCTCACTCCCCCTCATCCATCATGCCCAATAGATCCAGCTCAGTCTTGACCAGCCTCTCGAACTCTTCGCGATCAATCCCGCTTGCTTTGGAGAGCATGTACAGGCTGCGAATGCTCCGAGAAACATGCTGCTTGACCCCAAACTCGTTCTGCTCCTGCTTGCCGGCGGATTCCTCGAGTTTGGCCACCGTGTTGGAGGCGTTGGACGAGGCGCTCGAGTCGGGGCGGGGGTGCTGCAGGGCGATTTCGGCGTTGGAAGGGCCTGCTTCTAGGACCGCAGGGGGTTCGTTTGTGTCATCTTTTTTGGGCAAGGGCGAGATGCTGCGCTGCCCGTAGGCCGAGGGGCCCAGGAGCTCTGCTGCCTGGGCTTCTTCGTCGGGGTCGTGGTTGTCCATGGCGGGCTGGACATGGGCGTATTGCGCAAAGTATTCGTCTTCGGTGGCGGAGCTGGTTCCGAATGGACCTTGGGGATGGGAACCGCCGTGGTTCACGGTTCCAGGTGCTGCTGGTGGAGCGGGAGAGCGGTTTACCGCTGGTGTTCTGGCGGGCGTCTTGTCGTAGAGGTCCCAGTAGTCGTCGTCGTCGTCAGCTTCGTCGTCGGCTTGTTGCTGTTGCTGAGCAGCAGGATTACCATTGGCCTTTGAAGAGTCCCTATGGCTGCTGACGCCATCTTCGTACTGACGCTCGGCGTCGGCGATGGTCGACGCACCGCCAAATTGCGAAAAGGGCGAGGCCTGCTCTGCAACAGTAACTTCGCCGATCCGCCAGCCGTCGCCGTCGCCCTCCTTGTCGTTGATGCAGTATACTAGTTGGAAGGCGAGGCCGAGCGCGGGCAACGCGACGAGGGCCTGGAGAGTCTCTTGATCGAGACGGCGGTAGCGGGTTTCTGCATCGTAGCCCCAATCGACTTCGACCTCGCCTGATACGGGGTGCGGCTCGAGAGCAGGTCCTTGGGCAATCTCGGCTAGTCTGACAGCTTTGGCGGTGTCGTAGCAGAGAAGTCGTAGCCAGGGCTCCGTGCTGGAGTTTGAGAGGAGCTGGACCCGTTGGCGAAGGATTGGTGAAAGCAGGGGGAGGACCTGGGTCGCGGGCTGCGCTGATGCGGCGGCGGCTGGGAGAGCGGGCAGAATGGGAGCCAGGAGACCGGCTTGGTCTGGCGGGGAAATGACAACAGCCATGGTGAGGCTATTGGTTATGGGAGGGTTTTTATTCCCTCGTTTCTTGAACCGATTCCTTTTTCCCTTGTCCTCAGTGAGAGTGGAAAGGGGGAGGTTCTTTTCTGAGAACTGGGTTTGGAAAGGCAAAGCGGAGAAGAGAAGGAAACGAGAATAAGGTTTGTTGGAATGCAGTTTATGATCACATGCTGCTCGGTGCAATCTAATCGTCCTCGGAGGATTAATGGCCGACTAGGGTGTGTTTGTGGAGGCGCCCTTTCCGAGTGGATGGAGGAGAAGTGACGATTGCGGAGATTCTGGGGAGAAAACAAAATCCTGCAGAAGCGAATTGTGCGTAGCAGACGACGACATCTTTTCGGTCGTGAATGTCAATGGAACTCCAGAAATGCTAATGCTAATATAATAATGCACGGCCGCAACCCGTGAGGTCCAGATTCTTGCACGTGATAGTGGCTGGGCTGTCAAGAGATGAGTTAGCTCAGGTCTGGCCAATGGCGCTTCAGCCCAAGGCGATTGTGGACCTCAGGGCAAAGAAAGCTAAAAATTGATCCCACTAGTGAAGCTACTAGGCGGTACGTAACGCGGAGAAGTTATGACTGTAAGGACAAACCTTTCTTCACGTGATGTCAGCATCGGCATAGATATGGAGGGGAAAATAGATGCATACTCCGTGCACACACGCAGACGAGCCATTAGCCAAACATGGACTACTTATCAAGATGCCCGATTCCACCGTCGGACAACGCCGTCTCTCTGTCCATCATCGACACAACGTCGACAATTCTTGCACCGGCCAAGGAATTCGTAAAGCCTGTCCTAGAAAGCCACGACATTTGGACAGTTCCGGCGTACGCCTTCCTCATCCGCAACTTGTCGCAGAATCGTACCATCATCTTTGACTTGGGTGTTCGCAAGGACTTTGACAGTCTAGCACCGGGACTAGTTCAACGTATCAAGGCAAGTGGATTTGCCGTCAAAACTGAGAAGGGCGTACGTGACATCTTGGACGAACATGACATTGACACATCGGGGGACAATATCGAGGCAATCATATGGAGTCACTGCCACTTTGACCACACTGGCGACCCTTCCTCCTTTGATGCCGCTACTGCGCTCGTTGTTGGGCCAGGCGTCAAGGCAAATCTGATGCCAGGATATCCGACCAATCCAGAAAGTAGTTTATTAGATTCTGACTGGGCGGGCCGTGAAGTCATAGAGATTTCCTTCGACAATGCAGGCCTGAAGATTGGACAGTTCCACGCACACGATTACTTTGGCGACGGAAGCTTCTATCTTCTCGATGCCCCTGGCCATGCGATAGGACACATGTGTGCTCTCGCCCGCGTCACAAGCCACCCCCCTTCGTTTGTGTTCCTAGGCGCTGACTCGGCCCATCATGGCGCTGAGCTGCGCCCAAGTAAATGGATGACACTGCCCAGCCGGCTCTCTTGCTTCAACGGGCCCCAAGCCTCGTTCTGCCCTGGTGACTTGTTCGAAGAGCTGGTCCCGGGTGCTGATAAGACGAAGCCCATGTATCGACTCACTGACACGGGAAGTCACTTCAACGCGGCTGTTGCGGAAGAAACTATCGCCAAGATCCAGGAGCTAGATGCTTTGGACAATGTGTTTGTTGTACTATCGCATGACAGTAGCTTACTGGATATCGTCGACTTTTTCCCCAAGACGAGCATTGATTTCATTGGGCGGGGTTGGAAAGAGCAGGCAAAGTGGGCATTTTTCAAAGATTTCAAACCACAAAAATACGAGCCCACGAAGCTGGGGGACGGGATCGACTACAGTTGATGAATCCGAGTGCCTTGGGTCTACCACGTAGAGTCGCCTGCGGCACGAGGCAAAATCATCAGCGAAGCGCCACTGCAGAGGATTGGAGATGTGTTGTACGGGTTACCGGCAATGAATGTTGAAGAATGAAGGCGGAGGAAACATCGAAGCACTGAATGTCGATTTTGCGTCACTTTGAACACATGACATGGTACAAGTCTGGTGTTTCGTGATGAATGTTTTGGTTACGAAAGAAAGCCCGGAATTCGCGTGCGTGGGGATGCAAACCGACGATACGCTAGGACTGTCAGACAAGAAGTTCTCGAACAAGGACGAGGTCCAGCTAGCTGGACCAACGTACCCCGGCGGGGGAGCGAGGAGCGCGCCCTTTGTTCCTTGAGGCGAGGCTTTTCCTCGTCCTCCCGATGAGATAAGAAGGTGTTTGCTTTACATTCCGGAGGATAAAGCAAGAGGATGATGGCCCCGCCCTCCAGGTCCTCAGTGGCCCTCCACGTCCCCCGCGTATATAAGGCCCCTTGCGTTCCTCCGCGCCGGTGCCGGTGGGAGGAGTGCCCGCAGAAGGCGGCTTGCGACGATGTGGGGGTGAGGGCGGCTCCGAAGGGATTCGGAAGAGACCCCCTCATCCTTACACAGGCTCACAGAATACGGGATATTGTTTTTCCTTTATCTGTTCTTACACGCCTAACTAGGCCCTTTATTTTTCCTGTTTTTTTCTCTTCTATTAATTGTTTATTCAATCCCTCTTTCCCTTTCCTTTCCTTGCTTAATACTATACATTATCAATCATATTCAAAGAAAGAGTTTCTAGTGTTAGAACAAGCATGATATTAATCGCGCTTCGCAGCCGCCAATGTCCGGCAAATGGTCAGCCGGCGCGCGCGGGCCCCCACACGTCAACCCACAATCCGGCCCTGTGATAGGGCAGGGCTGGTGGTGACGTGACCCTTACTCGATCCTTTCCTTTCCTTTCTCTGCGAACGCCTTCGCTTTTGACCTCTCTTTTCCTTCCTTTCTTTGGTAGCTTATAATAGGTGACCAACAACGATACTATCGTTCGGGATCACAACGTTACGACCCTGATATCAGGCATCCTGTGATATCAACGGTTTCTCAAACAGATATTTATCGCCCGCCGTTGCCAGCCGCCGCAGGTGCCAGCATCCACCCAAACAACAAGGCCCCGCTATTCAATGGGAACCCGTCCCCACCTCCGCCAATGGGCGACGGGCCGCAAAACCAGGAACGTCACTTGCCTAACATTTTCGTTCGTCCATTCCACACCATGGACAACGTCCAGATAACCAAGTCAGACACAACACAACACGGCCGCACATTCAAAGTTTGATTATGACAGCTTGACGACCTGCATAGACTATCGCATCCCAGCCATTAAATTTACAAAAGAATTAACAAATAAAGCAGTCTACGACGTGAACAAAATCAGTCTCTTCACCTCACACTTCAATCGTCTCCTAATTGAATACAGGCTCTTCGGGGATCGAGAAGGGTTTCGCGATAACCCGCTCCGACGAGCAAAGACGACGACGCGATATTTGAGCGCGATTGCCGGCCGCGTCAAATACAGACGATTAGCGAATTCCCCCATCGTCCGAAGCTGCATATCCGCTCCTCGGGAACATCATCTTCCGCAGGGAGTCCTGGTATCCAGGCCTCCAGCCGCCAAGCTGGCCACCTTGGCATGCGCAAGCGAGGCGGCGCCTCGACGAGGCCGCGCGCCGAGCAGTACAGGGGCAAACCGTCTGAAGGACGAGGGCACGAGGCTCCAGGTTGTTTCCGCGGGCGCCATAGCAGGTCTAGTCTCTCGGTAAGAGTGAAACCCTCCATATCTAGCGTGTTTTCCGAGAAGCGGGAAGTGCAAAGTTCCCAAATAGCTCCATGTAGGAGGGACGAATAAAAAAAAAAAGGCTGACATGCTCTTCTAACTCCACCCAGCTTCGTCGTCTCCCCCCTCGACGTGGTCAAGATCCGCCTCCAACTCCAACCACACTCGCCATCCGCGCCCGCCCCCCTCCGCGGAACCGTCGCGACGATGAAGCACATCCTCAAGCACGAGGGCCTCACGGCGCTGTGGAAGGGCAACGTGCCGGCCGAGCTCCTGTACGTCTGCTACGCCTCCATACAGTTCAGCGCGTACCGCGCCACGACGCTCTTCCTGCAGACTGGCCTGCCAACGAGGCTGCCAGACGCGGCGGAGAGCTTCCTCGCGGGCGCGTCTTCCGGGGCGCTCGCCACGACGATTACGTATCCGCTTGATCTGCTGAGGACGAGGTTCGCCGCGCAGGGCCGCACGAAGGTCTACGCATCCCTGCGGCGCGCCGTCCTGGACATCAAGCGTGACGAGGGGCTCCGGGGCTTCTTTCGCGGCATCGGGCCCGGGCTGGCCCAGATCGTGCCCCTGATGGGGATATTCTTCGTCGCGTACGAGGGACTGAGGGTGCGGCTCGCGGGACTGAACATGCCGTGGGGGGGCGGCGATGCCACGGCCGGTGTGGCAGGCAGCGTCATTGCCAAGACGATTGTGTTTCCTCTGGATCTCGTGCGGAAGCGAATCCAGGTGCAGGGTCCCACGAGAGGCAGATACGTGTACAACGATATACCCGAGTATTCGAGTACCCTGCGCGCCATCTCGTCGATCGTGCGCGCGGAAGGGATCCGCGGCTTGTACAAGGGCCTGCCGATCAGTCTGATAAAATCAGCGCCGGCTGGCGCGGTTACGGTGTGGACGTATGAGCGGAGCCTCAAGGTGCTGATGGGTTGGGATGCAAAAGAGGCGAGGTTGTGATGATGGGCATTGAGCACCGCTGTGCCGTGTGGAATATTCTTTTTGAACAACAACTTTTTTTTCTCCTTTTTTTTTTCCCCCACAGTTTAGTCAAACTGTCTAGGTCATATTGAGTAGCGAGCCCATGGCAAGGTTGTTTTCATTTTTCAATCTCGGGTCAGAGAATACCCCTCGGAGAGTGTTGTTTTAAACAAGCGGCCTCATGATTCTTTTGTTAACTGTCAATTCTTTAAGGTTCATCATGGTAGAATGAATTTTCTATACTTTTTCTAAACTCTTTTTTTTACCCGTTCGATTTCATCATTGAGACTAGTTTGCCAGTCTTCTTTTTCCCCCAACGCCTTGTTCCTCTCGTCTGCCCGAGTGATGCACTCCTCCATGACTCGCCAGAACTTAGCGACATTTATGCCCCGTGGTATTCGGACGCCTTCCTCACCCGGCGGCAAGACAGTGGCCATGGTGCGACCAGTCTGTGCTTGTCCATCCTTGGCCTGTTCAAAGGTGCCCTCGGTGACGACGGTTACCCGGAAGCGCTCTTGGTGTTGGGGCGAGGCGCTCTTGGCCGAGTCCCATTCGTGGAACGGGATTTCGTCGCTTGTGCCGATGAGGACGGCTGCCACGGCGATGGGGTCATGCAAGGGTGGACCGGCGGTGATGCCAAAGATGTCGCTGCGTGAATGAGTATTAGCCGGTAAGGGGGGGATGAATTAGGTGTGTCAAGGGAGAGTGGATTTTCAAAAATTGAAAAAAAAAAAACATACGCATAGGTCTTGGCGAAAAAGTACAGCAGCTCGACGAGCATCCTCCTCAGCGTCGTCTTCCCTTGTCCCTCTTGTATCCCGCCCTGGCCGTACAACAAGAGGTTGCGCACCTCGTCTGTCGCCAGGACCTGGTGGCTCAGGTCGAGCGGCACGACGGTCGTCTTCCTGGCGACTTGTTTGTTGTGGAACACCTCGGCGGCGGCTTCGGGGTCGGCGAGGATGTTGAACTCGGCCCAGGCGGTGATGTTCCCGATGCGCTCCTTGTTGTCCACCATGCCCATGACGGCGTCGGAGAAGCCGCCGCCAAAGGAGCCGCCCATGAGACTGATTCCCTTGATGTGGGCAGTCATGTCGGGGTACTGGCGCAGCACGGCACCCACGTTGGTGAGAGAGCCCGTGGCGACGACCCAGGCTGTGCCTGCGGGCTGGGCCATGATGGCCTCGTACATGGCCTCGATGGCCGGCTTGGCGAGAGCTTCACATTGCGGCTGGGGGAGCAGGTCGGTGCCGTCGAGACCGGATTCGCCGTGCACATCGGGAGCGTGGACGGCAGGACGTTCCAAGGCTTTGGGGGATCCGCGGTACAGCGGGATGTCGTTGTGCTTGCCGATGGCCGTCAGCACAGAGGCGGCATTGCGGGTTGTGTGGCTATTTTTTGTATATATCAGAATGCTTCTTTTTTCCCCTCGTACATTGTGTGAATGAATCGGGGTGATGGTTTTTGTGGTGCCGTCTCACTCTAATGAGGCATTGCCAAAGACGGTAGAGATGCCGAGCAGCTTGATCCCAGGGTGATGGGCGGCCAAGAGCATAGCAAATGCATCCTGCAAAAGTAAATGTCAGATCGTAAACGCAACGCGGCAACGGACAGGTGTAAGGTGACACCCACATCATGGCCCGGGTCACAGTCCAGCCAAACGGGCACGGGAGACGCATGTCCATTGACGCCGTTCATCTTGACCAAGACTAAGCTCGTCTTGCGGTCTGGGGTTTTGGGGCTCGGCTAGGCGTCAAGGTCTGGAGGTTGCGTCGCTTCGTTTTTCCCCACGCGAAGGCGCGACCGGGGTGACATGTCGGTCAGCCTTGCCTTGACCCCGGCCTGGCGCGGGATCCTGATTTGTCGATGTTGATGGCGGACTTCGGATATGCTGGTTGCTACGGAGTTACTTCGTACACCCACTGTACATGTACGGGTTACTGCCAGCTGTATCCAATAAATTTACTCGTAGAGAATGCACAAGGTCTAATTTCATGAAAGACTACATGTGTCATGACTTCTGTCGCTGCTCCATGACTCGCAACACGTCGGCTGCGTTATTCGCATCGCCCTTTCGCTTCTTGGGTCCCCTCTTCCTCTGCGGTTTCCCGCCTCGATCCCCTCCTTGGCTGCCCTCACCTCCCCACGATGCGAGCTTATGGTCTTCAAAGTCCTCCTCGTCCTCGAACCTGCTTGTACCAAAGCCCATGTCTAGGTCATCATCATCTCTCGCCGCCATTTGCAGCAGCCTGTCCCTCCGCTCCTCGGCCTCCTTGTCATTCCGCCGAGCTTCCTCATCGTCCTCGCTCTCAATGCGTCGCAATGTCGCTGCCTTCTTTATGGCGGCCATAATGGCAGGATCCGACATGGCCGATCCGCGAGCTGCCTCTTCCGATAAAAGTCCTGTCTTTGAATCTTTAAAGTAGTTTCTCGAGCTGCCTTGTGGCTTTGGTGGCGGTGGCATATCCGTAGATGCGCTTGATTTGCCATTTGTCACCTCTTTGTCCGCTTGAGGCTTCTTCTCTGAATCGTCTTCTGAGTCTGACCCTGAATCGTCCAGGCCAGCCAAAGGGTCGTAGTCATCTCCAACATCGCCGAAAATATCCACATCCCCATCTTCTTCTTCCGCAGCGGGTTCTTCGACCTTCCTGAATTGCTCGGGAACCTCCATCCCCAACGGCTTGGCGTTCTTGTCAGGCATCGGTAGATCATTCTTGGCCTCCTCCTCCCTCTCCTCCTCTGCCACCTTGAGCTTTCTGACTTTCCGCTTCTCGTGTCCGTCTGCATCAACAATGATGAGCACCTCTCGGCCCTTTCTGTCCCTCTCAATACGTGTGCCGAGTTTTTGCGTCGTGCCAATTTTTCGAAATCGATCGCCCAAGGCGGGTTCGGCTGCTTCCTTGGCTGCCGCTCGGGCTGCCTTCAGATCTGCTAGGATTTGATCCCTCGTTCTCTTTTTTCCCGTCACGACTGTGGAGAGCTGGCCCTTTTTCTTCCGTGTCCCTTCCTTTCCCAGCGCTTGAACTTCCTTTGACTCCAGTTCGTCAAACTCGTCATCGACCTCCTCTGTGTCGGCTTGTTCCTCTGACGACTCCTTTGCTGCGTTGGCCAGTTCCTTGCTGCGGACATCTTCGCCTCTCCGTATCCTCTCTAGAAGCTTGAAATCAAGCCCCTTGACCAAATGTGTGCTCTCCAGATCACCACCAGCAATCTGAAATCGTAAGTTTTCATATGTGTCCTTGGCGATTTCTTCTTTTCTGTATGACTCCTCCAGTTCTTTTAATCTGCTCTCTCTCTCGTCCTCTTTAATCTCTTCGCGAGTTTGTGCTCGATCAACATAGCCTTCGCCGAGCCTGACGCCTTTGGGGGCGGAAGTTTTGAATCTCTTGGTCGGTCGGCCCGACTGGTCGCGCTCAGCAAGTTGTCGGGCGAAATCGGTCTGTCCTCCCGCTACGGACCGCGGCGTCATGGGTATGCTCGATCGTTGTCGAGACCCAAGTGCGCTGCCGGTGACAGGCTTTGCGCTCGGGGGCGATGGGCCATCTTTGGATTTGGAGAATGCCGAATTAGCAAGCATCAGCTTGCGAAATTGCTCGTTGTTCATGATGGCGCTCGAAAGCAGCGTTCACTCAGCCCGTTCATAAGGATGAACGGTTCCGCGCGGCTCTAGACGTCAAAATCGACAAGTGAAAAAGCTTCAGCCTCGCCTGTCAAAAGGCTGGCACGCGCAGACATGCACTTGCTCCAATACAGTACTAAGTAAATAAGTACATGTGGTGGGGAAACGAACAAAATGTCTGCAAGGGGTTTCGCGCTGAGAACCTGAGAATCTGAGAATCTAAAAGTCTGCGTGGAACCTCGGATGTCCAGCACTTTATCAGGCGATCAGTCACGGGATGACGTGTAAAGTGAAAAGACGCGTTCTTGTTCTCCACTTTACACGGTCTCTCGCACTCAGCGGTACGTCGTGAAGTTACATCCGACCACGCCACTCTTCAGCATTGGGAGCAACGTTTGTTCACGGCCTTCTTCTTTGCTTTTTTTTTTTTTTTTGGATAATAGACCTGGCCACTATTTCTCCATGCATTCAAGCTGAGTCGCACAATATCATGTCGCACACTGCGGGTCTTGTCAGACCAAACCTGGCGTGTGCTTTGAGTGACATTATTCTGTTGCCTTCAACGACACACGACACTCGACGTGATCGCAACCTGAACAATTCTTCGCGATGGGCAGTGTCCTAGACAAGAATTCGTCTCAAGTGCGAAAGAGAATCGAAGGCCACCAATTTGAAGATGAGGATGGTGAAGAGTACGAGGGTAGCGCCTTTGGCGGCTTTGGAGACTACTTCCGGCGCAAAAAGATCAAACTCCAGAACCTTGATGCCGATATGCGTGCTGCTTCTGGCAAGCCTCAAATCTTCAAGGGTATAGTTGCTCATATTACTGGCTACACTCAGCCTCCGCTTCATGTGTAAGTTGCGTCCCAGAGTATCTCTGAAAGATTGTGTACTCACGATTAGCTCAGACTTCATCGCGAAATAGTGCAACATGGCGGTGGTTTCCTTCAATACCTGGATTCCAAAACAATGGCTACTCATATCATTGCTTCCACTCTACCACCCAAAAAATCCGTCGATTTTAATCGCTATCGTATTGTCAAACCGGCTTGGATTGTAGATTCGGTCGCAGCTGGCAAATTGCTTCCGTGGGGCGATTATCGTGTGCTGGATGAAGGGCCGAGGCAGAAAGTCTTGAAGTTCAGCGGTGAGACGGGACTTTCGCAAGCTGTTGCCGAGCCCAAACGTGGGTATAAAGAGCAAACCGATAGTAGCTTTTATACCAGCCAGTTCAGGACAGGGAGCGCACTTCCCAGTCAGCAATGGTCTGAATTGGCAGAAACGCCACAAACGCCGACCAAACCGCCGACTTTCCGCGGTGCGACCAGTCCACAGACTCAAACGAGCGTCACTTCAGTACCTGGCTCATCCGAGTCGAAAGAAGCTTCTCTTGGTCCACACTCGAGGGGGTCTGCTGATCGTGAGAAGGCGTCCAAAAACACGGCTTCACCCGAGAAACCAGTCGATTCCGATAGCACTCGTCCGCTCACGGAGCCTACCAGGAATGTAACGTCGGAGGAGCACAATGCTTGGCTCTTGTCAGACCCACGTTTACGAAAGTCGTCCACGGCCAACCCTGAATTTCTACAACAGTTCTATTCAGAAAGCCGGCTGCACCATCTTTCCACTTGGAAAGCAAACTTGAAGTCTTCGATGCAGCGCTTGGCAGCAGACAAGGGCTTGTCACAGAATAAACTTAGGAAGAAGCAAGGAGCGAGACGATACATCATGCACGTCGACTTTGACAGTTTCTTCTGCGCTGTTTCGCTGAAGCAAAACCCGCAGTACGTCGATAAGCCAACTGTTGTGGCGCATAGCTCCGGTCCTGGCTCAGAGATAGCAAGCTGCAACTATCCTGCTCGCGAATTTGGGGTTAAGAACGGGATGTGGATGAAACGGGCTATAGAGCTGTGTCCTGACTTGAAAGTTCTGCCTTACGACTTTCCAGCCTACGAAGAGGCTAGTCGGTTGTTTTACGAGTCGATCTTGTCTGTGGAAGGAGTAGTTCAGAGTGTCAGTATTGATGAAGCATTGATCGATGCAACGTCGATTATTCTTTCTGCTTCGGGCTCGCAAGGTGTCGGCATTGACGAAGGCAGTGTCCGGAGAGAGCAGCAGAAGGCCGACGAGATCGCGTTTGGGCTCAGACATACCATCAAAATCAAGACGGGATGCGATGTGTCTGTGGGCATTGGTGGAAATGTTCTTCAAGCCAAAGTAGCACTTCGAAAAGCTAAGCCTGCTGGGCAATTTCAATTGAAACCAGAAGATGTGCTGGGTGTCATAGGCGATTTGACGGTTGAGCAGCTCCCTGGTGTTGCCCATAGCATAGGCGGCAAACTGGAGGAAATGGGTATCAAGTTTGTGAAAGATATCCGGGAAATTTCAAAGGAACAACTTGCAAACACACTTGGGCCCAAGACGGGCGAGAGACTGAGCGACTATGCTCGGGGCATCGATCGAGTTGAAGTTGGGGAGCAACCGCCTAGGAAATCTGTGTCCGCCGAAGTGAACTGGGGGATTCGCTTCATCAGCCAGCCGGAGGCAGAAGAATTCGTGTACAACCTCTGCAGAGAACTGGAGAAGCGACTTATCAACGAACAGGTTCGGGGCAACCACTTGACCATGAAAATCATGAGGCGGTCGCTAGATGCGCCGCTAGATCCAGCCAAACACCTAGGACACGGCAAGTGTGATACTTTCAATAAGAGTGTCGCATTTGGAGTAGCCACACACAACTACGAAACGATTGGGAAGGAAGCAGTATCAATATTACGGTCGTTCAAGTTTAGTCCCGGCGATCTGCGTGGTCTAGGCGTGCAAATGACCAAATTGGAGCCGATCAAGGCCAACCCCGGGCAACCTGAGGGCAGTCAGCGTACGTTGAGCTTTGGTCCGTTCGCAGGCCCTTCGTCGGCGAGGAAGTCGGCAGCGCGTATTGAGGCCATTGACGAGCCTGAAAGTCCTGAGAAGCCAAAGAAAGCAGGAAGTCGTGGTCTGAGTGACGACCCCATTGCTGAAGACCCTTTGACGCCTCGCAAAGCAAAGGTTCACCCAGCCATGGCACTGTCAAGGGCCAACCAAGACGATGCCAAAGCAAGGACACCTCTCAATGTGTCCGGAACCCAGTTTATCATGCCAAGCAACCCCGACCCAGCCGTGATTGCTGAATTGCCCAACGACATCAGGAGCAAGCTCATGGGCCAACAGCGACCGCGCGCGAGTCCTGCCCATTCCTTGTCAAGACCCGGGAGCCCTACGCCAACGGAAGGGTTCCCTTCACAAATTGACCGCGAGGTATTCAACGCTTTGCCAGATGACGTGAAGGCCGAAGTCCTCGCATCCTACGGGCGACGGCCGGAAGCGCCGCAGTCACCAAGAAGGGACCACCATCATCCTCTTGCTCAACAGCAAAAGCAAACAACACCCACGAAAAGGGGTGGTATACGAGGCATGTTTGGCAGGGCCCAGCGTCAACGTGATGCCCATGCTGGCGTCGTACAGACCACGTTCAAGAGACGAGACGATAGCCCCGCCGCCATGGAAGAAATCGGAGAGCTCGATGCCGAATTTCTAGCTGAGCTTCCCGAAGATGTGCGAAAAGAGGTGGTGGCGGACCACCGACGTCAAAGGATGGCACTTCGCTCAGGGCTGGATGCACCCAATCGCAGACAGCAGACTTCGGATGTCGATGGCAGAATGGCCGGCGTGGGTGGTCAGAGAAGAATACACTTTCCCGCGCCGCCTAGAAAAGTCGCGTTTTCCAGCTCGGGCGTGACTGCCACTCGCGAAATAAAAGACATGATTGATGCGTGGCACACGGAAACACAAGACGAAGGCCCGCACGACGGTGACCTCGCGGTTCTGAAAAAGTACTTGTCAAAAGTTGTCAAGGACGAGAGAGATCTAGAAAAGGTTGTCATCATCGTCAAGTGGTTGGATATCGTAGTAGAGCAGGACGGTCGGCCAGGACGCGGCCAGGATTCCTGGCGAGGAGCAGTACAGCGGGTGAAGCGGGCTGTGCAAAGTGCTGTCAAGGAGAGGGGTCTCGCACCGTTGGATATGTAATGTGTATGACCTGATGCCCGGATGCCTTTTTTTTTTTTTTTTTTTTTTTTTTTTGCCGCCATTTGCCATTTGTCATGTGTAAACGAGTATCTATACACGCCGCCATAGACGTCGTCTATTTTGCCATCCCAAGACCCTGTGTAGACAGACCCATTTTCTATAAAAAATGTATAAGATCAAAGAAACGCTCGCCAGTCCCAAGAAATAAAAACCGCGATACAAACACTGAGCACGGTCACACTACATGGCTGACATGGCCGCCGCAGTCACCAGCGAGAGCAAGAGCAACGACGACGCCGACTCAGCACTCGCGCCAGAGAGCTTGTACACGCTCAGTTTCAGAGAGCCCCCGCACGCCAAGGTCTTGTTTCCCTCGCAGGGGAAATTGCATTCGGCGTCGTCCAATTTCTTGGAGATGCCGGCTATTTTCTGGGAACACCAGCATTCTCTGCGTGGGTCGTGGGTCGGTCAGCTTCGTTGTTTGTGTTGCATGGTTTACGAGATGAAAGATTTTTGAGCTTTCTACTTGAGACGGCAGAAGGAGAGGAAAGAAGGACGGGACGGGACGATATGCAAGGGGTGTTACTGTGGGAAGCAATATACTCTCTTGGGGGGGGGCATCGATCAAAACTTGCCTCGACCACTCTAGTCCTGCGTACAGGTTACTGCGTCCCGTCGTCCCCCTTGGCACAAAAGTCGAGACACGTGGGGACGGTCATTTCGCCCTTGCGAACGGTGTTGGCGCCGCCGGAGAGCGCGCGGCTGTGGTCGGAGCCGTCTATCTCGGTCGTCTCGTTGTAGCATCCGTGGTAGGAGTAGGTTCTGGACTGGGTGTAGACGGAGACGGAGTCGGTGGTGGTCTGGGCGAGGCCGCGGGGGAGGAGGACGGGCAGGAGGATGCGGAGGAGGTTCATTGTGGGGTGTGGTGGTGGTGTCGTGGTGGTGTGGTTGGTGGTTGGGAGGGTTTTCGATATTGATTAATGTGGGAGTGAGTGAGTGAGTGAGTGAGTGAGTGAGGGAGTGAGTGAGTGAGGGAGGGAGTGAGTGAGTGAGTGAGGGAGTGAGTGAGTGAGTGAGGGAGTGAGTGAGTGAGTGAGGGAGTGAGTGAGTGAGAGGTGAGGTGAGATTGCTTAGGCGAGTGCGTGCTTAACAACGGGGACAGTAGATAGAATAGGCCCTTGCCGAACAACAGCTCAAGTGACAGAGGTTTCATGCCAGCTACGCCCCCAAACGGTCACTGAGCCTCAGTCGACAGTCTGGATCCGAACAGTAACAGGATCCACGGGAACATCCTGGCAGTTCTGGCATCGCGCAATACACGATGGGCGGTTAGTGCCTAAGCTCATCTACAAGGATCGTGTTTCTTGAGGGCAGTTGGTTGCTGTTTCTGAAGGAGTCCAGCTTCCGGGTGTGTTTTTATCGATAAGTAGTGAACTGGTCTCAGATTGTGATTGACTTGTGTACCATGTCATAAAACAAGGCCACCACGACGTTCTATAGCACAAACTCTTCAGGCGAAGAATCAGAGTCGAAGAGGTCTTGGACAACTGCCATCTCTTTGACCTCTTCGCCATCTGCATCCCAAGGCGCAGCGGATGGAAGTAGCATTCGGCGTCCCTTCGTGCATCAAACGAATGGATTCTCGGCGCGGGAAACGTATGTGACAGGATCCTGACGATCCGGGTGGTTCTTTATCTTTCGCACCAACTCCGTTGCTCGAGATTCCATATCTTCTCTCAATCGAGGGCAACTAGCTCCAGGTGTGTACCCACAGCGGCTTGGGTATCGATATGAAATATCTAAGCTGGACATTTCTGAAGGACTCAAATTAATAAGGACGTCCTCGAGAGTAAGAAGCGACTTGTTTCCTGAGGCGTCCAGGATGCTGGGACAATGCCAGTAAGTAATCACGCGGTTGCATACCAACCAAGGGTTCAGGGCGCTCCGGTTCTCGCCTCAAGCTTGAGAAGGCGAAGACCTGTACATTTTTGGAGCATGCTGGCAAGAGCATCCATGCACTCATTCAACTCGACGGTCCATGATTCGATGACTCGGGTGTCGAATCTGGATGACTCCGTGTCACCTTGCTTAGATTGCGTCAAATGCCACTTCTCGAAACCGTCAAGGCCAAGAATGACGGTCATGACGTGATTCCGCATGGAGCAAATCATTCCTTCCTCCGTGCAAGCGAGAACAAATCTTCGGAGTAATTGTGCAGAGAAATCAAGGTCTTGAAGGAGCACCGGTCTGGCGTGCTGGAACCACCGCCTCGAGACGATGAGGCGACGGGCATCTTGGCGAGAAAGGGGTAACCACCTCAGCCCTAACAAATATATGTCTATCATCCACGGAGTGCGCACGCCTTGCAAGCAGCCAGGCTTGTCAGCTTCCTTCCCCCACGCAGCCACGCTGCCACGCAGCCACGCAGCCACGCTGCCACGCTGCAGCCTGCGGACCCCTCCACGTCAAGCTGTCCTCACACATCTTGTTAAAAATTCGCGACCGCCTCGCCTCGCCTCGCACATCTCGGCTACCATCATTCGCGACGTCGCATTGACGCCTGTAAAGTACGCCTCGCCACACGGGCGTATAGATATCACGCTCTGCAATACCACAACGCTCGATTTCCAATTTGCGCAAAAGACAAGATGGGCGGCTACATCGATTGGACAAAGACGACCAAGTCGTCAAACTACCATGGCTCGGGCTCCTTCTCGACCTTTATGATCATTGGACGTATGTTCTTTTAAGCACGGAATTCATTCACTAGCCCATCTCTAACCAAGCTTGGTCCTGGCGCTCAGCTTGCTAACCGTTCATGTATAGCCACATGTTTCTTCCTCGGAATACTCTTCGCGTCGTTTCCTTACGATTTCCCCTTGCTTTGGAGCAAAGAGCCTGTTCCGACCAGCTACTATGATCAACTCGAAACTCACCTAAAGTTCATTCACCAGTCGCCTCCCCTCATTGGCCGCATGCTCAACATAATCGTTAGTGTTGGATTCCTGGGCATGTTCATCAAGTTGTTCAAGCCTAGTGAGGCCAACTTCCTCTTTGATGGAGCCTCTCTGATTCTGTACACCATTGGTGTCGCCGTCTACATTTCCAACATCGTCAAGGGTCTGCGCACCGTGAGCTCCGGGTTCTGGGACAGCGAGGAATTCAAGAAAGCCGCCAATCTTGCCGAGGGGGAGATGATTCTTGACCGAGAGGATAGTCTGAGAGTCTTGTCTGCCAGCAATACCATTCTTGCTCTGGTCTTGATTGGTGTTCTGGTTCTCCAGGCTGGGCAGTGGTATGCAGAGAAGAGAGATCGAGACGATGAGGCTG
Source organism: Epichloe amarillans (assembly GCA_024072835.1). Lineage (NCBI taxonomy): Eukaryota > Fungi > Ascomycota > Sordariomycetes > Hypocreales > Clavicipitaceae > Epichloe > Epichloe amarillans. The sequence continues at coordinate 1,667,458 of CP099635.1, read as the reverse complement.
CCCTCGCTGTCAAGGAGGCACCCGCTGGAAGATCAGCTACCAAGAAGAAGCAGTAAAACAAAACAAGGATTGGCGGGCTGTTAGAAACCCAAGTACGAAGGCTGCATTTGACACGATGGCAAGATCAAGGCTATCCTTTTCTCACGTAACATACGAGCGTATGGAATGGTGTAGCGGGGATGGTTGTGTAGTGTGTGTACTAATAGGTAGGCGTACCAAAGTTGAACAATTGGATACTTTATTAACAAGAGGAGCCAAGTGCTCCACAAGGACCCAACACTATTCATTCGTGTGTGTGTTCATTCTAGGTTAGAAGCAAAGTCTGTCTGGTGCCAAAGCCCCTTCAACTTTCATGGACGAGTACGAATCACGGATCCTGGTTGGCAGCGCAGAGAGGCAGGATGGAGGGGCAGGGTCACTCTGGACAGTGATTCCGGCCAGGCCGCGAAGGTGCTTCCTTTCCTTGTGCTGCATGTGCTGGCCGGTCTTGCGGTCTGGCTCGACCCATTTGCGCCTCGCCTCGCCTCGCCTCGCTCCGCTCAGGAATTCACTAGGTGGCGTTGCACTTGAGTACAAAACATGCACCGGCCTGTGCATCGGCAACACGGCAAGTCAAGAATCTGTTTGCTTAGGACTTGTAATAATAGAGGGCCGTGTTGGAGGGGTCCGTCTCAAGTGCTTTGCACGGGTTTGACTGAAACTGGGCATCGGCTCGGCGTTCGTGTGCCGAGCTGGCATCACATCGTCAAGCACAGACTGCACGTACCTGCACCGCTGCACCGTTAGTCGCGGGCGTGGCGTGGCGTGCCATGCCAACATTTGGGTGACAGACAAACGATGGCCGGTATGTTGGGCTACGACGAAGACTTGGGCAGAACAAAGTGCTGGCATTTGACGACAATAATATACTCTGTACGTACTCCGTACTCCTAAAGTTTATAGGCGGTCCATCCCACCAACCCATGCACTCCGCAGCTAAGCAGCTCCATTGCGCAAATTCCGGCCACTTCCCTCCTCTACTTGTTGATACCGGCCGATATAAATAAACATCTCCCCAATCTCCCCAATCTCCCCGATCGCATTCTCATACATAGCAAGGACCAGTAGTAATATGCGTGGGCTGCTGCCCCACGTCAAGATCGCTGCGTGAAAGACAATTTTTGCTGGTCTCGAACCCTTTTTTTCTTGCTCTCAACCTTGGCTTTGCCCACCAGACTTGACTAATACGGCATTGAGCATCACACGTCGTGTAACGCTCTTTCCTCGCGAGAGCTCCAGCCGCCCTTCAACCCTCAACAGCTCCAATCTTATCGCGAGCACTCCACTATTATCTCAACAAAAATCTTGACCCCGCCGCCCTCATCCCTTCAACATGGACCACGCCCAAATCGCTGTCCATCCCTACTTCGCCATGCCCTCGGAGCTTGCGCTTCGGGGCAGCTCGGCGCTCATTGAGGCATTCGAGGGAGTCGCATACGGATCGGTAAGCATTATGACCCTCGTTCCGAATCAAACACTGCTACTGCATAAGGGAGATTGACTGTGTGACTGACAAATCCTCCCCCGTCGGCAGATTGCTGGTATTGTGGGCAAGTACATAGAGTATCCCTTCGACACCGTAAAAGTTCGACTGCAAAGCCAGCCCGACCATCTCCCACTGCGGTACACCGGCCCTCTTGACTGTTTCAGACAATCTTTCAAAGCTGATGGGTTCCTGGGCTTGTACCGAGGCATCAGCGCTCCGCTTGTGGGAGCGGCTGCTGAGACAAGCAGCCTCTTCCTGTTTGAGAAAGTTGGACGGGAGGCCTTGTTCAACACAGGCCTGGCCACGCGGGAGAAGGGACTCTCTGTGCCAGCCTTGTGGGTGACTGGCGCATTCTCTGGTGTTTGCGCCTCGTTCGTCTTGACGCCCATTGAACTCGTCAAATGCAAGATTCAGGTGCCGACGCACGTGGAAGGTGCCGCCGCCCCAGCCACGCGTCCTCTGGCTGTCGTGCGCCATGTATTTCGCCATGAGGGCTTGAGGGGATTTTGGCGCGGCCAGATGGGGACGTTGATCAGAGAGGGCGGGGGAAGTGCGGCGTGGTTTGGAGCCAAGGAGACGGTGACATCCATGTTCTACAAGACGGAGATACGACATGCCAAGTCCCGCACAGAGCTGGAGAACATCAAGTCTCGGTCCCTGCCGCTGTGGCAACAAGCCGTCGCTGGCGCTTCCGCGGGTGTCTCCTACAACTTCCTATTCTTCCCCGCCGACACGATCAAGTCTCGCATGCAAACCATTGCCGTGGGCACACTAGCACAAAAGCGCAGCTTCATGGAGGAAGGCGCCATGATCTGGCGACAGTACGGCCTGCGTGGCTTATATCGCGGCTGTGGTATTACCTGCCTGCGGTCTGCGCCAAGCTCAGCCTTTATCTTTATGATTTATGATGGATTAAAGCAGCGATTCCCATTACAATAGCGTGGGGCCACCTGCACATGGCCAAACTTGCATTTCACACTGATTCTAGTGAGAAGGCACGCTCCGAGCAAATGTTGTCTCCTTTTTTGTTTTTTTGTTCACGACGGTTCATATGCATGGCGTTCGGGTAAAATTGATGTCTGAAATTACAGCATGGTCACAAGAGAGGTTCCGATACTACAATGACGGTTTTATAAAAATTTTAGACCAGATGACAAAATTTACATGTGGATGCCCTACGCCCCATCTGACAACTGTAACACCACCCTCGGCGCCATCGCACCAATGTCCCAAAATCTACGCACTACCCTTGCTGATCTTACACTGTTTCCTGCATTGAGAGCATTTATTCCTTCTTGGCCTCCCTCGCTGAGAAATCCCACCCGTTCAAGTGCCCAGCACCGACGCACAAGTACGTTGCAAAGCTCAACCACCCTAGGTACGGGATCTGCAACAGCCCTGCGGTGCGATCGATGGAGCCCCAAATATACGCCAAGTAGCCATTCAATCCGACCAGACCGACAATATCAACGCTCGCCTCCACGGGACGCTTGGCCGCGAAGAACAAGGGCATCCATATCAGGTTCAGGCCCAGCTGGATCGAATACAGCGTCATGGACCGGCGCGTAAGAGCGACGGTTTCAGGGCCAGAGAAGGGCGACAGGCCTGCTGTGAAGGCGCGATGGGCGGCGTATCCCATTACACTGTTTGGCGGGGGTGCAACCAGAAATTAGCCTCTCCTTTCGTCTAAATCTTGCAGATCGATTTGGTGGGCGAGACCAGACCGTACATACCCGTACAGAACGGTCCAGACGGGACCAAATACCCATGGTGGGGGTCGCAGAGGGGGCTGTTTCAAGGACATGTACGTCTTTTGCGTGCCGGATGCTGTTCGCGACGCCGCGGGTTAGTTTGGGCGAGGGAAATTCTGAGGAGACGAGACGTACGGCGTGTCGCGAACCCGACGGCTGTGCCTAGCGCGATGGGGAGGAGGACGGATGAGGCGGGGTGCTCGAGTATGGCGGAGGGGATGGTGATGGAGGGCATGTAGGTTGTCATGGCGGCGGTTGTGAAGAGGGTTTGCTGGACTTGGAAAAGGACTTTTGCGATGATGGGGGCGTGGGGATGGCGGGTTGGTTGATGTATGGAGGCGATGCGGTTGCAGATAGGAGGTTGTAACTTGTCACGCAGCTAGGCTTTGTCGGTGCTGGTGCCTCACTGCCTGGGGGAGGGGGGACATGGGATTGATTTGGGATGTAGGTAAAATACGGCAGAACTGTTGTGAAAAGGGAAATGTGATTGGTCCCTTTTGGGCACCCCTTTCCCTGGTTTTCTTTTTTTTTTCGGGCATCATTTCCAAGATGTGCTTGATCCCCTTGATCAGGAAATGCAATGCTTTCCCTCTCAACAGAGCTCCTTCGTGCCAAGTGCCCCTTACACTGGCATCCAGACCCTGCCGAATCTCAAACAAAGTCATCGCTTGGAAATCACTCTAGACCCTCAATTACGCCATTTCGTACATGGCCTCAATCTCAAGATCGATCGCCTTCTTCACTGCTGGCTTCGCCCACGACATGTCCACCGCATTCCTCGCTATCTGGACCATCTCGGCATCTGTGAACCCGCCCATCTTCTGGGCCAACAGCAAGTTGTGCGTCACCCAGCTCTCGTCCATGTATACCGGGCTGTCGCTCGATATGCACATCTTGATGCCGGCGTCGAACAAGAGACGAAGGCGCTCGGCGATGCTGTCATATGTTTCCCGTCGCAGGTAAGCCCAAGGGCAGATGGTCATGGGCACGCTCCGGCCTGCCACAAGCTCAAGTACTTCGCGCTCATCTGCCACGTGTAAGCCGTGGTCTAGGCGATCCAGGCCGGTGCCGGCAATGGTCGAAGCTACTTGGCGGATGTGTTCGTGTGTGTCCTCGACACCGACGTCGCAATGGGCTGTGATCTTGAAGCCATCTTTTCGAGCGAGTGTGTATACTTCCTCGAATAGATTGGGTGGTCTGTTGAGCTCGTTGGAGTCGAGAGCTATGCCGATGATCATGTCTTTGTACCTGAGCGCTTCTTTGTAGTGATCCATGGCTGATTCGGGTGACTGGTCGCGAAGAATGCACATGATCCATGATGAGTGAACCTATGGCCTCATCAGCTCCATGGGGTTCCAAGGGCATGCATGAATGGCTAAGAGACAATTCAGGGCTTACATTGAGTTCATCCGACGCCCTCTCCTGCGCCTCCCTAAGCCCCTCCATCATGTCTTCCCACGCAACGCCGCGGCTCGTATGCCCCTGAGGATCGAAGAACGGCTCACAATACCGCACATTCATGGTAGCCGCCAGCCGGAAGTAATTCATCGCGAGGTCAAAGAAGTCGTTCTTCGTCTTCAGGTACTCGAACCCACTGTAGTAGGCCTGGGGAAAAGTAACCAGCGTTCTCGCCTGTTCAGGCGTCCGGATTTGAGCGCTGGACACGACGTTACCGTGGGCTTTTCTCAAATCTTGCACGGATTCGAAGTCGGCTTCTGTGCCGCCGAATCGTGGCGGCACGCCATGTCGCTGTGCCAGCTTCCACCGCAGTTCTGGGGTCAAGGTTCCTTCAATGTGAACATGCAACTCGACCTTGGGGAGTCTGAGAATCAGGTCGCTGTTGTTGGATATGAGCTCGTCCTTGAGAGCCTCGCGGGCTTGCTGCGAGAGCTGGCCCGGGCGAAGGCTCATATTGCTCTCGTGGAAAAAATCCGGATGCTTTGTTCGGATCTATGAGTCGACTTTGGCCGTTGGTCTCAAGTCTGAAAAACGGCGATTGCGTCAACGGCGACCCGTGTGTGGGGGGTACTAGTACTACTTACTTCCGTACTAGAGTAGAGTACCAAACTGACGCCGTGCAGCTTGTCTTTTCGCTTTACATCACACACGTTGCCTTTCCCATGGTCACGATGTTCCGTTCGTCTTGATGTTCTTTTTATTTACGCATATGACGATGCATATTATTGCTAGATTCTCTGTGAGCACATATGGACGTTTCGCACAAAATTGCAAGAATTGGGCGCATACCAGTCCCCGGCCTGATTCAATGATTCTCTTGCACCTTTTTGTTTAAACTCCATACTCCCCTTTGATTGGAGTTTCCAGCCGTGCAGTGAAGCCGCAGGGCTTGCTGAAGCTTCCTTGATGAGGTGACAAAGCAACGGCGCGTCACGTGGGGCGGGATCGATCGCGCACAGACCAAGAGCTTTGATGGATTTTGCGCGTCGGTCGCGTTTCGACGCGTACTTACACGCTTCCCTGACTTCACGCCGCTTTGTGGCGCGCGGGTGCACGACTTGGCCAGGGCAGCTGAGACCGACCAGTGGACTTCTTAATTGCCCTGGCTACGCTACCGGCAACCATCAACCTCCCACTGCGACTTCCCATCTTCGATTCTCCCCAAAATTTCACGACTTTGGCAAGAGCAACTGCATCTCAACAACACGTAATCGTCGTTACTTGGGAAAGCACTGTCCAGCATCATGCCGCGCTCTGCTTTAGGAAAGAGGACTCGCAGCGATGGAGATGCCAGTAAGTTCAACGCCGGATTTCATGCCTCCCCATGTCTCCCTTTGGCTGATCATGGATTAGTCGTTGTCGAAACTCCCACAAAGAGAGTTCGTCACCACAACGCATACGCTGTCTATAAAAATGACGACGAGGAAAACCAAGATCCCCAAAGCACACCCGATGCTCATGACACTATCCAGATTGATGTGGAAGTGGTGCAGGATGCTTTTCCAAAAAGACAAATATCCGAATCACAGACGTTGATAAAGAAAAACCCGGTGACTCCTTCAACGCCTCGACACCGAGATGTATTGAGTGGCTACCCTACCACGCCTCGTCATGCTGTCATGTCGGCTGGAAAACTATTCAAGCGATTAACTCCAAATTCTCCGCTATCACCGTCAACCATTCAAACCATTTACCACTCTGCTCGACAACTTTTTGCCCGTGGTGCAGAGCCAGGTCAGATCATTGGCAGAGAGTTGGAACGTGAACAGCTCGGCAAATTCCTGGCTCGCTGTACATCATCCACACCGAACGGCTGTTTGTATGTTAGCGGCGCACCAGGAACTGGCAAAAGCGCCATGATCACAGAGATGACTCGGGAATTCCCTCAACAAGACGGCGTCAGCAACGCTTACATCAACTGCATGAGCATCAAGTCCTCCAAAGACTTGTACGTCACCTTGCTCACTGCCCTTGGCAAAGATGGCAATGTCACCGAGACTGAGGCTATTTCCATCCTCCAACAGTCATTCTGTCCCAAGACGCAGTCCTCCAAGGTCTATCTGATAACGCTCGACGAAATTGACCATATCTTGACTCTGGGGCTCGAGAGTTTGTACCGAGTATTTGAATGGTCGCTACAGAAAAATTCCTGCCTGGTTCTTATCGGTATTGCCAACGCTCTGGATCTGACGGATCGCTTCCTCCCTCGACTCAAGTCGAAGAACATGAAGCCGGATTTGCTTCCATTTTTGCCATATACGGCTGCTCAAGTTAAAAACATTATCACGACTAGGCTCAAGTCTCTGATGCCGGAGGGTGGCAAGGAGGGATATGTCCCATTTATTCATCCTGCTGCTATTGAGCTATGCTCACGAAAAGTTTCCAGCCAGACGGGGGATATTCGTAAGGCCTTTGAGATTTGCCGTCGTGCACTCGATCTGATTGAGTCTGAGATCAGATCGAAACATGAGCAGGAGGCGAGAGAAAAGCTGCTGCAGATGACTCCATCCAAGAGACCATTGGGCGAGAATGTTAACGGTGCCGCACGGGCTGGATCAGCACGGAGTGTTCTGCAGATCATAGCTACCTCTCTCAAGAGCTTAACTGCAGAAACGGCCCCTCGAGCATCGATTGGTCACCTCAACAAGATTACTGCTGCTGCGTTCAGCAACGGGACCAATCAACGACTCAAGACACTCAACCTGCAACAAAAGGTCGCTCTTTGTGCCCTGGTGGCATATGAGAAAAGAAGCAGAGCATCAGTCAAGTCCTCGAATACACCCGCTACTCCCTCGAAATCTCAGTCCTTGGCCCCGACTATTAAGGTCTTGTTTGATGCCTACTGTCAGCTCTGTACACGAGACTCACTGCTACATCCGCTATCAAGTTCCGAGTTTCGAGAGGTCATGGGCAGCTTGGAGACCCTTGGACTAGTCGCCGCTGTGGAGGGCAAGACAGGTAGTTTCGGCATGGCACAAACGCCTAGCAAACGTGGTCGAAAAGCACCCGGCGGCACTGGGGACGAGAAGCGGGTTGCTAGTTGTGCGGGAGAGAAGGAGATTGAATCTGTGGCGGACGGTCCTGGTGCGGGAATATTAAGGAGCATTTTGTCTGGTGAAGCATTGGATTGAGAGAAGCAAGCGATGTAATTGTATTGAGGGATGACGGAACTGTTTGTATGACTGGCGCTTGGGTCGTCGTTTGATTTACTCGTTTTGGAGTTTGAGCATCACACTTGGCATGGACCGCAAAAGTTGATACAGCATTGTCGGGACAAGCATCATGAAGGCGTCATTGGATTGACTGTCGAAAGGACTTTTGTATCTTGATTAGTTGGCAAATGATGATACCCAACGGAATAGAGGTCTAAACATCTGAGACTTCTGCCCTTCTCATGCGATGCCAAGACCAAAGCATTACATGGTACAGATGAACACCAGTGTTGGAACTGTTGGACTCCCAGGATCTTTGGTTGCTGTCATTGCGCAGAACGCATCACAATTGCAACATTGTACATTACTCCAGCACGGTCAGCACGGTCAGCACGGTCAGCACGGTCAGCATGGTCCAGGATATACATTGTCAACAAACACGTTTCATTTGCCCACAATGAGGCATTCTTCTCTAAGTACCCGCAAGTCAAGTCACCGACAATGCTTCCAATCCCGACCTACCAGCCCCCTTTCCACATTCCGAGTCGAATCTCCAACTCCAATAACGAAACAAGAATTATGTAGAAAATTCCTACATTATACGGAGGCACTATTCGCAAATAGGCCCGTAGAGCAACGAGTCTGGTACCACGGATCGCCATTGTCAAAAGTCCCCACCCTCCTCCCTTAATTTCTTCGTCATGCCCATTTCATTGTCTAGACCAGCCTTCACTCTCATGTTCCGAGGTGTTGTCTGCTTTTCGAGATTGACAGACGAGTGGCTGCTAGAGTTCGGTATGTGTGGGTAGGTGTCTAGTCTCGGCCACGACCTCGAGGTCCTCTAGACTTGGGCTTGTCAGGCACAACGTTCAGACCCCGGACCCCGCGCAAGCCCATTTTCCCGGCGGTGCTTTTCTGAATCGGTGGTGTCTCAGGAGTGCCGAGCCCGTTGCGAGCATAAAGGTTTGCTTGCTTGACGAGCTCTTCCTTGTCCCACTTGAGGCCTTTTAGATGGTTATTGTAGTATCCTAGCCATGCCTTGTATATTCGCGCCTTTTCTTCTTCGTCAATTGTATCCAAGATATGGTCGACCTCCTCGGCGGAGGATAAATCGGCCTCTTGCGGGATGAATTTGATCTGCTTGAGAGTCCACTGAGGGAAGAACGACTCAGCTTCACAGATGAGGAAGACGCCTTTTCCTTGCGCATCAGCACGGGCTGTGCGACCAAGACGATGGATGTAGCTTTGTTTCTCTGAGGGAATACCGATCTGAAAGACGGTCGTGACACCAGGGAAGTCCATTCCTCGGGCGATGACATCAGTAGCAGTGAGAACCGCAGAGGACGCGTCGCGAAACTCGTTGGTAATTTTTGTGCGCTTGTTCTGGGTCATTCGGCTGTGAAGTGTAGACACAGGGGGCAGTCCAGGAATCATGGACAGAACTTGGCCGTAAAGCCCTGCCGCCGCCGCTGTCGGGGCAAAGATGATGGCTTTGAAGTTTATTTGCTTAGCAGCCTCTTCTCTGATTGCACCAACCATGCCTGCCGCAACGGACGAGAACGTGGGCACCTTGATGAGGAGTTGTGGTACGCGTTCGTGCGTGTTGGCTTCTCCTTCGGGAATGGTGGAGATGAACTCGTAACCTGGTGATAAAACTAGGCCAGCTACTTGGTTGACGTGTTGTGCGATTGTGGCAGAAAATAACATGCCCTGTCTGTTGACCTCTTTCCTGTTGGGTAGCTTGCCGACGATCTCTCGGAGGGAAGGCATGAAACCCATATCAAGGAGCCGGTCTGCTTCATCAAGGACAAGAGTGTCCAGCCTTCTGAGGGCATATATGACATCTTCATTGGACATGTGGGCGATCAGTCGTCCAGGAGTGGCAATTAGTACATCACAGCCAGACAAGATTTGCCTCTCCTCTTTGTCCTTATTGGTTCCTCCAATGGCAGTGCGGACGCGATAGGCGGGCAGTCTTTGGAGTAGACTAGTAGCCTCCTGTGCAATCTGTAGTGCTAGCTCTCTTGTGGGAGAAATGACAAGTAGTGAGATGGTTGAACTGGCTTGTTGCTTTTGCGTAATCATTGTCTGAAGAGCTGGAAGAAGGAAAGCAACTGTTTTGCCCGTTCCAGTCCTGGCCTGAACCAGACAATCTTTTCTGTTTGGTGGGAGGAGCTCCCAGAGGGTGGCAGCCTGAACTGGCATCATGTGGTCGAATTTCAGGTCATCAGTAATGGCTTGGATGAGCGAGGGATGGAGGAGATTCTGGCCACCGAGATCAGCGAATCGCGGCGTATCGAGAGGAACATCTTCGGTGAGAGCAGGCTTTGAATCGTTCGCTGACGGCGCGTCATCTACATCCATTGCAGAAGACGAGTCTTCAGCAGGCGTAAATTGAGGTTTGCCTCTGGGGCCGGGCCTTGGCCCACGGCGCCGTCGAAAGCCATTGCGCTGGCTTCTTGGTTTGTCGCTCATGATGGGGAGTTTGGCACGGCAAAGGCCGGACGATTTGTTCCTGAGAAGGTTGCTGTTAGCTTGAAGTTGAGGTCAGGACTGGGACCAGAGTTGACTTTTCACCTTTTTGGGAAAGGCGATGCATGCATGCATGCATGCATGTATGTATGGCCGTCGAGGGCGAGAAGTTTGACGACCCACTGAAAACAAAGCAGCTCACGTCTGTTTGGCATCCATGTTGCCGCGAGAACGCTTTGGCTTGGTAAGCAGCTAGGAAAAGTGCATTCATTCCAAAATTTGGCGAGTGAAATTTGTATTGGGCTCAAGTTGGCCCGAAGTACATGGACACACAAAGGCTGTATGTATTTGTAACTGGGAAGGCCTTCAGCTGAAATGGGAAGACACTACGATAATAGCTCGGCGGCAGCAGCAGTCGGTACAGTGACAGTGTACATCATGTCACTGTACATAACGGGGAAGGTGCCCGGGAAGGTGCCCGGGAAGGTGCCCGGGAAGGTGCCCAACTTGGTGGGTTGCACTTGGTGGGTTGCACTTGGTGGGTTGCACTTGCCGGTTTGCACTTGCCGGTTTGCACTTGCCGGTTTGCACTCGCCGGTGTGGATTCCACCTTGATCCGCCCCTGTGAACCGGCCACGAATTCCGTCCAATCAATCGACTGAGTGAGTCAGTCACATTTGGTACAAGTATGAAGCGATTGCGAAAAGAATCATGTTCCAACTCTGTCGTCTGTCGAGGAACTGTTACACATTTGAAAAGAGGTTGGCTGACGGACTAGAAAGCAAACCAAGCTTTCCTTGGCATCTGCGTTGCAGAATATATCGATGGATCATCAGGTCTTGGCGTCAATTCGACGGCCCAACCATAAATTCCCCGTCCCCGTCGTCCAAGCCACATACATCAGTCACACCAAAGCGATGAGCTTGATGGCACGAGATGGAATAGGATTCTGATGTATGAGACAGACTTCGCGGTACGAGCGCAAAGCCTGTAGACTCCAATCGGACCAAAGCACTTGCTTGATAATACCAGGATAACTTAACATTCGTAGTGGCTGTCTGGACGCCCTCCGTGTAATCAACAAGCCGTGTACTCCGTAATCCGTAATCAAGCAATCACGCCCCCGCCCACTTCCTTCCATGATTCGACTTCAATCTTCAACAACCGCGACTGCGACTCTTGTTGACGACCACCAGGCGCCTCCGCGTGCCGTCTTTTGACGGCCACGACGACAAGCCCATCGAGGGAAATCCGCTCGCCTCAAGTGCTGTGCCTGCGACTGCGAGCCTTGCCTTTGCGGCTGGCCCGCAGCCCGCAGCCCGCAGCCCTCAAAGTGCCCGTCTCATGCCGCCAGATCCCGCCGTCCACGACGCAGCCAGTGGCGAACTGTCGAGGTGGTCGTCGCCCTCTCCGTCGCTGCGCACTTCGGCCGCGGGTGGGACGACAGCTGTCAGTCCGGGCGTCACCCCAATTTCCGACGACGCCGCTGAGTCTGCTGCTGTCGCCGCACCTGCGAAGTCGTGGCCGGCTATTGCCACGCGGCCGAGCCTGTTGTCACGACTGAGATTGCCCTTGCAGCTCCAACTGCCATTGCGAAGCAGAAACCGACACATCGCCGACTTTCATATACGTTGCGACGAACCACACAAGAAATATTCCGCTGGAGACTCGGTTCGTGGCGCCGTCGTTCTCGCCGTCGTCAAACCGCACCGCATAACCCACCTCGTCGTCGCTTTGCATGGCTACGTTCGCGTCCTCAAAGATCCCACGTCAGTCGCCAAGGCGCAGAGCGTCACAACATTACCTCGGCCGGGAAGCTCTCGCCGGCCACAGCATCAAGGAAATGGGTTGACAAGTCTGTTCCAAGACGAGCAAGTGTTGAGCGGTGAGGGAAGAATGGAACCTGGCAAATATGAGTTTGGGTTCGATCTGATGTTCCCGGACAAATGGCTGCCCAGCAGCATTGATGTGGGTTTCCTTTTCTTGAACTGACACATTGACATGAGACCATTGGTTATATGGTGGTTCGGCGGATGCTAACTCCAGAGGACACAGTTTGAGCGCGGAACCATCTCCTACACGATTACAGCCACGTTGACCAAACCTACATCTATGGCGCCGACGTCGACCTGTGAAAGGAAGGTGACCCTCGTTCAACAGATAGACGTTGGACTACTCTCACCACCTCGGCCGAGGACCATCTTTTTGGAACCAATATCAAAACGCGCGCGAAGAAAAAAGTCGACACTAAATGAAAAGGCATCTGGCCCTGTCGCGCAAGAGATCAATGACTTGACGTCTGAAGCTGAGTCTTCCGTCATCACCGAAGACTCGGCCCTAACTAGGGGTGAAACGAGCAATAATGCACAAAGTGAGGCCCGCGTATGTCCTGTCCCCCCGAGCGACATGCAGAGCGAAATCAGCGGCGAGAGTGGCCGTAGCGTGAGCACGACCAGCAGGGCCGAGTTTACACAGTTGTCGCATGCCAGTTCGACCCTAACGTCTGCGGCTAAGCAACAAGTCGTGGATGACAAGACCATCACAGCAACCATTGAACTTCTCAAGGGCGGTTGTCTCCCAGGAGAGGCAGTATCCGTGCGGGTGACGGTACAACACATCAAGAAGGTAAAGAGCATGACTGGCGTCATCGTGACCCTCTTTCGACAATCCAAAATTGATACGAACCCACCAGCATCGATGCCATACCAAGGGCCTCGATCGGCAAGGAGGCTGACCAAAGAGGACCCGTACCCAAGATCTCGGACGGGCATAGGGGGTCTCTCGTTGTCCTCCTCAAGCTCCACCAGTGTTTTCCGCAAGGACTTGGACCAGAATGCAGCGCCGCTCATCATCGATCCAGCAACGCTGCAGGCTTCTGTTACAGTGTCGGTGAGGGTCCCCGACGATGCCTTTCCCACAATAAAAGGCGTGCCTGGCGACATGATCAGCTTCAAGTACCAAGCCGAAGTTATCGTTGACCTTGGAGGCAGACTAACGACGCAGCTGAGCGGCGCATCTTCCATGTCCAGAATCGGCACGCCTAGTTGTAATAATGCCGAGCAAAATCAAAACCTCTTTGGTTCCCAAAGAGGATCAAACATCGCCGATACTTCCCAAGTCAGACGGCAAAAAGGCGTCATATCAGTGTCTTTGGAAACTGTGGTCGGCACCATCGACAGCGCAAGGTTGCGCCAATCTACAAAACCTATTGCCGCTAGGCAACGAGCGATTCGAATTTCCGAGGAGGAGGACGAGGACGAGGACGAGGACGACATCATACGGCCTGAAGCCACACCAACTCGCAACAGAGATCCGGCTTATCATCATCTCTCACCGCCTAGCGGCGATCTCGACTATACTACACCTCCTCCGCATCCTGCTGATGCTCCACAACTCCCCTGGGCATCGACAGGAATATCAAGAAATTTCTCACAAACAAATGGCAGTCCTCGTCCCCACGCCGCCCCCTCCTACGTACCATCGCCTGAAGTACCCAATGAGGCCAATATGACAGAGAAGGAAAGAATACGGCAAGCTGAGACGAGGCTGCTTCCCAGCCAGCCTCCAGCGGGACCGTCAACTGAAGCAGACGAGAACGACATGTACGACGCTGAGGATGCTCCCAGGATACCGCGGAGCGGGCCACTGGTTCCTTTGTTGGAAGAGGCCGAAGCCGGGCCATCAGCACCACCAGAAGATGTGGTGGATGCCGGCCGCCCGGCAGAAGACAAACAAGAGCTCGAGCGTCGAAGACTACTGGAGGAAGCCAGCGCTCCGCCAGAGTTTCCAGAAGATATGCAGCAACAGCAGCAGCAACAGCAGCAGCAACAGCAACGACGACGACGACGACGACGACGACTAGCCGCTTATGCGTCAGCCTCAGCTCCTCCAGACGAACCAACAGCACCTAATCTCGACGAGGAGGAGGCCGACAACTATCCGGGGTACGGCGCGGGAGCGGGTGCATCCAGAGCGGGCGGCGCAGAACAGCTGCCCGCATATCAGAGATGAGAGAAACATGGCAGCCTTGATTAATTCTCCTTTCAGCTCATCGCGTTGGATTCGACCATGCACAGGGTCTGTGGAGTCTTTTCATGTACAAGACGATGTAGAAGAAATTTCACGAATATCTCGAGGAAACGACCTTGGGGGAGTTGGATTACACTCACACAATTGACGGCGTTGAGCGAATACTTGCAATTATTTGACCCTTTTCACTCTGTCAGCAGCTGGCACGGCAAGGTCCGGATGCTTCATCATCTAGGGACACGTAGATGTACCTTCTGTAGAAGAGAAGAGCAAGATGACATGAGATGATTGCCAAATCTTGTCCATCCATGTTCGCCTCGTTTTAGGCATCACGCCGCCTTGGAATAAATTCAGATCTTGTTTCCGTATCGTACACCACCACGCCGGGTTCTTTTTTTTTTTTTGTCCTCCCCTTTTCCACAGCTCTGTCCCTACAGTCTCCAGTACAATACCCCTCAGTTCCAACGCAGACTAATGCTGCAACACAGCCCCCTTGGCTTGCTCCCAATCCCGGAGCGCCTCCCGAATATTCACCCAGTACCTCAGCCGCACAGCCTCCCTCTTGGCCAGATCCACATTGTCCCCCCGAAAGGCCTCCCCGAGAACCCTCTCGCTCGCCGCGATCCTCTCCTCGTTCTCGGCCGCCAAGCCCTCGAGGTCCGCCGGCGAGGCAGCATCGTCCATGGCCTCGTGCGCGTCGAGCACGACGGTGAGCAGCTCGGGCTCCTCGACCTTGAGCGTCTCGTCGGCGGCCACGTCGACGCCCCGCAGGGAGAGGAGGTACTGGGCGCGGAGGAGCGGGTTCGCGAGCGTCTTGTAGGCCTCGTTGATGGAGGCGGACGCGGCCTCGGCCTGGGTCTTGCGCCGCGCGGGGTGCTTGTCCGGGTGGTGCCGGGACTGGAGGCCGAGGAACTCGGTGCGGAGGCGGCGCGTGTCGATGGGGAAGGGGCCCTTCGGGGGGGGGCCGTCGGGGAGCGTGGACGGGAAGAAGGAGTAGAGGGTTTGGGAGGGGGAGGCCGATATGGGGGCATCTCGTGGTTGTTGTTGTTGTTGTTGTTGTTGTTGTTGTTGTTTTTCTTCAGCGGCGGCGGCGGCGCGTTGGCCGGAGAGGAGGTGACGGGAGGATGGCATCGTGGTGAGAAGAATCGGCGGTATCTGGACGCGACATCGTGGGCAGGGTCGCGCCCGCGTGGCGGCGGAGAGGACGCGCATGGCTCCGGATGTGAGGTGAGGGGAGGTGAGGGGAGGTGGGTTGATGATGTGATTTACAAATGTCTTGTTGGAAGGAGGGAGGGGAAAATAATGAAAAAGTGGTTGAGGCGGATGATGATGATTTGGCAGCGGGACATGACAAACGTATGAGGTCACTCGAGGGGGGGGGGGGGGGGGTGAAGCGCAGGCCGGTGGTACTCGGAGAAACGAAACGTCAACGGCCATCAGCGTCAAACACCAGCAGCAGCCGCGGTGGACAGTTTTTCCACCCATCACGAGGCAGCGGATGACCACGGGCGGGCGCGCCAAATTACCGCGTTGGGCAAGCCTCGCCGCCCCCCCCCCCCTTCGAACGAACCAGAAATTGACGTCTCAAGTTGAATTTAGACGGCGGTCCCTCGTCTGCCCCCGTAGCCTCGCTTTCTTCAAAATACAGCGCATGTCCTCTTTCGTGTCCCGGATCGAATGGGGTTTTTCTTTTATCGTTTTGATTTTGTAGAAGCGCACTGATCCAAGGTCAGAACACACACACGCACACACAACAATGGCCAAGCTGTTTGACGCGGCCGAAGGTGAGTGCCATGTCGTCGGGCAATTTGTGTTCGAGATGAGACCCGTGTTTCTTTCTGCTCACTGTTCACTGCTAATCGCGTCGCAGTCGCAAAGCACAACACCCCCGAGAGCTGCTGGGTCATCCTCTACGGCCAAGTCTACGATGTCACCGACTTCCTGACCTCGCACCCCGGCGGCTCCAAGATCATCCTCAAGCTCGCCGGCAAAGATGCCACAGAGGACTACGACCCGGTCCACCCGCCGGGCACGCTCGAGGAGAACCTCAGCCCGGAAGCGAAGCTGGGTGACGTCGATCCCGAGACGCTCCCCAGACCAGAGTCCGCCGCCGCCGCCGCCGCCGAGACGGCATCCTCGGGCGACGACGACGACGACGACGACTACCGCCCTCCGCTCGAGTCGCTCCTCAACCTGGATGAGATTGAGGAAGAGGCCACGAAGCGGATGTCCAGGAAGGCCTGGGCGTACTACTTCTCCGCCAGCGACGACCTCGTCTCCAAAACACACAACAGCACCGTCTACCGCGACATGCTGCTCCGCCCCCGCGTCTTCGCCGACTGCACGCGGTGCGATACCTCGACGACACTGCTCGGCCACAGAGTCGGCGTGCCCTTCTTTGTCGCGCCCGCCGCCATGGCGAGACTGGCCCATCCGGACGGGGAGCGCGGCATCGCCAAGGCAGCCGCTCGGTTCGGCGCGCTGCAGATCATCTCCAACAATGCCTCCATGACGCCCGAGCAGATCATCAAGGACAGCCCCGCCTCGCAAACGTTCGGGTGGCAGCTCTATGTCCAGAACCAGCGGGACAAGAGCGAGGCCATGCTCAAGCGCATCGGCGGCATGAGGGACCGCATCAAGTTTGTGGTCCTGACGCTGGACGCCCCCGTCCCGGGCAAGCGCGAGCTGGACGAGAAATCCAGCTTTGGCTCTGGGAAATCCCCCGGCACAGTGCAGGCTGCCGTGTCCAGCCCCGGCGGCGTCGGTCAGCAGCTCTTCTTCGGCACAGCCTGCGATCTGACGTGGAAGACGACGCTGCCGTGGTTGGCACAGCACACGGATCTGCCCATCGTGCTCAAGGGTCTGCAGACGCACGAGGACGCCTACCTCGCCGCGCAGCATGCCCCTCAGGTAAAGGCCATCATCTTGTCCAACCACGGCGGCAGGGCCATGGACACGGCGCCCCCGGCCGTGCACACGCTGCTCGAGATCGGCAAGTACTGCCCCGAGGTGCTCACCAAGGTCGAGGTATGGGTCGACGGGGGCATCAGGAGAGGCACCGACGTCGTCAAGGCGCTTTGTCTGGGGGCAAAGGGCGTGGGTCTCGGCCGAGCACCCCTGTTTGGTCTCGGTGCGGGAGGACAGGCGGGTGTTGAGAGAATGTTTGAAAGTGAGCTCCCCTTCATCAAGTGCAGTCATTCACGATGAATTTGAAACTTGGGGTACTAATGAATTGGCGAAACACAGTTCTTGAGGCTGAGACGGCCACTTGCATGCGTCTTCTGGGGGTGGAGACGATATCGGAGCTCGGACCCCATTTGGTAAGTCCAAGTCTTCAACCGCGCACCGTGCACCGCGACTCCGAAATCCTGCGAATCCCTGAATCCCCTCTGTTCTTGGCTAACCTGTGTCTTTGTCCTTTTCTGTCGCCTTTAGATCAACAGTCGGCGTGTGGAGAGGGACATTTACAACGGAGATGCGGGGTTGGACAAGCGGGGGTTGTGGACAAGGTCAAAATTGTGATGATGAAAAAAATACAAACAAAAATACAAATACAAATAAAACCACTTTGCCGCCCCCTGTTATTTCGGAGTAGAGGAACGAACGACAACACCCTTGGGTTTTCAATAGTGCAAGGATAAAAGGGGGGCCCCGGCGAGATGTACGGGATTGACCCGGAGCAACTGATCTCTTTGTTGTTGGAAAAATAGGGTTTGGTGAGCGGGAATGAAGCAAGCTTGTTGGATGTTTTCCGTCAGAGGTCCTACTAGTAAAGCCGTCATGTCATGACCCCCCGCAGGTGGATCCAAGGTTTTCACGGCCAACTTCCCCCGTCCAGCGCTGGGTAGGGCGAGAAGGGGAGAATTTAGAAAAAAAAAAAATTCGAATGACGGCTTGAAACTCTGTCAAATCACCGAAACGTGGGGGGAATCGCAAGCGAATTAGCCAGATTTGCGGCAACAATAAACTTCCCGCGCTTCCAATTTGCTCGATGCAAAACCCGCAGATGGCGCCATGGCTAATTTAAAAAAAAAAAAAACCCCCACTGAACCTGCCACGGCAGCAGCAAGCGATGGAGGAAAGCAAATCTTTCACGTGCTTCTCTTCTTCAACTACGGAACTTGCGAATATTCTTGACGGCCAGCCCGAGGGACGGACATTGGAGCCAGCGGGCGTCCATGCAAGCCTCTCTCGGTCTCGGTGTCCTTTGAGATGGACATGTTGGCCCGGTCCGGTCCCATCTCCTTTCTTCGCGACGAGCGCGCAGAAAAATGAGGAGCCAGCCCCCCCTCCCCTCCCCTCCCCTCCCCTCCCCTCCCTCCAGCCAGCCGAGGATCCGTGCGGTCAAGTCTGGCCCAATTTGGCTTTGGAAATGTCGCCACCCCCCGGTCGAATGGCCCGAGAAAAGGCCAGCGGGGCTCAACAAAGTCTGGGGGATGGCGTCGCTGGGTTTTATTGGCTGGGTGGGTGGGTGGGTGGGTGGCTCGGGCAAGCTGAGGGCCCTTGGTGTCCGCGCCAGGATCCACTGCGCCAAGATATCCGCTTTGTTGTCATGGCTCGCATGCAGGGTTTGTGTAGATTCAAAAGGGCTCAACTGGTGGTCCTGGACGCAGCTATGCCGTGCAGCCCCATGCCGCGCCCGCTCATCTCTCCGGTCGTGGCAGGCAGCCACATATATCTTCCTTCCACCGTCCAGAATACTTTTGACTAGTCTTTGCGGGCTGGAGTGGTATCAATAATGCTTTCCCGCCGCGCCATGTTTTTTTTGGGGGGGGTTTTTTTTCCCTATTTTTGGTAGGGTCCGCAACTTCTTGCGCGCGAAAAACAGACTTTTCTACTCATTGACCCGTGGTGATTGATGGATGCGAGAGAAAAACTCGAGCAAAACTCAACAAGCTGCGCACTCGCCTCACAGTAAAGCAGGAAAGTAGTAGGGAGCAAGAACACAATTGCTTGGAAATTGGATTCCGTACCGAATACATATAGTAAGCCATCGTACGGATCCGTAGCGCATCGTAATCCGTAGCGCATCCATCGTAGCCCGTGTTGGTGCCGCAAGCAGCCAATCCCATCCTCGGATCCTTCAATGACAAGCCCATCTTGGGTCCCAGGTCCGGCACTTGGTCCATGCCCTCTTCAGCTAGTCTAGAAAAAGTGCTCCACCCGCCGCACACACACCCCCCCCTGAGCATCCGAACCTTGGTGTCGTCGACAGCAGACAGACAGAAATGACCCCCCCCAGCTCTTGCTCTCGAAAAGGTTCAGAGAGTCATGAGATCTGCTGGTTGCTGGTTGCTGGTTGCTGCGTCTCGGCCGGCCGTGCCCCCCCCCCTAGACTTCCTCCGTAAGCGAACCTGACTTTAAATACTCGCGATATCCTTCTGCTCGATTAGTTTTTCTAGTCCCCCCCTCCCCCCCCCCCCTGTTGCCCTGCATTCGTTGTCGTCGTCGTCTGGTTTGCGAAACCCTTCCCTAGAGACTTGGACGATTCTCCCGGGAACTCCGTATTTCTTTCTCTCATTCATTTTTTTTTCATATCCCTTGCTGTGTATTCCTATCTCCCAGCCAGCCAAAATGTCCGACAAGCACGAGGTTACCCAGACCGAGACTGGCCCCATTCGAGGCGGCAAGAAAGCTGCTTTGAAGAACCATTGCAAGCGCTTCTGGTGGTTGCATTTGATCATTTTCCTGGTCGTTAGCGCTGCCGTCATCTGCATTGTGTGAGTCCTGTCCTGCGCACCATGCTGTTGATATATCTTGCACTTGGTTGTAATTTCCTTGGGCCGGAGCTTCTTGACGGCACACTGCGGTCGGTCCATGCATGGGCCTCCCTCCGTTCGTGATGCACGAGACCCCCATGATGCAATGCATTGGGATTTGTTGACTGACACACTTGCCTTGCAGCATCTTCGTTGGTGTCAAAAACATTGCTCAGGCCAAGATCAACTCGGCCGACCTCGACATTCAAGCGGTCAACATTCTCAACTCTGAGCCCAACAAGTTCCTCATGCAGATCAACTCCACCATCAGGACCGATGGCACCGTGAAAGCTGATATTGATCCCTTCGTCGGGAACCTGACCCTTCTCGATGTCCCCAACGCCAGACCTTTTGTCCAGCTCAACTTCCCCGCTACCAACGCCAACAAGTTCCAGACTGTCAACCTCAGCCAAGAAGTCGACGTCACTGACATGGAAGCCTTCAAGGAGTTCAACAGGTATTTCTTCCAGAACGAGACCCTGCGTGTCTCCATTCACGGCAAGACCAAGGTTCAGCCCGCCGGCCTTTCCAAGAAGTATGACGTCAACTTCTACAAGGAGGTCACATTCAAGGGCCTGAACAAGCTGAACGGCACCACCCTGACCGACATGAAAATCAAGATCGGTGATGCTGAGGGCGGTGTTCCCAACTTCAACGCCACTGCGACCATCATCAACCGCTCCTACTACACAATCGACCTCGGGAACGCAACCTTCGACAACTTCGCTGATGGTAAGCTCCTGGGCAACCTCACCATCCAGAACCTCATCCTCAAGCCCGGCCCCAATGTCGTCCCCGTATCAGCCATATTGGACCAGACTATTGTTATCGGCGCTGCCACCAAGAAGCCCTATTGTGAGGACGGCAAGATTCCCATTAAGCTGCTCGGCACACATGTCAAGCAGGGCTCCGAGACCATCCCTTGGCTCCTCTCTGCACTCGGCAGTGCCAACCAGACCGTTTATCTCGGCCTGGAAGATACTTTCAAGGCTGTTGGCATCAGTTTCCCCGGCTGCTCCTAAACTTAAGCTCCGTATGGGCAAATGTCAAATCTGCTTTGCCAGGGAAGCTGGAGTGCCGTCGTGTGTGGCTGTCGCATTTTCTCGGGTTGTGTTCTGTTCATATTATTGTGTTGCTTCGGACCCACTTGCTTCATTTCGCCCGCGGAGTTCCCCCACGGAGTTCCTGCCCAGGTGGACAACACGCACCCAGAGAACACGCATCAGACCATGGTGGGCGCGTCTGCTCGGGCTGAAACGTGTAGATTCGCAGGTCGAGTGACTGACAACGAGACGTCAAGACGGCCAAGGACAAACGGGGGAGGCCGCGGAGCGGATGTGATGAGAGAGGGAGCGGATGGGAGGCGCATATCTGAACCTGATTGATGATACCTCGATTGCGCTTGTTACAAAAGAGGCTATGCTGGCCTAATCAAAAATTTCATTTTGAATACCCACAAGAAAAATTTTCCCCGTGGATGTAATTTTCGATGCCCTCTTCACCCCGTGACCCCGTGTTGTGTCCTGCGGCACTTGAATTAAATCGTATCTCGATGCGTCTGAGTCAAATGGAGGTTACCTTTGTGTGTCAGGTCTGACGAAGAGCCATGGAAAAGCCCATGCTAAAATGCCCCGCCGCGTATCACAAGGTGTAACACTATGCCTGTCCATATCATTTTCCTCCATTGAACACGTCGCACAATTCACTCCAAGATGGCAGCGAGCATCATCAGTTCCATGCACTCTTCCTCTTCTCGGTCTTTAACAGTCCTCCTGCTGCTTGTCCGCCACCAACAGGCGTCGAATGACTCGAGGAGTTGACGAAGTCTATGCCCCTGGAAGCAACCTTCTCGCCCTGCCTCTCTTTCACCAAGGCCTCTCTGCTTTTCCGTAGTTCTTCCCTGTGCGCCCAATTCGGAAACCCGCTAGGGTCGTAAAGATCCAATGGCAAGGTCGTTTCGTACTGTGCCGATCCTGTCAAGTCCACAAAGGAGAGCAGTTTATCGGTCAAGGACGGATTTCGAAGCGCGGTCGAGGACTCGAGTTTCGTATTGAAGTGGGTACCTTTTCGTTTGAGGTCGAGAAACTGTTGAAATTTCCTGTTGGTCGCTGGCGGGGGGGAGCCGGGAGGCGAAGGCGGTATAGTGAGGTTCGGTATCGAAGGGAGGGTGAGGTCGTGGACGATGGCGCGCGTGGAGGAGTAGGGTGAAGATGGACGATTCGGGTCTGCTTCCTCTGGGGGCATTTCTGGCAGATCGGAGGCTGTTGGCGGGAGAGATGGTCCTAGTGGTACGGGGCCGATTGTAGATTGTGACGGCGGCTGGTGTTGTTGTGGAGGGTGCGATGTTGAAGGTCCTGCTTGTGTAGAGGCTTGTTTGGGTAAGCAATGATGACATTGACTGAGCAAGTGAAAATGGGTTATGGAAGAAAGGGGGGGGGGTTCGTACCCTCATTTTGTATCTCGCTGGGTGCTGGTTCCAATTTGGTCTCTTGATTTGTGGTGATGTGCTGCTGCTGCATGTTAGTTTGAGTTTCCGCTTCGCGTGAGTCATCGTTGCCGCATGCCTTGGGAGAGATGGTCTGCGAGGGAGTGTCGTCCTCGTCGTCGCTACTTGCGTAGCCTACCAGTTCAGCGGCCATCTTTTCAGGCCGCAATGGCTAGGAAATTGATTTGCGCGACTTGGGACAGGCAGGCCCTTTGGAAGGTGTTGATGCGTTTCGGTGCCTTGACACGGCAAAACCACGGGCTGCGCCACACACATGTCCGAACATGTGCTTGCCAATTTCTCCTCAGCCACATGTAAGATGTAAGTGTGGACGCTGCATGGTGAGGCTGAGCACAAGTCAAGACGAAAAAGTTGCTAACTACTCCCCGCCCCCAGATAATAAGGCAGACGTACATACATTATCATATGTCGGTCGACGTTGCCATTTCTCGACCGCGCTTGACCCATCTCTTCCGCTTTCGCGACGACTACAGCCATTTCGTGTTTGTGCATTTGGCGAACAGGTATCTACCAGGGAACAAAGGACAGGGTATTCTTCTCGATTTCAACAGCCCCAGGCCCTCTGCGCGGCCGTCATTGCACGCAAAATTACGTAGATTTTGGCCTTCGGAACTGGCCCCTCCAGAAAGCACAAGGGGCATCAAACCAAAGAAAACAAAGTACTACTCACCAACCTAGATTTTTCCTGCGCTTGCGAGGCCGCCATGGCTCGGCCAAGAGACTCGCGCTCACCAAGTCCTGCAGGCAGTCAACACAGCTCACGTCGCCACCGAAGAGATGACGATCGGCGGGACAGAGATAGAGGCCGTCGGGATGATGGCAGGGACTATCGCCGGCGACCGAGGTCGCGCAGCCCGGATGTGAGGACATTCATGCATAAAACGTTTGCCCACCATTGTTATGCTAACCTTTCCCCGTCGAAGCAGAATCGAAATCGTGGCCGAGGTGGTCGTGATCGCGACCGCGATTCTTATCGGCGCAGAGAACGGTCGATAGATCGAAGAGATGACGGCCATTACCGTGGAGGGCCTCGGGATCCACGTGATAGAGAAAGGCGCAGGTCGCGCGACCGGTATAATGAGAGACCTCGGTCCCCGGGTCGTAGGCGAAATCGCAGTCGTGACAGTGACAGAGACCATAGGAGGCGACCGGATTCCCGCGACGGCGGACGCGGCCAGCGCGAAGGCACCGCTGATTCCCATGCTCGCATCGGTCGTGCTGATAGTCGAAGTCGAAAGACTCCCCTCGCGGACAGTGTGAAAACCGGCGCCGATCAAGTGAAGGGCAGGGCACCGGCGGCGCAGTCTGATGCTGACAAAAAGGCTGAGAGGCTTGCGAAGCTGGAGGCATGGAAGAAGAAAAAGGAGAGTGAAAGCCAGAAGCAGAAAGAGGTGAATCCAAGCCAGACAAGGAGTTTGTTGGCAGAGATGGAAATGAGAGCATCGGGGGTTCCACCCTCTGCTGGCTCTCCTGGCGTCGTCTCGTCCGTTGCCTCACCGGCAACGCTCAATGACTCTGGCAACGCATCTCCTGCGAATGCTTATGCTGGCAAGTTTGACCCCAAGACCATAGCCAAGAAGTCGGCTGCATCAAGAACGCAAGACACTTCCAAGCCTGTGTTGGGCTCACTTGCAGTCCAGCCAGAGAACTTAGCTGCCCCGATCCAACAAAAAACCATCGGTAAGTCTCATATCCCGATTGTGATTGCCAAGAATGTTACAGCTGACGGTGGGGGAAAGCATCCGCATTGCCCGCCAATAGAACCAAGACGAGCGCTTTTGGCTTCGGCAAGTCATCGGCGGCGGATGACAAGCTGCCTTCCAAGCGCAAACTCGACCTCGACGAGGAAGACACGACGAAAATAAAACTCACAAAACTACCTGCCCTCCCGATTGAGACAGACGACACCCCATACGCCGATCAGGATGAGGATGATGATTCTGATGGGGACAACTTTGCGGAGACTGAAGAAGAGGCTGCCGCTGCGGCACGTGCTGCACACGAGAAACGTTTGCAGGCAGAAGGCCAGACTGAATCCCAGCCAGGTGAGCCCATGGAGGAAGATCCAGAAGAGGGTAGTGTGCAAGTTGACCAAGATGTCAATGGGGTTCCTGCTACCAGTGGCGGTGGCGGTGACGACGGCGACGGCGACGGCAAGGCCGACGACAGGGGCAATAATGCTACGAGCGAATCGCACCCGGCAGACCACCAGCAAATGGAAGTGGACGACGAGGGGGAAGACGCAGATCCTCTGGAGACCTTCATGGCTGATCTGAAGCAAACGGAACCCAAGAAATTTACCAAGCCATCGAGCGGCGCGAAGAAGGCGCAAGAGCCGGAAGCATACTTCAGCGATGAAGAATACAATTTCGATGCGGAACGGAAAGGCGACGGTGATATTCTCGCCATGGCCAACAAACGCAAGAAGAAGGACATTCCCAGCGTTGACTACAGCAAGATCGACTTGGTGCCCGTTCGCAAAAACTTCTGGGTTGAACCGGCGGAGTTGAGTGCACTTACCGAGGAAGAGTTGGCAGACTTGCGTCTGGAGCTCGATGGTATCAAGGTGAACGGAAAAGACGTGCCGAAACCCGTTCAGAAATGGGCGCAGTGTGGTCTCACCCGGCAGACGTTGGATGTCATCGACAAGATGGGTTATGAAAAACCCACAACCATTCAAATGCAGGCTATTCCTGCCCTCATGTCTGGCCGAGATGTCGTCGGCGTAGCCAAGACTGGTTCCGGCAAGACGGTGGCATTTCTGCTCCCCATGTTCCGCCATATTATGGATCAACCACCCATCAAGGATACAGACGGTCCCATTGGCCTGATCATGACGCCAACTCGTGAGCTAGCCACTCAGATTCACAGAGATTGCAAACCGTTTGTCAAAAGCATGGGCCTTCGTGCTGTGTGCGCATACGGCGGTGCCCCAATCCGAGACCAAATCGCAGAGCTCAAGCGCGGCGCGGAGATTATCGTCTGCACACCTGGGCGAATGATTGACTTGCTCGCGGCAAATCAGGGTCGAGTGACGAATTTAAGGCGGGTGACTTATGTCGTCCTGGACGAGGCAGACCGCATGTTTGACATGGGGTTCGAGCCACAGGTCATGAAGATTTTCGCAAGCATGCGTCCCGACAAGCAGACCATTTTGTTCTCGGCGACAATGCCGCGCATCATTGACTCGCTCACGAAAAAGGTCCTCAAGAGCCCCGTCGAAATCACAGTGGGTGGTCGCAGCGTCGTTGCCAAGGAAATTCAGCAGATTGTGGAGGTTCGCGAAGAGAACACCAAGTTTCTTCGAGTGCTCGAGCTCCTGGGCGAATTATACGACGGGGACGAGGATGCTCGTGCGTTGATATTTGTCGAAAGACAAGAAAAAGCCGACGACCTCCTCAAGGAGCTGATGATCAAGGGCTATCCTTGCATGTCAATCCACGGAGGCAAAGATCAAGTCGACCGAGACTCAACCATTTCGGACTTTAAAAAGGGCGTGCTGCCGCTGCTTGTTGCTACGTCCGTTGCCGCGCGAGGCCTGGATGTGAAGCAACTAAAGCTGGTGATCAACTACGATGCGCCCAATCACTTGGAAGACTACGTGCACCGCGCCGGACGAACTGGTCGAGCAGGCAACACGGGATTAGCAGTCACGTTTGTCACGCCAGAACAGGAGAATTGCGCGCCGGGAATTGCCAAGGCCCTCGAGCAGAGCGAACAGCCCGTACCGGAGCGATTAAACGAGATGAGAAAAGCCCATCGCGACAAGGTCAAGTCAGGCAAAGCCAAGGACTCATCTGGCTTTGGCGGCAAAGGTCTGGATCGCCTCGACCAAGAGCGAGAGGCAGCCCGCCTCAGAGAGCGGCGGACGCACAAGGCAGAAGGGGAAGAAGAGGAGGAGAAGGAAGAAAAGGAGGAAGACAAACAGAAGAAGGCCGAAAGGGCTTTGGACGCTATCAAAGCAGCCGCTTCAGGCATCCAGTCTCGCGAAAGCGCCAAGGCGGCGGCGGCAACGCCAACGCCAACGACGTCAGCACCTGCAGACGGCCAAAAGGGCGGCGACACCCCGGCCGGCACAGACAAGACCAAGGACGCCCTGGACAAGGTCAGTTCCGCAGTCAGCGCCATCAACAGTCGTCTTGGAAAGGCTGGCCAGCTCCGGTCCGGCCAGCCCATCGACAACAAGGGTCCCGACGCTGGGGCGTTCCACGCGACGCTTGAAATCAACGACTTCCCGCAAAAGGCCAGATGGGCCGTCACCAACAGAACCAATGTGGCCAAGATTCTGGACTCCACCGGCACGTCCATCACAACCAAGGGCAGTTTCTACCCCGCCGGCAAGGAGGTGCCTCCGAATGCAGACCCCAAGCTGTACATTCTCATTGAGGGCGACACCGAGGTCTCTGTGGGAGCGGCGCTGCAAGAAATGACACGATTGCTGAGGGAGGGCACCATAGCGGCGGTTGATGCGGAAGGGAGAGCGCCGGCAAGTGGACGATACACTGTCAGTTAAAGGATACACGCTCGTCTTTGAAAAATCTGGCAAGGAGCGAGGAAACCTGCATGGTGTGTAGTTTTTTTTTTCTTTTTTTCTTTCTTTCTCTCCCCATGTTTGTGCATCTCCTAGTGGTTATACTCAAATCCGTGTTCAAAATGGACGAGTAAAGAGGGTTCCGACTCCGGTTAATGACGGGAACGAACGCCTGACCACGCTGAGTAGTGAAAATACAACAGCGTCGTTTGTCCTTTTTCCAATAAAAAATATATATATAGTTCAAATTATGGCGAAATACAATAATCGCTTCTGGCAAGGGATATATAGAAACGCTCGACTGCTATTGAAATGGACCCCTCCTCTTCTTCATATCCACGGTACCGTTCGTTTGTACGTGCGTTCGCGCCTGCGAGCGTAGTCAAACCCCCTAGTCGTACGTCCTCGAGTCCTCATTCTGCGCAATCTCTCGCGCTCTCTGCTCCTCTGCACTGAGAGCCTTCAGGGTATCGTTCCGGGACTGCCTTTTCTGCGCGGACAGTTGCGTCTGTAGCTTCCCGCCCGGTTGACTGGATGCCTTTGCGCGGGCCTACAAACCCTCCTGTCGTTAGTACCAGGACATGGCATACATTGTCCCGTTGGAGCTTTTCCGCGCCTCCTGGTTCTCTGGCGCATTGTGGCAGAGTCTTTTGGCGTCTTCTTACCTGCGCCGCCTCGGCGGCTTTCCTCCGCGCATCGGCGGCGTTCTCGGCGGAGGCTTCGGCCGGTGCGCCGCCCAGCGTCCTCGGCGGGCCGCCGACCTTCCTGGGGGATGGGACGGAGGCCTTGCGCTGGGATGGCGGCGCGGAGCCGAGCACGCGGTTGGGCGTTTGGGTTTCCGACTCTTCTTTTCCGCAGATGTTGCCCATGTTTTTTTTTAAAGGATTTTTTTTTTATATGGTTTGCTTCGGTTGGAGAGGGGGCGGTTGGAGTGGTGAGCACAGCGGCTGGGATGGGGGGGCCGATGTCGTGGGGTTTCTTCAAGTCTCAGGGTCGATGTGCGTTGGTTGTGTGGATGAGGTGTCGGAAGGGAGGAAGATGGGGCATTGTCGTGATGGTTGGTGGCGGTGTTTGCGGCTGTGTGGGTATTCGGTTGATTTGTTTGTTTTCTTCACGTGATTTGGCATTGGGGTGGTTTTTCTCGATGAGATGTGTCTTCAATTCATGCTCGCCGTGCGGTTTGTTCTTGGCGAGTAAGCCGAGGAAATCAATCACCCGCTTATGCTAGGTCCAGGTTCACTTTCTCCCTGGCCCCCTGATTTGGGGTCTGTGGTGAGGGCGGCTGTTGCGGCGGGAGAGGAGTTGCAATGTTGAACGACCTTGCTTGCTCGGTAAGTGTTCACGCTTGTATCGTATCGTATCGTATCGTATCTGATGTTTCCTTTCCCTTTCCCCCTCTATTTCATTCCGTTCCACGACAGCAAAGGTTGCTGCTGTTCCTCTCCGGTCCCAACTTGATAATACCTACCCGGGACTCGACTCGGAAGCTCCTCATCTTTTGGCCCGCTGCACCGCCGTCTGCCTTGTCTCATTTTGCTTCCACTGTAGGTCATCAAACAAGCTCTTGAGCCTCGAGACCAACACGCAGGTTTGGGTTGATTATGGCAGTACGGTAGCTGCATTGCACTTTGTAGTTCATTTCTCAAGATAAATCAGTGCAGCGTGGTGGGTCGTTCTCCGCAAAAGTGCTCGTGGCAGTCAAGGCTTTGCATACTCCATGTGCATACAGGATTTGGCAGAGCTGACGTTTGGAGTCTTCGGCGGAGCATACAGAGTCTGGTGCTTCCAGGTCGAGGCTTCATATGGCTGATCACAGTGGTTACGAGGCGCAGCAAATAATGTGCGAAAATGCAGACACGCATCTGATCCTGGGCAATTCGGGCAAAGGCCCTTCAAGGGAAGGGAAGGGGGGTTGCCAGTGACGAATTAAATGTACGATCTACGAAGAGTCACGTAGCCAGAATTGACCACGACATGTAAGGGTTTTGTGAACTTGACCAGTGCCAGTTATTCACGCCTGAGCAATATCCAGATGAAGAGAGGCAGATAAGTCGAACGGCTTTCGGATGTACGTTTCTGAAATACTGTTATGCTTGTTAGCCATCGTCTCTGGGCAAGCTTCGAGACAGTAAGGAAAAAGCAAGTGAAGGACTGTGATCAGAGATGCATAAATGCTTGTTGTTTCGTCAATCGGCGGGTCTTGAGTCCGCCTCCGAAACACGGACCAGTGTTCTCATCATGAAATCCTGGCTCACTACCAGGGGGGGGAGGGTAGAGACTCGTCTCAGCTGAACTTACGCTTCGAGGTTGATGGGCAGACATGAAGCTGTTGATCACAGTGGGCATTAATCGAAAGGCCCGGGTCCAAGTTAAAGACGTATATTGCATGAAGCATGCATGGTGCTTCCTGCTCTCTGGCAGTGCTGTGCCGCAGAAATGTTCTGGTGAGGAGGTGGTGTAGCAAGGGACGAAGAAGCAAGTCAAAGCAAAGTGAAAATGGAAATGGGAATTTATATTCTGCGGCGCCCCAGCTAGAATTTAGCGGTGGATCCATCCAACCTGGGCAGATAATCGGAGAAGGGTCGGACCGGTGGACTTTCTTTCGTCAACAGCTCGTCACGCCCCAAGCTCCATCTGCTCTCTTGTTTCTTGTTTCCCTGTCCACATCACAGCCGCTTTCCCACTACTGGCTGAACAGGACTCCCTGTAGAAAACAAGCCAATATGCCTATCGCTCCCATAATTACTTTCAAGGCTGGTCAATGTGAAATCGGCGTAAGATATTGCTCCCAGGATCGTACAGTGGCCTGCTTGGGTCTCGCTGGTCGCTTTGCTCACGATGCTCACAATGTTCACAGGACGCCACCTCACGACCCCTCAAGGTCAAGCCTCAACCGCAGCCTGGCTACTTGTACCTGTACTCTGAAGATGGTATGCTCGATGATATTGGGAGGAACTTTCCCCCACCGAGAACTAACGAAACCAGATCTGATACATTTCTGCTGGCGCAAGCGTGACCAATCTCTGGATGATGCAGAACTTGACCTGGTCATGGTGCCAACCGACGGCAGCTTCGTCCCCTACGAACCTGACCCTTCACAGTCTAAAACGAA
Organism: Epichloe amarillans; assembly: GCA_024072835.1. NCBI lineage: Eukaryota > Fungi > Ascomycota > Sordariomycetes > Hypocreales > Clavicipitaceae > Epichloe > Epichloe amarillans. The sequence goes on along the minus strand of CP099635.1, from coordinate 1,637,163 downwards.
AACAAACGGTCGCATATTCGTTCTTAAGTTTGCGTCCTCGTCTCAGCGTTACTTCTTCTGGCTGCAGTCAAAGCCCCAAAGCCGCAATGGAGACCCCAGTTGGTTTAGTCCTAGAGATCGCAAAATTGGCGAAGTGGTCAATAAGCTTCTTCAAGGTGAAGAAGTCAACGTTATGTCAGAGTTGGCTACAGTAAGAAACGCGGGTGACCGACACGACGACGACGACGACGACGAAACAATGGAAGACGTTGGAGGCCACCGAGGCTCGCATGCTCATGGGGGGAGTGGGAGTGGCGGGGCCGGTCCCGATGCCACGGGAGGAGACGTCAGAGAAGAGGGCGAAGGAGCGAGAGAGGGTGGTGCTGATGGTGCCAGAGCGTAGGTCATTCCCCGTTGCGTGACGTTATTCCCCGGAAAGCACGGTGTCAAAATGAAATGAAATGGGCATTGGGAAGGCTTTTTCAATTTGGTTTTATAACTGTATTAGTATTAGATTCCGCATGTTTCGCGGATGAAGATTTAAGAAATGACACATCACATGCGCTGGTTTACCGGAATACATCGTGACCTGGAGCTGACTGGCCGATAGAGCTTCCTCATCAGCACCGGACGCTGCAGCAGCCGTGCGAAATCTCTTGGATTCATTGAGAGGTCACCAGGGACTTTCAGGAGCGCAACAGCAGCAACAACAAGCGGATGTACCATACCCTTACCTCAACCATCTCCTGCCGACATCGATTACGGTTCCCATGATTGACGGAGCGCCAGTCGAGTACCTCGACAACCTGCTCAGTTTCTTACCTCCGGCGGTTGTCGTACTCGCCGCCAGTTCAGTAGTTGCGGAAGAGAGTCAAAAGGAACCATCTGCAGCAGCCATCGAGGCCGCCAAGGCCTCACTTTCAGTGGAGGCCAAACGAAGCTTGCTGAGAAAAGTCCTCCGCAGCCCACAGTTCAGCCAGGCGTTGGGGACGCTCACCATGGCCCTTCGCGACGGCGGTCTGCCTGGAGTTGCGGATGCATTGGGTATCAGAGTTGAGAATGGCGGCTACATGGTAGGTGGACAGATGCCATTGGGAGGCGGTCAGGCGGTCAAGGCTTTTGTTGATGGCGTCAAGAAGACTGTAAAGGAAGGCAATAAGTAGAGAAGTAGCTTTTCGGTACGATGGGTGACACTGGGCGCTCATGAATGGCATGATGAAAATTATGCTTAATTCACCATGGATACGGATGGCCAGGCCACTTTGAGCAGCCCCAGTCCGTTCTTGGATTGAATCCCCGACAACTAAGACCCATTCGGAGCCTATTTGTCAGGTTTACGTGTAGAGATTCTCAGTCCTATGTACTTCTGCAAAGTAACTGGACTTACCAGGATAGGTCGGTCGGAATCATACAACATGCAACATACGGAGTACAGATAATCCGTAGATGTACGAAGTCACTCGGATTGCCCCGTGGACTTGTCCCTGTGCCGTTCCGTTGTTGCCCCACGCCAACCAGTACAGTCATGGATGGGGTCTGAACTTGTGGAAACAAAACATTTACTTTTGTCGCATCGCGCAGGCGCGTTGATTTGTTTTCTCGATTTCTCGATTTCTCGTGCGCAACCACCGTCAGCTGCGCATGCGCAGGGGAAAACACTGCGCACAATGGACCTGACGTTTCCCACCGACGTTCAAGAGTTCGACGCCGACGAGCGCATATCGTTCTCCCGACTCGACAACAAGTTCATCGCCGTCCATGATGACGGCACAGAGTACGAATTCGACACGGAATGGAAGCGATGGGTTCTCGCCGAGGAGGCGCCTCTGGATGACGACATGGCGCAGCATGCGGAGCCGGGACAAGAATTCTCTCATCGAGACTCCCAGGGCGGCGGCACGAGGAGGAGACAAGGCGACGCGGAAAATGGAACAGAGGTGAGCAACTTGTTGACCGAACCATCCTGGGTAGTAGTATCCCACCCCACAACCCCCGGCTCGCAGGTCAGGAAACGTCGTCGGATAACGGCACGCACATGCGTTTCGAGAGAGCTAACAAATAATCAAGTCGTCAAGGCCTAGTAAGAAGAGAAAGGCACCACCTCCCCCTCAGCCGAAGCAAAACACGGCCGTCTACGTGACGGGTCTACCTCCCGATGCAACAGTAGCCGAAGTCCACGACTTGTTTTCACGCAAGGCAGGTGTCGTTGCGGAAGAGATCGATAGCGGTGCACCGAGAATCAAGCTCTATTCAGATGAGTCGGGCAATTTCAAAGGCGACGCGCTCATCGTCTTCTTCAAGCCGCAGAGCGTCGAGATGGCCATCATGTTACTGGACGACACAGACTTTCGCTTGACTCCCAGTGGGACAAGTCAAGGCAGGATTCGAGTACAAGTGGCAGACTCGAGTTACAAGAAGACGCTGTACGACAAGGATGGAGCCCCGGCCGCAGCCGCCGCTGCTCAAGGGAGCAATGGCAACGGCCAGCAGAATGAAAAGCGACAGAGGAATGACCGGGACCGACAAAAGGTTATCAGGAAGACGCAAAAGTTGGATGCGAAGCTTGCTGACTGGGACGACGACGGTCCGTATCCTGCCGTGGCGCAATCAAACTCCAGGAGGGAAAAGACGGTTATCCTGCGGCACATGTTCACGTTGGAGGAGCTGGAAGAGGACCCGGCTGCTTTGCTGGAGATCAAGGAAGACATCCGAGACGAATGCGCAAAGCTGGGTACGGTGACGAGCGTGGTTTTGTTCGACGAAGAGCCGGATGGTATCGTGTCTGTGAGGTTTAAAGACGCCGAGTCGGCTGCAGCTTGCATACAACTCATGCATGGACGCAGCTTTGACGGACGAGTGGTACAGGCATCCCTCAAGACAGGGAAGGAAAAATTCAAAAAGTCCGATAAAGACATTGGTAATGATGTTGATTCAGATTAGTTGGAGTTCTGAACAAGGGACTATAGATCATTATGAATGCAATGTACTAGCAGTACTATTGAGTGTCAGAATGAGCAGATACAGTGAGTGCCCATAACACGTCGTAGCCTTCTGTGCGAACCACCATGCTTATCAATGCCGGCGTTGTAGGAAACAGAAAGCACAACAATGGGGATATACATCACAGGCCTACGAAAGCGACCTACGAAAGCGAGACCTTTTCCTCAGATGTATACCAGATAGCGGCCTCGATGATTCTGTATACGATTTGCAGCTCTTGTTCATCTGTGGTGTCTTTAGTCAGAAAGTTAATCAGTGCGTGCAAACATGACAAAATCAACAAGAGAGAACCAAGGGAGGGGGGACGACGAGAAAAGATAACTTACATCGAGGAGCGTAAATCATGACAAAGTTAGGCGAGACTGGCATCTGCAACAACCACCCGTTCCTGGCCAAAGGATGCCTCTGACCCCATCCCTTGCTCAAAACGACTTTTATATCATCCGGGTGCAAGCACATGTGCATCGAGTGATCGGAATCGTGAACATGCACAATCTCGCCCTGGCAATTTGTTCTCAGGGCATACTTCGCAAACAATGCCAGGCCGTGTTTCTCCACACAAGATCTCTCCGTGCCAAACCTGAGAGGACTCCTCGTCCCAAGCTTGACCATTGCCCGCTGCAGCATCTGATAGCTGTGTCTCGACCCATGCTGATCGAGCTGTCTCTGCGGCGCAATGCCTGCCACGATGGGCCTCGGACCTGATCTGTACGGCAGGCCCTGCTTCTGCAGGATCCCGCCGATCTGCGAGGACGAAAGCACCACAGGGGCAGTGAAGGGGTCGCGGAGAGCCCAGAGGCGCCACCAGGAGATCTGGAGATACCCGTAGACGGTGGACGGTGTGCCTCCCGGCCCGAGGTTGACAAAGTTTTCGTAGTCATTACGCAGTAGAACGACCAGAGGGGCGACAAGGACGAGACATTCTGTGAGACGGGAGCCGAGACAGTGGATCGAGAGGAGGAGGGTGGCAGATAGGGTGAATATGCTGGGGCCCGTGAGCGTGATGGATATCGACTTTTGAGGACGCAGGCCGCAGGGGAGCGAGGACGTGGGCGGTTGAAGGGGAGTCACTTCATCGTCGTGGTCGATGGGGGGGGGAGGGAAGACGACTTGTGGTGGTGGTGTTGGTGGTGGTGTGGTGGTGTTGGTGGTGGTGTTGGTGGTGGTGTTGGTGGTGGTGTTGATGGTGGTCGATGCGAGTGTGACGGACATTATGGGAATAATCTTGAGAGTAAAGTAAGTAGTGGTGATTTTTGACGAGATACCTACGAGTCCCAATGGACGAGATGTACATGTCGAAAATCGAGAACCAAGATGCCGGGGGAAGACGACAAGATACGACGACTTGGTGAGTCGTGAGTCGTGAGTCGTGAGGTGCATCACCGCCCATCCCCATTCATGTGCTCTGAGCTTCTCCTCCGATAAAACGGCCTGGTCCCAACGGCTGGTCCCAGGACTCCCAGCCACGTACTCCGTCCTTGCCATGCTGGCCCAACCAGCGCTGCATCTTGCGCTGCATCTTTGCTTGACATGACTTGGCGAACCAGCCACTCGGAAACATCGGGATGGCGAGGGGGGAGAGCTGGAAGGTGCATCCAGTGTGTGTGCGGTCATCGGGATGGATAATTTAGTAATACACTTTCTTGTCCCTTCCCTCCACAAACCGATGGGCGCCGATCCATTTTCAATCTCTGACGTGTTCAACGCTGACAGTAGGAAGCGGGAAGCGGGAAGCCTCGGGTCGAGAATACAGGGAACAAAGAGACGGCCCATTGTAATCCGTATCTTGCCCAAGTTGTTCCCAAGTAGTTATTTCCCAAGTAGTTATTTCCGAGGCTTGCTTGTCACTGGCCGTTGCTGGGCAACCACATTTCCTCCCCTGCGAAAACACCATGACCTAACCGCTTATGCGAACCCAGACTAGACCAAATAGAACTGTTCATGAACTGAACTGCAATCTTCGAGACCCAACCCCATTCGGACCTCATCTGCTGGACTGGACATTGTCGAGGTGAAGATTCCAACGTACGCATCCACAAGTGGTCAAGACGGTGGCCGTCGGTCCATTCGCCTTTACCTGCCGCATACCTTGCGAGCCACTTGTCTGGATCGTTGAGACATTTCTTTATTCAGCATCATAGAGCACTTACAAGGTACGTGCTCGAACATTGGGCCTCGAACATGTAACCCCTACCATCTTAACGATATCCACGAGTCACGACCACCTAACTGGAAAACAAAGGATTCTGTTGTGTTCGAGCGCTCGCCACGATGGGGCTTCTTTCCAACCCCCTCCGGTCCCGCGAGCAGCGCCTCCCCTTATACCAAACGCCAGGCAGCCCTACCAAGGAGAGATATTCAGACGACGAATACGACTACTCAGATGACGAGTCCGAAGGCTCATATCACTCAGAGTCATCATCGCTGTATAGCTCAAGAAACGTATCTGGCTCTGCACCCAGCGGGTTACTACTCCCGCCGAAAAAAAAAACATCGCCACAGCCGCCCGAGCACAAGAAATTTTCCAAAATCTATCCCTACAAATTACCGACAAGGGTCACCCGATATGTGGTCTTTGGCGTGGTTTGCGTCATCCTCCTCATGATCTTCAGCCTCGTACGCGCCAGTCAAGTGGAGAACTGGAAAGTAGCCAACGGCCAAGTCAAGACCACGGCGCCACAGCCGCCCGTCTGGGAGAAGTTCCCCTTCTTGGACCGGTACTATGGTGGAATCAGAACGTTGAAGCCTTTTAATGAGAGCGAACCATCTTACCCCCATGAACCTGCTGCGCAGTCGTCGTCTTCCGGAAAAACAGCTCGGAGTGAAGCTTCTCAGACAAATACCCCATCCAGCTTGTCGTGGGAAAAGTATCCTGCTGCCAATGTGGAGTCGGATATCCAAGAATGTTTCATTGATGCTGCTGGGAAAGTCCAGGTGCCGCCTCTGCGGTACTATAATGGTCGTACCCATGGGTTTCCCCAACACGTATCTGGTTCATACGAATTGCTCAAGCTGCCCGAGGAGATATGCTTTGAACGATACGGTCGATATGGCCCCTACGGATTCGGATACTCCAACAGAATGGGTGGCCTGAGCACCGGCGAGCACGGAGAGAACGAAGGCTTCGACTCTGTCTGGGAGACGACTCCCAGGGTGGATTATCGTCAGGTCGACTGGGCTGATGTGCAGCGTCGATGCTTCAACGCGAATGCTGGCCGTTACAAGGCTTTGCCGTCGAGAGCACCGTCACCGCACGGGTTTTACATTGGCGAGTACAAACCAGAAAGCATCTTGACAAGAAGAGCAGACAGCACAAACAGCTCCAGTGGCTCTTCATTCACCAAGAGCGCCAAGCCCGGTATCGTCAGCCACGGCACTACAGCACGAACGGCTGTAGTGGTCAGGTGCTGGGACGAGTACCTCTTCCGCGAGGATGACATTGCCAACATTCGCTCCATGATTGCGGAACTGTCCATGGCATCGGGAGGCCGATATGATATTCATCTTCTCGTTCAAGTCAAAGAGGACGGCAAGCACCCCATCTGGGCCGACCGTGAAGCCTACGAGAAGCGCATCAATGAGACCATGCCCAAGGAATTCCAGGGTCTTGTGACCCTCTGGACGGAGACGCAAATGCTGGCCTTGTACCAGGGCATGTACGATCGCTGGACTCGTGGTCCTGACCTGCCTATCCACGGCGTATACCGAGGCTTATCAATGGCCATGCAGCATTTCGCGTACCTACACCCAGAGTACGACTACTTTTGGCAATGGGAGATGGATATTCGCTATACAGGGCATTACTATGATCTCGTCACCAAGCTCGAGGAATGGTCCAAAGCACAGCCTAGAAAGGGTCTGTGGGAGCGAAACTCGCGCTTCTACTTCCCCAGCGTCCACGGCACCTGGGAAGACTTTTCCCAAATGTCTCGCGTGCAAAGCGAGATGGGCGCTGTCGGGGCAGACAATGTGTGGCAGAAGATGCCTGGTGCCGAAAAGACCCCCCACGCAGCAGGCTCCAAGGCCTCCAAGATGGTCTGGGGACCTGTCCGTCCCTCGGAGGAACAAGACTGGTTTGAAACTGAGGAGGACCCCGTTCCGCCCACCACCTACGAAGCAGACAGGTACAAATGGGGTGTTGGCGAAGAGGCAGACTACATTTCCCTGAACCCCATCTTCGACCCCGAGGGAACTACATGGATACTCAAGGACGACATCACGGGGTACAATCGCACGCAGCCCCTCCCTCCCCGCCGCGCCGCCATCATCACCACTTCCAGAATGTCCCGCCGTCTTCTCACGAAGATGCACAGAATGACGGCCCATAAGAAGCAATTCGCCTTTCCCGAAATGTGGCCGGCCACCGTCGCCCTCCAGCACGGCTACAAGGCCGTCTTCGCCCCTCACCCAGTCTACGTCGATCGCAGATGGCCCGTAGACTACATGGCGCAGATATACAATGCCGGCAAGGACGGTTCCAGCGGCGGCTCGCGCACGAGCATCTTTGGCGACAGGGAGCACAATCTCAAAGGTCTCTCGTGGTTCTACAACTCTGGCTTCGCACCCAACCTGTACAAGAGATGGGTCGGTCTCAGGGTGAACAACGACGGAGGAGAAGACTTTGAACAGAACGTGGACGAGAGCAAGAGCGGCGAAGGCGTAGGTGGTATGCGTGGCGGGGAAGGCAGAATGTGCATCCCGCCAATGCTGCTTCACCCCGTCAAGGACGTGGAATTGCCCGTTGAGGCACCGCCGCCCCGAGAGGAAGACGGCCTGGTCGAGTCTGATCCGTCTGCGTAATCCCGGAAATCCAAATTGGCTGTTATGGATGGGTTTGCGAACAATATTCCGGCGTTGAAAAGGATATGAGTTTCTCAACATGGACATGGGGCTTGCGATTGGATAATCGGTCATGTTACGGAGCATGAATTGCATCATCTTGATCATGTACGCTACGCGATGATGGGCTTTATGATTCGGCCTTGCGTGGTGATGGAATATACGACCATCACATTGAGAATGACCAGGATGCCGATCGTATTTGTAAATGTGTACGGAGAATGCACTTGTCTATTCTGGCACCTGAGGTCCGTTGATCAAGGTGGCGAATTTGAGGTCTACTGATTTATTCTCGAAATACCACTATCAAGATGCCATTTCAATTTTATAATGGGACCAGTCTTTACTCAGTCAAGGCTGGTCACATTTAGTATTTAGTAAGCAATAGTCGGGTTTCAGCAGGCCAAGCTCAATGGTATCAATTCATTATCGGCCACCCCATCTACTACGGCGAGGTTCTTGTTTACATCTCAACTTGCTGGAACTTTTCCTGCATCGCTCTTCATTTCAAGTTTTAAGCTTTGCCAAAGTCCTTCCCATTTACGCCATTATTTTGCCCACGATACCCAGCTTGATGCCAACGTGGATAGCATCCGTAGTAAAGACACGTACATGGCCCCTTGTGCAAATCGAAAAGAACTACAGAACCAGGAAAATGTACGACGGCCCCCCCCCCCCCCCAAAAAAAAAAAAAAAAAAAAACTGACGGACAACTCCCTCGCTTGTCTTGCCATTCCACCCTCTCCCTGTCTGTTACCAGCGTGACCAACGAACAATGCGGGGGAAATGCTAGAGTTTATACAACACGCTTGACTTCGAAGAAACGACGCAGCCACCAGACTTGGAACAGAGACTCGCCAAGAACAACACCAATTACGAACAAGTTCCACCACTTGACACGGGCGTTGGTGCTCTCAGCGGTGTTTCGGTGGGTTCGCTCACGCATGACGATGTACTGTTGCTCGTCCTTGACCTGGGCCATGAGTTCAGACAATTTGCGAACTGGATCGCGCCGTGGTTAGCATGTGACGACATTGAGATAGAGATAGGATCATGTTGCGAAGCGGATCTGACGCCAATCGTACCTTCGACTTCAATGGGCTCAGAAGGCAGCTCGGACTCGCTGACATAGACGACACCGTGGACGTTGAAGACAACCTCCTTGGAGTTGGCGACCCAGTGCTGATTGCTGAAGCAGTACGTGTATTTGCCGTCGCTGCGGGCTGTGAAGGAATGATCGCCGGTAGAGACGCCTCGCTCGTTGACTTCGTAGCCACCGCTGGGGTTCAGAATCTAGGGAGAAGAAGGAGCAGTGTTAGTGGATTGTGGTGCCTTTGCCCAATGCCCCGAGAAGACAAGAACCCTTCCTTTTGGCAAGCCGATGCCGAAACATACCCAAAAGTCAATATCCAGGTTGCCCGCGCTGCCAAACTCCCTGTCACCCGTCTGGAAGGTGACGACCATCTTGTCGTCGTGATGCAGGCTTTCGTGGAAGCATTCGCTTCCGTAGGCGGGCAAATCGATGATGTGCGCGCTGGCGGCCTGGAAGACCACCGTCGCTGCAACGAGCAGCGATCTCGCAGCCGAAGGCAGATGCATTTTACCTGGCTTGTCGGGGGTTCTGGGAGGTGTTTCCTTGGTGCTCGTCTATAAAAAATTGAAGCCTTGGAGTGAGGGATAGGAAAGCTAGACAAGGTAGGTTTCGCGAAGGTGACACCTTTTCGTGGTTCATGCTTTGCCAGACAGGGGGGCGCTATGTACGTCGACCAGAGAAGAAGGGTACGTACAGTTCGTTACAGTGGTAGATACACAGTGATGTATGTATATACACGGTACAACCACCTGGCAGGTCCGTAAAAAGACAGGGGGCAAATATTGAGGTTGCCTGCCTACGAGGACCCCCACCCCCCCCCATAAGACTCGAAGTCTCTGGTCTCTCTCTACATATTCCGTCGTTCCACGTCGTAGGAGGAGAACAAAGCGCTTTTCATCAGTAGAACGACCTACTGAGCGATACTTGGTACCGGTGCCCCGTGTGCCACTACGACTTGGCCGGAGAATGCTGGACCTGAGGCAGATGTGACGTGAATAATACAAGATGCGCCAGTCAGGTGCAAAGAGGCCCGACGAGGGCCGTTATCCATCATTTCAATCATTTCAGGCGCACCCACTTCTTTAGTTTTATGTAGTGCCACTGCCAGCCAGCAACAGCAACAGAGGAGACCAGGGAAGACCAGTCAGTAATGATAACTCGCCGCCACTGCCGCCACTGCCACCACTGCCACCACTGCCACCACGCGCCGGCCCCTACATACACCGATCGACCGACCTGCCCCGACCAAGAAAATTAATCCAGTCCACGATAATAACTCTCTCCTCCCCCTCCTCCTTACCCACCCACTCCTGCACGCCCACTCTCCCAAGCAACCCGCGATCCATCGAACAAACGAGTAAGTCAACAAGTCTTCCTGCGCCCCTCGATCCTTGCCCGTCTCTCCCTGCCCGTCTCCCCGTGCACTCGAGCCGGATTGAAATGACTTGGATGTGAACTGGCCTTGTGTATATGCCGCTGCGTGTCAACTCGCAGTCACACACACACAGACAGGCCACGGCAAGCAACCACAAAAAAAAAAAAAAAAAAAGCGCCCAAAAAAAGCGCCCAACGAGGTCGCACACTTTCAAGTCCCGCCTAGGTGCCGCACACTGTGAACCCACCCGCTCGCTGAAATGCGGCAGCCTGCCTCGAGAATGTCCCTGGACATGTGTCCTCTGCCTGCGCACGAGTATATCAAGTCGCATCCCCAAAATATTCATCTTGACAAGACAATCACAAGACAAGACCAGGCCAAGGCCAGACCAGACCAGACCAGACCAGACCAGACCAGACCAGACCAGACCACTAGGTTCACATTCACTTCTGCATCGGCTGTCTCTTTGTCGCTGCATCGAACTTTATCCTCCTCATTCCCATCGCTCATCGTCATTGCCCGTGCCCACAACAAAAACCCCTCCTTGAACCGGACCGGCTTACTTACGCGCGTGCCAACTAGGACACACATCTCTCGCTCGGTCGATCCCGTTTTCTTCTCCTTCACACACCTCGCTCCACCCCCCTATTAGAATATCGATTTTCAGGCTCATCGCCGCCAGTCGCAGTCATGGGTCTCGCCTTTTCTAAGATTTTCGACAAGCTATGGGGGAAGAAGGAGATGCGAATTCTGATGGTCGGTCTTGATGCCGCCGGTAAAACCACCATTCTGTACAAGCTCAAGCTTGGTGAAATCGTCACCACCATCCCCACCATCGGTATGAAAATGAAATCCCGACCGCCGCTGAACTTGCACATCAAACCTACGCGTGCTCTGTGCTCTGTGCTCTGCGCTGCTCGCACACCGCCTCCTCATTGACGAGCCGCTCCAGCCTGTCAATGTCCCTGTCCCTATGGCAGATATCCTAACAATCATCACTCAATAGGCTTCAACGTCGAGACCGTCGAGTACAAGAACATTCAGTTCACCGTGTGGGACGTTGGTGGTCAGGACAAGATTCGTCCTCTGTGGAGACATTACTTCCAGAATACCCAGGGTATCATCTTCGTCGTCGACAGCAACGATCGTGACCGTATCGTTGAGGCCCGCGAGGAACTCCAGCGCATGCTCAACGAGGATGAGCTGCGTGAGGCTATTCTTCTGGTCTTTGCCAACAAGCAGGATCTTCCCGTAAGATGAAATCCTTCCACTCTCCGGTCTCGTTCCATTTATGCGAAAACATGTTCCTGACCTACATATTCTAGAACGCCATGAACGCCGCCGAGATCACCGACAAGCTCGGCCTGCACAGCTTGCGGCAACGCGCCTGGGTATGTCGACACGTGGTTCCATCATGTCAAATCAATCTCGCTAACCTCTGCCTCCAACAGTACATCCAGTCCACTTGCGCCACCTCTGGTGACGGTCTGTATGAGGGACTCGAGTGGCTCGCCACTACCCTCCGAAAGGCCGGTCACCAGTAGAAATCTCCCACGGAAAGCTCTTGACCAACCTCTGCTTTCTCACTCGCACTCCCTCATGTCACGTACTCTCTTTCAAACCGGACTTCATCATAGTGAGGTTTCGGCTGTAAGTAATGTGAAAAGCTATCGATCAACCAATCGAGCAAAGATTTTAGTGTATCAGTTTATGTTGTGTCCATGTTTGACTTTTTTTTGTTCTGTTCTTCATAAGTCTTGTGAGGCACTGGTAGATATGTTCACGCTAGAGCTCCCCATTTTTCCCCCTCCATGGAGGGGAGGGCGCGTGCTTCACTGAACAAGACGACGTGGACGAAAAACCCGACATGTTGAAAGAAGAAATTGATGGAAGACGCTGGGCTTGGACGTATTGTTTGCGTGTTCTGGGCTTGGGTTCAATTCTTGACAAGCATCGGATGATCTGAGTCTGTGATGGGCGAAACTGTCACATGTTGACTGTTGACTGCGGGAAAGAGTGCGTGGTGGAGGTGGGTAGAAGGAAGGGCAGAAGTTCGTGGTTTACGCTGTCATGTGTTAAGTCTCGTTTGACCTTGTTCCTATTTTTTTGTCTCTCTCCTTATCTCTTCATTGCGCTAGAATGGCGGAGTTGGGTTCGTTGCGCAGGACAGGCCTTCCGGCTCGAAAATGATCGTAGCGGAACGGAAAGGGATGGAGGAAAATAAAGGGGGGGGGGATGTTACTTTTTATATTTTATCTTGAAGAAAAAAAAAAATTGGTTCTCAGATTGGTCACTTTCACCTTTTGTTTGTTTCGTTCCGTGAGGATTTGTGTGCTCTGCTCTCTTGAACATTTTGACTGTCTGCCGGGAAATGAATGGATCGTCCAATGTACAATCCAGGGCATTGAAGAACAGCGCAAAGGTGGTAGATGGTTTTAAGAAGTGCAAAATCTCACTTTGAGCCAGGTTGATAAGTCGTGATGTGATCCTCGTAGAAACATCATGCTTGGTATCGTCATGTTAACTATTGTATCATTGCGCTGCGTTACATTGCGGTGCTCTACATACGCGGGTATCAAATGTCACTGAGGGGAGAGCATCCTAATTACACAAAAAATCTTGAAAACCGGTCGATTGCTTGGAGACATCAGTCCTGTTTGATGTCTTAACTCCATTCGTCCAGAGAGAGAGTGATACAGAAACGGGGTTGTAACCATGAATAGGGGGGGGTGGTGGTGTATTGGCGGCAGAAGAAAAATATTGGTTCACGAGTTGTTTTCAGAAGCATCCAAGACTTCCAAGCCAGTTTTGTCCTCTTTAATTTTCACACAAGCAGTCTGGCCCATTTTCAGCTGGCCGCGGATGATCTTGTCAGCAAGTCTGTTGCCAATCTCGTTCGTGATGAGCCTGTTGAGCGGCCGGGCGCCGAACCGGGGCTCGTAACCCCTCTCGGCGAGCCAGTCCTTGACGTCGTTTGGGACGGTGAGCTGAATGCGCTTGTCGTCCAGGCGGCGCTGGAGTTCGGCGAGACGAATGTCCACGATGTCGCGGATGGCAGAGTGCGCGAGACGCTTGAAGATGATGAAGGAGTCGATGCGGTTCAGGAACTCGGGAGGGTACGCTTGCGAGACGACGTCCATGACGGCCTTGCGCACAGAAGGGTCGATTTCTCCGTCGGGCGTCTCTTTGTATGGATGGTGGGGGTTCTGGCCGACGAGGATGTCCGCGCCGAGGTTGGACGTCAATACAATGATGGTGTTTTTGAAATCCACCTTGTGGCCTTGTGCGTCGGTGAGGTAGCCCTCGTCGAGGACCTGGAGTAGCAGGGAGGAGATGTCACGGTGCGCCTTTTCGAACTCGTCAAAGAGCAAGACGGCATACGGTTTGCGGCGCACGGCCTCGGTGAGTTGGCCGGCGTCTTCGTAGCCGACGTAGCCAGACGGAGCGCCGATGAGGCGGGAGATGGTGTGCTTCTCTTGGAACTCGGACATGTCGAAGCGCACGACGGCTGATTCTGTGGAAAAGAGGAATCCGGCAAGTTTTTTACAGAGCTCCGTCTTGCCGACACCGGTGGGGCCGAGGAAGAAGAAGGATGCCAGAGGTTTGTTGTCGCCGCTGAGGCCGGCGCGCTGTAGGCGGACTGCGTCGGAAACGGCCTTGATGGCATCGTCTTGACCCTTGACGGCCTCGCGGAGCGTGTCCTCCATGTGGACGAGTTTTTCGATATGGCCCGACGTGAGCTTTGACACGGGGATACCGGTGATGCGGGATACGACGTTGGCAATATCATCCGAGGTGACTGAGTCGTGAACCAAGGAGTCGCCGGATTCCTGCTGCTGTCGGGCGTCCTTGTCAGAAGGCAGCTTCTGCTCGAGGGTGGGAATGACACCAAATCGGAGCTCGGACGCGCGAGCAAAATTGCCCTGCCGCTGTGCCTGCTCCAGATCAAATCTAGCCTTGTCGAGGTCCTCTTGGATTTTCTTGACGGATTCAATCTCGGACCTCTCCTTTTCCCAGCGTGCGTTTAGTCCCGCAATCTCATCTTGACATTTTTGGAGGTCCTTTTCCAGCTTTTCTCGGCGCTCTTGGCTGGCCACGTCTTTTTCTTTGCGCAAGCTTTCGAGTTCAATCTGGATGGTCATGATTTTGTGGTCAAGACGCATGATTTCCTCGGGCTTGGACTCGTGCTGAAGCTTCAAGTGGCTAGCCGCTTCATCCATTAGGTCAATCGCTTTGTCTGGGAGAAAGCGATCGGTGATGTAGCGGTTAGACAAGGCGGCCGCAGCTACGAGGGCGCCGTCGGTGATGCGAACTCCATGATGTACTTCGTATTTGTCCTTGATGCCTCGCAGAATACTGATCGTGTCTTCGACTGAGGGCTCGCTGACAATGATGGGCTGGAATCGACGAGCCAGGGCGACGTCCTTTTCGATTTGGCGATATTCGGTAAGGGTCGTGGCACCGCAGCATTGCAGCTCACCGCGAGCCAAAGCCGGCTTTAACAAGTTGGATGCGTCAATAGATCCTTCGGCCTTGCCCAGGCCAAGTAAAGTGTGCAGCTCATCAATGAAGAGAATGACCTCGCCATTGGCCTTCTGAACTTCATCCAAGACCTTCTTCAACCGCTCTTCGAAATCACCTCTGAATTTCGCGCCAGCTATAAGAGAGCCGAGATCCAGGCTGATGACCCTTTTGTTTTTTATGCTCTCGGGAACATCGCCGCGAATGATACGCAATGCAAGACCTTCAAGGATGGCCGTCTTGCCAGTACCGGCATTGCCGATCAGGACAGGGTTGTTTTTCGTTCTTCGTGATAGAATTTGGATTGTCCGTTGAATTTCCGCATCTCGCCCAATGACTGGATCAAGCTTGCCGTCTCGAGCTCGAGCCGTTAGGTCAATGCCGAATTGCTCCAACGCTGGCTTTTCCTCCTCACCACCCATATTCATGCGGTGAGAACCGCCAGGTGGATGCGAACGATCGCTTGCGTAACATCTAGTGGTGATTGTGGGAAGCAGCCAGAGTGATTTTGTTGTTGTACGTAGGCTTTGGGGGGCAGCAAGTCGCAACGCAGGCCGTGAGGATCGAGCAACGACACCAGCCGCACGTTGCGTTGAAGATAACAATTGGCGCCTAGCCTGCATTGTGGCAAAGCATGTAGACACAAAGTAGCAGAAAACGTTACAATCAGCGCAATCTGAAGGGTTTGAAGAAAGAAAAGAAAAGTGTGCAGTCCATTTGAAGACCGGGTTTCGAAATATCAAAGATCCAAAGCTCGCCCGGCAGTCTTTCTAGACGCTTACAGCAGTTTCTAGGAGGTTCGGCTCTGTCCCGCGCACCCCCCCGAATAAGAGCGATGACCGCCAATGGACGCTCGTCGTCCCCACAACTATTCGTCGTCACCGCCTATCTTATCATCACGTGCGCTCAGCCCCATGTTCCCACAAAAACCACAAGTTGGCAAGGAAAATACTGGCCTGGGTGGATTTCCGTAATGGGTTAAGCGCCTGAGGGCTCACATTTTGCTTCCCACAAACTCGCTAGCGATAAAGAATTCTACCATTTCGGGCGAGCATCACCAATCTTGTGTCCCTCCCTTCCCTCTCCACAGCCCAACAAAGACACAACCCGAGAGTCACAATGTCGGCCAAGCCCACAACCAAGAAGTTCGGGAAGTCAAGCCGGGAGGTTCCCGCCAACTCGGAGAAGGCCCAGAAGTGGTACTCGGCCCAAGATGACAGCGCGCCCAAGCAGGTAGGTTGGCAGTGAGGGTGATCATGTCATATAGTGATGCGACACAATGAAACAGCCTCTGTCCTATGGGAAATGGGAAAGATCAAGGAGGAATACGAGCGAGGTAGCGCGGCTCACGGGACTTTCACAACATGGACGGATCTTCAACAACGGACCACAAACATCGTATATTACAACAACGGATGTCGAATCATAATCATAATACACCGACAGCATTACGGATCAATGAACCCGCACTACTTAACTTTGCATAATCGATTCAGCTGAAATCCGATCTTCTCACTCCTTCCGAAATACGACGAGAACCCCGACCAGGACAGAGAGCTGATGGACTTGTGACATGCAGCACAAACAACTCCGGAAACACGGCGCAAAATGGCTAACGTCTTATTTTCCACTTACATACAGGTTCGCAAGGCCATCCGCTCCTGGACTCCCCGTCAGTCCTTGCAGCCCGGTACAGTGCTGATTCTCCTCGCTGGCCGCTTCCGCGGCAAGCGCGTCGTCCTCCTCAAGGCCCTCGACCAGGGTGTCCTCCTCGTCACCGGTCCCTTCAAGATCAACGGCGTTCCCCTGCGACGAGTCAACTCCCGATACGTCATCGCCACCTCCCTCAAGGTCGATGTCTCTGGCCTTGATACCAAGAAGATCGAGGAGATTGCTCAGCCCAAGTACTTCACCGCCGAGAAGGCCAAGGAGAAGGCTGGCGAGGAGGCTTTCTTCAAGCAGGGAGAGAAGGCTGAGGTTTGTTTTCTTTTCTCTTTTCTGCATACATTTTCCTTTCCTAGCAACAAATGTGGGGAAACTAACCCTGACACTCACCACATAGAAGAAGAAGATCAACAGCAGCCGTGCTGCTGACCAGAAGGCTATCGACAAGGCCTTGATTGCCAACATCAAGAAGGTCGACATGCTCGCCAGCTACCTCGGAAGCTCCTTCAGCTTGCGAAGTGGTGACAAGCCCCACGAGATGGCCTGGTAAATATGAACGAACAACTCCCTTTTGCTTCTCGACAAAAAGCCCCCATTTCTCCACGCTTGATTTTTTGAAGACCAAAAAAAAAACAATTCGTGAGGGGATCAAGAACATTCACTCGAGATTCCAAGGGTGGGTGTTTACGTGCACCAGGATCAACGAAATGGGGAGGAATTAGACGGCTGAGGAATGCGCTTCTTGGTCTTGAGAAAGAAAGGGGGTCATGTCTTTTGGAGACGTGGGATCATGGAAGAAGAAGCGACAGAACTATGCGTGTGTAGTACCGAGTTTCAACCGGTGCGAAAACGAGCGGTTTGGTGTAGAATCAGGGGGAAAATACTGGAGGAAAGAGGGCTTTTCTCCAGGACTTTTTATTAGGCTGGTTTGGCCAATTGCATTTGGAAGTTGACAGGGCATCGGTCACCATCTTGGCGTCTGTAATCAGGTTCTTACAGTCAAACAAATCAAACGAGCATAAATGAAACAAGTTCCTGCCAGAGATCATCTCTGGTGTGTTATGATGATGGTAGAAGCCTAATGTCCCATCACTCAATCACGGCACGACGCAGTTGTTTGTTGGAAAGAGGTGCGAATGTTGTGCCGTGACTAACCGCGGGGATGTCACTTCGATGGACAGTCATTGTTTAACCGACCTGGTAGTACTTTGTATAATTTGTTCAATTGATCTTTTCTATACAGCAACTTGCCAGACAGCCTTCTATTCTACAACGCCGCAATGAATATGCTGTGTGAATTTCGAATATTTTCTTTCACCTTTCCTTCTCGCGCGTGTGACGCAAAATCATCCCAAACTCCACTTCTACGTTATGCCCTCCCCCTTTTCACAGGTCTCTATCGACCCAGCTCTGGATAATGCCCACAAGACTGGGTTCATAGTGTTTGATGGAGACCTTGCCAGTGGCTTCGTCCAGCGTCGTGTTCGCTTGAACAAAAACCTTTCGAGGTTGCTTCCTATCCAAGACAATCTTGCGAACCTTGGCTCCCCAGAAGTCAGAATCCACATGCGTCATCTCAGAATAGAACTTGACACCATTTTCTACATCAGCAGTGGCCTTGTAAACGTGGATCTTTTGAAGGTAGTCAGCGACAGCCTTGCGGCCCGAAGTAAGAATCTTGGATCGGTCAAGGTGGATGGTCAAATCAGAGAGATTGTCCTTGGTGTAGTGAAGTTTGCAAAAGTCGTCATCGGCTTGCAAAAAGCACTTCAGGATGGAGAAACGAGCTTGACTGTGAGCCTGCCCCCATTTCTGACTTTTAGGATCCCACAGCTCAACAGCGGCAAGGCCAGCGCGAGCCATGGACAAATATGAGGCATACAAGACGTCACCAGCCTCACCATCCATATCTAAACTACCGTCTCCAAAGCCAAATATTTTGAGGACGGGAAATTCGCAAGAGAGATGCATGGCGACAAGTTCAGCGCGGCACTCCTCATACGATGCGGCAATGCTGCCGAATACTGAGCCCCAGGTCTGACCGGGCTTGTACCAAGTGGTGATGGGTTTCCCAGTCACGGGACTCACAGGAGGGTTCTCCTTGTCGAAGTTGTACACTCCAGGGGATGTTTCTTGCAGAAGCTTGCCGCAGCCGTGTCCTTCAGGAAAATGGATCAGTCTACCATGTGCAAACAAAAAGCTGTAAGCCATTGCAGAACTCACCTGTCAATTCATGAAGACCCACCTGAGCCTCAAAAGCATCGTCACGGAACTTCTTGAAGATCTCTAGGTCTTCGTCGCGGATGAAGGGAATCTTCTCGTTGGGAGCCTTTGCGCTCATCACGTTGCCCAGTGAAACATTTTTGAATCCTTCATTCTGACGAATGTCATCATAGTTGGGAATGTTGATGCCGGCGGGAATGCCCGAACCAGCAAAGGTCATGACCTCCAAAGACGTGAAATCAGGAGACAGGAATGTGTCTTTCTCGAAGTCCTTCTCCCAGGGGAGAAGAGGAATGAGAGTCGGTGCAGCAGATACGAGCTCGCCAAAGGCACGGGTACGTTCCAGATTGACCATAGAAGCAAAGCCTTCCCACTCGCCACGAATTCCAGCGGGATCGCGATATGTTTCGACAAAGCCAATGTTGCACTCCACCATGGGACCCTTGTCCTTGATCCAATCCCTCTGAGCATCTTTGTACGCCTCGAGGGAGCCGGTCTCAAAAGACTTGCTGTAGTTGGTGTGCATGGACCTCTGGGTCTCGTTTTCGGCGTTTTCGGCTGCCTGCTTCTCATATGCTGCAGCAGACTTCATCTCCTTGGCGTGATCTCCGTAAATGAGTCGAATAGTCTTCCCCTTCAGTGCCCCATCCTCGACGGGGAATTCAGTGTCCTTGCCAATATCACCGCCATCGGCAGGAACGCTGGTCACGGCAGAGGCGATGAGAATATCGAATGACCCATCCGCGTTCTTGCGTAATCTGTTGTTTTCCGGCAGAAGGCCCTTCTTCTCCATCCATGCGGACACTCTCAATCTCGTCCTTAGTGATAGATGGAGAATCGGGGTAGTACATCGTCATATGACCAGCATCGATGAAGCCAAAATGCAGCAAGCCAGGCTTGTCATGGCTGAAGATGCCACCTTTGGTCGCCTCGTAAAGTTTGGCAGTCTCGGGAGAAGTGGCCGCGAGGGCAGCGACAGACTTCTCGCTACATCTAGGAAGGAACTTGGAGTCACCAAAGCTTTTGTAGTTTCCATTGTTGCCAAGGAACATGGCGGCATACTCGAGGAAGCTGGTGAGCTCTGCCTCCTCGACCCCAGCCTTCTTAGCTAAGCCCTGCCAATCGCCATTGCAGTTCCTGTGCAGAGTAAGGATCAAATCGTAGATGGGCTCTGACTCTGGAGAGATTTGGCGAAGGATGATTCTTGTGCCAGCAAAGCAGGCTCTATATGAAGGCGGTTAGCAAATTGGGCTTCACAAAGCTTAACAAAATGTAGCATGCAAGCAGCTTATGCGTATAGCCTACTTGCTAATAAAGTGAGCATAACGCTTCTGCTTGTCATTCAAAGCCTCGAAATGTTTCTCAATCTCCAGCCTGACCACAGACGGCGGCTGGTCGGCGAGGAAATGCTTCAGATCTGCGGAGTCCATGGTGGACGAGAATCGTTGTGCGACAAGGGGTCTGATGGAGAGGACAGCGGGAGCAGCACGGAGGGCGAGAGGTCGCAAGAAGGATAACCTTGGAAGGGCAGCGAAGGACGTGAGGCGCATGAGGAGTCACTCCGAGGCAGGCGGCGCTGGCAGATGGCGGCTTGAAAAGAAGGGCAGTCTGGTGCGTCCTTCCTTCCCCCAGTCCTTGTCGTGTGCTCGAGTGGCTATCGCGGCGGCAAAAGTGCCTGCACCTACCTACCTGATAATAAGCTACCTTACCTGCCTCATCAGGTCGCGCCGTTATTACTGGCCAATATTTGACTGCTGCGGATTAGGGCTAGACTAATCCGTATGTAGTCCGTATTATGTATATACATAGGTCACTAAAAATATATACACCACTGCATGTACAAAGCACACAAGATGATTCAACGAACAAGAACGAGAGAATTAAATGACGAACGAGGCTTTGACTGATGAAATAAATTGAGCTTCAAGAGAGGTGGTGTAGCTAGCTAGAAAGGTCAGGAAAAATCAACTTCGGTCAGGACAGATAAATCCTCCTTTGGTGCCTGAGGCCATAGCGGAGCAGGCGGTGGCAGGTGTCAGGCAGCACCCTCCCCCAACACACACCAGGGTCCCCTCTGCTCAACCTTGACAAGTGGCACCTTCACCTTCACAGCGGGTTGCCGCGGCGGGGATGCCGTTAGATCTGGTGTTAAATGATCCGAAATGATTTACCATTGCATACTTGTCACTAGGATTACTTTATTCCGCCTGCCCTATCCAAAGCTAGATTTTATACGCTCTCACTGCTGAGTGTTACGGGACAAAGCGTGGCAATCATCCACGATCAAATCAGCGTGTACCCCTAACAAGATTCGACCTATTTGTTGGTCGCATGCGATGAATCCCACGGCGGCGGAAACGGCAAGAGAACCAACTTGCCAAAGGACTTGTTCGTCATCATAGGGAGAAAACCACTTTAATCTGTGTGACGACCTGGCCGAGTCCGGACCAAAGCTGGCTAATTGATTCTTACCAGAATGTGCTAAGCGGGTAAGACAACTGACCGTACCGGTCGGATTTGACTCTGACAAGGTCCGAGTGTTGGAGTCGTGGCACGACTGTTAATTTAACTACGGATTAGCCGGCAGTTCTCCCCGTGTTTGCCATGGCCCATGGATGACCATTGAACAAGCCACCCCTCAGTCGTGCAGAATGACGGTGACGCCAGGAGACAGACAAGAAGATGTCAATATTAATGGTAAAATAGCATTGCACCGGTGAGAGAAAATCCCCCACGTGGAGTCCTGTTTTCTCCACCTCTGTTATTATATGCCTCCACCCCACGCAAAGCTCGTTTTCGGTGTTTGGCCAGATTGCCGATGGTTAATGGAAGGCGATGGAGGGTTTTTTTTTTCGAAAACAATGCATCCTTTTCTCTTTTCTGCGCAAACCAAGCATTCCATAGAGCAAAGCATGTTTATACTCGAGTTGTTAGTAACTATTACAAGCTTTTCGATCCTTGGACAGCAAAATTGTCAGCCACTTGGCATTAGCCGATGATGAGTTGTCTCTTCCCCAACACAGTATCCGCCGCCGGGGTGCACCGTAGGCGTTTGCGCCACCAGACGCTTCCCCCCCCCCTGGCAGAGGCAAGTTCGCCGTTTTGCTTCTTTGTCACTTCGTCACGTACATACGTAGGGCGAGGCGTAAGCCCCCACCCCCCGCCAGCCCGGGAAGAATTCCGGGGACGAGTCCGCACTTTTTGGCGCCAGAGATGTTATGTATCTCCTCATGGTCCTGTCCATTTCGTTAACGGTCCAGGGCTACTGCCTCCGTACTCTGACCCGACGCGCCGGCTGGCCCCTGTTTCATGCAGGCTGGACGATGTTCGATGTTTGCCCAGAGTACGGATTACTCGCCCCACTCCCTTCTCGTCGTCATGTGCCTATTCTTTACACAACGTTCGGCAGGTGTGCCCTTGTTGGGCCTTCCTTCTTTCCTTCTGGCCTTGTGATAAATAACAGTCTAGATGCAGTATTCCGCGCCCCGTCGAGTGACCGGAAAGTCGGTGTCGGGCAAGAAAAGATAGCCTTGGCGAGTTGAGCCTTGCCCCTTGCCCACGTTCCACTCGGGCTTCCATGGCGATTTTTTTGGCGGTTTCGTCGTTGCTCACATTCATTTGCCCCAAGAGTGCAATCAGTGTTAAGCTTTAAGCTTTATAATTAATAAACTAGGCTTTTCCCCCCCTCCTTTTCTCTCCTCTGTCACGACTTGTTGCACCAGAACTCTTCTAGTGGTGACCTCCAGACAAGTCAAATTCATCGTCTCCATCGCTCCATCGCACTTGCTGCGCAGCCACCGTCATCTTCAAAGTTTTTCTACCTGAAGACTTCCAACCCCCGACTCCCTACTCTCGCGACTCTCGACTCTCGACTCTCGACTCTCGCCTCTCGCCTCTCGCCTCTCGCCTCTCGCCTCTCGCCTCTCGCCTCTCGCCTCTCGCCTCTCGCCTCTCACCTTCTTGCCCATCACTATCCTCGAGCTCAAGATACTCCAGCTTTGGCTGATTTACTTGTTCCTTCCCCATTTCTCCCTCCTCTTGCCCTGATCTGTACCCACCTGTGCCCAACTGTATCCGGCGATAAGTATCATTGAATTTATCGTCACCGACGCCGGAATTTTGTCCACTGTTGCAATATTTATAACGCACACGATCAGGCTCTCGCCCAACATAATTCGAAATGTTGTCCTACGATAGCGCAATTCCCAACGGGCAAGACAAAGCTGCGTCAGTCCCGTTGCCCCCAGCTGGCGCCAGATCAGTGTCATCGTCGGCATCTGCCGCTGCCCCAGTAAATGGCCAAGCCCAAAGTCAGCGCCAGCATCATCTGTGGTTGGTTACGGGCCCTGCAGGATGCGGCAAGACGACTGTGGCCGAGCACCTGGCCAACGCACTCGATATCCCCTATATCGAAGGCGACCTGGTATGTTCAAAACTGTCTGCATGCGTCTTACAATTCCCGCTGACACCATGGGCAGTACCATCCCCAAGCCAACATCGACAAAATGAGTGCCGGCATCCCCTTGACTGACTCGGACCGCTGGGACTGGCTCACAGAATTGCGCAAACAGTCCAACAGTCGGATCAACAATGGTGCAGATGGCGTGGTGGTGGCTTGTTCTGCTCTCAAGCTCAAGTATAGGGATGTCATCCGAGTCGCTGCCTATTACGACCGAACGATTCTGATTCATTTTATCTTTCTTCATGCTTCCCAAGAGTTACTGTTGCAGCGCGTCGCTGAGCGAAAGGGTCACTACATGGGTGCGAACATGGTCAAAAGCCAGTTCGACATACTCGAACGCCCCAGAGAGGATGAGATTGACGTCATCACAATTGACGCCAGCCAGGGCGCTGACGAGGTCAAAGACGATGCTCTCGCCAAGGTGAATGCCGTGCTCGCTGCCGATCCCTGAATAGAGGGACGACTTGGGGCAGACGGGCGTGGCGGCTTTGGCTGACGATTGATGAAACCGGCACGTTCCCCTAGTTCCTATTCTCAAGTTGAAATAATGTCACTGCTGGGGAATATCTCGTCGCATAGGCACAGGGCTCTCTCTCTCCCCCCTATTTTCTTCATAATCCAGCGTTTGTTCTTTTGGCCTTGCACTTTTTGGGTATATGATTCAGGTATTATGTGGCGTTCATGAGTATGAGTCGTCGTTGTCTTCCTGGAGTGTTGACTCTTGATGGGTCACTCGACAATTTTCGGCATCTCGCAAGTCTGCAACGATTGAGGGGTGTCTTTAAATTATTGTTTGGAAAAGATTTACAGTCTGCAAAGACCACAGTCTCAGTTAATCGATTTGACGAACCGACCTGGCTGGATGTTAAGGGTTAGATTTGGGTATCACACGCATGATGCCCGGGTATAGAACAAAACGCAAAAAAAAAGGCCACGTAAAGAAAGCTACGGGTTTCCTTAGATGACGTAATTGGATATATCTCATGACTTTCTGTTCGGCCCTGCGTGCTTCAACTTGTCTGATCGTCGTATAGGTTGGGCGGATGGGCGGATGCTAGATGACTGATTCTACATGGTTCAGAGAAAAAGATTGAAATAAATCACATCGGGCTTACTCGAGCCGTCGTATAAACTCTATTTCTTTTAAAAAATCCAACTCTTTTCCTCCAGGAGCAAGACGAGAGCAAGACTTTTCTCGCTGCAAACTACCTCAGATGCATGATCATGATGTCCGGCTCCTCCACGACCCGCCTCACGACCTCGGCGGCCCTCGCCATCGTGGCGCCATCAACCACTCTGTGATCGGCGCTCCAACTGAAATTCGTAACATGCTTCTTGACCACGTTGTCGTTCTCATCAAATGCAGGCACGGTCCTCATGCGGCCGATGCCCAGAATGGAGACCTCCTTCTCTACAATGACGGGGCTGAGATAGGTGCCGCCGATATTGCCAATGTTGGACACGGTAATCGTCCCGCCGCTCATGTCATTGGGCGACAATTTGCCCTGGTGCGCTAGCTTCTGGAGGCGAACGAGCTCTGCGGCAACGGAGACTATGTTGCGGGAGCCGACGTCCTTGATGACGGGGACGAGGAGACCCTGGGGTGTGTCCATGGCTACGCCGATGTTGTGCAGGGATCGCATCACGACATGGGGCTTGTTGCTGGACGAGTCGATCTCGACGCGGGCATTCAGAATGGGGAACTGGTAGAGGGCCATGGAAACGGCCTTGATGATGAAGGGGAGGTAGGAGAGCTTGTCGGGCTGGCCTTCTTGCACGGTGGTTTGCGAGAGGACCTTGTTCAGGCGGGTACGGAGGGCGACAAGGTCGGTGAAGTTGATCTCGTCCGTGTAAAGGAAGTGGGGGATGTTGAGGGACCGCGTCATGCTCTTGAACATCATCTGCTGGGTGTGCGAGAGAGGCGTCTTCGTCTCGGTCTGGACGCCAGGTGTTCCGGTGGGTAGCGGCGCAGCTGATGAAGCGGGCGATGTGCTCTCCGCGCTGCCTTCGTCTCTGCCCTTGACGAACCTGTAGATGTCCTCCTTGAGGACCCTGCCGTCCCTGCCGGTGCCATCAATGTCGTTGATGTCGATATTGAACTCCTTGGAGAGATGACGGACAGCAGGCGTGGCTAACGATGCCATTTTGCCCTTGGGTTTCGGCGCTGGCGCAGCATCATCGACGGACGCGCTGGTACTACTAGGGGGGGGAGCGGTGCTGTTCTGTGGGACCACGGGTGGTGATGATGGTGATGACGATGATGGCGTTGATGGTGTTGATGGAGTCGTCGCCGGCTGTTGCTCCTGGCTTGGCGCTGGGGCCTCGGGCTCGGCGTCTCCCTCAATGTCAATGTCGACAAATGGTCTGCCGACCCTGGCCATCTCTCCCGCATCATAGTACAGCTTCTTAACGGTGCCTGTGAAGCGGCTGGTGATTTCCACGGACGCCTTATCGCTCTGCACCTCGCAGAGAGGGGAGAACTCCTCGACACGGGCGCCGGGCTCGACAAACCATTGTATGACCTCACACTCGACGATGCCTACATGGGTTCAAACAAACAGAGAGTGAGCATTGATTTCGATCAGATTCAACACTTGGCCTTTTTCTCCGTTTGTGTTGGGCCATAATTGACCCCACAACCACTCGCCGCCCTTGAGATTGGAACACCAACGCAAACAGGAACACGTACCTTCACCAATATCCGCTAATAACACGGGCTTCACGGCGCACAATCTCCTCGACTCGGAAAACCATCTGGGTGTCGTCGGACCAGTCACGGAGGCTCTGCCGACGGCCATTTGGCCCACGACCTTGGAGGTCTGCAGCTGCCTCCGTAGCACTCTCGAGCTTCGTTGTAGAAACATGGCGTCTGCGCAACTGGGGTCTGCTCTTTCTATTCAAAAGCGAGAAATCGTGCTCACCAGGTTCTCACAGCATAGAATAGCTAGGTGGAAGCAGAAGGATTCAAAAAAAAGGGAGAGTGAATGAAAGAGAGAAAGGGTCCCGGGTATAACATGGCTTCAGTCGGCATTGTTGGTGGGGGATTGAGCCGCCGCGAATAGCCGAAGTCTGGGGGAGATTTGACCAGGCTTGACCCGGCGCGGCACAAGAAGTCACCGCCAGCGCCCGCCTCCAACAGACCAGACCGCCTGCCGCTGGAGGCTAGCCCAACTTTTAACAGCGAAACTGCCCTGACGAACCTCAAGTTTATTGACATTGGCATCGCCAGCTCAAACAAGAAACCACACGCGCACCCTCTCCCACCACCCCCCCCCCCCCCCCACACACACGCGGTGCGTGCTGTGGACGGACATCTGGGCATGTCCTCACGCACATTCAGTCTGGCCATCGCCGGTCTGACCTCACGACGTCCAGCATCCTCGGCACTCGCAATCTGCATCTACTGCCAATGCCGTCGAAACTTCGCGGCCACCGCTCTGCGCGGACGCACCGAGCCTCCTGCATCAGGCGCATCCATGGACCCCAAGAGCCACGTTACGGGAACGCCAATTGAGGCGCCCCGCAGCTATGGAAAACGCGCAGACGAGAGCTTCGTCCCCAAGCCTCTCCCTCGACCGATCGGCATGCCTTTGCCCCCAAGAGCCGGCGAAAACACGGGCATCGACAATCGATCGCTGCGCCAACGGAGGGACGATTTCGGGGATTACGAGAAACACATGGCGAGAAGAAAAGAACTGTATGGGCGAGAGCCATTCCCCATCTATGACGTGGCTCGGACACTGAAGAGACAACCGAGATGTATACTAACGCTGTGCCCTTCTCTAGAACAGCCAAGATGTCACGACCCTATTTTCGTGACTGGGGCAATCTGCAGTTCCACGAGGGCAAGTCCTTTATTGCGCCGCCACGGCTCTTCAAAGCCGAGCTATCCCTCTTCTTCCCCAATTTGTATGGCGAAACGCTCGTCAAGACAGACCGGGAGCCTCGTAATACGACCCCCATCTTGACGGGCAAAGCCTCTGTCGTATCCATATTCAGTAGCCAGTGGGCCGAGCAGCAAGTGGCCACATTCGTTTCCAAAGAGTCCAATCCAGCTTTACAGGAAGTCATAGCCGGCAGCCGAGATGCCGCACAACTGGTCAATGTCAACTACGAAGATAACAAGGGCAAGGCATGGCTGATCAAGCTGTTCCGTGGATCGTTGCGAAAGAGATTTGCCGAGAAGGATTGGGACAAGTACTTTCTTGTGCAAAGAGGCATCACGGATGAGATTCGAGAGTCGATCGGTCTGCTGAACAGCAAAGTCGGCTATACATATCTCGTTGACCACCATTGCCGCATCCGATGGGCTGGCAGTGGATCTAGTCACCCTGAGGAGAATGCCAGTTTGGCCAAGGGACTGGCCAGAATAGTGGAGGAGATCAAGAGGGATGCCGCGCGGCCAGCAACGGCGAGAGAAGAGCTGCCTGGTAAGCCCCATCTCGACAAGCGAAGCATCTGAGACTGGACAGAGAACAAGATAAATCATGGTGCCTGGCCAAACTGTAAAATTAGGGGCTTCGTGAAAACGGTGGCCCGCCCGTCATCCTGTACACTAGATGAAACATGGACAAAAACACCCATTTGATACCCTCGTAATGTCCTGCCTAGAACGCCCGCCTGTCATGCAAACTAATGGCTTTCAATAATAACAATAACGAATATCGCAAGAAAGTGACCAGTTACGAAAACCAGAAGAACATGAGGAAGCAAAACGCAATGAAACAACCCATGATAATGCCGTCTCTCCGCTTCCTTGCCGATATCCGGTTGATCAGCGTATTGATCCCCGGTACTTTGCTCGCAGCCACGGTGATTCTCCTATTGATGCTAGCCAGCGTCTCACGCTGCAAGAGGAAGTTATCGTTTACAGCGTACGCCTGGCTCAGCACACTGTCTGCCATGTTGTGACTGTTGTCGATGCGGTTCCGTTCATTCAGCATGTACTCCGCCTCTTGGGCCTCAGGGTTGTTTGCGCGGTACTCGTTTATATCGGAACGAACATTGGTCAGCAAATTGGCTCTGTCACGAGCTTGTTGCAGAGTGCCGCGCAGCCGGTTGAGGTCGCGTCTGTGTGCGGAGAGCTTCTCGCGGAGGAGAGAGAGGTTGTTTTGTTTGAGGGCCGAGGATGTCAGTGTCGTTTCGGAATCGAGGAGGCGGGCTAGTTGAGAGATGGTCGAGTCGCGCTAGATGACGCCGGGAATTAGACAACTTTGAATTGTGATGAATCACATGTATATTTCTTCTGTCGATGCGATCGTCGTACCTTTTGTAATAGCTCTTCGATCTTGGCCTCGGTAGTGCGCTCTTCCTCCGTGGGTTTGGACGGAAAGTCGGCAGCCGATGAGAATTGGGAATACGTATGGAACAAGCTCTCCGTCTGTTCCGGTCAGCCAAGAGGTTCGTTTGGTCGTTTTTAATGCGCTGCCGCATTGGTTTCCATCAAAACCAGTGACCATGGAACCAGCTTACCTGGCTCTCATATGTTCTGGCCTGTTGTCTGAGCTGTGCCCAGCCCGAACTCGCGGATGGTGCGGCCATGTTGCGAAGCTGGTGGCGTTGGCGTTGGTGTCGTCGTCGAGTCTTCCAATAAAAGGGTTGGTTCGGCCTCGGGAAGATGAAACTGTCTGTCACCTGCAGATACTAATACTAACCACCCTAGGTCGCCTTCGTCATGCGGCCGGACCGGGCAGAATGTTCCATCTCTTTCACCGCCCTGCGAAGGAGCATGACCCGCTATTCCCTCCAGGACAAAGAAAACCACGAGATTGAGCACGTGATACTTCTCGGGATCCTCAATTGCCCCCAAGCAAGTTTGACCCCACCAAATGACGAGTAACCAATGAAAAATCCACGGCCCCCTCTTTTCCTATGTAGTAGTGCGCACAACCAGAAACCCTAGGGCAATCCCCCCCCTTGCCTCTCGGCAAACTTTGACCAAAATTCTCAGAGCCCATACCGACTGTTCGCGACACAGGAAAAGAGGTACGGTCGCAGGCTGGTTTACTTTATGCATTCCGTCGACAACACTTCGCACATCACCCCCATCTAAGAACATCAAGATGGTGAGTCAACATTCATCGTCTTGTTCTTTCTAATTGAGAACGACAACATGTCTTCCAAGGACAGTATTTTGTATTCAACGGGTATCGGCTGTAATGGGGGGACGAATCTAGCGGTCCATTTACATCTTGTCTCTCGATATTCGAGTTAAGAGAAGGATATGGATATGTCAACAGTACTGCAGATCGACTGTATCTCGACGACGACGCTCTCGACTACCAAGATTACCCCATATTTCAACCAAGCCTTCGCCTTTTGATACCTCTTTTCTGAAATGAAAATACTGTCTCCGTTGGGAAACAATGGTCGTCTCGATGAAATTGCAAGAAATTGACAGGAAATAGACACTGGCAAATAACAAGAATGAAGTACTGACGTAAGATGTAGTCGTCGGGCAAGGTTAAGACTGTCCAGCTTTGGGACAAGAGCAAGGATGATTTGACAAAGCAGCTCGGTGAGCTCAAGACCGAGCTCGGCCAGCTGCGCATCCAGAAGGTCGTTTCTTCAAGCAGCAAGTTGAACAAGATGTGAGCACATTTCCGCCCCCTTCTCGAATCGAAGACGGCCACGCCTCCATTCACATGATATCCATACCCGCGTCATTCCCGAATCACTTCAATTACCAAATATACCGACCAAGAAGTCCCACATGATACGAAAATATAGCTAACCTCCGCATCTTCAGCCACGATCTGCGCAAGTCCATCGCCCGCGTCCTGACCGTCATCAACGCCAAGCAACGCTCCCAGCTGCGCCTCTTCTACAAGAACAAGAAGTACGCCCCTCTCGACCTCCGTGTCAAGCAAACCCGTGCCATCCGTCGCCGACTATCACCCGAGGACAAGGCCCGTGTTTTGGAGAAGACAAAGAAGCGCACCACTCACTTCCCTCAGCGCAAGTTTGCCATCAAGGTACGGCCATTTCCCCCCAAATCTCCCCCCGACGATTATTGTATTGTCACGATCTATGATTTAAAGAAATGCCCGCAATATGCTGACCATTTCTTCCCAAAATAGGCCTAAGTGCAAGAATGAAACTCGTACTGAGGAGTGATGGACGGGAAATGAAAATGTTTTACGGTAGAACTGGGATTTTTCACACTGGAGGGCGTGGCGTGCTTAACAAAACGGCTTTCTGAAATCTTTGCATCGCATGGCTCACACGGCAAGGGGTCGAAACGAGATTCTTAGTGGATCTGACCGACTTTTGTAACTTATTTTCCGGTTTGGGACCTCGTTCTGGGACATAAAACCTACTGATTGTCGTCCATCATGGGGTGGTAGCTAGGTTCAGCAGCCCCGAAAAGAACAACAAAAAAATAAAAAACGAGGTCATGATCACATTTCTACACTCTTTATTCTCCTTGCTGGCGCCGTCATAGTATATACATTTGTGGTTCTGTCTTTGCTCTCATCAACACTACCTTAAACCACTACTTGGCGTCGGGAATGAAGAAAAACAGGTGACCTTGTCCAACTATTACGACAAAGCGTTACGGGCAGGCACTGTTGACTTGACGTCTAGGTCATCTCCACAGTGAAGTGGTTTGCATTCCGCGGGCTATATTGACACTGAAAAATTCGCCCCAATACGTCTCAAAATGCATCTTTTATATACACACAAATCTGGTCCAGCCGTGAAATTCCAACACGTATATCTCACCCTCGCAATCCTGACATGCAACCCGTCGCAACAGAACCAGGCTCTTGGCATGCGTGCCTGTGTGTAAACTTTTCATGATATGAGACCATCCCCGCTCGCGCCGGAAAGCAAATAGAACGAACATACCCCTTCCCAAACACCGTCCGTCCGGACACCTTTCGCTCATCTTCAAGGTATGTTTCCCTCAAGATTGATGCGACGTTTGTACTTCTTCCATTATTTGTATCGTTGTATCAAGTCACGGTTGTATTGCGACGGCATGATTTGACTCCTCAATCATGTCTATGCTGTCGGCGTCGTCGTCGTCCACATTCATGTCCAGAAATGCCTTGGCTTTGATCTTGCCATCACTTGCCTTGGCCTTGACTTTCTTGAGCTTGGACACCTTGTGAGCCTTGATCCTACTCTTGGCTTGACTTAGAAGAGCATCCACCTCGGCAGGCCGGTCTTTGTGGTTTGTGCCCATGTGTCGGCGCAGCTGGTCTAGTCTGTGGAAGTCTTTTCCGCAGAGCTGACATTCATGCATACCCTTGACATTATGCGTTCGTCGGTGTTTGGATAGGTTTGACGACTCGCTGAAGCGCTTGCCACATATTTCACACTCCAAAGGCTTATCACCTGTATGGGTTCGTTCATGCATTGCTTGAAATCGGTTAGCATCTCGCAATTCAGAGTCGACGTATCATTAACTTACTCAGAGCACTCTGCTGCTTGAATGCACAGCCGCAGCCAGGGAACTTGCATACCCATGGCGTTTCGCCAGTATGAATTCGCATGTGCTGATCCAGGGCTTGCTTCGCCGAGAGAGCCGCGCCACAGATACTACATTGTACGGGTTTGTCTGGTTGAGGTCAGATACACTTGACTACATCATATAACCCAGTTGGAGGAAGAGGAGGTGTGTAAATGTACGACTTACATCCTGTGTGAACTTGCATATGGCGCTCGACTTTGCTTCTTTGAGTGAAACAGGTATTACGAGTGCAATTGGCCCATCCACATCTGAAGCCGCCGTTAAACTTCTTGAGTTGCTTCAAGTGATCGTGCTTACAATGTTTCTGCAGCTGCTCATCAGTATCAAAGCGCTGACCACAAACGGAGTTTCCGTGGCCTACAACCCAGCGACAGAGAAAATGATCCTCCTGAGCTATAACATGTGATTTACTTTCAGTGGTAGGGCTAAAAGTCTGAGCCGTGGTAGTAGCATCCGTGAGAGAGGGTTCAGACTCCAAAGGAGAGGGTGTAGGTAAGGACACAGGGGTTGCTGACAGTGAAGGGCCCATTGACATATTAGTCAATGGTGACATGGAAGGAGAAAAGTGTTTGGAGTTGGGTGCAGAGTTATAACTGAAGTAGGGACCAGGTCCGCCGTGATGGTGACTGTGAGCGGTGGAGTGAGGTTGCCCAGATAACCCATACTGATGAGCATGCATCATCAAGTTGGATCTGTGTTCCTGGAAAATATGATGAGCAAACTCATTTGGGTCCTGGATGGGGAAACCGCATTCGTGAGTCTGCAGTTGAGGCAGAAAGGGATCGGTGTTTGCCAAGTCGTTCGGGTTGTACTTGGGCAGAGTACACTTGGTGATCAACTGACCGGGATCATTGGCAACGCATGATCCATGCTGGGCAAGTCCATGAGCAGGATCATGATATTGCATGATATGGCTGGCCAGAGCGAACTCGAAGGCCAACTGAAATGGTTGATTGGGAAAGGCTGGGGGCCCATCGAGGTTTGTAAGCATGGAATCCATAGAAAGACTATCACAAGGCAAACTATCAGGAAAGTTCATGAAGTCCAGGCTCCCATCTCTCGATGCGCTTGAGGAATGTGGCAGACGCTGTTGCATATATGCACTTTGAAGCATATGAGACTGATTGTCGTTGAAAGATGCCAGTGCCGCTGCCGCAGCTTTATCGCCGTCTGACAAGGCTGAAGAAGTTGGAATCTGTGGCGGCTGCGTGGTCGGGTCGACGATGCAATTTTCATCAGTACATGGCTGGCTTCCAGCCGGACAGTCCTCGCCTACACAAACTCGAGGGCTTCCACACGCATCGTCATCACAACAAACTGCGTGGCTGGTCTCGCCGCATCGACTTGGGCAGGTGCCCTCACAGGCCGAGCTGCAAGACATGGACACACAGTCATCATCTTTGCAATTATCAAGACCACCGCTGTTCTGGAAATTGCAGCCAGCCAGGGCATTATCGTTGAAGATGTGATTCCATGAGTAGTCATGCGAGTGGACCAGGCTGGTTGGAACATCCATTTGACTCTTCCTCCTGCTGTGATCTCCCCGCTTCGTTTGGCTCAAGGTCCAGCCGAATGTTGAGGATGAGGTTGCTGGTGGCGTTTGGGCAAAGTTGTGGTTGAGTCTCTCTTGAGGCTTTTGAGACTGTGTGAAGTGTAGGCAAGAATCATCGTGGATGCAAGGCTCAAACGAGCCAAAGGCTGGATTCATGTGCTCCGCGGACAACAAGGTATCGAAGTCGAGATGTATGTTGGCCATGTCGTCGTTGGTATTACGGCTCGAACCGATTTGACCATGAAACATCATGTGCGAGTCGTCCATCATGCCGGTTAACTTCTCGTAGAGATGAAGCACACAGAGAGGTTGGGAGGAGCCGAAGGTCGAAGCAGTTTTACGCAAAACTGATCCTGGTCATGAAGGAGGGGGGCCGAGGAGGAGAAGACGAGTCAAGTCGAACACCGGTTGGAAACAGCAAGGATAGACAGAACAAGGACTATAATATACCCTCGATCTACTTCAACTCATGCGGAGATGATGACCGACGAGAGCAAGTACATCGTATGCTGAGAGATGTGACCAAGACAAAGTCGTTAGTAACGTATACATGCGACATTCATTGTCATCCAAGAAGAGATGTTATCAAGGACCGGTTTGTATTGCGCAAATGATGCAAGAAGTAGGCTGGGCAGCGCTTGCGCATTTCGCGCTTCTGCGCCTGCGCTCATGTGGGCTGAAGGTGGTGGTGGTTGGAGGAAATCCTGTTGGTTGAGCAGGTGAGAACCCGGATGGTCACTGACTGACTGATTGTAGACGGAAAAAAAAAAAAAGAGGGTCTATTGTGGCATTGGAGGGCCTCGCGACAGCCAGTCAGTGGATCTCGTTGCGGTTAGTCTTGCTGCCGGAAAGGGGAGCCCATCTTATCCTGCTGAGGCGCTTGCCTTTTTTTCTCAAGTTGGTTGCTTTATTGACTAGCCCTTGGTCATACACAGGTGTACTCCGTAATATGGCGGGGCTCAGCAGGTTGGCGGGGTAGGGTAGTGCAACCACCTCTGCCAACCAGACGCGTCGTGCAACATCGTCGCGTGTGCATTTCTCTGTTCTATTCCTCAGTCCGCAAATTACTTTTTCCCCTGTCGGCTACCTGCGCTGCTTACAAGTCGACAAGATGTACGGTGACATGGGAGTCAAGCTGGTACGGCTCCAGCCTTCTCTGCAAACCGCCAGCCGCCATCACTAACCATTGCCTAGGTTCAACACGCCAAGCGAACCCAGAACCTTGCGCACTTACCGCCATACCAAGCTGAACTTGTTCGCGCGGTAACCAGAGAAGCTCGAGATCTTGATAAAGATGTCAAAGATCTTCTTGAACCATTTCAAGGTTCTTTCGACCCGGCTGCGGACAAAGCTGTTGCCTGTACACTCCTCGTTAATCATTTATCCATGCGACGCAACAAACGCTGCCTACTAGCATACCATAGAACCCGGACAGATAAATTGGAGGAGCTAGTATGGAACGGATCCGACGTCGTTGATTTGTCTGGTCAACAAGTTCGCGACTCAACGAGCGTAACCAACGGCATTCCGCAGACGGGTGACGCCGCGACAAGCAGTCTCAGTCCCCAAGAAGAGGACTACGTACGACAATACAGCGACCTCTTAGCCGCATACAAAGGCCAATGGACTGATATTGACCTTACTGGGAGCTTGGAGCCACCGCACGATCTTTTCATTGACGTGCGAGTTCTCAAAGACGCTGGAGAAATCCAGACCGAATACGGGTGTGTCTTCTCTTGGTTGCAGATCTTTGCACATAAGACTAACGAATCATTCAGCGCAATTACTCTGACCAAGAACAGCCAGTTCTACGTTCGGCAAGGTGATGTTGAGAGGCTGATCGCCCAGGGATATCTGCAGAAACTCAGTTGAGACCACTTCGGACTTGATCGTTTTCGCGAATGAATGCGGTGAATGGCTCCTTTTGGACTCGCCAAGGAATAAGTGAACTTCGTTCATTTATCACACGCACGGCTCAGAGTCGACCAGGGGAAGCCAGCCGACAACCGTCCAGAAACGACACAAGCATGACCTCGGGGCCCCGGCTGTGTTGCCTACGGCTTTGTACATTAGTGCAATTATGGTCGAGACGAATGCATCCGTGATCCATGGGGCTGGCGTCGCCACGTGGAATAACGCTTCTTGACGTTCTACGACACGGGAAAGACGACTATCGGAATCTATGACTAGGTCAACGAGGCGCATACAGGCCATCCACAGGCAGGCTCCGCCGCCAACTCAATCAGACAAGGCAGCATAATTATTGCTGGAAAGGCATGACGGAAGGACGAACGAAGAGTCGATGCCCGAGTCGCACCAGCGTGCTGCAAACATACGAAATAGCTCTCACCAAGAATAGGAAAGTCTGATCGCTACAACAAGGGCGCTGAACACGTTGGCAGACTATTACACGCTAGAAGAGTTCTGAGATCGAACCTCTTTGCCTATTTCGTACGGAGTTTGATTATGCTGGGCCTCGGCACCGTATCATTGGCCCTGACCCACGTTCCCGGTCCACCACCCAATTTTGGATTTTCTATGTACGTTGACGGGCCTGTTCTTGAGGATTTTGCCAGGCCCCAGACACGTAATCAATATGAAAATGTTGGGGCTCCGGGACTGTCCAAGTGGTGAGAGTCATGCTCCTCTTTCCAGGATGATTTGGATATCTGCAGCCTTAACGCGGCGCGCCAGGCGCGTCCACCAAACACCGGACACACATAAGACACATACCGGACTATCAATGAGCACTGGAAAACGGCGTACGCTGAGTTCATATTTAAAAAGACGGGAACCCTCAATATTGCTGGGATAAGGATAATAAAACACAAATATACACGCAATCCAAACTCAATCGCTGCAAGGCTTTTGACTCAGATGCGATTTGCATCTCGTAAGCCGGACCGTCACCACTTTCTTACTATCTCTTGACCTACAACGTCTCACATCTGGGCCCGGCTGTTCTTCATAAAGAATCAACTATGTCGGCTAGAATACCCAAACTCCCACGGTTCACTGCCTACTTCAGACGAAATCTTCATCCATCTGAGCGAAGCTCTCAAAAACGCAAAGCACATCCCTCGGGAGCACGAAAACGATCCCACCATGGTCCTCTTATACGGCTTGGGAGACGGTCTTTCCAATCATGTCACCAAGTACGCTGTCAGGTTTCGCGAACTATACCCATACGCCACACAAGTTGTCGTTCTCTCACCCAGCTCCAAAGTCAAATCGGCAATTGCAGAATCCTCATGCACATCATGTCCAACACCGGCGCCGTCAACTACGCGACCACGCTCAACGCCTACCAAGAAACCTTCGGCCACTACATGCCTCATCAACTTCTTATTATGGACTCCACACCCGGCAGCCCGGATCTCTCGTGGGGCAACGTCACGCGCTGGTCAAGGGCCATGGCTCTCGGCGCAGAAGCTTGGTTTCCTTGGCCATTTGCCGTTACCCCAATCCATCTGCGGCGTGTTTCTGCTCCTAAACATCCTGCATAACTAGCTGGATGGCAGGCCGACAGAGCGCAGGGGCATGGAGCATACGCGCCGTCAATCAAAAACTTGACGAGACCAAAAACTCCGGAGATTATACCTTTATAGTAGAGAGGATGACTTGATCTTATGGGAGGACATCGAGCACCACGTGGCCGGGATGAGACCACTTCGATGGAAAGCTGACACGGCGATGTTCAGCGGGTGTGGCCACGTCAGACACATTGGGAAGCATCCGGCGCAATACTGACTGGGGTGCAATTCAGAAGAGCTGGGAGAAGCAAGTTCTGTCGAGGTTTTGCTCCAAGGGTCACGGATTTCGTGTTTCGAGAAGCCACGGCTTCAGTCGCAGGCACGAGAATCGAAAGTTGGCGTGCAAGATCCCATATCCGCCCGAATTAAGCAGCATTCTGGACACAGGGAAAGTGTCAGTATCTGCCCAGGCTAATTGCTATCTAACTTGCTAATCATTTGATCAGGGGGATCTAAAATGCCTTTGAATGAACGTTGTATAACTTATATAGTAGACTGGATCTACTCAGTAGTCTGCCTTGCTGTTGTTTATTATAAGATTATAAGAAAGGGAAAGTGGGAAGCTGCTCTGTAGCTCCTTCCCCTAATTTCCCCAGGATACTGCGGGTGCGGGTCGAATGTTCGCTTTTGGTTGCCAGCTTGCAGCCAGCTGCAGCCGGTTGGCAAGCGTATGTACAACATGAGCGGGGACCCAATGTCTGAGAAGCCCCTGATTGGGCGAATAAGGTGTCAACGCGTGCCAGATCGACGTCATTTGAAACTGGCATGGGCTATTCGCAATCAGACCAGACTCTTCTTCTCGTCGTTCAGCAACGGCTTGATTGATTGCTTGGCCATCCCAGCGCCCGTGCCGGTCCGTGATGGACCATGGTTGCGATGCGAAATTCCGGTTTCTGCGAGTTGTTTTTGAAGAGAAACTGCCCCAGAATTTCTTCGCACCGCGCAGTCCACATTCGCCGTGCGTGCTCAAACTTTGTCTTGTCCCCTCAACACGACTGCACCCCCATGACCCGGGGTCTACGGGCTCTACCCACGCAGATAAGACGCCTGCCTGGTCGCTGGGTGGAGCTTTGACTTTGTTGCTGTTGACTTTTCACTCATTATTACAGTACGGAGGACGGAGTACGGAGTATTAGTAGCAGTACCACTTACTAATTATTTATCAATTGGACCTTCACCGGTTTAAGCTTGCCAACTCCCCCCCTTCACTTTGTCTTTCTTCTCGCTCTTTCCCTTTCCCTCTATTGCTCTATTGCTCTATAAGCCTGTGTCCATGCAGATACTCGCGGGCATCCCGACGTCCACCCTCGAACCACAATTCCCCGGGGGCGAAGGCGATACGCCAACGCGACCCGTCGCGGATAGCTGAGAATATCGACTGCTCGCAAGAAGGAGAGGCTGCCAGCACAACCTTGTATGGACCATGTCTTCCTCAATTCTCAGCTTCTCCTCATGGAGGAACAGGTCTTCCAGCTTCTCCTCTCAGCCCAACATGCAGCAACCCGTCCGCGACGATGCTCTTGATGCTGCTAGCTCGCACGACGACTCTGAGCAGCGACTTTCAACCTCTGCAGAGTCTCCGAAAGCGTACCGAGAACCTATCCGATCGTACATACACGCCTCACTTCGAGGTCAATTAGGTACATAACTCGACATGTCTTGTCCTGCACTAGCTCTGTACACTCTAACGTCAAAAAAGCTCCGGTTGATAGCGAGCAGAATGCCCGCACCGTTCGCGAAGACACTGCCGAACTTGCAAGCTATTTGCTTTCTGACGGCACAACGCCCCGTCGTCCTTCGTTTTTGCAACGAAACAGAGGCTCCATCCAAGACTTGTTCGGCTCGGCTCAGGCTGGAACCGACCGCACCGATGATTGTAATGCCTCGCAAACTATCCTCGAAGTATCGGAGCCCGAATCCCCAGGGGAAGTTGATAGCGACGTTGTCGAGGAAGATATTGGCCCCTCAGCTCTCGCCAATCTTTTGCGAAAGTCGCCGCCACAGTCTGTGAAACCCGATGCTCCTATGTCGGCAGACAAATGTCCTGCCGAGCCGAAACGGAGACGACAGAGTTCGGAGTATGAGACAGTAAAGCCACGAGTGAGCGAACCGGTTGTTCCGGCTACCGAGCAGACACCGCTTTTGGGTCATGTTAGAGATGAAGAAGACGATATCGGCGATGTCGAAGGCCAAAAGACGAGCCGGCCAAAACATTGGTATAGCGGAATTTTTGAGAGGTGTCAGAAGGTCGAGAGCCATGTAGCACACGCTGTCAAAGCAGCAGTCCATCCGCATCATTGGGACCGGAAAGCTTTGTGGGATAACGTTGTCGTGGAGCCGGTCTCTTGCCTGCCCGCGGTGGCCGTTGGACTAATGCTCAACATCTTGGACGCCTTGTCATACGGTAGGATACATGGTCCACGAATTGCAGCATTTCACTTCTAACTCTCGTAGGAATGATCGTGTTTCCCCTCGGTAACCAACTATTCTCACATCTTGGCTCTGCAGGAATTTCCATCTACTACGTGAGCACAATTGTGGCACAAATCACATTTTCTTCTGGTAGTATCTTCCGGGGAGCGGTTGGGTCTGAGCTGGTACGTTTCTCATCATGTAGTGCATAGGTATTGCATTGTTACTAACTAACATTCTTCTTATCAAGATTGAAGTGGTTCCCTTCTTCCATAATATGGCCCAAAAGATCACGGACAATGTTGGTGAGGATAATCCGGATGCTGTAATTGCCACTACAATTGTCGCGTATGCCCTGAGCTCTGTCATGACGGGGCTTGTGTTCTATCTCATGGGCAAATTCAAGTTTGGGTACATGGTAGGCTTCATTCCCAGGCACATCCTGATCGGCTGCATCGGAGGTGTGGGCTGGTTCCTTGTCGCTACAGGATTCGAAGTGTCGGCGCGTCTGGATGGCAGCCTGGAATACAATCTGGACACATTCAACAAGCTCATACAGGCGGATACGCTTCTCTTGTGGATCTTCCCGCTTGTACTAGCCATGGTATTGTTTTATGGGCAGTCGACAATTCGGTCCAAGTATTTCCTTCCCTTGTACATTCTTGCTATTCCTCTGATATTCTACATCTTTGTTGTTTCCATCGACGCTCTGGACGCAGACGATTTGCGAGACAAGGGATGGATATTCGAGGGCCCACCTCCCGGAGAACCTTGGTGGTATTTCTACACGTTGTATCGTGAGTTCTCGATTCCGAGCCCCGGCCTACCTTTTTGGAGTTGTGTCGAAAGCTAATGAGGATGTACAGAGTTCAAACTTGTGCATTGGGATGCAATTGTCGAAGTGGTACCAGCGATGATGGCCCTGACATTCTTCGGCATTCTTCATGTTCCCATCAATGTTCCTGCACTGGCCTTGAACACGGGCGAAGACAACGCTGATCTCGACAAAGAACTGAAGCTGCACGGTTACTCCAACATACTGTCCGGGTGCATGGGCAGCATCCAGAATTATCTCGTATATGCCAATACTGTCTTTTTCGTGCGGTCTGGTGGTGACAAAAGGCTTGCGGGCTACATCTTGGCCGTCTTCACATTTGGCGTCATGATAATCGGCCCAACCCTGATAGGCTTTATTCCAGTCATGATGGTCGGAACTCTGATATTCGATCTGGGATTTGAGCTTCTCTTGGAAGCCATCTGGCTCCCGCGCAAAAAACTCAAAGTGGCGGAATATTTGACCGTCATCGTCATTGTTCTTGTCATGGGGATGCACGACTTCGTCGTGGGCATCGGTGTGGGCATCATCCTGGCGTTCATATCCTTGATCATTCAGACATCCCGCGTCTCTCCTGTCCGAGGAAGCTACGACGGCGGTATTGTGAGCTCGACGGTGCGCCGCAATCCGTCACAGCACCATTACCTCAAACAGGTTGGCCAGCAGATTTACATTATGAAACTAACCGGGTACCTCTTCTTCGGAACCGTTGTTAGTGTTGAAGCGAAGATCCGTGCGTTGCTGGACGATGGCGCATTCTCACGTAAGCCCATCAAGTTCCTTATTCTAGACCTGTGGCATGTCACTGGCCTGGACTACTCTGCAGGGGAGGCATTCAATACAATCAGCCGACTTCTCGCCAAGAAAGGCGTGCTGTTTGTTCTCAGCGGCGTCCACGCCGAAGGCCAGCTCGGGCGAAGTCTCCGAGCTGTCGGACTGGACAATGACAAGATTGAAGTCATGATTCTCCCCAATCTCAACTCAGCTCTGGAAAGCTGCGAAAACGAATTGCTCAAGACGCTCTATGCCAGACAGGACGATTTCAACTCTACCAAAAGGGTCGCCACCCGTAGCGTCGACGTGCCAGCGGCAGCAAACGCTTCCTCATTCTCGTCTTTTGATCCACCCTTCAACTCTCCTAGACGAAGCCATCTTGCCGAAGCTGCAAGAGAGGCACTCACTAGCGTCGAGGTCCCGCATCCCTCCAAGTGGCAGAGCTTCAACGAGCCTCTTCGGTTGATGCTCCAGATATTCCAAGGATTGAGCGGCAAGAATGAGGATTTCTGGTTCCAGGCCACTCCGTATTTCAAGCGCAAGGAGTACTCGGCTGGCACGACGCTATTTCGCCGTGGCGAGCCGGCAACTGGATTCTACCTGGTTGAGCGTGGCATCGTACGCGCCGAGTACGACCTTCCTCAGGGCTGGCTTTGCGAAAGCATCGTAGCAGGGACAACTTGTGGCGAGCTGCCGTTCTTTTCAGAGACCGAACGGACGGCGACTGCACTTGTGGAGAGGGACTGCGTGGTCTGGTTAATGGACTGCGACTCGTGGGCGAGATTACAAAAGGAAGGGCCCGAGGTGGCGAGAGAATTTTTGAGAATATCCTTGAAGTTGACCAGTGAGCGCATGAGCTCCATCACATCATATATCCTGACCACGGCGGGATAAGCATAAATGCAGTCATGTTGCACTGTACACGGCGGTGTTTTTTGAGGTTATAAAGTATTTGGATAGAACACGGTGGTCATTTGAGCGTCTATATGTATGAAAACTAGAGTTTGCATGCATGGCTTGGCAGAAGCACGAATATCGTGGCTGCTGCGCGAATAGTTGAAACTTGTTGAGGCGGGTTTGTTTACATTGCAGTTTGATTTCCCCCGGTGGTTAGTTACTAATCCAATCTGACGCTTCCCAGTCGCAAATGACTACATTCCTGCATATCAACAAGCGCAGGGTAGGCAGTCAGCCGAGGAAGTATTCCATTTGTTAATTGTTGTACTGGCTGGGTATCGCCAGCAATTGTCGTGTTTTCTCATCACAGATGCATTAGCCACAACCGATACGCCCAAAATAAAATAATAAAAATCAATCAATGATGACGGCATCAACAACCCTTCTCGCACAGCAACAAGTTACAGCAAACAAACAGTCCCGGGCCGGCCACTAGTGCAGTCTTCTCCAGTCCCGCTTAGTTGAATTTGCCACCACTCACAGACTTGAGTCCTCTCCTCTTTCTCCCAACATGTTCCTTACCCAACGCACCCAACATCAGACACCCGCAAAAAAAAAAAAAAAAAACCGCAGACAATGCCCCAGAGCCTCCGCTCTATACTCGGCAACCCCCGCATAAACAAGCCAAAAGCTCGTTCTGCGCCCTCAACACCCCAAACACCCCAAACACCCCAGGGATCT
Source organism: Epichloe amarillans (assembly GCA_024072835.1). Lineage (NCBI taxonomy): Eukaryota > Fungi > Ascomycota > Sordariomycetes > Hypocreales > Clavicipitaceae > Epichloe > Epichloe amarillans. The sequence goes on along the minus strand of CP099635.1, from coordinate 1,594,783 downwards.
CCGCGAAAGACGTCCTCTCAACGGCGGTCCAAGCCACGAGATGAGGATATTATCCTGTTCCCCGATCAATTCGCGGACCTAGGCAGTCTCTCTGTGCTAGAGGAACACGAATCGCTCGGGCTGAGGGATGTAGTGCAGGCGATGCGGTACATCCGCTCGCACATGTTCACTGCGGTTCCCGAAACGGGCCTCACGTCGACGAGGACAGCAGAGATGTTGAACTACAGGGCTTCTGTGCCGAGACTAGTCACGACGGGGCACGTGAATGCCGTTCTGAAGGGGACGCCGCCCTCGCGGGTGGAAAGAGAGGTGGCGGAGCTGGTGGGAAAGGGGATACTGCGCAAGGTCCGGGTCGAGAGGAGGGGGGCTGCGGGGGAGGCCCTGATCGAGATGGAAGATTTGGAACGTCTGCTGAGGACGGGAGTTTCTGATGGCACGGCGACGGCTTTCCTCGACCATCTGCGAAGGGATGCCACTGCGCAGACGATACATGTAGGACCGGGGGATTGCACAAATTATAGTCGAGTGCGAGGCGAGGGAGGGCCACTTGCACCCGGCCAGGTGGATGAGCTCGTGAGGGCGGGTTTCCTGACGAGTTGCTCGACAGCCGTGCCGGGAAACACGCTGCATGTACGACCCGAGGACCGCACGACGCTGACGTCCATAGAGCACGTATCGCGGTTCGCGTCAGGCACGGTTTCAGCCGTCGGGGGACAAAACGCAATTCATCTCGCGGGCGGAGGCGGAGGCGGAGGCGGAGGCGGGGGTGGGGGCGCTGCGAACGGGCAGAGGCGTGATGCGGAGTTGTCGAGCTTCAGGATTGCTTTGCCGGGCCACGGGCGGTATCTGAAGCTGGCGGACGGGGCCGTCGACTGGGTGAGGGAGGCTCTGGGCAGGACGACATGGGGAGAAGGGCCCGAGTCGTGGCTGAGGGAGAGGTTCGAAGGGAACGGCTTGTACGGGACGAGATGGAAGGACTTTTGGGGCGTCGAGTGGGAATGGGTGCTCGGCCATGCGGCTGGGTTGGGCGTCGTCGAGGTCTTTGACACGGGGAGTGTAGGGAAGGGCGTGCGGGCAACGGGGGCATGAGCATGACCAGCTTTCAAAAGACTTGATGCTGCCAAAAAAAAAAAAAAGAGAGAGATCCGAAATCGGCTGGACGAAACGGAACGGAACGGAACGGAACGTGAGTGCTCGTTAGTCGCTACTTTGACGCGAAAGTTCCGTCATTGCAGGATTAAGTTATCGAGGAAGGTGCATCCGGTTCCTGGCTAATCCGTATGTAGTACGGTCCGTACGTTATACATATACATGCATGTATGTAATCGTGGCAAGCTCGCCATGTTGGATGTTGGGCATTTCTGGGCATCTCTGGGCATTTCTGCGCAAAGCAAGCAAGGGCCGGCCACCAAGGCCACAGCCACCACTTTGTTGGTCATGGCTCCCATCCGATGCGATGCCCGCCCGCAGCATTTCCCGCTGTGGCGCAGGTCCACCAGCAGGGGGATTTCTGCGGAGCAACTCCGTCGTCGGTGCTCTCTTTGGAACAAACAAATCCATCAACTGAAATACCAATCGTGACTGGCAGGAGCAAGTTCCAGGTCGCGTGTCTGACCGGTATCGAGAATACTCCGTACGGAGTAATGAGAGACAGAAGCAAATCCAGGGCAGCATGTCACACATGCATGGCCAGGTTGTCGCGCCCACCACCACCACCCACAGACAGAGAGACACAGAGTAACCAGTAACCAGTAACCACCACATTGCCACAGCACACAGCACACAGCACACAGCCAAGTCGACAGGGTTTGACGATGACCATGTGTGCATATGTATGTATTATTATTCGTTGGGCCTCTTCCCCTCTTCCCCTCTTCCCCCGTTGTTGTGTGACTGGCCAACGACGGTGCCTTGCCTTGCCAAGCTAATCAGAGCCGTTGGTTGCATGCTAGTACCTGGGTCCTGCACTAGTAGGGGCCGGGCCCTTGGTTTATTGTAATTGCCGCAATTACAACAATTTCAGAACACAGTTGCACAGCAGGAGGACATGTCACAAGTTGTGCTACTCCGTACACGCTCCGTACGTATGTATGCATGTACTCGATTGTTTTGCAAACAACGCATTCTAACGGCCTGTGTCGGGTGCAGTGCCACCGCGAGTTTCATGGAAAGATGTGGTTGTTCTTTCGAGAGAACTGTCTACTGCAATGCAAATGCAAGCCATATCCCAACAAGGAAAGGGAGTATCAAGGGAGTATCGAGGTAGTTGCAAGTGGCGCCGAGCTAATGCCCGTCCTTGCAAGTTGTTGATGAAGAACAAGTCCGTCCACCTTTGGCCATCTTATCTATCATTTGTATGTATGTATGTACTATGTACGGACTATGTACTCCGTACGGATTAATATCTCTGCGAAGTTGTCCTGCCCCTGGCCCCCCCCTTTTTTTTTTTGCCTTCCCAAAGTGGCACCCCTGTCTTGGTAATTGAACCTTTTTCGCTGCCCATCAGACAACGTCCCCATTGCGAAGGGCGAGAAAAGGGACTCCGACAGAAGCACCCTTTCATTGCAATTCACGGTCATCAGTCAGTCATAAACCGACGGCTCAGTAAATTACGGAGCGAATTGACCTTGTTCAGCCTGCACTCACACCCGTTCGCTCGTCCACCCCCCGGGTTGTCACCCCCTGGGTCGTCACCCCCCTTCCCCCATGTCCCATCTCCCAACAAGGTTGGATGGAGACTGGGGGGGCTGACACTGACCACTGGAAACCGGACACTGGACCACGCTCCGTCCGCTGGCTGGCTGCTATCATCCCCTGCCTGTTTCTCTCGCTCCCACTCTCGCTCGACCAGGAGGCCGTCATCATCTCGACAACTTGTCCATTCCCTCCCCTGAACCACACAACCACCTCGTCGACGATATTACCGACAAGAATCACAGCTGCCTCTAGAAGCACTGTGTGTTGCGCTGGTCCGCATTGCCAACGACCGCGGAGGGGAAAAAAAAAAAAAGAGTGACAACAACCGGAAAGACGCTGCTGAGAGCAAGCATCCCAGCCTCTCGGACAGCATCAGCCCCGCCAACCCGCTCAACCTTGACTCGAGACGAAAAAGAAACGTGCCTCATCAAGGACTTGCGTCACTAGCCCTTCCGAACGACAAGTCGATAATTCAGAAAAGACCACATCGACCCAGTTTTTGTTTATTTCTTGTCTTTTCTTCAGATTGTTGTTCCAGTCCTGTGCCTGGTTGTGTTCCGTTAGACCAGAGCTAGGTGATCTTTTACATTGCCTGATACTTGTTGTATCTGGCCAAGAGATATTGGTATGATCTATGAGCTTCCTACCCTGATTATAGTGCATCACTTTACCCCCCCCCCTCATCCTCCTTTTCTGGCCTTTCCCAATTTGCCATTATTTGGTGACATTGGAGGGCATCACCCTCGCTCGCTCTCCTGCTAGCTTCTCTCGATGCCGCGATGCCTTGACCCGCTGACCCGCACACTGCTGGGATATTCCTGCATACTGCCAGAGACTGCCAGAGACTGACCGCCTCCGTCTCCTAGGGTGAGCACCGAGTCGCCGACAAAGACACCACGACTATTTGTCTAGAGCCCTGATTGTCAAAAAAATCGTGCGTCGCGTCCTCCATCGGCAGTCTATGCACCGGAACGAACATTTTCCATTCGCCGGGACTTTCGGGCACCCGCAAGACGCAAGAAATTGTACTCCATAAAACAACACACCTCCTCTGAGCGCCTGTTGTGGTTTCACGGCTTGTGAATGGCTACAACACAGAGACCAAGTTGATTACTTCTCCACCGGTCATCATTTCTGATCCGGTCATTTTACTCACGACTTTCAAATCGTCCCTCTGCTTGCCGCCGGGCTCTACTATGGCTACAACACTGCCACGGCCGTCGAGGTCTTCGAATCCTCCTCCCGATATGGCATTACCTGCATTACCCATGAACAAGACGCGAAAAAGTACAGGAAATACCCAAGGCCTAGGTTCAGCTCCTCCGAAAACTGCCCCGTCCACACCGAGAAGCGGCCTGCGGGCACCGTCTTCTGTTTTGGCTCCTCCAACTCCGGCACCAAACACGGCATTGCCCCAGCTCAAAGGATTCCAGAATGTAAACGCAGCTGGCAAGACACTTAGGAAGACGGTCAGCATCAGCTCATTCCCACATCCCCCGCGAGGCGACAGCCGATCTAGCAGCCTGCCTCCCAGTCCGCTGGCAAGCGAGAAGGCTCGATCACGGAAATCGAAAAGTCCCAAGGAACTTTCACACCTGACTTATTCACCCTCCACCCCGAGTTTATTGAACGGCAGCGGAGAGGGCAAATCGATTAGCAGTGCTCGCATGTCCGACGGACTGATAAGCATCTCGTCTCCACCGCAAAGTCGGAGCTCATCTGCCCAGGATTCTTACTCTACTTCTGCGACCACCTATGATGATCCTGCCGAAGGATCAGGTTCGAAACGTGACAGTGCCATTGCTGTGTCCAGTTCAATGTCCGATAAACGATCCTCCAAGTCCGATGGAAAGGGCAATGTGGTTGTAAGCGTTCGAGTGCGTCCAGACAACAATACAAGCCAATCAAATCCCGAAGGGGAATGGATGGTCGATGGACGAAAATCATTGATTGCATGCAAGGGCAAGGAGGGCGGCGACTACATCTATGGTATGTCTCGTGTGGGATGCCACAAGCTGCCGTTGACCCTGTTTTTTTATCGTACTAACTGAAAGGATAGACAATGTCTTTACAACCCATGACAACAATTCGCGTGTGTACGATCACTGCGCAAAGCGCCTCGTTCGACGGGTCATGGAGGGATATCATGGAACGGTCTTCGCCTACGGTATGACCGGCACGGGCAAGACTTTTTCAATGCAGGGAACAGCCTCTTCGCCTGGTGTGATTCCACTGGCCATTACCGATATTTTCTCGTACATCCGTGAAACGCCTTCTCGAGAATTTCTGCTGCGGGTCAGTTACCTGGAAATCTACAATGAGAGAATTCATGACTTGCTGAACATGCCCACGGGCAGTGGTCTCGGTGGTGCCGCTCAACATGACGAAATCAAACTGCGGGAGGACAGCAAGCGTGGCGTTTATGCCACTCCTCTCAAGGAGGAGATTGTTCAGAGTCCCACGCAATTGCTGAGAGTAATCGCGCGAGGTGACCAAGCCAGACGGACCGCCAGTACACAGTTCAACGCACGCAGTTCTCGAAGTCATGCCGTTGTCCAGATTGTCGTGGAAAGCCGGGAGCGCATGCCCGGTGGTGCTCTCGGAGGGACAGAGGCGAAACGATCGGCTATTCTGCCTGGTGGCGTTCGAGTCTCTACATTGAGTCTCATTGATTTGGCTGGCTCGGAAAAAGCGGCCGAGTCCAAGGAGCGAAGGCAGGAGGGCGCTCACATCAACAAGAGTCTGCTCACACTTGGTACCGTCATTGCGAGGCTTTCCGAGCGGAAGGACAAGGAAAGCAAAGGCACCGACAAGGAGGGCAAGCATCTTCCCTACCGCGACAGCAAACTGACTCGTCTTCTCCAAGGAGCCTTGTCCGGCGACTCCCTGGTGAGCATCCTTTGCACTATCCAAATCGGAGCCGCTGGAAGCGCTGCCGCGGCCAACAGTCACACCACCGAGACGCTCAACACACTGAAATTCGCCTCCCGAGCCAAGAATAGCATAGTCAGCCACGCCAAGAGGGCAGAGGAGGCTCTCGGCGCTGGAGGCGACGGTGGCGCCAGAGTACTTTTGGAGCGATATCGAATGGAAATACAGGATCTGAGGAAGCAACTAGAGTATCAGAAGAATGGAGCCGGAAAAAGAAACAGCAACAGCAGCAGCAGCAGCAGCAGCAGCACGGAACCAGAGAAGGAAAAAGACGAAGAGATGGAGAAGGTCAGAGAGATTGATGCTGTGGAAAGGCATGAGGAGCAAATGCTGGAGATGCAACTCGCCAGAACGGCTCTCAAAGAGCGAATCGACCACCTCAATCGACTCATTCTCAGCTCCAAATCGATTGGGGTCAACTCCAACGGCTCGTTAAGTTCATTGGGCCAATATGCCAGGTTCTCACAGCTCTCCCTCACAGGATCAGTTAGGTCGTCGGTCGCCACATCAATAGGATCGAGGCCGCTCCTCGAGCGCACGGCTTCCATGACATCTGCCTCTTCGACGATTGGCCGCCGGTCAAGTGGGGGAGGCCAAAGATTGTCCGGCGAGGGTCAAGGCGAGGCTGTTGAAATGGACGAGGATGGTGTCGGGGAGTTCGGAGATGGAACGGCCTCCCTTACGGCTCAGAACCGTGCGCTTCAGGCTGACTTGGTTGACAAGAACCGATACATTGCCACGTTGGAGAAGAGACTCTTACAGGCGAGACGGGCCAGTTCTTCACGAACTTCAGTCGGCTTTTCGGCCCCGAGTAAGAGCATCATGGTTGGAGAGGACCATAGTGTAGCAGCCGCATTAAAGGAGAAGGATGTTGAGATTGCCGACCTCCGTGCTAGGCTGGATGACAAAGATCGTATGCTTGCCGCCTTAAGGAGCGCAGCGCGATCGCGCGATACAGCAGACGCTTCCCTCGAGCCACGGTCACCACCGCCGCCGGTAGACCAACCCACGGAGACGCCAACGACGCCCACATCAACTCAGGCGCAGAGACGAAGGACCAAGAGCATCGACGAGATGAATAGAATGCTCGAGGAGATGATTCAGGACCGTGTCGAAACGGGTCACATTGTTCGTGGCTCAAGGGGCAGCGTGCGTCTGGCGGGAGGACAGAAGCTGGAATCCCTGGCTCAACCACCGCACAATTTGGAGCCTCTACGTCAAAGCCCAATACCGATGGACTCGCCGGAGCTGCCAGCAGCAGAGATTGCGTAGTGTGCCAGTTGTTTCGGGCTGATGAGATGGATTACTACAACAGAACGAAAATCTCCACATTCTTCCCCATGTGAATTGTTGCGATAATTGGGGGGGGGGGGACCTTGGCTTATTGAGGTACTGGGAGTTTCGGGTAATGACGGTTCTACGGAAATGCTTTCTGTTCTCACTATTTTTCGTCCTTCTTTCCTCCCTCTATTTTTTCGCTTTGAATTTTATACCCTACGACGTGTGTCATGTTTTTTCTTATCATTATTCTTATTACATGTCCTAACAAGGGCAGCAACCGGGTAGCATGGATGACAAATTAGGGGACGTCGAGATGACGCTGGGCAGACATGCGAACACAAGGCGATTCTTGTTTTTCATGCTGGGACCCCCCGGCCTGAGGCATTGCATTTTCTTCCCCCCCCTTCCTTTTGTCTCGAATTGGCCGTTCATGTAGGCTGGACGCCGGAGGAGGGAAAGGTTTTTGATTTCTACCCTTGTCTTGTTGCAAAAGGGGGGGGGGGCAAACTCCTGGGGTCATTGTTGAGCGTCCAGACCATGTTTGTCTGCGGCTCTGAAATGTATCATATCGATCCAGTCACTATTCAGATAGTCATGCGACTAATGGGAGATGCGAGATTGCGTTATGCTTGTCATTCGTCATGATGCATGTTGTGGAGTGTCGTCGAATGGAAGTTCCATTATTGCCGTTGCCTTTTATCACTTGGTAAAATCATCGTGGCCATGATCCAAGACCTACTTCACCTCGGCGTACTTGTCCAGCGCATCATGCAGCTGCCCGAAGACAGCCCCGTGCCAAGCTCTCGCCGCCTGCCACTCACTCGGCGGCAACGTCGCCCGCATCATGCGCAACCAGCCACCGACAATCAGATCCGCGTACGTGGCCTTGGGTCCCAGCAAGAACGGCCCGCTCGCATCTCTCCGAAACAAGGCGGCCAGGTCCCCCAGCGTGTTCCGGAGGGACTGCATCATCTTGTCGCGCGCGTCGCCAACCATGTCGAGGTCGTCCCACGATGAGACGGCCGCGCGCCGCACAAACTCGGCCTTGGTCACGTCCGCGGTGGCAGGGTCCAAGGGAAGCCCGTGGACCATGAGGCCCACGTGCGCGGTGAAGGCTGCGTCAACGTTGCTGTTGAAGCGGGCGTAGTCTGCGAGCTCCGGGGATGCGGCGCGAACCTCGGACAGCGGGATGAGCAGCTGCGTGTCCCTGCCGGCGGCGTAGTCGAGCTTCTGGGGGGGGAAGAGGTCGCCGGCGCCGGAGGCGGGATACGTGCGCTGCAGGTAGGCGGCGATGTCGAAGGAGTCGCCGATGAGGGAGCCGGTCGCGGGGTCGTGGATGATGGGCAGGGTGTCGAAGTCGGTGCCGTCGGCGAACTTGCGACACGCTGGCAGGTTGAGGCTGGCGCGGACGCTGCTGATGTCTGGCATCTTGACCCAGGTGGTTGTGTAGGGGACGGCCTTGAAGTTGAGGGCCAGTCTGGATTTCCAAGGGTTGACGGCGCAGCACGTTTCTGTGACGGGGGGCCGCTGGGCTATGTCGTAGAAGATGATTGGGGTGGAGGTGGAGGTGGCCATGGTGATCACGATGGGTTGATGGGTGGAATTTGGGGGGGGGGGGGAAGGCTGGTTTTTTTTTTTTCGTAGATGTTTGGATGATTGATTAGAGATGATGTCCCTTTTTGCTTCCATTTCCCCGCATTAGCGGAGGGGAAGGGTCTTGAGTAAGCATGAGTCCGCGTGCGCACGTGATGTGTACTATCTCTTGTTGTCACTCAGTGGATGAAGCTGAGCTGAGAGGATGGAAAAGCAATGCGCCGAGTTTGAAGTCAACTCGTTTGTAGAATCATGGTTCCATGAACTTCAAGATGGTGTGCTCACGAGCGTGGAACTGAATTCAGGGCAGGTGGTTGAGCAGGGTATCCTAAAGATATAAAGATAGTGGGACAGGCACATTCCACCGCTGATCTAACTTTGCTCTTCAGAGAGGCGAACCAAATACTTCGTGGAAACCTTGTTCGCAGCTTCTGTCATATGGACTGGAGAAGTGTATGTACATACACGTGCGCGCCTCGGAATGGGGCTGGGGGCTGAGGGGCTGGGGCTGAGGGATGGTTTGTGCAGGACCCTGCAGAAAAAAAAAAGAAAAAGTGCGCATTTGAAACGCTCTAATAAGCGGGGTGATAACAAGTCGTACAAGGGGGGTGGATACATGGATACATTACATCATTGTGCGATTGGCATTGGCATACATGAGCTTGGTCAGCTTTGACCAGCGGGGTACCTGACGCGCAGGCACTGGAGGGAGGGGAGAATGAGGCCAGCAAGAACGGCTTGTTTCACGTTAGTAGTTCTTATGTACAGCGCCTTCCCCAAGTGGCAGAGATCTGTCGGGACCCATCTTGTTGGCAATCTGCTTGATGGCCCCCACGGCGGCCTGGCCAAACGCTGAGCAGCACCGCAGGTTGTGTGAGACGAAATTCAGATCTTCGGCGCCAGTCAAAATCCGTAACCGCCGTCCACGGCATACCTCACCTGTTGGAGGTTGCAGGAGGCATCGTTGCGCATGCATGCATGTGACCGAGTGACCGAGTGACCGAGTGTTGCCTCATTTGCGACAAGGAAATGCCCCCAAGAACAGACGAGACCGGACTCGATGTTATTTATCATCATCGGCTCCTGTGCCCTTCCCAGCTTGTCTGAACCGAAACGAGCATACTAGTTGCGGGACATGGGACCAAGGTTCGGTATTTCCACTAGGGGTAGAGTGACCGGGTGTGAAACATTGCATGCTGCATTTGGGTGAGCATGGGAGGACAGCATGGAAGCCAATGGTGATGATCTTACTGTAGACGAAAGGTCACGGCTACAACGGCCGTGTGCGAGACGAGACGAGACCCGTCGAGACGAGACAAACGAGAAAGCAGATCGACATTCATCCGGGTGGTGCTGGCTGCGCCGACTCTGAGCTTGGACAGCAGCTGACAACAGCTGACAACAGCTAACAGCAGCTAACAACAGCTGGCAACAGCCCTGAATCCTTGGCCTGACAATGGCCTGTGCCCTCGACTCCTGCCAATCTTAGTTCATCACCCAGATTCGCTTATTTCTTCTTCTTCTTCTTCTTCTTCTCCTCTCCTCTCCTCTCCTTCTATTCTTCAATCAGAAGAATAAGAGTGATGAATAGCCTTGCCGGCCACTTGTATTCGCACTAACAGTGAGGTAAGCGCTCAAGTGCCTGCAGGTCTGGCATTTCGGACCCAGCGAGCCTGCTGCCTGCATCATCGATCATCATTGCCGACCTACTCGACTTTGCCATCTTGTTAGTGGAGAGGAGAGTCGTTTATGAGGCGTCTTCCGCTGGCACGCAAGGGTTGAAACAAAGCAGCTCGCTCGCTTGCTCACTGGGCGGAGCGCCATTCTCTCCTTCGTCGACTCCATCTCCGTTATGACTTTCGACTTACACGCCTTCTCCCTTTGATATCGCAGGCGCCACTTTACACGACCACGACGGTCCTTCTTCTTTCTTCTTACTTTCTATCATTGAAGCTTCTCTTATCATGTTAATTCGTTACACATCCAATTGGCGCCATTGTATTTACTCTTCTGCATCTCATGCGTTATTCCGAGCCTTGAGCGCCCAGGCTCTGCCGACTACATCAGCGACGTCATGGCCCCTCGACTCGATCTCTCACAGTCCACCCATGGCAGGGTCATGATTGCACCGTCACGTATCAACCTTCGAAGAACAGCTTCATATAATGATCGAAGTGCCGCAGCACTATCTTCAACGTCTTCTCGCCTGAATTTCAACCACCTTCTCTTCTCACCGCCTCCCTCACCAAGCCTTCCTGCTCTTGTGCCTCGACGCAAGAGGTCGGTTTCAGAATCGCTGTTCGTACACCGACCGAGCCGAGTCATCCGCATTGTCTTCTATTTTTCTGCTTTACTTGGAGCATTTTACTTGTTTCCGTTCGCACTGCGACATCGTAATGTCATACAGATTTCTTTGCCCTTCTTCCGCGATCCCCAGTACGAAATGGTCGGACAGGACAGCTTCCCGGATTTCCCGACGCCAATTGTCGTTTCTGACGCCAAGAAACAATGGAAATGGACAGTTTCTATTCCAAGAAACTATGAGTTTCCTCTGTCTACCGAAGAATACTCGGGGATGAGTGGTCTATGCCGAGAGGTATCCGCCCGGGTGAGAGACCTTCATCATAGGGCGCCATTAACCGACGAGACCATGTTTTCTACCAACCAACCCGACGACTATTTTGTTGATGTTCACGAGGCAGAGCAGGCGGGTCTTCTCTCCGTCGTTCCAAAAGGAGAACCGCCGAAGCATTCGGGCCATTTTGCTGGCTTTAGTTACGAGTCCCTGTCAGGCAAACCTTTCTGTAGCAGGTCACTGACGTATGTCCTGGAAAGTCCCAATGCTGGCCTTGGCGAGGCAATCATGGCAATCTGGACGTTATACTCTCTAGCCAAGGAGCAAGGACGAGCCTTCTTCATCGACGACTCTCGGTGGGCATACGGCTCCTACACGGATCTCTTTCTACCCCCGCCCTTTCCCTCATGTCGACCGCCGCCGCGGCATCAGATGCTACCGTGCCCGGCACAAACTCGGCACTTGGTAATTTCTAGTGTGACTCTCGAGGATGTGTTACCCGCTTTGCTCGCGAATCATCAGCTAGCTGACCAAACCGATTTGGGCACCAAGGACCTCTTTGATCTTGCTCATGCTGGATACAAGTCACTGTTTCAGCTGACCGAGGAAGACCAAGTCTATGTCAACAAGCGAATTCGTGACACGAGAGCAAAAGCTCAATACACCAAGCTGCCGGTTGATGTACCCATCATCGGTTTTCACATTCGCCATGGAGATCGCCACCCGTATGAGTACCAATATCGTGAGACATATATACCGAGCGAGGTATTTGCGGGCTATGGCCGTAGTGAAGTAGAAGCTTACTACAACAGGACTAGCGTCAATCCGGAGGAATATCAGCTCATCAGAATGATCGCCTCTGACGATCCCATGGTGCACGAAGAGCCAGAGTTCTCCGATGCCTTGTTCGCGCAAGAACGCATTCGTCTAGCGACTAAAGAGGTGATTGAGGCTGCGATCACAGATCCCCACTACCTGCACCACTCTGTTGACGAAGCATTCGGCTGGGAGGGCGGTTTCTTCTCAGCCATGTTCTGGAACCTTGGCGGCAAGCCTAAGAACAATGCCGCAGAGGAAAGGCGCAGAGAAAGGCCGTCTGAAGATGCGATGAGACTGCGGAATCTCGTAGGCCGGGCTTACATGATGGATTTGGCGGTCCTGGCTGGGGCGAGTGACAAGGTGATTTGCGCAGTGAGCGCCATGGGCTGTCGGCTTCTTGCCGTGATGATGGGCTGGGAACGAGCTATGGAGCATCAAAATTGGATCAATGTTGATGGGGGATACGGCTGGGCTGGACTTGACCAACACGTCAGGAGCGAGCAGCCAAAAATATGAGCGGGTTGGGGGTTGGGGGTGGGTTGTCGGAAGGTGTGCTTTGCATTTTGCAAGGGTGATTGATCAATGATGAGCGAAACTAACCCCAGCTTCAACCCCCCACCCCCAGCAGATTTCGATTCTCGATTTTTTATAATGTTTTGATTCTCGTAGCGTTTATACATGCTGCCTCGGAATTTTGGCTCAACATGCATGGTTTTTATTTTATTTCTGCGACAAGATACCTCGACATTACTCTTTTCCATGAGCATCTGCGTCAAGTACTCTCGTTCATTTACATAGAAGTATCAAATCTGCGGACTGGTTTCCGATTTCCGATTATGACCACATTGCCCATATTTTAATTATTACACATACGGAGGGTATAGTTGATACAACCCCATGACAAGGATCAAAACCGTGCCCATGTACAAGACGACGTATATTCAAAAGCAGGGTCAAGCTTTAAAGCATGCATTACCACTTAAAAACCACGTCACTTTTCTTTCAAACTTTGTTTGTGAGTAAGTCGAGATCCGGAACCCAAAACCTAACTAAACAACACTAAAATCTTGACCTAGACATACGTTATCTGACGAACGTGTTTCTTCTTTCTTCCTTCCTTCCTTCCTTCCTTCCATCTTTTACGGAGCACGGACTAGCACGGTTTTTTTTTGGGTCGCTTCATTTTGAAGCCCCACTCTGGCGCATGCTCCACGCGCCTATCGCCTTATCCGACTCCGACTCACTCTCTCCATCCCATCATTCTTCACCGTCGGCGCCTACAACCAACTAGCAAGCCGCAGTCATGTCGGCGACTGGGTCCCGCGGCCCGCCAATGGAAACACCCAAGCCGAAACTCAAGATCAACGTGAGCCGATCCTCGTCCTTTGTCGGCGATGCAGCATCATCGGCGACGCCAGCCGTCCCAGCGTCTGCAACACCGAGCGAAGGCGCTCGAAAAGTCAAGCTGAAATTGACCTCCTCACAACCTCCAGCCCCAGCTGTCGAGAAAGCCCCCGCCAAGACCAAAGCCGGTCGCCAAACAAAGCCGAGCCAGAAGCTCGTTGAGAGTAGAAAACGACCGCACGACGACGACGAGTACCTAGCCCTTTCACAAATCGTCGGAGTCGGCCATGGTGCTTCCAACTCAGCGTCTGCCGCCGCAGCAGCCGCCGCCGCCGCAGCGACCAAGATCAAGATTCGCGCGGGCCTCAAGTCGGCTGGCATGCAGGTAGTGCTCAAGCCGCGAGGACGCCCGCCGCATCACCCACCCGGCGACGGGTACGATTCAGAAGCAAGTGATCGGGAGATTGATCCCGCCATCGAGGAGCAGTTTGTGTTGCGCATGCTGCCTGGCGAGCACTGCGACTACGTCCGCTGGTGTATGGAGAATGGAAAAATGGGCATCCCACGAGCGCAGGGCGGCGCAGACATCACCATGAAGTTCTTTGACGAGGAGTCTCGCCGGGCCGTCATGACCGTCAGGGGCCAGCCGTTTGCAGCAGTCATGGTTGACCTGCCGACAATTACGGAATCCATGAAGACATGGGATCGCAAGTCCTTCATGAAGTCCGCCGACATATGCCAGATGCTCCTTGTGTTCCAACAGGTCAAGACCGAAGACGAAGCGAAGCGCGCACCGCTGCCGCCAATGATCGACAGCCACTTCCGCTGGCCACATGGGGTCACGCCCCCCATGCACGACTGCGTAAACCGACGGTTCGCCAAGACAATCAGTCGTAAGGAGATTGAGGACAAAGAAGCCGAGGTGGAGCGACTGCTGATGGAAGACGCCAAGGCTAGCTCTACTCGATGGGAATGGGTCGATGACCGGGCGGCTGACGAAGAGGACGAGATGGGTGCGGACGAGGACGCAGAGGGAGAAATGGACGACTCCATGAGCTACTTTGACACTAGCAATGCTCCAGCCGCCGGCACGATCACGGCTCAGCAAGCCAGAGCCGCGAGCGACGGCGGCATGTTCGGCGATGATGATGACCTGGAAGCTGATCTGGAAGCCGCCTTTGCAGATGACCTCATGGCCGAGACACCAGCCACGGGCATGGGAATGACTACCCCTCTGACAACGCAGGTGGACAACCCTGCGCCCGTACTGCAGGAGAGCATTGAGAACGACGAGTCGGACGAGGATGAAGAGGAGGACGATGATGACGATGACGACGACGACGACGACGACGACGACGAAGACCTAGATGAGGATGAGCGTGCCCAGCGCGACGAAGAACAGGGCGTCAAGGATATTATCCACGACATGGAGAAGCAGCTGGCCAGGCGGGTTGCTGACTTGGAAAAGACGCAGAACAAGATTCTCAAATCCCGACTCGAGAATCAAATCAAGCAGTTGAAGTCGGAGATTGAGTTGAAGAAGGGGTCCATTGGTATCGAGGTGGATTAATGGGCTCAAGAAAGTTTGGGTTTGGCAAAGAACTTGTTCGGTTCTTTCCCACCCCCCCCCCCCCCCCCCCCAAGAAAAGAAATACGAGGTTTGGCAGTTTTATTTCATCTTCATGAACAAACACAGTATACGCAGTATTGGTGTCTTGTAATAAGGGCGTTGGTCAAGGCAGGTTCACAAATGCCGGCGCAAACAAATGGGAACGGAACAAGGCGTTTAGGAGGAGGACAGCAACCCCCCCTCCCCCCCTTTTTTTTTGATATTCATAGACAGTCTCAATCCACTCGTCATCGTACTGAACTTTGGACTGCAAATCACACCTTCAACAGCCCCCCCCCCCCTGCTGCATCACTGTGACATCTGACTCAACGATCCTACCGCACCATATACCCTTCGCACAAGCACATCTTCCACCGCGCCCTTGACATCATCCCAGCTTACGTGCTTGCAGAATTCCCCCAACGACCGCGGGCGTCGAGAACCCATGTGTCCACCCCGAGCCTTGACCCTCTTCCGGATGGCCCTTTGCAGATAGACGGCCATGCCAGGATCCCTCTTCGACTGCTTCATCAAGTACTTTTTTATAAACTCTGCATCCGTCAACGTCGTCGTCTTATGGTCCATGTGCCATCTCCGCGTGGACCTGATAGTCTCTTCGATCCGACCCCGTATATCGCTTCTCGTGCAATCTACTTTCCATGTTAGTAGCCCTAGCCCTAGCCCTTGGTCCTGCGCCCCAGCATCTCAACATCAGGCCACACCCTTTTGACATGGACTCACTCACCAGTAGTCACGGCATTCGCTCGCGCCGCCTCGCAGGCCTCCCTCTGCGTCTTCACGGCCGCCAGCACGGCATTCGCTTCCGCCAACGTCGGCAGCGTGCCCACCTTGCTCGCTAGTTCCTCAACCAAGCTCTTCATCTTGCCCATCTCAACTTTCACTTGGGTTACTTCCCGCCTGTACTCTTTCGCGTCAAGCTTGTCTTCTTCCCGGAGCTGACTGCTCGATTCGGCCCGCGCGCGAGTGGCCAGAACCTCACACCATAGCTTCTCCATGCGATCTGTATGTTGTTGACGGAAAGCGTTGTTATCCTTTGTCTGGAGGGCCAGCTGTGCGAGGTCTCGTTCCAGATTGTCTGCCTTGCTAATTAGCTTGCGAAGTCTGAGTTCGTTGGTCATGCGCGCCATCTTCTCGGCCCGTTCGAATAGTTCGGGACTGATGGGCAAGGTTTTCGACCGAAGAACGGGCGATGAGGAATCAACGAGGGTAGTATTAGATGAAGACGGAACCGAAGTTGAAGCCGATGGCGGACGGTGGTGGGATGCCGCAGGAACAGAGAGCTGACGTTTCGCCGTCATGATGGCTTGTAAGTGGAAAATTGCATCGAGCTTGAACAATGAATGAATGGCATGAGCTGTGTGGGCGATGGTCGAAACTTGACATGAGAAGTTTGGGGGGGAAATGTTGTTAGAGAACATCAGTAAATTTTCTGGTGGCTTGGTTTTCGCTTGTGAAATTTGGCAGGTGCGTATGACTGCCTACCCCCCAAGCACCTGCCTCCAAGCACCTGCCTCCAAGTGGGAAAGTGGGAAAGTGATCAACAAGAGTGTAAAAGTATCAAGTATCAAGCGCTTGTGAAGTGACTATCTGGGTATATCTATCAAGGAGGCTGAGGCCACTTAAACAACAAAACAAAAACAAAAATCCGCTGTGGTCCTATAATAACATGCTACATGGGACCAGGGTCTTCGAAAGGTCGATCGATAAACCGTGAGCCACCACTTGGGTCGAGTCGACGATCTATGAGTTCAAGCATCCGAGTGATGGCCCTGGTGCTTTCAACAGATCGCCTATGTCTATCTGCATCGATTTGCGCGCTCCACTCCGAGAACCGACGAATGACTTGTTCCTACGCCAGCTGACCTCGCGGTTGACCTGCTTGATCGCCGGCCCGGGCGGCCTGCACCTGTGTCTGCTCTGTGCCTTGCTGGACGAGTCCCGGCTGGACCCGTGGCTCGATCACGTCCACGGGTTTCTCCCTCTCCACCGCGATCCAACTCAAGAACATGTCGACGTCCTTGGCAATCTGGCGGGGGATGGCCAACCGTTGAATCGCGCCCGGCAACATCCCTCTCGCATCAGACACAGCGCCCATAATCCATTCAACTCCATCTGCGGTCCTACGCAGCCTCTCCACACTTGTGTAGGCACCCAGAACCGCATTGTGCCGACCCGGTGCGTCTTCATCTCGCAGAGCAATCTGAACAACCACAAATTCAGCACCATCTACATGGTTCTCGTCGGACGCCGTGATCTGTAAGACGGGGAAAACACGATTCTTTAGTGGAAAGGGAAGTTTGTGAACCGATTCTTCCCATCTCATGGTGATGTTCGTCCAGGTGTGATCTCCCTGAACAATCTTCATATCCCTGCACTTCCAGCTCATCATTCGGCGAAAGCTCAAGACGGTGGGTGTAAATTCCTTCTCCGCCTTGGCATGATCCTCTTTGAAGCATCGGTGCCATTCTTTCCAGCCAGCGGTGCCCGGTACCTCGGCATCCTCATGAACGCTGCGTCGTAGATTCCACGTCTCGGCGCAAACACTTTTTATCCTGATGCCCTTGACGTCGCTGCGGCTGTTGATAACAGCTTTGAGATCCCGTGCCGGCACGACGCGCTTGTACAGGTCGACAAGCGCAGTGGAGTTGGAAAACTTCTTGATTCCATCAGGACGCCAAGCCGAGTCGTTGGAGGAAGAAGCCGTAGTAGGCACGTCGTCAATAAATGGGACCGCTTCATGCAAGACGGCTGTGAGAAAGGGGACCAGTTCCTGGTGGGGGGTGGCTGAAGGCGGGAGATCTGATGGATCTAGCCCCCATAGACGAACGAATCGTCCAGGACGGGGAGCAGAGGAGCTTCCATCCTGCTCGCAGAGCTGCACCTGGGTTATCATGAGAGCGGTGATGGAAGGTAAAAGGGGATGATTTGAAGTTGGTCTGGGAATAAATATCACGGATTGAGTATGCTGGGCGCGATGGATGGATAATCAAGTTGATGCAAAAGGTGAGATGCGAAAGCTCGTTGGAAGACGGACGGGTTGAGAGGGAGCGAGTGGCAGCCTGGCAGGCACTTGACAGCTTCGCAATGCCGGGAAGTCGTTGCCCAGTCTGTTGCCCAGTCTGTTGCCCAGTCTGTTGCCCAGTCTGTTGCCCAGTCTGTTGCCCAGGCGCTGGCTGTCGACCTGACTTTCCAAACGCCGTCTTTTTCTCCTGGTCTTGCCCCAATGTCTTGCCCCAATGTCTTGCCCCAATATGGACCGCAACACCATCTCGGGCCAGCACCAGCGCCAGCACCAGCGCCCAGCACCTCTCCAGGTTTCAGCATTGCCAGCCCTTGACGGAATGCGGGACTTGCATTTCCACTTCAGTGGCCTGTACTCCGCAGTCCGTAAGTCCGTACTCAGTATCTCATGCTCTAATCATTCAAGCGTATTAGAAATTACTATCTTTATGCAATCCACGGACCCGTCCACCTCCAGACGTCAAACTCCAGCGAGCAGCTCGAAGAGGATATACAAACTAATCACCATACATAAACTTGCTACTCGTCTTTTCTATGCCATGCCATGCCATGCTGTGTATCCCTTTTCCATTCATCTTCAGCGGCTTTTTTTTTTTTCCCCTAGTCGCGTCGTTCCCAGCGAATTTTGGCGGGCTCTAGTGGCCGTGAAAATAAAGATGCGTAGTCGGTACCAATAATAGTGTTACCACCATCGACGTTGCTCAGCTTGAATAGACGGACAATCTCGGCGACAATCGTTTGCAGCTGCACGTTGGCAAAGTGCTCACCAATACATCGGTGGCGACCAGCACCAAAGGGCAGATAAGGTGATGCAGCGCCCTTGCTGACAAGACCGTATCCGTAGTCGACCTTCTCCTCCTCTTCGACAACATTGCGAACAATGGCAGGGGCGTTCACGGAGCCAGATTGCCAGCGATGAGGGTCCCAAACTCCGGGGTTGGGGAAGTAGGATGGGTCACTGGCACTCACGCCGGGGGCGGCGAGCAGAGTATGAGTCGTAGGGATGACGTATTTGGTACCAGGAACTGGCATAGGCTGCTTGACGGCACGCAAAATGGAGTGAATGGGGGCATGCAGGCGAAGAGTCTCCTTGACGACGGCCTGGTTCAGAGGCAGTTTGGCGAGGTCCTCGTACGCCAGAGGGGGGAGATCAGCGCCGAGTGCTTTGACTTGTTCCTGATACAGCTGCTCAACAATTCGAGGGTTCTGGGCAAGACGAAGCATAATCCAGGAGCCGGTGGAGGAAGACGAATGCTGCCCGGCCATGAGAAGAGCAATCATCATGTGGGCAACCTCATGGTCGGGCACGGGAGTACCATTCTTATACGAAGAATTCATCAGATGCTTCATAATGTCGAGTTCCTTGTCCACGTCGCCCTTCGCACGACGCTCCTTGATGGTATTCATGTAGATTTTGGCGACGGTGCGCTGAGCATGATCCCGCTTGCGGTTCCACGGGAGAGGGGCCCAGTGCAACATGAAGTTGATGGGAGTGAAACCCATGTCCAAATCATGGTAGAGAGCGGCCAATGACTCGTCAAACTTGCGACGGATGGCACTACCCTGAAGAGCGTGGGAAGCGGTAAAAATTGTAATCTCGGCCATTTTCTTGGGAATATCAACGATGCCGGACTTGCCCTTGAAGTCGGCATCTCTCTTGAAGTAGGATTGAACCTCACCAGCAATGATGGGGACATAGGATCGGAATGCCTCGGTCGTTAGGGCAATCTTCATAAACTATGAGCACATAACACTTGATTAGCAATCTCAATGCGGGGTAATGGCAAAGTCGAGGCAATTCACGTGCTCCTGATGCGTGCGTACCTTCTTCTGCTCCATGAGCTTGGCATTGGGGCAGTCATAGACGACATCTCGACCGAAAACAGGCGTGGTCAAGACGGTGTAGATCTCTTCGGCATTGACATCCTTGAGCTTGCCATTGAGGATGAAGTCGTTTCCGGCGGGGCCGACAGCGACAGTGGTCTTCTTGCCAAGGAGGATGAAGGTGAAAACATCGCCAAACTACAATTACAACCAGAAGTCAGTGAGCTCTGCATGTACATGGAAGGAACGTAGATCCAACGGGAAACACATGTATCGTCGTACCTTGGCGCGGTTTTCCTGGAAGAACTTGGGCGGGTCCATTCCGTAAGTGATGGTACTGCCGATAAAGGGGAACCAGTGGAAAACCATGGGAGGTTCATTGGGGTTTTTGAACAAAAGCTGCTTGGCGACATTGAGGGCAACCGAGAGAGAGATGAAGCCGACAACGGCGATTGCTATCTGCGAACCCAGACCAAGTGTCTGGTAGTACTGTTGCGCAAGCGGATGGCTCGCGACCTGTTGGAGGACACCCATCGTCGAACACCGTCACCAAACACCTGGCGAGGAGTTTTTGAATGCAGGTGATTCGCGATCTGGTGAAGGATCTCGTGGACAGAAGAATGGATGAGGTCGGAAGAGAAAACGGTAGCCGCTATCGTCTAGCGATGTCTTTTTTAAATGTCCGAACAGAAGCAAAACAATGGACCAGGACACAAGAGGATGGTGAACAAGAGGACGATCGGGGAACGCGCAGGCGGCGGCGCGTGATGCATCAACGGAGAGTGAACTGAACCAAAGCAGGCCGAGTCTTTTTCTGCGGGCTGACAAGGGGGGGAGACCACAGGGTGCAATCCGAATCGTGTTGCCGTTGTGAAATCAGGGACCGCCCAATCAGCGACGTCGCTTATGAGGGCCGCAGGGGGTCTCGTATTCGGGTTCTGCTTGCACCTTTTTTGCGAAATGGGCACGGGTGACATCTATGATCTGGTTCATGCCACGCCGCGTCGCGCGGAGGAGGCTGGCTACGAATGCGAATAAGAGGCACATATGGATACTAGACGGGGTGATTTATCTACTGATATCTCTAAACAACTTATAGCACTCCCTCAACATGCGAGGTATAGCCATCTTCCACCACGGCCGTCACGAATTCCAAGTCGGCAGCTTCTCTGGCCGTGCTCAGCACCGCGCCGCTTGAAACAAGCACGGGGGGACGGAAGGGGGGATTTCTGAAGTGTCTGTAAAAGGTAAAAGGGAACAACTAAAGAGGAGATTTGTTCGAGGCATACGGTTTATGCTCTGCTTGCTGCAGGAACTGGCAGCAACATGCCCCACCATGGCTCTCAATCTTCTCGACAGAGAGGCAGCAGCTGAACACGTTATGTATGCATCACACGCACAAGGGCGACCCGTTGGGCGCAGCTGACTGCTGCTGGTGGGTGGTGGTGGTGGTGGTCGTGGTGGTGGTGGTGGTCGTCGTCGTCGTGCTCGTGCTCGTGTCTGGCCTGATCCGACTGCGCGACCACCAAAAAAAGAATGGCCAATCAGCAGGACGTCCCGCAGAGGATGGAGGGGCGGGAGTGCTCACCGCCGCATGATGGCGAGGGCGAGGGTCTGCAGGATCTATGCACTGTACCAAGAACTATGGCCAAGCGGGGAAGCACAGTCTCATAAAGAATCTCCGCACTGTACAGCCACTACCTTGCCTGCTCAGCGACCCCCACCCATCAAACACCGTACATACATACACACGGAACGCAGCCTCCCTCCCCAGAGCGGCTCTCTCTCGTGCCCAATGGTCCATGCCCCCACAGCAGGCGGCGCGAACTGCATCTGGCTCAACTACGGAGTACGGACTACTACATACGCTCATGTCAAAGCCCACCAGTTCACCAGTCCCGACTTCGCTCTTATAACTATCATCTTCTCCCATTTTTATCTTCGTCCCTCGCCTCCATCTCGTAAACTATCTCGCAAACTAACTACACCCATTATTTCCCTCTGGCAGCAGCTGCCTCTTGTTCCTGTTCGACGCGACCGGGACATCGCCCACGGGATCATCGTCAAGTGACATCTCGCGATAAGGCGGGGTTCGCCCGAAACGTTGGGGTGCGTGCCGTCATCGTACTCGCATCATCACCTCCCTCTCGTCGTCGAAACCGATCTTGTTTTTGATTACACACGAATAAGACGTGTCGCTCTACGGCGGTTCTCTTGGGGAAAAGAACAAAAAATAAAATACTCATCACATTCGTCTTCGTGATGGAGCAGAGTATGAGCCAGCCCAGCCCGCCGCCCGGTAGCCGATCGCAGCCCAGTCCCTCCCGATCCAGCCCCGGTACGTCTCATCCACGTCGATTCGAAGGTATGCATATATCCCTTCGTCGGCCAAGTCAGCCAAGTCAGCCTTCTAACCTTTCGCAGAATCCTGGGTCGAAGTTGCATCGCAGCCTTCTTCCTCGTCTCTCTCCAGCGTCGCTGATGAGATCGTCACGACTGGTCTCACGGTCGCAGGTCCGTCCCATCGCCGCCGTCGCCTGCAGAGCTCCGCCCGATCCTCAAGATTGCCTCACCAACAGACCGCATCTCACGCTGCGGGCACCGGCAGCCAGGAGGAATATGATGAGAGCGAGAGCGACGACGATAGACTGCTGGCGAGCTCGGCGGAAAACATCCACACGTCGCCAGAAGTGGTAGAGGATGTCTCGGAGGCCGAGTCGGACTCGGACGGGGACGATGTCACTGCACTCGGTCGTGCATCCGATCGGCCTGTTTTCAGACCGCAACCAAATGCCTTTTCCCACCCGCCCGTGAACGGGCCGCAAAGAAGCCGCCCGGCGACCTCAAGCATGCCTCCTCATCCTCACAGCGGATTCACCAGGCCTTCGTTTTCCCAAAGATCACAGACCCGGGTCCATCGGGGAGGACCGCCCTTCATGTCACCATCCGTTCGCGAGGACAATGACGCAGCGTTGAGAGCATCCTTGACCACCCTCTTGTCGTGCGCTGCCGCTGCGCGTGGATTACCAAAATCCAAGGAGGAAGCCGAGGCTTGGCGAGCGAGCCGCAGCGGCGTAGCGCCCAGCGCCCAGCCCATGGAGTTGCGTTTTATGCCCGAGTCGGAGCTGATGCAGGAAGAGGCACGACGTCATCAGCCAGCAGCCAATGAAGCCAGACGAAGGGCGGGAAACTCGTCATCCAGATCGCCAACCAGGGCGGGCACCACAACTGAAAAATCAAAGAGATCAGTGTCAGCTGGCCGCAGCCCCAGGGCAAGCAAAAAGAAGAAGGTCACCGCGACTTCAGAGGACACTCTCATCTCACCCACCCTCTTTACATGGGTAGTTAGCGCCGGTGTCGTCGTCCTCGTCTCCGTCGTCGGCTTCGGAGCCGGATACGTCATCGGCCGTGAAGTCGGACGCCAAGAAGCACAAGACGCCCTATCGGCGAGCATGAGCGCCGCGAACGAGACTTCCCAGACCGGACGCGAAATGATCCGCAGCTCCAGTGGGCTTCGGAAACTAAGATGGGGAGCCGGCGCTGTGAGTCGAAGCATTGCTGCACAGGCTTGAGCCGAGTTTCTCCACCGAGAAAAGAAGAAAGAAAGAAAGAAAGAAAGAAGAGATTGGCAACTTTGCAACTGGCTGTCGTACAGGACGTAAACTCTTGGACTGAGTTTTCTTTTTGCTTGATTGAATCTGGATTTTGCATCATGAAATGGACTTGGTCCCGTAATAAGTGGGATATGACAGGAATGGACATTTGAAAGCAGGTACCCCCGGGGTGGGATATGGGATAGGGGAGCAAAGGCTCGCTCGAAGCGGAAGAGAGCGAGCCGTTCTTTTTTGGATTCACGACTTGCAAGTCGGGGTTGGGAAAGTATTGGAAACCATTCATGCAGTTGAGGAGCTAATAAATCAATCACCCCTGCCACATATAACGAGTTGGTCAATTTGAACATCTTGGCAGTGACAAGTGGTCATGTACCTGTACATGTGTACCTAGATGAGCCGTGCGTGCGCTCCAAGTCTTTCGTAGCTTGCTTGCCAACAGCAAGTCGTCTTCACAGTGAACACGACACTTCAACTTATTGATAACAAAAGCATGTTGATGACTTTTCCTTGCCTTGACGCCAAGAGATCCTATGGAAATATGCAAAAGTGCAAGCACCTTAATAGTAGAATAGATTACTCACCTAGTACATTACACCAGTGGGAACTGTTACAAAAGTAAAACAAAAAAAAAACAAAAAAAAAAGACAGAGGAAAGATAATGGCATCATTTACAAGCAAGCTTCAGGGTGGTTTTTTTTCTTCAAGGCAGGATTTGCGCGACGTCATGTCACTCACAAGCTTCAAGTTGTTGCGATTGCAAGAGCCCCCAGGTGTCTCAGAAGTCTTTCGTGCAAAACCTTGCGGTTGAACTTGTCTCAGGGAACCCTCGAGAACAGCACAACACCTTTTTCTTTTCCTTTTCTTGCGAAAAGGTGAACAAAGGTTTCAAGGCAGGCATGTCAAATCCCTCAGAATCCCATTGGTAAATGCATGTCGTGTAAAACGACGCAAGTTTCTCGAACAGCCCACGTCAAAAAGCCATGGCAAAAAGAGCCATCCAGCGCCGTCGTCTTCGAAAAGAAGAACCCTGTCGCCACGAGCCCACGGATCAAGTGTACCAACCCCCCCGAGGTCTATCGCCGCCTTTTCATGAATAGAAGAGACGACTTCTCAAAGCCCACAGGCATAACGTTGTATGAAACGCTGCCGCCAACTTGTTTTGAATAATGACAGCCCACAAAAGCCCACTGATGCAGCAAAGCCCGCTGAAGCCCTCATGTGCATGCCCTCTCTTTAATCAAAGGTCATCTTGGTGCCAGCAAAGCTTGAAGGAGTTCGGTTGGCACCAGTTCCAAATCCACCACGACCTCCTCCGGAGCCACCGCGTCCACCACGGCCACGATCACCACCACGGCCTCGGCCACCTCCCCGTCCACCGAATCCGCCACCGCCGCCGCGACCACCACCACGGCCGCCACCAAAACCACCACCCTCACGAGGAGGACGAGAGCTGGCAAAGTCCAGACGGACGCTGCGAGTCATTCTGCCACTGCCAATGGCGGTGCCGTTCAACTGCTCAAAGACGGTCTTGGCGTCTTCAATCGAGTTGAAACTAACGTAACCAAAGCCCTTCAAGTTTCCAGAATCACTAGTGGCATGATGATTAGTATCTAGAATGGTTTCACAGGCAAGAAAACGTATATAAAAACGTACGGGTCTGTAGGCAAGCGAACACTGGTGACTTCGGCAACGTCGCTGAAGAATTGTCGAACGGAATCCTGATCGACATCGAAGGGCAAGTTGCCAACGAAGAGAGTGTCACTAGGGGGGCTGACAGTGTCGCCGTGCTTCTTGGCGCGATCGGTCGCACGATCGCGAGGGTTGCCCTCGGCGGGACGAGCGTTTGCATAGTCCAAGTTCAGGGCACGGTTGTCAAGCTCAAAGCCCTGCATGGCGTCGTAGGCCTTGCTAGCATTGGCACCGCTGTCGAAGTCAACGTATCCGAATCCACGGCTGCGACCGCCCATCTTATCAGTGACAACACGAGCACCGACCAGGCCCTCAAATTTCTTGAAAGCCTCGTGGAGGGCGTTGTCGTCAATGTTCCAGCTCAAGTTACCAGCGAACAAGGTGGGAGCACCTTCCTCGTCAGTCTTGGCCTTCTTGGGAGTAGAGTCGATCTCGTGGTCGGCCTTGCGCTTCTTGGAAGCTGAAGCATCCTCAGACACGATCTTGGCTTCGTCAGACTCCTCGGAGTCGTCCTCAGAGTCATCTGAATCGTCCTCAGAATCATCTGAATCTTCCTCTGAATCATCAGAGTCAGAGTCCTCCTAAATGGGTTAGGTCAGTAAACAAGATGGGTTCTTTCGGATTGCATGTATTGACCAACCTTGGCATCAGCCTTCTTTTCGTCACTCTCCTCATCAGAGTCGGAGGAGTCCGAAGAGTCTGAAGAGTCGGCAGTCTCAACTTTGGCCTTTCCGTTGGCCTCGGGTTTAGCATTCTCCTCCTCGGACTCGCTGTCAGAGTCGGAGTCAGAGCCGGACTCGGACTCAGATTCAGCCTTCTTGGCAGCCTGGGCCTTGCCCTTGGTGACAGGCTTCTTGGTCTCAGCCTCAGACTCACTGTCAGACTCAGAGTCAGACTCGGTCTCGGCCTTCTTAGTGGCTTTGACAGCCTTAGTCTTGTCATTGGCCGCGGCCTTCTTGACAGTCTTTTTCTCGACCTCAGACTCAGAGGAGTCGGAGTCGGAGCTAGCAGCGTCGCTCTCGCTCTCAGAGTCAGACGAAGGCTCAGGTGCAGGTTCAACGACCTTCTTCTTCTTCTTAGGGACCTCCTTCTCCTTGACTACTTTGTTGGCAGCAGCTTTGGCAATGTCCTTGGACTTGGTCTTGGAAGACTGGGAAGACTTGGAAACGCCAGCATTCTTGACAACAGAGACGGCATTAGCCTTCTTGCTCTCCTTGGTCTTTGACTTGGCCATTGTGAATGTGAATGATAATAAATCAATGGGATAGATGCAAGAAGAAGAAAATATGAGAAAAAAATGGCATAGGCAAAGATGCAAAATTCCCAGAGATGAGTGTTGAGGGAAAAAGAAAATGGAGGGGGCAGCAGCTCGCCTTGTATTTTTTTTTCTGCCCGCCTGGCTGGAAGGTTTGGTCCCTTTGCGCGGTGTAGAGTTTTTTTTTTTTTTTTTCACATGGCAAAATGTGGGGCGCTCGTAGGCGGTGAGCTCGATAAGAGGTACGTACCTTTTTCAACCGAACGCCTGAACATTGAGGCACTTCAACTCAGCGTGCAGCCGAAGTGATCTTCTGTTGGTGGTCATACAATCAGCTCCAAATCAGCGATCTTGTCTTCCGCCCGTTCCACCAAGCAACGACGAAGACGACGCCCGGAATCAGAGGAAGTTGTAAAAAAAAAAAAAAACACTTCGCACCTGCCGCCATGCCTACTCCCGAATCCGAGCTTTTCAAGAGCCAAAAGCCCCAGGTCGCGCCGACCTTTAATGGCATAGACTACGACGATACCAAGGCTTTCAAGGCGGCCGAGGACGCCATAATCCGAGAACAATGGGTCGGCGCCATGAAGACGCGAATCGTGGGGGAGGAATTGGGCAAATGTTATATGCGTGAGGGCGTCAATCACTTGGAGAACTGCGGCGAACTACGAGGTGAGCGCCAATATTGACTCATCAAGAAATGCCATGGGTCAGTCACATGCTGACAGATAGGAACTTTCAGAGAAATACCTGCAACTCCTTTCCACAAACAAGATCAAGGGCACCAAGTTCATCCAACAAAACTACCTTGAGCAGAAGGACCAGGAACTCGATATGGCGGCTCGAGTGCACACCACTGATAAGATTGCCAAGTTGAACCACGGCCGTTTCTCGTCATGAGAAGGTCACTGGAGTGGGATGGGACGGAATATCCGAGATTCGGAAAGAAGGCCAGCGATCGTAGCATGCTGGGTATTGTAGGACCCAAGTTGCCAGGGATTTGTGTTAACGTGTATCGGATTCAAGAGACTTGAACGATATGCCGCTAGTGGTCTTGAACAGAAGCCAACACTTGGATCCTGTCACGAGTGTGTATATAAGCAGGAATAAATATTCACCAACCAATGCTTTTTTTTCCCAAATCAGTCTTCTACTTTTCTTTATCAATAGTGCAGTGTTTGTTCTTGGAAGCTCGGCCCAGCTCTGCGGCAGTGGGGGAAGTGAAGCTCGCAAGGCTGCGCGAGGTTGTCGCGCCCACCTCTCCCCCCCATTGGCCCAATTCTCCACGTCCCTATGTCTTCCTAAATGTTGGGCAGCGTCCGACAAGCCTTGTCTGCACCCCTACAAAACTGTCATCGCGAACCTCCTCAAACCACAGCACATCATGTTCTGCACAAGGTGCATCCGTGCCGGTGCCATAAGGCAACGGCTTCCACTGATCCGACAATTCCACGCATCAACGCACATTCGCTCGGCCGAATCCAAACCCTCGTCGCCAGCGAACGACATCCCAGAATCATCAACTCAACGTTCGATCTGCACCGAGGGCACAGTTCTTTCTGGACTCAATTACTCCAAGGGGGGCCAAGACCCCGTGGCTAAGAAGGACGAAGAGTACCCCGAATGGCTGTGGTCATGTCTGGACGTCATGAAGAAGGCGGACGCTGCTGACGAAAACGCCGGAGACGAATTCTGTACGTCTTTACTCTTTGCTTTATTATCCATCCCCCCTTTCAAAGAACAATGGCTCTTTTTCCGTTCATACATGGTCTTTTTAGATGCTATGAAGACTAACGAAATGTGTAGCCAAATCCAAGAAGCAACGAAAAATTGCTGCGAAGCGACAAAAGGCGCTCGAGGCCAAGCTTCTCGCCGAGGGTAACCTCGAAGCCTTGGCTCCCAAGATTCCCATTCAGCATCAGTCAATTAACCTTCCAGGCGACGAGGGTGGAAGTGTTGCGGATAACATCGCGGCTGCCGAGAAGCGAGAGGAGCTGAAGAAGGCTATGCGAAAGGAAAGAAAGGCTAAGATCAAGGAGGCCAATTACTTGAAGTCTATGTAAGGCATTGCGTCGGGGTGCCCAACTGTACAACATTGTTTGAGAGCAAATATAACACGTCATATACTGCATATTTTGTAACTTGATCAAATTCATCTCGCTACGTCGTCCCAAAACAACGTGGTTTTTGCTGTTCTCAACATCGAGGCATCTGCGCATGGCTACTCTCACAGCGACATGATATTTTGTCTATATGATAGTTCGTAGTCAAAAGCTTTTTGGCCATTGGGGCACAAGGGGCCGCTAGAGGGACCCTCATATGAAAAGTTGTAGATGAGCCGTTACACTACCTAACACAAATCAAATTGACTTCTGGTCATTTCTTGTCGTATGCAATCAAAGTGCATTAAGATCCAGGGGCACACTGCTACCTCTGCCAGCTCTGTACTTCTTCGGGCCTCCGATGAAATCTCTTGGCTTTGGCAACAAGCTGTCATCTTTAAACTGCCATCTTTGGTCATTCACAACTGTCCTTCCCCCGCTACTGGGGCTCGGCGAATGCGATGATTGTCGACTTTGACCCGAGTTGGCGCCATTGACAGACAGGGTGTATGAGCTGGGATCTAGAATGCTGTGAAGTAGGGAGGATCCCCTGGTCCGCGACTGAGGTGGAGGCGGTGGTGATTGCGATGTAGGCGCCAATGGGGCTGCACTCGGTGGAGGAGGAGGGGGAGTGGCCAAGTTTGGTGACAGTGCAGATGCCGAGCTGGCTGGAGGTGGAGGAGGCGGCGGCGGTTGAGCTCGAGAAGAAGGAGAGCCCGAGGGCAGAGGAGGTGCAGAGGCGGGTGGTGGTGGAGGAGGCGCAGCTGGGGTTGATGCTGAAGAAGTCGAGGCTTGTGGGTGGTGGTGGTGGTGGTGGAGGAGGAGGAGGAGCGGATGGAGTCGGCGCTGCGCTTGACGGAGGCGGCGGCGGTGCAGCGCCAGCTGGAGGAATGGCCTTTGACGATGGCTTTCGTGTTGTTGGCAAAGGCGGCGGTTTCTTGCCTATCGGTGGAGGAGGTGGTTTTGATCCTCCAAGTGGTGTCAATCTGCGTAGACTGCTGGCACCACGCGGAGGTGGTATATGGGGGCCACGGCCAGGTGTAGCAGAAGCCGCGCCTCCTGGTGGTAGAGGAGCACCTGAAGGTTTGAATGCTGATATCCTAGACTCCCCAGGATCGGACAAATACGAGGCACCTGAAGTTGCGCCGGTATCTACACCTCCTCCACGCTTCTTCAATTTGGGCATGCCGCCAGCGAACAGGCCACCGAGTTGAGGGGCAGAATCCAATGCAGGGGCTAATGCCTGACCAGCTCCTTGATCACTATTGCTTCGTGCTCGACTTCCGGGTGCTGGAGGCACAGGACCACCGGGAATGGGAGGTGCACCGCCGACCGGAGGACCGCTTGACGATGTTCTGTTGCCTACCATCGGAGCAGACCGATCATTGGTGGCAGCTTTTTTTAGGGATTTCCCCTTTTGAATATCAGACAGCAAGGCATTCTAAGAGAAACCGAAATGTCAGTCATTGGCTTGGTAAGTTGAACAATGAGTACTTACTTTATTGCCTGGATCAGGAGGAGGTCGTGCTGGAAGCCCAGCTCCTCCAGGCGGTGGTGGTGGAGGAGGGGGGGGAGGTGCCGGCATTTTCGAGGTTCAAATAAGAAAGCTGAAGATAGTAGAGGCTGCCCAGGGGTCGGTCGCGAGGTCGGTCGCGAGGTCGGTCGCGAGGTCGAGGTACGGCGATAGATTTTAGGCAGCGGGGGCAAGGAAGCAGAGCAATTTGCTGCCTCACGGCCTCGCGACTTGGTAAAGGGAGAGTCACGATACTTTTGGCCGCTGATCGAGTTGTTCGACTGCTGTTCCGTAGCAAATCGATCGGTTGAGTTGGTAAGAGTTGGTAAGCCGGGTTGGATCGTCGAGATGGAAAGATGCAAGTTTATGACCATTGGTCGTTGGAGCTTGCGCCAGGTTTCGTCATCCGCTGTTCAGGGCCAGTTCTGTTGTTTGACCTGAGCCACAAGCCACACTGAGATAGTAAATGTGGAGACCAACCAGACCCTTGTCCAGAGAGCCTTTCCGGCAAGGGCGAGACGATTGAATTTGCGAATTGTCATAACCTCCAACAAACATCTGCACCAACCATTGCGCGAGGCGCAAGCTCAGCTTGCCACACTAAACATGAGGCGGGCATCACCTCGAAGCCTCGGCTTCATCTGCGAGTCCTGTGCCTTGACGCCGACTCGAGCACGACGGTTCATCGGTCCCCGTCTTGCCTCTCCACGAAACACTAAGATCCCAAAGCTTCTCAACTGGACGACATCCGCACCGAGACGGGCATCCACGGCTGCATTTTGCTCCGAAAGCGATCGCGAGTCCCCTCCAGGCCAGACGACCCATCCCTCCGCCAAGACACCTGCTCCCATCACCGAACCCGCAGGCCTCGCTCGAGTAGCCGAAGACAGCAACAAGAAGTTCCTCTCTGTGGAAGGCATCCCCGCGCCTCAGTTGACCAGTACTACTCTCCAATCGTGTCTCCGCGCCGCTGCCGCCCTGCATCCTCAGCTGAAACGCGCAGAGGCACAGACCAAAGCCTCGGCCTCGAAGCTCGTCACCCTCGGAGCCGAGCGAACCGGTGCGAGAATACCCATCGACGCCAAGATCCAAGACGCTGTCAACAGGATATCCCACGCCGCATACACAATCATGACGCATCCCAACGTCGAGATGACGCCTGAATCCCTGGAGCTCTACGTCCAGATCCAGGCACAGCTCGGGCGGCCAGAATCACTCCCCTCCATCCTGGAGCTCTACGCCACAAAGGCCAAGCCCGTCGTCAAGGACGGCCAAGTCACACATGTCAAGCAGAACGCCAACGCGGCATCCCGAGCTATCGAAGAAGGTGTCGCTAGCACAGCGCTTCAAACGGCCATTGAAGCAAAGAACCTCGATGCCTCTCTCGGCATCATCGAGGCAGCGTATTGCGTGCCTGCATTCAAGCGCCAGAAGCTCATCCGACACGGCACAGCGCCGGCCATCGGCCTCGCCACTCTTCCCCTCGGTATATTTGGATTATCCACCGCCTACGCAGCCTACTGGCAGAACACGATGGATATCTCAACCGCCACGGGACTCGGCGTGGCCGGGATTTCGGGCTACTTGTTCGTCGTGGGGTCGCTTGGTGTCATCGCCAAGTTGAGCAACAAGGATCAGATGAAGCGAGTGACCTGGGCCCCTGGAACGCCTCTCCGCCATCGCTGGCTAAGGGAGGATGAGCGAGCCGCCCTTGATAAAGTCGCCTGCGCGTGGGGTTTCAAAGAGCCCTGGAGACATGGCGAGGAGACGGGTCCCGAGTGGGAAGGATTGAGAGAGTACATGGGGTACAGACAGATGTTGCTGGATCGCGTAGAGTTCATGGATGGCATGGGCTGAAAGCCCTGCTGTTGTTCAAGGTTTTTTTTACCCCGACTTACCCCCTTTTGAACTATCTGCACCAAATAGTGTTATCATTGTGAAGCAAAAACATCGCTCGTGTAAAAATCTCCCCCCCCCCAAAAAAAAATGATGCATTCCCTCTGCCGCCCCGCCATACGTCGAATCCCGTTCCCGTCCAGCCCACCTGTCCTGATAGGGAAGTCATTGTTTTCCTCGCAGCGCAACCGTTTGACCGCCACCATTAACACTCACTCGGTAGTTCTGGAATAGTTCTTGACTGAGCGCCGTACGAATGGGTTGGGTCGTTGGAAAGCCGGGGGGGGGCTTTTGCGCAGCTAACGAGTAACATCGGGGGAAGCTGAGGGTGGTGGCTCTCATGATGGGAGGTAGGTAGGTATTTGCGATACTATACGGCTCATGGCGAGACTCTCTTGTCGATGTACTTGATTTGTCATGATGTGAACGTGAAGGTAGGTAGGTATGTGCGAGACTGAGAGCACGTGAGAATCGCTCACAATCCTCCTAGGGCAAAGACGAGCATCAAAAACTCTCTTTTGATTGACGGGCAATTCGCTCTTTCATACGGGGTTGCACTGTCTACATGACTCGCCTCACCCGATACCTTGATACATCCTTTATTCCAGCTTCGCCTTCTCTAGCCCATCCTGGGAGTTCAGAAGATTTCCCCCTTTTTTTTTCCCTGAGATTTTGGATGGGACAAGATGTTAATTGAGAGCATGTATAGACAGTAGAAAACATATGTTGGGCCTATGCTGAGAGTATTCTATAGTACAAGTGGCTACATGCATCATCGCATCATCATATAACAGAGCGGCATCATCTCGAGCAGACCTTGCCTGGAACGAACAAATGAACAGGTTCTCTCATAATGCAGTGAGCCCCGATCCGACCATCCCCCCTCCTTGCCTCCTTCCTTTGTTAACACCAGAGAGGAAAAGCTCATGCAAAAGTGAAAGATAAGACTGGGCTCGCTCAACGCGCGACGTATTTCGGACATGACCAATCCAACTACGCGGCTACTCGTGATACCCACAGGGGCGTCGACTCGAATTCAGCGTCCTTGTACTGGCGCTTGCGGGCTCGGTACAGTTTGAGTCCCAGCTCATGCTCTTCTCTCTGGATATCGGCCAGTTCTTGTCGAAGATTGTCAACTTTCTGCTTCTCTTCTTCTCTTTTGCGCATGACTTGATGACTGGCCAACAAGTTGTCCTGCGGCATGAGTTCCGTCATCTGTTTGATGCTCTTCTCGATATTGACTCGAAGGTGGAAGAGACCACTTATTTGTGCATCAAGTCGGGAAACAAGATCGCCGCTCTTTCCCTGGTGAGGCGCGAGCGGAAGAGGCTTCGATGTAGAAAGAGAAGAGGACCGGCGGTCTGTCGATTCGGTGTCACTGATGGATCGGGTTTGAGAGGCCTGGTTCCGGCGGTCGAAAAAGTCACGCTGCGATTCTTCCGTTGGCGCGTAAGAACTCGACATTTCAATGACTACCGGTTG
This sequence comes from Epichloe amarillans, assembly GCA_024072835.1. Classification (NCBI taxonomy): domain Eukaryota; kingdom Fungi; phylum Ascomycota; class Sordariomycetes; order Hypocreales; family Clavicipitaceae; genus Epichloe; species Epichloe amarillans. The sequence continues at coordinate 1,561,517 of CP099635.1, read as the reverse complement.
TTCTGAGCCAGACGACCAGCTTCGTCCGCCTGCGATAGGTCTACTGCGAGCCATCACGCCGAGGACGGGTGGAAGGATGGGAAGCGGTGGTACGTCTTCTTCACTAGACACTCGGGGCGTCCCTGGATTCGAGGTTGCATAAGTCGTGATGCTGAAACGCGAAGGCGGCGGGACCCATGCAGCCTCAGAACGGGAGTCTGAGGGTATGTGGGCGGCACGGTCCCCCGGGGTTTCAGCACCGCTTGATAGGTTGGTGTCCAAAAGTTTGTAATTCGATGCAGGGCTTATTATATGTGATGAAGTGGGAGCGGGTTTCCTCTTTATGACATTGAGAGAAGAGCGGATCGATTCTGGTGGATGGGATCCGAGAGCCCAGGTCTTAAGATCAGGGGGAGGGGCATTGTAAGATATAGCTTCTTGAGTCAACATGTCATTGTGCGGAGGACTGGGATATGCCTTCTCAGGTGTTGGAAGTTGTTGCTGCACGCTCGATTGAGCTGGCGGAGTTATTGATTTCTTGGGCTTGTTCTTGGAGCTGACTTGGAGCAGCCTTCGCATAGCATTTCCGCCAGTACTGGTAATCAGTGTTTCAGCTCCAAGGGGTACGGCTCCAGGTTTTCCGGCATGGCCAGCCCCTTGATTATCTTTCGGGGGGAAAATCAACGGTGCAACATGTAAATCGTCCCCGACGGGTTGCATCATGGCGGATCGACCACTTGCACCGTTCCATCGAGGGCGACTGTCGATGGCAGTCGATTTTGTCTTGCCGGCGAGCCGCAATCGCCGGCCTAAAGATGGAGGAGACGAAGCCTTGGTGCGGTCATTCCCCGTGGAGGTTATTGTCGTGTTAAACGCATGCAGGTGTTCGGCCCCTGCGGATTCTTGCCACGCTTTGTCGTTTTCAGAATAGGCGATGGCCTGCCTCATGTGAGCCTGTTGATTCCGTACCCTGTCATCTGCAGGTGGCATAACCTGACGTCGTGGTTGCGGCACAGTATTGTGCACTCGAGCCCCAGCCTGACTCAGTCTTGTACTACTGACTTGCCGCTGCTGAGATGGTAGATTGCATGTATCACGACGGCTTCCAGTTGACACTTTGCTTTGAACATTGTCCGAGTCGTTTTCTATGGGCGAAACGTCTCCCGCTCCTAGCCTGTACATGAGCCAAATTAGCATTTCCGCATTGCGGCTTGTCAGTCGCCCAGTGTCATTGGCAACCTTCTGGGCGAAATTTGTGGCACGTTGCAACTTACTCGTCTCCAACGACATGGATTTCTGGTGAGCTGGGAGGTGATATTTGTAGAGCGGCAGAGCCGCGAGTTCTGTTAGAGGAAGCCAGCTTGTACTGCGGCGTAGGGGGTGATAGTTCCCCGTCACTATGACTATAAACTGAAGACGTTGGTCGCCAAGCAGTATTGTTTCTTCGTCGCTCTCTATGCTGTAGTCTCCGGGAACTTTGTCGTGTTGGAACTACATCAGGGCGTACTGATCCATAATCGTTTTGCGAAGGCAGCACACTGGTATCGAACAAAGCAAGATTAGTGTCAAGATTTCGGATGAAATGACGCGCGTGCAGACATTTTTTTCCTGTTCGGTTCCAAACTTGGCCAGGTCCCTGGTCCCTGCAGAGAACCTATGCAGCTGGCCTCAAAACCCAGTGAGGAGTCAGTCCCATCAACACCCCTTCCTTCACTTGAATAAACAGACACACAACAGATGAACCATGGCGAATCAGCCTACGACATCGAAGCGACATCAAAACCAAGCCCGGCTTGCTGGTCAAAATAGCCCACCCCCCCGCGGCAAAAAGAGTGGGTTCGGGATTGCGCGCCACAGTGAGAGACACTCTTGTGAGTTCTCGGCACTTGTTGACGCAAGGAAATGGGGCAGAGAATTTTACTTACACATCGGTATACTGGCGTCGAGGCACGACTCTGCCTCTTTGGAGTGCGTACCGCTTCGGGCCTTTGGTGTTTGAATTGGAGATGCCGAGAGCGTCAAGGGGTTGTAGAATGTCGTCCTCATCGAGATGTGCCCAATATGCACCGTCCGGTCTGACAACTCGCGTATGCCTTGGAGTCACGGGCTGCTCAGGTGCACCGCCAGGACCATCACCCCCGGATGGCCGGCCCAGGGTTGAGATGGCTGTAGGTGAATGAGTGGCAAGGCGATGGTCCCCCATGGTGGGTGAGTGGGCGGGTGCGTGGTTGGCTTTGAACGTGAGGCGACTGGTTGAAAGGGCGGATCGGGTTCGCTTGCAGTACGGAGACTCCGGATGAAGCTGCCACGAACAAGCTTCGCTGTGCCTCTCACTACCTCCTTGGTGCCTGAGTAGACAGACAGTACGGATTACTCCGTAGACGGACAAAGCTTTCTTGTCAACTTGTCAACTTGATCCTCTGTTCGGCAGTACGGACTGTGTCCGATGCCTTTGTTTCATCCAGGTTGTTTGTTGAGGGAATTGGTGATCAAATGGCACCACGCAACTCGGCACGCGGCGCGGCAAGAACCTGGCGGGCGGTGGTGCTTTCCCTCACTGCTTCGAATGCAAACATATGTGCACGTGCACAGCAAATAAATACTCCAGTGCCGGTTGTCGTGCAATTCGAAATCTCGCGTGCTCGTTCAAATGAAAAGAAGTTGGGACACGCAATCCTCCTGGCAGCTGCCGTTGTACGGATTATATCAATAGATTTATTTGATCCACGTTGAGCAGCAGTATGATTAACAGGGGATAGATGACCCCATGTCTTGGGCCTCTGGCCACCGTCCATCGACAAACAAAAGCCAAGGTTAACCTTGTTCTCGACCCATGCAGGACTCAGGGTCTTCTCAATTCACAGGCCAATTCCGCACTCACGGCCGCTGGTGGCACAAATTTCATACTCGTCTCTCATCGCACAGACTGCTCGTCTTGTCGTCTTGTCGTCTTGTCGTCTTGTCGTCTTTGTCGAGTCTACGTACTACTAGTGTGAGACCAGCAGTGAGGGGTCCTCGGACCTCCGCACAGGCGCCTGGCTGGCTGGCTTCTTCGTTCACTGCTTCGTCTCCAACAAATTACCTGAGCCCACGGATGGGAGGGCATCGGATGGGGCGATGAGAAGGAGCCAGATCAAACAACGGGCCGCCTAGACGAGGGCCCCCCCCCCCCCAGGGCCTCCTTCGGCCATCCACAACGGCTTTTTCGGGCGCTTCTGGGTACTGACTACTGACGAGGCTCTACCCGTCACCGTACACAACTCGTGGCAGTTGGTTACATCGTCGTTTCAGGATCGCGGCCTGATGACGAGACTGACTGTGCTTTGGCGCCGATCGGCAAAGATGCGCTCTTAGCCAGGGCATAGGACATATGATTGCCACACAATGGTAGTAGGCATTCATGGTCAACAGCGCATTGCTTGTGGCCTAAAGCAACATACGATTGAAGCCGCAAGCTGATATCGTATGAACGACTCTGTGGTTGTAAAGGCAAAGCCTAGGCGCGGCTGATTCTCGAGTCGAGGGCTCGAGTTCTGAAGAGCGTGTTATTAGGCTCGGCTCGGAACAAACCAGATAACAACAACAGTCCGAAGCCAAAGACAAGCGGGACCACTTCCTCACCGTCGATTGTCAGGGCAGGAGCGACAGCGGCTGTTTCAGGCCCAGGTGCACATCCTCCAATTAAATCTACTCTACGGAGTACATATGAACTTGGTTAAAGACGCGATAACCAAAACAAGTGGGGCGTGGCACGATTGTTTTTATTCTGCTGGTGCTCTTTGCTGTCAGATCATGGCCGCTTTGGTCTTTTCCGTGACTCCCTGGTGGGCGGGAGAGGTCCTGCGACTACTGCTGTGTCAAGAGCCAGATACGAAAAATGCTTTCACGGCTGGGAAAGATCAGCCAAGAATAAAGTGTTAAATCATTCAATCGCATTACATCATGGGTATGTTACATGATGTCCCCTCCCCCCGACGCTATCACGTCCATTCATTCAAGACATAGCTCCGCAGCTCCTTTCTTTTCGCGGCATCTTGGGAGGCTTTTGCTGTTCTGAGCTCATCCGTTCCGTTGAGATACAATGCTTTTTCTTTACTTTAGAAACCCGCAGTCCATAGCAGAAGAGCACCCAGCACCAACCCCCAGCACCAACAACAAATGCCACCCGAAGCGCTCGCAGCCCGTCCACCAGCAGCACCCCTGGCTCCCGAACCAGACCCGTCCGCGCTACCGTCGTGCTCGACCCTGAATTCCACTGTCAGCCCCGAGGGCGAGCATGTCGTTCCGGCGGCGCAGTTCATCGCCGGGCTCCAACGTCCGCTCGCGCAGCGCTGGAACCACGTCGTCATGCAGTTCCATTGTCCTTCCTGCGAGCAAGACGAACCCACTGCTTCCTCTCGTCTGGATATCTTGTTTGTCCAGGTGTGCGGTTCAATCGACTGGGTATATGCGAGCGGTAAAGATGCAATTGCAGACAGAAAAGCGAAGAAGAGTGGAAAGGGCAGCATCCTCGGGGATATTTGTGCGCGAGACACCATTTTCCTACAGGGTAGGAGGTGGGTGGGTGGGTGGGTGGGTGGGTCTCTGGCAAGTACGGAATAGATCCAACAAATCCTGGCTTTCCCGAAAGGAGTTTCTTTCTTGGCTTGACGGTTGAAAAACACAGTATATCAAGTCTTGAGTGAAAGAGAAGGAAGAAAAAAAAAACAGTTGAACAACAAAGAACAGAAGCACACGTGTCCGGCACTTCTACAAACCGGTCGCAGCGCAGCTCCCATTTTAACCTGACCGCACAATCAGCGACAAAGGGCCTGGCGCAACAACAGATTTGCTGCCCAGCGTGGGGTCGGGGCAGTCCCATCAGACGACAAACTGTCTCAAGGTATATAATTATAGTAAGTGATAATGTACGTACAAATTAGTGGCCAGTCGGCTGCGCCTCTTTTCGTGTGCAATACAAACCGCAAGGAAGCGTTGCTTTTCGGATTGGGCAGAGAACCCACTCCCGATGTTGGCAAGTCCGCTGATGCCTGATGAGGAACCGGGGCGGGGAGGCTTCCGAACGGGGCTGCTTGATGAGCGGTATCCGAGTTCTTCACGATAGCACAGCATTGATTCATGGGAACTTGAAAAAAAAATTAATAAAAAAAGGGGTGGGGAGGGGGAGTGTTTCTTCAACGACGGTAAACAAACTCGTTGCCATATCATTCCAGCCCCCCCGCCCCCGCCAGCAACAACACGAAAATAGAAAGAGCCAAGTCACTCCTCGAATCTACATAAACCAGCTAACCCCCGTGCTCCCTCGCGCAACAACATGCTAACTCATCACTCACCCGCTCTCGACCTTGCCCCCAGCGGTGCCATCCCCCTTCCTCCTCGTCACCAGGAAAACCACCACGCCCACCAGGACCAAGAGAACAGAACAACTCAGAAGAAGTGTCGCCACAACAATGGTCTGCTTCTCCGCAGAAGGGGACGCCTGAATGGTAATCACGGCGCCGCTAGCGGTCGCCTGGAAGTCCGTGGGGATAAGCATTGCGCTTTTTCTTTCTTTCCAACGGGGACACAATGGTGATGGATCTAGATACGGTGTGCTGTTGGTTGGTCAGAATGCCATGCGATTAGGTGGGAGAACGATCTTACTTGCTCTCCGTGAATGACTGTGATGAGAGTAGGCTTCTGGAATTTGTGGTTACTGCTTGATGTTGCAGGTGGGTATTGACTTTTGCATAAATTGGCTCAAGAGTCATGTGTGGTGTTGGGTTGCGAATATCGTAGGGTGCACTGCGAAATAAGAGAAAACTACGGAGTAGAAGTACCCAATACCCTTTGATGGCCTCACAGTCGTTGAGAGGCATGACGTTGTGGCAGGGCTACCAAGTTGCATAATACTTGAGCATAGTATTGTCGCCGTGGTGCGCGGCTGAAAAGTCAAACGACTGCAAGCAAGGTGAAGATTTTGGTGGGAGCAGGAACTGAGCTTCACTGGCATCACACATGGACCACAGATTGCAGGTCCATCCCATCTTTGAGGGATTGGCAAATTACTTGTTTGTTTCTATATAAAACCTTCATTATATAAACTGGTAACTCGCCCCAGCGCTTGGTGCGTGCTACCATGGGTCAGTCAGACCATTTGCATGCAATAAAATGATGCTGTGAGTGCTGAACTCCGGTGATGGATGGTATGCCGTCTTTGACTGACCATGTGGCTTCCAGCTCCCTATCAATCCATCTTCATGTTCTATATATATGCGCACCTTTTTTTCGGAAGTAAGTACGAGAACCTGTCGATGCAGTCTCTCATATTCTGCTCTCATATCCTCATTACGTCTTGGCAGTCATAATTACAGGTACAGTACTTTGCATAAGAAACTCATTGCGTGAAGCCATGGTCGCTTTAGCAAGGATTAATTCAACGACTGCGGAGCCCCTTGGGGGTCGTCGTGCCGTTCCATGACGGATAAGTCGTATGCCACTGTCCGTCATCATAAGTCTTGGTTGAGGTCGACGACGCAGGAGGACTGAAAATGGTGCTGAAAGTGGTGGGGACAACGGTCAACGCTGTGGTCGTATTCAATGTCACAGTAGATGACGCTTGACTGGCTCCAGAAGCGGTGGTTATGTGTGAGATGGTCGAAGTTGGTCTGGTACAGTTCGTCGATGGTCGAATTATGCTGTTGGAAGTGGGAATAGACCAAATTTTTGACGAGAAAGGTGGTCGAAGTTTTACCGAAGGTGTCGACTGCGTGGTCTCTAAAGATGACACATGCGTGAAAGTGGTTGATGCGGCCGACGAAGTGGTCGCGGAGCTGATGACTTGCACTGATGTTGGAGCAGTTGACGTGGTCAATGTCGAGGTCGTTGAGCAACTAGTCTTGGACGAAGTCTCGACGCTCACTGAAAATGGTTTCGACACAGCCGTTGAGGTAACCTCTGCGGTAACGGTCATCGTCGCGTTGTTATTGCCTTCAATGGGTATGATGAAAACGGTTGTAGGGACAGGTTTTGTGACTATGACGGGCGCCTCAGTTCTGATGACAGTCTGAGTGATTGGCTGCTCCGTCTTCAGAACCGTCTTCACGACGGTATGAGCACTGGAGGCATGATCTCCTTTGCCACTGTTACCCCCCTTACCCCCCTTACCCCATTCCCGCCGTTGCCTCCTCTTTGGCTTGGATCGTCATCGCCTGGCTCGAGGGGAACCACCGAGTACTTTGGCTTTGACGTAGTATCAGCAGCACGAGGCAAAACCTCCGGCTGAGGAAGTGCAGCACCGGCAGAGATGAGCGTCGTGAGAACAGCGATGATGTAAACGAGCCCGCGCATCGCGGAAAAGGTTGGCTCTCTGTCGATGGCGCTGTGGCCGTCGACGAGGATGTTGATTGGAAATGCTGACGAGTACGGAGGGAGGGATCGTGTAAGTGATTTGGGGAGGATGTACGGAGTAATGTTTAGTGCAAAAATGCAGATCAGGAGTGGAGGAATGCGGCTTCGGATGTGCCCAAGTTTCATTCGGAGATGATCGATGATCTTGGCCAAATTCTGCATGAACAGGAAGGGACACGAGAAAGGGATTTCGTTGGTGTGCGGGTGTGCGGGTGTGCAATGATTTTGATGTCCGCAATTCCATGGGCGCATTGTGGGCTGGTGGCACGATGCGAGGATTTCCAGGTGGCTGGTGAAGGGTGAAGGGTGAAGAAGGGAAGGTGGTGGTTGGCAGTGGCACCTGCAGCTGCGGGACAGACGCTAATATTAACGGCCGACCAGTCTGGTTCCACTTCCAGCTGGAAACGGCAGGCACAAAGCTGCTATTGGCCCCTGCCGTATGTACAAGCTTCATTGCGGGGCGGGCTCAAGCTCAAAACAGGTTGGTCTGGGTCTGGTCCTGGTCCGGTCGTTCGGCTCCTTCCTACACTTCCCTGCTGCCAAGTCCTTGAGCGCGTGAGCTGAACGAGACCACAGCTCTGCGCCTCGCCTAACACCAGCCACCAGTATTTTCTTTCGGAGTGCATAATACGGATAGCGTCAACAAGAAAAGGTCCCTCCTGAACCCGCCATTTTAAAGGTTTACGGATTACGGAGTACGGACGTGCTCCGTACATTGTGTTCATTATGTCTCTGCGGGCAAAAAAAAAACGACATGTGGTGCCACTGGTTGAGACAGTCTCGCCATTCGACTGTGGCAGACAATAGCAGGCGTTGACATTGAACTGGGCTGGTACCCCGTACCGAATACACTGAAGTGATTTGGCGTTGTGGTTGTTGTAAAACGCGAACCTTTCTCCAGACAAAGGTGTCTTTTCTCAGCTTCATGTCACGTTCGCATGTATCATCTGGTTGACTCAAGTATTCATGAATGCTCCACGAGGCTGGCTATTGTATTATTATGTGCTACGCCACCTTTGTCCTGCCCCGGCTGCGGGGTTAATGCATGACGTTTTGGCGCGGGCATGCTTCCAAAGTTAGCTGGTACCAAGGTGCTGAGCCACCATGATGCATAATCCAGAGTCGTCGCAACGAACACGGCCGGTTATTACCTGGCTCCCATTGTGGCGCATTCGTTAAAAATGCATATAGTGGGATAGTGGGTGCAGCGCTTGGCCGCGACTATGGGTGCGCCGGTGACGATGCCTGCCTGAAAAAGATGACGAAAGGACTCAACTGTGAAAGCAGGCTGCCAATACTTAAGCATCTCCCAACCCTGCTTGCATCTTTCACTCCGCGCGTCATCTTCGTCCACCTAGCAGGATACCCTCCCATTCGCTCGATCTTGTCCGCTTGTTGGGCGTAGGAGTGACCCCGAACTAAACGAGCATAGAATATCAGATCTAACCTCATATTATCGCTCCACGGAACATTATCCAACATGTCCTACTACGGCGGCTACGGTCAGCAGCAGCCCTACGGTCGTGAGTAACCTCGAAGTTTGGCAACGAGTGTGTATACCAACCAAAGTCCAGTCACTGATTTTGCCTTTTGATAGAGCCGCCGCCACCACCACCACCACCACCACAGCAAGGCTATGGCCAATATCCTCCCCAGCAGCAGCACGGAGGACAATACCCTCCTCCGCCTCATAATCTCCATGGCCAATATCCCCCGCCGCAGCAAGGAGGATATCATCAGCAGCCGCCACTCCAAGGACATTACCCTCCTGCGCCGGCTCACCAACAGCCATTCGGCCAACCGCCCCCGCCTCAGCACTACGGAGCTCCTCAACCGCCACCATCGCCATATGGCCATCACTCGCCTGCACCGCCTCCAGGACAATATGGCGCCCCCTACGGTGCTCCTCCTCCTCAGCAGTATGGCCCTCCCGTGCCTCCGACGCCTCCCACTCTAGGATACGGCGCTCCTCAGATCATTCAATGGGACGCCAATCCGGATGCGCAAGCATTGCGCGGGGCCATGAAGGGCTTCGGCACTGACGAGAAGGCCTTGATCCGAATACTGTCCAGCAAAGACCCGCTGCAAATCGACATGATTAGGACGACGTTTGACCGTACCTTTAAGCGAAATTTGATTCGAGACTTGAAGGATGAAACCAGCGGTTGGTTCGAGAAGGGTCTGGTCCAGTTGGCCTATGGTCCCATGCTGGCAGACGTGCACAATCTATACAGCGCGATGTCAGGTCCGGGAACCAAGGAAGTTGTTTTGAACGACATCTTGCTCGGCCGATCGAACGCCGACATCAGGGCAATCAAAGGCGCCTACTACCAGACATTCCACAAGAGTCTGGAAGAGACCGTCAAGGGCGATTTGAGCATGAAGACCGAACGACACTTCCTCATGGTTCTTGCTGCAAACCGAGCCGAGGATGCTGCCCCCGTCGTTCCCCAGCAGGTCGATGATGATGTTATGCAGATTTACAAGGCCACCGAGGGCAAGATGGGTACAGATGAGCTTCTTGTTTGCCATATCCTGAGTAGCAGGAACGATAACCAGATTCGTGCTATCTCGCATACATACAAACAAAAGTTCAACCGTGACTTGGAGAAGGTCATCAAATCTGTCAGTTTTACTCGCGCTCCGAGAGACTCAATGCACAAGGTAAAACAGCCATTAGAACTAAGTCTGACCGCCTGGCACAGGAATTCTCTGGTCACATGCAAGATGCCCTGCTGTTCCAGCTTCGTCACGCCGTCGACAAGTACATGCATGCTGCCGAGCTCCTCGAAGATTCCATGGCGGGCATGGGAACCAAGGATCATTTGTTGGTTGCACGCGTTGTGCGCTTCCATTGGGACCATACCATGCTATCGAATGTCAAGGCTGCTTATCAGCAGCGCTTTGGCCGCAGTCTAGCCGCGCGCATCAAGGGCGAGACTTCTGGCGACTACGAGAGATTGATGCTAGCGAGTATTGGTGAGTGGCGCTGATTATCAAGTATGATTGGATAGAGTGGAAGCCGATGGCTTTGGGACTTCTGGCAGTGTCTGGTGTGCGTGGTCAGGTTGGCGTTTGGTGCATTACTTCTCTGATAAGCCCTGCCGTGTCTTGTATTCATTAGTTCATTAAAAAAGGGTACCTAGCCAGGCTGCATCTATCTATTCGAAACGTTTGATCCCCTAGTCGTGTCCTCCGTGGCCTTCCCGTGCAACACATGACTCTCGATTCTCTCTGCATGCTAGTATACTGGCAGTACGCAGGGCTAGGAAGCCCTCGTGATAATCTGCTTCCTTGAATGGGGCAGTCCATGCCGAAAAGCTCCATTGCCTGCCTGTTGCCTGCCTCTTGCCTGCCTGCCTCTTGCCTCCTGCCTGTGGCTGCGGAAGCTACCCCACTTGCATCGGACAGAACTTCTCCATTTGGTAGCGACTGCGGAGTATTTATTAATCTAATTTGTATGTAATCCGTAGGGAGTACGGAGCACGGATTAGTGCTCCGTACGTTTTAATTTCAGCTGGTCCCCACAACCAAGCGCCCAAGTTGCCAATGATCCAATGATCCGATGATCCAACCCTAGCGTAAATGACCTTAACCTTAGCGTAAATGACACCGTCCTTGGCGTGAATGACCTTGACTGATTTTGGACTCGAAACCCCTCGCTGCCTGATTATATAGGCAGAAAGTGGCAATCCTTTCGGTGACTAGCTTAGAAATTTATTTTCCCAATTCATTTATCTCCAAGGCAGCCCCCCCTCTCACTCACCAGAGTCACCTGAGTAAGTACTTCCTTGCTCATTTGTTATCATACCAGACGTCTATTTGACGCGTTCGACGAGTTTTCGCCACCCAGCCAGGGAAACTCACTCTACTGGCTTTACCGCAGTGTCTGTGCCGAGTACGTGGAGGGTTACATTTTCTTTGCGGGCGCGTTGCAAAGTTACAATCGCGCTTTTTTCCTTTCTTCCTTCCGAGTCAAAATATCGGCTCAAAAGAAAAAGTTGTGCAAGTGGGGCGCAGTCTGCACTCAACTTACACCAGTGAGTCGCCTCGTGATTTGCTAGAAGCGTGTTTGCGAACCTGCCCTCCCTCACTCAGATGAAGCTTGATTCGTTATGCTTCTTTCTTCCTCCCGTTTTGATCTTCTCCCCTGTACCTTCCACGATAATGCAACGACGAATGTGCCTGCTTTTAAATTACTTGACTAATCTCGACATCAGGCTGCGATTCACGGCCCTGTCTCATTCCGTCTCGTGACCGACCTTGGGAGGTCTTTGAGGTGGCGGTCTTTTGTGGATTCATCATAGCTGCGACAAGTCAAGCACTTAAAAGCACTTGTCTGAGGCGTCGCCTGCACTCATCTGCTTTCGTGTTGGCACCTGTTGGCACCTGTTGCAACCAGTCGATCGCCGACGAGGCTTCTACCCTCTCTTTAGGAGCAAGTGGACAGGGTTCTGCTGCCGGAAAGATATCTCTCATGGCTTCGTCTGTGTCGGGTGGAGGAGTCTATGCGTCGGCGCCAACTTCTGCACCTGCTCTATCTGCCCCGGTACCAGCAGCTGCCAGCCTCTATCAGCATCATTATCATCACCTTCCTCCGCCAACGGGCTCTCAAACCTCGCAGTCACCAGCGCCCAACCCACAAGCAAGTCGCTCACCAAATTCTGAGGGACCACAGCATCAACCTCAGATGATCCACGGACAGCACCCCACTAGGCATGTAAGCCCGTCGACGTTTTTATCACCAAGAGCTGGTTCCGCTTCTGTGACTGAGTCGACACCATATCAAACCCTCATCCAGTTGTTCAAAACCACCGATCCCAGCATAGTTCGACAAGCAATTCGGGACACACATGAAGTGACGTTGCTGGGATCAGAATACCATTTCGCATTTTTGGTACGTTTCCGTGCAAGAAGCTTTATGCATCGTGAAAGATTTGATCTATGAACTAAATTGCTGTTGCAGCTGAACACAGTCTTTCATCAAGCTAGTCCGGCGATTTTGGATGAGAGCGTTCGAAAGTTTGGCGCAAAACTTGTCAGTTCTTCATTCCGCAGTGCTCTCGGCCATGTGACCATGGAAACACTGGACAGGGTCTCAGATATACTTCTTCCCAAACTCAGCAATGACTTCTTGGATCGAGCGCTGGATAAACGGCTAAGTACAATCCGAGCACGCTCGCTCGTCAACGCACTCGCAAAGGCAGACCGTCTTGGTTACGATGAGAGAGATACAGTGGAAGAAAAAAGAGACGGCACCGAGCATGTCATCCCACACCTGAAGCCCGATCTGGCGCAAACCCCAGCACAAAGAAACGGGTCTTCTCACCCGCCACAACACTTGCACACCAACCAGTTGAGGTCTTCTCACCCGCCACAACAAGTGTACACCAACCAGATGAGCTCCCACGCACAATTCCCACCGGTGAACTCACCACGACAAGACAACAGGGTACATAATATCATGTGCTGTAGTACCTGTGCTCGCCCGTGTTCTGGGGCGCATGCACTCCGTCACGTAAGTCCAACGATACTTCTTCCGTCACTTGGCGAAGCCATGGCTCATTTTGTTCTTAGCACAAGATGAAGAGAGTGCGAAAATTTGGAAACCTTTGACCGGATCAACCGAGACATTTGTCCACACTGCGGAGCAACATTTGCCAACAGCGGTGGCTTGGCGTATCACATCAAGTTGCAAGTCTGTGGCCATTACACCAACGAAGATGTTGCCATGATTATTCCGGCACTTGCAGGATTTTATCGTGGCCGGGGAGCAAGGTCGATGCCAAGCCAGCAGATGGCATCAGCTCACATGAATACACCACCAAGTCAAAAGACGGGACACGCTACATTTAGAGCAGTGAACGCCGGCAGTTTGCCACCGCCGAGCAGTGCATCATTGACGCCTCTGTCGCAGTCAAAGACGGCTGACGCTTACGCTCATCTCTCTCCGCGGGACAGGGGCTTTTTTGATGCTGCCATGAAGGAAGCCGAGGAAAAATATAGCAATGAAATGAAGCGAGCCATGGAAAACGCGAGCTTCTCCCCCGCAGAGCGTGAGGTCGAGCTCGCCAAACTAAAGAATAGATTCAACACCAAACAGAGCCTAACGCGGAAGAAGTATGGCATCAGACTTCGGGAAAGGCGCCCCAAAGCTGAAATTGAAGCGGAGCGCAATCGGATGCTGTCGTCTTCGTTTGTCACCCCCAATTTCAATGCTTCGCAGGCCACGAGTGGAGAGCCAGCTAGCAAAAGGCAGAAAACGGATATGGAGGACGAACCGTCCGGGACGACGCTATCTGAGCCTTTGAACCCAGCTGTCATTTCGCCCATGAGGGTCGCCGTGGGAAAAATGGGCGGTTTGGCCAACTCGGCTGGTACAGCTGAACATGTCGACCCTACGACGTCGCCGGCGACGTCTCAGTCACATCAACCGACTGTTGCCCAACCGCCCGACACAGCGGCAGAAATGGCAACGGCGACGGCACAGCCTAATCTTGCCAAGGTGTCGAATGCGTCCGGCGTGGGTGGGACGCCAAATGACCCGATGGACGTTGATGATGCATTTGACACTGACTCTGACAGCGACACGGAGGGAGGAGGCGATGACGACATTCCTTCCATCTTGCCGCAAAGAGCATAATGTTGGCGATGAGGTTACACTGGGCGTTCCATTGGGCGTCAGCTTCTTCTTTGAGATTTTTTTGCCCTTTTCCCTACTTTTTTTAACACGATTTGAAGGCGCCGCTGGTATCGTGCGCGGGTTGCTACGTTGTTTCGGAGAAATTATAGCGACTGAACGGGGCACGTCAGGACTCAGTGATGATTTAGAATTTTGCAGAGGCTAAAACACGCCGTCATTGATCTGAAGCATATCTGCCAGCTACTGGCGTTTTAAAACGGCACCATAGGGGACTAGCGGGATCACATCAGCAGGACAAACTGGGCATCATGGGTGGGCCCCTGGGTATTAATAAGTGGAGTCTGAGAGTACGGTCCGTATTAGCAGGATGGACATTTGAATGGTCTCTTCAACAGACTCACTCTTGTTCTTTTTAGTCCAAGAAGGCACGTAGGCGATGCACGCATGCATGTACTCCGTACATGACAATGAAATTATGAAAATGGGTTTACCATGAGTTCCTGCTTGACTGGGTCGTGAAAATTTAAGTACTTGGTCGGCATTTCAGTCAATGGGAGATCCTGATGGGGGTCATGACGAGAGGATGGCACAATCTCCAAGTGTCCGTGAGATGTTTGCATCCTCCCCGTCTTGGCTCCCACCACGGAGTAGACAGTCGTCGACCTACTCGCTACCAGCCGCTTTGTTCCCGATTTCATCGTTTGATCAAATCTCACTCCGATTCTGCACATGGAAAAGAATAAGACGAGAACAAACAAAAAGAAAGACGCGTTCCCTTGCTACCGAGCCCGTCATTGAACGGTAGGTACCATGGTGCCGTGCCCATCAACCGAATTGGGTGGCGCATCTCGTTGGCACCGACGAAGCCGACGAAACCGACGAAGCCGACGAAGCCGACGAAGCCGACGAAACCGACGAAACCGACGAAGCCGACGAAACCGACGAAACCGACGAAGCCGACGAAGCCGACACCACCAACATCGCCACGACCTCCAAGATGACATGGCAACGGTGCTCATCGGGCCCAAGCAACATCCCTTCAGTGTCAACAACAAAACGCTTCTATGCGAGGCGTCCCCCTTCTTCTCCGACCGCCTGCAAGATGATGTCCAGACGACGCCCATTCGCCTCTGGCTACCAGACGAATCGGCCACCACGTTTGCTCTCTTCATTCAATGACTTCACTCGCCGCGCACATTCCGCCGCTTCCTCGACCACGAAAATAATTCAGGGGGTGTAGTAGAAGAGCGTTGCTATTCGGAGCTGTGTTTTCTTGCTACTCGGAGCTATACGCTATACCCACCGCGTGATAGGGCCACACCCCATATCCCACACCCTGCTACTTGGTAATAAATAATAAAAATGTTACCCCCATCTACCACACGCACCTAGCAAGAAGCTATTATTAGATTTTAGCCGTAATTTACAACCGCGGCGTAGCCCGCATTACCTACATAGCCTATGTACGTAGCCTATGTATATAATTACAATTATAGCTATAATTATAAGAGCCGGCAGATCCTGAACAATGTCGCTGCCTCGCATGCAGTGCGTCGTGGGCTTGATAGTTATCTATAAGTACCCTTCTCCTCCCGTCCACACACATAATTATGATTACCTCTACTCACGAGCTCAAATAAGTCAAACCAATCGCTCTAGGCAGCACACTTTCAACATCAATACTCTGACCTATCGGTACAACTGCCAATATGACATTCAACATATTGAACCTTGCCCTTGTCAGCCTCCTTTGCATAGGACGTACGGCTTTCGGTCAGCCTGTTGACTTCAAAGCCTCCGACGTCAAACCCGGCTCTACAGTATCTTCTCGGGCTGCAGATACCCCTGCGTGGATGACATCTATCAACAAAGCAGACGTCGAGACGCGAGATCTTAAAGCCCGAACTATTGACTTTTGGTCTCCTCAAGTCCAGCCAACCTTCAATGTGTTTTTTTTTGATCAAACCATCCCTACCGCGTCTTGGACATTTCACATGTGGGTTGAAAACTACAAGGGTTCCGCATCAGTAAGGGCCGGAAAACGGATTCAAACCGAACATGTAACGCGGGGGGATCTTTCACTGCCTGCATTTAAAATTAGCGAAGCGCATCACGCCGATATCCGTGGGAATGCCACGTTCCGCATGACGGGATACGTTGGAACGCAAGAGCTCGTGGTCGATCTTGAGGCAGGCGTCTGGGCCTCACAGACTGAAACTCGCGTCATCCACCATCACGATGATGCACGTCCCACGGCCAAGCTCGCGGGCAAGGACATCTTTGTTCTAGGCTGGCGGGTGGTCAACTGATGCCCGAAGACTCAAGTAGGTTATGAAAAACTTTCGTGTCCCGTCCTTTCCATTGCGCCGACTCGAGGGCGTCGATGACGAACGGTAAGAGTTCCCGACGTCAAGGCGTACTTCGTCGCCGGTCAAGTAGTTACACGCGCCATAGCACATGTCCAATAAAATATGACGTCCATCGTCGGACTTTTCCTACTAGGGTCTTTATTAAAAGGGCATCATAGAAATGAATCATCCACATCCTACAATCACCAGTCGTGACGATCATCACAGATATCAACACCTCGGTTGCGCCACAAGTTCACAAAGTACAGCACCGAGCCCAAGGGAGAATAGTCAAAGTCATCTTTTCATCATTCATGGCAAGCACCCGGACCGGGACCCCCCGTCCAGTGCATGTCCGACCGCGCCTATATACATCATGAATCTCGCAGCGCCTCGAACACGAAAACACAAAGTACGAATGTACCAGGGACACGCCGTCCCCGAAAATATACACTTAGCTGACGAATAGGGCCTGATTACAGACGGGACGAGACTTAAAAGGTAGCCTTACAATGGCGCGGCTCGGCGAGTGGTGCGTCAGATGAAAACATCGAGTAGATAAGTGGGGAAAAAAAAAAAAAAAAAAAAGAGGGAAGGAAAAGAAAACAAGGCGCCGGAGGTGAGGTCTGTTGACCCTCTATGGTTCTGTCGTTCAGTCGTGCATTCAGTCGTTACGATGTACTCGGTGGATCGCATTGTTCAATTTGAGGGAATTGTCGGATGCCGACCCGGTTGGAGCACAGATGATGGGTTGTTTCTTGGTTTCGTAAAAGTGTCGCTGACCCATTTTGGGACAATGGTGGTAACAAAAGGGGGGGGGGGGGGGTTGGGGTTGCGCGTGGGGAGGGTTCATGTCTGAAAGGGTGATTCTGATCGACGGCTATTCTTATTGCCGCGGCGGCGAAAGTCCTTGAGGCGTTCGTCAATGTACGCCAGGCGGTTGACGAGTGGCGTCTTGGTATTAGAGGTGGAGGAAGTGGGAGCGGCTCCGACATGGTTGTTGGGCCTCCCTCCTCCTCCTCCTCCTCCTCCTCCTCCTCCTCCTACTGGTTGGTGCACGGTGGCGAATGGGCGGAAGATGGCCCCGATGTCGAGAGAGGAGACTCTGGAGTGTCGGTTCGGGAACGAGTGGCTCGTTGTTCTGGCGGCAAACGGGGACCCCAGTCTGGCGGGGACCGTCTGTGATGATGAGGCCAGGGCGGTGGCGGTGGCGGTGGTGATGGTGGTGGAGGTGGTGGCGGTGATGGTGGTGGAGGTGGGGAAGCGCGCGGAGCCAGCCGGGCCGGGTGGTGTGGGATTGGAAGACTCGAAGAGTTCCTGCAGGTTTGTCCGGGGTACGAACAGATTGTCGCGCAGGCTCGAGTCGGTTGAGCTGAACTCCGCGAGCGGAGAAGCGCACTCGGCCTCTTCGTTGACTGATGGGTCGATCCAGAAGTCTGACCCGAGACTGGGCCGCTTGGTCCGCCGCGGCTCCGGGACGGATGATTGTCTCGACCTGCGCTTCTGTGTACTGGTTCGGCTGCTTTGGTCCAGTCTCACCGGCGATCCCAGACCGCGGCGCGTGCCAACGGTGCGAGATTGTCGCTGGACCTCGGAACTCTCGCCGAGACTGCCGCCACCCGCCACCCCCCCGGAGGAGCTGGGTCCATAGCTTCTAGCCATGAATGGCGATCCGAGTCGAGGCGGCCGGGACTGCCGCAAGAAGTCACCGCCAAAAGTGAATGCGGTGGGTTCCGCTGGCGACGGCGACGGCGGGGGCGGAGCAGCAGGCTCAAGCTGCGAGCTCGTCAACTGGGCTAGAGGCCCTTGAATTTGCATCGAGTCCGCCGTGCTGACAGTCAGGGACATGGCCATGTCAGAGGCAGAAAAGACCGAAGGCGATCGAGCCGGCGGCACTGATCGGCGGGTCCAGAAGCGATGGGCCGTCTTGCCGAACGGGGTTGGGCTGTGGGACAGGTACTGAATGTGTCGTGCAGTCGTCGACGCGCTGTGAGCTTTGCAGAGCTCCCTGAGATGGCCTCTTGTGGCTGCGCAAGTGTGCGGCCATTCGATGTAGGGACCGGCGGATTCAGGCGTCGGCGTGGAGCTGCCGCTCTTGTTTCCTGGCTTGGCCTGGGGTCGCGAGCCCTTCCAGCTTCTCTTGGCTTCCCTCGCCACTCGCATGCACACTCCCGAGGGAGGGATGCCACTTTTGCCCACCCGGAAAGGAGTGACCTTGGGGTCTTGCAGATATGTCATATATGTTGACCACAGGTGTTGGCTCATGGGCTTGGTCCAAGGTGCTCTTCTAGACTGGGCGCATCTGGCAGGGCGTGTTGGCGGCTTGATGATGGTCTTGTAATCAGCGTCTCCCGGGGCAAGAAAACGACCGAACCGTTCATTGTGCTCGCTCTCGGGGCTGGCACACTGACTCAAATCATCTGATGCCATGGAGTATCGACTGAACAGCGAAGAGCTTGTTTGCGTGGACCGCGCTGTGGAGGGTCGACTGCTTTCATACTCGGGACTGGATTCGAGGCTGCTCAAGGTACCGTCTATCGACCAATCGGGAAATTGCTTTGTTGATAACGAGGGTGCAAGACCGGTGCCCGGAGTCTTGGGCGGCGAAAAGGTCCGGCCCCGACTTGACTCCTCCGTCAAGAGAATGTCGTCGAATGGGCCAAGCTGAGGGAGAGCGGGATAAGCGATGCTGAGCATATCTTGGTCGTCATAGATTTGCGGCTCCTCGATGCTGGGGACGGGAACGTCGGCGGCAGCGACAGAAGCAAGAAACTGCGAAGTCGGGGCGTTGAGTTGCGAGGCGGTCCGCCTCCGCAAGCGAAATCTCAGTCGTGGTGGCGAAGGAGGTTGTTGCGCTTGGCCTTCGCTTGTTGGTTCGGGGGTCTTGGGTGCTGGGGATTGGCGCAACCGCCTGGGGCGTGCGCGAAAGGGTTCAGATGGAGGCATTATGTGTATGTAAATGTGCTGTGCTGGTATGCGATGAAGATTTTAGGGGGGGGAGGGAGGCAAGGGGAGGATCTTTCCGTTGTCTTGACAAGGCGCACGGGAGTTTTGAGTTTGAGGCAAGGCGTACGACAGCGCGGAAAAGAAGGGACTCGGAGTAATGCAAGTTGTTCCAAAAAAAAAAAAAGAATACGCGCCAAAGCTTCGACATCCAACTGCAATGTCTCGAGCAAGTAGCCTCCAGCTATTTCTGTTTCTGGTCGTTTTGGGCAGGCTAGGCTGATGTGGTCGCGAGACTAGAGAAGCGCTGGTCGGGTTTGTTGGTTGCTGTCGCGACTGGATTGCGGAAGTCTCCGTCGCCGAGTCGGGCCGCGCGACAAGCTGTTGATCGAATGCGCTTCAGCGAAGAATCGCGGAAAACGATTATTATTGCTTCATAAGTCGTGCGCCAAGTTTGTGGGGAAAAGAAAAGGCAAGTCGTCGCAAAGGGATGGCGCAAAAGGGGCGGTGATGATTGGGGTTTCTTTGGTTCGGCGATTTGTCGCAAGGTGTGTGCGTGCGTGCGATGAGCGTCGCGAGCGTCGCGAGCGTCGGAACTGTCAAAATGGTCGTCAGGTGTCGTCAGGTGTCGTCAGGTCGGGAGAGCGGCGTGTTTGCGATGCAGCAACAAGATGTTTTCTTCTTCTTTTTCTAATCAGGAGCAGTTCTGCCCACTGGCAGATGCGCACAGATGGGGATTGCGACAGCAGAATGAGGGACTGGAATGAAGATGAAAGAGAGGAGTCGGCCCAGGGTGCCCGGGGGTGGAGGAGGATCAGAGTTTGTATGGGTTTGTATGGGTTTGTACATGCGTGGTATGCTGGGGGGCACGACACTACGGATTACAGGGTGGATGGTGGATGCTGGTTCAGTAAACCAGTGCATTTCGCGGGAGCTCACGGGGGGGGGCAGAGGCTAGCGAGAGGCTATTAACGTAAAGACGCACCATGGTGGGCCGCGAAAGCAGGTCGACCCACCTCGAGTCCTACCTACCGACTTGACAGGGGCTGGAGGGCTCCCCTGGCGGTGATGGGCGGTGGGTGGCGGTGGGTGGCGGTGGAAAAGGCCCCGCTGCGTCTGCCGGAAGCTTCGTTGACGAGGTCCGTCCAGCAGCCCAGCAGCCCAGCAGCCCAGCAGTCCAGTGCAACCACCCCTGACTCTCTGCATGATTGATGATTTGTGCAGATTGGACAATGAAAGCCCATGTACTCCGTATCAAGAGTACCTGGCTGGCCTGGCAATAGCCCTGAATTTGTTGAGCTCATGAGGTTTGTGGAGGTCAATCCTGTCCCCTCATCTTAAACCCTAGTAATCCGCACGGAGTAGTGCTCGTCAACCCTCACAAACCTGATGGGCGACAACGACACCCTAATGGTTCGACAGGGATCACGATAAGAGAGGGAAGAGGGGATGAACTGATTGAATGGCCTCTCGCCAGCACAACTACAACAGAACATGACAGTTTTTTGGCCGGCTTGTTGGGTACGTACCCATATGTACATACATGCGCACACAGGTGGGCCCACCCACGTTTCCTGTTCTCAACGGAAACAGAGAGAAACATTCCAACTGCCATGGACACACAAATGGGCAGTGAGCAAAATCTCTGTCTCCATCTACCATTTCGACGCGAGCTTGCAACAAAGTGTCGGCCATGACTTGGAAGACATTGTCAAGGGAATCGAGCCATGCCCATGCCCAGGAGAATCGACGCCAAAACGCGGGCTAAGCTAATAATCATTGTGACAGAGAGGAGAAGAGGCATGAAGGTTTCTGATTTTTCATTTGATTCGGTCGTCTTTGTGCGTGCGTGCGTGTGCGTGCGTGGCGGACCCTAGCACATCAGAACGAGACGGACAAGTGAAGAAACTTTCGCAGTTGTCAGTCGCGTCAAGAACGCGTCGAGAGCGGGGAACCGCGTAGAGAGCCAGGTCAACTCGCTCAAAGTGACGGGTTTTGATATAGTACCATCCAACCAAAACGCCTTTGGCGCGCACATTTATCAGGTTGCACTTGTCACAAAGCGTCTGCAGGCTGGGTGATGCATCATCGTCTTCATGCAGGCGACCAAAAAGAAGCCACTCGAGGCGGCCACGATAATGCATCTGCGGTGGATCATGAAGCATGGAAGACGACGCGTGGCGTGTGCATCGTTTTTGACACGGGACACGGGGGAATAACCCCGCCTGCCAAGCACGGGAATCGAGATGGACAGCAATGTACGGATATACGTATCAAGAACTGTACAGCAGCATTGGCCAATCTGTATGTATGCTCCGCCGCTTGTTGCCGTCACGATGCCGCGAGCCAACGACTTCCTGCCCCGTTGCAAGTTGGCCTACTCCGTACATGTGATCCGTACTCCGTACACAAAGCGCGCTGGCGATCACATCATTGCCATCAGACCCCGGTCTGCAAGCTGCGATGAATGCCCAGAGTTTCGTTCCGTTGTCGTAGTGCATTGTGTCTCTTGACAGCGCTCAGTGACCCATTGCCAATTGGAATGTAATGAAAAGTGTTACGGTTTGTACTTTGTAAAGTCAGCCCCAAAAAAAAAAAAAAAGATTCTTTCCAGCGACGGACCGACTGATAACTTTACATGTGCATTGTCACAGCACGCGCGAGTCTTCGAACACGTTCTCACGGAGTTGCATCAAGGTTCCTTCCTTCACCTTTCGTGACGAAGGCCTACTCGTGATTTCTCGTCCCACCTCGACACCAAACAGGCTTGCGTTTCGAAACGTAGCTTCTACGAATCAATCAGCCGCATTTGTCACCCGCAGGGCCAGATAAAAACATATCGCGGAGGAGCGAAACATGCAGCGGGGTCGACTGCGGAGAAGAAAGGAGGGGCGGGTGTTGCAGGAACTTGAACTAGCCAGTATTAATGATAC
Source organism: Epichloe amarillans (assembly GCA_024072835.1). Classification (NCBI taxonomy): domain Eukaryota; kingdom Fungi; phylum Ascomycota; class Sordariomycetes; order Hypocreales; family Clavicipitaceae; genus Epichloe; species Epichloe amarillans. The sequence goes on along the minus strand of CP099635.1, from coordinate 1,539,282 downwards.
CGCTTCGAAACGACTTATTATTATGAGCCACCGACGAATGACCAACAAGCTTGATGATGGCCTTGATGGCGGTGGGCAAGTTGCTTGGAATGATTCCGTTGTGACCACTTCGAACAACAGGCTTCATGGATCAGAAGCCCAGCGGAAGTCTTGGAGCAAACGTGGCTTGAATTTGTCCTGCTTTTTGCTTTTGGTCTGGATAATGCGCGGAACGGGACCTTCAGCCATCATCCGCGGCCACGAGTCACGACAGCTGCGTGACAGCTGCGTGACAGCTGCGTCGCTGTTTGCTGCTGCCCACTGATTATCAGTGAGACACGACATCAAGCGTCGTCCATGATGCGCCAACGTGTCCCTAACTTGCAATAGCCCTTGGACCATGGGATAGATGGTGCGAAATGCAGCAATGCCTGGACGATTTAAAGGAAATGGCTAGCCCAAATCTAATCTTCATCTTCACCGCATGTCTCTCGCGAATAAGCAAACTTTAAACGCATCTGCAACCCCTAGCATCTTTGCATATCCCTTGGTCTCGTAAAAAAAAAAGCGTTGTCACACTACTCAATACTAATCAGACTCTTATTGTCAGATGCCATACACACAATTCTTATTCTATCCACGGGAGTTGGTTGTGTGACATGCATGCTGAACTTCCGCGCACTTTCCACCCCCACTCCTCCCAAGGGCCACTTCTCTCAATCTTGGCCGGCCAACGTCACGCCAACTTCTTGCCAATTTGTGTGAATCATGATATCCCAGTCTTTGCGAAGACTACCTTTTCCCACACAGCTTTGTGACCTTCTTCTGCGTGTGCCATTCGCGCCATCGTGTCAATATAGTCAGTCGACTTGTTTGAATCCTTCTTGTTCGACATGTCTGCATCCAACGTCATCACATTGGAGACTCTGAATGAGCAACTGCCAATATGGCGACCCGACGATGAAAACCACCTCTACGCTATCGTTGATATGGGAAGGTTGGTCTGACTCTTTCTACGCTCAGCTCTCGGCAAGGTTCGATCCTGATGGCATTGCAGCAACGGTATTCGATTCTCGATTACATCAATGGAGCCACCCTCAACGAGGCTACTCGAACCCGTCTATTCCAGTCGGGCAGCTATATCTCTGTTCGACGCTCTAACCCCTTCGGCTGGTGGACCAGTGTTTCCATCTCAAACCATCAATGATGTTGCGTCTGCCTTGTCGGGATTTTGCCAGCTGGCCATTATGCACGGTGTGCCCCAGTCGCAGATCGTGATTCTTGCCACGGAAGCAATGCGCCGTGCCACGAATGGGGATCAGATGCTCAAAGCCATTGCAGCCGCAACGAATGGGCTCGGTGTGCAGATCCTAGACCCTGCTGTTGAAACTCTTTTTGGTGCAGTCATGGGTTCGAGAAGCGGCTTGATCAATGTGCCCAACGGTGCTCTGTTTCTCGACCTAGGTGGAGGCAGTGTGCAAATGACATGGGTAGAAACTTCCGAGGATAATTATGAGACCGACAGCGCCAAAGCTGGCGAGAGTCTTCCGTTTGGTGCTGCGATACTCACAAAAGTTCTTCAGCAGCAATCCGCCGAGGCTCAGGCAACGGAGATAGGCACGCTGCAAGATGGGATTGCGCGCATTTATGCCAACCTCTGTGCCAGGTTCCCTAACCTCGGCGCAATCAAGGAGGCCCATGATAGGGGAGAAGATGCATCTATCCAAGTCTACATGTGCGGTGGTGGATTCCGCGGGTACGGAAGCATGCTGATGCACAACGACCCAATCTCACCCTACCCAATCCCTTCGACCAACACATACTCGGTCCCGGGTCATCGATTCAAGCAGCCAACCAAGATGCGCCAAGTAAACGACGAGCATGACGGAAAGGTTCATGGCATGTCGAAAAGACGACGTCAGCAGTTCCCTGCCATTGCGACGGTAATTGAATCATTCATTGCAGCTGTGCCCAACATTCGCCGCGTCACCTTCTGTGGAGGTTCGAACAGGCAAGGTTATCTGATGATGAGGATGCCCAAAGAGATTCGGGAAAGCAATCCCCTCCAAGTTTTGGCAAATGTGAAGGAGCCCGAGAAGCCCATCTTCAACGCCATTTCCGGGCTGCTCTCTGCCTCTCTGCCATCATGCGAAACAAGACTCCAAAACGTCCCATGCGTCCTGGTTCCTGGACTAGCCGCCTTGTTTATTCGCTTGATATGGACTCGCCCTGGCCATGGCACCAGCAGCAATAGCTCATTCGCCCTTCACGATGCCATTGTTCGCGACCCCGATTGCCCAGGTCTGACTCATCTTGCTCGCGCGTTGCTTGCCGTGACGCATTGTGCAAGATGGGGCAATGATATTGGCCCAGCGGATCAACTGCTACACCAGGGCCTCTGGGGAATAATCGAAAGTCATCATGCGGATGCAACGTTTTGGGCTCTGTATATCGGTGCTGTGGCAAACATTGTTGCCACTGTGTTTCCCATCATGCCGACAGATCCGGACAAGTTCATCTCGACAGTAAAGTAAGCCCTCCTTGTGAGAGTAGACGTCTCTGCTTGGCCCTTTTTTGTTTCCCTCTTTTTTTTTTCCCTTTCTTTCTTGCTTCAGTTTTCATTCACTGACTAGAGTCAACCAAAGATTCAGTGCGATGCTTTCCAAGAGCAAAATGAATAAAGACAAAATGGAATTAACCATTACGCTGTCAAACGACACCGCTGAAAGGGTCAATCTAGAGAATCTTGCTGACATAGTCAAGAACACCACCACCAAGTTCAAAGGAGACAAATCCAATTTCAAAGCTTCCGCTAAAATCATCATTCATCCTTGAGACAATAAATCATCATCATATCGCCATCGTCATCGTCATCGTCATAATCATAAAGATAATCATTCATGCATGCATCCATGCATTCGTGAATGACTCTATCCCGTTGCCCCCCCTTTCTCTCTCTCTGTCTCTTTTACCTCTTCTTCTCCTCTCCGCCCTCATGTCTTTTTTGTTCGATGCCAACATGAGTGGTCTCATTCCGCAGCTTCATTCAGCTTGTCTTCATTCATGGTCAAATTCATCCTCCTCATGTCGCGACTTTTTTGATTTGGAGCTTGATCCTTTAGGATTTCGCTTTCGAGCATTAAGCTTCTTCAGCTCATGCTCCACAACAAACGTCCATAGCATATTGTCGACGTCATCTGTCTCTGCCGAGGATTCAACATAACTATCTACGAGTTTGTTAGTGGATTGATCATCGATGCGGAGCGGAACAAGTCGTCAGTCAAACTACGAAAACTTACACAAGTCTCGCCTTGACGCCAGCAATTGCTGTCCGAAATAACGAATCTGACTTTTGTCTTCACGTGGAACATTGGACGATGATATGTTGTCGAGCCAATCAAAAGATAGCTCTATGCTCTTCTTGGTTCGAAACTGGTAATGGTAGAAGACGGCGAGAAGAGGGTAAAAATTGTCGATCAAGCGCCTGTACTGTTGCGTCTGGGAACTGACTATGACAAGATAGTTAGTATTGTAAGGGACGGGCCGAAACGTGGATCCGAGAATCGCTCACTGAATTCGTCGGGCGAGCTTGGGTCCTGAGTCATGTGGCCCAGGTGAGTCTTGTATGCAATCAAAAGCTCGCGATACATGAGCATGAGCTGCCACAGGCTGACCCAAATGGCAACCCGCTCCTCAGCTTTGGGAGAGCCTTGCTGGCTGAGACAATCATCTAGCATCTTCAAGACGTCATGCTCCAGCAGGTCAAGCGCCTTCCTGGCGATGCTTCTCAGTTGGGCTTGAACAGATATCGGGAGCGGCACCAGCTTTTTGGAAGGGTCAATGCACATGAAAGAAGGCATCTTCCAGATTCGGAAGAAGCAGTTCATCTTGTGAACAGTCCGAACCAAGTCTTGCTGTACTTTGCGTCAGCAAATCTTCCAAGAACAACAACATCAACTAGTAGCTGACGAGAGAGGTATTGCAGACCTTGGGGAGCTTTCTCAAACCCTCCTTTGAGTAAACTCGCAAGAAGTTCTGCAACACTAAGCTAAACTCTGGGCCACTCTCTAGCTCCATCTGCTTTTCAACCCATCTCTCCAACCTTGAGTGGCTGGGGACCTTTTCGCGTGGAAAAGCAGCTGTTCTCGGGCTTCCAGTCTCTTCTCGACTGTTGGTGGCTCTATATGCTTGGACTGTAGCATGCAAGGATGGCGAATACTTGTCGCTACTGAAAAGGATGGAGATGTCTCGTGGACTTCCAGTGAAGAAGCGAGGACCAGAACACAGATAGTGTTCTTCCGCAGCGAAGCTGGACCAAAAGTCTGCCGAGCATGTCAGTCAAGGGGGGATCACCGCCGGAGCGCCAATGCGTCGTACCTGGTACCTTGGCCATCACTGGCCACGCCATTGCAGGCGTCATGCGAGTGCAAACCAGATGGGAGTGGTCTGGAAAGGCCTTCCTGCACGTGGGACAGACACCACTGTCTTGACACTAAAGAGAACAGCAAGTGGTCAGTTACGGAACTGCTTGTGGAGAGATGCATGATAGTGTCTTACCCTGGTCTTGGTTACTCGACATGGCACACACGCCCCACTCTTCCGGACGTCTGCCGTCTGCACAGGGTCGACTAGCTGTCTAGGTCTCTTCTCGATGTCTTTGATGGACCGACGACGCTTTGTTCCAGCAGATTGTCCCGCCTGAAGGCCGGCGTACTCTCCTTGGACGAGAATATGAGCAGGATACCCGCGACGAACAGCCTTGGCTGGATCAACGACAGTCTGCGGATAGGTCCATTCATCATCTTGGGCTTGCACTTCCTGAAGGGTAAAATTGACAGGGATTGTACGCTCTTCAGTGTGGTCGAGAAAGACGGATCCGGAGTGATCCGAAGGTGAGGTGCTGCCTCCTCCCTGGACCAAGTCGGGAGGGGAGTGCCCCGAGTAGTCAGAGGTGGTGGCCGTGTCATCATCAGACCGCAAACGAGTTTTCATTCTGCCAAAGTCTGATTGCAGATCGTTGATGGCAAGACTGTCAAGGTCAAGAGATGTGGGAGAGAACTGGGTTTTGAGCTTGGAAAGGTGCTGCGGCGTTTGACGGCCGGGGAAGTGGGAAGGTTCTAGCTCCCGTGTGGACTCGCAGTAGAGCCCCCAATCGAATATCTCATCGAAAAGCTCCTCTTCGACGACCGGGGATGAAGAGAAACGGGGGACTTCCTGTCCAAGTCGGGAAAACGCCATGCTTGTGCTTGCATCCATGTTTGATGTTCCCCGTGTAAGTCACGGGGGATGTAGTGGGACCTTGGCTAGCTTCTGGGACGAATTGGACACGAAGGGGGGTGTTCCTGTCAGATGGCAATAAAGTGAAGATGCCCAACTGCTCCCAGGTAATTTGTGTAAGATTGTTCGGTTCAGGAGGTCTGCCTGTCACGAGAGAGATTATACTTTGGCGTTTGAGGAGGCTCTGTCGTTGACCATCGACTTACACCATCACCAAGACGGGCATTTTCGGTGGAAGATGGGACTTTGATTGGCCAATTCGACTCTCCGACCCACTACACTGGGCCAATGGAAACCATGTCCCACACCGATTTTGACCATGACAAGCTTGGACCCGCGATTTCGACGCAGTCAGGTGACATCCTGAAAGAGAACGCCGTGAGAAGGCATCATCATGCAAGTTTTGACGATGGTGCTCATTTCGGTGAATGATTCATGCCTGGAGCTCTCTTTATCTTCCTGGATCTGGATTCTCCTGCTGCCGATTTCGATCTTTGGGCGGAGTCTGGACGATAGGACTGGAGTCTGCCGTGGCGAGATCTAGGTTGCTTGCTTGCTTGCCTGCCTGCCTGCTTGCATGCATGCTGGCTGGCTGGCTGGCTGGCTGGCTGGCATATTTAACATTGACGTGCTGCCATGACGTGTCTGAGCGCAAGAAGAAGAAAAAAGGTTGCAGAGCCGCTTGGGTATCTTTTGAGCGGAAGGCAACTGTCATATCGGGTGATGCTAGCATGGTTCCATTGCGAGCAAGCCAATGAGAGAGTTGGACCGCCAACATTCGTTGCGGGTTGTGAGTCGTCGATTCGGATACTTCAGATCAAAGAAGCAGCGCCATCGAAAGCTTGCACAGACAGCTCTCACTACGGCACGAGTTGCCTGTCCCGGGATGCAAAGAGGGAGGCAAGAAAGGGAAGAGAAAGCAAGAGAATATGAACAGGAAGAGAAAGAGAAATCAAGGAGATCCACGATAACACCACGAGGCAGGAGTCGTTCAACTTGTTATATGGACCACATGGCACCATAAAGCAACACTCATTTGAGCCCCTGCGGCGGTGATTCAAAAGAACAAGGGACAATGCGTGGGCAGAGGAGCAGCCAATGGGACCGAGATAAGGACTTGCCACTATATCACAACGAGTCTAGTGGTGATGTTTGAGTGCTCGGGGTGTGCGATTCTCTTTAAGGGTTTGGTTGGAAAGAGAGAAAAGACTGGGAGGAGACACACTGGAACCCCCCTCCCCCCCCCCAAAAAAAAAATTCACGGAAGAAAAGAAAGACAGAAAAAGCGGTAAGGCCTTAATGGTAAGCTAATAAATAGGGTTCGTCCCCGCCGCTTCGGCCCCCTCTCCCCTGAGTCAGGACGAAGGCCGACGATCCTCTTGTGTGGGCGCAAGAGCGAAACCCCTGGTGCATCCTGGCCATCTGGAAGCAGGGGACAACGCAAGATCTGGCGCAACCACACGCTCGGTAACACGACCTTGGAGATGACGGGGGAGCAAAAACGTCTTTGGAGAAGTTCACATGGGCATTTCTTTTTTTTTTACTAGGGAATTCTGTCTTCGAAATAGAAGGTATAGGAGTTGGTCAACCTGGGTTTTGTTTTGTGGGAGAGCGGCCCATGCATGGTAGGAAGTCAAACCCCTGTGCAAGTTTTGAATACTGGTGACACGATTTTCCCGTCATGGGGATATGAGAGTCCGTGCAAAGCATATGTACAACACACGACATGGCGAGTGAAGTATGGATATTTTTGTTCACTCCTGTTGGGTTGAGGGTTTTCCGAACAGCCCCGGCTACAATGGCAATATTTACCTTGTTCCCCGTCTCAACCACGGCAACTCGAGCTCATCTGGGCAAGCGATATACTTTTACCGAGTCCCCATCCAAACCAAAGCTCTTATTACAGACGAGGCGGCATGTATGTGGTCTGTGGTCGATTAAATGGGAAATGTCAGTTGCCGCCGCATCTTGCGCAGCAGTGAGCACCATCCGGTCATTTTCATTTACTTGCTGCATCTGTTCCTTCTGCACCCCGGGCATTCCGTGCGACCCCCGGCATCCCAATTAGGCAAGTTGACATCACGTGGACGGTACGTGCTGTATGTAGTAGGTTGCCGTTGCCCTCCCCTGTACAGAACCTGCGGAACAGAGAACAACGTTCTGGAATCTTGCCCGGAAAGGATGAGGTGATTACCCGGTTCAATCTGGCGCCACGCGGGATGGGCCCATCTCATCTTACTATTGTCACGGAATCGTTTGTTTTGTCTGCACAGTGGTAATGTCTTGGGACGTGTCACGATGAACTTGAAATTACTTGAAGTGCCATGCGCTGTCGAGGGCTACGATTCGCCAAGAAAGTTGCTGTAGATCCAATTGTGCAATTTCTAAACTCTCATATCTTGTGGTGTAGTCCGTAGAATGTGGGTCTCTATTCTCACTGGTGCAGGGTAGTAAGACGAGGAATTGTGGGACAAAGGCTTTTTTCTCACGTGCATTCATCTGATTATGGAGATGAATAAGACGGAAATGGACTTGCTGGCGTGTGGTTCACGGAAGTCGGAACGGCCTATGTAGCAGCAGGAGATAGATTCGCGTCGCCTCTTGGCTGACGTCGCGAGAAGGACGCCGTACATAGGCTACACAAGGTACTCCTGCATACAGCCTGCATACAGGGCCGAGACTGAGACTTGGATGAGGAATATGCTCTGACCAACCGTTGGGCAATTCTTCTTCAACTCGCAGACCAGACTTCGGTCAGACTTGACATGGCCCCTGGACGTGCTTCAATTAACTTTATCAAGTGACAACGCGCGCGGCATTATGAACATGAAAATTCCGGTGAAAGGACGAGCGCGCCGAGGTTTTGCCGCCTTGACCGACTCAGCTAGCAACGCTGCTCGCAGTGCTTCGGGCGAAAAGCGACGCAACATGGTCGCGGCAAAAACAGCTTATTGTCCATACTGTCCCACATGGAATTCTATGCGTCTACATGTACTGTAGGGAATGGAACTGCAATGACTGCTTGGCGGGATCAACCGGTGCCTGGACTCCCTCACCATCAACTCAGCAATCTCACTATGTAACTGGTGCAATTAATAACCCGGTTAGCTGCCCGACGCCTCCTAGCGCCCCGCTCGCGATTGAAGCAGCCGATATGTGCAAGGACGGTAATTCCTCCAGGCGTTTAACCCTTTCCATTATTAGTACCCGAGCAAGTCATCATGAATACCCTCGGTGAACCGGTGAACAGCTCAGAAATTGGCGATAAATGGTTGGCTGCACCTCTTTTTTTTCGGGCAACAATGGCCCCAACGTTCGTTTGAGAGATTGCCCCGCTTGTTGATGCCCCATTTATTGCACCCCCAACCAGAAATTTATCCGGTCTAGCTTCTAAAATCAAACTTCATACTCTGTTGCAATGCCTCCGATTACAAACTCCACGCTCGTTGACGACGTGAAAAAGACTGCTGCAGGATTACAACGGAGCGAAAGTACTACCATGTTGATGGTTCGCACGTCAAGCGCAGCCTGCGCCCCTCCGAGTGGCAGTATAGCCCTTTCGGCGGCTCATTGTGCATACCTCGCCTCGGCAAAGAACGCCTCTTCAATGAAGCTGCTGCGTTGCGATTTATCACTGAAAATACGAATATTCCTGTACCAAAGTTGTATGGATGCTTTGAGGATGACTAAGCTGTTTATCTGATTACCGAGCATATAGCATATTGATGGGGTCAACATGTCCGATCTTACGCCAGAGCAACGCAAGGTTGTCGAGGTGGAGTTGGAGGGCTATATTGCAACTCTACGAAGTCTCAAAGTCTGAGGTTTGGGGCGGGCCCTCTGGATATGTGAGCTTCTCTACTTTTGGCTCTCTTTCCCCCCCTTTTCCCCCTTTCCCCGCTTTACACTGACATATATATAGGTTATCCCGCCATATCGAGTACTGCAGCACCCTGTCCGTGTAAAGTGGGCAATGAAGCCTAGGGAAGTCAAAGATCTGGTTTTCTGCCACAACGATCTATCTGCGTACAATGTCATTGTTAACCCAGAAACCATTGAAAGTCAAGGCCGTTATCGATTGGGAATACGCTGGATTCTATCCCCAGGATTTTGAAGCCATGTTCTTCCGCCGCCTTGGTCCGTCTGTTGCGCTTGATGGAGAGATCAATGACGAAGAACGATTGTTGGAGATAATGCACGAGAATGAGCTTAAAGGATGACAGGCTCTTGACACCGCTTGCAAAAGCAAGTTAGTCTTGCCTGCCAACGCGCCAAGCCCCGTCCCGGAACTAGCTCGCGATCCAGGCGGCCACCAACGAACAAGGCAGCTATGCCCCATACGGGCAGCATTTCTATGACGTACAAATTTCAGCTCAATCTGGATCGTGTACTTCGACTCGAGATTTGTGTCCATCATGTGCATCACTGCTATAATGCTGTGGGAGCAGATCGTGAGGGGGGCGACGAGGAAATCAAAGACGGAAGCATTCGGTCTCGCTGTCCGGGCTCTTGAATACACTCGACGGCGTCGCATCTCAGGAAGGCCGTATTCTAAATGCGAGGAAGACGGTTCCGTCTTATTAGTGCAGTCTGTGGCGCCTATCCCTCTAGGGAAGGCAACAGAATGAGAGGGGGCGGGGCTATGGATGAGAAGCGACGCAGAGGTAAGAAGTGATATGCCAGGAACCAAGAATTATCGCGATTTACCCTCCAACGTTGGGTCAGCTCACGCAGCCAGTAAGCGTCGCATAACCTCTACCCTCCACATCTGCGCCGCCAAAGACAGCGCCGTCCTTCCCTTCCTGCCTATCGAGTCCCGGCCTGCGCCTGCCTGGGCAAGCAGTAGTATGACCACGCGAAGATGGCCATTGTCCGCTGCTGACGCCAAAGGCGTATCACCATGAGCGTATCACCATGAGCGTCCTCGAGGTCAGGATCGACACGCTCGTGTGCGAGCAACATCTTTACGGCTGCCATATGTCCTTGCGCCGATGCCGATGCTAAATGTGTTTGACCGAAACAATCCTCGTGGTTGGGATTCACGTCGGTGTCTGCAAGAAGCATCCTTACCACTGACTTATGCCCGTCCTGTGATGCCACTGACAACGGTGTCTGACCAGCTAGGTTCAATGCTTGCCGGTCGAATTTCTTCAACGTACTTTGAATTTGGGTGCCAGCTTGTCCTCAGGCTCTGCCTTTGGTACCCCAGCCGTGAGCAGTAGTTGGGCAACTGTCTGGCCATATATGTCCCGATGGGTCGTATCGATGCCCGCCAAAAGCAAAGTCTGCAACAGACTTCACACGTCCCAGAACTGCGACTGTGATCAGCAGAGTCCGGCCACGGGTTGTCGTATCGATGGTATTCGTAAATGAAGAGATCAAGGAAGCGATGGCACGTCCGCACAAGGCAGTTGACATCTTTTTTCCCCAAGCAGTCCACTATTCGCAGAACAATTTCATCCGGAAATTCGATAAGCGGTCGCATTTCAGATGGATGAGGTGTCAACAACTTCCGGAGAACGGCGGCGGTGCGGGGTTAACGCTGCCAGAAGTGGAGGGAGGATGAGGCCCTTGCCAAAGCCTACCAGAGGACTTTCATTACTGGACTGGATAACTTTAAAATAGAAACCTCTGAGCTTTTCTGTTGTCTTACGGTGGGCGATTGGCAACGCACGATAAGTCGGCACTTGTGCCCGCGCACTCAAATTTCTTTTCATCTACGAGCTGAGTATCGAAGAAGGTTCGCAGCAGGCCAAAAAAACGCCCAGGCTTGGAAGAAGGCCGTAAGGTCGTGCAGCCGGGCTCCTCTAGTTCTGTGCCTTTCCTGCACTTTCTATTGTTTGTACATAGTTTGTTGTGGGGCACATGGACGGAGCACATGCATGTACATACTCCGTACATATGGCTATTTACAGGGATCGATAATAACAGGGTGCACTGCGGCGTCAGCCTAACTAGTTAGGCTACTGCAACGACGGGAATGGCACTGGTTTAACCATTACGAGGGGCACTTAAATTTCGCTTGGGAGTTTTTTAATAACGAGTAGGATCTAGTAGGGTGATTCGCACAAGAAAAAAGACGGAGTTTGTCTGACAGTCTCTCAGCTCTGTGGGGAGGCTCTGCTGCTGCTGGTCCATGCGCCCATGACGGGTCCGGGTCTGGTGCTACTCCGTACCCAGGGGCCAGCAGCATCCCTGAGCTGGAGCCTCGTGCTCTTGCATGAAATGAGCAAGCAGCTGTCACAAGGACGATTCACCTGCCGTCGGAGAAAAGGGCATCCTTGCTTGCCTGCAAGTATGTACGGAATAACGGAGTAATGTAATAATACCCCGCGGGTACATAATATTGCAGGCTGCTGAGCGGAACTGAACTGATCGATTTTTCGATTTGATGTGGGCTGGACTGAAGCCTCAGCAGACGCGTCCGCGTCGCCCTTGGAATTCATTACGCACAGCCGCATTCTCTCTCTTTCATCCTTTCATCACTTCTCCCTGCGCTGCCGGCTGCCGGCTGCCAGCTGCCAGCTGCCCACCAAGGCGACAACCCCTTTCTAGCAAAACGTCGACGTCATCGCGCAACTTGGCGTCTCCACTCCAAGACCAGCGCCCCCCCCCCCGTTCCCCGTTCCTGTGTTCGGTCAAAATGGTGTTAGTCTGTAAATTGGCTGACGGCCTCGAGTAGCCCGGTTGTATTTCCTGCCCCGGTACGTACCCAGTGCGTGCCCAGTACTACCCACAACACGCTCCTCGTATTCCATGTCTCGTCATGCACATGTATTGAGTACTGACTGCATAGCGCTCCTTGTCCTGGACTGTGCCCGGCTCCCACGCGGGAACATCATTCCTTGTCTTGTTTTCTCAAACTGGTCCAGTCAGTCAGTCGGTCAGTAATATGTACTGCAGTGTCTTTGCTTTCTTTGTCCGCGCCGACCTTTATATTAAAACAAAAACCTCTTGACGATTCTGCGGCTGTTCAGAACCTCGACTTCTCCTTCCTTCCTTCCTTCCTTCCTTCCTCCTTCCTCCTTCCTCCTTCTGCTCGTCGCATCGTGTTCGTGTTGCATGTCGCTGAACAGGGAAGACTTTACTTGCCTGCCGGCCGGACGGTCATATGCATGCGTGTTGCCCAATATGACGTCGAGTAAGTCTTTTCGAGCAACCATGCTCCCTTCTTCCTTTTCTTTTCCTTCCTTCCGATCCAATCATCCCGGTTCAAATGCAGATGCAAATGCAAATGCGAATGCGAATGCGAATGCGAATGCAGCCTCGTCCCCGGATCCCGCCAAACGGCCCAGGAACAGGAGCAACATGAACTCCCCATGGCAGAAGGCCAGTCGACACTTGCCTCGGGGCAGGAAGGTGGCCAACCCCGTCCAACAAGAGGCGCCGGCGCCGCCTGCCGTGCCTGACAGTGACAAAGCTGCTGGGACGGCGAATAATAATAATACAGCCATGTCGATCAAATCCACTTCCACTTCCACTTCCACTTCCTCTTCCGCCTCCACTTCCGCCTCCACTTCCGCCTCCACTTCCGCTTACGCCTCCAACTGCTGCTCCTACTCCTCCTGCTCCCACAAGGAAGAACGCGAGGCCTCGTCCAGGCCGACTTCACCTCTGCATCCTCGTCTCCAAAAGTCAAACACCTGGAACGCACGCGCATCATCCCTCATGCCCGCACTCACAATGGACACCACAGATTCGTCCCCACCACAGCCGCCCGTTCAGCGGAAACCCGTTGGCGTCTTGATGTCGCCGCCTCAGACGCCGCCACCACGGCCTTGCGCTGCGTCAGAAGTCGACGTCAATTTCAGTAGCCCAAGATCAGCGCCCCTGACCTTGGACGCCTTGCAACACAACCTCCCTCTGATCCAAGAACAAGAACAGCAACGACAACGACAAGAACAAGAACAAGAACAAGGAGAATCCCCTCGAGCACAATCAAGGGCTAACCCTCCTGTGTCGGTGTCCCAATCCGACGCCCAAGAAATCCCCGAATTCACCTTCTCCCTTTCCACACACCAGCCACCAGAAATCCTCACATCCGCTCCGTCGTCTCCAGAGACGCAACGTGCCGAGTTTTCCAAGCAGGAGCCTGCCGATGCCGATGCCGACGCCGATGCCGACGCCGACATCGAGTCTACTCACAGACGCGGCAAGCTACACAAGGAACAGCGCCAATCCCGACCACGGACCAACTCACCCAAGCTCACAGATTCGCTCCACCAACCGTCACCTGATCCCGAGTCGAGAGGCCGTAGGAGTATTTCTGCCCAGCCATCATTGGCGCCGTCTGCATCAGTACCCAATGTCCGGTCTGCCCCTTCGCACAATGGAAGTCAAAGCCCCACAAGAGGCAGGTTGCGTCTCAGTTGGCTACCAGGTGGAGGACGGTCTCGCTCCAATTCAATCAATGTCGGCCAGGAAGGCAAATACGAGGCCTGGGTCATGTCGGACGATGCTCAACCAGAGTACAATCCGGCCTTCTTGAAGAATGCTGAAAAGGTGCAGTTGGGGCTCGTCTCTTTTTTTTTTTTTCACCCTTTTCCCCTTCACTTCCCCTGCGAGTGTCCCCCTGCGCGTGACGCAATCACTAACGTTGATTGGACAGGTCCCCGAACTGTGGAATGAAAATGGCAATATCCATGTCTACTTGTATCCACGCGGCACCGGGTGTGGACCCTCTTTTAAAGTCCCCGAATTCGTCGTCGGTACCTCGTATGTCTTCAACGAATTGATCCATAGTCACGCCGAGGAAGATGCAGCCTCGCAGGACCGAACCACGAGCTTCGGTGGCCGTGACAATCTGACGGTACAAGATGCTGCCCGGGTCGCTTCACCCCCCACGGGACATGCTGCGATGGAGGATCCAAGCGCCCTTCGTTTGTATCTTCCTGCCGCTCCACCAACAGCGTCGGCCCACCTGAGCGCACCTGGCGAGGGTGCTCACGCAGAGCTCGACAGGCTCATTGCCATTCGGAATCTCTTCGCGTTCCTGACCGGACAGCCGCTTGTCGGAACCAAGCATCGCCCGACCATGTTCCACGCCTTTGTCGAGATTGCCGGGCTGCTGCAGGAATTCGGCTTCTCGAGTCCCGACGGCAGCAACTTTGGGGAAGCAGTGGAACTCAGCTTCGGCTTTTACTCGGAGCAGCTGGCTCTCTCGGATTGCCGACTCAGCCGCGAGAAAACCGTCGAGGGGCTCGTTCTGGGCGAGCGAATGCGATGCGCCGACTTGTACAACGAGGCGTTTGCTCATGCGGCGGGCAAGTACTCTGCCATTCTCGATCTAAACCTGCCGCTTTTTGAGCAAGTGTCCGCCGTCACTCGCCAAAGGTTGGAAAGGGCGCACTTGGATTTGGTCAACAGACAGCACAATGTGAACGAACACCTGGAGCAGTTTGAGTTCCCGTCTCTGTTTTCCGGCATCGCAAATTCCACGTCGATCCCGGAACTGAGGCAGGTGCACTTCAAGACGTGGCGAAACTCGTTTGGCAGGATGCGGCAATTCCTCCTAGGCTATTACAAGTCGACATTCGGAAGCTGGCCGCCGAAGGCTAGCAACAAGAAGAACCCATTTGCGGAAAGCGGGCTCAACAGACTCGTCCTCAAGATGCTGTACTCTGACATGTGCGCCTTGTACGATTTGCTGGTGGACCGCACCAACCTCACGTGTCGAGTCATGGACGAAGCGCCGTCCATCTCTGACGCTTCGAGCAAAATGACGACGTCTGCGCTCCGAAACATGCTTTCCGAGTTTGACCGATCGAAACCCCCTGTACTGCCTCCGATTCCGTTTGATCTTCCGCAGCTGCCATCGATGAAGGCAATCCACGAAACATTTGACAGCATGACAGTCAAGGACCAGAATCGAATGGAAAAAAAGATCAAGGAGCACGAACTGATTCTCATCTTGAACAAGGCTTACAACTACGACACGAATCGGATCAAGCTGCCGTTCTTGGACCAGTTCAAGGAGTTCGAGATTCGGGAAGGCCGAGGCAAGGTCACACAGGACCTGGTGGACCAACGCATCGGCTACTGGCTGTTCCTCTACGCCGTACTGCAGTCGCTTCCCATGTTGGTCGTGGATGCGCCGGGAGTCAAGTACACCGAAGGGGTCGAGTACTTCCTGTGCGAGCCTCCCATGGGCAACCTGCCCTGGGTCGAGGACAAACAAGTACGCAAGATGTGGTATGAGGTCACTGGCGGAGGTGGCCTCGTCGAGCTTTCGGCAGACGCTGTCATGTTCAGTGTCGAGGCTACATATCATCGCAGCCACTGCTGGCTTGCGGCGAAGCAGTGGGAAGGCCTTGATGGAGCAGAGGCGCCGCTCCCAGAAGAGCCGCCCATGTCGCCGTTGCAGCCTCCGACCCCCTTGTTTCCTGGAGAGGAGCCATCACTCGGCACACCGCCGGTGGGAGGTCCCGGCACACCATCACCGCCGCCGGGCGGCCCGCAGCCAGCTCTGCGTCCGACTCCTCGCAATCTTTCGCCTGCCCAGCGGTCTCGGCAGTACTCACGATCCAGCATCGCCATTGGCCTCGAGCCTGTCCCGCTGGAACCTCCCAATGTCTTTGCAAGCCACAACCGGAGCAGCTCAATTGGCCCGCGCCCGCCGATCAGTCACGTTGGCTTCAGGAGCTCATCTGTGGGCAACCTCGTGGGCATGGTGCCTCCTCGTGTGAGCAGTCCTGCACCCACGGCCAAACCAGCGGCTACGTCTGGGGCGACCTTTGATGACATTCTCGGCGAATCCTCCTCCCAGAAGAAGCCTGCAGCGACCAAGAAAAAGGGCCGGTTCTTCTAAGCCTTTTTTTCTTTCTCTGGGCGTACACTAGCCAAGAACTTACGTGTGTCTCGGGCCGTTGCGACTTTTTCTTTTCTTTCCCCTTTGTTTTACTTTACTTTAATTCTATTTTGGGATCAAACAATGCATCTGGCGACGGAGTCAACATGCAAGATAGGATATTACTGCATCAAGAAAAGAACAAGTCATGAGACAATAGAGCATATAGTCAGTCATTTGTATGAGATTGCTGGTAGTTGTTACTGCGTAAATACCCCGGCATGGCTGTAGTCCAACGGATTTTTGAACACAAGTTTTCCCCGTCACGGACTTGCTGTTCAGCTGCATGTGAACGAGTCAATGATGCTGGATGTCCTATTTAGGGGGGGGGTGAATGAATGGCTAACGGACAGAAACACCGAGTGTCTCGCATTCATATGCTGAGCAGGACCTACGTAATCATTTGAACCTGGCAAGCTTCCTCGCGTTTGGATATTTGAACTCTTCGTGGTTGATCTTTGTGCGAGGCACTCGTGCACGGCCTTTTCAAATTTGTGTGTGTGTGTCCGATTCAGCTGGCTGGACTCGACAAGTACCGTAAAATCCTGTGACCAAAATCCCAAGAATCAACTGTACCGCACTGAGGCGGGCGAAACGCACAAAAAAGGAGTGAATACATGAGTAGTTTCCTTTTCCGTCTACGAAGTACTCTGGCCACGATTTTATATTTCATCAACTTGAAACACGGATAGATTGATACGAGGCCCATGTGTCGCCGCACATGGGGCATTCAATTCAGACTATACTTGTGACTCGATGGCTCTGTTCTCTGCAGAAAGAACCCAGAGTACAGAAACGGGATTGACTGATTGATTGATTAATTGCAAAGCGTCCATTCTTCTCTCCACAGCATGCTCACTGGGCAGGAGCCCGAGGAACAACAGACGGACAGACCCGAGGAAATGCAAGAAAAAAAAAAAAATTGTGGTCCGGGATATTATGACACCACTTGCTGCGTTGATATTATTCACCTTGGATGAGAAAAGAAAGAAAAATGGCAGTTGATGGAAAAGAGGCACGCATCATGTCGGTATAATTCTAGAGGTCAACTTTGCTCCATCGTCCCCTTTCAGTGTGCCACCATGGCTCCTTTTCCCTCTTGTCGGCCACGACGCCCTCTCGCCGTTTCCAGGACCCCGTGCAGCCCTCTCTCCCTAGGGCGAGAGTTTCACCCGAATCGGGTCGCAGATCAGGCACGTCCACCAGACCGCCCTTCTCGTCAGTCGACCCGTTGTCGGGCAAGAGGTCGTAGTCGATTCCGCTGCCCACGGTGCCAATGTATCCCGCCAGACCAAATGTGTCGACCACGTCACCCTGCTCATCCGTCACCTTGACTTGGAACAAGTGCGATTCCCGGGCGCGGTCGAGACGTGCCTGGGCTGCCAGGCGGGCTGCGACGAGATTGGTATGCGAGCTGGCGGAGAGCATGGCCGGCAGCGAGCTCGTAGTAGGGGACTTGGCAAGGAATTTGGTCGGCGACGAGGGTGCGCTTCCGAATTCAGTGACGGACCTCCCTCGGAATCGAAATCGATCGCTGGGCAGGGCGATGCTCTCGACGGGACGGCATAGTTGCTGGAACACGCCTCCTGGATCGTTGGGCGCCCGGAGACTCCCGAGACAAGGGAATCCACCCGCGGCGATGCTCCGCGCGAGAATGTCGTCGGCGGCGTTGACGCTGTCTGGATGGCTGGTTATGTCCCAGTGTAGCTTGCTCACAGTGGCCGAGGCCAGGTACGGCATCATCCAGAGAACAAAGGAATCCGACTCGGGCATTAGCGGCGGGAAGGACTGGATCAAGGACAAGTGGGCGAGCGACCCCAAGTTGGACAGGATGCGTGCCAGGGCTGGCAACGACGTGAGTGGTGTGTGGCGGAGGACGAGTTTGCGGAGAGGCTGACTGTTGGCGCGAGTTGCGAAAGTGGAAAGACCGTTGGACGATATACCCGGGATGCTAGACAATGTCAAACTTTGTAGCGGAGGCAGGGAAAGGAGGTTGGAATCATTAAAGGCATTGGGCGGCAGGTTGTGGAGGTGAAGATGCTGCAGGGACGGGAGAACGGTCAAGGTTCTCGCGAGTAGCGTCTCTGGTGCGAGAACTGCGTCAGGCAGACACTGGACAGATAAGCTCGTCAGTTTGGTCCATCCCCTATGCTGCTCCAAAAAGGCAGTCTCTCGATGAGTCTGCAGTTCAGCGGCCTTGTTTGAGACGAGGCCGCCGCTGTCCTTGGTGGAACTTGACGCGACTTGCTGTTGCAGCCCCGTTGATTCGATTAGCCAATCCATATCCCTGAGGTTGGATCTTGTCGAAAGAGCGTGGAAAAGTCTCTTAAATGAGTGATTATAGCCGAATACTGGCCCCGACAGCCGCTCAAGATTCGGACATGCCATGACCACAGAAGCAACGTGGTTCTCATACTGCTCCAGCAAAGCCGAACCTTTGGTACTCGACGATGCCGCAGGGATTTCTGGAAGCGGAACCTTGAGCGAACGAACTATTGATGAAACGTCGGCGTTCGCCCTCAAGGTTCGTCGCAAAAGCGTCATGCGGCAGCCCTGGGTCATCTTGAACCTTTTCTTGTGGACTGCCGAGTCAGGCCCTATCAAGTGAATATCCTGATATCTACCGCCGCCGAGTCAGTATTGATTGGTCGTGTATCTCACCGTCATCAAACAGGGTGGTAGAGTCTTACAGTGCCAACCGCGCCGCCTTGTACCATTTGCGCGAACATAGCGCCACGTTGGACACATCTCGCATCCAGCACGTCGCGCAGCTCTGACTTCCTCGTTCCAGGTGAAGCTGTTTGAGCATTTCGAGAATCACCTCCAGCACCTCTCCTGGCAATGCGTCACACACGCCTCCGAGGCCGTTTCCCCATGACGGACTTGTTGTTCGTGGGCCGCTGGGCCCTTGCGCGCGACTTCCTGTCAGACCATACTCGGATCTGGTGCCCGACAGTTTTCTGGGTCGGTTGAGGACTGTTGGGAGGGAGTCTGTAGATGGAGTGCGAACCATATTGGGTGTTTGCAGGCCCGGATATACGGGATATGCCGAAGTGTCTGCGCCGGCAGTCGATGGACGCGCTGGAGATGGAGGCTTTCTCCGGTCGAAGCCATGTTCGGGGATGGAGTACAGGTCGTACAGGTCAGGCATTCTTTCGAAGGCAGCAGCGGGTGATGGCCGCATTGTCATGGTTGGACTCATTGCGGCTGATGATGAAGAAGGGACAGAATCGGGATCCGATTGTAAGGTTATTCGGAGGGGAGGGGGGAGCAAACGGCTCAAAAGGCTGTCATTATATTATGGTTGACAACGGGTCCGGCGGCTTTTGTTCTTTTCGCAAGAGAAGGATAGCTTTTCGTCTAATTGCCCACAGAGTCGAGGGACTGTTGGTTCTAGAAGATGAATCGAAAGGACCAGAATCGAGAATGAAGTAGATTGCCATATGAAGCAAATGCAGAAAGATGCAGAACCCAGGAGCCGGGACCTACGCGAAAGGGGGCGGCAGCAATGGCATTCGATACCACAAAGACAAGTTCCAGCCAGGCACTTGCGGGAACTCAATACAGTAG
Organism: Epichloe amarillans; assembly: GCA_024072835.1. NCBI lineage: Eukaryota > Fungi > Ascomycota > Sordariomycetes > Hypocreales > Clavicipitaceae > Epichloe > Epichloe amarillans. Next base: position 1,519,610 of record CP099635.1, on the reverse strand, counting down.
TATCAAGCTCGGGACCGGCGCCGACGACTTTGCTCTCCACGATCCCTAGGAGCCCTTTGAGAAGCTTGACTCACCCCATCTCATCTCATCCCATCTCGTGTAGTGCCGGCCGGGCATTTTCCCCCCAACCGCTCGGTTTGCCGCTCAGGGGACGGGACTAGCTCTTTGAAGAGTGGACCATTAATCAAAGCCACCGGGAGACTTGAACACAAAAAGGAAACGGTGCTTGCAGTAGGCACAAGTCGCTGCCAAGACAAAGGGCGGTTTTCGGGCACACTCACTCAGGGTTGAAGTTGATGTTCCCTTGCTCCAACTTGGCATTATCAGCCGCCAGCCAGATATTTTCCGGGCCTGGTGGTGCGTGCTGAGCTGTTCTGCAGACGGTCGTCCTCTTGACTCTCGACTTCTTGTTGAGACGAAATTGAGGAAATGGGGAAATGGAGGAAATCTGGCTGCCCCGCCCTTGCTGATCCTTCGGTGATGGACATTGGCCATGATTGGCCATCTTCACTCCCCATGCATGATGCGAATTGCGGCGAAATGCCGGCAAATGCCAGACCCCACCTGATTAGCTGCCTGCCCCCTGATCGGCAAGTGGGCCAGATTTCGCTTGTGATGAATGATCCGCGCGGATTGCCTCCTTCAGCCATTGGCAATGTGTGTTCAATTTGATTGTCACTCTTTTCAAACACATCGGACAAAGGGCCGAGCGAGACACGAGCAGCCTTGTTGGTCTGGTCTACGCTCTCCGCGCAGGGCAACGTGGCGGTCGACGACGAGGGAGGCCGACAAGACAATAGTCTGCGCCTCCATTCTTTGATCTGTTATCTGTTTGTGTCTCCCTCATCTTTTCTTCTTTTTCCCAACTGTCGCGCGATGGCACTTTAGTTTTGTCTCTAGGAGCTGATGACGACGCTCAGGTCCGTCTTGGTCATTTGAACAACCATGAGTCATCTTGGTGTCTCAATATTGGCCACAAGAGATACGACTTCTTGTAAATCTAAATGTCGACTCGAGCAAAATGCAGTGGCTTGCGCACAATCATCTGCATAATTCGTCGGTCGGTCATGTTCGCGCACGTTGATCAATCGGATGTATATTATCCAATTCCCATAGGCACTATTCTTTGTCGTGCGACGTAAAAAAAATTCCATGGTCATGTATGAACAGTTGGACTGCGACTCCATAGGACATGTTCCTTGAACGCCAACGCCATGGTTGATTACTGACGAATGTCTTCTCTCGCCAAGTCACTGGGAGATGTTTGATAATCTCTTCGCAGACACCCAGAGGAGGGAGGTAAACCGAACGGCTGGCATGGTCTGAACTCAACCGCAGCGTACCCAGGAAGACCGCCCATGGCCTTTACAACTGCCTCTCCTTGCCTACTGCAGGCCAATCCTTTCCATACGCTCTTTGGTCTCGAGTTGGTGATGCCAAGGCTGGCATCGTAAGGTGAACTGAACCACCGGCCTCTACTCCCAACGACATGTCGATGGGAAAGACTCTTTGCCAACTTCCCTTTTGCAGTTCGAAGGTGCCGACTTCGCCAATGGCCCTGTTTTGCTCATAACCCCCATTAAAAGAAGTGAGCCGGGCTGCCCTAGCCAGGCGCTTCCAATTTGAAGGCCAAATGACTTGCATCCGACAAGTTCAAGCGACTTGAGCTGATCCAGTAGTGCCCGAGGACGAAAATTCGGGGTTCCAACGGGCCTGCCAGCTGAGATGCCGCATGCCATACTGCCATTAACTGAAAAGGCATAGCCAGGAGCTGTATTTGCCTCCTCCAGCCAATTTCAAGATCATACTTGCCGGCCCAAGTTCCGGGTGCATGGCCGACATAAACCACTCGAGCTTGCCACGGTCCATGGTCCATCGGGCCTGTAACGTCTTTGACATCGTGGCGTCATAGTTTTCTGCTACACCTCGCTAAACGATGGCAGACAGTTGTTTGTCCGTATCATCACCACCCCCTCTGTTGTGAAGAGAGAGGCAAGGATTCACCATGAGAACGGGTGTTGTTCCTAAGAAAATGGCCGTTCGCCAGTCGGAAAAATGAATGCAACGGAGCCTGCGGCAGCACAGTCGCTACGTTCCGATATATCAGGCCAGGATTGTTCAGGTATCACGGAGTCCATCTTGGAAGTTATCCAGTCGGGATGGCCAAGTCTGTTTGAATATTCCAGGTCCTTTCTTACTCACACATCCACGCAAAAATAACTGGGCATTTCAACAAGCCATCGATTAGAATCGAATCCTGAGAGGAATCGAAGCTTTCTGGTTGGATGAACTGGGATTTCACACACGTCTTGTGCCTTCGTGAACTGTATCCGAGAACCTTCCGACATGATTACAGGGCCGCGTGCGCGTTTCTTCGGAATCACTGACAGCTGGTTCTTGGGAAACAACGTCTTTGCTGGTTTCGCGGTGGTAGGTGAAATGGGTGAGACAAGTCCGTCATCGGGGTGTTGCTCTGTGCCAAACCCTCTCCCGAAAATTGGTATCGGTGACTGCAAGTCAACCATGTGCGAGGTGAAGCAATTATTTATAGGGGGCTATTTGAGAATTCGTCGAACTTTTGATCCAGTTATATATCGGCCTCACGTCAAGTATGGACTTGACTCGTCGGTGTTCGGCCTGTGCCATATGTTGTTTGCGTTCCAAGCTCACTTCGTCAATGCTATCTCTCAACACCAAAATCTCGACTGAGACTGGTTTTCGCTGGCTGATACGACGGACTCAACCAATTGCCTGAGCTTCGACTTGAGGGTAAAGAACCGGATTGTTGAAGTAGATCCTCGAGGCTTCACGCATATCTAGCCCAAATGCAGCTTGCGAAAGATCCATCAGAAGAACCCTTATGAGAAGATATAGTAGGATTGGAGGTTTCAGAGGCAACACCTACCAAGAAAAACATGGTCGTGATGGAACGTATTGACGTATTGTGCTTTTCGCTCGCTTGTCAAAGTCTTGGCGTAGATCAGGTGTTGCACTTTTAGCTATGGTGCGTCAGAAATATTCTCACTCTACAACTCCATGTTTTACGTACCATATCAAGCATGCTTGCCAGATACCACGCAACGTTTTTCGCTTTCATAGAAAATGATTATCTTCTCTCTCTCTTGGCGGCGCAGAACACTGTCTATCAAATATGAAAGCTTTGCGGAGACCCTGGACACAAAATTTGTTTGTCCAAGACTCATCGGCAACATATCCGCAGGTAATCCCTCCGTAGGGTTGACACCCATGACACGAGTGCGTGATTTTGAGCATCGACTATCCCCACCGACTTTGATGTTTCTTGCCAAGACCGCAGGTTTCCGTCCTTTCTTATCGGATTCTTTGTTTGAGTTCTGAGCTGACACAATCTTGTCTCTCTCCAATACCCTCTCCTTTTTGGTCTGTGAAGGAACGTCGTTGAAAACTTGTAAAAGAGTTGCATTATCCTCTTCAGCGCTGTTGTGTCGCGCGAAGGGGCACGAAATTGCCCGGAGAGACCACTTGGGAAAGAACCTACGTACCTGTCTCGTCAAAGGGGAACCAAGCAGTGCCATTCAACTATTTACTATCCGCTGCTTTCCCATCTATCTAAAAGGCCTACCTGCCACTCCTTGAAAGATCGCTCCGATCCGGGCAGAAGCTGGCTATTCAGCATGAGGGTCTCTCTCGATGAGTCAATAGTGGGTGTTGGAAGGTACAAATCCTGGACATCCGATACGATCGAATCAAGAATTTTGTTTCCCTCTTCCTGAGTCACCTCCCGAAACAGAACTTTCATCGCCGCTCTCTTGCCTTGAACAAATGAGGATGTGTACACGACGTTGGGATTCAAGACCCACACGTAAAGCATCTTCTCAGAATCTCGCCCTTTCTCGGATATGTGTGGAGAGATGAGCGACTTCGCGCAACCTGACCTGGAAATATTCGCGATGAGAGAAGCTGCTAAGCACTGCGGGCCGCTCGGAACTCGACTTGTTGGCACGGTAGTATTGCAAGAGACTTGCCATTTGAACAACGTCACGGAGCCAACCCTCATGCTGAATAACCCAATTTCAGTGGTACATTTATTGCAAAATATGCGCAGAAATTTCCCGGGACTTGAATTTGTCACTGCCTTTGTGCTGCTACTTGATGCCTCTGCAATGGCTGAAACAGAAAACTGGCGGTAGAGTAAGCACATGTGAACATTAACGGTAGCACGAAGACAGGAGGTTGCAAGAATGATGCGTGTACCTCTAAAAATCTCCCAGTAATCCTGACTATGGATACTAGGATGAAATGTAAGAGGCTCGCCGTCAACTTGGCCACCCGAAACCGTTCTCAAAGAGGAGGTTTCTTGGATGGGAGTTGCCCTGGAACAGGGTTTGGCAGAACGATCACTATGCGGGAATTGTATCGATGACCAGACCACAGAGATGCTTTTGAAGCCGACTTGGCCACCTTCTATTTCCCGCTGTTCTTTAAAGCAAAACCATGTAACAATCAACTCGAGAAAGATGTCAGAGGATACGCAATCCGCTGAGCAAACTTACCAGGAGGTTCTGACAGTCATGCTCGTCAAACATGAATGAAGTAATATCTGCAAAGCCAACACCGGGTTGAGCAGTAATTATGTTGTTGGCTCCGTATCCCTTGTTTGCGAGATTTTTGTTTTCCTGTTGATCGTGGTCATGCGGCTTGTGGCAATGCCAGAACTCCATCATCTCGGCCCAGTTTTCACTTGGCAAGTCTTTCCAGACTTTGATCGTGCCTGGAAGTATGATGATGTTGCTGCATGCGCGACAGCTAATAGCAGAATCGTTTTCCAGATCCAAGGCTGCCCAAGGAACCGCTTGGTTCTCCGGAGAAAAGGGAGGGATCAATACTCCACCTGGAGATACAGGCAGTCGCCAGGTCAGATGGCGAGATGCACCTTGCGAAGGTCTCAGTAGGGTCTCGGCCACTGTTCCGGGAAGATCCAGAGTGTTTGTGAAGCCATCGTGTTCTAGACACAGCCGCCGACCATCTTCGGTGATTCTTGCCACTGTATCCGACTTGGGGGGTGATGGTAAGGTAACTGCGATAGATACTTGTCTGATATTTGAAAGTAGCTCTGCATAGAGAATACCACGACTCTCTTCGTTCAAGATGGTCATCGCGGCGCAGCTTCAACGTGCATCTGGAGATGAGGCCGTCGCGTTAACCGCCGCATGAAGAGACTGGCGCAGGTTTTTGGTGTGTGGTGTGTGGTGTGTGGTGTGTGGTGTGTGGTGTGTGGTGTGTGGTGTGTGGTGTCAGTGTGGACTTCTCGGTGCGAGTCTGTGTCTGTTGAGGTGGTGCGGACAGCGAGACTCCGCATTGCGCAACCCCACCCACTTGCACTTGCACTTGCCCACCTGCCCGTGTTTGAACTTCAACGCCTTCAGCATCATGTTCCATGTACATGTATCGTGAACCAAGTACCTCAGCATCGAGGCGCTTGTCATCACTTGGAGCAAGCCGACAGCAACTCAGCCATGTCGGGGATTCTGTCATTTGCGCTAGGTGGAGGACGCAAGACCCAGGCCATCGATTTGCCCTCGGTCGAGGTGCATCACATTGAGACTAACCCTGATCGCCGGGCTCGCTCCCTCAAACATCTGCTCAAGGCCAACCATGTAAACTACTCCGTCGTTTATAATCGGCTTCGCTTTGACAACCACAATGCTCATATCCTGAGCTCGGCCTACTTGCTTGGCGCCACGCCGACGCAGCTCCATGACATTTACGAGGACCAAATCAAAGAATTGGAGGCATGGACGTCCTCGCCAGCCGAGCTCATGGACAATGACTGGGTCGATTTCCTGGGAGATGGGCAATACCAAAGGGCGTACGTCGACTTTTTTGAAGACAAGCTCGCCATGGAGTACGCCTATGACTGGAAAAGGGTGGTCGAGCACTATCTGTTTTCCTCTGAAATACCCTTGGTGCATGGGCTGATCTGTGGGCGTACGTGAAATAAACCTACAAACCTGCCAAATTCACCAAGAAAGCAGCTGACACCTCAATAGTCGGACACCCTCTCATCCAGCTGGGTTATGCGTATGAAGTAGATAGCAAGGAGGTTGCCATGGAGGCTCTGACACTGGCCTCTGTGCAGCACAACTTCCTGTACCGTTATACCAGCGACCCGACATATACCCGGCAGTCTTCTATCAGTGCCGACTCCGTCCTCGACCTGCTCATTAAGATGTCAAAAGACGAGGACCTCAGTAGGCTTCCTAAGAAAATCGGGTTCGAAGACTTGGAAACCATATTCAAGGAGAAAGAAGACATTTTGATGAGATATTGGAATGCCTGGGACATTTCTGACCCGCTGGAGGCCTTTAAGAGCTCGCAGAAAGCAGCAGTGGCATTTTTCGTCTCAGCTGTCGACCCGATCGTCAGGGATTACAACTTTTTCATCGTCCATTTGTTGACATCAAGTTATGCCGTCCGAGTCCTGCTGCCTTTCTTTCCGAAGCAGTATCACGCAAGCCTTATCAGACAGTGGTGGTTGTTAGCTATTGCTGTGTGTATCATTAAAGGGCGACCTTGTCCAAATCCCGAGACCGTGGAAAAGGATCTTGGTGGGCGCGATTGGAAGTATGTGCAGGATAAAGCTTTGAATTCATCATACTCAAACGATGCACATTATGTGAAAGGTGAGCTGAAAAGTCCAATTAGGCGAGGCAGGAGCCAAATAAGTAAGCTGACGGAAATCTAGCCGTTCGAGCAATGAGAGATCTGGCAAATACCTGGGGGGACGATAATGAGTACTATTTGCGGGCTGCTGCAACATTTGTGGACAACTTTCATGGGTGGACGTTTTGAGCACTCATGCGGACCGTGTCGATGAAGAATGTAACAACAGTAGTCGCGGAGCTCTCTGTGAAGAAGCTCAGGGATTGTACAATGCAATCAGGTCTCACACGTTGAGTTTCAGGGTACTCTGTTGATGCAAAGTGGTGATGTTTAAGAGTGGCGCGTGCGTGCGTACGTCCCGTTGTGAGGATTACTGAATGTCATGTAAAAGCCAGTGCCAGCCTGCCTGCCTCAGGCTGTGTGTGAGTCGATGTTGGTGGGACACCACCACCACCACCACCACCACCACCACCACCACACCAACGACTGTCTCTCCACGACACTGTGACGGGTTCAATCCCAACCAAACAGGTCGAGTACCCAGTCAACAACCCCAGCCCGCATGGAACTCACAATCTATATACAGATGCTTCGATCGCTTCAGTCGTTTTAATGGCCCCGCCCGCCAAACGCCGCAGGCGGAACCCTCTCGAGGCCTCTGATGACGAAGACGAACAGCCCAAGGCCAATACTCTTTCCAACTTCCTGCTTTCTTCGCCCACCTCATCTTCCAAGGTCCGAGCTCCAAGTGCATCTCCAAGTGCATCTCCGAGTCCCCTCAAGCCGAGAGGGCTCGCCCTTCAAGCAGCCGCCAATACATCTCCTACTAAGACGAGGCGCGGGAGCTCCCAAAAGAAGAACGCCAATGCCGGTCCCAAGAAGCCGAGAGACAATGGCCGGGCAGAGGACAAGGGCAAAACGGCCGATCTGAAGACACTCTTCTCCAAACAGGCCCAACGGGCTACCAAACCGAGCTCTGGCAGCGAGAAGCGACTCTCGCCAATTGATGACCCAATCAGTGATCCGATTTCCGAAGATGACGAAATATCAGAACTTAAAGTAAGCTCGTCTAGCCTGGTCAGTCAGCATGCCCGAAAAAGGTTGAGGAAGGTTCATGATGCTGCACCAAGTAAATCGTCCAGCACCGGCACCGGCCTCAAATTTCTCAAACCTCCGAAACCTACGAATGCCGCCGGCGTGGATGACGAGCTACGTCCGTGGTCAGAACGGTTTGGCCCACGTAACCTCGATGAGTTGGCCGTGCACAAGAAGAAAGTTGCCGATGTTCGAAGATGGCTCGACGATGTCATGACTGGACGAATGCGACAGCGCGTCTTGGTCCTGAAAGGCGCGGCTGGTTCAGGAAAAACCACGACGATGCGTTTGCTGGCCAATGAAATGGGACTCGAGCTTCTGGAGTGGAAAAACCCCACGGCAGCCACGGGCACTGGATTCGTATCGTCGTCCGCTCAATTTGGCGAGTTTCTCGGCCGTGGTGGAAAATTCGGAACGCTCGATGTCGAGGGATACACGGATTCTACACCAACCAGTTCAAGCGGAACGGGTCCGAGCCGAGCGAGACGAGTTATTCTTATCGAAGAATTTCCCAACACCTTCTCCAAGTCATCCTCGGCTCTGAGCTCATTTCGCAGCACTATTCTTCATTATTTGGCAGCCCATACACCCTCACTAGCCAATTTTGGCAAGACGTCACAGCAAAGAGATCCTATCAGTCCCATTGTGCTGGTCATAACGGAAACCTTGCTGACTACAACATCAGCTTCGGCAGACAGCCTGACGGCTCATCGCCTGCTTGGGCCCGAAATTCTCCGTCATCCGGGTGTAGGGGTGATTGAGTTCAACGCTATAGCCCCATCAATTCTTGCAAAGGCCCTAGAGCTCGTGGTTCTCAAGGAGGCGAGGAAATCTGGGCGCAGAAAAACCCCAGGACCCCAAGTGCTTAAGAAGCTGGGCGAAATTGGAGACATTCGCAGCGCCATCTCATCTCTCGAATTTCTATGTCTCAAGGGAGATGATGAAACGGATTGGGGGGCCAAGGTTGCCTTCACCAAACCGAAAAGGATTACGAGAGATTCTATCAGGCTGACTAAGGGCGAGTCAGAGAGTCTCGAGCTCATCTCCCAACGTGAAGCCAGCCTGGGCATATTCCATGCCGTCGGCAAAGTTGTATACAACAAACGGGACGACGCGGCCCCTGCAGATGATACTTTAGAGCACCTACCTGCATACTTGTCACAATATTCTCGGCCTAAGAGGTCACAGGTCTCTGTCGATTCTTTGATTGACGAAACGGGCACAGATACGCACACATTCATATCCGCATTGCATGAGAATTATATATTGTCTTGCGAAAGCACGGGGCCGATGGATCTGTCAACACCGATGGATTACGTCAACGAATGCATAGAATATCTTTCAGAGAGCGATCTACTCTGTTCGTCGCGGGATGTGTTCTTTGGAGGACGAGGCGGATCCAGCGCAAGAGACTCGGGCAGTCATATCCTCCGCCAAGATGAGATGACCTTCCAGGTGGCTGTTCGCGGCATGTTGTTTTCGTTACCGAACCCGGTCAAGCGCAGAACCACCACCATGGCAAAGGGCAGCGACTCTTTCAAAATGTTCTATCCCACAAGCTTGAAATTGTGGAGGGATAGGGAAGAGATTGAGGGCATGGTAGACCTGTGGTCGACCAAGCTCCTCAGGGGCGAATCACAACTTGCCACCAAGAATCTTACCGACGGCGCCTCGGCATTTTTGAAGACACAGCCGTCCGGGGATTCAATCTCGTGGATGCAGCGACAGCAACAAGCTCGCGCCGCCGCCGCCGCCGCCGCAGTAGCGGCAGCAGCTACGAAGCCCAATGACACAGCCGAAGAGAGCTCAGGATCATTGCCTCTACTCTCTCTCGGAAGTGCGGCTCAACGAGAGATGCTACTCGACCGTTTACCGTACATGGCTCACATTGCACGAAGTCGCAAGACCAGCCTTGGACTACGGGATCTCGAGAAGGTAGTGTCCTTCAACGGCGTATCAGCCACGGTAGACGACGAAAGCGATGCCGAGGATGATGCCCCCCCTGGAGAGGCATGGGCAACAGATAGACCATCCGAAGAGGCTAGTCCGCGCAAGAAGAGCGCGGGCATCAAAGCCGGCGCCATGTCTGGCATGCTTGTGCAAAAACTAGTATTGAGCGATGATGACATTGAAGATTAAAAAGGGGTGCATATCCATCCATTCTTGTACTGTACTGTGCTGTGCTGTGCTGTGCTGTGCAAGACAAGCCAACAGCTTGGAACAGGGGATTTTAATTGCGAACAAAGCATGAGATAAAGGTTGATTGGCGTTTGACAGTTGCTGGACACAAGTTCTCCTGCACGGCATCACATCATGCGTTCCAAGATGTCCAGTAATTAAATCCATGCAGTTCGTGTAGTCTTTGCAATCAAGGGACGAAACAGAAGAGCCAACGCCGTTTCACAATCACGCATATACCCAATGTCGTTGACGAGCGAACATTGCATCTATGTGCTTCTCAATACCGTGTGGCTGCTGACAGCCGCCAGTGACCCTAAACTCCCTCCACCAAGTCGGAAATGTGGATATAAGTCAATCAATCACCCTTGTTGAAATGCCCCAAGGTCATCTTGACGTAAATTCTCTTGAATCCTCGTTTTTAATCCCCACGAAGAGGATAAGATGGTATTTCTGCAACAAAAATTCCCGCCCCCACAAGAGACCATCTTCAGTGATGGAACAGACGTGTGCTCTGCTGGACAAAGGTGATGCCTAGCTTTTCGGCGGTCTCGAAGACAGCGCTGTCGTTTTGACTACCGCTCGGGGCGGCAATGTAGTTGACTCCTGAGCGGGAGGCGCGGAAGACGTTGTCGATGAAGGGGAACTTGATGCAATGTTAGTATCTATTCATTCCTTTTTTTGGGGGGGGGATTGTTGTCGTCGAAGCTTTTTAAAAAAGGAACAAAAGGGGGGCGGGGGGGGTCAACGTACAAAGGCGTCGCTGGAGACGCAGACATTCTTCGACTGCTTCATCCAGGATTCTCTCTCCTCAACAGTAAAGGCAGCAGGGACTTCCTCAAAGACGGCCTCGAAGCCCTCACGCTCGGCACCAGACTTGGGCAACTCTCCGCTGACGAGCAGATCGATGGCGTTGCTCTTGTCGGGGCGCTTGGTGCCCTTCTTCCACTTGATGTTGAGGACTCGCTCGTGGAAACGCATCCACCAGTTGTCGGCCTTGTCGCCTGCAAGACGCGTGCAGTGGATACGAGATTGCTGGCCGGCACCGAGACCAACGACTTGGCCGTTGACGGCGTAGCACACAGAGTTGCTCTGGGTGTACTTGAGGGTGATGGTGGCAATGGTCAGGTCGCGGGCGGCGTCTTCGGGCAGAGCGCCGGCATCCTTGGGGGTGACGATGGTTCCGAATGACTTGGGGGAAATCTCGACGTCGTTGCGGTGCTGCTGGAGAGTGACGCCGTAGACGGTTCGGGTTTCGGTGGGCGCTGGGTTGTACTCGGGGTCGATCTGCAGAACAAGGTACTTGCCGCCCTTTTTCTTCTTGAGCATCTCAAGAGCAGCGTCTTCGTAGCCGGGGGCAATGACACCGTCAGAAACCTCCTTGGAGATGATGCTGGCAGTGGGGACATCGACAACGTCGCTGAGGGCAATGACATCGCCGAAGCTGCTCATGCGGTCAGCACCGCGGGCACGAGCATACGCCTGAGCAAGAGCGGAGGTCTCGATGCCCTCGATGTCATTGACAAAGTAGACTTTGCGCTCTTCAGGAGTCAGGGGAAGACCAATGGCGGCACCGGCGGGAGACACGTGCTTGAAGCTGGCAGCGGCAGGCTTGCCCAGAGCCTGCTTCAGCTCCTTGACCAGCGGCCAGGCATTCAGAGCGTCAAGGAAGTTGATGTAACCAGGAGAGCCGCAGAGAACCTTGAGCGGCAGCTTCCCCGAGACGGTGTAGGCTGCAGCAGGTTTCTGGTGGGGGTTGGCTCCGTATCGCAGGGCCATGTATTGTTCGCCATTGCCAGCGTATTCCTTGCGGAAGAAGCCCGATATGGCCGTGTCGTAATCGGCCGTGTGCTCGAACGCCTTGAGAGCGTATCGGTTTCGGCTCGCCTCGGTGATTTCGCCCTGCTCGAGCTCCTTCAGGAAGCCGGCGTAGTCCTCGGGGTCGCTGAGAATAGTCACTCGGGAGTGGTTCTTGGCGGCGGCACGAATGAGGGTCACGCCACCAATGTCAATCTCCTCGACGGCTTCGGGAATGCTGACATTGATCTTGGCAACGGTGTCCTTGAAGGGGTACAGGTTGCAGATGACGTAGTCGACTTTGGCGATGCCTTGCTCCGCGAGATCGTTCTCGTCTGACTCGAGGTTGCGGGCGAGAATGCCGCCATGGACGGCGGGGTGCAGGGTCTTGACACGACCGCCCAGCATCTCGGGAGCCTTGGTGATGGCGCTGACGTCCCTTTTCGACATTGTTAGTGTGATTTCTTGATCGACAATATATATATATATATATAAATCTTGAACAGAATGACGCCCGGTGGGTTGCTTATACATACTCGACAGGCATGCCAGCGTCGCGGATCATGCGAGAGGTGCCGCCAGAGGCAAGAATTCGGACATTCTGCTTGATCAAGCCCTTGGCCAAGTCCAGAAGGCCAGTCTTGTCGTAGACGGATAGAATGGCGAGCTTCTGGTTTCCAGGCATGGTGTATGAATTGGCACCGAGGTCCTCTGGGTTGATGAAGAAGATGTACAAAAAAAAAACAACGCAGCAGCGAAAGGTTGAGACGGAGCGCTGCGCAACGTGAGGAAAGAAAAATTAAAAAAAAAAAAAAATTGGCGGGGTAGTGGATATTTCGTGGTGGGGTGGACGGGGCACGAGTTATCCTATCCGTAGTGGCCGCCCCCAGTTATCCGGCCTAGGGGAGCACACCCCGCTGTACATTATAATAATAGTGTCAGGGAGAGGGCTCTGACAAATAGATAGGCACCTTCCCCCAGTGACAAACAGTGACAAAAACATCACCCACCACCCACCACCAACCGCACCCAACCCGCACCCCATCTTCACCCAAGAGAAACACCAGTCAGTCGGCATTCCAGACCTGCCCCCCATGGCCGACGAAACGCTCAACATACTCTGCTTCGGTGACTCCCTCACCTCCGGCTACCACAACTACGGCACGAGCTCCCATCCCTACTCGATAGCCTTCAAGGCAAAGCTACAGGCGGCGCTCCCGCACATGACCATCAACGTGTACCACAACGGGAAACCAGGAGACGTCGGCTCATGGCCCGCCTTCAACGAGAGGTTGAAAAACGAATGTATAGAACCCCTCGAAGGCATTCATTATCCTCGACATAAATCGAGCCCCCCCCCCCCCCAAGATATATAGCCTCCCGCATCGACTCGGGGCAAATCAACCACCACCAAGAACCATGCATGGTATGGATCAACGCATCTAACTCGTGCCTTCCAAACTCTAGGCGACAAGCGTCATTATGACTGGGTCATCATGCTAGCAGGCACAAAGTACTTCTTCTTCCCATTCCCACAAACCCACCCAGTCACGATACGCAAACTGACATGACACAGTGACCTAGCGTACCGAGTTCCCACAGAATACATCCTCGACGCCTTCCAAGCAAACTGGGACGTGCCCCTCTGCAAGGGCAACAAAGTCCTTGCCCTGACGATTCCAGAATCCGAAACCGGGCTTCGGTGGGTAGTCGACGACAGAGCCGAGGTGAACCGGCTGATATTGAATCACAGAGAAAGAAACTTGTGCGTTCCTGCGGCTCCGCCGCCTCGATCTGAGTCTTCCGAAGCTGACACTTTTGATGCGTTGCACAGCTATGCGTTCGATCTTCATGCCAAGATACCATACCACTCACTATCGGAAGAGGACAGGGCAGAGTATTGGGATGACGGGATTCATTTGACAGCCAGAGGATACGACTGGATGGGCGAAAACATTGCCGAGGGATTCCTCGTGGCACTCTCCTCGGCAGAGCAGGCGCGGGCAACGGCGCCGAGTCAGTCGGGACGGCCAAGGAGGACGTCCGACAATGCAGTGTTTGAGGAAGAGAGTGGAAATCCGAGGAAACTGAGCGAGGGATACGTTGTGGTGCGCAAGAAGGACTTGTATTGAGGGAACCCAAGGTGGCCAAGCCGTGGCATCTCAAGTTGCCGTCGAATAACAAGTACATATCTAAACATGCTCCGTCCCCATACTCCGTCTTGTGTGCCATCCATACCTTGCAACGCCAGCCGGGATGCTCAGAAGAAAATAAAAAAGACAGGATGCTAATTCATGTGGCGCTGATGAGCTTACACAACGAGATTGGCTGCGACAAAATCCTGTGTGCAGTGAAGAGTCAGCATCACCTATCCCCGGATTACATGGGCTGTCAAATGCCCGGGGGGGGGGGGGAACGACGAAGTAATGGACACGTTGAACGGGGGCGAAGGGAAGCAAAAAAAAAAACTCACAGGAAACTCCTTTTGTAGAGAGTTTGTCACGTTCTCAACCTCCTCGGCCAGACTCTCCACGTTAGCATCCCATCTGCGCATCTCCTTGCCCGCGATGACTTCTGCCCTCCCACTGCCCTTCTCGCCAGAGGCCTCGCCCCCCTCGAACCACACAATGCCATCCAGCTGATCCATGCGACCGACCAGGCGTCCCTGCTCAATCATGCGGGCCGTCGTCTCCTCCGCCCTGTCGGCGTCGAGTCCCAGCAGCGACCCCAGGGCCTCGAACCCAATGTTGCTGTACAGCCTCGACGCGCCCAGCAAGTTGTGCTCGACCACGGCCTTGGCCAGCACCGTCGACCCATCCGACGTCGTGGCCAGCTGATGCGGCTGCAGGCCCTCGGCGAACGAGTCCACCTCGGCCTGGGACAGCAGTCTATCGAGGAACATCTTCTCCAGGATGCCAAACTCGGCCAGCTGCACGGCCCGGTCGTCCTTGTAGAGCCTGCCCAGCATGCGGCTCCTCAGGGGCCCCGCGGGCGCCAGGATCGCACACTTGATGGCCATGGCCAGCGTGTGCAGGCGCTCATCCTCGGCAATGGCCGACGACAGACTGATCTCGTGGTACCGCTGCGCGGCGGACAAGAAGTCCCTCTTGGCATCCTGGATGCGAGCCTGGGACAGGCGGAAGTGCAGCGTCAGGTCCTGATCGGCAATCATGTGCATCATGTTCTTGAGCTTGTTGACGTACGTCTCCGCGGCGGCCGAGTCATCCTCCTCGAGATAGTTGCGGACGATGCGGATCCACACCCTCGCCTTCTCCTCGTCCGTCACTTTCCGCTGGGAGCTATCGAGGGGGATCTCGGCGAGCATCTTGGCGGCGCCGAGGAAGTCCTCGTTGCTCTCGTGGGCCGCGGCAACGAGCTCGCAGAGCGTGGCCGCCGCGTCGAGGAACGACGAGGGCTGCGAGGCGAGGACCGAGAGCGTGCGCGTGCCGACCTCGATCCACGCGTCTTCCTTCTCGAGGGACTTGAGCGTCGTCACGAAGCTGCCGAGGACTGCTCGCGTGGACACCACGCCGAGGGATTGGCCGAAGAAGGAGTCGACGATGGCGTTGAGGTCGTCGATGGCGCTGGCCGGCGAGGATAGGTTCTTGATGTTGGCGAGGAGAGCTTCGTACGCGGTGCCCTTTTCTCCCGGTGCTGATTCGGCTTGGGATAGAGCTTCGACGACTTTTGCACTGGGCGCCATGGCCTGCTTTTTGTCGATGCCGCTTCCTTGTAAATAAACTCTCTTCTTTCGGGGGGGGGGGGGGGGTGGGGGGTGTGACGTGGATTGTTTGAGAGACAACAAGTTGGGAAAGGTGTTTGTGCACGGAAATGGGAAAGTGGAACTGATCATCATCACAGTGAGGCCATCTCGGCGGGGTGGACATGGACTAGCTACTGTGGTTGGGGCAGTGAACCGACCTGCTCTTGTCAACCCCATACCCCATACCTATTACATGGACAAACAAATAGGTACGTACCTACGGTGGTGTTTGTGTTTCTTCATCTTAATATTTATATACATACATATTTGGTCCGCACCTGTCTGAACATCATCGTCATGCTATGCCAAACAAGCCTTTGGATTACGGAGCCTACCCTCCTCCCTCCCCTCCCTCTGCAGCAGACAAGTTTGAATACATTGTCTTCCTATGATTTATTTCCATCCTTCTATTTCCCAAGCCCAAATTAGAGTGATTGCCCGTCCCACATGGCACCTGCAAAAGAGCCGTCTATTCATCTATTTGTTATGCCAAAGCAGCGTGCGCAACGAGTCCCACTCGTCACAGTCCTTGTAGATATACGTCATGCTACTGCGCAAACTCGACTGCAGGGCCTCGGGGTGCGTCTTGAACAGCAACATGACCATGCCCCAGGACAGGGATGCGAACGCCGGCCAGGCGTAGTAACTGATTCGTGAGGACAAGGCTTCTTTCGAAACGACGGGGAGGCCGTGTCCTGGCTTGACAGCAACGCGGGCGAGCGCCAGTGCAACACGCGCAAAGATGTAGATGACGATTTGCTGGCTGACGGACGAGATTTTGCCATTGCGCTTGGAGCGTTGGCCGAAAACGATGTAGCCGCCGAGTAAGCCGCCGATGAAGGAGTCGTAGGGACCTGAACAAGTGACATTCACCCGTTAGTCTTTTCTCTTCAAAGGACTTGCATCATAGATGCCGACGTCCAACAATTGAATGGCGGCGGTACTCACTATCCTTGCCCTGGTTGGGACCATAGTACTTCAGCCCCAACGTCGTCAATTTATATATCGTCGCGAAGCGAGCCAGATTCGAAGCATGCTTCTTCGTAGCTCTCAACACAAGAGCAATCTTTTGTCGGAATCTGCGCAAGGTTCACATCGCCATCAGCAACAACGCATTCTCTTTTTTACGACAGGGAGGTCATTCGACATACGTTCCAGATCGAAAGAGGACCATCATCCTGAGTAACGGCATGAATAATTAGCCTCTTTTTTTTTTTTTTACACCTGTTCTCTCATTTGGAATCCAAGCGCATCACAAGCAAAACGTACACCAGCGCATGCGGAAACCGCACTTTCGATCCGTACACAGCGCCATTGCGAGCCGTCTTCAGAAGAGACAAGATATCGTGGTAGCGCGGGTCGAGAACGATGCGCTCCAGAGCGCCCTGCACAAGAAAAATAAACACAAGTTAGCCTTCAAACCCCCTCTAGTCCATCGACTTTGGCGCTGCTAATTTCAAAAATGTCTCGTTTCCAAACCCATCGCTATCTCGTCCGCACCTTGAGGGCATCAAGCGACGTCGCCATGATCTTGGCAATATGTGCCTCGGTAAATAGTGGGTAAGAAGAGTACTGAGGGTAAGTCGCTGGCGGACGCGTCTGGAAAGGTACCAAGAATCACAGCACTCGGCGCATTCGGCGCATCGGGAGGGATACCAGGGCACGATGAGAACGGAAGAAAATCGGCTGGAGGGCTTGTGAGTCGTCGAGTTTGAGGGATAATAATAAAAAGTCGAGACGGGCAGAGAGATCTGGCCCGTGAGGGAGGAGAAAAAAAAAAAAAAAAAAAAAAGGCTGGCCCGGACCTGGCGCAGTTGGTTCGGCATTATTTTAAAGCCTCGGAACGGGAGGGGAAGCCTTCTTCGGGCGCTGGCAGCTGGCAAATAATAGTGGGGACCTTGTCCGGTAACCTGCGCCAAGAGCGCATGCGCCCCGCGCCAAGCCAACCAGTGACGAGTCGTGCAGATGACGCACCAAAAAGTCTGGTCCCCCTCGCAAGTTGTGACATGTGATTGACGGGCAACTCGCAAGCTGCAAGCACCCGGCGTAAACTGTTGCATTCTTATTAATGCTGTTGCGATCCAATCCAGCTCCAAGTCTGCTCAGCTCAGCACCACCTCTCCCTCGGCTCGCGCCACTTCACCCCCAGAATCTCAAATATCCTCCTCTCGCATCTCCCCTCCACCAACTGCCCCTTCGTCACCTTCTCCCTCGCCGCGCCCCTCAACACATTTATATACAAGCCCCTCTGATTCAAGCGCATTCCCTTCTTCGACGCCAGCAACCTCATGCTCCGATTGAAAATGTCGTTCCCCGTAAAGTAGATCAGCGCGCCGCCCATTTCCGTCTCGGGGACCAGCAGAAAATCGATCCGTCGCCAGACCGGTCGATGGTCTCCATCGTCGATGCCCCTTGTGCGTGGGAGAACGCAGCATCCGTGGAATTTACTGCCGTCTGCGCGGGAGTGGAACGAGGCGAGACGGGCGGTGAGGAAGCCATCGTCTGTCAGGACTCGGGTGAGCTCCGTGAGGAAGGGCCGTAGCTGCGAGACCGAGTCCGTGTTTGTCTTGGTCACGATGAGGTCGATGTCGTTGGAGCTGGGGGATCCTCTGCGGTAACTTCCTCCGATGATCAACTTCACGAGGGGATCGACCTTGGCCGCGGCTTTCTCGACGTATGCCCCGAGAGCCTCCACTTCGCGACGGGGAATCCGGGTGTTCAGGTCGTCGAGATGGTCGACGCCAATTCGTTGGCTTGGGTTGAGCTTTGCCTTGGTCTTGACGTCGTCCAGCGTTCGGTAGCCCTTGGAGAGCCATTGCTGCGCCTGCTTGGTGCCCACGCCGTATATTTTGAGGAATAGCTGCAAGGCGCTGTCGGTGGGCTCTTCCTCGGCATACTTGAGTCGCCGCAGCTCGTTCGTCGTGACAATCTCTTCAATCTTTTGGGCAATCCTTCGCCCAATGTGCGGCAATTTGAAGGCCTCCTCCTCCGTGGTGATCTTACTGTCATGTCTTTTTAATGTGGTGATGGCTTTGCGATACCCCATCGTCCTCCAGTGGTCGTTGACTCGATCGTAGTAGTCGGCCATGCTCTGCAGGACCTCAATGGTCCTCGAGTTGGGGTTGTTCGCGCCCGCGTTTTGTGCACCTGCCTGGTTGCAGGCGAACCGGTCCTCGAAACGCGTGGCCTTGTTTTTATTAGGCCGAACCTGGTTCTTCTTCACGCCCTTGGGCGTCTCCTGCTCGTCTTCGGATCTTGAGCCTTCTTCTTCGTCAGAGTGCTGTTCACCTCGGTCGGTCGCAGAAGATCGGGTGTCATCATCATCGTCTTCGTCATGATCCAGTGGGAGGTCCTTGAACTCTTGCATCATCGTAATGTACTGTGACAACTCGTCGCCCCTGTGCTCCCTGTTCTTGCCAGTTGTATCCCCCGTTTCCGACGCGTCTCCCATGGTCTCCAATGCCATGACTTCCAAGCTAAGGGGTTGCGAATGCACCGCGGGCGCACCCTCGATGCCCTTCCCAACAGCACCTCCATCGTTCGATCCCTCATTGCTCCTCGACGGCGTGCCCAGCTCTGCGACATGGCCGCCCCATTTCCTGGCATTTCGATGCTGCGGCTTTACTTCCGGCGAGCTCGTCGATTCATTCGAGCTCGTCGGCTGGCCGTCTATCGTGGCAGTGACTTCCTGTCCCTCTTCTGTTCCCTGAATTTCAAGCGGTTGACCAGGGACCCGGTACTTCTTTTGACTATAGTCGAGCACCGACCGAAACCGTATACAATCGACGGGGTACTCCTCATTCACAACTACTTTCGTGTTCGGTCCTCCTGCGCCAGTAATCTTCTTGACATCGCTATACGCAATATCCTTGTCGACGATGATGTGCGTGGCCGTCAGGGGGTCGCGGGTCCAGGAGGCCCCGAACTCGCGAGCCTTGTTGATCCGCAACCTCCGCGCGGGCGCAATATCATCATTAGGGATGTAGTAGAACTGGAGACCCTTGAACATCTGCTCCTTCTCGGGCCGAATGTTTAGACTCTCGCGTTTTCGCTTCTTCCCCTTGATTGCCTTCAGAGAGGGTGAGTCCATCGTCATGGCACTGTCCAAATGTCTGGGCAAAGGCAAGGGAGTCCTGACTTTTCGCTGCTGCGTTTTGCTCACCCGCGCTGTTTCCGGTATCACGGTCTCATCTCCTGTTGAATCCAGGAGTTCGTGTACGCGGGTGCGCGTGTGCTGCTGCTGCTGCTGCTGCGTGGCTTTGATGATTGGTGTCGTCGTGGTCCTCGCTTCCTCTCTTCGAACAGGATGGTGGTGATGACGTCTGTCGTTTGCCACATCGTCTGCCGCCAATACGGTAGATCCAACAGGTGCGCTTTGACTGTTGAGAAAGAAGCTCATGCGGCGCTGTCGATCCAGCTGTTCTGCGGCAGCGAAGCCATCTCCATCGTCAGAGTCTCCAGATTCCTCAGACGACCTCTTCATGGAGTCAAAATGAGCGAGCTTGTCGCGTAACGAAGGTTGAGTGAGCGCCATTTTCAGCGTGGGTTTCGTTTCAGTGGTCAAGGGGCTTCAAGATGGCGGCGAGTGCAGGTCGTCTCTGGATGACCATGGTCTTTGTTACAAAGAGCTCATGAGCATGGCACGGTTGTCTTGCTCGACTCGAACAACAGATGGAATACAAATTCTCCTTGAGCCTGTGCGTCGGTTTTGAAATAGCATGCGCGCGTTCACAGGTCAAGGCCAGATATGACCATGGAAACGTGAAGTTATTGCCATGAACCAACTGCGTTGAGCTTGTGGGGTTCCCACACCACATGGTTATTGATTCTTCTTCCCCACTCCTCCTTCCCGAGTCCCAAGGTGCTCGAATTCAGTGTCACTAATCCTAATCCGTACCTCAAACTCGATGAATAGAGCGAGCAAACTTCACTATAACCACTCACTATAACCACTCACCATCATCCTCTCTCTTCCCTGATTTGAATCTTCTTCTTATTGAGCCAATTACTTCCAAGTAAAACATACACCGTGTAGCGGCCCCAATCTCCCATTCATACTTTATCAGTTAAATGTTACAAGAAAACATTATGTCCCAGAATGTACAATAATAATATTATGCAAATGGCCTCGGTCGAATCTGTCGCCATACCAATTTGCGAAGCCGCCCAGAGTAATCTTTTCCTTTGACACCCGTCAACATATAGCTCAGCAAGCCCACGTGTAGCATATATACTCGACTCTGATTCTTCGTGGTGTGTGTGCTAGTAACAATAACCCCGGTTTGTTTGCTCAAGGTTTTCGTGCCCACGATTTGTGTTTCGCGCTTGAAAGGCTCAGTTATTTCGGCCCCCCAGAAAATGACGAGGCCTACTTCCGTAGAAATGCAGACAAAAGCAAACAACAACAAAAAACTCCAATCGCTAGATGCATGACAATGAATCTCTCTCTCTCTCTCCCATGCCATGTCTGATCTTCCATGTCACGGCGCCCGACGGGCTCTCGCAGCGTCTGCTGCTTGCGTAGCCCCGGTGGCACGGGTGGACACGAGCAGCCCTCACGCGCCAGACTAACCGATTAAGCACGTCCACCCGGAGGTGTCAGCTTGGCCGCTTCAAGCAACTTTTGCAGCTTGCGCGTTTCGCGAGCGGCCAGCTCCCGCTCTTCCTGGAGATTCATAACCTCGATCTGCGCCTCGCTCATCTTAGCAACGACTTGCTGGATCTCGTTGTCGGCATCTGCGAGAGCCTTCTCCAGCTCTGTGACACGGGCACGTAACGTCCTGATTTCGACCTCCTCCTCAAAGCTCTTGGCTGAGATGCTCTGTCCAGAACTACGGAATATCGTGTTGGTGGAGGCTCCGGCATCCAGGAGGGGACCCTGGCGAGCAGAAACCCCGACGCCGCCACCGTTGTTGATGCGGCGAAGCTGTACGTTGTGCGCCTCTCGCAGCTGAGCGAGCTCCTCTTCGTGGCGGCCAACGCGATCCTCGGACGAAGTTTGAGCGGCCACGAGCTGCTCCTCGAGTACATGCAGACGCGCCTGCAGGTCGGTGATGCGGTCCGAGTTGATTTTCCTGTCCGTGTCACCCCTGGCCACGGTTTCGGCGAGTCGCTTGCGCAGTTCGGCATTGGTCGAAAGCTGCTGTTGAACCTGAGATGCAAGTTGCTCAACTCGCTGTGCAGATTCGCTAAGCTGGTCTGCCAAAGCCGACTCCCTTTCAACATGCTGGGACTCGCTCGCCGACAATCCATCCACCTGTAATTTCATGCCATCTAGGTGCCGTCGGGCGGCGTCTCGTTCGGAGAATGCGGTGGAAAGAGATTGTTCCAGGCGCTCAATGGCGAGCCTAGTCTTCTCGTCGGATGCAGCGTCGCCAGTGTCAAGCTCCAGTTTCTTAATGCGCTCCAAGGACTCGGTGTAGGCGCTTTGCAGATCCTGGTAAGCCGTTTGCAGTGATTCTGAGGTCACGGGAGTGCTCAAAGTGCCGTTTGCAGAGCTTGTCCTGGCCAGGGCAGGTGGGATCAGAATGTCCTTCTCTTGGAGGAGAGAACGGAGAGAAGCGATTTCCTCCTCGGCCCTATCGAGGTCCATCTTCAGACCTCCCAGGCCCTTCTCGACTTGCCATTTTTGTTCCAGAGCGTCCTCCGCTCGACGACGCAGCACATTAATCTCGGTACGTAGGCTGGATATTTCCCTGTCGAAGCCTGCCTTGCGGGGTTCAAGAAGCAATCTCTGACGCTCGGCTTCGAGGATTTTGATCTTCTTCTCATTCTCGCGATTCTGGAACTCTTGCCTCTCGAGGAGGTTCTTGAGTGCACTGTGGAGAGCATCTCGCTGAGCCTCCACGTCCTTGAGTCGCTCCGCGAGAGCTTCTCTCGACTCGGACTGAACGTTCTTGACGCTTGTCGATCGAGACAGGCCGCCGAATGCGGGGGAGCCGCGGGCCTTGAACGAGTTGGCGGCCACGGAGCTCGATCGGGCCAAGGCCAGGTCTTCGGGGCCCATCGAGTTCCGGAGAGATGTGTTTTCCTGTTTCAGTGATTGAAGCTGGTGTTGCATTTTGGTTGACTCATAGGTCAGGTTGGCATATGAAGCTGCTTGGGCTTCGAGGCCTTCTACTCTAGCCCGCAGCTGAGGAACAACTTCTTCTCGGAGATTATCTCGCTCATTGCAGGCTTCTTGTAGTTCGCTCTTCAGTCCAGACAACAAATCCTCATAGTTGCTCTTGGACTCTCGTTCCTCTGCAAGACGTCGTCTAAGGTCTTGGCAAGACTTTTCAAGGTCCCTGACACGATCGTTGGCATCGAGGTTGTTCATGTGAGCCAGGTCCATCTGAGAGGCTTTCTCGGCCAGATCTTTGATCTGCTGATCCAGAACTTTTCGCCGCGATCTCTCATCTTGTAATTTATTGCCGAGTTCCAGCCGAATTGATGCCTTTTCTTGCTCTGATCTCCTCTGAATTTTCTCAATCTCTTCACGACTTTGGTCATATTCGCTTACCTTGGCGGAGCTGTAGCCCGAGTCGGAAAAGTAGTCGCTGGACCGCTTGCTAGGAGCTTGTGGATTGTTGGCTTGCTCTTGAAGCCTGTCGACGAGGTCTTCCAGGTCCATCTCTCGTCGAATGGACGCAGCCAGCTCTGAGCTGATGGCCTTTAATTCGTCCTCCATCTCGTCGAGTTGGAGAGTCGAGGGGGCCGAGCCGGGCGGTGGTGTTGACAGGTATGATTCGCAATATCCAATTGGATTTGATGTTGCACCATTGGAGTTACTTGAAGAAGAGTTTGACCTGGTGATTCCCGAGATGTGATGCGCGTCATTTGCGTGTTTGGCTGAGGATAGAGGGGAAGGAATCGAGGAAAATTCAGTGACAGAAGGAGATATGTTGGGCCAGCCGAACAAGGTTGCAAATGGAGATGTCTGGCCCGGAGATGGGGGCAGGGTCTTGTTCAGTTGCGGGGATGCAGCGAGTTTGGCTGAATCTGGACTACCGGGTTCCTGGGTAGATGATAGCTCGATTTGAGAGGCTGACGTTTCGACAGTGTCGAGTTTCAGGTGTGGCGGCGTTGGCTTTGGAGCCAACATGGGAAGAGTTGGTGTATGGTCAAAGTGGTCCGCGTAGAGAGACTCCAAGTCGTCGGAGCTATTATCCTCTATTGCAATTCCAGGCGTCGAGCTTTGAGCCAAGTCTTCATCTGGTACCGAAGTGTCAGTTCCCCGAGAGAGGAAGTCGTCGTATGTGGAAAGTACGTCTGACAGCTCAGCAGATTTGCTATGTCGCAGATCGCCTTGTGGAATGCTGCGTTCTTCTTCAGACGTCGGCGCGTGGGTACTCGCCAAGTTGGTGACGGGAGATCTACTGAGTTGGATTCCAGTCAGCAAGGGTCTTTCTTGCTCAGGGAACCCCAGTCAAATGCCGCCCAGGTCAATGTCGCGGCCGTTCGAGCAGTTCTGGGACATTCAGAGGGGAAGACAGAATCAAATGTCGAGGAAAATGTTTTGCCGGAAACTTGTCATATAAAAGAAACACGCTAGAAACGTGTGGGAAACACCCCAGAGAAAGAGCAGTAAGAGTGGGAAGAAGGGGTGAACTCAGGAAACAAGAACACGTCCATTACTGACGTAGTGTGGGAAGGGGGGGCTCTTTAGATGGGATGATGTGAAACTTACTTGCAGGAGGATTGGGAAATTCGGAGCGAGTGCGGATAGTCGTAAAAGGTCGGACTATCAATGGATGGTGACCTGGAGAACCTCTGATCGGGCTTGGGGAGAAGCTCAGGGTTCAAGGGAGGAGGAATAGCACCGGCGGAATCGCGTAGACTGAGCGATGCAGCCAAAGACGAAGCTGACGCCGACAAGGGCTTCCGCTTGATGGGACTTCTGAAGGGAGGAGGAAGAGGAGCAGTGGAGTCAGAACTGACGCCAGACGCAACAGGAGTCGAGATGGTAGATGTCAAGGAGCTGAGGCTGTTGGCCGCGCTGTGTCGGCTGGGAAGAGGATGATGAAGCGTATCAGTGTCAGAGGTTGGCTGGTGTGTGATGTTCGCCTCGAGGTCCAATTCCGGACGAGGTTGTTGCTGCTGCTGCTCTTGGTCTTGGTCTTGGTCTTGGTCTTGGTCTTGCTGTTCTTGTTTGGAGAGTTGGAACTGGTGGCTTGTCGAGGGGACGTCTTGGGGTTGGAGGGCATCAGACGAGACAGATGCTGTATCAGAGGTGGGCAAGATGGACGAGTCCAAGTGCCGCAGCGCCGACCCATGACCCGAAACTAGAGGCGCCATTTTGGGCAGGTCGGTTATGAGAGTGTGACCGAAATCACCAAGCAATAATGTCTTATCGCCGGGTGGTTAAATTGGCCATGAAAAGGTATGTAGTTCGTCTCGGCAAATGAAGGAGAAGAGAAGAAAGAAGAGGCACAAATCCTGGGCGGACATTGGGGGCCGTCAACGGCGAGGGATGGATGAGCAAGACAAGAGACACGAAGGAAGAGACCAGGGCCACCACCACTTGCAGGGTTTGTCAACTTGGCTTGGCCCCGTCGATGCTCGAAGCAGAAGCAGAAGCAGAAGCAGAAGCAGTCTTGACTGGCCCGTGGGGCCCGTGGGTGCTTCGTTGACCGGGGGGGGGGGTTACGGGAGGGTCACGGGGGGTTACGGGGGGCGTTACGGGGGATCCTCAGTTGGCACGATTTGCTGCGTGGGCGCTTGGTGGGCGCCTTGTGGGCAAGCAAGAGCGGCTTTTAGTGGCAGGTACCCGGCCGGGGAGGGGAGGGGGCAATGCCGTCAACTTACGGATTAATAAAGTCGTGGCCAAAAAGGGGTCGACGGCAAATATCGTTTTGGGCATGGCTAATTTGCAGCCGACAGGGATTGGGCACAGCGCGTGAAGGGAAAGTGCTGGATAAGACTCACAAACACTAGGATTATCCTAATAATAGGATAATCTTCCGTATTACTGGCAGTGGCAGTGGGATGGACTGATGTGTCCGACTCACGAGCATAACCTTATTCGCGGCGCAGCCGTCAGCTGTCGGGCGCGGTTCATCCCAGGTATCATCAGATTCACCAGACAATATTGCGGAATACATACATGCATCAAAACGGCTGCACGAAACAAAGACCAATGAACCCTCTCTCTGCTGCCTCTTCCACAGCATAGTCTCTCGAGTAAGTTTTCCTCGGCCTGCGTGGCAAAATGAAATGACGGTGATGATCCGAATAATCCGAATAATCCGCAGGTACTATGCTATGCTATACATACATGGCAATTTAAGCAGGTGTGGAGACGCAAGTTTTAGCGGGATATGCTCCGAGGACATGACATGACTTACTCGGGTTGGGAGAGCTGCTCATTTGCATTTGCATTCTAATGAATGGCCATAGGACCGCGGCTATGTATAATCTCCTTTATTCAACACATTCACCGGCTTGGTCGATTCGTCGTTCAGACACCACACCACACCCCGTTGGTTGAGGTATTACCCAGGCACCCAGGCACCCAGGCACCCAGGTGCATGAAAAAAGCCGAGCGCCCAGGGAGGAAAAGCCCAGCGCCCAGGGGGCTGCATACACAACATGTACACACGCGCGGGGACCGACCTCGTCGTACCTGAGCTAGCTAGCGCCAGGAACTATCAACTCTACTAGCCTTACCACGCGCTCAATGCAACCTGGCCGGCTGCAGCTGCAGAGTCGCAAGTCGTTGGCTGACAAGTGAGATGAGATTGGCCGTGTCATGGCCCGCCAAAGTGCGCGTCAACGCAGAATCTATTTCCATCTCATCGTCGTGCAAGGCAACGCAAGGCAACCGATGGCCCTGATTGATGATGGGTGGCACAACCCGTAACAACCCGTAACACACACTCGGACTTTTCCAGACCGTTTCGAGAGTGTCCAAGAATTTAGAGATGAAATGGCCGGCCTATACATACGAGTGCACTGTTCCGTAGTAATACTTCATCCACCAGCAACACCGCTTGCGGTCAGACAAGGACGCCCCTGCCAGCTGGGGGATCGCCATTGTACATGTATCTCTGGACTGGTCGATCGAAGCACGCAGATCAGCGGTCGTCTGGTGGGTTGTCTGGTGAAGAAGGTCTGGTCGGTCATCCCTGCCAGGCGCCTATGTACATATGTACATGCTGATATCAATGGCCAGCGCGAGCGAGTGAAGTGCGGACGATGCATCCATTACTCTCAACGGATTGCCCTACCCTATCATCGACCCGTTCATTCACACGAGGACGGCGCGTTGATCACACAACGTCATTCCGTCATTCCGTCATTCCTGCACACGTACTCCGTATTGCAAGTCGGCAGGCCATGCCCACTTGTCCCCCCGTTCATGCATCATGAGCGCCAACAAATAACCGCTGCGCATCTTTCTTTTTTCGACTCGCACCTACGGAGTAGTGTCGGCCCTAAAAACATCAAGAAATGTCCATCATGTCTCTGTCAAGAAGACCCCCCCCCCCAACGCATACAAGCCACAGCAATTTCTCAGTTACGCTTCATGTACGGAGTACATGAGGATGAGGATCCCGATTTCCCCACCAGCACATCACATCACAAGACGTTATTTTCTTTTTGAGACCATCCCCGAGGAACATGCATCGCGAGAACCCCCTTCCCCTTCCCCTTCCCCTTGCCTGGCCGTGTCCATCTCCCCTCGTGCCGCCACACCACACCATCCAATCCCTTATCAAAGCGCACCCCAACTTGCTTCTTTTCAAAAAGTTTGTCGGCATGCAACTTTGACAGCTCTTGGCTTGCGTTCCTAGTAAACTGTGGGTGGTCCACTGTCGCACATTGTGAGAATACATTTGACACGACGCACCAGAAATGGCGACTTCATCGTAGTCAGCATCATGGAAAATCCATGGTCTTCACTAGACGTCGTTCCATCGCCAAGTCATGAATATCTCGCATCCTGCACTCTTCGAAAAGGTAATCTCTGGATGTCTAGGTGATGAAGAAACCCGAGAACCTGACTACGGGGAACGTCCATTTCACCTCCTGTTGCGGTTAGCAGTGGTGCCAAGTTCCGCGGGTGGCAGCACTCGTCCACGATGCCATGTGCTGTTCGACGGTGAACATATTTGTCTGTTTCGTGCGCCCAACAGCCACAATATCTCATTCGTACCCGGTTGGAGCGGTCCTACCAGGTTTGATTATATCCTTTTGGTGGTTGTAGCATACTTGTTCTTTGCCTATTCCATTGGTACGGAGTAATGATTTGGTAAACGTAATGCAAGGAAGCTGCGCTGCTATTGGTTGGCAGTAACATGAATATCTAGACCAAAACTCGTAGCCGCATTCCGTAATCATGCAAATGCCATGCGACGAATCAAATCATCAAATCACAAGCCCGCTTATCCCGATACAACCTGAACGCCAAATACAAGTAGACGGAAGCATTTCCGTCACAATATTAGCTTTCCCTTGGGAAGCAACGCCCAATAGCCTCCGCAGGAACACCTGCGTTGTTGCGCAAGTACAAACGCAAACCCCGGACGACTGCCAAACACGTCTTCCATTACAGAGGTGCACCTTGCGCACCGTCTCCATCGGTTTCCTCCGCGTCCTCGACGCAAGGCCACCCTCTTGAACAAGTCCACGTAGACGCCCCTGGCCTGCCTAGCGGCCAGGCTAGCCAGGTCATCCTGGACACCCAACAGTTCGAAATCCGCAAAATATAGCTTTGCAGGATCTGTCGTCTTGCGGAAAGCAGGGAGGTCCATGGTGAAGAACTTCTTGATGACAGGGATGAAAGCAGGCGGCGGAGATCCGGACAGAAGCATGGATACCTCAAACTGAATTTGGGTCGTCTTGATTGCAACGTCCAATTGCTTTCCCTGCGGCGCATTGGGCTGTTTCTTCACCCACTGGGGCAGATATATAGCATAAGCCTGTCTGACGTCTTGAGACAGGACGTTCAGTAGTTTGTCCAAGTCCGCCACCTTGATGATGCTCGTTGACGTGGCCCTCTGCATCTTGTAATAGGCATGCTGCAACTGCGGGTTGAGAACCTTGCCACCACTGGGCACGTCTCCTGACGCCTGTGTTTTGTAGAAATCCATGGCTTTGTTGCTGATGGCTTCAAGCAGCGCAACTCGGCGGCAGATTGCAGACAAAAAGCTTCGGCTTGAGGAAGAGAGAAGCAGGTGCAATGATACATCATTCCTCTTCAGTAAGAATGAATTCAACTCGTTGAATCGCTGCTGAGCGCATCGTTGTCTGAACTCTTCATCATTCATGAGCTCAAACAGACTGTCCACAAGCCATGAGAGAAGGTCGACAGACCATTTGGCGCAGCCGGCCAAGGCATCCACGACCTCTAGTGTCTGAAACTCAGCTTCGTGCACATTGTCAGAATCTATCAAATCAAAGAATCTTACCATGTTCATCCAAAGGACTCATCTTTTCGCGAATGTTCAATGGGGTGTTGCTCGCAAGAGTGATGAGAATAACAACATTGCGCAGATTCAAATCAATCATGGCAAACTTGCTTTGGAAACTCCTTTTAAGCGATTCCCCTCTGAAACCCAGGCTGTTCATGATGCTAAGACAGAACTGAAGCGACAAGTTCCTCATAAGTGCGTCATGGTGCGTCTCATCCGAGTAATCCACCTGAATCTTGAGGATGCGAATCAGTTCACTGACCCAATCAAGCACAAATTCTGACCGAAAATTAGCATGTATTGCAAAACAAATATTTGGTGTAGGCGACTGACTCTTTTTATACGCAAGTGACTGAACAACAGCAAGAAGATCATCGTGATTGTTCTGGTGCCACATAGCTGATACAGCCGCGATAGATATGCTTGCGATGGTCGCCGAGTAATGCGCTACGCCACGTCAACAATGTCACGTTCTCATGTCTACTCATTTCGAACAGTTGCTCACCGTCTTGCGTCGTGTCCCCGATGTCCCCTGTTGCATACTGAAGCTTGTTCCACCGAACTTTCCCATCGTCTCCGAGCTGTACCATTGAGCAGCCAGTCGGTGACACAGCAGCTTGATGACCTAAAGGTTTGTTAATGATAGTCTATTGTGATGCCACTTAGGACATGCCGGCAGGGTGAACTGACAAGGCCCATCATCGGAAAATGACCATCCGGCTTGTCGCAGGGTCATTATCTTGGCGAGATCTTGCCCTGCGTACACCTCTTCGAATGTAAACCGATCTCGATATTCGAGGGAACCATCTGACATGGTCAAAAGCAGGATCTTCCCAAAGTGAATAATTTGCAGGCCAATCACGACCTTGTTGATGACAACCGGCTCCAACTTTTTGAGCTTCGTTATGCTCGGTGGTTCTGATGAAATGCTGTTCCTTCGATTGCCCAATTGTTCAAAAGCAGGATCTAGGCCCTGTTTGGATTCAGCAGCTTCCCACCTATCCAAAATGCTTTGGGCAGCTTGGAAGGTACCCTCGCCGGCGGCTCTCGATCTGATTGTCAGTATCATGTAAGGAACAGTACTCAACCCAGTGTTGTCCATGACAGTAGGCAATATTTGAACAAACGAAAGCTCTGCAATGGCAGCGTCTTGATCTGTGTCATTAGGACCAGTACAAAGCCAATTCACAGAAGCAACGTGTGTCTCAACCAGCGCCGGGTTCAAGCGAGCATTCTGCGGCATGGTGCTCTTTTCCGACGATGAGCCTGGGCCAGCCCATTGGATCTCGATTTTGAGAAGTTTTAATTGGCTAGAAGACGTTGCAATGGCGGCAAGCAGATACTCTAGGGTCAGTCTGTCAACGAAGTTGGTCCATCAGGTTGAAATTGAAAGAGGATAGGGAACCTACTCTTATCTGAAGAGAAAGCAGCGTGTGTCACCAGCTCATCCGTCGTGTTGACACTTTCCAGTTCCATTGTAGTCTCTTCCATGCGTCCGTTATTCTGAGACCAGTACATCTTCAGCATGCCATTCATGGTTATGCAGAAGAAAGCACTCTTGGCAGAATGCGGGTGGCATGGGCCGAGAGCATGTACAAAGGAGCTCTCGTACTGATACATATTTCCCTGCTTATTGGCGGGGCCATACATGACGTTGAAGGGTTTCTGGAGTTGTTAGCACCGGAATGAGACGTCTGTATGCATTGAAAAAAAAAGTGAGAATCACCTGTTGATTTGAGGGAGCAACTGGGAGCCAGTAGCAGCCCGAGACTCCGTGGAAGTCATCGACGCTATCCGTATCCCACTTTCTCGTAGGAAAGGGATGATTTAGTGAGACGCCAAAGCTTACGACGGCAACTCTTCCAGCTGCATCCATGATAGCCAACTCTGGACTGTTTGTGGGGCCCCATTCTAGATGAACCAGTGGGATGGCGGGCGTTCCCTTGATAAGATCGCAAGTTGTAGCCTCGCCGAGGCCCCAGGTGCCATTTTTGGGGTGACATCTCAAGAACCGAAGCTCAAGATGTTGTCCGTCTGGTGTTATTGAAGCTATGGTGCCTGATTTTGACCATGCCAACGCCCTAGAAGACGGTTAGTGAGAGGCGCGAACAGGGAAGTGGGTAAAGGTCGACAAGTCCATACTGGCAGCATCCGCGATTTCTGAGCTCATCCAGACGTTGTTGGAGCTGCTTTCCCTGCGATCTCACGGGGAGCTGAAGAGGAACATCGTCCCCGAACAGATCATCGACATTGTTCATATCCACTGGCATAGCATTGTCCAGAATGAGAGGCATCTTCTCGGCAGTCATGGGGGCTGATTCGTGCCGCGAACACGATGATGGTCCAAATCAGCCAGCAGAGCAGGTGTTGTGTGTTGTGGCTCACTGAATGTATGAATGGGGTTAAATGGCGCCACCCAAGGTCTTGGGGGAGATTTCTTCTAATTCGCAAGGGTTTGAGGGGGTTTGAGGGTGGCAGTTGCTCCTACAGGCCTACAGATGCAAGTGGGCCAAGAAAGCTCGCAACCGGACCGGGCACGGCGAAATATCGGCAAAAGTCCTCATTACCGACGCCTCTCCAGATTCAATCTATCCCAATCAAAATTATGAGATCGGTTGTGGCTGCCGTCAGGGCCAAGACATGAAACGACCCCAGGGTAGCACACAGACCTCGCAAGACTTCCGCTGGATATAACCTGAATGGTCTCTTGACCGGGTCAGAGGGTACACTGGGCATCATTACTGAGATTGCCGTCAAATTGGCCACTGTACCCTCCAGCCACAGTGTTGCTTCCGTCACCTTTGACGGTATTCGACATGCCGCCGGCGCTGCCTCCGTTGGCTGGTCGGGCTGGTAAGTTTGATTCTGGATTCTTCGTCCGCCAAGCGAGTTTCATTACATTCGTCCTAACGAGCTGGGAAAAGAACCTCGAGGACAAGGAAACAAAACTCCCAGAAGCTCAATGACCCCCCTCTCTGCAGTATACCAAAAGCCGGCACGTCTACTTTTCTAGATTTCGTATGACCGAGCACTGCGTTACACGAGACATGATCAAGGTTATAAATCGGGTGGCACACTTTGTTGGTTCCTGAAGAGGCACGATTCCTTCGTTGTTGCCGTGGAAGCATGGAACACCCAGTTTAGATCAGAGAGAGAAAAAAAAAAGGGGGAAAACTCTCGTTCTTTGGACCATTCGGAACGTCGGCTGCAAGGACCGCCAAGTTTGCCCTTCGTTTTTATTTCATCTTACTTATCAACATGCTTCTCCGCGTCTCAGGACTTATAACATCGTATCGTATCTCGGCTAAAATCATTATGACAGGTACTACATGATATCGCTAAAGAGTTCGACTCAATCATTCTTTTTCTTCCTTTTCTACCGAGTAGAAGACCCTGGGTGCCTGGATTTATCACGATCTTGAAGGATACTGTGCACATTGTGCACACGCCGGCTTCTGTTCCGTGTGTATGGGATCCCGTACGTTCATTTGGATGGCAGAACCAGGACGCCATAGTATTAATCGTCCATCCGTATTGACTTGATGTATTGGGTCCATTGCCGCCTGACATGAAATGCTTTCGCAAAGGGACTCCTTTTGGCTCTTCGTAACTTCAACTTTGATGGAGTGCATACTCCGTAATGTCAAAGGAGGAAAAAAGCAATCATATTCTCCACTTGCAGCCGCCTTTTTCGACGTCGCCCCTGTCAACTACACGAACGAACGGTCTGTTGTTATGCTGGTGTACACCCACCGTACATCCCGATCCCTGGCTTCTGACGCCTTTTTAAGTTGTCAGTGCCGACGTTGAAAAGTCTTATGGCGCTCAGAGCGAGCCGTGTGCGGGTCATGATGGTCGTGGTTGTGAAAAGAGCGCCAGACCTTTGTGTGCCAGCTCACAGTAACAGACAGGGCAGGACATGCCATCCTGCCATCCTGCCAGCCTGCTCAAGCAATCTAGAAATCTCGGGGCCACTTGCTGGCCGCCTCGGTAATTTCTGCCGATCACTTTAGGGTCATGCCCGATCAGCTCATCACTACTCCTTTCCGAGGACGTCTTTCAGGCCCCTTTCCCTTTGGTTTCTTCGTGGCGTGGGGGAACTGACAAGTGGCAGCGCAAACAGCCTCGAGTGGTTATGATTTTGGAACAAGAACATCTCAAGAACATCTTCAGTAAGCGAAGCAACCGAGGTTACGACGGGTTATTAAGGCGTGCGAGACTGTTCCTGTTTCGTTCACCAAGACATTGATTGTGCTGTCTCGATGTGAATTCTTTGGGTGGACCGCAACTGTGCCCCATGGCTTGTTCTCTATCCGTATCAAGCGAGGCTCAAGTACTTCCTCCGTATGTATGCATTCATCACTCACCACTCACGCTCAGGAGCTTGTGACGCGTTACACTCGGTAAACCTGATGCAGCCTCAATAATACAGCGTTTCGACTTGAGCTCGAGCGAGAATGCTGGGACGGGCTGCCGGTTAATACAAAGTCATCATAATTTGATTCAAGATTGCGTGATGCCTGCTTGATGGATCGAAGTTGTCAAAAGAAAGCTGGTAAGATGATGGATTGGCACTATCGTCATCAGTGCTATGCCTAAATCGGGTAGCCAAGCCTTTCTGGTAAGAGACATCCTGAAGGACGCCTCCTCTCATTTCTCGGCAATATCCAAACCGACCGAGAAGGATGGACACGATGTCGGTACTAACCGCCCCTCTGCTTCGGCTGAAGCTTCCCCAAAACACGAAAGGAGAAGCGAAGCGCAAATGCCACCATGCGCCGGGGACGTGCGTGGTGAGTGGTAAGGATCTGCACGGTGTGATGGATGATGGACGGGCTGGTTGCACTGTTTTGTGGATGTTGGATTCGGTGTATCAGCTTGGCGCAAGCCTCGCAGCTAGGCTAAACTATGTTTACAAGGGTACTTCGCTCATTCATTTTGCAGTACTCCGTACTCCGTACATTCACAGCATCTCGTACGGAGATGGCACAATAAATCATGGCAGAAGATAAATGTTGACGGCGGAATTCGCGGCTGAAGTGTAAGAAAAAGTAGCTGCTGATCGGATAAAGGAACGTCTTTCAAGCAGAGTAAAACAGGTATCTCGTTCAAACTCCGTCAGCGTGGCTGTACAACTTTGAGCCATCCGATTCTAGTGACAGAAGTCATCATCGTGCCCTTGTACTCGGCAAGTTTGATGCCTCGGCGATAGTGATCGACCAGATTGTGCCCCTGCGGAGTACTCCGTGGAGCAATGGCGATGGCACGCGGTGAACGGGTCCAGGAGAAAATGGTAATGCGGGCTGGGTTTATATTTAGCTTCCTGCTATGTGGTCCTTGGTGTAGCCCCAGGGATCAGGACTTTGTATGTAATCTGTACTCTGCGTGTGATAACACGGAGTATTACGGTTCATTAGAGAAGACCAGGGGGTCCTTCGGCAAGCGACTGGTCTCATACAATCCCGAAAATCCACAACTTCACAGGAAGCGAAATTGTGCTTCTCGGCCCATCACATTTGTACGTGCGCCTGGAACTTTCTTGACGAGTTCTGCGGCCGTTGGAGCAAGCAAGCCACGCCCAGCCAGTCCAACAGCCGCAGTCTGCTGTCCTGTCTCATATGAACAAGGCGTATGGCTCAAATTAGGACCAGACCACGCCGTGAGCCATGCTCTCTTGCCCCCCCGCTTCAGCTCCCCGTCCGGTCCGCCGTTGGGGGTGTAATCCCGAGCGCCACAGCAATCCATTGAAGATCCTCTAGCCATGACTAGTTAGTTCTCGGCTCCCCTGAGCGTTTGGACCCGCGGCTCGTTGCCCCGTGTGCTTGTTGGGGGCCCATCGTCATCCATTGGCCGGTGGACGACTACATACATACTACTAGTTGCTCTCTCGTTGGCTGGTCGAGATCCTTGTTGTGTCCTTGGTGGGCCGTGGGCCGTGGGCCGTGTAAGATCAGATGCGTTCACGGTGGTTAATACTCCGTAGAGTAGCGAGGATCATGGGCCGGAGACTTGTTGAAATGTGAAACAGGACGGAAGACGCATTGGGTGGGTGGAAACGGGTGGAAATGTTGCCACGTACATACGGAGTAGAAT
Source organism: Epichloe amarillans (assembly GCA_024072835.1). Lineage (NCBI taxonomy): Eukaryota > Fungi > Ascomycota > Sordariomycetes > Hypocreales > Clavicipitaceae > Epichloe > Epichloe amarillans. The sequence goes on along the minus strand of CP099635.1, from coordinate 1,484,648 downwards.
AAAATAAGACAGCAAAGTACATACATGTACGCGTGTAAACATATCACAAGCCGGGGAAGGCACGGCTTGGCGTTCTTGCACTCGTGCTTTGTGCTCCAAGCCAGGGATGTCCAGGGGAAAGTAATAACAATACGGAGTACATCAAGAGGGCATCGCCCATGCGACATGCGAATCATCCAAGATGATCGCCTCCAAGATGATCGCCTCCAAGATGATCGCATCCGCATGTGCTGTCGAGCGTCTTGTCGAATCCAGTTGAAGCGACATGGATTCGTCGGCCGCCCTGCTGCTCTTCCCGGCCTCGTCGTTTTCTCCTTTGCTGCAACTCTCGCTCGGGCACGTACCTACCGCCCCTACCGCCCCTGCCATCTTCCATCTTCTTCCCCCATTACCCCATTACCCCATTACCCAGGCACGGGCGATTACCAGCGAGACATCGTTGTGGTTCGTGGCTCTTTTATTTCATCTTGTGTGTTTTATTCAAGTCTTCTTATCATACGGATTATAGATCTGCGCTTCCCATCCCCCGCCTCCCCTATCGCGAGAGCCGAAAGAAGCCGTCCACCCACAGTCGGCTGGAAAAGCGAGCCGGGGTTGAGGAACAGGGCCTGGCACTGCACGCAGGAACCAACCAGGTCCAGCAATTCACCCGCCCCCCCCTCCCCCCCCTCCCCCCGAGGAGGCCCCCCCAACTCGCCAAGTCGGTTCAATCAACATCGTACTCCGTACGGATTACTCTGTACACTTTTTTGGGCTAGCCATGGCTCACAGGTGTGACCAGGGATGGCCATCCCATGAGGGTTCTCTCCCTCTCCGCATTGACTGTCCCGTTTCGCCTGGCCTAGGGCAGATGAGAAGCTTTCTCGACTTGGATTCTCCAACAGACAACACCTTTCCAGACTGTTGCGGCTCAAGCTTCCTGCTGTTATCATCAGCAACAAGCATCGCGTCCGCTACGATGACCAACACGACCTCACCCGTCGACTTGAGCGAAAGTGTAGGAGGCAGTCCCTCTCTCAGCTTTGCCTCGTTCCCCAGCTCTGGAGCTACCTTCATAACATGCACTAGCTCGAGAAGCTCCACCAACAGCCAACACCGACACTCTCTTCTCCCAGCTGCCCTGCGTCGGTTTTCTCCACTCCGACAGCCAGAGAATATTGATGAGGGCATGGACCATATTGGTGGCTGCCAGCTACAAAGCCGACGGCATCGATCCCTCAGCGGTATGAGACTGCTCGATCGCAACATGTTCGAGCGAGCTCCGACATCGTCTCCCAAACCCCAACCGCGAAGCATCAATCAGAGCAACAGCCCCGTTCGAAGTGCCTCAAAATCATGGCGAAGCTCATCGGACAGAAGATCTACCTCGTTGGACGGATTTTCGCCGACCATGTCCATGACCAAAGAAGAATTCGAAGCATTGCCTCCCACTATACAACGCAAGGTAAGTCGCGAGTCCAATAGTACTACGAAAACCGCACGAGACAAGTGATTGCGACTGAATGGCTCGCGAACCAAATCAAAATGTTACAATCATTGGATGGCGTCGGCATTCGATACACAGACACAAGCACGAACGGCTCTGCGGACGAAGTCGTCCTCTTCGAGTCACCATCACAAAACGTCTCGGGGAAACAGGGGTCGCTGAAGCACCAAGAAAAACTACGGCAAGTGCATGGCGTGCCAGCCAGAAAGCAAGATTTTATTCTTCTTTGGATCGACATGAAATAAGAAGGAAGAAGAAGAAACAAACAAACAAACAAACAAACAAACAATACGAGATGCAATTCCAGCGCGAGGATCTAGAGATAGCCTTGTTGGACGGCGTTGCTTCCTGGCTCAGAATTTTATCCATTCTGGCACAAGCGTGGAAAACTGCTGGTCATGTGACTGGTTCCTGCGGCGAAACCAGGCACCGCGCAAATCTCCAGAAAAGACGTCGCCATTGTCTTTGAGAGATGTATTCGTGTCTTTGTTGGCAGCGCCGGCCGCTTCCCCTTCCCCAGTGCGGACTAAATTTGACATGCCGTCATGTGCCGTCATGTGCTGGCTGTCTTGTACACTTTCTCATAAATTCGGGATGAGAGTTTGGGTGTTCCTGCCTATTTCCCGACCCCCTTGCTGCAATGCCAGTATCACCGGGTCTGGCGGTGAAGCATGAGACTTGTGCCAACGTGGACAAGCCAGGACGAGACGTTGCCAGCAGGTAGTCCGAGCTGGTTCTCCATGTGCGAGCTGCGGCCAGTCACTAGTCACACGCTTACACGCTTACACGCACACACGCACATACGCACACACGCACAACACGCACAACACGCACAACACGCACAAGTCGTCGAGTCGTCCATGCAGCCAAGCCAGCCCGCCCCTGCCTCCTTTTGGTCCTGCATCATCATCATCACCGCTAGCACCGACATCATCATCTCCAGACAACCTGCTCGCTTTTACCGTGGTCCGTCGGTCGTGCGGAAGCTGCCATGGAGCATGCTTTTTTATCTAGTGGTTCGAGCCACGAAAACTTGACCTCTCCCCCCTTCCCCTGCACCACCATACCACCACCAACAAGTACCGCAATGTACTCCGCTCCGTAACATGTTTTCTTTCTTATTACCCGCCCGCCCGCTCCCCGCTCCCCGCTCCCCGCTCTTCCCACCAACGGATCGCCACAATCCCTTCCAAGTTGGTGGACACCACACGTCTCTCGTTCCTGCCTCGTTCCTGCCTCGTTCCTGCCTCGTTCCTGCCTCGAGACATGCCCATTCCACTTCCAGTGCAGCTGGCTGGCTGGCTGTCTTTGACGTGTAATACGGAGGGAGTCGCACACGGGGCACACATGGCACATGGCAACCCCCAAGAACGACCCATGTTTTACATGGATACGGAGTACACATGGATACGGAGTACATACACGTCTTGTCCACTCTCCCTTCCCCCTCGTAGCACGATTCGCCATCTACTTTCTATCCTCCCTCTCCCTCCTCTCCCTCCTCTCCCTCGGAAGTGTTTTTCTCTCCCTCGATATTCAGAGTCCCTCCGTACTGACAATATCGTGTTTGTGTGCGAGCAGTATTTCTCCACACTGGAACGTTTGCGCATTGTTCGCAGCCCAGAATATAACGAGCTTGATTCGCCCGTTCAAGAGGAGCTTGACGGTCCCCTAGCTGCTCCATCCTTCGACGACGAAGACCAGCAAGCAACACTGAAACTTGGATTCGGCCAAGACGAACTGGAGAACGCACCACATCGTCGCATGCAAGCCAGGAACAATCCATTACGGATATATGCCAGTTCCGAGAGGAACTTTGTCAAGCGCTATCATTCGAGCGGTGATATTCCGAGTGCTCAGCGTGTAAGACAGTGCGTGATATTGGATGCGACTGAGGATTCCATCCTTCGACTCGGAAACCGCCAGCCGCAGACACTTGAGCTGGAATATCCGCCGACCACAAGCTCCACGAATTCCAGACCCAAATTGGCCAAGATGGTGTCCTTCTCGCCTGACCATTCGTCTGCCACTGGGCCAACTGGGCCAGATCTGACCAACAGCGCCGACTCGATGTTTGGTTCGTTTCGCTGGCTCGAAGAGAGCCGAGACCTGGATTTAAGGCTTGTTCTCGACGATGATCACATTGATCCCCGCAATCAAGACGCCCCGGCTCAAGCCCAACGGAATCCTTCATTCAGGAGACACCTTTCCATCTCCAAACTTCCCTTTGGAAACCGGACGTCGGTCTCAATGAGCCGACCAACAGCCAAGGATGCCTCCGCGACGACGTCGGTTGCTGCATCGCCCCAAGCATCCGTCCCTGGCTCGCCAGCTCAAGGACATGCCCGGAGGAGATCCCGCGCTCTCTTGCTGATCACGCCCAACAAAAAGCCCGTTCCTGATCCGTCTTCTTTTGTGGACCAGGCAGCTGCCCATTATCAAGACCCTGACGCGAGAATGAAGCTCCGGGTGTACTTGGCTTCTCCACACAAGTTTGACGAAGCCGTTGAATTCGGATTTCCATCCATCGAAGAATTTCAGAGCAAAGAATCTACCGGGGGTCACAAGAGGGCAGCTTCGCAGCAAGAGCGATCAAGCTCTCGACTCGGCAAATTGCAGCCCTTTACCGAGGACGATAGATCATCCATGTATAGTGACGAGGGTTCCGCGACGGAGCCCGAGTCACCAAGGACACCAGAGACAATGGAAAAGCCCCTGCCCATCAGGCCGGCCCAAAAAAGTCAAGACGAGGAGGGTCCTGTTCCCAAGGCGGACTACGCCCAAGCACCGGCCGTGTCTCGCGAAATGACGCTGCGAATGACGCTGACACGCCCAGATCTTCGCGCCAATGAGGAGCAAATCTATGGGTGGCAAAAGACGTCCAACGGACGCAAACCATCACAAGCCAAAGACGAGCCAGAATCGCCCGAGTCATTCGCTCGAGAGGGCCATTCTAAAGAGAGCATCGAGCGGCAGTTCGCCGCCATGGATCTAGAAGACCTATTGACAAATGATGATGGCATGATGAAGCGATTCTGGAACCGTGTACGTCGAACTTGATTCATCATGTATGCCATCGACTTGACTTGACAGTCATCATTGGCAACGACGTCTCGCAACAACCACGGGTGTTTTTTTACCTGCCGATTGTTTTTTTTCTTTCTTCTCTTCCACACGTCTTTTCATGATTGGGGACTTGTTCCCAACGACACGCATACGCATACGTTCTCATCTCCAACATCAGTACCACGAATGATAACTTTCCTCTCTTTTACCACTTTTATACCCATTCTCGCTTTTATTTCTCGGGTTGCGGCTGGGCTATTTGTTCTTTCTCAGTCATACCGAACATCTGGTGATTTGAACCGAGTTATTATAGATTACATGGAAGCGTCAGATCGTCGCTGTTTACAGTTGCAGCCAACTATATATCATTGGGCGGAGTTCCATGGCGCCTGCGCTGTATTTGTCACTGGAAGCGAAAATTCTGTTGATTCTTTTTTTTTTTTTTACACCGTTGTCTTATTGGGTCATAATAACGTTGGAAGGGGCATGGTCTACTAATGGGGTGATGAGAAGGGGACTGGAGGGGAGGCTATGGTGGTAGGATGGAAGCTCGAATGCCGCTTGTACTGGTAGCTTGAGACTTGGTAGAAATCAGAAAGTGTTTACACTGATGGATGAGCACGCCGTACTCGGTATGTAGTCTTGGGTGTAAAGGGAGGGCTGCAACGGTGTGTGAACTGGGGGGGGGGGTGTCGACGGGAATGGACGGCTGTTTCAGCAGCACAACCAACTGCCAAGTTTGGCATCAAATGTCATCCAACAAGAATGGCATGACTCGAGTCTCGGTCAACGTTCAAGCTTGACAAGTACGGAATAGATGGCGAGAAAACATGCACGCCACGCCACGCCACGCCACGCCACGCCTTGGAAACCGCCACAGAAAAGAAAGTATGGGTGGAGCGAGGCCATCGTGTCCGTCATGCCTCTTCTTTCCGTATGTCGAGTCTGGCGGGGCAGGGAAGTACGTTGGCGGCGGTTTGAGTGCGTCAAGGGAGGTGGCTTTTTTGTTGGTGGCAATAACTACATGTACATGTGAGTACTCCGTAGTTCATGAACTTGCTAGATTGTCAGGAATAGGGGGGGTGGGGGGGGGGCCTTGATGGGTGGTATTGTCTGGTCATCATGTTCTTGTTAAACTTGCTTGCCTTGCCCGCCTTTTTTTTTATTCCTCACGAGGGCCCATCATTGCACGACTTTCACGTTGCGAAAAAAAAAAAGAAAGACGGAAAAAAGAACTCTTTATTGCTCGCGCACATGTCCAAGATTCTTTTTTACTGAAACAACGCTAGATGAGACTTTTCATACACGCCCACGCCCACGCCCACGCCCATCCCTGCCACCCCCAACATCAACGAATTGCACTGCACTGCACTGCACTGCGCGTCATTCTCATCACATGCATGGCGGCCGCTGCTCCTACGCAATGACGCTCGTTTATTTCATGCCTCCTCGTCACTATCCTCACCCAGTAGTTCGCCTTCGTCATCATCAACAACGGCGTAGTCGCCGCGCCCGCGCGCAAAGCTATCTCTTGTTGTGAATGGCCTTGGCCCCCGAGAGAACCAGCTTCGCCCGCTACCGCCCCTAGAACCGGTCGCAGTTCGCCAGAGACCACCCACAAGCAGAGGCAATGTCACCACGACGGCTGCTACGGCAGATACCGCCACAACGGGGTACTTGACCCACGGTCGATCGCTGTCAAAGGTGGAAGAAGACTCGCCCAGGCGAATTTGTCCGAACTTGCCGTCCCAATTCCGGTACACGTACCATCCAATCGCGGCCGCCGCGGCAAAGGGAATCACCACGGCAAAGAAAATGGCCACTCCCGTCGTGCGATGCTTCTTCTCAAACTCCTCCTCGTGCCCTTCGCATGGATGCTCCGGCGCCGTCTTGTCCATCTCCTTGCCCCCTGAGCAGGTCGACAAGGGAATTCGACGGTATCCTGTTGGCTCGAACCATGATGTTGCGTTTGGATTCTTCGTACACCACTCTTTGCCCGACAGAGGATCTAGTCCTTGGACCAGGGTGCACTGTCCCGAACTGTCAATCTCAAAGTTGAAAGCGCTAAGTTTTGAGTTAGTCATCTCCGTTGAAGGTAGGCGCATCATGGCCCCTCGGTTTTCCATCTTCACTTCTCAAACTCACCATTCGAAGTCTTCCCGCTTGCATTCACAATTTTCATAATCGACCAAGCGCTTGAGATTCTGTTCATTGTAGCACTTGCGGTCCGTCTTCTTTCGAAGATACCTGGCCTTATGACCAAAGAGACAGTCGTCGCTTTGGAGCGGGTGCTTAGCTGTCCAAAGCAAGTAATCGGATTCTGCATCGGAATCCTTCTTGTACTGGCAAGGCTTGTCTGCGAGACCACTGAAGTCGAGATTGACGGCTATCATCCTCTGGTCCCCATCCTTGCACCATATCAAGAAGTTGCGAGAAGTTCCGGATCTCAGTGTCGTAATGTCTAGAACAGTTACTTCCTCGTCGTAGAACTCCACGTCTTTCCAAGTCTTGCCTTCGTCAATCGAGTACGAGACAGTCTTAGTCTTGGCTGAATTCTTAGGTGTGGCCCGCTGCACAAGAATCATGATGGATCCCTGGTCACCATATTGCCAGGTCCAATGGCCCTTCTTGACATTTGTCCAAGTGATTCCGCCATCCGTTGTCATAAAAGTGTCGGCGTCTTTGATGTCGCCCAGGCTCGATCCTACGTTGCCCACTCCAAACATGAAGCCAACCGCAGTGTCTGCGGCAAAGGTTCGTCTCTTATCCTCACGTTCCGTGTAGTGATGAAGGTGCAGAGCACAGTTGTCATCTCCCCTGGAGCTGCTGCAAGAGTAAGACTTTCCTTCCACGTCCTTGGCCGGAGGGGGCAGGTATCCCCACAGCGAACCGTCGTTGTGAGAGATCTTGGTCTGGAGAACTTTGCTCTTCTCTTTTTCGGCGGCATTGGAGACGACGTTGATCAGCACAACACCTTCGATGCCCGATACCTTCTCGAAGTCGACATACATGTGTTCGTCGCTGTTCACGTTGGCGGCACTCAGGACATATGATGTGCCGTTGGAGTTGCTCTTGATGATGGATCCAAAGGAGCGGTCCTTGCCAGCCTCTGAGCGTACAAACAAGTTGACGGCGTGAGTGGAGCTGTCCAGCACCGTGTATTCGTCGTGGTGGCCTTCGTGGAAGTTGTGCGGATAGTGAGCAGGTTCGAAGTCTTTGCCATCTAGACTGGTCACGGCGCGCTCAGCACCAGTCTCGGGATCTTTGGTATTTAGAATGATGAACTCGCTCATCGTTGCAAAGTTGATGACCTCTCGGTCGTACTTGAAGGCCTTCTCTCTGTCGGCGAAAAAGTCGTCGCTTGTCTTGATGGTCAGATTCGCGTCCAGCCGTTCTTCCGATTTGGCTAGACACACAACCTGCTTCTCGTTTCGGAAGTTGTATGCCGAGCTACCGGTAAACTCGCATTTCTCCGCGTAGGGAAGCATCTTGTCCCACTTATCGCCACGATTTGTTGACACCCAGACCTGATCGAAACACGTCTCTTGCTTGCCAACCTTGTCACACCGTGTTCCCATCCACAAAAGCCAGTCCTTCTTGTCCGGATGGAATCCGAACGGCATCACGCCGGTCTTGGCTTTCCCGGGAGCCTCAAAACTGTGGAAAGTTTGCCCACGATCAACCGTGTAGATTACCTTGTGCTTTTTGTCATCGGTCGTGAAGTAGACGACATCGTTGAAGTGCAAGTGAGGGAAAATCCCACGGATCTCCTCTCCCTCGAGAATTCGTTTCCATTCTTTGCCGTGGTCGTGAGACATCCAAATTTGATTCTCCCGCTGCGCCCTGTCTCCCGCAGGCCAAACAATGACTGTTTCATCAGTAGAGGAGCTGGCATCACCCTTTTCGAGATAAATCTTCTCAAAGCCTTTGAGCTTGAAATCAAAGACTTTTTCCTTCCTGGATATTTTGCCCGTCGCAGGTGGTTGAGAAGGCTTGGTATCTCCTGCTTCGGAGCACTTCCGCTCTATTTTGTCATCTTTTTGCTTGCCCTTGATTCTCTTACACGTGTTTCCAGGTATCAATCTCCAGCCAGACGAGCCCTCAAAGGTACCATCGGGATGCTTCTTGCAATAATCATCTGGTGGTGATGGTATGGGACCGGCTTGCTTGCACTTCTTTTTGTCCGCTGGATCTCTTTGGAAATTGTAATCGCATTCAAAGTCTGCGTCGGTACATTCACAATCCTCTGTCTTGGGAACAGGATCCTTGAACTCCTGCTTAATAAAGCAATCTGCTGTTTTCTTGCGGCGGCGGTATGTCTGTTTGTGGCCCATGATGCACGCCGGGTTACCTTGTTTGTCGGGGCGTGCATGCCAGTCTTCCATGTCCTTGTCCTCGCAAGTTCGTTCCTTGATACCATCAAAATTGATGGCAATCATGTGAAAGGTGCGGTCTTTTTCACCCAAGAGCAAGAATTTAAGGCTGGTGGAGTCTTGCGTCGTCGTCAACAGGTCAGGCTTGATGCTGAGACCATCGGGCAAAGGGATCTTCTTCCAATTGTCACCGTGGTCGAGTGAGTAGGAGAACTCCTTGACATTTGCCGTACCAGAGTCTCCAATGGCAACCAGGATAGACCCAGAATCACCAAACTCGTACTTGTGGGGTCCATCCAGGGCCTTTTTCCACGTCGAACCAGCATCGTCCGATACGTATAGATTGGCTTCCTTGTAGTGTCCTAGGGAGCTGCCCGTGTTGCCGTTACCCATTACCAGGCCAGGAGCAGGGCTGGAAAAGACCCGACCAAGATTGTCCAGCTCTGTGACCGAGTGCAGGTGTAATCTGTCATCCCCAGCCTTTATTTCAGAGAAGGTTCTGCCATCGTCAAAGGTAATCTTGGTCACTCTAATCTTGTCCTTTCTCCTTCCCTTTGAGAGTTCGGCACCATTCTCGACAGTGTTGACGAGAAAAATACCCTGAATTCCCGAGATCTTCTCAAAATCGACATTGCCCCTAGCATTACGATTTGTGTAGGGAACGTTCTCGGTGAAGTACGTGCCATTCGAATTGCTGGTAAAAAGAACACCCATGGGCCGCGATGGGTGAGACGTCATGACATCAATCTGGATGCTATAATTGGTGCTTTCTAACACGGTGTATGCGCCTTGGTTGATTCTATGGGAATGGTCGTGGTTGTCGTCCTTGGGAAACATGGCTCGATGCCACTTGAGCGTGTCGTCGGTAACGTAGAGAGACATCTCATCGCTGCGTGGGGATGAAACGGCCACCAGAATATACTTCTTGACCACAGCCAAGATGAGGGATCCGGTAACACCTTTATTCAAGTCGACATTGGGCTCGAATTCTTGGATGTGCTTGTCTGCGACAGCAAAGAAGCTGTCCGACATGGTGAGCTTCTGTTCTTGCTTAAAGAAAGAAAATGATTCCCTGACGATGCAAAGCACTCGGGACTTGTCCTTCTCGGCTTCTCCCGTCGTAAACTCAGGGTTGGACTTGGCCCACCAGCAGCCCGCGGTGTTGACGCGGAGCGCTTTCGTGGTCTTGAAGCCATCAACGGTGTACTTTGCTTGCTCGTCGCAGAATATTCCATCACAGTTCATCGCATTGAAGATGATGCGGTCGGGTTCGCCCGCATGAAACGTCATGATCTCGGGCTGAAATTTGCTGGGCAAGGCGTCTGTGTCGAACTTGGTCCACGACTCGCCCCGGTCTTCGGTTCGAAATTGGGTCTTGCTGGGAGTCACAATATAAGCTCTTTTGCTATCAAAAGGATGCATGATGAGCTCGAGAGTGTGACCGTCGGCAATCGCATCTACACGCTTCCATGAGACGCCAGCGTCCGCGGATCGATACACGTTGTGTTCGTGTTTGTCTTCGAAAACGATGACATCGCTATCTTCGAAGTAGTTGATGTTTCGCGGAGCATGTTGAAATTTTGTAACGGCTAATGATGGCTCATCTTTGGCAAAGACTACCGTCCACATGAGAGACGATAGCAGGATATGCCATGCGGCCGCTACCTTGCCACCCGGTCTCATCGTGGTGAAGAAGCGAACGTCCTCGGTGTCATGAAAAAGAGGTGACGGGCGAGCCACAAAAGAAATGAAGGAAGGGCGGTGGCGATGGCCAGAAGCGGCTCTAGAAGGAGGGAGAAGCAACACCTATTAATCGAGGTTGTCGGATTGTGGTATGGTGAAGACCCAAATGCACACTGTGGGTGGACCTGTCAAGAAGATGCGTCGTGGACATGTGGCGTTGCCGAATTGAACGAATTGAAGGTCGAGCTGAATGAAGCAAGAAGCTCCGACGTCAGCCACGCAGTTGTCAGTGTCCAAGCGTGTGGCGCAGGCTGTGGCTGGAGGGCGACAGGAACATCTGGACCTGACAAGTCACAGACAGGCCAGGCCAAAGATGGCCTGGGACGCTCCAGACGAGATATTACCCCGAAGCCTGATAATAACTGGCAGTCATGAGTTGTAATCCGCAAGCCGAAAAGCAAAGCAAGCAACGACATGAAACCACCCCCCCCCCCCCCCCTTTTTTTTTTGTTCCGAGTACGGAGTACAAAGAGTCGAGGCTGGCTTCAAATCATGATCCCATCCCAGCTTAGCTCAGTTCGTGGCTGCCCAGATGCCCCCCTGCCGCCTGCCCTTGCCCTTGCCTGCCCCTGTCCCCTTGCCGCCCCAGGACCATCCTTTCATTTGGCGAACTCCTCACTTTGTTCAATATTCACCGGATAGACAGGCAAACAATGGCCAAGCGGTCTTATGTAGTAGTCATTTTCTATTTTTTTGATCGTTTCTTTTTCCCTTTCGGCGGACCCCCCCTTCATCGTCCCGCTGACACGCTCTCTTCAACCAAATCTTGCTTCTTGGCCTGCTCACGCTTAGTCTTCCGACCTCTTTTGTGTTGAGCGTCTTTCCTTCCGCCTGAAGCACTCCGCAGCTGCCACTTAATTACCTGCTTGCTTACAAGCATTGACCGGACCGAAGCAAGTGGAAACAGGCCCCAGCGCCCACCCCAGCGCCCACCCCAGCCCATCTCTGCGGCTGCCCCCCCTCGCTCGCCAGGCCAGCCAGACAAGACCAGATCAGACCAGACCAGAACAACAAACAAACAAAAGTCGGCTGCGCTCCTCCGCAGGCCCTGTTCGACTGTCCGCCGTCCGCCTTTGCAACACCATTGACCAAAACTCTACCAGGTGTCTGTCTGTCTGCGCGACCAACACCATGGCTTCCGTGTACAAACAATTCCTGGCCTCGCCCAGCTCCTCGTTCCTGGCTGAGAAGGCATCCCTACACTATGTCACCACGACGACGTCCATCTATGGTCCCACCGAGATAATCAAGCATCTCAACACTCTCCAGAAGCAGGTCAAAACCAAGAAGCAAGAATTCTTGAACCTCGTCGATGGCCAGTCCGCCATTGCTGCCGAAATTGACACCGCCCTCGAGTTCCAGACCAGTGGTGGTACTTACCTGCCTGGTCTGGATGATAACTTCCTCTCTGATCGCGTCGCGTGTCTGTCAATTGTGAGTGCTGCTGTGGTCTGCCAAGTCGGCCACCAACTAATCCAAATTGACACCGCTAGAGGCGTCACAGTGCTAATTAATCAATCACGCAGATTCACATGGTAACTTTCGACGAGGCAGGCTAGATTTTGCAGATTCGCCAGCAATGGGACCAGGGCTCTCTGCTCAAGCAATTAGACATCATTGGAAAGACTGGCCGTAACTGGCCCATCAGAGATAGCCGAGAGCAGCTCACGCTGATTCAATCTTGCCTCAAGTCCACCGGTGTACTCCACAGCAAATCCGAGAGTCACAACGATATTGTTGTCCGAACTCGCGGCAGCTCGAGCAATGCCATGCGCGATCCTCATGCTTCCCTTCAGCTATTCGGCAACAGAGAGGAGCTCGAGTCCGCTCAGAACGAAGCCGTCGTCTCGCCTTATGGAGGTAAACATCGTCGCGGAGAGCGCTCTTTTGCGGACGTGCTGGGTGACGATCCTTCGGGTGAACACTACGAGGGCGGACACAATCGTCACCGATCATCATCACCGAGCAAAGGTGGCCAGGGCAAGAACGTGCAGCCTATGCGCATCTTCGAGGGCCAGGAGCACGTCGAGGAAGACGAGGTGCCGAGGACGAAGAACAACTTCATTCGCCCTAACCCCCAAAAGTACAACCATTTCGACCTTGCTGATGGATCCGATCCTCAAGACAGGCCCAAACCAGGTGTCGCGCTTGAGAACCGACCAAAATCAAAGCATGATAGCCAGTGGGACTTCCAGGATTTCAGCACCCCCAGCAAGCATTTGCCCACCAAGCACTACCGAGCTCAGGATGTTCGTCACTGGGATACCGAGGCAAGCAACATGGAGGAGGACTCGGACCCGACCCAGCATGCTCGCAAGGGCCGACGAGATGCGGAAACCCATTTTGAGCTCCAAGACGACGGCGAGCGGTTGCCGCATCAGGATCGTGCCAACGCTCGCCCACGAGGATCCATGCAAAACGAGAACATGGGCCTGTACAAGAACAAATTGTTTGACCGCGAGCTTGCCGCTCCTGACTCCCAGCGTGCTCTTGGAAATATCACCAACCTGGGCGGTCGCGGCAAGGATTTTGACCCTCACTTCGCCATGGCTGACGAGTCGCCTGCTCCCACATCGTCGTCCCGTAACCAACACGTCGCCGAGGGCCGCATGAAGGCTGTTAAGCAAATGGATGCGAACTGGTCCTCCTACGATCAGTCACCAAAGAACCAAAAGGAGAACCAGAAGGAGAACCAACAGCACGGCGAAGCCAAATTCCTGGAGGACAACAAGATTAACATTGCTGGTGACGGTATGGGTGGGCGCAAGGGTACGAACCGCGACTGGCTGTACGGTCCTACCGAGGATGAGTCCCCCAAGCCCACATCACGAAAGACGAACCCTTCCGCTGCTCAAAAGAGCTTTTGGGACTTTTGAAAAAAAAACAAAAACAAAGGGGGGGGGGGGGGGAGATACCCGGCTGCCATCCGTGGACACGATTTGATAACATGTCAGATGTCTGAAACAGACGACAGGCACAGATGGGCTTTGGAATGGGTGATGGACCGAGATGATTTTATCTCTGGTTGCAAAGGTTGTGCGAGGGCTGTTGTGCAACCATTGACGACTTTGTATGCCTACACGGCTCATGATTCATGAGAGCTGGTTTTTTTACTACAACAGTGACCTTTTTTCTTCTATATTGTATTTATGCGCCACAAGGTTGGACGTGCTCAAGTCTGTAGCAAAGTGAGTCAATCGATATTTGTTGTTGGTCCTGTATATCTAATTTCAGATGTCCCCTTGACGTGTACACGATAATGCGTGATAGCCAGCTACGACGATGAGGACCAGCACTTTCTACTTGTCATTTGATTGGCAGCGAGCACAACTGATGCGACATTCCAGACTCTACCGAGGTCATAAAACCCTTATTTACACTTGATCGTGTTGGGCCGGGGGAGTAGAGCAGATTGGGCGCCATCTTGGATGCCTTGGTTAAAATGGGCATTTTAAACGATTAGCATGGCACGTTGTTCGTGCAATTCCGGGACCTCGACGAGGCTCGTGCGGGGAAACAGTCACCGCTGAGCAATCTGACGTTGAGAGACAAAAAGACAAAAGCAACGAACGTCAGGGGGGAAAGAGAAAAACCAAGTCGTCTATTTTGTCTCTGAAACCTACAGTAGACGTGTCGTCAACACAGGAACTTGTAGAACGTCTTCCACCTGGGCCACGTCGCTCGCTCCTCCTCCTCCTGCGCCACCAAAATGGGGAGATTGAAATCTCTCCGTCCGGTATCGACGTCCATGTCGCGGATCTTGACGAAGCGCGTGCGGTAAAAGGCCTTGTGGCAGATGTAAAAGGCGAAGATGATGGGGACGCCCATGAATTTGAGGAAGAAGTTTTGCGTCACGCGAGACGGTTCCATTTCCTGCCATCCTATGGGGAAGGCGCCGACCCAGAACTGCGCCACGAGGACGAGGGTGTTGAGCGTGAGGCCGACGTAGGATCCCAGGACGCCAACTTGGCTGGTGTATGCCATTTTGTCGAGGCTCCGGCCACGGGCTGCCCAGGCGCGGCGGAAGCGAATGTGGCAGAGGCAGATGGATGTCCAGGTGAAGACTGTCGAGAGACCGGATATGGCGAGCAGCCAGTCTAGGACAATGCCCTGCTCTTTGAGATCGGCGAGGAAGGAGAGGACGCCCAGCAGCGCGGCGACGAGGATGGCTATGAGGGGTCGGCCGCGTCTGTCCACGTAGCCCAGGAATTTGGGAGCTTGGCTGAGGTTGGCGAGGGCTGCCAGCGTTCGGGAGGATCCGAACACGGCCGAGTTGCCGACGGACAAGACGGCGATGAGGATGACGGCGTTCATGACGGATGGGAGGACCTCGATGCCGGCTTCCTCGATGGCAATGACAAAGGGGGAGGCCTTGGCGTCGGATCTGTTTTCGCCGTCAATGAGCCGGGGGTCGTCGTATGGAACTAGGAGCCCGACGAGGGTGAGAGCGACGATGTAGAAGAGGGTGATTCTCCAGAATACCTGCTTGATGGCGGTGGGTAAAGATTTGCGCGGGTTGGCCGTCTCCGCAGCCGCCAGGCCGACGAGCTCTGTGCCTGTGAAGGAGAAGGCTGCGGTGACGAATACACTGCAAAGGCCCCTGAAGCCGTTGTGAAAGGCGCCAGGGTCTGACCAGTATTCACCGCCGATGTATCCACGGTCTGGTGTTCCGCCACAATTGAGTACAATGCCGAGGAGACTGCGAAGAGCTACATGTCAGCGTCCATGACTCCTTTCACATGCATGGACAAAATCTTCAAGGGTAACGGGAAGGTGAGATGATGGGGGGTAGGAGCGAGGAGCGAGGAGCGAGGAGCCAAACGTACATGAAACCAATGACGGCAATGACCTTGATGATGGAAAATGTAAACTCGGCTTCGCCATAGGCCTTGACACCGAATAGGTTAATGATAAGGATTATGCTGAGGAAGATGCTGACGAAGACGGCTTTGGGCAGCGTTTCTCCCCAATAGCTAATTGTCAAAGATGCGGCAATGATTTCGAGGGGCAGGACTGTGAGCCATTGCAAGGCGTAGCTATGGGGGAGGGGAGCAGGCAAATTAGCACATTACTTATGGTCATGGTATGAGAAAAGGAGGGAGAGGGAAGAGACAATTTGACGAGGGGGTGACACTCACTTCCATCCCATGGCAAATCCCCAAGACGGATCGAGAAACCGGGTCGCCCAGGACGAAAAAGATCCAGCGATTGGAAATAAGACGGCCAATTCGCCCAAGGCCTGACAGGTACAATACAACATGAGCCCAACGATGCTGAATGCGATGAGCAACGATGCCGGCCCTCCGGAGTGTAGAGCCTTTCCCGAGGCTACGAAGAGACCAGTGCCTGCAGACACCACACGAGTCAGAATGAAGCCCATCTTGTGCATCGACTTGTCCTGAAGCACAAGCGAGGGACGTACCTATCGAGCCGCCTATGGCAATCATTTGCAAGTGTCTCCCCTTCAGTTTCCGAGCCAGGCCGGTATTGGCAGACTCCAGCGCGGCCATGTGTAAGTCGTAGTAATGGGGTCCATGGCGTCGCTGGCTAGTGCGGCTGTTCACCTGGCTGAGATGATCGCTCGGGAAGAAAGACAGGTTCTCGTCCCGTTTGAAGCTGTCGATGAAGCGTTGCATGCGGGGCGGCGTCCGCTCGTCGTAGTAGTCGGGTTCCCGCATGCTGTAGGAACTGCCATGTGTGAAGGAATCTTCTTTGCCTTTGATGTTGCTGAGCTCGACGTCTCGCGGCGACGCCATTTCTGAAGGGCCAAGCTCAGATCAATTGATGATCCGAGCCCAGAGGATGGCCCCCGGTCTGAGGACGAGCTGTCAGATGTAGACAAACACGTACGTCACTGCCGGACGGTCAACAACAAGCAAGGTATATTTGGACGTGGGTGTGACGCCGCAAAAGAGACGGCCACGATCGAGGCTTGAGAGAGAAGTCGAGTCCCTAGTCTGGACTGTCTGTCACAAGCTAGGTTTCTGCTTCGGGTTCGACTCCGTGTCAATGAGGATGAAGCCAGGTGTGCTCGAAGACCATTTAGTACACCTTGTTCGTCAAGTGGAAGGTAGGGCAGCCTGGGTTCGATGCCGTGTAGAGCAACGCTGTACGTCGTGACCAGGACATCTACGTGCGAAGAATCGCAAATGCGGCGCAGGAGCAAGGTGAGGCGCTGCGCTGCAGTGAATTTTTATTTTTTATTTTTTTTTGGGCAAGCGATGGCCGTTGCAGATGCGATGTGGCGATGTGGCGATGTGTTGGCGGTGGTGTTTTTTTTGGAGAAAGGCGGGCAGCCGACATGACCCGATTGATCCGCGCAGGCGCTTACATGGTTTGTTGGCGTCAACAGGTCAACAGGCAGATATGGTAAAATCCGTATCGGCAAGGCATTATTGCAATGTGCCAAGAACCAGGATTGGATGAAAGTGTGTGTGTGGACCGACCAAACTGGTTCTTTCCGGGTCTTCCTGGTCTTTCTGGTCTTTCTGGTCTTTCTGCAGATGATAAGTCCAGATCGGTGGTCGGGATGCCAACTCTGGACGCCAACGCCACTGGCGAACTAGTATTATTTATTATTATATATTATATACCATGGTCATTGTTAGCGTTGCGTTGATAAAGTCAAATCAACGGGCGATTTGCGGAACGGGTTGGTCCCGAGCGCAACACACAAAGTGGCCTTGCCATTGGACCAAAGCAGCTTGCTGTTGTCCCCCATGGCATTGTTCTTGCTGTGGGACCTGTGGGACCTGTGGGACCTGTGGGACCCCAGTTCTTCCTCTAACAATAAAGTTTCTGCCCACGCCACTTCGCAACGGCCCCTACATACGCCATGGATCGTACGATAGACGGCTTCGTGCTGGCATCAGAGTCTGAGCATCATGAGACGTGAGAAACAACAACAAGAGTATCGTATCGCTGAGCATGCTGGCGCCATGTCTCGCCAATGATGATTTCCTCTATCCATCATCTCCCTGCACAAAAACAAGACGACGCCGCATTGCAAGTGATCTGTACTGTACTAGAAGGACATGATCGAGACGGCATTTCTCTGACCGTTCAAGTTCGCCTTGGACGCAAATTACCCCCAAATGCAGCCCTCCTCTTCATTCTATTTTTGACGTAGATGCGGCCACTGGTTCAGTCGCTCCCACGATATTCCCGAGCTCATCCCGAGGTTTTCGCTTCCAGCCCGTAGAAAACAGCTTGCCCAAGTCAAATCGCGGAAAGGGATGGGCCTCAGTATTGATGACGACTTTGTCCAGAGGTAGCAACTCATTCGGTGAGAATAAAAGGTACAGATATTTCAAAGTTTCAGCCTACGTAGCCATTCAAGTTAGTCATCTCGCACGGCAACAAACAAAACAACGAGCTGCTATCGTTGCTAGGAACTCACCAGCCAGAAGCTCTCCATGTTGTCCCTGAGAGACGGTGGAATCGTGTTGGCATTGCTGAGACTTGTAAACCCGCCTTCGTCCTCGACCGCTGTATAATTGACAAACGACTTGAACATGTCCCATCCCCATTCACGGTACTTGGTATCGCCAGTTATTCTCCACATGTAAAAGAGACTCTCTACAGTCTCTGGTCGTTGCAGGTTGTGCACGTCGTTTGGTTGAACGTGGAAATCCTCGCGCCAGGTGGCATGCGGGTCTGGGTCGAACTGCTCTGGGGGGTGGTGGGAAGCAGACTCTGGATGAGGAGGATCTGCAATCTTGAAGTAGGTGATCTCAGCTGCTAATCCAGTAGCCATGTACTTGTACATGCCCCAGCAAGTTTGCATCAACTCGCGTGCTAGCCTCATGTCCTTTTCCTTCTTTTCATTCCACGTAGGGAGTTTTCGCGCTTCCGCCTCGGTGAGACCGCCCGTGGCTGCCAGCGCGATGGTTCCTGGCATGAAGCATACCAAGTGGTCCATCTTTGGCGAGAGGTAACCGTCCAACCCACTGGGCCGCTCTCCAATAATGGTGTAGCCTGAAGGCTCCGTGTATGTGATGAGATGCTTACGCACGCCTTCAAGAGACTCGTTCCACATTTGCTCATATATCGGCTCCTGCTGGTTCGTCTGGAGGTACTGCTTGATGAGGTACTCATAATATGAATCACCTCGACTACCCAGGCGGATAGTCGAGCCTCGGAATTCTCCACTTGTGGCATAGATGTAAATGGGAACGAGACCGTCCTTGGGATTGTTGTCGTCCACCACTTGCATTACCTTTTCGACCTTTTCCCAAAAATTCGTTTCTCCCGTGAGCTTGGCGAGGTACTTGAACTCAAGCTGTAATGTAGTTGCTTCTGCCGTGGATGATGCTCCATTATCCGCATGAGATGGCAAACCTTCCATCTTACCCAGATTGACACTAGCATATGGAACGCCAGACTTGGACTCAAATGCTGCCAGTAGCCGGTCGGCCAAATCCTTGGCCTTTTCGAGGTATAGATCCTCGCCAGCTTTCCCAGCATCGTCATCTTTCAGCGGCGCGAGATGCGGGTATTCGTTGGACAAGTAGTGGGCAGAAAGAAGACCTCCAAGCATGCGAATCGTCGTCTCGAACGTGTTCACATCTTGGTCTTGATCCCATGTCAGCGAGTTTGTTAGCCACTCGCGGGCATGCTGAACCCGGGATGTCAAGTTCATAAGCATCATGGTATCCAGAGAGTCAATGATGATCCAGCCCAGTCCTTTGGGTGCCATGTTCTTCCCAAGTTTGGAAATCGGTCGATATTCATCATATCCTATCAAAAGACCAGACAATCAATCAATCAGTAAGGGTTTTGAGCAAAGCAAGGTAGTCGGTCGTATACGTACCCCAGGCGTACCGCGTGTAGGTGTCCCAACTCAGCTCGAACGCTTCGACAACACTCTTGCGCCTTTCATCCCAGTCCGCCGTGCTGCTAGCTTTAGACATGCCCAACCACGTCCATGTAGACTTGGACGTTGACGGACGCCTATTGCCACGGCCACCGATGAAACCTGTCAGGTATAAGAATGTCAAAAGTCCCAGTGTCAGGGCGCTGATGAGTCGCTTTTTGCGCCACCATCTTCTTTTTGAGTATCCATACGGCTTGTCTTTGTACATTGGCAATTGATCGTCTTCGAAGTAGCCCGAGATCTTGCCTCCCAGCATACCTCCTCCGGCTGCAACTTTGTTGCGAGCGACACTCGCCCACGCCTTGTCCTCTAGGTTTCGATGCGGCGCTGCGAAGTTGGGAACATTCATCGGGATGTTGAAGGACATGTCGAGGGCGGCTGCGCCAGCATGCGTCGCCGCGTTTTTGATGTTGGTCTGGATCTTCTGAAACGCGGTAGCTTTGAGGGCGTTCTTCCGGTGGATATCGAACGGGTCGCGAATCATCGGGCCGGCAGCTGCATATCGCGAAACAGCACTATTGTCGATAATTCTTCAGCTCTGGCTATGCAATGATGCCGTGCCCAAGGCAAAAAAACGCACGTTCTATAAATGAAGTTTGGTGATACCCCCTAATAGGAAAAGGACATGCATGGCGACTGAGCATGGCGTGGTGACATGACCGCCACCACTTGTTGCCACCACTTATTAATATTGCAGACTATTACCCACCCACCCGCCTGCCTGCTGTTGCAAGGCACATAGGGGGATAACACACGCACAGATTAGTGCACTGCCAGTCGGCTGCGCCTCTTTTTTTCGTGCCACCAACGGCAAACCAGCTCCACAATCTCTGGTCTCAACAACTCTCCCTTTCATCATGTTTTGATGTAAATCATTTTACATGCAAAGCAGCAATCATGCATACTAAACACATACGACTGTTACGGCTTTGAAATATATCTACATTGCATCACATGCAGAACGTCTGGTCTGCCTCCGCCAAGAAAACACGTATTTAGCGCAACTAAAGCATCATGGACTTTAAAAATTACCCATTTCTTGATCCGAATGAGTTTGCTGAAGTTTGTCATCATCTCGACAGCAAATACTGCCGTGCTACTCTGGGTCCTGTGAGGAAACACTGGAAACTCAGGGTTCGCACAGCGCTAGATGTATCATTTTCTGCGGAAGGTGGGTGCTACTCTACGTATGTCCAGATCATTCGAACGCTGGAGACAAGAGAGGATCTGGACTTGGACTTGACCAGTTTTTCGATATCCGGGCGACAAACAGATGGTTACATTCCTCCTGAGGACGGCGAAATGGTTGATGCAGAAGAGTCAGACAGAGTACGAATCATGTGAGGTATTGTCCTATTTCAGAGTATCCTATTCTCACATGGCTTCTAGGCCGCCATCGTGACGCCTCAACCCCACGAGACGGGATTCGTGGCTTATGAAATTCATCTTCACCCCACTTACAGAGTTCCATGCCTTTGGTTCAGCATACATGGCCTCCCTCGAGATGAGCCAGCCTTCAATATAGACACGGTGTTTCGTCGTCTGGTTCCCGACGAGTACAAGGAAGGTCTCCGCGGAATGGGGGGAATTGGCGGCATCTCGGCAGATGTGAGTGTACCCACCTGCATTTTCTTGAACAAGTCGTACTCAAGGCGTTGCTTGCAGCATCATCCCCTGACAGGATTGCCGTCGTTCTTCGTTCATCCTTGCCTGCTGGGAGACGCAATGACGGACTTCAGTTGCAGCCGCAAGGACTATTTGATGGCTTGGCTGGGTTTGGTAGGAGGATGTGTCGGCCTGTGGGTACCCAAAGAAATGGCAATTCAATGACGCCCTGGGTATCATGGTTGGAAAACGTCGCCGGGGTGCCAGAACACAACGATGTCGTCCGATTTCAAATGGCGCTCATTCATCATCGCTGTCTTCTTCCATAGCCACATCGCCCTCGCTATCCTCATCTTCTTCCTCGTCCCGTGTTCGTTTCTGACCTCGGCTGTCGGGTGTACCTGCATCTTTCATAACCTGGTCGGCAGCTGTAGGTGGCTTGGATGGTGCAGTCCCTGAAGTTGGAGCGTTGAAAATGCTCTGCTGAAGTGATGTTTGTTCAACAATAGCAGCCCCCGAGGCGTTTGGCATCTTGAATGTTCCATCAAGTTTGGCGACGAAATGAGATTTTGACTTGGCATACTGTATTTTCTATGTGCGGAACATCCTCGTTAACAACAGGATATGTCAGTAGATGAACTGGCAAACACTCACGAGCTTTCGTCCCAGAAATTCATGTCCATCCAGGGATCTCATAGCCTGCGTCGCTGTTTGTACGTCCCGATATATAACATGTGCCTGGCCGCGCATCTTCATGGTTTTCAGAGCGACGATATCCAAAACGGGTCCATATGTTGAAAAGAGCATGTACAGCGCCGTTCGGAGATCAGCCTTTTGAATTTTCGATGACGGGAGATTTGTGACATATAACCTGTTGGTGTCAGATAGGTTTTTTCCCGGGTGTCAACAGGGCTGCTGCTTACGTTTGGTTCGGAGGAATTGGTTGAACTTTGGCGGGCAGCGAAGAATTAGGCGCAAGGCCGCGTGAGGGAACAACCGTTGTCATGGCGGTCAATCGATCCAACCGTATAAGAGGATATACTGCAATATAGATATGGTATGACTATCAGTAGTGGCTCTCGCGGAACCGTCTGCGTAGGAGCGTTGGTCGGGCGAAGAGGTTTGTGGTTTGTGGGGAGCGGTACCAGCACAATTGGTGAATGGAGATTTTCGATAACCAGCCTCGCGATGCTGCGGTGGCATGCGAGCAGCTGCTTAAGAAGGGGGTGGGGGGCTCCACCCATTGGAGCAATTTTGGAGTGGCGGAGCGGGTTCTCCGTATTATGTACGTGCCTAGAAACCCCCGCCATCCATCTTGCTGTGCCTACGGTAAGCATTCTACAATCCTCATTTCTTCCCAACCACTTGCGATAGTAGAGAGCTACTCCTATCGCCCAGACACGATTCCCATCACCATGGCTGCTCCCGAGGTTCACCACCTCTTCCACAACCCAATTGCCGACCATTCATTTTCGGCCGACCACAGCACCCTCGCTGTTGCTCGAGACTCGGCTATCGAGCTATACAGTAGAGTCGGCAATGACTTTAAGCTCAAGGACGAACTTAAAGGCCATGATAAGACTGTCACCAGTGTAGATATAGCTCCCAGTAGCGGTCGCATTGTCACCTGCTCCCAAGGTCTGTCCCGTACCATGTTCCCTTCAAGTCCGTATGGTCGTCCATCTGAACAGTGGAACAGACCGCAATGCTCTCGTATGGGAACCCTCCCCGACAGGCTACAAGCCAACCCTCGTGCTCCTCCGAATCAGCAGAGCCGCCACCTTTGTGCGTTGGTCTCCTTCCGAAACGAAGTTCGCCGTCGGCTCCGGTGACCGCGTCATTGCGGTCTGCTATTTCGAAGAAGAAAACGACTGGTGGGTGTCCAAGCATCTGAAGAAGCCTATTCGCAGCACCATCACCAGCGTGGCTTGGCACCCCAACTCTGTGCTTCTTGCCGCCGGCTCGACCGATGCCCACGCCCGAGTCTTCTCTAGCTTCATCAAGGGGGTGGACTCTAAGCCCGATCCTGGCGTCTGGGGAGAAAGACTGCCCTTCAACACCGTCTGCGGAGAATTCCTGAATAACTCGGCCGGATGGGTTCACTCTGTTGCTTTCTCCCCCAGTGGTGATAGCTTAGCCTTTGCGGCGCACGACAGCAGCATCACTGTGGTTTATCCCACCGGCCCAGAGCAGCCCCCACGAGCCATTCTTACCGTCTCAACTCAGCTGCTCCCGTTTAAGAGCTTACTGTGGAGCAGCGAGGACGAGATTATCGCGGCTGGATATGATTGCGAGGCTTTCCGCTTCAAGGGAAGCGAGTCGGGGTGGCGACTGGCTGGGCCGGTGGAGTTGAAGGGCCGTGATGCCGGCGCTCAGCGGGAAGAGTCTGCGCTGAACATGTTCAAACAAATGGACTTGAGGGGAAAGGCCAAGGACGATACGCAATTGAGGACGATTCACCAAAACACAATTTCGACAATTCGTCCGTTTGAGTCCTCTGGTGGCCGCGTTACCAAGTTTACCTGTGAGCTTTTATTTTATTTTAATCTGGGCTCCACATCATAGCTCAATGGTGACTAACAATGAGTGCAGCAAGCGGCGTTGACGGGCGTGTTGTTATTTGGACCTCTTAGATAGACATACAGAGAACTGTTGAATCTCTCGTGTGATATATAAACTAGCTTCTCCTGCAAATGAAGTCTTTACATGGGCATGCAATGACCGTACAATATGGTGCTTCCGTTTCATTCTGATATTGACTAGAGCAGTCACTGAAACGAAGTTTGTGTCCGAGCACTGTTCAAGCCATCGAATTCTCGGTGCACGTCATCACCGGTCAATTATGAACATGAATAGGAGAGTTTGACTTGGCTTTTATTGGATCGAATTGCTGCCATCGTTCTTGAGTGGTCCTCTAAGGGAGGGCAATAGCCTCAATCTCGACATCGACATTCTTGGGAAGTGTCTTGACAGCAACACAGCTGCGAGCGGGCTTATGGGCAAACCATTTCTCATAGACGGAGTTCATCTCCTGTGTCATCGGTCAGCAATGAGATATTGCCTAGAAAGATGTAAGGAAGAGGGCACGTACAGCGAAATGGGCCATGTCAGAGAGGAAAATGTTGCACTTGACAACCTTGGGAATGGAAGAGCCGGCCTCCTTCAAGACAGCCTCGAGGTTTTGGCAGCATTGCTTGGTCTTGTCGGCGATGGAGCCCTCGACCATGGTGCCCTCAGCTGTGAGAGGGATCTGGCCGGAGCAATAGATGGCTGTGGGAGTTTTGACAGCCTGAGACTACATTGTGGGAAAGCAGTGTGGTTAGTCACAGACTTGGTCTCCTAACACCCTCCGCTTTCCAGTCATGGTATATCTCAAACTCACGTAAGGCCCGACAGCTAAGGCACGCATGTTATCAGTACAATCGGACATAATTCGGAGAAGGCATAAGCCATGGGTCAACACCTACGGAGAGGAGCATCCTTGGTGAAGATGATCTGCTGGTCCGCCATGGTGGATTTGGTGCGAAGATGAGCTGGGATCTGTGTGAACTTGCGTGGTCTTGCAACAATGGCTCTGCGAGCAGAAGTATTGATAATGCGTCCAAGAGAGGATCGCGGGGCAAGCTGAGCAGCAATCGAAGACATACCTGTGTAGTTGGGTGTGAGGTGTCAGAATCGGGAGGAACGAGCCCAGTTTGGTTAAGAAGCGGAAGAGTATCCTACAGAAGTGTGGAAATTGGGTGAGAGGGGTTTTTCGAGAAATCGAGCGATTCGAGGATGTCGGGGTCTTATTTAGGGTTTAGAAATAAAGGCAGACGGCAGACGGCAGACAAAACAGAGCTCAGCAGACAAGGTAATAAGCTCCTGCTCGCTCCGGCAGCGGATTAATTGGGGTGATGGGTGGATGGGTGGCCCACCATATTAATGAGGGGTGTAATGTCCTAGGAACCTGGATGCCCCTCGCGTGCGTGCTCTGTGTTATGTACGTACAATGTACATACTCCTGGGGTACGTTGGTTGGGTCGACCTCGTCGACCTCCTCGACGAAGCTTAGAAGGCCTCTCTCTCCTTCTGCTACTAGGCTGCTGTCCTTCTCGGCAGCCCTCCTCCGTCAGCCTCCGTCTCATTCCTAGCTGGGGGATGCATTTAACGACGACGTGATCGCTGTTCACGGATTGTATTCAAGGGGTTGAGGCCATGACCACGTATTTCTGTAATTGTCGTTTTGAACTGCAGAAAAACTAAAACGCATTTCGGTGCAATCATTGGCCATCAGTTCGAGAGCACACGTACGCCGAGCGGCCTACGTGAATTGCGCACAATCCCCTGTAGTGACCGCCCCGAGGCCTCATCGTTTCCGAAGAGATATTGAATGAGTAGCGCTCATCAGAGACTCGTATTGTAACAGCCTAACATGTATTAACAATGGACCGTGTGGAAATACTTCCGTACTCCGTCGTACATCCAGGAGAACTCCATTCTCCAGAATCGTGGGTCCAGATGCTGTGATGTGGACCAATAAAGTTCCGAGCAACAGCTCCAATAACTAAGGTTTGAGTTCCCCCTGCGTCCAAGGAGATTCGCGTTTTTTTGGCTGCTGGACACGCACCTCTGTCTTCTGTCAGCTTCATCCTTCTTTTGCGAGCACAAGGGAGCCATTCCTTTCGCGTCTTCTTTTCGACCCATCAACACGCCTTTCTCATGTCTTGATCGGTCGGCCTTTTATAATTACCCTGAATGCTCCATCGTTCTTTTGTCTAATCTTTTACTTCTTTCAACTCTGGCCGAATATCCCTTGTAATCATACCATTTTGTGTGAGTAGCGAGATGCCATTCCCCAGTCTCCTTGTATACAGATACATTTGACGCGTGGCAGCTCTGCGGCATCAATTGCGGCAGGCACCATATCTCTTGGAGCCCTCATCAACTGACAGTACTTTCCGATTCAACAGAACCATGGTCCGGCCCCAAACGCCGCAGGGGAGCCTACGGCAAAGGAACGTTGGTTCCAAAAAGGCAGACTCGCCCGAAGCCGCCATCGAAGTAGAGCTTGACAAGCTTGCAAAGGCTGCAGCGCAGAAGAATGGCACAACCTGTGAGTGCGATCACTGGGTAGCTTTCTCTTTGACGACTGTCTTGGCCTTTGTCACACGATTTTGGGGCATCAGCCATCCTAATGAGGTCGTTTTCGACGAAGTCCACTTCGGCAAGGTAGGTTTGATAACGGGAGTCATGCGACCGTGGGATGTGACCTGACTTATTTTTTTCTATCTCGACGCAGTTCGCATCATACTACCTAGAACGAACGTACTTCTTCGATGTTCATCCTCCTTTTGCGAAGCTTCTTTTTGCGTTCATGGGTTGGCTAGTTGGCTACAACGGTCACTTCCACTTCGAAAATATCGGCGACTCGTACATTGATAACAAGGTCCCCTATGTGGCATTCCGAGCTCTCCCCGCCATCCTCGGCGCCTTGACGGTATCCGTCTCGTACCTCATCATGTGGGAGTCGGGGTACAGTGTTCCGGCCTGCGTCCTTGCTGCTGGATTAGTTCTCTTCGACAATGCCCACATCGGCCAGACACGGTTGATCCTTCTTGACGCGACCCTCGTCCTGGCCATGGCTTGTAGTCTACTCTTCTACATCAAATTTTACAAGCTACGACACGAGCCGTTCAGCCGCAAGTGGTGGAAGTGGCTTATTCTGACCGGATTTGCCTTGTCCTGTGACATATCGACAAAGTATGTCGGTCTCTTCGCCTTTGTCACCATTGGCTCTGCTGTCGTCTTTGATTTGTGGGATTTGTTGGATATCAAGCGCCCTGGGGGTGTAATCAGCCTCCCCAGCTTCGGAAAGCACTTCGCCGCCCGAGCTGTCGGTCTCATTGTCCTCCCATTCTTGTTCTATCTGTTTTGGTTCCAGGTTCACTTTGCTGTCCTCTCTCGGTCAGGTCCAGGCGACGACTTCATGTCTCCCGAATTCCAGGAGACATTGAGCGACAATGTTATGCTAGCCAACGCTGTGGACATTCAGTACTACGACACTATCACAATCAAGCACAAGGAAACCAAAGCGTACCTGCACAGCCACCCAGACCGATATCCTCTGCGTTATGATGATGGACGTGTTTCTAGCCAGGGTCAGCAGGTTACGGGTTACCCTCACAACGATACGAACAATTACTGGCAGATTCTTCCGACAAGCGACGACAAGCAGATGGGCCGGGTCGTTAGAAATAATGAAGTCATCAGATTGAGACATGTTGGCACTGACTCTTTCCTTTTGTCGCACGATGTCGCCTCACCGTTCTACCCAACAAATCAGGAATTCACTACTGTTTCACAAGAGGAGGCCTATGGCAGTCGTGTCAATGACACGATGTTCGAGATTCGCATCGAGAATGGCAAGGGAGATCAGGAGTTCAAGACGTTTGCCAGCTATTTCAAGCTTATTCACTACCCGAGCAAGGTCGCCATGTGGACACACACCACGCCGCTGCCTGACTGGGGTTCGCGCCAACAGGAGATCAATGGAAATAAGCAGATCGCCCCCAGCTCCAACATCTGGCTGGTGGAGGATATCACTACGTTGCCTGCCGATGATGCACGCCTTCAAAAGCCGGCACGCAAAGTCAAAACGTTGCCCTTCTTGCGAAAGTGGTTTGAGCTTCAGCGAGCCATGTTCTACCACAACAGCAAGCTGACAAGCAGTCATCCATATTCCAGCCATCCTTATCAATGGCCATTCCTGTTGCGCGGTGTCAGCTTCTGGACTCAGGGCGACACTCGCCAGCAGATCTACTTCGTTGGAAACCCGATCGGCTGGTGGTTCGTAGCTAGTCTGATCGCTGTGTACGCCGGCATCGTCCTCGCCGACCAAATCTCGCTGCGCCGCGGCATCGACGCCCTAGACCACCGTAAGTCTTGAACTCGCACGGACCCAATCTCACCAAGTTTATCGAGGTCTAACATTTCTTCTAGGTACTCGCTCCCGGCTGTACAACTCTACCGGTTTCTTCTGGATTGCTTGGGCAACTCACTACTTCCCGTTCTACTTGATGGGTCGTCAACTCTTCTTGCATCATTATTTGCCAGCACATTTAGCCTCTTCTTTGGTTGCCGGCGCACTCATCGAGTTCATCTTCAACACTGAGCCGGTCGATGACCACCAGAGTTCCAAGAAGGGTCCTAAAAAGCACGTGACAGCTCGTGAGAGATTTGCCGGCCAGAGCATGGCAGGGGCATGGATTGCCACTTCAGTCGTTCTGACTATTGCAATTGCCGGATGGTGGTTCTTCCTGCCACTGACATATGGCTACCCTGGCCTGAGTGTTGAGCAGGTTGTTCGCCGAAAGTGGCTCGGCTACGATCTGCACTTTGCTAAATGAGCTACGACGTACAAGGGGCGAGGAAAGAGGACATCTTTTCGTGTCAGGAAGTGCTACAAGACACTCTCCTGATTGAAGCAGAAATTGGTTCCGCACGAAATAGAGAGCTGATGTATTGGGGATATTGCGCTGTTTAATGTAGTAGTGGCAACGATTTCTGAAATGGGTGATTCATGGTCTTTGTTGGTGTAGAAAAGAATCGGCAAGTCGTCACGAATTCAATAATCAAAGAGTCATCTCGGTTTCATCGTAAAGCATTTCTGTAAATGGATAAAGATTGGTTGTGCGTCGATTAAATGCCCTTGTTGTTATTACTACTCCGTACCCAGACCGTAGACGTACCCAGAGTACGGAGTAGACGACGTAGACTGCATGTCGTTAACGTGTTGCCGAGCGGGTCCCAAATGCTCACGGCACCCTGACACCCGTGCGCCGTCATCCTGCGAGACGCAATCGTGTAAAGTACTCATTTCGGCGAAGTGGCACGTCAGGACTCGGGACCTGATATTCACATCCACCCATTTCTGGCCTTGATCCGAGCATTGTGGCCCCGGCGCGATGATTGCTCACAACTACAGGTCTCTGCATCAGTAGGGAGCGTCGAACACGTCCACGACATCTGCCATGGTTGCGTACTTGACACTTTGACGCACCACGCAACCACACAGCCAGCCAGCACAATGCTTCTTTCTCCATCTAATTGGTTGTATGTTCGCCGGGTCCTACGTCTGCGCGTCACCAGAACAGCGATTTTGCTATTCTGCCTCTTCAATTTCCTCGACGTCCTCCGCATACATCACAATCTTGGCCACGGCCATGATGTCCGCCGCCGCGACAAAACCTACGCCGCGTCGCCATCAAGACGACGCGAACGAATTTACATCGCAAGCATGCACTTCAACAATGCCGAGATCTTGAAAAGCCATTGGAACAAGGCTGTCCTAGATCTGACCGAGACTTTCGGCCCCAAGAATGTTTTCGTGAGCGTGTTCGAAAGCGGGAGCTGGGACGACAGCAAGAAGGTTCTGCGGGAGCTAGACCGGGAGCTGGAGAAGAGGGGCGTCCCTCGGCGCGTTGAGGTCTCGGACGTGACGCATCAGGATGAGCTCGACAGTCCGAACAAGGGGGAGGGGTGGATAGAGACGCCGCGGCACAAGAGGGAACTGAGGCGGATTCCGTACCTGGCGAAATTGCGGAATAGGACGATCAGGGACCTGGTGGATCTGCACGAAAAGGGCGTGGAGTTTGACAAGGTCCTTTTCCTGAATGATGTGGTGTTCACGGTATGTCGACTTGCTGGAAATCCTTGGGCAATGGGACTTGTTTCAAATCGTGTTGGACCGAGCCGCCTTACTGATGGGTTCGCAACCAAAAAAAAAAAACAGGTTGAAGATGTTTTGGAGTTGATGGACACGAATGGTGGTGAATACGGAGCTGCCTGCTCGTTGGACTTTGCAAATCCCCCGCTCTACTACGATACATTTGCGCTGCGGGACATTGAGGGCCACGAGCATGTCATGCAGACGTGGCCGTATTTTAGAGCAAGAAGTTCGAGGAACGCTCTCGTGCGCAACATGGATGCAGTGCCCGTCACGAGCTGCTGGAATGGTATCGGTACGTTTACACCCTGGGGATGCGATGACCACGGCGATGTTTCTGAGAACCCCATCACGGGAAAACTAACAACGGCGTCTCTTTTTTTTTTTTTTTTTTTTTTCGTTTTGGCAGTCGTCATGCCGGCCGAGCCATTCGTCTCTTCCACAACGAGCCTCCGCTTCCGTGGCGTCCCAGACTCCCTAGCAGAGTACCACCTGGAAGGGTCCGAATGCTGCTTGATCCACGCCGACAACCCTTTATCCAGAACGAAAGGCGTCTATCTTAATCCGAGAGTACGGGTCGGCTACAATCCAGCAGCGTATGAAGCCACGCACCCTGCTGGTTCGTGGGTGTCCGCATGGGAAATTTTTACTGGGATTTGGAGGAATAGATTGAAGCGATGGACGTCTGTAAAACTGGAAGGCGTTGTTGTGCAATCTCGTATGAAGCGCTGGAAGAGGGACAAGAAGGGGAATCAGGAGCCTGGTGTGTTTTGTCTGATCAATGAGATGCAGGTTTTGGCTCATAATGGATGGGCGCATGTATAGATAGCTGTCAACGGTGGATACAGAATAGACAAAAGGACACATTGCAAATTGAGCTGCATAACTGAAGCACCGACTTGAGATGGTGGCTTTCAACGAGGGCGTGCATGCATGGTGGTGTTGTACGGGGAAAGCCACATTTGTGAGTTGACGGGATGGTTATGGTTTGAAGGACAGATATGATATGATGATGGGTGGCTTTTCACACTGGGCAAAGAGCCTTTTTATTCACTGAGCAAGAATGAGCGAATATCTCACTCTCAGCCGCGCGAGGCTTGCCAATCAAGCCTATTACGTTGTCATGCTCGTCTTCGTGAAGCTGGCGCGGGTACCCGCTTATGACGATGTGACGGGACGCATCGGAATCCAATCAACACGAGGCCTCAGGACGTCATTTGTGAAGATGAAATCTCCGCAGTTGTGAGGCTGCTACGAACTAGGACACGACAAAGCGGATCGTCCTGGGCGCCACCTCTTGATGCCTTCCTGGTGTGCGGATTATCATATATATATATACCATGCATAAGCTGCTTGATTAGACTGATCGTCATTGGTCGTCTGTAAACAACAACATCGCACACATGTTGCCGACGACTGACGAATGCTTGGATCCAGTGCGAGCCGACGTGGCCCGCGGAAAACGTTACTCTTCAAGATTGCAACGTGACCGAAATAGGAAACCTCCGAATGCGACAATGAGGGGGGACAGCGCGCCGTCGAAGCAGAAAGTTGAGACGACGGATCGATCCCCTCGGGGAAGCATTTGAGTGGATGCTGCTGGACAGGAACAGGTGTGACTCATCAGTTGCTCTCCCCCTTTGACTGGGGAGCCCTCCCTGTGTATAGTATATGTCGGTAATAGACTCGGCGTCAAGTGGTTACAGCAAGTCGATCTGGCCAGACATTTTCTCTCGTGGCACCTCCTGCCAAATAACTGACCAGCCGTGTTCAGGGCCAGCAGCAACAAGTCATTTCCGTCTTGCAGCCGCTAGGGCATCTAGCATCAATGAAATAGAGACTATGGACAGAGGGATCAGCACCGGGATGCACCGGGATGCACCGGGATGCACCGTAAGACTGTATCACAGTCGACATTGCCCTGTGTGTTGCATGCATTGAAAGCACTCCTGTTGGTTGGCCTTGACATACATATGCATACTTTTTAGAACCAACGGGTCCCAACAACCAGCGAACCAGCGAACCAGCGAACCGGCACTCGGACCAACCCACCCTTTCAACAGATCGTGCGTCCAAGGCATTGTGACAGGCTGATGTCAGTGAGGACAGCCACAGCGGGTGTGGAAAGCCCTCATCAATGTGTTTGTTAGTAGAGGCGTTTGCCAAGCGATGAGACTCCATCCTCGTGACTTCCAGGGGGTTGTTGCACAAAGTCGGGGGGACTTGGCGATGTAAACGAGACCAAACACAACCAAACACGGCTCACATGGCCTCTACTCCGTGTGTTACTACGTGCTGCGCTATCTGCCCGGCAAGGCTGACAAAGCGGCGTGGCAGTCGAGTTGTATGGGGATGAGGCAAGATGAGGCTCTGCGCCCGCCAAATGGGCAGCTGTCGCCCACCTTTTCCCACTTCTCGCTCTCCTGGCTGTGCTAGACAACCAAGTCACTTGCTGCCCACTTGCTGCCCGCTTGCTGCTTTGTACAGGCAGGGCAGGACAGGGCAGGACAGGGGTGCCCATCAGCTTCGTGGAAAGCACTAGTCTCTTTTCGGAAAAGTGGCTCTAGGCAGCAGCGTTCCCCCGGGCGCGGCATCCTCGTCACCAACAATCTCGGTCTCGCTCCTCGGTCTCGCTCATTGTTGGCGACGTGCCTCGTCCCTCGTCCCTCTCCACGTCGGTTGCCAGCTCGTTTGTGTGTTTTCCTGACGTCCGCCATCTGCCGGCGGTCACCCATCGTGGTATTGCTTTTCCTTCAGCGAGCCCCGCTTGCCCACCCATCGGCCCAGCGAGTTCCTCATATATCCGTTTCCGCCACATCTCTTTGGACGACCAAATTTCTCCAATCCATCTGCTCGTCTGCTACCTTTCTTCGCTCTGAGCATCTATGGTTGCTTCATCGCCAATTCGCATATCTCGCACTGAACCTCGGTGGCATTGCTGCATCTTTGATCTTGTCGTCGCGTGCTTTCTTCGCCGACAGCCACCATCTATCGTACTCTCTGCTTTCTTTCGTTCCAAGAAGCCTCGGCCCACAGTTTGACAGCCCTCGCTAGTTGACGAGCGAATTGGGCAAGGGCATAATTCCCATATTCGATTCTCTCGATTGCCGTTTTTTTTCCCCCTCTGTCCTCCTCTCTGTCACCTCCGCCGTGTTGGTAGAGAGACACTTGATCGTTTGCCGTCCTACGTGGAACCTCGATCGATCCAACCCGAGCTGGGAAGCGTGTATGGTGACTCACACCCTCGACCTTGCCTTTTCCTCTCCAACCTCGCCTGGCTTTGCTTGCGGCGAACACAATAAGGCTAACCCTCCTCTTGTTGGCGACCCAGCCCTGTTGAGGACACCCGTAGCATTATTTCATCAAGTTGACGCCCATTCCATCAGGCCTTCGCCATGTCCTTCGCCAACCCTCGTCGAAGGACTCCTTCGGTGACTCGTTCCGGAAAGGACAATGATGAGAGTGGTATAGCACTCAAGACCACCATGGCCCTCCGCAAGGGTGCTACCTTCCATTCTCCCCCGCTTCATGTTTCTTCAACATCGGACGACATTTTTGTCCCTCCTCGGCTCTCGCGAGCTCAGACTCATCTGGACGACGTCGTCGATGCCAATCGTCGTCGCATCGCTCTCACCTTGACCGACATCGACGAGGCTCTCGCCAAGACTGAAGCCCTATCCCTGTACCCCCCTAAGCCCTGCGAGAAGAAGGCGCTCCGAGACAACAGTATCCCTGTTCCTCGGGGCTTCCTCGACCTTCCTGTGGTTGACCCAGCTACGGCCAACCCCGAGCCTGAGCGTCGGGTTTTGCGCCCGCGCTCAGTGCGTCCATCTCAACAGGCTTCAGACAGCGGTCTCGGCTCATCCATTACCTCTACCAAGGAGAAAAGACGCGAGGCTGCTCAGACCACACAGAACAGGAAAGACACAAGGGCAAATGGAGTCGCTTCTGCCCTCACTGGTGCGTCCAGCGCCAAGCAAATGCTCCCTGCAATGAGCCGAAGAGCATTTAATCGTATTCACGAACACACTCTTCGTCCGCTTCTCGAAAAGCCATCACTCAAGGAATTCGAGACGATTGTCCTCGATGTTCCTCGGCGGATTCGGTCCAAGGAGATTATCTGCCTTCGTGATTTGGAAAAGACTCTGGTCTTTATGGCACCGGTAAGTCAACTTCTGACTGGCAACGGAGTTTGGAGTGATTCTTATCGGAAATTATTATTCAAGGAGATGGCCAAGTCCGCTGCATTATATCTCGATTTCTGCCTTACTTCGATCCGATGCATTCAAGCAACTGTCGAATATCTTCCTGAACGCGAGCAAGTCCGACCTGACGACCGCCCTTACACTAACGGATACTTCATCGACCTGAAGGAGCAAATTTACCTGTACGGCAGACAACTCGCCGCCGCCAAGGATAAGAGCGGTGCCGCCGACGACATGGACGTCGACAAGTATGTACCGCGCTTCGTGCCACTTGACCATCCTACTAACAACTACTCAAGAGGTGATGAGATTAGACTCTACGGTGGCATTGCCGAGAATGGCCGCCCCGCTGAGCTCATTCGTGTCAGAAGAGATGGTTCCGCCGTGTCCATAGCCACTGGCAAGCCCGTGGACTTGGAAGAGAATTCCCCTGTCAAGTTTAAGCGCTCTCTCAGCGAGCAGCGCCAAGACGAGGAGGAGATTATGCGATCCATGGCTCGAAGAAAGAAGAATGCCACTGCCGAGGAGCTCGCACCCAAGAAGTGCCGTGAACCTGGTTGCAATAAAGAATTTAAGCGACCCTGCGACCTCACTAAGCACGAAAAGACACATTCTCGCCCGTGGAAATGTCCCCTCCCGACTTGCAGATACCACGAATTCGGTTGGCCCACTGAAAAAGAGATGGACCGCCACGTCAATGACAAGCATTCCGATGCACCCGCCATGTACGAGTGCTTGTACAAGCCTTGCCCTTATAAGTCGAAGCGAGATTCGAACCGCAAGCAGCACATGGAGAAGGCACATGGCTGGACCTACATCCGAACCAAGACGAACGGGAAGAAAGGTCTCAGCAAGTCCGATAATCCTGTGCAGCACACGCCTGCCCCCGGCAGCATCTCTCCCCCTACTAGTACTCCTACCTACAGCGTCCCCACACCTCCGCAAGACCAGGACGCCATAATCTTCCCGACCTACCAGGCCGAGGGAGAATGGTTCGCTACGTATGGCGTCCAACCAGACACTCTGGACGCAATGGATCTGTCTTTGGAGCACACCTCTCCATCTTCTTCCGCTACCTCGTATGAGCAGTATCCCCCATACCAGAATGGCGCCACGTTCATCGTCAACGACGAGGATATCTATGCTGCTCCCATGCATCTTCCCGCTCAGCTGTCTGCACATGCTCAGATCTTTCACAACAACAAGCTCATGTCTCATCACTCGCCGATCTATCAGGCTCCTGTGCCTTGCCCCGCACCTCAACTCGAGGCGGTGCCTCACTTTTCACCCGCTGGACGGGAAAACGCTATGCTATACACTCCCAACTCGCTTCGTGAGGTTGATGAGGGCTTTGATGAATCGTTCCAGGGCGATGGATCGGACTTCCAGCTCTTCCCAGCCAGCAAAAGCAAGAGCAATGTCAATTACCAGCAGCAACCCCTATTTGGCGAGGTCCCCAGTGCAGGCCTGGGCTTTTCTCAGACATCGCAGCCGGACTTTTTCCAGCTAGCCTGGCCTGGCCTGGAATTGCATCCGTACCAGCAGGAATAAACATTGGCGCCTTGCAGTCATCGCGGTGCGGCTTTGCAGCCACTGTTCGGATTGCACAGCATCACTGCGGGAGTTTGTTTGCAACCCGTGGCTCATGACATGATGATTTTTGAACGAAGTTGAAACGGCGAAGAAACATCGCTCATGTACTAAGATGTTTTTTTTTTGTATTTAGATTCTATTGCTCGAGACGTGCGAGACAAGTTGATGTTCTTGATGGCGGATCAGACAACAAAATGTCCTTTAGGATGCCGCGATTTGGAGGATGGTTAATTTGAGAGAAGACAATCACACACATGGTTTTGTGGTCGTTTTAGGCGGCCTAGACTTCAGCTTCTCTAAGCAGAATGGAGGAATAGAAACATTGCCCACCACGACAACGGTACTTCTTGCTAGTTTGAGTGCACTTGAAGAATGAGTAACTGTACATGGTCTTTCCCGTCGCTATTTTGTGCCGTTCTCAAGGAGTAAGCACTTCATGCCTAGCTCACTGTAGCTACCCTAGAAGGCTTGACAACACCGCTGGTTCTTTGCTGTTTGTTGTATTTGGGTTTGGTACTTCTACGACTTGATTCTGGCAATTGCCCTGAGAGTGGGAAACCCTTTCTCCATTACATACGATACCAATACCTCACCAAACCACCGACATTACGGATTCGAAGACGATAGACAGCCTTCCTTACACAGGTCAGATGTGTTATCACGAGTTAGCGAGGAGCACACCTAGGCCAAGACTTGGAGGATTTTCCCCATTTAAAATGCCAGTATCGGGTAGCTGCCTAATAAGCACCATACTCGCTCGGGTCAGTTATATATCGTGGATAAAAAAAAGGGGAGAGAGTACACTGGAGACCCGTGGTCATGAGGCGTGTACTAACTAAAAAGACAGGATGTGCGACTCCGGTACAGGGAATCGAACCCTGGGCTGCTCGGTGAGAGCGAGCGATGTTAGCCACTACACCATACCGGATTTATAATTGGGAGAGCGGTCTTTATTTGCATTTAATAACCCAGAGTAGGTTAAATTGATCTATTGGTAGTGGGCTTTTTGCCGTTGTACTAGCGGAGGGTTGGGTCGTCAAACGAACAGCGAGGTGGTAACTACTTGTTTTTTATTAGAGTTCTGACATTGCTTCAATGACCCCCGCTTGGAACAATAAAAATCGAGTCCGACTTTTTAACACGGACTGAAACTGAAGCTACATGTTACATCCGTCGGTTTCAGTGTACATTGATGGTCCATAATGGCGTGGTACGCGTGTACATTCAGATCTTGGGGACAGATCTGGGTGCCTGCAAGAATCCCTTGGTGGCAGCAGTCTGGATGCTACGGGACCAGATTTTGGCCATCTTGTCGTATCCAGCATCAGTAGGATGAGTGCCGTCAGGGCCGATGTCTCCTTTCTGGGGACCGTCGGAGCCGTGCATCTCGGCGAGGACGATTCTCTTGCCGGCGGCTGCCTCTTTGCCGACCAGGGCTCTGATCTGGTTGTTGACATCCTTGACGCGTGCCTCGGTGGCGCCGTTGAGGTTCATGACGAGGGTGGACAGGATGACGGTGGAGCCGGGAGATGCCTTCCACAAGTACTCGAGCAAGTTGCCCATTCGCTGGCCGGCAGAGCTGATCTTGAAGTTTTGCACACAATCGTTGGTGCCGGCGTTGAGGGTGAAGAGGTTGGGCAGGCGACTCGGCACGGCGGCCTCGGCCTTGGCCTGGACTTGCTCGATTCGCAAGCCGGGCCAACCCTCGTTCTCGTTGTCCTTCATGGTGCCGTGCTTGCGAGATCCGACCATGTCCACGGTGTATCCGCCCCTGGTGAGGAGGTCGTACAGGTCCTTGCGGTAGCCATTGTCATCGGAGGAGCCCACGCCGTACGTGATGGATGCTCCGAGGGGCATGAGGCGGAGAGGGACCTTGGCTGCCGCGACGACGTCAGACTCGACGTCTCCCTGGGATGGAGTGGATGATGACTGGGCTGATTGATTCATGTCAGTGAAATGTTCCTTCACTTGGCCCCCTGGTGATCCTGGCTGCTTGGACTAACCGGTGGAGATCAGGGCCAAGCTGGCAACGGCCAGCTGGCTGAGCATTCGTAAAAGCGGTGCCATGGCGATGATTATTATTCTATTCAGAGGAAGAAAGAGAAGGAGAAGGAGAAAGAGACTGTAGGAATGTTGGAGGAAGCTGTTCGAGACGGAGATACATGTCGGGGGGTTCAGGATTGGATGACCGTTTATATATTGTCAGATTATATCTGCCGTCCACGTCCACCTACCCCCTCCATGACGTGGACGTACACATATCAGGGATCGCTTCGCTTTCCCTGACTATCATGGCATTGGCTTACTACTACTGCGGCGCTGATCATGTACGGTCAGACGCTAGTACTTGATGCGGGCCAGCGCGTGGTCGGCACTGGCTCGGCAGTGACCCTATATCGAAGGTCATCATGACCCAAAGAATGGCCTCGTTGGCTTACTCGGAATCAACTTGTAGCTCCGCGCAGGATAATAATAAGCAACGGATCCAGATGGCACTTGGCGCTTTCGAACTGCACGAGCCAACGATGGGGGGGTGGGAATCTGTAAGCTGACTTGACTTACTAATAATTAGCTAGGCGGCCGGAGGAAAGAGAAAGGTGGGCCGCTGCTTCCCGAAATGTTTTGCAGCTGATTGCTGCCATCTTGGAGTCGACAACAACAGACGGCACAGGCACCAGCAGGCCGAAAAATGTGTGGCATCCATGCTGCAATCTATACAGCTGGAGAATGCCCCAAGTCTGCTGCTCTCCAACGTCGCCTGCGGAATCGCGGACCCGACCATCAGGGCACTGTCACGACATGCTTGGCCGATGGCTATGCCACGACACTAGCCTTCACCTCCACGGTGCTGTCTCTCCGAGGAGACCATGTCGCGAAGCAGCCTCTTGTGGATGAAAGCACTGAGTCTGTGCTCTGTTGGAACGGGGAGGCCTGGAAGATCCGGGGACGCGAGGTCCAGGGCAACGACGGAGAAGCCATCCTGCCCCTGCTGAGAGAGGCCAGTAGCCACTCGTCGAAGGATGGCGGCGAAAGCGTGCTGGATGTTCTCCGAGGAATCGAGGGCCCCTTTGCCTTCATCTATTATGAGAAAGCTGCAAGGCGCCTTTATTACGGACGAGATCGGTTGGGAAGGCGCTCTTTGCTGGTCAAGCCTGGGAATCCATTTCTTCTGGCGAGCATTGCTGATCCCCCCCCCAGTGTAGGCTGGACCGAGGTTGAAGCGGACGGAATCTATGTTTTGCAATTGCCTGATGCAGACATTGAGATGCAGCCAAGCGAGTATGTACCGATCAGGCATGACTGGGTTGACGATGACTCGTTTGTAAGTTTGATTCGGATCACCATGACGACTACGTGTCAAGAGATTGTTAACCGCTTGCTTGCCTTTTGTGTCGCTGCACGGGTAGATTTCGGGGATTGGAGCGTTCAATTGCACAATGTTACTGCCACATTTTCACCTGACAAAGCAGTCTGACGTTATTCAGCAATTGCATCATCGTCTTGCTCAGTCATTGCGATTGCGAGTGCTGCAGGTGCCGGTACCTCCGGGTGCGACCACGGGTGACGCGAGAGTGGCCGTTTTGTTTTCCGGCGGGCTCGACTGTACGGTGCTGGCTCGTCTCGCAAGTGATTTACTGCCTGATGACCAGCCTATCGATTTACTCAATGTAGCTTTTGAGAACCCCAGGATTGCAGCGCAACACAAGGGCATGTCGCAGGATGCGCTGTATGAGTTATGTCCTGATCGCATCACGGGGAGGAAATCGTTGGCAGAGCTCGTGCAGGTCTGCCCGAGGCGCATGTTTCGCCTGGTTACGGTATGCGTCGTCGAGTCGCCTCTCATCCCTTTTGCCAAATGACCCACGCGCGGAGGACTGTTCAGTCACGACTAACGAAGCTCGCAGGTCAATGTTCCGTTCTCTCTTGCTTGTGATCATCGGTCCGAGGTAGTCGAGCTGATGCACCCGCACAACACAGAGATGGATCTATCTATTGCATTTGCGCTGTATTTTGCAGCACGAGGGGATGGGCTTTGTCAGACCGTCACCGAGTTTCCACCTCAACCGTATAAAACGACGGCTCGCGTATTGCTCTCGGGCTTAGGTGCCGATGAGCTCTTCGGAGGATACATACGACACGCCACGGCCTTCAGCCGCCGTCAAAACTATGAGGGGCTGATTGAGGAGTTGAAGCTCGATGTTAGTCGTCTGGGCAAACGAAACCTCGGTCGTGACGATCGAGTCACGGCTCACTGGGAGAAGGAAGTTCGCTTCCCATACCTCGACGAGGACTTTGTAAGATGGGCCATTGGGCTACCTGTATGGGAGAAGTGCGATTTCGCGAACGAAGAGATCGAAGGTGAGGCATCAGAGCCGCCGGGAAAACGAGTACTTCGTCTTCTTGCTAAAGAGCTGGGAATGACAGCGGTCGCGCGGGAGAAGAAACGTGCTGTGAGTAGTACCACGTCACCTCCGGCCCGCAGGGCCGCAGGGAGTGACGAGTCGCGACGTCAGACGGGAGCAAAAGGAGGGCACCAAAGACTAATGCAGGTGCACAGATTCAATTTGGTGCGAGAACAGCCAAGATGGAGAGCGGCAAGGTCAAAGGGACGGCGCTTATTTCGCCCTGATGCCACCCGCCGGCACCTCCACCACACCACTATTTGGACTACCTTCAGCGCAAAAAAACAAGCACTGCCACCAGAGGCGACGGCAAGTGCCGGCCAGGCCGCAGTTGCTGGAACCATAGCAAATACATATTGAAGCAAACAAGTTCTAGAACTGAAGGGAGAGAGATGCAGGAAGGGTAACACACATGGCGGCAATGATGATGGCAAACAGATACTTCCGAGCCTTTGTGGTCCAAGATGGCTGGACACAAACACCTTGTCGGAAGTAGACAAGATACTTGTGTGTTTTGCAGGCCGGCGCCTCGAGGTTGGCGCAGCATAACCCTTCTATTTTGGACTTCGATCGGGACTGGGTTCAGCCATTCCTGCAGACAATGGCAGTGACGTCGTGTAAAGGCAAGTCTGAGCCGTCTTTCTTCATACAATCTTCTGGAGGGGTCCATGACAGGGATTCTTCTTCTTCTTCATCTTGTTGGAGCAGAGACATGCCGTGCTCCGTACGGAGCAGATGTCGTCTTAAAGGAACCAGATGTAAGACATGGCAATGTAATTGCGAGTGCAAGCGCGAGCCCAGCCGCAACCACCTGAACAAATGCAGGTGAGAGATGTACCTCGTGGCTTGAAACCATGCCGCCGTGGTGGTACCGTGCCAGCGTGCGTGTATATTGTCTTTGCGGCACAACTTGTGTGTGTGCGCAACCGGACTATTCGGTGATGGGGGTAATGGGGGTAATGGGGGTAATGGGGGTAATGGGGGTAAATGGGGGATAGTCTGGGCCGACGTGTATCGGACTGGAATACGGAGGAGGAGGAGGAGGAGGAGACAAGACGGCGTAAACACAAAGACGCGGAAACTGGACATCCGAGGCAGTGGGGACCACCAGCTGACCACCAGCTGACCACCAGTTGACGATGAAGCAGCACACGCACTCGATGGATTGGGTCCATGGTTCCCCAAAGAAGAATGGCCACGAGCCGATTGCGAACATGTTGTACGGGCTCAGTGCCGCGCCCGTGCCCCGTTTCTTGCTTATCACTTGTCTTTGGCGCTCCGAAATGGTCATGTCGAGTCTGGACTGTCTGGACTTGTCCTTGTTTTGGTGCCTTTATCCTTCTTATTTTCCAACTTTATCCTCTCTTACATGTCCATGTCTCACCTGGGCCCATGGGAATGGATTCTGATGTGCAGGGTACAGCGCCACGCCACAGACTATCTATGTATGTGAGTGATGGGCAGACCGGGGGCGCAGCTGCGCGCAATGTCCATGGCAATCGCAATCGCAATCGCAATCGTCCCCGAGAACAAGCGAGATTGTCCTTCATTAATCAATCCGTCCAAAACGGCCCCAACGGCCATGTCATCTATTGACGCCAACTTTACATGATCAAATGGCCGAAATACATCGCGCGAGTGCCAACGGGCTCACACCACCCCACGCCCATTGCGACCAAGGAGAAAAACAGGCCCCTTTCGACTGAGACATGAGATGCATTAGGTCCCCGAAAAGGTAACCAAGGACAAGGAGAAAAAAAAAAAAAAGGAAAGACAGGAGCCCGTGTCAAGGTTCAAAAACCAAAAAGAAGCAAGCCAACGACGGTGAACCTTGGCCATCAGCGCGCGGCCTGAAACCAATGATCGAATTCTGGGCTATTTACTCGTGCCAAGCCCCCATCTTGCTGCAGTGACATGTAGGTAGGACGTAGGCAGGTGGGTGCTGGAAATCTCGACGGGCATTTCTCCGGGCGGGGGCGGCATCAGCTGTAAATTTAATCAACCCACCCGTCAGCTCAGGCCCCGGACCAGTGCGGCTTCGTCTGCGGGGCCGGCAGGCGCAACTGTTCATCTGCCGAGCCAGCATCTGTCATGAGCATCGTTCGTGTCATCACTGATCCACGGCGTGGACTCCGACCCCGTCCCTGCTTTCCATATCACCATTGCATGTCAATTTGCGCAAGCGTGCTTTTATCTTGAAGAGAGGGGGAAAAAGAAAAAAAGAAAAAAGAAAAAAAGGGGCCGTCTCCGGGGTCTTTTCAGTATGCACGTAAATTGGATATGGATCGTGGGTGTTGGAGAAAAAAAAAGTCTGAGTTCTACCATGTAATCTGCGCTGAACCGGGAAGCAAAAGCACGCCGTGCTCAAATCTCAAGACCAGGGCCCGGAGTCGTCAGCTCGTCTGGTGAGGGAATAGTTCAGGGGATGCACGATACGTACTCGGTTAGGGGGTCATATTTTTCTTTTTTTTTTCTCTTTCTTCTTTGCCAATCCAGGAGGCGTGGCGTGGCCCGGCGTGGCCCGGCGTGGCGTGACGAGGTGATGGGATGCAATGCAGGGTCAGGGGGAAGGCAAAAGTCCCAGATGCGTTTTGAACGGATGGTATATAAGTCGACGTGATAACCTCTGTTTGCTTCCGATTCCCCTTTCCTCTCCATCCTCAAGACAATTTTCACAGCAGCATCTACCTTCGAACGCCTCCGGCTTCGTCATTCGCTCTTTTTTTTACACAAACTCGCTCAGTCACTCGTTCAATTCTGACCCCTTCCCGCTGCTTGTCTTGCAGAGCATCATCATCATCACTCCTGCCCGGACCTCTAATAATTAATTCCATCAACATGCGTTTCATTACTTCTGTCGCCGGCTTCGCCGCCATTGCCTCGGCCCACAGCCTCGTTGACCTCGGGGCCAACGTCGACGTCAATGCTGATGTCGAGGTTGCCGCCATCGCCCACGCAAAGGTCGATGTCAGCGCCGACATCGACCTGAACCTGGCTCGCGAGAAGCACTCTGGCTACAAGTGCCCCAAGACCATGAGCTACTGCCCCTGGACCAAGTCTTGCGCCTGTGCCCCCGGCCAGACCCTCGATCTCGTTGCCAACATCTGTGTTGGTGACATCTTGACCGGTGCCTGGCCCGAGCCCGACGTCAGCGTCTTCGCTACCGTCGATGTCAAGCTCGGCACCTTCTGTGCTGCCTCCCCTACCAAGATCGTCAAGTACGACCCTCACCACGAGTACTGCCAGGCCAGCCTCAACACCGTCACCTTCTGTGCCTCTGCCGACATTGAGCTCGAGATTGCTGCCCAGGTCGAGATCGACCTCAACGCCAACATCAGCGCCGACCTCAAGAACGTCTGCGCCGGTCTGAACGGTCTCTACCTCGAGAACCTCGTCGACGCCGTCATTGCCTTCAACACCGACATCCTCGGCCTTGCCACCATCTCTGCTGATGTCCAGGCCAACCTCTCTCTCGGCCTCCTCAAGGTCGTCAACGGCCTCACCTGCAAGCTCGGCCTCGGAAAGTGCAACTTCGACTGTGTCGCCCACTGTGCCAAGGGATGCAAGAACTACATCGACGTCGACGCTGAGATCGGTGCCGAGATCAACGGCCTCGTCGGCCTCTGCATCCTTCCCAACGTTGTGCTGACCATCAACGCCGCCAAGCACGTTGTTGCCCACGTCATCGACGGCTTGCTCTGCCTCGTTGGCGGCATCGTCAAGTCCCTCCTGTCCACCTTCGACTGCCACTGCCACTAAGCGTCCTCCCGTAGGGCCGGAAATATCCTAGTCGCGAAATATTTGTTAATACCTGGCGGACATGACCAACGGTCGGTCTCACGGTGGAAGGGGTAAAGGTAAAAAGGATGTGGTATAGAGGAGTCGATCTAGCGTTTGCATCCCACAGTATCTTTTGGCGTCG
The DNA here is from genome assembly GCA_024072835.1 of Epichloe amarillans. Classification (NCBI taxonomy): domain Eukaryota; kingdom Fungi; phylum Ascomycota; class Sordariomycetes; order Hypocreales; family Clavicipitaceae; genus Epichloe; species Epichloe amarillans. The sequence goes on along the minus strand of CP099635.1, from coordinate 1,440,670 downwards.
GTGATTTCGGCATGATGTAAATAATCAGTCTCCTTGCCTCTTCGACGAGGTTGCATATTAGCTAGCCACCACAAGTTCTGAAATTTACCGGCCATGGATAATACTTCTCTGTTACTAGCCTTTCGCATTGAGCCCGTGTCTGTTGAATGAAGCTTTAAGAGCATCTGCCAACCTGTCCGTCAGGTTCAGACTTCCCAAGGAGCTACTTGTGGAAGTGTTCCAAGTGATAGCCTATGGGATCCTCTAAAGTACAAACGATATGAGTGGGGCCCTCGTGGGTATGAATTCATGCACACGCCGATACGACAACTGGCTTTCCAAACCTGTCCACCATGAATTGACTAAACGATTCGCCGTCGTCGTCGTCTGCCAAGAACCTTCTGTCCTCCGTCTCTGGAGGTAATTCCGAGTACAGCCCCTTCCCAGCCTCTGGCCAAGAAGGAGGGAGAGAGTCTTCCTCAACTCCCCCCTCCTCATCCTCCCCTTCTTCTTCTCCATCTCTTTCTTCTTTTTTAATTGATGGCGCGTTGCCTTCGTTTTGGGCAAGTATCAGACGCCTGAGCACCCTTTTCGCATTCTTTTGCCGTTGGCGCGCCTTCGGGTTCACGATGGTGTGGCCATGTCTCGGCCTCCCCATTGGGCGAGGATCGCTCTTGACCGACTCTGTCTGCAAACCTGGCGAGTCAAGGAGGGTTTTTTCCCAGTCTGGAGAGCCGAATATCGGCAAGTCAGGATGTCTTTTGGACACTGAAACCATGATATCGACCAAGAGCTGAGGGTGAAGTTGGTCGCAAAACGACAGGATATTCAATAGATCTGTGCGTTTCTTCTGCATAAAGTATTGCGTGCGCTTCAGATTGAACAGTTAGCCAGACAGCTACAAACATTGTCCGTTGAGCCATCACTCACTGCCAAATCCGACGCCTCGCCGGCGTAAAATCCCAGAAGTTCTGGCCTTGCGGGGACGATCCCATCTGCCATCGAGGACAATCTATGCTCTCGAGTGACATCTACTGTTCCTGGCACTGAGCAACTGCCATCTGACATGGAAATTTGGACCTCGGGGACGGCTTGGTCCTTCAGTAGTGCTGGTGGCTGTAAAAAGGGTGTTGCAGCAGAGGTAGACGAAGCCTTCGCTGGAGGAAATGACATGGTGCTCTGGGTAAAGTCGGGCACATCGGACCTTGTGCTGCGCTTCCGCTTGAGTCTTGACGAAATTGCAGCAATGCGGTCTTGACAAACTTCTGCCGCACTGCAATTGCTCTGGGTCGCTGCGTTATTCGGTAGAGCGACTGTGGTTGAAGTATCCGAGCTGAACCGCTTGTCTTTCCGAGGACTGTTTTCCCTGCTCGGGAAACTTCCATTCGGCATGAACGACGTGTTGCTGCTGCCTGTGCTGCGAATGCGACTGAGAATATGCGCACTCGTCGCACTGAATTGTGGCACGTATGCCGGCTGGCTGCTGTCAGCATGTTTCGGAGCATTGGTTGATTGCACAGAGGGATGAGTATTGTTGTTCATGTTTGCTGGTAGAGAGGCCTGATTGTGCTGAAGCTCTTGATGTATTTAGTAGCGATGATGATGCCTACTTAGGAGTAAGGACCGAATCAGCAATGAGCAGTGGCCAAAGAAAAGGTGCTCTATTCTGCCTATCTGAGTTGCCTTTTCGATGGATTCCTTCGGGTTTCGATCAAATGAAGGTGGATTAGTGGATGGAATTATATTATTTGCGCTGCGCTTGTTACTCTGAGGTTTCCATGGGTGGTGTGAGATGAAATGAGTTGAGGGAGGGAGTCGCACCTGCAAACGCAGCTGTCACGTGACGACAACTTGCTCTTACTCTCGTCCTTTGTTATAATGAAGGCACCTTCATTTCACCAGCAAAAGCAGGATTACAGACCGGTATTGGAATTTTATTTGAAGCATCTAGTTCTATCGGACGACGCCTTGCTCTTTCAATGCTGAGATATCGGATTTGCTGAGACCAAGATGCTCCTCCAGCACCTCATCGGTGTGCTGTCCCAACATTGGGGGCACAGAACGAATAGAGGGCTGGGTTTCGGAGAACTTGACCGGAGTATTCACCATCTTGATCGGACCGCAAGCTTCATGGTTCATTTCTACAACCATGTTCCGTGCCTTTGTGTGTTCATGGTTTAACGTGGCTTGCACATCGTTGACAGCTGCGTAAGGCAGGCCACTGCCCTCGAATTTCTGGAGCCACTCCTCTGTCGTCTTTTGCTGTGAAATGGCCTCAATCATAGCCTCGAGTTCATCACGATTCCCAACCCTGTCGGCATTTGTTCTGAATTTGGCGTCCTCCTTCCATTCCGGCCTGCCAAGACCGTCGGCCAACACTCCGAAGAGGCGATCATTACCGCCGCCCAAGAGAATATCACCGTCCTTGGTCTTGAATGATCTATATGGGACAATAGAAGCTGCTCTTGAGTGAGCTGGATGAATGAGTGGAAAGAAAGGAGGATTTGATACGTACGGTGTGCTGTGCCCCATCTGCCCGAGTCTTTCTTGCCACTAATCAGACAACTGCTGGCGATATTAGCCAGCGTAGCTGTTTGACAGTCGCTCAACGCCACGTCAATGTGCTGGCCCTTGCCAGTCTTGGCTCTGCCCAGCAGCGCCGCCATGATACTGTTGCTGGTGTACAAGCCGGTCGTAAGATCCGTGACAGCAACGCCAACCTTGACGGGAGGACCGTCCCGCTGACCGGTGATGTGCATCAAGCCGAATTCGGCTTCCACCATGACATCATAGCCAGCACGGCTCGAGTACGGGCCCGTTTGGCCATACCCAGTGATTGATGCATAGATGAGACCAGGATTCATCTTGCGCAGCGTTTCGTAATCCATCGAGTACTTCTTCAGGGTACCGGGAAGAAAATTCTCCACGAGGATATCGCACTTGGCAACAAGTTTGTGCAGGATATCAACACCTTCTTTGTGCTGGAAGGAGAGACCAAGAGACTTTTTGTTTCGGTTTGCCTGTGATTGCAGGTCAGACAACAGCAACATGTGGTACAGGTACACTCTGACGGAAAAGACGGAGATGGGTTCGATGTACTCCAATAAAGTAGGCAGCCTCTCCCGGCCCTTCTACATTCGATTCTGACTTGTATGCGGCATAGGGAGGACCCCACGCTCTGGTATCATCACCACGAACTGGATGCTCAATCTTGATGATCTCGGCACTATCCGCGGCAAGAATCATGATGCGTTAGCATTTCTCCTATTTTTTGGAAAAGAAGATAGGAAAAAAAAAAAAGAGAGAGAGAGAAAGAGAGAGAGAGAGAGAGAGAGAGATGATGGTGATTTCAACTCACCCCATGTCGCCCAAAAGCTGAGTGCAATAAGGCTGTGATGAAGAGTTAGCACGCACCGTTGCCGTTATCTGCCTTGCTAGGGAGGAGGCGGAGCAGGCGTAGTATCAAGCAATGCATGCATGCACTTACACCAGCCAGAACACGGGTCATGTCCAACACGCGATAGCCTTCCAGAGGCAACGGACACTTGGCTGGCGTGGAGTATCGGCAACGGCCATGATGATATGCGATAGACGGCCGAGCCGGCCGAGCCGCGATTACGTGCCGAAGACACCGAGAAATGGTCGACATTGCCAGGAGCGTGTCACGAATACCAAAGACCAGCCAGCATCGAGCGCCGGGAATATGGAGGTGATGGTCGTGGACAATGGGTTTCCATTGCAGGAGGAGGACAAGGACGGGGGGTTTGAGGCACTGGGCGCTGGGCTCGGCAACTTCTACATGTACGGTGGGGTGTACTAGCGGTGTTGGTGGCTCTGGCGCTCAGCCTGGAGCGCCTGGAGCCGTCCGCGGACATCTCAAGATGCTTCTCAGTGTCGTCCTGTGCAGCCAGCTGCGTCGTCTGTCCACGGCTGTGTCTCTTTTCTTCCGGGATGAGATGAGATGGGATGAGATGAGATGAGATGAGATGAGATGAGCTGAGCTGAGATTGGGCCGGGGCAATTCAGCTGCGATGTCCAACTGTGGGAAACCAACGTGGCACAACTCGAACCAGCAGATCACCTTCCCTTCCTCGACCGAATCTCGACTGAGTGCTTCAGCAGGTCAAACAAATGAATCAATTGCTTCTTTTCGCTCTCACACCTTTTCAGGACCTCTAATAATAAATTACCTTCGCTTCCGTACGTGAGGCTATGTATAATCGCGTGCTGACAAGGGTGTCCATCCAATACGACAGCCGGTATGAGAGGTACTTCTTTTACTGGGCAAATTATACTACAATATAAGTACCAGCACCATTCGTGTTATAATTGTGGGGCCAAGGTACCTGGTTTGTACGGAGCAGTAATCCGTATGTACTCCGTACGGAAGCGAAGGAGAAAGCAATACGAGGTTGGCGCTTTGTACGGAGTAGTCTGTAACCATCATCATGTTTGGCTCTCACATCAGCCTGCCACCCTCCTGCAACCATCCTGCCATCCTCCTGCCACCCTCCTGCCGCGTATCTGCCGGCTCGACAGCGGGTTGAAACCGAAACTTGTCGAGTACTACCCAGAAACGGAGCAGAAAGATATCAGAGATGGCTGTCGTAATAATTGCCGGCATCCTTGCACTCATGCTCTCGCCATGCTCTCGCCATGCTCTCGCCATGCGGGGAACCTGCTTGTGCCAGGTTGCCAATTATAGATGCCAGACTCTCACGAGGTTGATTGTTCAACGCCTTGTCACGCTCAGTCAGTGGGACAACAGACTGAAACATTGTACTTAATCTCATGGCCTGACCACCCGGCCCGCGTGGACAGAGCCTGTATCTGGATAATACTCATCTGACTCGGTCCGGGCTGCAGAAGCTGTCTGCCAATACGAACCATAATATGGCGTCTACAGCCTGGATACGACATCGAAGAGGTGTTGAGGCACAGTTGCCATATAATTCGAGGCTATGGATCGTGGTCGGCGTCACTGCTTCAATATTGGTCTTGACTGGCATCACAATCGCGTTTACCATTCTTTACGTCAAATGGGGCTGCTGCCGCCGCCGCCGCCGCAGGCCATACGAGGAGGTGAGCTCGAGAGAGTGGCCTCACCCAGAACTTGCAATACCGAGACACTACTCCGGACTGTCTAGGTGTGGGAGCCTCGACCCTGATCATGAGTACCAACGACTGTACATTATTCAAAAATCTTTAGCTGGCCGCGCAGCTTCTCACGACGCACATGCCGATAACTCAGACCACTCCAGAAACGATACCGCTCAGAAGCCAATCAACATGCAGAAATCCTCGTGTCAAGAGCGCAACGTCGGTGTTTCTTGGTTGAACCAAGAGGGATGTACTGGCCATCAGAGTAAACAGCCCGAAGCGCCTGCTCGCGGATGCGGCGCGAGAGCGCGAGATCCTTGAATCACCACCCGGGCGTTGAAACAGCCTCGAAGGACATTTCTTGCAAGGGCGCCGAGAAGGAACACGATGAGAAGAAATGCACCCATGCTTGGAGCGGTTGTCGAAAAGACGAGCTTCAGATGATGAACAATGACTCATGGTGACTACAGGACTGACGCTGACATGATACGTTGTACAATAAATCGTGGTCCATTCAACATGTATCTTGATGAAAAAAAAATAAAAAAAAATAAAAATGGCCACTGCATTGATTGCACTGACACATGTGCCTTTCATGACCCAATTTTGTTGGTGATTTTCACAAACGCTTGCCACTGTTTCCAAGCCTCACCACTCTTGATAGCCCACTTCGCTCTTCTATATCCTTCCTTCCAGCGTTGACCCGCGTGTCCACGCTCCAGAATGACCTTGCCATCGTCGCCGCGACCCATGTCGCTGGTATCTGCCTCGCAAACTCCGGCCACGACGAAGAGAGCAGCCGTATTGATGGCTATGAAGTCAATCAAAGCATCGTCTTCAGAGAAATCGCCACAAAGTATTCTTCGCAGGATCTCGGCATTCTCAGCCGGCTCCTTGCCCGGCGAAACCTCGCTCAAAGGGTGACGCTTGGCACCAAAGTCCTCGGGCGTAATGATGAAGTGCTCGATGAAAACCTCGCTACCGGGACTCTTCTCTCTGAGCAGCCAGCAGAGGGTGCCACCGGCACAACTCACTTCGTCGAGTTCTTCTTCTCCGCAGACGATCAAGGCTTTGCGACACCCAGCACCCTTCAGCGCTTCCGCAAACGCCGGGCCGAGATCGCGTCTTCCGACTCCGATGACGCGGGCCTCCAACACGTCTTCGACGGGGTTGGCCAGGGGGCCTAGGTTGTTGAAGATGGTTCTAAAGGGCAGTTGTTTGCGAACGGGGGCAACGTAGCGCATGCCGGTGTGGAAGACGGGAGCAAACAGGAAACCGTAGTTGGTTTCTGAGTAGATTTTGACGAGGGAGTCGGGCCTGACGGTGCTCAGCACGGGCGCCTTGGGCTTCATGCTGTTGATCATGTCGGCGCTGCCCGACTTTGACGTGCTGGCCCTGTTTCCATGCTTCGCGACCATGAGGAGAGAAGAAGCGAGGATGGATGCCGTTGTGCTGACGTTGAAAGTGTTGTGTGAGTCACCTCCGGTTCCCACAATGTCGCACTTGGTGTTGGGAACAGGTCAGCATGAGAATACACAGACTCACTCTCATATCTCACAATGTCGTGACACATGGGGGCTTGGTCTTCTCTCTTACCAGACCTCCGTTGTAACTCCCTTCTTTCCTCCCCCTCCTTTGCGAGAACGGCGTTGAGCTCATATACAGGGATGTCCTCGGCAGCTTTCAACATGACACGCACAGTCTTTTCTAGAACATCCGCACGCAAATCCATCTTTGTGAAATGCAGCGCCATGAGCAGCGCAGCAGTCTGAGCCTCGGTCACCTGGTTTGTGAAAAAGTGAGAGATTGCTTCTGCAATCTCTCCCGGAGTAACATCGTTGCTCAGCGGCCAGAGCTTGGTCAACAATGGCTTCAGATCGAATGGAGGCAGGCCGGGCTCGCCGGAGCGCTCCAGCTGGGGGGGGGGAGGCCATCATGGGAAACGAGGCAGGAAATTTGACAAACTGTTTGCAGACGGCAGAGTCGACGTGGGTTTGCCAGTGTGTTATTTGCTAGTGTAGTCTGTTTGCTTGCTCGGAAGAAAATGCTTGATATATGGCGGCGTCTTACTATTCCTGTGAACGAACATGAAAATGAATACCCAATAACTATATATAGTATTGTTTCATCATTGGCCGATCTCGGCTCCATGTGGTGGATCTGTACTCCGTAGTACTGATGGAACAATCATTTTTCCGCTCGGGATTGCCGATTACTCAGCCCTGCGCCCCAGAACATTCACCAGCGCCAGACAAAGCTTGGTTCGCCTGCCTTGGCCTCTCACCTCCTCATCTTCTCCTCAACAACCTCCCTTCCAGTCATTCTCTTGCCATCAGAAGTCGGTCACCCTCGCTTTCACCTCGTCAAACGCGCTAAACTCATCGCATTCGAGCTCTTGCGACAGCGACGACCACTTCGAGCCGACTATTCTTTGATCTGAGCTTCTCGCAATCTCAGACGCCTTCACTGGTTTCTGAACGGTCGGCTGGCAGAAGTTTTGAGTTTTTCCTTAGCGACCCCGCAACGCACCTGAACTGGGTTCCCTGACACATGTCCTTGTCTTCGGGGTGCATAGCGGCTAAATAAACAGAGTTAAAGAAATTGAAAAAAAAAGGTCTAAAAAAGGCACCATCAGGGCGAGCACAGAGACAACCTGCCAAAGCACGTCTCTGAAAATTTCGGCGTCTTGCTCCCTGTCAATCTTTCGTGAACTCTCCATCACAACTAGTTAGAATCAACGCTCGGAATCACACTCTCTTGCATTGTGCAATTTCCTGTCACGACGAGCGTCTTATCCTGTCTTGACCGAGCGTTGCCTCTGGGTGACGTCAGGATTTCGAATCTTCGACGCACACTTTGAAATCGTCAAACTGCATTCACCACTTCTCGTCCAGCTGCTCAACGATCGCCTTTTCCTCTGCGATTTTAAAGACGACTCAAGTTCCTTAGCTCGACGAACAGTAGTGAAGAAACGGCAACAACTCCGGGCGAGACGCAAGGCTGTCAAGCGAGCACGTAAAGTATTTGACCAAGTGAGCAATATATATACTGCGAAACCGTACGAGCCCAAGATGATTCCCCCTGGTGGAGATTCGAATGGGGGAGGGTTTCAGGAAGACCTGAACAACATATTGTGTTGTCCTGATTGCAAGGAGATCCCGCCAAACTTGATTGAAGAGTTTTCCAGCGGTGACATGGTCTGCCAAAGCTGCGGCGTTGTCGTTGGTACTCGTATCATTGACACCAGGTCAGAATGGCGCACGTTCGCCAACGATGATCATGGTGGTGACGATCCCAGCCGTGTTGGTGGACCACAAGACGAGTTCGTGGAGGGCGAGCAACTCGCCACAACCGTTGCGTTTTCCGAATCAAAGGCTCACAAGGCGCTCTCGCGCACGCAGAACAACGCCAACCAGGACAAGGCGCAAAGGGGACTGATGCAGGCGTACAAGGAGATTGTCTCCCTCTGTGAGGCAATCAACATGGGCCAGAATGTTTCCAACGCTGCAAAACACATCTTCAAGCTTGTGGACAAGCACAAGTTCATGAAGGGCAAACCCCAAGAAGCTGTCATTGCTGGGTGCATTTTCATCGCTTGCCGACAAAACAATGTGCCTCGAACATTCCGAGAAATCTTCAACCTTACTAGTGTCAGCAAGAAGGAGGTCGGCAGAGTATTCAAGCAGTTGCAGAAGTTCTTGCAGAAACTGCAAGACACCGAGGGCGAGGGCGCTACTGGTCTTAACACGGTGACCAATTACGAGAATACCTCTGTTGGTGCCGAAGATCTCTGCAGTCGATACGTGTCTCAGCTTGGCTTCAAGAACCAGCAAAAGATCTCCAAGATTTCACGAGACCTCGCCGAGAAAGCCAATGACATCTCTGCGCTTGCTGGCCGCTCTCCCCTTTCGGTGGCGGCCGCATGTATCTACATGGCTTGTCATTTGGTTGGCGAACCACGCTCATCGCTTCCTATTGCGAAGCAAGCTGGCGTCAGCGATGGCACAGTCAAGACAGCTTACAAGCATCTTTTTGCTGCTCGTGAACAGCTGATCAAGAAAGAGTGGCTCGACGACGGAGGCCACATGGATAATATACCGCAGGTACAAGCATGAGAAGTTTACTTTTTTGTGATGCAAAGACGCTAGTTTTGATCCATGGTGCGTTTTTGGCATTTGATTTGAGTGCAATATTGCTCTTGCCGGAGAGTGGAGAGGAAGAAAATTGAAACACATGCCAGATTCAAAATCCATAATGGTGCTACCGTTGTGGAGTGAGAAGCGTGGGAGTTGACTGGAATCCTTCCTTATAAGTAAAGTAGTCAATGGCCTTTGCACTTGAGAGTCTACGGAGTACTCGGCGTATGGTTAAACAAATGTTCTTTTATTGAGCTTGAAGACTAGCTTGCGCAATCGCTGGCTTCAGATGGAATCAATTTTGGCCCAAAATAACGGGCCAAGGGCCCCCACGTGGCTTGAGTCGTTGGCTAGGATGGCAGCAAGAACCCTCCTGCCTCATCAAGCCAGTGAGCCGTTCCGTCGTGAATGAAATATCAAAGCTCCGAAAAAGCAGTGCGATGCTCTCCATATCCGACTCGTCGAGGTAGCCATTGCGTCGCACCGCCCGTCCTCACTGGTCCCCACCACTCCATACTACTCCACGCTACTCCACACTACTCCACACTACTCCACACTACTCCACACCAAGCCACGCCACGCCAACGCCAACGCCAACGCCACCGCTATGAACGGCGCCATCTGCAGATCCCAACCCCTGCCTCTGACGTAAAGTTGTCCAAAAGTGTCCGGCTGCCTGGAACAGGAACAGGCCCCTGCACCCTGGCAAGTCGATACGAGCGGCCTTTGACAACACTCCTTCCTCTGGACTTCTGCTCGTTGTCCTGACGGCACGATCAGACCAAACCGGAGGACTTTCTTGGAACTCCATAGCTTTGCCACGTTTGTTCGTTTGTTCCTTCTTTCTTTCTTTCTTTCTTTCTTTCCTCACACAACTCGGCATCGTATGAAACTGCGAATTGCACACGCGCGCCATGGCCGTGGCCGAGAGCGAAAGCACCAACACGGAGAAGCGCCAGATCCATCAAAATGTTCATGAATGCGATTCCACTCGACACAAGCCAGCACCTGCATTCCGCATCCGCATTCCCTGGGCCCAACAGGTGCAGACCATAATCAAAGATACGTCCAGCAAGATTTGCCAGTCGACTGTAGTCGAGCTCATCCTTCGCAAGAAGAATTTGGTCGCCTCTGAAGATGGAAGGCACATCCCGCTGGCCCTTGAGCACAACGAGCCCTTGAGAGACACAAGACGTGGTCACGCGTACATCTCAAACAATGTTCGGACCTCACGCTACACCGTTTGGGATTTCATTCCCAAGCAATTGTTCTTCCAGTTTACTCGCGTCGGGAATTTTTATTTTCTTTGTGTTGGCGTCCCGCAAATGGTAAGTCGGGAAACTGTGTCGTTGGTCGGAGCATTCCTCATGCCATGCCAGCCATACTAACCCTGTCCCGCTCTCTAGATACCCGGATTGTCTACGACTGGGTCGTTCACGACAATCCTGCCTCTGCTGTTCTTCATTCTTTTGACAATTTTCAAGGAGGGCTACGACGATTTTAGACGACATCGATTGGACAAGGTTGAAAACGCCAACTTTGCGACAGTCCTCGGTCGTGTAGACCACTTTACTGGCAAGATCAGGCCGCCGAATCTGCTAAATCGACTCAACCCATTCCGCGTCAAAACCACTGCGGAGCCCCGGACAGCTCCCAATGACGAGTTTCAAGGTGTTCGCTGGGTTCCAACTCGGTGGGGCAATATCAAGGTGGGAGATGTGGTGCGACTTTCCCGGGACGAAGCAATACCGGCCGATTTGGTTCTGCTGCATAGCGATGGGGAGAACGGTCTTGCCTACGTCGATACCATGGCGCTGGACGGCGAAACGAACCTGAAAACAAAACAAGTTTGCCATGCACTTGAAGGATGTGACTCCGTCCAGGGAATCGCGAACTGCAAGGCCGAGTTTGTCGTCGAGGACCCGAATCCGGAACTGTTCAAATTTGATGGGCGAGTCGCCGTGGATGGAAAAGCCGTGCCGTTGACATTGAACGAGGTCATCTATAGAGGTAGTGTTATGAGGAATACGACAGCTGCCCATGGCCTTGTCATCAATACCGGAGAGGATTGCAAAGTCCGCATGAACTCGAACCAGCATCCGAGTGCCAAGAAGCCAGCGTTGGAGAAGGTGGTGAACATGGTTGTCGTTACGCTTGCCACCTACGTTGTCATCTTATCCGTTGGCGTCTCCATGGGCTACGTGAAGTGGAAGGAGGACTATGAACAACATGCCTGGTACTTGGATCAGGCGACTGTCCCCTTCTACCAGATCATCATCGCGTTCATCATCATGTTTAACAACGTAGTTCCGTTGGCGCTCTACATTAGTCTTGAAATTGTCAAAATCGGCCAGCTTCTGCTGCTGAACTCTGATATCGACATGTATCACCAAGAGTCGGACACTCCTGCTCGTTGTAATACCAACACGATTCTGGAGAATCTTGGTCAAGTCGGGTACATATTCTCAGATAAAACGGGGACACTGACGGACAACATTATGAAATTCCGCAAGTTGAGTGTCGCTGGAACAGTCTGGCTACACGATACGGACCTGACACAAAACGAAGAGCCATCGACTCCCACCTCATCCGCCGAAGACGTGGGCTACTTCACCCGGAAATCCTCGGTGCCTAAGACCGAAGCGATGTCGCCAGTCATTCACGAAGAGGGCGTGAACGACGTGGAAACGCCCATCATGGCTCCTCCACGGGTGTCTGTCGCAGGTCGTCGCACATCATCTCAATGGCGCTCGACTGGCCGTCCAGATCACATCCAGCCCGACGTGAGCACCTCGAATTTGGTCGAGTACCTCAAACTTCGCCCCCATTCCGTCTTCTCCAGGAAGGCCAGGGACTGCCTGCTTGCAGTGGCCTTGTGCCACACTTGCCTACCTGAGATCAAGGACGGCAAGATAGATTTCCAGGCATCATCGCCTGATGAGTTGGCTCTCGTCCGGGCCGCCCGAGAGTTGGGGTATCAAGTCACGCAGCGAACAGTCAAATCAATCACCTTGCAGGTGCCTCGGCCCAGCGGAGGAGTGGAGAAGCTGACGTTTGATATTCTTGACGTTATTGAGTTCAGCAGTGCTCGAAAGAGGATGTCGATGGTTGTTCGGTATCCAGATGGCCGAGTTTCCATCATATGCAAAGGTGCAGATTCAGCCATTCTGCCCCGTCTCAAGCTGGCGTCGTTGGCTATGCAAAAAGCTACTGAGGTGAGGAAAAGTGCTGATCTGGAACACGAACTATTGCGCCGCAGCCAGCAGCATGAGCCTCGCAACAGCTTCGGTGGTCGACCCAGCTTGACAGTGAGACGGACTCCCGGCGTGAATGGAGGGCGCAGCATCGATCAGCAGCGTCAGCAGTCAGTGCCTAGGAGGAGGTCTTTCGAGGTCAAAAAGCTCATGGGAGTCTCTGGCGACGACCGTCCATGCGGAGGCTCTCCAGCACCGCGTGGCGTATCACTGGACGTGTCTCGAAATCGGGCGTCTCTTCCGACCCCTTCGAACCATCACCCTCCGCTGCCCGTGCCAGAGCGTCTCAGTTTCCTGGAAGATTCGACCATGTACGACGAGTCTGAGGTCTTCACGAAATGCTTCAAGCATTTGGACGACTTCGCCACAGAGGGCCTGAGAACGTTGCTCTATGCCCAGAGGTTCATTCCCGAGCAGGAGTATCGAGCGTGGAAGAAGGGCTACGACGATGCGTCCACCAGCCTGGTCAACCGACAGGAACTTATCGAAGCCGCGGGGGAAAAGATCGAGCAGTCGTTTGACTTGGTCGGAGCAACTGCGATTGAAGACAAGCTGCAGCAAGGTGTTCCCGACACCATTGACCGACTCCGACGCGCCAACATCAAGATCTGGATGCTGACAGGCGATAAACGCGAAACGGCCATCAACATTGCACACTCGGCCCGGATCTGTCGGCCCGGATCTGATCTGCATATCCTCGACGTAGCCAAGCAACGCCCCCTGGAGGCGCAACTCACGGCGCTGGCTGAGGAGGAGCTGCACAACGGCTCAGGTTCATCTCACCGCGTCGTTGTGATTGATGGACAGACGCTGGCGGCAGTGGAAAAGTCCGAGGCTTTGTCGAAGCAGTTCTTCCCCATCATGATCCTCGTCGACTCTGTCATCTGCTGCCGGGCGTCCCCAGCGCAGAAGGCACTTCTCGTAAGGACCGTTCGGTCGTCGTTGGGCAAGTCCAAGGGCAAGTCCAAGGGCAACCAACACTGTGGTTTGACCTTGGCTATCGGTGACGGGGCCAATGATCTGGCCATGATCCAAGCGAGTCACGTCGGCGTTGGCATATCAGGACAGGAGGGACTCCAGGCAGCTCGTGTTGCAGATTACGCCATTGCTCAGTTCCGCTACCTGCAGAGATTGCTCCTGGTACACGGCAGATGGAATTATGTTCGCACAGCCAAGTTCATCCTGTACACTTTCTGGAAAGAAATGTTCTTTTACCTCCCCACGGCCCAGTACCAGAGGTACAATGGATATACGGGGACATCCCTGTACCAGTCGACAAGCCTGACAGTCTTCAACACCCTCTTCACAAGCCTGTGCACCATCTGCCTCGGCATATGGGAACAGGACCTCGGCGCAGACACCCTGCTGGCCGTGCCGGAGCTGTACGTCCATGGCCAACGAAACATGGGCCTCAACACCTACAAGTACATTCGATGGATGTTGCTGGCTGCCGTGGAAGGAGTCATGGCCTGGTATGGCGCGTGGGCAGCCTACGGGTGGATTTCGCCCGCCGCCCGCGACGAGGGCCTCTATGCTCTCGGCACCCTTGTGTTCACCGTGGGCATCTTATGGATCAACTGGAAGCTATTGTAAGTTGTTGTCCCCGGAGAGAGAAGTGGAAGAAGCCAGAGAGGAGACCAAGAGGAGACCAAGAGGAGACCAACGAACTCGCGAGGCTCACGTGTACAAAAAGCATTCTCGAAACGCACCACAAGTCCACCATAGTCATGTGCTCCTTCTTCGTCACAACATGGGGGTGGTTCGCATGGCTATCCTTCCTCGACGCCATCTACGCTCCCGGGCCGGACGGTCCGTACAACATCCGCCACACCTTTACTCGGCAATTCGGGCGCGATGCCGTCTGGTGGTCCGCTGTTTTCGTTGTCCTCGCGTTCATGGGGGTGCTGGAGCTGGCCGGCCAGACGGTCAAACGCAACATGCTGGTAGCAGGCGTGTGGCACTGGCCGCCATGGAAAATGCACCGTCCGAGTGAAAATGTAGAGGAGTGGCATCTGCAGGTGTGGCAGGAGTTGGAGCGAGACCCCAAGGTGCGTGAGCGGCTGAGAAGGTTGGCGCATGATGAGGCGACTGTGCAGGACATGGAAGAGGAGGATGTCTTTGATCTAGAGGCTCGAATGGACGGATAGAATCGGGTGCGCGTGCATGGGCCGATGCAGCGACCAGATTGTCCGAGACCTTGCATGAGTGGTTGCGCGGGAGAGACCTCTTATGAGACTTGACATGGAAAATCCGATCCAACATTGATAGAATCGTGGGAGTGGCCAAAGCAGGGAATAAACATGCCCGTGTTAACACGCAAGACATCATCGCTTTCAATCAAGAGCAGGAAACAAGTCAACTCATCCACAATGAAATGCCGTGCAAATCCACGGCATCCTTTCCATTTATTTTCGCCCGTGCCACTGCCCGCCCTGATTCTTCTGATTCTTTTTTAAGGATACCCTCAGTAAAAAGACAAGGGGAGAAGAGAAAGAAAATAAAACCACAGTAAAACAGTTTTGGGGTTGCAATCGTACATGAACGCCATGGGCCCTGGGTTTCAATTGAGAGAGAGAAAAAAAAAAAAAGAAAAAAAAAACCACAAAATTCGTCCGGCCCCATTGCTGTCTTTGTTTCCTTTGCCTCTCTTCCACCATCAACGCGTTCCTGTTAAATGTCCATGTCCCGCGTCCATTCGGAAATGCGGCGCGCACGCATGGTGGGCACTCATGTCTCCCCGTCCAATGCTTTCGATATAAAAACAAACATATAAACACCACTTCATGGGTGAAGCGAGTCCAGGTCGAGTTCTCTCATGATGCGTTCCTCGCGCTCCCTCGCTCGCATCAGTTGATGGACGACACGGTCACGGTCTGGGCGAATCCTCCCGCGCCGTCTCCCATCGCAGTTCCTACCCCACTAATGGTAGTTGCCGCCCCAACCACCACGTTGCTGTTGGCCGCCTCCGTAGTAGCCACCGCTGCCGAAGCCCTGCTGGCCATAGTTTCCATAGGGGCTATTGCCGTGCTGGCTGGCTCCGGCACCGCCGCCCATTCCATAGCCGCTTCCGTGGACGTTGTGTCCCTGCAGATTGCTGGGGTAGCCGCCGTAGCCTCCTCCTCCGCCCATCTGCGAGTTCTGAGGAGGGAGACCGCTTCCGCCACTGGGCGTGTTGTTGGCGGCAGATCCAGGGCGAGGTCCACCACCACCACCACCACCACCAAGAGATGGAGATGGGCCAGAGGCGTTCGTCTTGGCATCGCCGAAGGGTTTCAGGTCATCAGTCGAGCCAGATGCGGGAGGCTGGTTCTGGCTGTTGAAGGACTGGCCCTGAGACTGGTAAGAAGAGGCACCACGAGCGAAGCTGTCATGTGCTCCGCCGAAACTGCTACCTCCGAGACCAGGCTGGCTGCCAGTCTGGCCAGAACCAGTGCGGCCATATTCGCCCAATCCGGAGCCAAGGCTGCTCTCGCGATGAAGGGAAGAGGGGCCGCCAAAAGTGCTGGGAGACGACGCGTGGTCATAGGGAGCATTGGGCGACATTCCATAGGGTTGGCCATACATGCCACCCTTGCCGCCGTAAGGACCGAAGCCGCCCTGCCCGTAGCCCGAGTAGTACTGGTGATAGTAAGGGTTGCTGTAGTACGGGTGACTGTATCCGGGGTATTGTCCATGGGACTGAGGCTGCGAACCTGGCGCGCCCTGCTGAGGTTGCTGGGATTGCTGGCTCTGCTGCCCCTGCTGGTTTTGCTGGCTCTGCTGGCTCTGCTGGCTCTGCTGGCTCTGCTGTTGTGCCTGGGCGGCAGGGTTGGGCGTAGAGTGACCACTGTTCTGGCTGTCGTTAGAGCCGCCGAATCGAGGCTGGTTGTGCAGAGAGCCGCTCTGCGGGTATTGACTGAGACTATCGGCAGCATTGTAGCTGGCGTACGGGCGCTGCTGGGAGATGCCGTCGTGCAGGCCATGGGCACCCTGCTGGGCGCCGTACTGCTGCCCATATGTGTTGTAGGGGGTTCGCTCCTGCTGGTTGGCAGTGTAGTAGTTGGAGTAGTCGCTGGGCGTCGAGGCAAAGGCAGCGCCGGGTTGCTGACCCTGGGGTTGGCTAGTTGGGGCGGAGTAGTTGTCGAATGGAGGCTGAGCTGATGCAGGGGTGGATTGCGCGACGTTGTTGAAAGGATCGAGAGGCTTCTGGGGGTGGGCGGCTGCAGCGTCTTGAGGTCCAAATCGGCCGTACTGCTGGACATTGGCTGCGGGACCGGTGGGAACTAGAACTGTGGCTTGTTAGTTCCTACATGTCCGATGATCTCTAACTTGTTGATGCTCATCAAAATCTTACCGGCTCCGGGAGCAGCAGGAGGAACGGCGCCAGCTTTTTGAGAGAACGCCTCGGGAACAGCAACAGGTTGGGACACGGGGGGAAGAGAAGCGCGTGGATGAGCCACGGGCGACTCGGCAGGTGGCTGGGTTCGGGTCTCTGGCTCCTCACGCTCGCCGTCGACATCCTCTTCTCCTTCATTCAAGTTGAAAGCTCCAAACTTGACGGCAGCTCGATCCACCTCGCGGTTGCCGGGCATACGGACAGCTTCTTCCTGGTCCAGCACTCGTCGCTGGAGGCTTGAGACGCGGATCGATCGTTCAGCGGTCGCCTTGATCGCAGAGGCAGCATATCCACTCGTGGCGGATCGCTGAGCTTGGTGCTGCTGGTGAGCAGCCGAAATGGGCGTGGCAGTGGAACCAACGGGGCTCTGTCGTGGATCCCAAGAGTCAGCAGCAGTGCTTCTGGCTGTACCGGTTGCGGGTGGGTTGGAGACGTCAACAACCTGTTCAAGATTTGTCTCGGTAAGCTCGTCGGGAGGGGGAAGGGCAGCTTCTGATTCAGTAGTGGCGGGAGCTTGGACGGGGACTGCGCGTTGAGCCACCGGGGTGGTCTCTTCTTCTGCAGGTTCAGCGGGTTCGGGTTCGGGCTCGGACTGAACGACTTCTAGAACGGGTTGAATCTCAACCTCGGCGGGTTTGGATACAGATACTTCCTTGGGAACGACAGGTGCAGGCTTGGGGACCGTTGTCTGTCGCAGCATGCTGGCCCACGTCTTGGCCGCGGGAGCTGCGGACGTGGACATCTCGGCAGGGGCAGACTTGTCGGCAGCGACAACCTTGGCCTCAGCCTTGTCTGTCTTGGGCTTGGTGGTATCCCAAGCAGAAGATTCTTCAGTCGGGACGGACAGCTGCTGGTTTTCCTTCCGAGGGCCGTTGGTGCTCGGTTGGGCAGGGCGGCCTCGACCAGCGCCGCCACGGACGCCTCTCTCAGAACCTCGACCTCGACCACGAGCACCTTCGGGAACAGCTCGGCCGCCACGAGTAGGGCGCGGACCAGATGTGGAAGACTCATTATTGGTAGGTGCGGAGGAGGTATCTTTGGTCTTTGTGCGGGTAGTCTTCTTGGGCTTCGAGACTTCGCCCCACTGAGAAATTGTGCCTGTGGAGTGCGAAGTGTCAGAGGATGAAATTTTGAGAATCCCTTCTCCAATCCATCTCAAAATAACAGGAGCAAATTGATAGGGGGAAAAAAAAAAGACCCAGATTGTAGAGTAACTCAAGAACGGTACACTCAAGATGAATTGATTTCCAGGTGGCCATGTTTTTCGCCGCATGGCTGGGCTGAAGAAGAAGAGAAAGAATACATGCAAAAACATGTTCAGGACTGGAATTTACGCACCTTCGGCAATGCGTGCGACAGCTTCGTTCTCGTCGCCGTTGGTCTCTTGAAGAGCAAAAAGAACATCGGCTTCGGACCAATCGGGGAACATTTCGCGGATTACCGACGTCTTGTTGCCATACTGCTTGCGAAGCTCGGCAAACTCGCCTTCGTCTTCGAATGCACCAAGGTTTTCGTCCTTGTGGTCTGATTTATCGCCGTTGGTTCTAGTGCGGCCGCCTCGACCGGCAAAACCTCCCCTACCGCCGCGGCCAGAGCCTCTGCCGCGCGAGGCGGACGGCCGTGATGCAACTTCGGACATGGAAGATGGTTTGTGGGTTGAGAATAGAGAGGAAAGGTGTGGTGAGAGCCCGAGAAAAGCAGCGGCCGGATCAAATGGCCCTCTGCGAGAAAAGAGAAAGATGGCAGAAAAAGAGGGCAGGGATCGGAAAGGCGGCTAAGGGCCAAGTCCGCAATCGAGATAGTCCCGGGGGATGAGGACAGATCGGATGTGTTGGTGAGGCGATGAGTGTTGTGGGATGAGGAGGGTTTGAAGATGGTGGAAGCGTTAAAAGGGAGGCACGAGGATTCGCCCGGAAGCAGAAGGGAGGAGCTGGAGCTCTGCGGTCTGCACGGTCTGGTTCAGGCTACGAAGGGTGTCTACTTTTGGCTGGCACCACTGATCTGGGCACTGGGGGGGGGCCTATTGGGGGTGTGATTCAGGGACCGTGTCAGCAACCAAGCGCCCAACGCCCCCGCCTCTTTCAAGGCCAATTGGCCAACTGGCGCGCCCTCACAACTGGCAGCTGGCATCTGCAGCTATTGTGAATACTGAATACTCATTCACGACAAAGCCGCCGTAGCCGAAGCCGCCGTAGCCGAAGCCGCCGTAGCCAAAGCTTCTTTGTTTCCCCGAGCAGCCATCTCCCCGATGCCACGGGTTGCAAGTGCCGACTCGGGCCAAGGCGGCGGCTGTGCTCTTTGCTCTTTGAACCAGAACATGGTGGCAGCGATATTAATAATATTGGAAGCAAACATTGAACGAGCTCAGGCGTCCGTCAGCACCAAACGGAAGCCTGCATCTGTATATCTGTGGGGCCCGCGACCGACTTCCACAGGCAGGGAGCAGCCAGCTGTTCAACGCGAATTGGACTGCACCATTTGCCCTACCGTGAGCTCTCTGATTTACGTTCCAGTCACGTGATGTCGAACTGGCTCTCGTCAATGCCCTCTCACGGGGGGTGAAGGATTGCCATCCAGACATTCCTACCATGGCGAAAGCAAGCTGCTGGCAGCACGTCTCGATGTGAGCTTGCCTACGGCAGAGCTGTAACCTTCCCAAGCCAAAGTCACGGATATTGTGGCACATCCGCGTCATTCATTCATCAATCATGTTCTCCACCAAATCAGCCCAGTCGCTGCGAAACCTATTCGCCGGCTATCACGAACCGGCCGGGTTATCGACACAGCAGTCCAAGAAACTTCTCGACGGTCTGAAGACGTCTTTTCGAAAGCAACTGGAACGTGAATATGGCCGTGGCTCCGAGCGCGCCGCCGCGCTAGCGAGGGTAACCGACGCAGACCATCAGATTCGACACTCGGCAGCCACGCAACATCTGAAGTCCATTCTCACCAACCCCCTCTTCAGCTGCAGCAGGCAAATCGGACCGGCCCCCCCATCAGTGCTACCGAGTACAAAAAGGGATCCCATGGATGTATTCGACCACGCCGTCGCCAAGGGCATGATGAACCTCAATGCCGCAACCGGATGCATGATGGCCAAGCGACAGATGCTATCCCGTCCCGATTCCCCAACAGACCTGGCCTCTTCCCAAACCGCACTGCGCGTGCTGCGATGGCTCAAGTCCACCGGCGCCGAAACAGCCTTGAAGTTCCTCGACAACCAGGCCTTCATCCGTGCCCTCACACCATTGCTCGTAGCAGAAGGTCTGGAAGGCGCAGCGTGGGAATGGGTCTCACGAACAGTCACCGAGACCAACGGCTCGTGGGATAACGACCTGCGCGTCAGGCGGGCGGCGTTCCTGCTCGCTCAAATGGTCCACACCAAGAGCCAGCCGCAACACGGCAACATGGACGCAGCCATCACGACCATCCTGGACGCCGAGCAACTCTACCGCGACCACCCGCTACTCCCCAGGCTCCTCGTCCTGCCGTGGCGATCCGTCTCGTGGCTCTCAACCGTCGAGTCCTACAGCCGCACCGCTCCCTCGGAGAAGATGTTCGACGCACACATGACCACGGCCCGTCTCCTCCCCGGGACAGTCGACGTCGAAACAGCACATCTGCATCTCTACCACCCCACGCACCCAGACCATGCGCCCGCGCTGCGATTCTTTCACGACAAGGACAAACTGCACAGGCTGGTGCACAGGTTCGGCTCCAACACGCTCAGGCTAGCCAGGGCCACGGGCATGGGCATCCTCCCCTGGATAGCCTTCCTCGGCCATGATACCGTCAACCATCTGACGCAGTCAGGGAGAAAGCGAGAGGCTGATTCTGTGACGGAACTGCTGCTGCGCGCCGAGTTGGCACACTTCTCCATCGCGTCACTCAGTCCGACCTGAGCTCGGCAAAGCAACGTGGTTTACTTTCCGACAACTCCCATCCCAAACTTTCTTCACGGGAGTGTTCTCGCCGTCACTGCGTCGAGGGGCATGTCCCGTTCCACAGAGGGTCGTGTGATCCACTACGGAACCAATGTTTCATGACAAAAATGGTACGAAAAGGCGTGCAACTCGAAGCATTTCCTGCCGGTACATACACCTGACTGCCCTGCTGAAAAGCCCGAAAAGGGGGGGATTGTCAATGAAGTACGGGGTATCAGAAGGCATTGAGCCTAGATACTTGAGGCCAAAGTAGGCCTTGCCTCACTAGGTATATATATCGAGTAATCCAGATAAGTTATAGAATATAATTTATCTAAGCTTATTATTTTATACCTAGTTAGGCAAGGCCTGCTTTAGCCTCAAGTATCTAGGCTCAATGCCTTCTAATACCCCGTACTTGCATTTTATCCATAACGCTGTCCCCGCTAAGAAGGTAATAATCTATTATCCTATAGAATAGCTTAGACATAGCTTCTGCGAACCACTTCTAGATGTGATGATCCAGGCTTTGCCTAATCCTAGCAATATAGGTGTCAATTGTGCAAGTCAAAGGGACTCTTTGCATGCGTATTCCCTCGTCATCATGGTTTGCTTTCATGGGACGTCGCAAAGGGGCTTACTAACTCTTATTATCATGATGTGACAGTATCACAGGATGCCTGCACGCAGGGTCAAATGGTCTGAGCTCGAAAAATAGTCACATTCGTAATCTATTCTCCAGCCACGGGCACAGCAGAACCAGCGCTTCCAAGGCGACCGATGCTCCCTAGCAGCAACAGCAGCGTCATTTCCGAGCCAAGCTCAGAATGCCTGAACCTGCTATCGGCCTGGTAGCCAATGTGTGCCCGTCTAACCGGCCAGACTTCCAAAGTGACCCAAGTTTATTCCGATCATGAAATCCAGTGGGCTTCAGTATACCTAGCTGCCACGGCCCAACTTTACGTACCAAGAGCCGGTCAGTATTGCAGAGTATGCTCAAGGATGACAAAAGACACCACTAGGTGCAGATCCACAGGCCTCTAGGCATAGATACCGACACAAAGAACGAGAATCACCGTCCGGAGCATCACGGGGTGCACAAAATGGCAGCTTCAAGACCCTTTCTGAGAAAATAAGTGGCAAAGACGTCCAATTGTACGTGTGCTGGAAAAAGTCCGCATAGCGTACACGACCATCATCCGGGGAGGAGGCCTCCATGATATATACCTACCCGACCCCCTCTTTGAATTTCATCAATTCATTTCTTCCCCTCCACCACGTATGTTCCCGTCCAATTGAACGATCATGATGCTTTCTTACGTATGACTTTTCCCAAACGTCCACTCTCCTTACTTGAAACGCGTTTTTTTTTTTTTTTTTCAGATATCAAGGCCCCCCCTCTCAATCCGACTCCGACTCATCTCCACCTGGATCCGAAAACCCGTTGAATTCCTCCTCGTCGGACTCCTCCCCTGCTCCTTCAGCCTCATCGCCGTCATCCAGATCCTCAATCTCGTACGTCCCCGAGATATCCCACCTGTCCCCCTTGGCCCTCCTGCTGACGTACTTTACGAATTTGAGAGCGCCGCTGTCGCGCAGCACAATCGTCAGCTTGTTCCACGACGCGGCTTGGAAGAATAAGATGTTGTCGTCGTCGCCGCTGGGCTTGTAAATCGCTGCGTCGTCGTCGTCGGCGGCGGCGGCCGCGTCGTCGTCGTCGCCAGCCATGTAGACTTCCACGCCGCCCACTTCTTCGTCTTGATTGCCATCGCCCCCTTCTTCGCCGGGCTTCTTGGCGGTGGCGCCCTTGGCGGGTTCTTCAACAGTCTTGGCTTTGCCCTTGTTCTTGCCCTTTTCCTTGACTGCCGATTCTTCCTCCTCGTTTGCTTCTTCTTCTTCTTCCTCCCCTTCTTCTTGCTCTTCGTCATCTCCCCAGCCGGGTGTGGGCGTGATGCCCAATCCGAGCTCAAGACGGGCCCTGCCATCGTGGCCCGTGGCAAGAGTGTAATCGCGGCCGCGGCGGAACCGACGCGCCATCACGTCGTGGCTCTCAATGGTGCATCCCGTGGCGGTCTGGAGCCACTGGCGGAATTGGCGGCTGGGGAGGAGGATGTCGAGCAGTTCGGTGATGGGAGATTCCTCCTGCGACGTGCGCAGCTGGTCTGGCTCGCTGGGGCGTTGATAAAGGTAGCGGTGCTTGTGAGGCGGTCTGGCGACCTTCCATGCGGATGATTTCTCGATGGCTGCGCTTTCCTCGGGGAGCGTCTCCTTTTCTTGCTCCTCGATGTGATCCTTGAGTCGTTGGGCGAATTTCCTGGAAAGGACGTTTTCGAGGGTGATGCTGGAGGTCTCGCTGAAGTGGGCGGCGACTTGGTCCAGTGTGTCTGGTGTCAGGTATGTCGGTGAGAGGTACTTGAGCAGGAACTCCAAGTCGGCCTCCTCGAATTCTCCCCGACTGGAGCAAGGGTTGTCGACCTTGACGGGCTTGGCTTGCGGTGCATCATACTGCGCTGGGTTGCCCTGGAGCTGCATCCGGCTGCTGTTCTTTGCGTTCTTCTCCTCCTCGCCCTCGACGTAGCCCTCTTCGCCAATCTGAGGAATATGGAACCAGCCACTGATGGCCATGCGAACTCGTCCGTTGTCTTGGTCAAGCTTCTCCTTTGTCTCGGCATGGTACACCTCCTCGACGTCGTGGAAGCTCTCGCCGGGCTGCACCGCAAAGAAGCTGAGCTGGTTCCAGGCCGGGGGGATGGCCTTGACGAAATCCGGCAGAGGGGTCTTGGCGACCTCGCCGTCGCCGTCGTTCCTGGTCTCTTGCACGGGGAACAGGCGTAGCGCGCCGCCCCATTCCGGCTGCCATGGCTCATCGGGATCAGTCAAGTACAAGATGTAGCTGACCCTCCTGCTGCCAATCACATCGTCGTGGCAGAGGAGAAAACATCCAGGCGTGTATACGTTGATAGCCATGTCTGTTTTCCTCCCGCTCAGCGGACCGCAGCCTGTGATGCTGGAGACGTAGTTTCTGAAAGTTTCCGAGTAAATTGCGTCTCGAAGCGCCAAAAGAGAAGGCAGCTTCGCCAGGGACTCATCATCTAGGCCGTCAAGGTTTGCCAGATCGCCAGACTGGTGGATCTTGTAAATGTCCGTCTCCTTGGGCGTGAATTGTACATTGTTGCGGACTTCGTCTCGGACTGACCGCAGAAGCTTGTCATCGACGAGCTCATGGATCACGGCATGCTTGTAAGGCGCCGAGGTGGCGTATTCCTGGGTGTAGGAATCCAGGACTGACTTGCCAAACAAGCCGTCCCGGAATCGTTTTCGCGCTTGGTCGGCTGCAAGAGCTACATGGCGGGGAAAACTCGAAAAAAAAAATTCACAGTCAGCCTTTTTTTCGCTGCAAGGGGGAGTTGGGTTGTGGGATGTACAGATGGCACCGGAATGGTGCGACTGGCGGACAGGACTGGACGTACAGGGCTTGAATTTCTTGCTGCTACCTTGGCCAGAGCCATTGGCTTGGCTCTCTGCTTTTCTCTTCGTCATGGAGACACAATAGGGTTGAAGGTGAAGTCGGGAACGAATTAATGGGCGTGGCTCACGATTTGGAGGAAGCTGGCTTTGGGGAAAGAGTGAAGTGATTTAAGGATTTTTCTGAGCGCCGAGGTGGGCCGATGCCATTATTGGTGGTCTGGATTTTTTTCGGGCCTCTCGAAGTCCAGGTTTTTTTTTCCACCGGTATAATAATACGTAGCCAGAGTCAATCAGACAACTCCTCGTCGATTATTGATTGATTAATTACCCACGCACGGTCTTCCTTCCGACTTTGGGAACGCAAGGCGCCACCAAGACCAATCGCCGCCATCGAGATGGTCGATAATGTCCCGCTCGACACAACCACGTTGCATTAGCCAGAGCGCTTTAGACGCCACCG
This sequence comes from Epichloe amarillans, assembly GCA_024072835.1. Taxonomy (NCBI): domain Eukaryota; kingdom Fungi; phylum Ascomycota; class Sordariomycetes; order Hypocreales; family Clavicipitaceae; genus Epichloe; species Epichloe amarillans. The sequence goes on along the minus strand of CP099635.1, from coordinate 1,415,975 downwards.
AGGTAAATATTGGTCGACTCCACCTCAGCTTGCGAGATTCACCATGCGCAGGGTTGCTCATCGCCTGCGCAATCCGTCATTGATAGTACATCCTCTATTCTTTCCTTTTTCTTAGTAACTTTGCAAGCGCCAGACGACTTCACCAACTCAATGTTGCCGCGTCGTAGCCGCGCCATTGAAACAAGATTGGGGCTGATTCCAAAGTTAGCTTATAGTGCAAGGTTCCAATATCAAGAGTCACTTCCGAAAAATCGTCTTCGGAGCAATATATTTTCCAGTCCTTTGTAGAGCTTCTATGTCTATTGCTGGCCGTGTCAGTCATCACGTCATTCGGAATCATGCGTCTGTCTGTATGTGTATCTATGTACAAGATATTATGACATTCTGACGCACGACGCTCGGGGGATCAAGCAATTGAATTGACGTCTGATTAATATAGGTGCCAATAATTCATGCTACAAAACGTACACGGCGAGCAAAAAATTCCCCCATTAGCAACAGGGCGAGAAACCCACTAGTAGTAACAATCAACCAGCACCAGCACCAGCACCGCCCACACTCCCGCTTGCTTGCTTGCTTGCTTGCTTGCTTGCTTGCTCGTTCGTTCCCTCCACTTCTTCTCCTCAAAGCCGACGCCAGTGCGATTTAGAGGACAGCGGCAACGGCCAGGACAACACCGAGCACGCCGCCAGCGTTGACGTAGACGGGAGCAGCAGCGTTGGTCTTGGTCGCAGTAGCGGTCTGCGTGCTCGTGGTAGTGGTGGCGGTGGCAGTGCCAGTGGCAGTGCCAGTGCCAGTACCGTTCTGAGTCCGGGAAGCAGCAGTGCTCGTACTCGCACCCGACGAAGCCGCATTCTTGTTGCAGACGAGCTCAGTCGGGGTCTTGACGCCGCTGGCGTTGCAGATGCCGGAGGCGAACTTGATGGTGGACTGGATGTCATCCTTTTGGCAGTCCTTCTCGAGACAGCAGGACATGCTGCTAATGAAGTCCTTGTTGTTGCAGACGCAGGCAATGTCGGCGGGCTTGCAGCCAGCAATGTCGGTTCCGGTGATGTGGGAGGTGACGCAGGAGTACTGTTCAAGAAGAAGCGAATTGACGCGTTAGCGAACCTTTCAAAAAAAGCTTGAAAAGGTGTCGTTTCTCTCTCGTGGTATTTCACGTTGGAGATGTGGGCTTCGAATGGGAGCTCATACAGCGCATTTGGGGATCTTGTCGAGCTGGTCGAGCTGGGCGGCGGCGAAGCCCGCGGCGAGGACCATGGTGATGAATGTGGACTTCATGACGACGGTTTGTCTCTTGCAAATACGGCGCGCGAAAAACGGCAAGTTTAAAAATGCAATGTCCGCTGAGGAAAACAAATAAAAATGACAGCCGTGTCGGTAGTATGTGGAAGCAAGACGTTAAAAGGAGGTGTGCGATGAAGAAGCGTGATGAAGGAGCGAAATGAAGGAGCGAAATGAAGGAGCGAAACTGATGGCTACGAGCAAGTAGGGAAGAGATTACGCACTAATTTAGCCATCGACGGGCTGGTCGGACCGGACATCAGGAGCCAATGAGGACCGAAGTAGTCCGTAAATACTCAGCAAATGTCAAATGAACCCCGGTGTGGTTTCGGTCAGCTCGGTACTTATTGCCTTGGTCAATTCATTGCGTGCGTTAAATGAACTAAATGAAATCAATTGACCGACGGCGTTGGCAGAGGCGCAATCTGCGTCTTGCAACCCGTCGACATTGGGATTCCATGATGGCATGCATCTACTTCTTTTCCTGCCTTTGGCAGCGCGGGATTTCATAAATCATGTCGGTCAGCACTTGCTCACAAGGAGACAAGCGCTGATTGGTCGGTGGTCATGTCAATTGAGTGAAATGTGTGGTATCAACTTTGGCCCCCCAATGTATCTACCTCCCGGCGATGATCTCCATCATCTCAGAGCTAGATTTATTTCTTCCCAGTCACATGAACAAATCTTGTTCTTGGAAGGGTCCATTCCTCAACGAAGGCTCCGACTTTGATGCCTGACCATGTTCTCCGTATGTACGTTGACGGGACTGGCTCCTAGTTCGTGGCCTGTCGCCCAGGCTACAGAAATTGGCCGGCTAGTTGCCGAGCAAGCTTGCGACCCAGGCTTTGGGTTGTTCGAGTACGCGCATTCAAGCTGACTTTGTTCATTGCCAATCCGTCCAAGAGCACCTTTCCAGCGTCATCACACCTTCTTCCCTAGCTTCAATAAATCCGAAACCTTGGGTGGCAAGACGAGCGCACTCCTATCGTTCCGCCTGTAAAAGTCACATAACGAGATGGCCGTTTGCTCCGGCATATCTTCGTGGATGAAATGGCCTGCTTCTGGAAACACTTGCAGCGCATATTTGCCTGGTTTTTGAAGCCGTGTCAGCAGTTCCGTGGTCTTGTCGATATCAGAATCAGAGAAGAGGGGGGGGGGAGGGGATGTGGATGGTTCGTGGTCCCTATTACCTTGCATTTGACCAATGGTCAATTCAGTATCCAGGCGGTCAGTTCCCGCCAGCAACAAGAGCTTCCCTCCCTTTGCTTCGAGGAATTTTTTGCTCAGTCCTACGAACCAGTCTTCCCAAAACGGTTGCGTCGCCCCGAGATTCGTCCGCCATCTCCATGGCCGAGAGGCATCGATGGTCTCGTCCCGTCTTAACAGAGCCGGCACAGATGTTCTGGCGGACACCGAGTTTCGTATAGTGCGTGAGCGGACGTGCCAGTCAATGGCATTTTCGACGCTCGTGAACCCACCGGGTCTGGTGGAGAGATATGTCTGCATGCTTTGCAAAGCATCCATGGCCGAGCCCTCCACCACATCAAAGACAGCATAGCCTAGAAGGGACGTGCCTAGTCTCCCGCTATGAGCTAGATCCGTCACTACCGCACCTCCCAATGAGTGGCCGACCAACATGACGGGGGGGAGCTCCGCCCACCGCATCTGCTCTTTGGTGGATTGGATCACAAAGTATAAATCTCCAGACAGCGTCACGAGGCGTAGATCCAACTCTGAATTTTCCCGTGAAACCGTATACCCATGACCACGACAGTCGACAGCAAGAATCCCAGCCGACGGGAGCCGTTTCCGTATCTCGGAACTGACAACCGCGAAGGAGAGTCCTGACGAGCCAGCCCCGTGGTGCATGACGAACAAGGGGCCTTTCCCAGCGGGAGATGTCAAGTAGGCATGAAGTCTCAGCCCTTTAGAATCTCCGTCAGATTCTAAAAAAAGCTCCCGCTCAAAGTACGTCGTCCAAGGTATTGGCTCGAGAGTTCTGCCCCGGGCAACCCTGGGAACAGGGTCAGCAGTGGGCACCGTGCATGGTATAGGGAATGCAGAGAGACTCGTCCAAACCACTGACAAGGAAAACAAAAGAAAAGAAAAACATACCCTTGGGGACGAGCGAATAACTTTTGGCTCGGCGTGGGGATAATTGTACCAGCTGATGATACGGATGAAGCCGAGGAAGAGTCGTCGTCGACATGCTCGGGCAATTCAGCCACTTGATCACCATTCTGCTCATCCTCTCCCTCCACTTGCGTAAAAGGCTCCGGCGCCAGTCCAAGCTTCGACTTGGCCCATGACCGCTGTAGATCGCTCATGGCAGCTGCCTTTACCTGATTGATTGCCTGGAACATGTGCCGAATGGTCGTGGCATGGACCTGGCTGGGTTGAAGTCACGACCAATACAATAGGTCCGAGGATGCGCATCCATGCGTTTGTTTGATCGTGCCAGCAAAGACACCGAGGTTCCTCCTTTTCTATAACTCCCAAACTTGTCAGGTCGCTATTATAATTTGATGGAGTTCGGATGACGAATGTTTGGACGTACGACCATCCGCTGCCAAAGCGGGGCAGGTATTTTCACTGTGTTGCGTGGAGATAAAGCTGCGGCAAGTCACGGTGTTGGAAAAAACGACGGGGCACTGTATGGAATGGAAGCTTACCCTAGAACAAACAAGCCAGTCGAGTTTTCGAGTTCTCGTAACAGCCTCTGCAGGATTTGCTGAACCGCTTCCTCGCCCCCCATCGCTCACCCGATAAATGATGCCACGAACGTGCTGCCGAGTGATGGAGCATGCTCCGTCCGCGATATTCAATGATCAAACTACACCAAATCAAGTCCTCGGAGAGATGTCCGGTGCCACAAACAAAAACAGCAGCCCTCCATGGCAGCCTGCCGGCTACCGATCGGGAGATTTCAATTGACTTGCCGCTGCCCTCCCTGCCTTGTGATCCAGCTCTGGAATCCTCCCTTGGCCTTGAATGCACTGGACCCCTCATTGCTTGTTTCTCCTCCCCCGGGAAGCCCACAAATACGTACGTCTCAAGATCACCAGACCAAGCTCTACTTTGCAAGAGTTATTACACGTCTTACATGTTGTAACCCGGCGCGTGTTGCCGAACATGGCAAAAAAGAATGCAAGAAAAGGAATTCAAAAGAAAAAAGAAAAAAAGAAAAAAAGTCGACCAGAACGGCATGCCTCCGTCCCACTGCCTTGGAGCCGGCTCTATTAGCCACGGCCCTTGTCAAGAAGTCGACGTCGATAAGCACTGGCACCCCGACTAATAACGCACAGATGGGCAAAAAAGAAAGCAAGGTAGGGGGGGATGGAGAGACAGGGAGATAAGGGGATGGGCAAAAATGTGAAATTGCTATTATCACGTCTAGTATCGCCCGTTGGGCCAACTAGCATACGCGGGTGACTCAAGAAACTAACAGCCTTGTGTTATCAATAAAACCAGACCGGAGGGTTTTGTCCAACCAGTGCCAGTCGTGTAAGAAGAGTACGGAGTATGCCATGTCTCGAGCCTCTAGCACGATATACGTCGCGTAAACTAGTCGGATACTTGCCCATATGGCCCCTAAATCAGTAAATGGATTGAGATTGCGGTCATTCAAAACGTTCGTCTGGTTTTGCGTTTCGTCTCACAACAGACTGGGGAGTCTTTACCAAAGTGGTCTGTCCAGTGAGGTAGAGACTGGAGCTGGCTGGTTGCCTGGGGTCGCAAGCGCGATGCTCCGCGGAGCTTTCCCTGGTTCCCATCGCTGATCCTAACTATTTTAGGAAAAAAAGGAAAAAAAAAACCCCCCAGGACTCGGGAGTTATTAAATGCTTCGCACTCTCCCCAATGCTAACTATTTCCAGTTAAGCTTCAATGAAAAAGGAGGGATAATCACTGCGGTGACACGGGCTGGCGTGGTAGCAGGGAATGGCAAGGTGAGACATGGACTCCCCAATTTTTTTTAAAGGGAAAATGGAGAACAGGAAGGAGGGGAAAGGGGCAAATACTGCATGGCATTATCGTGGCTCATCCAAACAGAGGAATGGCAGCGAATGCTTTCCCGAGACCCGAGATTCTGGATCCTGGCGTCCATATGTAGGGCCTGGTGTGGACTGGTCAGACTCGAGTCCCCACGAGGCGTTTCAGTACATACATGTATGTCTCGTCTCGCGAAGCAAATGGCCAAGCCAGGCTGAAGTCTCAAAGACTTATGCAGTAATCCCGAGCCTCATCGTTATCGAGAATGATGCAATTGTAGACACATGCAAAACTGGTATGTCTAGATTTACGTTATTGTACGCACTACAGAGCAAATGAATGAACAAATACCTGCAGATGGTACGGTCACGGGTACGGTACATGGACAGCGCAGTAAGCCTCTGGACTTTCATGCTGCCAACAATGTCGGTAAGGAGGAAGTAGGCCGGTTGGACGATCGATGAATGCAGGATGAATTGCCCGCCTCCTCTGTGGGCTCTCGATATTGATGGGTTGATGGGAAGAAGACCAGGCATAAATCCCGAAAAACGATCCGCGGGTCAAGACCTTCGAACACACAGACGAGGAGACGAGGGGACGAGGGGACGATTCCCCGTCAGAGTGGAGTCTGCCCAAAGTGGATCCGCAAGCCGGACAACTAAAACGCGCATCCGTCAAAAATTCAATGTGCATCCGCTGTTAGTCCTAATCCGTCAGAGCGATCCACCCACACTTATTTCAGTGTGGCTTATTATGTTTATAATTCTTCACACCTACATTTGAAGTTAATTACAATGCTTATAATAAGTGCGTTTTCTATGTATGTCTTTGATAGTGTGCGTGTCTTTATTTATTGAAAACCAAGACTAGTCATTATCTACAAAGCTTGATAAGAAGATATATAAGTGGGTTCTAAAGACAAACTAGAGAAAGCGGCAGATGCACATTGAATTGTGAACGGATGCGCGTTTACTGCGTACATAGTTGCCCAAGTATGCAAGTCGCCTAAAACGGCTGGGAGTTGTCGATTTGGATTAGTGCGTGGCCGTGGTGGAAGAAGGAGTAGCAGCAGCAGCAGCAGCAGCAGCAGCAGCAGCAGCACGAGCACACAAACGCAATCGCGTTATCGTCTATTGTCTCATGCTCCGTCCGTACAAGGGAAGCCGTGCACAAGTCTGTTGTCTGACGTCTTCGATGGGTCGGCCCGCAATATGGAGCAGGAAAAGTGCACGTCCATCGCTTCTGTGGGGAAACGTTAACGAGCAGCGAGCAGGACATGTAAGCACAAGAGCCTCTCATCTCTCATTTCTCGTCCGGCGAACATTCAAACCGAGTCGCGCTGCATAACATCGACCAACATCAAAGGCTTCCGGTCACTTTGAAAAGGTCAAGACGGGGGGAGGCGTTGCAACGTGTTCCAGAGCCGGGTTCTTTTGATGTTGGACGTTGGCTGGCAAGTTTGGCTTCTCGAAACATTTTTTTCCCTTTCCTCCCCCCTGAGTTTTAGAGCCAACACCGCAACGGTGCGCGGGTCGAGACTGGTGTTCCAGCGCTGCAAGAATGGCTTAAATGAATGGATCACAAGAGGTACGTATCTCCTTGGGGCCGGTATTAAGACCTCGCACGCACCTGAACTGGGACTCCACACAGTCTCCCAAGGAGATGATCTGGCAACCTTTTGTCCTAGGCCGATTGGCTCCTCTGCTGTTGAGGGGCCGGCAGGGATACAAGAAGCCCCTTCGGCAGCGATGATGTGCAGCTCGCATACCTAGGCTAGGCATTCGTAAATCGGAATGTACCTGCTGTGCAATCCGTAGTCCGTCCGACTCTTCAGTGGACGGACTCATGGACTCACGGGCTAGTGGACTAGTGGACTAGTGCAAATATCTAAGCCTAGCCTCAGTCGAGAGGCACGGAAAGCTTCAGATTGGAGAATAGAACGACCATCCCAGTTGAATGCTATCGCACCACCGGACAAAGCACCGGAAGCAGGTCAGCGTTAGTTTTGGGATTTGATTGAGTCGGCGTAGTGTGAAACGAGCCTCTCTGATAGTGATAAAAACCTTGAGATGAGCTGCTGGCATTATTTCGAGGCACGGTAATGATCACCAGGCATCATAGACCAGCTCTTGAGGTGCGTGCTTCAACGCTTCAGCGCGCTATCGGGCAAAAAGGCTATAGAGAACCCCCCATATTAACTGGGTTGAAAGGACGCAGGTTGAAGTGGACGTTGTGGGCGGGCACACATCCGGAATCAGACTGTGGATTTGATTGATGCAACTCGCTCGCCTACATACCTGGGTAGGCAGCCAGCCCAATCGTCGGAGATGTGTCCGCACACATGAAAGGTCGCATTTTGGGGATCTCGGGGTGGATCGACCGGTCTGAGAGCTCTTTTGGGTTTTTTTTTTCTTTTCTCTCCCGCAACGTTCAAGTCGAGTCCTGGAGCACCGTAATATGGGAATAGTAGCCTGTAACTTGGCGCGCGCCCACGCGGGATGATTTTGTGCCCGTCTTTAGCTGAGCAGGCAGGCCCTTGGTTGGCAAGTTAGGCTCACTGTGGGCAGAAAGCCTGGCAAGATTCGAAGGGCTGATTGACGCTGATCCACCGGATATTAGCATGCCCAGCCATTAACAGACCAGGGGACGGGGTACAGGATGGTATTAACGATGAATCGCAGAATTGACTGATGAATCGGCTCTGCAGGGCGTAGCGTATCCGATCTTCTCAGCTCCGCAAAGAGCAGGGAATGCAGCATGCTTCCAGTCGTATCGAAGCAACCCCTGCCAACCGGTCAGCAAAGATGTTAGTTAAGACTCAGCCGAGAGAAAGCCTTTTTGCAGACTTGCCATCACTTGGCCGGGGAGTCCATAATATGTCATAATATCGGACCCAGGGGATAGCAGCGTGAGAGAATGACAGAGTCCGTTGGGACCCTTGGGGAGTCCCTTGGAGACATGTTGATGTATCAATGATGGTTTGCCAGACCCGACCCGACCCGAGCGGAACGAGGTGGCCTGTTTTAGTGGCCGTGCTGCGGTGGCCGGCCTGGTAACCTGGTAACCTTGTAACCTTGTGGCCTCGATCGCTCGCTGCCCCTCGCCCTCCTTGGCCTCTCCACATTGCAACCTTTCTCCAGAATCGCAAGCGCAACCAACGCCCAAGTCAGCGTTAGCGCAAGACGGATGCCCTCCCCTGGCCTTCCGTGCCTTCGTGTTTGGCTTGGAGTTTTTCTTCACAAGAACTTCCATGCCTTTGCGTGCATCTCCACGACAGACAAGCGACAGACAAGCGACAGAAAAGCGACAGACAAGCAGGCAGGCGAAGCTTGCGAGGCTCGGGGTCTCTGACTCTCCGAGCCTCTGGCAGGAGCCGTTAATCGGCTGCTGCAGGCCAGTAATGGGTCGTCAATCACTCCTCTTGGCTTGATCCAAGTTCAAGATTGTATGCCTCGCTTATTATTGCTACCAGATCTCGGCCGAGGGGAACTGCTGTGTCCTACTGGACCCCGAATCGCACCTACATACACTTGCACCCTGCTGCTAAAATACCAGGGACCTGATAAGACTCGTGCAGTCGTTATCATTCCGTATTGTCAGATATCCGCCGGATCCATCATGGCCGCCTTACGTGTCATAAAGCCCGTACGTTGGAGGTATTATCCGAGCCATGAACAATGGCAAAAGGGTTGATGGGCTGGTGCCCATAGAGATACGCCCTTTCTTACTCCGTATGTACTGGATGCAGATTCGCAACCCACACTGATCGATTTAGTCACTCAGTCGCTCATTCACTCTCTCAGTCAGTCAAACAGGTGTTGCTCCTTGCCCTCTCGGAGGCAAGCACACGAACTGACAGGAGCCAGGGGGGGTGGAGGAAGAGGGGTCAAACTACTGGGCTGTGTTTTTTGTGTGTGTGTGTGTGTGTGTGTGTGTGTGTGTGTGTGTGAGGGAGAAAGAGAGAGAGAGAGAGAGAGAGAAAGAAAGAGAAACACACGCGCGCGCAAGAGAGGTGATTCGCTCCTTGCTACGCAATCTTGTTGATATTATATTGACTTGGTAACGACTTACGACCTCACCCTGGAGTCTAGACGCAACTTGCCAGTCGGAAGTCTGCTCTCTCACATTCCCGTCTAGTTAAGGGCGCCGTTTCAAACAGAGACAACTATGCAGAGCTGGGCAAGGCGAGGAGGGCCTTTTGGGAAGTCAGAAGGCCCAGACATCTCGGCGAATCCCATGCCAGGGTCTGAAGGAGAGGAGGAGCTCGGATTGTCCAGTCGGTACCTTTTGCGATGCAGCATAATGTGGAGGACGGAGCACCACAACAAGCAAAACATACCTATGTACCTGCTACTAATAATATTGACAGGCAACAGCCGAGCCATCCCGTCCCTCATTACGCTATCCTGGCGACCTGGCAATCTCTCTCTCTCTCTCTGTTCTGTGTCTCCTGCGCCGAACCTCTCTCAACATGGAATAATACGTTTGACCAAGCCTTTCTTTCAATACCACCCTGAGCAGGGTGGGTTGGGCCATTGGCGCTAAACATCCACCTTGCAGCTGCAGCTTGTGGCCGTCCGTCAGAGCCAAATTCTAGTCTAAAAAACCTCGCAGCTGGAACGTCTGTGGCACTACGGATTGCAGCAAGCGACAACAGACATTGACAATTCAGCACGCATGTCTCGCGGCGTATTCGTACACTTGGGACGATGCCTGGCCCTCAGATGGCCCTCAGATGGCCCTCACATGGCTCATTTTGAGGACCAACTTTGGTCTGGGCAGCCGCGCGGGCGTCCTGTCTGGCACCTCGAATGCGAACACATGAGTTGTCTCGGAGCGACAAATGGCCAAGCCGGCGTGGATCTACAGCTACTCCCCATACGGTTAAGACGTGAATTCTTTCTTTTTTTTTGTGTAGCAGAAAAATGGGCAAAAAGATGGAGGACAAAGGGGCCTTGGAGCCCCCCAGGCTGCTTCCGCGGCGCCGTGCTTGGACTCCCGCTAATAGCATCCACCCATTTCAACCATGCGAGAGATCTTGAGCAAACTGGAGACGAGCAAGCAAGCGACCGAGGGGTGAGGGGGATGTGGGGGAATACACAATGAGCTTTGACGAGCACAACTCTTGCACATCTTGAGCTATTGGGACCATTGGGACCATTGGGACCATTGGGACCATTGGGACCATTGGGAGTACCTATGCAACTCACACTGAATGAAATCGGGTTCATATTCATGTAAGTCAGTGCCGCTTCGGCATCACTTGTATCGTTGGAGACCATGTTTGATAGAGAAGAGAGGAGACATTCTGCCCCATGCACCGGCTGAATTTGAAGTTGGAGTGGGGCAGTTTGCCGCTGCCAGATGCGACGGGTTTGGTCATTGAAAAAGATTCTGTGTTGTATTCTGTCCATTCCATTCCCTGCGCGCCTGCGCGCCCGCCCGCCTGCCTACCTCTACCTACCTGCCTAACTTTTACCTGACCTACTACCTAACCTACTACCTAACCTAATACCTAATACCTAACCTATTACCTGACCTACATACCTGACCTACCTAATACCAGCCTAATTCCTGCCTACCTACCTGATGCCTACCTACCTGACCTACCTGACCTACCTGACCTACCTGACCTACCTGACCTACCTGACCTACCTGACCTATCAACACCTAATAATTAATACCTACCCACCTAATATCCAACCCACTCAATTACGTTGGAAACACATACATTGTGCACCGTGCAGGACAAGTCCCAGACGGGAACCCCCCCTTTCCCCAGTTATGGAATGGAGTGGTCGTTGAGGCGAAAAAGAAATGGCCCACCAATGGATGAACAGCAACACCATTTGTATATGTCAAACTTTTTCTGTCAAGCACTTGCGTGCAGTGCAGGCAGGTTACGCAGCAGCATGGTGGGCATGGGTGGGCATGGGTGGGCATGGGTGGGCACGGTGGGCATCCTTGTCATCCTTGTCCAGCGCCGCCGCTCATGCACCCACGATTTCTCCCTCACCAATTCTCACGAACCACGGATTACTAGGGACGGAGAACGGAGGTGCCCCTGCTATTACTATTGAAATGGATACAACTCGAGTTGTGTTGAGCTGCGGATCCACCAACGCTGATCTGAGAGGCACCTCGTCAATCCCCACCACGATACATGCGCGCCATCTTGCCATCTTGCCATCTTGCCAGCTTAGAAGCAAGATATTATACATTGCGCGTATGTACGGAGGTTCCATGACTCCACGACCATGGCAAGCTCCAGTTATCGAAATGGGGGGAAGGGCAGGATGAACCGAATGAACTTGCAATCTTGACGTCGGTTCGATTCTTATCGCCCGTCACATGGTTGAGATGTCGTCTGCTGTTCCTCATTCCTATCAGGGGTCGGCCAATTGTTGCTTCAAATTAAACACATCTCTCGCCCCCCGCCCATCAGAGTCCAGTTCCTTGAAAGAGTAAATACTCGCCGCCACCCGCAACCCCGATAGATCTGGTCGACCCAAGCCCCAAGCTGGATCCAGGAACCAACATCCAGCCCTTCCCTCGACACCATCTTTTCTTATTCCCACCCGTCCCCCTCCCAATATCATCTATCTCTTGTTGGTGTCCTTGCACCCAGCTGTTTTTTGTACATTGCGGTTTTGCATGGCCTGCCTTGCTTCCGAGTCGTCGTTTCCCCTTCAGCCTTCTGTGGACAAGATCCGTTGTCTCGTTGCTAGCAGTACCGGCCTGTGTCCGTGTCTGATCTGAGGATCCAACACCGTCAACTTGCTTGCCGTCCGGTCTGAGGGTCGATTACTTTACCGCCCTGGTAGTTTACGCCGCGTCGTGCGAGTTCACGCGAGAAGAACGGGAAGACAACCAGAGAACGAACATCCAATGAGAGAGACGTAGACTGTCTGAACTTCCTCCTTCTGTTTGTTCACCACCAATCGTCATCCTGGCCCTTGATCAACTCTCTTTGTCCCGCGACAAGACTGCTTCGGAGTGGCTCATTGATTGGCTCTGGCCCTTGTACAGCCTTTGAACAGACTCCTAGACCGCGTACTCATCGAAGAACACGAGAAGCGATCAACAAGAATCTCAGGATATCTACCTACTCATCACCAATCTGTTGACTTCCTACACAAAGGCTCGACGTGCTACCGGCCGAGTCCCCGTTGCGACCCTCTCAAGCACCTCGATTTGCGCTTTTACCGCATTGGCCAACGGAAATAGTCTCAACTATACGACGAAACGAATCTCTCACCAACCCACAGGACTATTAACGCAGTCCTATATGCTAGCTACTATAGCGTGCTGTTACGTCGTAGCATAGAAACACCGAGGAGAATCACCCACACAAGACCAAAGCTAGACCGGGTTGTTGTCGACTCGACGTCCTGTTGTTTACATTTCAGGGTGTCGCCAGCGCAGTTGTCCGTCTCCAGTCATCTTTCACGCAGAAACCTGACGAGGGGATCTACGCCCCGCATAACTACGAGTCTGGCAGCATTTTTCAAAACAGCCTCACCATCCGCACAAGATCAATGGCACATCACTTTGGTCAACGATCGCCACAGGTAGTGAGTGCCACATCGCCCAAGCGGTTCAGCGAATTCCCCAAGCTCACAGTCTTTGCTTACACGTCGAACAGAAGTCGTTCTCGAAGAAAGGTCATCACAAGGACAAAATGGGCTCTCCAAAGCATCCCAGAAGTCCTGATGCAGTGCTCAAGAGATCGTTCAGCACACCAGACACTGCTGAGCTAGAGAGAGATTCAACAGAAGAGGCCCAGTCCCAGAATACGGCGGCGGCGGCGGCGGCGGAAAAGAAACGTAACAAGCTTGGATATCACAGAACGTCGATTGCGTGTAGTACGTTGGAACAGCATGACAAAATGAAAGTGGTGGCTGGGACTGACAAGGAGAAATGCAGGTCATTGTCGACGCAGGAAAATACGGTGCATTGCATCGCCTGATACCCCAAATCGATGTGTCAACTGCATCCGACTGAAGAAGGAATGCAGCTTCTATCCGGTTGATCAGCAAACGGGCCCGGAATCGCGACCCAAAGCGGCATCACGGCAAACGGGTGGTGGTGACCCCAGCGCATCATCAACCTCCTCTTCACCAGCAGTTGGTACGGGAAGTCCAGTAGATACACCCATCGCGACGGTGAATGGCATCATTTCCACGTCGGGCTCCCATCGAGGGTATGCTGAATATTTCTCAGATGCGAGTGGTATGAACAAGAACTCCAGCGAACAAGGGGCGCAGAGTTGTCAGCTAACATGCCATTTTACTCAGTATCGCCCAATGGGGTATCTACAGGCAGCCAGTACACTTTTACAAACCCGCCCCCCGGCTGGGTACCGACAGAAATGAACGCGGTTGGCGTTGCGAAACCCGAAGAGATTTCAATGCCCTGGCATGCCTACCCAACAGGGCCGTCTATGAATGGACAGTTTTCTCCATACACCCAAACATCGTCCGCATCTGTGGCTTGGACATCGGGAACATCCGAGGCTGGATCGCATGACGAGATGGCCTGGGGCGATTTTCCGACTTCAATAAGATCACTTTCGTACAGCGGGGAAAGTACCGACGGCCATCCACAAGGTCCCTCCTTCGTGTCTTTACACCAAGCGCACCAGGTACAACCATACGAAAGACGACATTCCGGCTTGTCCGATGTCTATCCTCCGTATCCAACGACAGTGGCTGGCATGCCGCCGCAGCAGTCAATGGCTGCCGTGAGCGGCGGCCCTACTCAAGTGATTCACGGAGCGCCTTTCACGTCGGGCGTGAATCCTTGGCAGCAGCAGCAGCAGCAGCAGATGCTTGCTGCCCAAGTTCAACATGCGACGTGGCAATACGGAGGAGTACCTAATGGGAGCCAACCGATGTTGATGGATGAACAACGAATGTCAGGGGTAACACAAGCCCATCCGGTGTCTACTACTCCACCTGACAGAACATCTTGCAAAAACCCCAACTTTCGACTCGCCGTGCAAGCAAGCGCATATATGGCGAATGAGGCACTGCACAGATGAAAACGAATGAAATAAAGTGTTTAAACTAGGATGGGCTTTTCCATTTAATAATACCTCGTTGCACGAATCATTATGGGAGAAGAGTTTTTAAACAACCAAGATATGAAGAAGAGGGTCTATCCAAGACAAAGGGGTAGGACAGACACGCACTGCATCTGCAATACGTGCACTCCGTGCAAGCGAGAGATTTACTTTACACGACGGCTGACAATAATGTGAGTGATTTAATATTCAGGTTGTTTTTACGGGGCGTTATATATATGTATATATATAAAACAGGAAAGATGTATAGGCTAGAGCTTTCTTTGGTCAATGATTTAGGAGGCGTCTTGGTGGCCAATTTTGATTGTTCACGCACATGTATAAAACTCATAGCACCACCTTTAATAGCTAGGAAGGCCGGGAAAACATCATCCGCACCAACAGGAACAATGCCATCATGACACGAACGTGTCTCATGACCAAAGCAGTATTTCACTATTTCTTCCTTTCAAGGGCGTTTTCCGGGTTTGGTCATGCGCTGTTTTCGATCCTGCTAGGAAACTAGCCGCCAAGTCAAGACCATGAGGCTGACATACGCACCCAAACTCAGGGCCGCCATGAGCAGAACCGTATCCCCGCTCGTCTTGAACTTCTTCCGGACACCCCCATGGCCTGTTCGGGAGGTGAAGAACTGCCGGTTGCCCTGATACCGGCGGTAGGCGGCCACGAGGAGCACCGCGGAGCCGTACACGGCGAACAGGGCGCCTATCGCGTAGAACTCCTCGGTGAAGATCTTCAAGATGACGAGGGCGAAGGAGAACTGTCCCAGGGCCGTTCGCATGTACGCGCCTTCAAAGGTTCGCTGGGCTGCGCGAACTTCAACGAGTCTGCGCATGTTAGCGGGGAGTGCTTCTTTCTTTCTTTCCCCCTTGTTGGCCTGGCCTGGCCTGGCCTGGCCTGGCCGCCGCAGCCTCTTGGGCAGTGTTTGGGCGAACTCGCGAACTCACTCTTGGGAGGTGAGCGCTACGGAACGCGCTCGATGAAGTCGCAGGTGCAGATGTTCTCCTGGATGCGGCTTGGGTTCGGAATCAAAAACGTCAGCGAGTTGTCGCGTGCGTGGATTCTCATCCGGAGAAAACATGGTGTTGCTATTTGTCGGTTGGAGAGCCGTACCTGGAACATGGTGGATTTATCTAGTCTGGGCGACGACGCTGCGGCTGCGGTGCTTTTTTTTTTTTTTTTTTTTTTTTTTTTGCGAACGTTGATGCAAACAGATGTGAAGGTTCTTCTCGGCTTTATTATCCATCCATGGGACGGGGGCTAGTTTGGCCAGGGTATGTAGGCCTTTCGCGTGGATTGATTGATTGACCGATCGACCGACCGACCCTCCTTTGACAAAGTTCAAGTTCATACATGTAAGCGCGGCTCTCGTTCCTGAACGGCGATGCGATATCACGTGGTCGGTCCGTTGGACGTGTTCTTTTTGCCGCTCACGACTCACTGCATCGAGATTTTCTGTGACTTTTTTGAGAGGAGGGCAGGGATATTCAATTCCTTCTTCTTTGTATGTTATACGGATCCGTAACCAAAACCCCCCCCATCGTCAACCCGTTTTCCGCCTCGCCTATCGCAGCGCATCCCGATAGGTGGGGCGATGCATATACCCGTGGAGGGCAGGAGCAATGCCCGCGCTTCCCTATCGACAGCAAAAAGCTTTAATTACATACACGTGCTGATTCTCGGCCACAAATGCGGACACCTTGTTGGTGCGAGCCGCGGCCAGACAAGGTTGCCAAGCATTGCCCAATGCCGGCGAGGCCTTCTTCGAAGTGGTGTGTTGCACCATGAATGAATGACCTTGGTCAGCCGCAATGAGATGCGCTCTGGCTCTGGCTAACCACGGCGCAGGATAGACGACGAAGTCCGAAGCCCCGTCAAAAGATGAAACACCGAGACAAAACGCCAGAACAACGCTTGCATGAATATCATGATGTACTCTGCAATGGATCTTTCTTTTGACAGAAATTACTGAACGCTCTGTCCGTGAAAGGAATCATTACGACAAGGACATGGAATATTGATGAAGAATCGCGCCGTCGTCTTCATACATATGCCCTTGCACTTGGAGGAGGATCAGGAGGATCAACTGATGGGGCGCCCGAGAAGTACAATTCGAAAGATGTTTATGCCTCGTGGAATCGGAGAGAACAAACCAAGAGAGCAAGCTTTCAACCTCTCTAGTGGGGGCCTGGCTGGCCGAAAGAAAGACGAAGACGATGCTCGTCTGTTTGGGTTTGTGACAGAACAGTGCGTGTATGCAAGGGCAGCGAGACGGGCCTTTTGATTGAAGCCTTGTCTGTTCAAAGTCAGCAGCGTCATTGTGTGAGGCATTCTCAACGTCGCGCGAGGCGTATTACATCATAGCATAATACTGCTCCCAAATTCAGCCCCACGGCCTCGACTCCGCGAGGGCCCAAGACCCTAAGACCCCGAGACGACTAGCTTCCTCCCCCTTTCGTGTAAGATGTAAGACTGGATGAAATATAAATATCAACTGGCCTCGATATGAGGGCCAGTTGCTTCCTCCATTGGTCTTCTCGACGTCAATCCTATCCTGGGCTGGGAAGAAGCACGGACAGCTTGGCATCACAGCTGCCTGTTGCCGACGAAGAATACGTCGTATGTAACACGGCCCCGTCCGACTCGGGGGCGGACGGGGCCTGATAAGGAAAGCTTACTGTGGGCTTGCTGTGGGCTTGCTGTGGGCTTGCTGTGGGTGGATACCCTGTCCAAACCAAACGGCCAAGCGAGGTTCAAGATTTATCAGCATCATCAGATAGATGAATGAGCCAAGTTCGATGCGCTAGCCGATGGTGGATGAGTTGATAACACGCAGCGCAGTGCAACCACGGCGTCCTGACTGACGACTAACTCCTGAGGCTGAATTGACGATTGGCACAAATGATGAGGTTCCATGCCGTTGGGCCTGCGCCCGGAACTTGTTCCATGTACCAATATTGTACCTAACTCCGTAATCCGTAATCCGTAGAAGCGGACGGATTGATGCACTTTGTTGTTTGTTTGCTGGGGCCGCTGAGCCGCTCCGCACACGCACAGGCCAACCAACTTTCAGCCGCCTCTCATCAATCATTATCCCTCTTTTTTTTTTTTTGCAGATTACAACACACCACCACACCACGCCCTGCCCTCCCTGCCTTTTTTGCCTTTCGAGTTGCCATCATCTCTTTTCTCGTCCGTGCCAGTCTCCCCTCGACCGCTCGAGCGAGCATGAGAACCCTGCCTGTGACTGACTACTGACCACCTACACACTGTACACACTGTACACACTGTACACCATTGTACCAACCACACCACCACTGACCCCATCGCGCTGCAGCAATTCGACTGTCAGTCAGTCAGTCGGCAGGCCTGATCGTTTCTGCCTTGCCATCATTCCGTATATATCGTCTTGCCTTCGTTTTCTGGGGCCCGTTTCCCCCCTTCCACCACGCCATCATGGCCTCGAGTTCTGTCCAAGCACCTGCCTCTATGCAAAGCCAGGACTCTCAACCCCGCGGTGCCCAATCTTCAGCCGCGAGCCACCACACATCGTCGTATACGGCTGGTGCCTTCAGCTTGTCGCGAGGCCAAAGTGAAGCCACTGACGCTCCAACTCCGCCTGTCGAGCATATCGCGACCCCGTCCGGTTCCAACGCAACTTTGAGTCACTATCAGTCTAGCGATTTAAGTGACCTTGACGACGACCCGTTCTTTGGCGCCGACTTCAACCACATTGACCCCGCTACTCCGTCGTTCCTGGATGACGCTACCTGGGGTCAAACAGCTTTCCCTTCCAACAATTTCTCGATATCCGATCCTCAGAATGAGCCCATGGAACCCATGGACACCTCCTCCCATCTTCTGATACCCGCACACACAGCATCCGTCCATACCACGTCGCCGCCCAGACGTCATCACGAATATCTCGGCGCAATTGTGACTGCAGACAGACTCCCCGAATCAATCTCACCACAGCAGCTCGAGAAAACCTACACGCCCACTCCCGTGGTTGTCAACGCGTTTGCAATCGCGTCGAGCCTCAGCAGTAGCAATTGCACCAGTGAAGACAGCCTTGCGCCGGCTTTCGTGCCCATACATTCACAGAGCCCGATAGTGACGGTCTCAGTCTGGGACAAGGAGAACGATGCGCCGGTTCATACTGTCCAACGCACATTAGAAGACAGCCCTAGAACTGTTCGTGGTGGGGTTTATTCCGCAGGCGATCTCATCTCCGCGGCACACGATGACAGCATCATCTCAGCACGTCGCAATTCCTTGGACCGGTGCCAACAGGAACCCGGGTCGAGACGAGCGGGTGTAGACCCTGGAAATCGTCCGTCGGATGAAGTCAGAAGTATCAACGAAATTGTAGCACGCCGGGCAACTGATGAAAGGAACCAAGACGTTGGCCGATGGCTATCACACAACTTGGATGATGCATCCGCCCCTATTGAAAAGTCCCCAGAGGAGATACAAGCGATTGAAGGCCCTCGAGATGATGATGACGATATTCCACTCGGACACGGCACAGAAAACCGACATGTACCGGGTCAGACATATTTTGAAGGTGCTGGGGGGGAGATTTCTGATATTGATCGAGAAATCATTGCTTCAAGTCGAAATTGGGCTGATCCACCAATAATTCCTGGAATTCTGATGAGCGAGTATGGCAGATACCAACCAGAGTCCTCACAGGCCGCCATTGCACGATTCGAGAGAATGTGTCGAGACAATGATTCCATACTCTCGAGATCTGCAACGTGGGGCACTCGCCGACGGAGCTTCCCGAATATCATGGATGCCGAAGGGGTGACGAGTGGAAGCTTCCTGAAAAAGCTGTCCATTGGTCTTGGTAATGGAGAAAAGACGAGCAGGCCCGGCAGCTTTCTCAGAGATATTCGAGGGCTTGTGAGACGGACCAGCGTCAATCAACTGCGTAAAAGATCACGGAGTCGCTCCCGCGGTTGTTCAGTGAATGGTCAAGATGAGGAGGCACTTTTCCAAGAAGAGACGGGGCAGAACATCAAACGCGAAAGCACACCACATCTATCACCACCTCTGGGATCTACGAGCAGCGGCAAGAAGCCTGCGTCCAGCATCAACACAACGCTAGCATCCATGGGGCAGAACATCGCGTCTATGTGGACGGGCCACTCTCGCAGTGGGTCTGTCAGCGGTGTCTCGCCAACGGCTTCTCCTAGAGCTTCCCTTGGCAGCTTGAAGGTGAGGAGCTCCTTGCGCCGTCCGAGAAGCAAATCGGAGATACCCAAGCCCTCGACAAGAGTAGCAGAAACGGAGAGCACGTCGAGTCTTGTTGACATGTGGCGCAAGACTGGAGGCCCTCCGGTTGCCCCTGTGAGCAGAGTGAACCACTCGCACTCGCACACTGCTGATGAAGAAGAAGATGATGATGACGACGACGACGACGACGACGACGAATTGTGCGAGGGTAATGGAATGAGGATCAACCCCAACGTTGTTGATGAGGTTACGCCCAACGTGGCCGGGTTTCAGCAGCACGTGGTGAAGCTCAACCCCAGTGTGGGGAAAACGCATGGATATTTGGTCGACAGAATTGCCCATCAGCAGATGGTTAGGTACAAACATCTTTTGAATGCCAAAGTAAAGCATCTCGATCCGGGCGCCAACTGCGCCTGTGGCTCTTTATGTGTGGCACTCGGTGGAACAGCGAAATATCTCGACCAGAAGGAGGACCTCGGAGAGCTGGATCCTCTATCCAACGGGATAGAGTACGACGAGGGTATGCCGACGGAAGGCGCAATCAACCAAGAAAGCTTCCCGCCGGACATTCCCATGCCTCCAGCTCAATACCTGCCTGCAGAGTTTGAGTGTCAGCTCTGCTATGAAAAGAAGAAGTACCATAAGCCATCCGACTGGACAAAGCATGTGCATGAGGACGTGCAGCCGTTCACCTGTACATGGGACAAGTGCCGAGATCCAAAAATATTCAAGCGTAAAGCTGACTGGGTCCGTCATGAAAACGAAGGTCACCGGCATCTGGAATGGTGGACGTGTGATGTTGACGATTGTCGACACACGTGCTACCGAAGGGACAATTTTCTGCAGCATCTGGTGCGCGAACACAAGTACCTGGAGCCCAAAGTCAAATACAAGGCTGCCATGAAGCGTGCTGGCGGAATGGATCCGACATGGCAAAAAGTTGAACAATGTCATGTTGAGACGACGGCCCGCCCTCAGGATGAGCCCTGCCGATTTTGCGGCAAAGTGTTTCCAACTTGGAAGAAGCTTACCGTACACCTGGCAAAGCATATGGAACAGATTTCACTCCCTGTACTGCGCCTTGTAGCTGCCAAAGCCAAGGAGTTGGCTGCCGACACCATTGTCAGCCCCATTCAGGATCTCCCACCACAACAGACGATTCCACTTCCTTCCAATCCATCTGCTGCATCGTCCACGCAGTTTCCTGGTGAGCAGCATGTGCAACCACGACAGCAAAACCAGCAGACACAGGCACAGGCACAGGCACAGGCACAGGCACAGCAACAATTGCGAAACAGCTGTGACGGGCAGCAAGGCGCGAGCTTTCAGTCTCCCAATCAATTCATATATCCTGTAACGCCCCCCGGACCGTATCAGCAACACCAATTGCATCGTCATCAATTCGAGAACACGGAGCAGAGTCTCCGACAATCGAACCTGGGTGTGGGCACACTCCATCCAGGACTCGACGCCAATCAGCGAGTGCCAGAGATGACGTCGAGCCAGACGGACGGTTATCTGTCCTGCAACAACAACAGCAACAACTTCACGAACATGCCAGAGAGTAACGACGTGGAGCCATTTCCGCAACCCAGCATGAATGCCCTGGGATTGCACAATGTTGGAGATGTACAGATGGGTGTTCAGCTCGGCGGTCACATGGGATACGGTCCCATGATGGATCCCTCCAGCGTGTACGGCAGCCCCTTCAGTGGTCATGAGTCACTATCTACATACTCACACTCACCACGTTTGAATGGCTCAAGCTTTCATCTCGGCCAGCAGCAGCAGCAGCAGCAGCAGCAGCAGCAAACGCCACCGCACCAACAGGGCACATGGCACGAAAGATGTCTGTTTCTGCAATAAGAGCTACCCTATGCATCCCCTTTCTTTTTGCCGAAATACGGTCCGCAATAGAATAAATCATGGATGGATGGATGGATGAATATATATGCATCTCTTCTTTTGAGTTTCGTTTCCTATACTCTTTCGTTTCCGGATTGTTGAGCGCGGCATGCTTGGCAAGGCTTGGGTCTATTTGTTCACCTTTTTTTTTTGGGAATTGTCGATCGAGCCATCGGCCATCCTAGCAGCTGGTTATGAAATTTGCGAGAGGCCAGATAACCCCCTCACACGTTTGAAATACCGTGAACTTTGACGAAGACCATTCGTCTTTTCAACTTCTCATACACCCCTTGTAGCGGAGAATTTTGTCTTGAGATATGCAAGGATACACATCCTTACTTTGCTTTGTAAGAAAAGAAGAAGCAAAGGTGGTCCAGCCAGCCAAGCCAGCCAAGCTAATAATTACTAACGAGGCCGTGGCAGCGTGGACCATTGTTCTCGTTGTTCGGCTGCTGCTAACCTTGTCTCATGGCATGGCCCCTGATCCATGTGGAGCACCATGTGGAGCACCATGTGGAGCAGATTCCATGGCCAGCCTTTGCCAGAACAGGCAAGACAGCCTAGACAGGTCCGGTCGGTCTGGTCCCAGAGAAGCGCTGCGACCATGGATCGTGCTTGGTTTTTTTTCTCTTTGAATATGAGGTTGGAGTAAAAGTACATGCATTGCCAGGACGGAGGAGCAATGTAAATTGAACATTCATCGTCCATCCCCGTCCCCCGTCCCCTCCTGCACAGTTCCTTGCACAGTTCCTTGCCCCGCCCGCCCAGCGAATGACTTGACGACGACTGACGACTTGACGACTGACGATTGACTCCACGTCTCAGGCTGAGAGCTGTGGCTGCCTCGGCCAGTCGAGAAGCGCCCCTGGTTTCTCTTTCTGGTTGGGTTGGCGCGAAATAACAAGGTTCATCATGCAGCCGCCCCTGTCGTTATGGACTCGTGCGTGTGGCGTGTGGCGTGTGGCGTGTGGGCCTCTGGAAAGAGGTCCTTGCTGGGTTGGGTTCAAATGAACGAATGAATGAATGAAGTTAATGAATGGATGAATGAATGGATGGATGGGACCTCCTTCCGCGTGTCTAACCCCTGTCACTGCAAACACTGGATTCTGCCTTCCTCGTCTACAACCCGACCGATCTTCCTCTCCCATCATCTTCATTCACTCACTCGACTTGCTGTTGACAACTTGCTTTCCTCGTCATTTCTTTGTATTTTTGCTTCTGCATTGTCACCCCTCTGCTCCTTGGGAGGCATTCTCCCTAGCTCGCCCCTTGCGTCGGCATCCCCTCCTGCACCAATCGACTGCATGCGTTTCAGGCTCACCCCTTGTTCGATCTGCCGCCACCTCGACGACAAGCACGCACTGCACCACCACCATCATCGAATTCAATCCTCGTCTTTTTGGTGAAAACTCCATCGCCACCTTTCGTTCCTTCTTTGAGGTCGCCTTATCAACGCCTGCAGAGCCCGTGAACAGGGCGAGAATTCTCTCACTTCCAAAGACATTTGTGCTTCAATTATCTTCCTCTCATCTATTTGCTTACTTCACTTCTAACCGGGTTGATCCTTGGCTAAAAACCATTCTTGATTATCGCTGGACGAGCTTTTAACGGTTGCATATTCATTTCGAAACATAATTTCATCAAATAACACGTCCTTGATCAGAAATTCGCACACTCCCTCACTCATCTGCCCATTTTTGTCTCTACTCCCTCTCGGATTTGTCAAGAGATTACGATCCAGCCCCGGGCGCTGATATACATATTCTTGGTCCAAACTCGAACGCAAGCCCCTCCAAGAACTCGACCATTATACGTCACTCGTCGAGCGCGTATTGGGAATTAGCGACCACACACACTCGATGAAGTCTTGACTTGGGTCCACACTTTTCGAACCCTTGGCACACTTTAGCCGCATCATCATCAAAAATTGGGTCGTGTTGAGCAACAATGGCTCGCACCAACACACCATGGAGCTGGAGAACGACCGGCATGGCTTTGCTAGGCTTGATGACTACCCATGTCATGGGTGGCCAGATTCTCAAAACAAGCGGATTCAGCGACTGTGGATCCGACCCCAGCATCAAAGTTGACAAGATTAACATCAGCTACAACAACGAGAATAAGACTGTGAGCTTCGATGTAGCTGGTACCAGCACGAAAGAAAGAAATGTTACCGCTGCAATTGATGTCACCGCGTATGGCAACACGGTATACTCGAATAGCTTCAATCCCTGCGACAAGGCTACGTTCATCGATCGCCTGTGTCCTGTTCCTGTCGGGAACTTCGCCGCTCGTGGCAGTCAACAAATACCCTCCCAGTTCGCCAACATGGTACCCGGCATCGCCTTCCAAGTCCCCGACATTTCAGCACACGCGACATTGCGGCTTCTCAGTCTGGATGATGGGAAAGGGGTCGCCTGTGTCCAATCTGATATCTCTAATGGGAAGAGTACTGACGTTCCCGCCGTGTCTTACATCGCCGCTGGTATCGCGGGTGCAGCTTTGATTATGTCAGGAGTTTCTGCTCTTGGCGCTGCTTTGTCAGGAGGTAGTTCTGCCCTCGGAAGTGGTTCAGGAGCAGCAGCTGGACCCATGAGCCCTAGTTTCGGTGAGACCATCGGCTGGTTCCAAGGCATGGCTATGAACAGCATGCTGTCGGTGAACTATCCTCCCATTTACCGGAGTTTCGCGAAAAACTTTGCCTTCTCAGCTGGCATCATCCCCTGGTCCGGAATGCAGTCGACCATTGACGGCTTCCGATCGCAGACGGGAGGTAACTTGACACAGGACAACTTTTCCTACCTCCAAAATGCGACGTTGGTCTTTCCTGATGGCACGACTCGAAGTCCCAATCAAGGCCTCTTTAAGTTCAAGAGAGCCGTGGATGTCTTTGTAGACCTAGCCGCGCGTGAAATTGAAACGTCAATCAATTCAACTGACTCTACAGCCAACGGCGACGCGAATGATTTTCAACACAAAGTCAAAGGCATACAAGCATTTGCGGAGCAGCTTCTGGTGCCCAAGTCCAACATTTTCATGACCGCATTGCTCATTGTGGCTATCATCATCGCGAGCATTGTCCTCGGTATTCTTCTCGTCAAGGTCGTGCTAGAAACATGGGCTCTGTTTGGTAGCTTTCCCGAGAGTCTCAAAGGATTTCGAAAGCACTATTGGGGGTCCATTGCTCGAACCATCACATCCCTCATCATGCTTCTCTACGGTATCTGGGTGCTCTATTGTGTCTTTCAGTTTACAAGAGGCGATTCTGCGGTGGCCAAGGCTCTAGCAGGCGTTACTCTGGCCATCTTTACTGGCATTTTGGCCTTCTTCTCCTGGAAGATTTGGTCCGTTGTGCATCAGCTCAAGCAGAAAGAGGGCGACGCCAGCGCTATTTATGACGACAAGTCGATTTGGGTCAAATACTCTCTCTTCTACGAGTCTTACAAGAAGCAGTACTGGTGGCTATTCGTTCCCTTCATCTTCTACATGTTCGCCAAGGGCGTTGCTATTGCTGCAGGAGATGGGCACGGAATGGCCCAGACGGTCGCTCAGCTGGTGATTGAAGGCCTCATGCTTTGCTTGCTCCTCTGGAGTCGACCATTTGAACGACGTTCTGGCAACATCATCAACATTGTGATTCAGGTTGTACGCGTCTTGTCGATTGCGTGCATCCTGCTGTTCGTTCAAGAGTTTGGTATCAAGCAAACAACACAGACTGTTGCCGGCGTGGTGCTCATCGCTGTCCAGGCCACTTTGACGGCTGTTCTGGCAATACTCATTGCTTGGAACGCTGCTACTGTCTGCTGCACGATGAATCCCCACCGTAAGCGAAGAAAGGAAGCTGGTAAGACGAAGCCCCATGACCTCCTCTTCTGTGCTGCACTAACCGATCTCCTCTGATAGAGAAAATCAAGCGTGACATGGACACACTTACACCCCTAGATGCCCGCAATTCATTACTCCTCGATCGAACATCCATGCCAGAGAAGTCGATGTTCGCTGTCTCGGCCGACTTGAACGAAAAGGGCCACAACCGTCAGGAATCAGCCGAGAGATACTATCCGATGGGCGGCGATCTTCGAGCACCCGTTGCACCCTCAGGCGGCCTCATATACCGGCCATTGACGCCAACCTTGGCGAACGACTCACAGGGCCTTCTTGACGGAGCCGCGCCGATAGGATCAACGGACCAGCAGCCGACGGCCCTAGCCCTTGAGCAAGAATATCGTGGAACGTACGGCCCGTCATCTAACTTTGGACACGGTTACGGAAACGGGGCCCCCTATAGGCCCCCCCATAGGGGCGAATTTTAGTGCATGATCATGGCCAGTGGAGGATACGCCTCGACTGACGCACTGGAACGGATTGCGCACCATTGAGGTTGATGCGATCTTGTGTGCCAATGTGTCCTTGGCTCATGCTCATGAATTTCGTCCTGATTCGGCTCGATCTACTGGATAATTCCTTCATGTAATTGACTTTGCTTTGTTATTTATTCTCTCCTTTGGTCCGACCCTCATCCGCTCCCTCATAATCTCACACCAAACACAACGCTATGTAGCGACAAGCGTAAACAACCAAGATACTGTCTAGATTGTGGAATATATATATATATATATATATGGAGAACTAGGGTACATGGGCCTGCATAGCACACATATTAAATGCATTCGGAGCATCTTTTGGCAAGCTTTTGTTACTTGGGCTGCAGACCTACCTTGGCTTATATTCATATTTGGGGCTTCAGAGTTTTTTTTGCAAATACAGGCACCTTCTTTTGCACATGAATCGTGGCGAATCGTGGCTCCTGCATGTTCTGCGCTGATTTGTTTTGTGAACGAATACCTCGGGACAATGGGGAGTAATGACTGGACCGGACGTGAACTGAATGTACAAGATTGAAATTCCGAAGAATAAATGACTGCCTGACGTATAAATATACCGATGTATATATATACATGTAGAATATACATGCATCAATACAGTCAATCATGTAGGAGCACAAAGTCCATGCCCTCAAGTAGGAACACGCATCGCCAAGAGGGGCGCGGGCTATGCAGCCATGCGCTTTTTTATTTCATTTCGGAGCATCATCTCGACACGGGGGCATTTATTGATATGCTCTGCTCCTAGCCGCGATATAGGGAAAAGCTGTAATTTTCAAAAACATGCGCCAGTGAGAGAGTAGTATCTCAAAGGCCCCTTGTTCCCCCCTCTCCCCTTCTATGACGATAGCGCCAGACATGCATCGACTGCCAATCCCACCCTGATAAAAGAGGCACTTTTAGCACTCGGATATAACGCTTGACGAACAGGGGGAGATGCATAATAAGTTGGGAAATGGTTTCAACATACCGTCCTTGCTTCTGATAAACAACGTCACTAATGATGTCTCTGTCGAGGTCTGGAAACATGCCTGCCAGTGTTTCCACCACGTTGGCGTGCTCGGCTCGGTGCAATCTTTGGGCCTCTGCTGTCTCGGCGCTCGCTTGCCTAGCTGCGGCCTCTTCCGCTGGCAGGGCATGCCTTGCAAGTGCCTCTTGCTGCTGCTGAGGCGTCAGGTGGGAAGAAGGAGATACATCTCGATGATTGGGCTGTGGTGACCGTCGGTCTGGCAATCCCGGTGATCGGGGCGCACCCCCTGAACCAGACGTTGGCGACGTCGTCTCGTCTGAAAAAATTCGCCCGATAGTGCTAAGTGGTTTTTGAATGGTTCTCAACAACCCGCTGATGGCTGCGCCGTCTTGCGCCTCACCGTCATATGATGATGTTGATCGCCGAGGTGTTGAGCCCCCGGCGGCGTCAATGAAAGGGCGACTACTGGATCCTCCAGCGTGTAGCCCGGTCTTTTCATTGAAAGTAGTTTGCTGTAAGACAGGTGACGTGGCTTGATGCTTCTCGGCGATTGCTGACACGGCTGCTTCAACATTGTTCTCGAATTCGTCATCGGATATTGTCAGGGATGAGCGATCCATATTCTCAATGAACTGAATGGCTCCCATCTGCACAGGAACGTGGCCGATATTAGTACGTGAGAGTCAAAAGCCCTTGGGTTGCGAAATTTTTTTGGGGCACAAACCAGAGATGAGAGATAATACCCAGCTTCGCCACCAAGCTTTTCCTGATTTCTGAATCGCAGGATGTATTGCACGTTGGAAACAAGATGCTCAGGGTTGCACTGCAACACGACGTAAATGAGCAGCGGCATGAACGAGTCCGCAGACGAATCAGACTTGTTATGCTTCAACAATCCTAGCTTCAGTCAGTTACACTTGTTAGGCAAGGCCTATGAGGTGGAAGTGCCAAGATGGCTCACCAAATATGACTTTGGAGCAATTCAGGGCGCAGATGATCTTGTCACGGGGCGCCCTATAGGACTTGATCTTGAGGAGCTCTGCCAAACCATGATGAGCTTTCATTTTCAAATGCACCAGGTCCAGAATAGAAGCAAACATACCTTGCTGGGCAAGCTTTAGAAACCTGCGGCCGCTATCGCCAACGGCTGGAATATCAAGATGCTCCAACCTGACCCACCCGTAAATGTTGATTTTCTGTGTCAAAATCTCATCCCGTTCAATGTCCTCTTGGTGCTGCCCTCGACGGCCTGGTCCGAGGGATACATCGCCGCCTCTCTTTTTGGATTTGGCTCCCGGAATGGGCTTTGGAGGTGCGATGGCCGGCGAGAACGTCTGCGCATATAACCTATTCATGACCAATTTCTCCATTCCCTCGCGGGCGTTGTCGAACTCGGCATCTGACACGCCCCTCCAAACATCACACACCATCATTTTGTTGGCAATAAATGCCAAAAAGTCGCTGATAATCTTGACCTGTTCGTGAACCATCCACTGCTTCTTCCCAAATTCGGACAGGAAAGACTTGAGATATTTCGCCACCGGGTCCGCCTTCTTGTTTCGCAGTTGCTCCAGGAACCTATGAAAGTCAAAGGGAAGGTCGGGCTCGGGCTCGGGCTCGGGCGGAGGCGGCCGATGCATGGATAGCTGAGGAGAGGTAGGCGATGTCATGATACTAGAAGGACGCCTGTCTTCCCTTGTTCTAGGAGGAGTTCCGAAAGCGCCATCTTTGGGTGGTACGGGCGGCCCTTGATCGTCCACGGCTTTCTCTGTGGACCGCTCGCCCGCGGGAGAAGAAGTGGAAATCTGCAGACAACTGAAATCTTGTAGTTGGCTGGATATCGACTGCGAAAGAGGAGGCTCTAGACTGGATTTGCGGGGTGGATGTTGGGAGGAGGCGCCAAAGATAGGGGAGGTGAGCTCCAACCGGGGGCTCATGACTTCTTCAAGACCGGGACCACCTCCCTCCTCGCTAAATTGTTCCATGATGCTTTGAATCTCGGATCTTGAGCCGCCATCTTGCTCATCTTCACTCGTGTATCTCTTTTCTTCATCCGATCTTGAAGGCGAAGGGTCATCGGAACGATGCGACCTTGCGGTGGCAGATGGGCTTCGCGACGGAGGTTGAGAGGTCATGGGAGTAGCAGGCGTTGGGTCAACGTACAAAGGTTGCTCGGCCATGAGATATTGGGTGGCGGTAGTAGTACTCTCTTTGTGTGATTGTTGTTTCGAAGGTTTGATGGCCGCGATGGGAGAAGCCATGACGTCTGGAGCACCAGGCTCAGCCAAGTTCAGCGGCGCAGGGACATGCTTCTCGTTGGAAGATGGCAAATGCTGAATAGCGTGCTCTTGGAGTTCTGCACTATTGCCTGCAGTTAGAGGGTCTTTTGCAGGTTCTTTTTCCTTGGTGATGGGAACTTTGGCCGTCTCGATCTCCGTCTCCGTCTCCGTCCTCGTGTTTGTGGATATAGGAGCTGGGCTCTCTTGAGAAGAACCGCCAGCTTCCTTGTCGACCCCGGGGCTTATCGACTCGACAGTTCGAGCCGATGATTCGGCGAGATGCGCGGCGTCTACATCTTGCTTGGATGGCGAGGTCTGCTTGACGTCAGGCTGGTCAGTAACCTCGTGGCCTCGAGACTGCTCCGGCGGTGACATGCACGGCGTGTTTTGATTGGTGCTGTCTGTAACTGTATGTAATTGTCCTCGGTCGGTATGGAGGGGATGGAGGGGATGGAGGGGATGGAGGGGGACGGAGAGTGAGGATGGAGGTGATGACGCGGAGGCAGATGAGACAATGCTTCAGGCAGCAGTCAGCTCCGACGATGGCAAGCCCCTACGGAGAGCCTGGGAGGACATTCGAGGGCAGGAGAGAGGCGGAACAATGTGTCCTACAGTCTAAAATATATCCCAACACCGACATGGAATCGAGCTTTCGGGCAAAGGGGGTAAAGGGTGATTTGGGTAAAGGGTGATTTGGGTAAAGGGTGATTTGGGTAAGGGTGATTTGGGTAAAGGGTGATTTGGGTCAAGGATGGAAAAGGAATTGGCGGGCGGGGCCAAGCCCCGTGTCTGGACCAGTCAGTGCTGAGTGATGACTCCTTGGGGCGGTGTTAGGGCCCTACATAGGGGTCCGTTCCAGGGGCCCAGCGGCGTCTCAAACCAACGAGTGGTCATCATTCTGATCTTCAACACTTCCGACTTTACATTGTACATCAACTTGAAATACCTCGACTCCGAGCCAAGAGACGACGCAATGACATTGTCGTGTATTTGGAGAACCTCCCCCCGCTTTTCTCTAACCAGAACCCTCTCGAGATCACTCCCTGCCATTCTATGCCGCTCCTCATGCCGTGTGGGAGATCTGGCTCGGACGCGGAGACCCAGCTTACTGGCAGTCTGCTTGATCTCGGGGTAGAAAACCACACTGGGAGGCGGAACCTGTCAAGAGCATCACGGCCAGTTCATCCGGAAGAACGACCTTGTTCATCATGGACAGCCCCAGGAGATCCGGCCGTGTCCTCACCATGCCCGATTCATTATCCCACGCTGTTCTCTGTAGGATGATTACTGGTGCCAGGGATGATGTCGAATTGGCCACTCTCATGTCGCAGTCCAAAAAGGCAAGGAAGATCGTATGTGACCTGTCTTTGGGGAACGGCGTCACGTAGAGATCCAGAGAGACTCCCCTGTTGGAGACTGATACCGATCGGTTCGAGCCACGAGTGAGATATCTGGATTGCTGCGGAACCACGTTCACATGGTTGCTCAACGCGCGCGGGGACTATCTGCCAGTAAGTCCCAGAAGTGTAGCTTCGTAGATGGACTCATCATCCGTGGACCTGATAATCTCGTATTGAGTCCGTCTGAATGCCTTGGTGGCACCTTTGCCGTACAGAAGCGGCATGTTGATGTCAAAGATACCAAGTAGGCAATAGGCAGTATCTTCGGCCCGCCTCGTGGTTCGCGAGGCAGCCCAGCGTAGTTTCTGCGCCACGCAGATGTCATCTAGTCCATGGCGGCGACCCTGGCCGTCCTCTGAGTCCTGCAGAGTTGAGCATTCTGATGCCACGTGAACGCGGAATGAATTGCCTCGGAGAGCTCCGCGCTGCTAGGTTTGTCGATGCAGCAGGTGTCGATCCAAGTATAGTCCAAGCCGCGAGAGGCTGCCACCTCCCAGCTTCTCTGGATCTTAGCCCATGGTTTCTTCTGGCGAGCACCATGTTCTCCCACAATATCCTGGTATGAGACTTCCTCGCTAGCCCCATGTGAGAGAGAATGGCATACGGAGGTACGTCGCTGTCGGTGAAAAAAACGCAATTCCAGTGATGAATCAACGTAGGAGTCTCATGACGATCTTGTTGCCGGAGCAAATTGTTCTCATGAGCTTTCAATTGATCTTGTAGACAGATGATGTGAATGGCGAGTTACGGCGACCCGATTAGACAGAGCAGGTTGGGCAGGTCGGTAAGCGCCATGGAGTCGCTCTGGGCTAATGGATCCAGCTAGAGTAGTTCTGCCCTTCATTCTACGCCGAACATGGACTGCTGTCGCGCGTGTACTCGTGAGAATTTGACCAGTTGAGAAGCTCTCGATTCATCAACGAAATATAGCCGATCAACGCTGGTTTTCGAGCAGCTGCTATCAATACAGTCATCGATGGCCCCTAAAGACGACACATTGCTTTCGCTGTCCTACAACACCCATATCGAAAGCTCTGAAGACAAGTGACCCAAGAAAAAGAAAAATTCACCCTCCAAGTAAAGTCTGACTGACCCGGAAACGCCGACGCCAATGTCCTATGACAACTGATGGTCTAAATCATTTTACAAGGCGATTGCGCCTCTTCGGTTCTCTCGCACATGGAGCAATCCTTGAAGCCCGCAAAAGACAAGGAAGGCCTAGTAATTTTGTTAGAAATCGTTGATGACAAGCCTTGATGGCTTCTTTGCAGGATATATGTATAGATCGCATACCGCGTAGACGATGACTGCTGTGAAGATGGTCCCAGCGACAACCTTGCCCTCTGCAGGGCTAGGGTCTTTGATCCCACCGACGAGCTCTTCGTGGCCGCTTCGGAATAGAATGGCAAGGATACTGAGAATAACGATTGCGAAGACGGAGATGACGGTGCTAGGATGCAAAGCACCATGTTAGCATGGGTCGGAGGGAAGCGTTCGCGAGGGTGATGACGGCATGGGATGGGTTGCTCAGATGGAGGACATACCACGACCACGCGTGCATGGCACTGACGACGGGCTTCATATTGAACAGATGGTGGCGCGAGCCTGCGATATCGTCTAGATGAAGCAAGCAAGGAATGGACCGTGGTGTTGATGAGAGCAGTATTACGCACTTACGCCACGGGA